>OZ010796.1:67089039-68426304 GCA_963932465.1 Maratus speciosus | reverse complement strand
AGTTTAAAATACTAAATATCAGGCAATTACAGCTATCAAATTATTGAAATAGTGGAGAATTTAAAGGGTAATTTAAAAAAAAGTTTTGGAGTACAGTAGACTCCCTCAAATCTGCAACCCTAAAATCCACACACCCTCACAGATATAAACAACGAAACTTTTAGTTCAGATGTAGGGTCAAAATTAGAGACATTTTTTTTATTTTTATATCATTCTTACATATTTTAAATGCGATTCTCATTAATATGACTGAACTCATGTTTTTTCATGAAGGAAGTAAAAACTTATTTCCAAAAAAAAAATCAAAATATTGATGATATTTTTGGTAATCACCAACTTTTTACCAAATATATTTACTACGTATTAATCAAGCTTTCTTGGTTATTAAGTCTGGCTAAACCTAAAATAAAACTTTCTTATTTTATGATTTTCATGTGAATTAGTAGGGTACCTTTATGAGGAAAGTTGCATTGAAAAATTTAAAAAAAAAAATGTATCTTCATGGTGTATATTTAATTATACTCATACATTATTAACGACATTTATTTATAATGTTTTAAGCATTTTTAAAACCATCTTCTTAATTCTCATTTTAGTTCATTACTTAAGTATTTTAATATTCTATTATATTGTAAGTATTCATTATAATTTCAATTGCATTATAACATTCAAATTATGTTTTAAAAATGTAAACAAATCAATGACCAGAAATCCGCAAAATTCTAAAATCTGCACAACCTCCGGTCCCAAGCAGTGCGGATTTGAGGGAGTCTACTGTATTAGTGTTTAGTTTTGTCTCACTATTTTTAACAATTAATCTTCCAGAGACTACTTGATATATCATGTATAGTAATTAATATTACAAGTATGAAAGAAATGATATTGTGAGTTGAATATTTTTAACTGATGAGTATATGTAGAACTGATGTTTGAGGCCACTGATCTGCAGATTTACTAGTTTCATGAGTATTACCTGTAACTTTCATTATTATTATTTTGTCAATGGTGATTAAGGAAACATGTAAGACAGAAAATAGGTTTTTAATAGCTTCTGTAACTCAATTGTTTTTATTTAAACGGAGAGGGGATTAAGCCCTATGAGCCCCTCTTTGACTGTGGCTCTTAAACAAAAAGTTTTGGTGTTATTACATTTTGGTAAGTGTAATTTAAAAATTAAATTTGATTATTTAGGTTTTCAGTTAAGTCAAAATATTTTATGCACTATAAACATTACTAAAATTGCATTTTTAGCAATGTCTACATGGGGTGTGCATTACTGGAAAATGACTAACTGACCATCCCAGTAATGAACACCCCTCTTAAAACCTTAAAAATAAATTAAATTTTGCAAATGGCCGTCCGTTAGTATATAAAATTCTAAGTTTTCTATTGCTACTCAAACAAAAACATTCAAATTTTGCAAGAAAATAAATAATATATAAATTAATTAAACGAAGCCAGCTCTTAGCCTCTTCATTAAGATTTTCACAGAAAAACAGCAAAACTTTGAAACATTATTTTCTACTTCCTGATTGGTTTGATTAAAAGCGTCAACAATAACCTAGTTTTATAAAACATACAAGGGGGAACTATAAAAAAAAAATTAAAGCTAAATAATTTATTAGTTATTTTTTCATGAACTAAAAACATCAAGGGGTGTACATTACTGGCACATCTACCCTATATATTTTTTTCATCAAGATATTGCTGATATCACTGGTAATCACAATCTTTTTACCTAATATATATATGTATTAATCACGTTTTTTTTTTGTCATTATTATGATGATTTTGACGTGAATTAATAGAGAGTACTCAATGGAAAGTTTCATTGAATAATCCAAGGAAAATGTATCTCATCTTTTTTTATGCATGTTCAAATATACATTATTAATTATTTACTTGACATTTACTTTTAATATTTTATTCAGTTTTTAAATTATCTCATCTTTTATCAGATTTGGGAATTAAACTTTTCCATTTTTCTAGCAGAGCTTCACCTTTTGGTACGCTAAACAGGGAAAGTTTACTAGTTTTATACTTAGTGTTGCAACCAGGCACAAAACAATGCGTATCGCGTTTTTTAGCCATATTTAGTAATTTTCAGTGTTTTAAATTTATTGAAAACCTTTATCCTGCACATAATTTAAATATTTATCATTCGCTGTACCGTTTTCTGAATTCAAAACTTATACAATGTTTACATTGAAGAAAACTAGATGGCGCTACAATCGATATCTTGTTATTCAGCATCGTAGTACATTTATGGGATTCAATTTTTTAGCACTATTTTGTAGCTGATTTCTACACTTATGTAACTCTGGGTACAACGCCTAGAAGATAGTGTGGAAAACGGCTACAAAATAGTGCTAAAAAATTGAATCCCATAAATGTACAACGATGCTGAAGAACAAGATGTCGATTGTAGCGCCATCGTAGTGATTAAAAACGATAGTCATTCTAAAAGAGACTCTTTAACCTATTTCACGCCATTCCTTAACTAAATTAGTTTATAACAGACCAAAATATCTTATATTTATAGTTTCCGATATTTAACATTCTATAATTTTTGAAAACACAGTGTTTATATTGAAAAGAGTTACGAGATGGCGCTCGTATCAGCATATTGCCGCTGAGCACTGTTGGAGATTTATGGGATACAAGTTTTTACAATGGCGGATCTAAGGGGGGGGGGCGAGGGGGCGATCGCCCCCCCCACCCTTGGGCAAATAAAAGGTTTGCAAAACGGCATTATGCATCCTCACGGTAAATAACTTGGGGCGAAGCTCGAGTCGGCGCGACCCGACCCAGGTCGCGCCATTTTAAAACCACGAGACTCGGTTTGGGTAAGGTCTTCTCTCTTTTAGAGCCGGGCCGTGCCCTGATTTTAATTTTTTCTGCAAATTCGAGTCGAGCCAGACTTATTTTTCTTCCAGGTCGACGTGGTCTGGATCAGGACTGCGGGAAAAATAGACGACTCTTTAAAATAGACGACGTTTCATATCATTAACCTAACTCATTAATAAATTAAAAAAAAAATAATTGTTTAAAAAATATTAAAACTTTCAAGAAATTAAATTAAGTTGATCCATATTTAGTGATTACAGGTTTTTATTTTGTCCATACATTTTGCGGGGATAAAAAAAAAAAAAAAAAAAAAAAAAAAAAAAAAAAAACTCCATTGAATCGTTCATTTCTTTCTTTCTTTTTTTTTTTTTTTTTTTAATCGGCGTTTTTCTTTCAAAACATAAACAAACGAAGTCTCGACGCGAAACCGAACAAGGCATGTGATTTTTTTAACCAATAAACACATTTCGTTCAACCTAGGTCGAGAAACCCCGAGTTGGGTAACTTTTCATCCGAAGTAAACGGTGAATACGAGTTTTCAACTCCCGGTTGAAAATACCAACCTGGGGTTACTGAACCCGCGGTTTAACCCTCGGTCGAAGTTATTCATGACTACGAGGGTAAGAGACTTACGATATAAACAAAACGTAAACGGCATTACGGTGCCTCGCGATCTTACGACAGCTTGGAAGCAGCCGTAAGTTAAGACAGAAGTGGATGCGCGCGCAACCACAACAAATGTAACTGCGGCCTGTGATTGGCTGACTGCAGGAGGACTTACGCCGAAGCACGAGGACTTGCGCCGAGGCACCGTCAAGTTACGACTGATCGCAGGAACGCCTATCCAACGATCGAGCATACGGTAGAGCGAGGCACCGTAATTCCAGCCTAGAAGCACCAAAATTTTAAATTTTAAGCATACCGGTTTCGGTAGCATATAGCATACCTTCCTCAGTGCTAAGGATGGCGGAAATTTGCTCCCAGTTAAAGGTTTATTGACCAATAGGAAAACAGAGGATTGCAGGCAACAGCCAATAGGAAAAAAGATGGGAAATGGAACCGAAGTAGTGAGGGGAGGGGGGTTAAGAGAAAGAAGTTTTTATGTAATATTTCCAACAGTCTGATAATGGGGGAATAGCGAATTCACAATTAACAATATTTTTTATAAATATGAAATGCTTCAAGGAAGTTAAGTTTGTGTATAGAAGTAGGTTTAGAGATTATTGAAGTCAAAGTATGATTCATCTCCCAGCAATGTTTTGCAATAGAGGATTTATTGATTTCTTGTTTTTTAATATATTGTTGATGTTCTTTGATACGAAATTTTAAGCAGCGTTCGGTTTGCCCAATATAGGAAAGGCCACACTGGAAATTAATACGGTAGATACCCCATGAATTGGATAATTCAATAGGATCTTTGAGTTTGGAGAGGGTGGGATCCTACTTCTATACACGAACATAACTTCCTTGAAGCATTTCATATTTATAAAAATATAAAAAATATTGTTAACTGATAATTCGCTATTCCCCCATTATCAGACTGTTGGAAATATTCATAGAATTGTCATATAACTGGACTCAGAAATAGCAACCCTTTCTTGACGCCGGGATCGCTACCTACCGTCACGTGATGGTGGGCAGAGAAAACGCGCCAAACCGGTTTTTCTCCTCTGGTTCCCGCTGAAAATCTCTTGCATCGGCGTTTCTCTCCCATACATCAAATCCGACAGTTGCCAATAAGGTGATCACCGCCATAAAAGACAACCTTTTGGCGACGAAAGCGGGAAACATGTGTGCCTCAAGTTCTGACCGAAATAACAATGGGATTCGGCCTCTACTACTTATCTTTACTCTGAGGAAATATTACATAAAAACTTCTTTCTCTTAATCCCCCCCCCCCCCCCCTTCACTACTTCGGTTCCATTTCCCATCTTTTTTCCTCTTGGCTATTGCCTGCAATCCTCTGTTTTCCTATTGGTCAATGAACCTAATTCCCATCTCTCCTATATATGTGAGCAAATTTCCGCCATCCTTAGCACTGAGGAAGGTATGCTATATGCTACCGAAACCGGTATGCTTAAAAATTAAAATTTTAGTGCTTTTAACGTTGCTATTTTTTACGCTTTCATTATATTGCACCAAGCTCTTACTTGATAATTATTACATTTAAGGGATACAAATTTTTAGCACTGTTTGGATAGCATATTTCCACACTAGGTATTCTAGGCGCTGTACTCCCGCGGTGATGACGTCAAAAAGTTCCCTTCTCCACTGAAGACGTTTACTCTCTTATAAAAGTACTCTATACGACTCCTTGAGATTAACAGTATAGAGGGCGCTAGGATTGAAAATCGTTTATAAAAGCATCGATTTTGAAGGATTTACTTCAGAACTACACCACGCTTGAATCCTAGAGGTATCTAGAAAACTGCTGCTTAAAGCAGCGGTAAAAAAAGAAAAATCAGAACACACACAATATACATTAAACTACTAAGTACACAACCGTAGATATCACTGTTATTGTTATTAATTTAGTGGTGATATCGACGAGTTTTTATACTTTGTAGTCTTATGTCCTAGACCCACGCTGGATCGTAGGATTCATTAGGCCTAACAAGTCCCTAATTAATACTAGGCCTAATGTATCCTTTTGGCTCTGCTCATCTTTTGGACTGGATATGGCATTACAATTAACGGTGTAAATATACATCTAACAAGTAATAATATAAATAAATAATCGGTACTATTTTTTCTTTCTCCCCCAATAAATCTGGCTACAAACGTTTATCTCTTCTGTTTACCGCTTATTTTATAACCGCGGCCATGCATTTTTTTTGTAAAATAATATCTGAACAATACCCATAAACATCTTTTTGTATCTACTATCTATTTTCATTTTAATCAGAGTGGTCGTGTGAACGAAACTTCACGTTGAAGTTTTCGCAGACCTGTGCTTACTTTTTCACGTAAGTAAAAGTTTTTTAGCATTTGCAATATTTATGCCATACTAAAGTGATTTTAAAATATTTTGTTCGATAGAATAATACATTATTGAAATACAATAATAAACTCAAATTAAGGACTACTTTTCCGAATGAATAATTGGTGATAAACAATAAAAAGTTCTAGTATGTTTTTATCTCTGTTAAATCCTGTTGAAATACGACATTTTCGAAACGTCTTCAAATATTCTTCCTTCGACTATTGTCATATGAAAAGAACGCGAAATAACTACATTCGTTAGGTTTCAGAAACATAAACATATTTGTTAAATTTCAGTAAACCCTAACTTCTGTACTGAAAAAAAATTCCGGGCCGAAAGTGCTAAACTAAAAAGGTAATAGTAATTCGTATGATTTTAGAAATGTAGGGTAAATGTTAGAGAAATCAAATTGAGAAAAGTAGCTGTCTGTTTAATTTTAAATAAGAAAATTTTATAATATATTTTCTATTGTGTATAATGAGTAGTAATATTATATTATGAAGCATTATAACCCTTTAATCCATTAAAGATGAAAGTTTTAATGGTTTTTAAAACACAAAAATTAAAAAAATTATCGGTAAAAACAAATCTAGTCTTGAAAAATACTGTTTATTACTAGAAATTTATGTAATAGGTATATTTAGTAAAGATGTATTTTTGTGCATGGTTTAAGAAGATATAAAATATTTCGTGTTTATAAATTAAATAAATAATAGTTTTATTTGATTTTAGAAACCATATGTAAACGGAAGAAAAATTGAGAAAAAAGACTGTTTACTTTCTGGTAACAAAATTGTGAGATTAGTTTGTATTCTTGTATACACTAAGTAGTAATTAAGTAGAAATATTATATTTTTGAGCATTATAAGCCTTTAATCCAATTAAAAAGAAAGATGTAATGTTCTTTAAAACACAAAAATCGCAAAAATTATTCTTGTTTAAAAGCAAATCTAGTATGCTACTTATAACTGCAGTTTTATATATCTTGTAAAGGTGTATTTTTTTTTTTTTTTTTTTTTGCATGATTAAAGTAAAAAGGTATTTCATGCCTTTAAATTAACATTAAATGTTTTTCAAAATCATAGTTAAACCGAAGAAAAATTAAATCAAGAAAAGCAACTGTTTGTTTACTTTCCTATGACAACATTTTGTAATATATTTTATTCTGTTTACTTAGGTATCAGTGTTGGTAATTAAACATACTGTTATTGCACTCATAGTTATATATATATATATATATATTGGTCACAGGTAACTTATTTCAGTATTTTCATAACCCCTTCTAAGTTGTATTAAATTCATGAACTGAATTACATATCATCAGTATTATAAACAACAGTGAGTGGTTACATCTGTACTTCTCAGTTGCTAGATATTTTCGTATTATTGAATAGCTTATATGGGTTGTTTTACAGTACGATGTACATAAAACATTGGTTGTTGAAAGCCAATTTGTCGAACGCCAGTTCGTTTTTTGAATGAGATAGAAGATTAATGTTTGTTCTTTACAGAGAAGGGAAAATGGGGAATAATAATTTTTTTCTTTAAATTTTTGTTATGGCAGCAAAGAATACATACATGAGTTAAAGTGATCACAACATTTGCAATATCCATGCACTTTAGAACTGGATTGTTGGATCCACTAATTTTGTTTTTCAACTAATAGTTACAAGCTTCTTGTGTTTGGAAAATCAGCTTGTTTGTAGATAGATATCAAAGTTATCACAACATTTGCAAAATCTATGCACTTTAGAACAGGGTTGTTTGATCCACTAATTTTGTTTTTCAATTAATAGTTACAAGCTTCTTGTGTCTGGAAAATTGGCTTGTTTGTGAATAGATTATCAATCCTTTCCATTAGCTGATGCTTGCATCAAATATTCTTTCAGATACATTGACATTTAAAAATGTCAGATTTCATTGACATTTCAAATATTTTTCAACGTTCTTCATGTGGAATTCCAGACACGAGGGGTGGGGAAATACATTTTACTTGCTACTGGCCAGTGAATTTTTAGGTAGTCTTTGAAAACTTCAAACTATAGAGATACAGTAGACTCCCTCAAATCTGTATAGCTTTGGACCAGAGCTTGTACAGATTTTAGAATTTGGCAGATTTCTTGTCATTGCTTTGTTTACATTCTTTCAAATAGTAATTTGAATGAAATAATGCAATCAAAATTATAATGAATGCTTGCAATATAGTAGAATATTAAAATAAGTAAGCCTAGTAATAAACTAAAATGAAAGAAAGTAAGATAATTTTTTTAATTATAGAAGTAAAAGTGAAGAAATCATTAATAATGTATAATTAAATAGGCATAATAAAGATGCGATACATTTTACTTGAATTATTCAACGAAACTTTTCACATAAAGGAACCCTATTAATCACATAAAAATCATAAGTAAGGAAGTTTTTTTTCATGTTTAGCCAGTCTTAATAACCAAAAAAGTTTGATTAATACATAAATATATTTGGTAAGAACTTGTGATTACCAGTGATATCAGCGATATCTTCAAATTTTTTAGAAATAAATTTATACATGAAAAACCACGAGTTCAGACATGTTATCAAGAATTACATATTAAAATTATATAAAACTAAAAAAATCTGTAATTTGGCCCGTACATCTGAACTGAAAGTTTCATCGTTTACATCTGCGATTATGTGTGGATTTTAGGCGTTTGCAGATTAGTCTACTGTATGACAAAATCTTTTTTTTGCTAGTTTAGCTATATTTTGCAACCTTCCAAATTACCATGATGTAAACATGATAATAAGTTCTATTCTATAATAAACTTTCATCTCTTGTCTATATTTCTTAACTATTCAACTAGTGTGTAACTAGTGTTGAAAGATTCTTTTATGTATATCTCAAACCTCTTGTCTCATATCCTACTAACATCATCATCATCTGTGTCCCAGTGTGTACCTGCAAAGTGTGGGTTACTCCTGCAAATTGATTACAATGTAATATTATTTGTAATGGCTTTAAATTTTGATTGTGTATAGTTAAGGGGACTCTTCACCCACTTGAAAACGTCTGTTTCCTAATGTTAACTTATCTATAGGTTGTTTTCGAATTACTCGTTTAAATTTCAATATTTGTAAACGATTTTTTTAATAGGATAGCTGAGGTCAATCTATAACATGGCTATTTTTTACTTTTTCGATTTCGGTTGCAGATTTTTTTAATAAAGGTACTTTCCCTTTCGAAAGTGAAAGTATCTTTTTTAAAAAAATCTGCATCCAGAATCAAAAAAGTACAAAATGGCCCTATTACAGATAGAGTTCAGCTATCCTATGCAAAAAAAAAAATCATTTAAATATATTCAAATTTAAACGAGAAATTCGAAAGCAACATGCCTGTTGGTGTAACATTAACAATCAATACAAAGTCTTAAGATGACAAAAAAGTGTTTTTATTTTTTTAATTTTTTATATTTTCTTATGTTAATTATTTTTATTGTCATCAGATCAGTTAAGCGGAAGGTTCTGCCTTTTTTCCTCGCGGAGGAAGGTTGTTCCAAGGAAATAACGCCATTTTGTGATCATTTGAGGCAGGGTTTGCAAAAACCCATGTTTTTTTGAAAAGACCCAACCCACATGGGTTTTATCGGATTTTTTCATGAAAAACATTTTCCCCGGGGAAAATCGGGGTTTTTCAAAAATATAATACATTATTGTATACTATATTATTTATGTATTACATGTACTATACAGCAAATATATATATATATATATATTTATTGTTCCCTTATATGCAATATAATTGTAATGCTATTTTACAAATTAGTAAATTGTATAAATTATATGAATTTAAACTAAGTGTCAGTGCTCCACACACAATAGTTTTTAACATAAAATAAAATATAAATTATTAATTTGCAAAAAAAATTAAATAAGTAAAATTTTGAACTAGTTATTATAAGTTTTATTTTCATGAATATAGTTGATTTGAATTTTTTATATAAAGGCATTCTTATCATATGCCTTTACCTATAGTTATGTACTATCAGTAGCATAGCAATTTAAAAATTATGGGGGGGAGGAGGGCTCAAATAGTTTCTAACTCAGTATGATCAAAATAACTAAAAAAAATCAACCAATGATAAAATGTGGCAGATTCCCAAAACAGCCGAGACACCCCATTTGGCGACTTTTCTGACAAGTGCCAAATACCCCAATTACGCCAATCTAAAATGCGGCAGCCTGAAAACTAACGTGATGGTCCACTTTCCTGAATGCTTCCAGACTTTTTTACTACGTCATCTCCTTGGAATCATGGGAAATACAACATTTATAAATAACGATGTATTAGAAAACACAGGAAAGCTGATTTTTATGAGATTCAAAATAAAACAAACGATTTCAACATAAGTTTATTGAAAATGTGAAATTTTTAAAATACCTTTACAAATCAGAGCAACGATATAATGATTAAAATTTTCATTTCTCAACAACTTTCAGAAAAAAGCATGGGGTCATTTAATATTGTAAATACGTGCCTATATTATAGTAAACATTGAACAATTCATTTGTAATTTAAAGAAGTATGAACGCTTCGCGTTCATAAAAAAAAAAAAATATATATATATATCACTGAATACAGCAACCTAGTTCTGCAGCAATCTGAAAAACGCAGGAAACTCATTAAAGCGGCAATCAAGGAACACGTATGGACGTTTCGCGTTCATTAACCGAAAAAAAACATCACTGTCACCAGCAGTTCTCGGTGTGTAGCAATCTCAAAATTCAGCAGTTCTCGCTATCTAGCAATCTCAAAATTCAGCAATCCTCGCTGCATAGCAATATCAAAATTCAGCAGTTCTCAATGCGTAGCAATATCAAAATGTACAAAACTCGTAAGGTCAGCATACATGAGAAATATACAATAAACGGCTAATATAAAACACTATAATAAAAAATACATAAAATTATTAACATACCTTAACAAACATCTTCTTTCTTGAAAACCAACTCTATAAAATGTTGAACTGCCATAATTTCGTAAATTTCTAGTCGTCCATAAACTTCATTTAAGTTTCCAGCAAAAAAAATGAACAAATACTCACAATTTCAAACTAAATTACACAGGCACTTTAACTTTCAAATTTTACAACTAAAAACAGCAGAAAATATTAACAATAACAAACTCTTACCTTACCGTCATTTAATTTTACGATTACAAAACGTCTTTCTTCGACACCTCGTTCTACAAAAATTACAAAACAAGCAGAGTTGAGTTGTCAAAGGTAGGCGTAGCCATCCAATACACAAGAAATCAACCAATCCCATTCAACCAATCCAAATTCAAGATCACACAACTGTTGGCGTGGAAAGAATTTACGAAATGAACTGGTAACAACAAAGATCCATTTATCGCCTCGCCAAATTGAACGATGCCAAGTGTCTCGGCTGTGTTGGGATTCAGCCTAAAATGTCTCATTAATAAGTAATTATGTAGATTAATTAGTAATTAATTTTATTCAAAAATTAAAAATGTTTATTTGCATTATTTCAAAATAAACGTTAAAGAATTAAATTTTTACAATTTTGTGAAATATGTCAGGAAACTACGAAAGAAAGAAGAAATGTATGGCTATGGAGCCTTTTCGCACTCCCTCTTCAACCCCCCCCCCCCCCCTTACTCTCAGAAAGCACAAATATCTACTATTTCCAATGCTATGGATTTTGAAACAAAGTCCATTTTTGTTGAACTTTTCAACATATCAAGAATGTTCAATTAATCACGGTAAATGGAATGTGAACAGAGACAGAACGTTCTCTGTAGGAACTTAAGAATTTCTTGTATTGCTTTCTAATACAAATTCCCCCTACTAGTCTATTCTAAATTTCTGGTAACATTCCAAGAATTCTGAAAACGATCAGGTATATTACTTGCCTTGTACATGAAAAACTGCAACAATAAGACAGATTCGAAAAAGGTAGCAACTTCGTTACAAAAGAAAAAGTCATTTTTTCAATTACAGCTTAAAGTTTACTTTAAGGAGACGCTATAATCCAAAGGAAAAAAAAAGTTTCCAATGGTGGGGGGTCTTAAACTCCCACCCCTTTCCTACACCTGTGTACTATGTATGTTACCTGTTATGATCTTTGTTAATAAAATATTTCAATGTGCTAAAATACCTTTTTTTTTTTCAAAATTAACTGAAATGACTTAAATTCATTAGATGTATATGTTGTTTAAAATTTTAAATATTGCTAAAAATCGAAAAAACCCACATTATGGGTTTTTCGGTAGGCTTTTTCAAGTGGGCCCAAACTGAAAAAACCCACCGGGTTTTTTCGAACTGGGTCCATCCCTGCGAACCCTGATTTGAGGTCATGCCGGCAAAAGCCGTAGCGAATACCTCATAACTTAAAATAAATAAATAAATCAGTTAAGCAATAAAGTTGGTATGATAAAATTAAGTATCGACCAAAACAGGTTTTTAAGACCGAAACTGAAACCTAAAACGAATTTCGGTAATCTTTTTTTTTAAACGAAAATCACCAAAACTTTTTTAAGTAATTAATACGTACATAAATATACATAATTATTAATTATATGTGTTTATTTAATATACATAATTATCAATTAATTATATGTGTGGCTCAAGTTGGATTCTTGAATGACACAAAAGGATTTTCTAATTCTTCGAATCAGATTAAAAAAGGTTTTTAGGTATACATACTTCTATTTAGCTTTTATAATGATTTTTGTGCATAATCATCTGTTGTACTAGAGATTTCTTAGAGAGTATTCAAAAGACTTCTGCGGTTTCAAATTTTTCTATTACTGTTGAGTCTACAGCTCTTAATGTGCACATGAAAAGCATCTTCAAAGTTTAGTCCTATATGCATTGCTTGCTTTATAATTTGCACTTATGTCTTGAGTCAGTCATGAATGATAATTATAAACAGTGAAGTTCATATCAGTAAATGAGTGTTTCATTGGAGTCAATACAGCTCAAATCAATGAATAATGTTAAAAATTTCTGAAAGAAGAAACGAAATATTTAGAATAAAGATTGTTTCGTTCAGGCCGAATTTTTGGCAGCATTTTTACCAAAATCAAGACTGAATTTTCAGTCGATCTCTATTTAAAATACTGTTGTTACAGTTTAGCTAATATTGCGTGCTTTTTACCAATAATTTTGATGTTTTAAAATATTTTTTTTAAATCTTAAAACTTTTCTGTATAATATTTTTTCTGGAATTAAAAAAACAAGATGGCAGAGGGGTCAGGGTATACACATATACAGTTCCATATTATATAGATTTGATGTGTAGATACGTACATATTAATTTGTTACTAATTACGAATGTTGAAAAAGAGAAAATTTTAATGTAAAGTCTTTCTTTATCTAGGAAAATTTTATGAATTAGATTGAAAACAATGATTTCTAAAGCATGTAATTTGCAAAAAAAAAAAAAAAGTCTTACCTAATTAGAAAAACTGGCTTGTTACAAATGTTTTTTTTTTTTTTTTTTTTTAAATGGTAAGGTATTCTTACATAAATTAAAATTGATAGAAACCACTTTATAATTTGGCGTGGCTCATTTATGTGTCTCAGGGCCGAAATTAGGCGAGGGCAGGGGGGGTATGTGCACCAGGAGGAAAGACGAAGGAGCCTCCAAATGAAGATTTTGTTTGTTACAAAAAAAGTATAAATATATGAAATTTGGATAAAATTATCTCTCAGCCCGAAAATCCAAACGTAAATTAACTTTTTTAAAAATCTGCAACCAAAATAGAAAAAAGTAAATATTAACCTGGTTAGAATTTCTAAGCATAAAAGTAATTTAAAACTATTAAATAGAAGCGAGACATTTTAAAAAGAACACTCCCATAGATTTAACATTAGTTTTCCAGTTTCTTCGCATAATGACTGATGTAATCTCATGTGAAAACACTTGCACGCTAATGTTACCTATTAGAGCATTCTTTTAAGAATTCTCTCTTGAGCTTAATTATTTTTTTTTTTTTTTTTTTTTTTGTATGATACCTGGGAGTGTGTTTCTACTTTTTCGATTTTGCTGCATTTTTTTAATATGAGGACACTTTAAGTTTCAGAATTGGTTCCAAACAGTTTTCCAAAATGAAAGTGTTGGAATATAAAATGTATGTAACCAACACAACGTGAAGAAGTACAAAAGCATCGACCTCAGGTACCTCGTGGTAAAAATGACTCATGTAATCTCATGCAAAAACACTTGCATACTAATGTTAAACCTATTAGAGCATTCTTTTAAGAATTCTCGTTTGAGCTTTAATTTTTTTTCATATGACACCTGGGAGTGTGTTTTTACTTTTTCGATTTTGGCTGCATTTTTTAAATATGAGGACACTTTAAGTTTCAGAATTGGTTCCAAACAGTTTTCCAAAATGAAAGTGTCAGAATATTAAAAAAATATAACCAACACAAGATGAAAAAGTACAAAAGCATCGACTAAAAAAGTCATAAAATATATATATTTAAAAGTAATACAACTCAAGCGAAATATTTGTCTAGAATGCTTCCATAGTTTTAATATTATGGCTTGCGAATGTCTTTGTGTGACTAATGTAGTCTCTTACTTTATATCACTGTGACCTTTTTTTTACTTTTTCTTTCACTTAATGTTGAAGATCAACTAATTGAAAACAGAAACAATTTGCTTTATACATAAAAAAAGAACTATAGGAATTTATATCAACTATTTAAAAATCAGAATTTTATAAAACAAAATTTTAAATACAAAATATTTTTTTATTATAGAAAAAATTTAACATAAATGTAAGCTTATTTTTTATTCCCTAACATGCGATACAGTTTAAACTGAACTAAGGCAGGCATTCAGTTGTCCGCTAGGGCGCACTAAATGGGCCAGAAATCCTTGTTCCCGAGTGAAATCTCAAAATCGCTATTCAGATGTCCATTTAGCATGCCCTAAATAAAGATTCGCGCTCGAATTTAAGGAAAGCTAAAACGCTGTCCTTAAGTTAAGGATTGGTAATTTTCGACGCCATTATTTTCTTCGTGCATTTTTTAAAATTGATATTTTTGGTTATTTATTGCATAGAAATATAAAAGAGGTTTAAATAAAGCAATAAATTTTTGTTGCATTCATCAAAAATATCTTAAAGGTTTTTTGGCATCATCAAGTATTATTTTTTAACTTAATACGCGATGTTTTCATTTCTGTAAACAAACTGTATGTTATGTATTAATGTATACCACAGATCTGTAATCGGTATGTATTGCTTTTATTTATAATCTGTAGAGTTTTGTGATCATATTAACATGTAATTTTATATATTTGATCACGTTTTTGTAATTTAAATTTATTATTATTATTTTTTTTTATCTGTGCCCTTGTGCAAATTTGAGATATCCTAACCATAAACTACTGTATAATTTCGTGTTTATACATAACTAAATTTATTTCATTGCTTGTCTCGATGCTATAAACTATTTATTTTATCGACAGATCGAATACGCTATGTACTGAGTTTTATATTTTCTGTATTAAATATTTTATACATTCATTTAGCATGAAGTTTGCTTTTAATTATCGTTCTAAAAAAGTTATGCAGGTTAGTCCTATGAAGTAAAATGTATTTCTAAAATATTTCTTATTTTTATGAGATTCAATGATTTTATTTAATTCACAATGTTTCTGCATCTTGGCTTTCTTTCTTAAAAAATAATAATAATAATAATAATAATAAATTGTAAAACTCAAGATAACTAAATTAGTATTCTTCAGACGATTATTTTATTAATAAAACATACATGTTTTATATTTTAAGAAATATTTCTGAAATACATGCATATTTTAATTTATCAATATGCAACTACCTTATTTTCTTTATGTTACTATAAAATGTGTTTTCATAATCCTTCACACACACACACACAAAAAAAAAAAAAATTAAATGTGTTTATTGGAGTTTTTTACTTTTTTTAAACAGCCAATATTGCCCTTTATTAAAACATTTAATATGCAAACACAAATCTTCCCATTTCTTTCAAGTTAAATAAACATATTGTGAGTCAAAAATTTTACTTAAATGAAATTAAAACAAAACACATTTTATAAATATTGTGTTGATTTAAATTTATAAACTATGTGCAAAATAAAATCTAGTTTGTATGTATATTTATAAATAATTCCTTACAATGTACTAAACCTTTTATCTTAAACATAGATCTAAAGACTGTTCATTGAGTTAAAAAAAATTTTGTTGTTGTTGTTTTTCAGAATCTTAACTTTATGGTCTTCACAAGTTAGAATAGTCTTCAATCTACTCCGTGAACCTGTTGTGGCCAAAAAAGTGTCACAGAGTGCATGGTTTGTATTTTTAAAATCACCATTCCTCAGTGACACTTCTCCGGATAAATTATCTGCATATTGATGAAAGCTCAATCTCAATGCTTTGCAGTTCTGACTTAATTCTCCATGGTTGTGACTAGCACTTCAGGTATGGCTTTAGATGTTAATATTATATTCTTATTATGAAAAGTTACAAATGAAACAAATCTTAAAATTTTGTTAAGATTGTTTGGTACTTTTCGGTTAGCCAGGCGCCAGTATTATATATACATAAATATGTATGTATACATGCTTATTTATATACATATATATGTATATATATAACATATGCATATATATATATATGTATGTATATATCCATATATGTGTATATATATATGTATGTATAGCACTGGTGCCCGACTAACCAAAAAGTACCGATTATTTTATATAGATTATAAAATAAACAACTGTCTCAGGAACAGTAAAGTGACATTGATTACCAGTTATTTTAGAAAAAAATACTGTTAAAAGTCTTTGCTGGAATATATAGATTACTCAGCATCCTATACCTTATGTATTTATAAAAAAAAAACTTGTTTAAAATTTAACTTTTTTTTCGCTAAATACAGAGTAAAGTTACCCGCCTTTTTAAGAATGGCTCATATATATTTTCCATGTTTAATACTATTATATTTCATTATTGTAATAGTGTCCGATTTATTAAAGCTATTAAAATTCAATGAAAAAAACCCCCAGAAAACCACTGTTAGCAATGTTACTTCAAGTAGGGGAGACGGGGGTACCTTTGATCCTTTGAACACTGTAAATATTTTCCTTTAAATAAATTATATTTTTTAAATATATACGGCAACACAGTACTACTGTTTCAATGTAACAAGAATACAAAGCTTTACTATTTTGCATGCACACTACTGTCTAAGCAAGATATGTATATTTTGCTTTCTTGAATCTAAACTTAACAAAATAAAGTTGTAAGTGTTTTGTTGATAATCTTGTATCCCTAAAATTATAATTTACTATTTAATATCTAAATAAAGATGTTAGCTTTAACTTATAAGGTTTGTTTTATTTAAATTCTCAAGCCTAATTGAGTAAATAGTTGTAATGTGATGGGGCACCATTGAACAAATAAAACTATGAAGTAAAGAGTTATAGATGTATCTAAATATTATTGTTGAAAATTTTTTTTAAATATGAAAATTAAGAGATTAATTGTTATTATGCTTAATATGAAAGTTGTACTAATGCAGGGCTTCAACTAAAGGCAAATTCAGAACACACAACAATAATTCATGATTTAACAGATCTGTCTAACAAACCCTATACTGTTTCATTTACAATGGTAAACATTATTTCTGGATTTCATAAAACAGGGTTTTATCCATTTTATATAACAATTTGAATGTAAATGATTTCATTTTAATGCAAAAAGAACTCTTTATTACATTGGTCAGATTAAATTGCTTAATGTCTTTGTAAAAAAGAACATATGATGTATTTTTATAAAAATTATATGTATTATATAAAAAAGTTATCACAATTAAACAAAATTGGAGGGATCCACTGTTCTATCTCAACAATGTGCTTTGATGGATACAAAGTTGGTTATATAATAAAAATATAGTAATTTTAGTTAAATGTAATTGTGTAATTTTATTCTTATTATTTTATACTTTGGAAAGATACGCAGTTTTTAATAAAAACTGTCACTATTTTGTTTATTTGTTCAAAGGTGCCCCTAGCTTGTTCAAAGGTGCCCCTAGCTTGTTCAAAGGTGCCCCTAGCTTGTTCAAAGGTACCCCTAGCTTGTTCAAAGGTACCCCTATATGGGGCATGTTTGAACAGAAAACTTTCATCTTTTTAAAGCCTCACAACATATTTAATTTATCTGAAAAACTGTAATTTTTTATTTCATATGATGCAGAATTACATTCTTTCACTCGCAAAATATTTAAAATTCAATAAATATAATTCAAATAAAAAATATGTGGATTTTTTAAAAAAATGTTCAAAGGTGCCCCCCCTACTATGTCAGTGATCTTATTAAGTCGGGTTATAAAAACTGCAATCTTTTGTAATTAAAAAAAATAATTGAAATACCCCCCCCCCCCCCCAATTTTTTTTAATGAAATGGTAAATCTTTAAGAGTTCATTATTACTAATTTTAATTTTATATATTAAACATTTTGCATCTTTATAAAAGTAATATAATTGTCTATAAAAACAGACATTGCATTTTTCCATATGCTGAATTATAGAAAATTAAATAAAAACCCCAAGTATTGCATTGGTAAAACTGATTTTATTTTATTGATAGCCTTTACAGGTTAATATCTATATGTATTCTATTATGTAAAATTGCAAATGTCTGGGTAAAGAAAAAAAAATTTTTTTCCTCTACTTCTCAGAAAATAAATATAAATTTAGGAGTTGATGCAAGTGCAAGGTTTTTCTCTTGGAGTCCATTTTCTGAAAATAAAAATTATTCTAATGAAATATAACATTTTGTAATGAAAGTTGAAATCTAGTGACTCAAATTCAAATCAAGCATTTATTAATAACTTATTTAATCCCTGCTAAAATTTTCCTTTCTGGTAGAGTTGTTTTGTTTGCAAATTGGATATTTTACAACCTAACAATCACAAAAAAAAGTATTTTTTATGGAATGAAATTTTGTGAAGGTTTATTCATAAATATCTCTTAGCCATGGCCAAAACCTTTTGCTTGAAAAATTTAAACATGAACTCAAATAATTAAAAGTGAACATCTTAAAAATATATATTTCAAGAAATAAAACTTAAAAAGAGTCTGTAAATAATAAGTTATTATTTCCATTATTTAATTATGTTTAAAAAATAAACAAAATGTTTTACTTTTAAACCATTTGTAATTCAGGAATTACTGGAACTTTTAAAATCTGCACAATTCCCCCTCTGCTTTCTTTCTTTACATGCTTTTTTCTTTATCTTTTCAATGATAATAATGAACAGAATAGTAGCAAAATTCATATTCAAAAAGCATGCAAAACTAAGAACGGCAGATAATGCGCTTGATTGATTGATCGACAGCGAAGTGATTCTGTGTGCTGATTGGTTTATCGTCTGTGTAATCGGTATCATGTTCTGAAGATTGACGAAGCCAGATCGTAGATAAGGAAAGCCGAAGCTTGTTTAGGCAGACCGGTCTGAATAGCGTTTTAGGAATCCTTAAATAGTGATCGCTAAATTTAAGTTAAGAATCGCTATTTAGTGAACCTTATTCAGTGGACATCTGAATGCCTGCCTAAGCCAAAGTCAGAACAGATTCTACTACTACTACTACTTCTGACGGTTTTCCGAGGAGCCTGGGGCCACTGCCCCACATCCCCGACAGTAACACAATGGAAGCCTAACAGGAACTGAATCTTGGCAGTACTGGGAAAAAATGCTTAAAAATGGGGGGAACAGATTCTTTTCTAATGATGCTGTATATGGGTCATTCCACACGAATTCAACCAATGGGTGTTGTACCATAGTCACAGATTTTTTTTTAAATTTTTATCATAGACAGACATAGTAGTGAAACCCTCAAATCTGAAATAAAAAAAAAAAAATTCGCAATATTGGCTGAGATATAGTCATTTGAAAATTGGTCATTTGTACTAAATGGCGGCCATCTTGGAATCTTATCAATGTCTATAAATGGCCATAACTTGCCAACTAATGGCTCAAATTTGACGTTTCTGGTACCAATTTGAAGCTATTTGTATAAAGAATGCATATTTCACATCAAAAGAATAGTAAATTTTCATTTCTTTACTTTTTATTATGTGCAAGCTGAAAATATCACCCCAAAAAAGGGCTGACTGTAATGGCCCATACAAAAAATGAATCATCGTGAATTTTTCTGAAACTTGGTAAAAACATTGCTCCATCTGTGTGCTTTAAATAAAAAAAAATTGGAGAGGTAAAATTTGTTGTTTTAAAATAAATGGTTTTTTACACATAAGGTGTCATTAACCAAATAATGATCCTTTTAGAATCTGTAAGTATTCCTAATTTAAGAAATAATGGTTAAAATAAAATTTTCTAACATCTGAATTAATGTAAAAGCATATTGAAAACCTCATTTGTACTAATTGCGTAGGAATCCCCCCCCCCCCTACACACACACACACACACACACACAAAAAAAAAAAAAAAAAAGAAAAGAAAAAATGTACACAATCGAAAAAATTTTACGCTGAAAAAAATAAGAAAATAATTTAAGGAATATAATGTATAATTAATTATAAAAAAAACCTATAAATGCAATACATATAAATGAGGATTTACTTTACATATAGGGGAGAGTGGGGTCAAATGGGACAGTAGATTTTTCTCTTTATGTATCATTCTAAATATTTCATCAATCACAGATTAGATGAAGCAATGGTAACACAATCTTCAGTTGAAAAAAGTAGCTGATCTACGTAAGCTTGCAACTGTATAAAGAAAAAAATTATTTCAAGAATCAAAAGTAAATTTGCTTCATATACTTTTTATGCTTTCTGTATATTAATGATTTGTTTATGCATAGGTTGTAATAGTTTCCCTATTTATGGAGCATTATACTGTATATTATCAATAATTCAAACTATGCCTAAAAGCAGTATTTCTGTTTATACAAGAAGTTTAATATAAAAGAAGGTAGAGAGAGGATTGTGACATGCAAGCAAAGGGGAGAATAGGACAAGTCTAATTCTTACTTTTTAATAAGATGAGCGCAAATTGCTAATAGGCAAATATTTTTAAAGGGTAGTATATTAATTATAACATTGAAACTATATTAATTTACTTCAAAATATAAATAAATTGAATGGATGATTTCTTAATATCATCTCTGATTAACAATCCTGAACATTCCTTCCAGTGATGAAGATACTGGAATTTCATATTATAGCACAGACATTATCAACCTACAATCTTTGTTAGAATGTAAATATAGCTGACACTAGACTATTTGCTTATATAATACATTGTTTTATTGTTGTCCCATACCCCACCGCCCCCCCCCCCTGTTAGTAGGGGGGGGGGGGTAATGGGACACATTTTGAAATTTACAATTTCTTTAATTATAAAATTGTTTCTGAAAATTATGTATCTATATTGTTCAAAGACATTAGAAAGTGTTTCATTTTGTATTCTAAATATAAAAATTTTTGTTTTTGTGACAAACAAAAAAGATTTTATCATTTTTGTAAAAAGTGTCTCATTCTTCCCCACTCTCCCCTATACATAGAACCTATTTAAGTGGGGAAAAGTGTCATTTCTCCCACTTAAAAAATTAAATTTATATGGCCAATTTTTACTTCTCTCTTTACAGATTTTCTATTTATAAAGTTTAATATTAGTGTGTGATCCTTTACAGTAGTAGAAAACTTCTACTGTATCTCACTGTATCTAGATTTTTGTTCATATAAATTTTAACTCAGTGTGAACTAAAAACATCAAATGTCAACTCAATTAACTCATTTATATATTTTTTATTTTATTTTATTTTATTTAAATTACACAATTGAATAAATTCAACCGTAATTTACAGCTAGTATTTCTCCAACATTTCAGGGGGAAATATTGTGTGGCTTTTTTTTTTATATAGTCCATTATAGTAAGGGATTTAATATTTATGTAAATATGTTTTGATAATTATGTTATCATATTTTAAATGAAATAAGAAGTACTGTAGAAATGAAAATTTACTAGTACTTTAATACAATATATGAATATTTAGTATAAATAGCTTCAAATTGATATTTCTTTATTTAATTATATAATATGCACACTATACATTAATTCAGATGTTAGAAAATTTTATTTTAACCATTATTTCTTAAATTAGGAATACTTACCAGGGTTAGAAATTGGGATTTTTAAGTAAGGCGTCAAATGACGCCTACAATTTATTTTCTAGGCGCCAAACTGCATTTCATGGTTGCAATTTTACGTTGTATCGTATTTTCTCATTTCTTTTCACAACCGTGTTAACATTAATATTGTTCCTATTTTTATGTGTTAAGGGTAAGGGGGTATATATTAAAAACACTATCATTGTTAATCACTAAAACAAAGTAAAAACTGGTTTTCTATAAAACAGTAAAATTTGATTAAACTACAACATATGGATGCTAGAAAAATGTAACTAATTATTTTTATATAGCTTATATGAATACAAAAGTTGAAAATACAAAAATCACAAACAAAGAATACAAAAATTAAAATAATATCTTGAATTAAAATCAGGCCTCCTAACTCGTTAAATTTTTAAAATCAGGCCTCCTAACTCGACCGAGTGTTACATCAGAGTACCATAAATTAATGGCTTTTTGTGGATTGAAATTATCTAATGTTGGTCCATACAGTTTTATTAAAAGAATGTCATTGATCAAATTCAGTGACAAACGATTCCTTGTGTTTGTCTTAATAAGATTAAGTTGGCTGAAACCCCTTTCACATTCAGCAATGCTCAAGGGAAGAACCATAACAAATTCCAAAATTTTCCTGATGTTATAAAAACTCGTATTAGATTTGGATTCTTCTTTATACTTTACTTCAGTACCTTGAAAACTCTGGGCATTTTTAAACTCCTGAAGGCTTTTTGCATCTTCAGAAATCATTTTTGAAAGTCTTTCTTTACTAGATTCAAACTTTACAAAAAAATCGCTCAGAAGCAAGAACTTTTGCTGAAAAGTTTCAGAAAGTCTTGCAAGAATGTGAGAAATATCTTCATATAAATGAAGGAAATTCAAAAATCTTTCACATTTCAAGGTTTTTAAATATCCTCTTAATTTTGCACATTCTGTCTTTTCTTTTTCAGCAGCAACAACCTGTTCCATATGAATTATAACTGCATGCCAGTTCTTAATAAGAACCTGAACAGCTCGATGCCGTGATTGCAACCATCGAATGCCATGCAAACCAACAGGCCGCAAAACTTTTTCATCAAGGATTTCGGAGAGCGATTTAAGTTCCCTTGTACGTTTGGCACTGTTGTGGTAAAAGGAATAAATTCCTTTAATTGTGTCTTCAACATTAGTAACATACCTCACACATTTTAGTGCATCAGCTAAAGCTAGCTCTAATCTGTGTGCTACACAGTGAACTGTTGCTAAATCTCCACAGTCGTCCTCCATTAATTTGACAATACCAGAAACAGGTCCCATGTTTACGCTAGCACCATCAAAACTGACTGCAACCAGTTTTTCCTTCCAATCTGGTATAAATTCTTGTACAGCAGTTTCTATTGTGGATTTTATTCCAGAAGCACATTCATTTTCGCATTCTTTCAAACCAATAAAAGTACATCTTACATCTCCTTCATACAAATAATAAACATATATTATTTCTGATGATATTGTTGCCCTGTCAGTGGATCCATCAGCCATCATAGAAAAAAAATCAATTGAAGAAAACTGTTCTTTAATTTCTGATCTCATGCTTTCTGCAATATATTTAACGAATTGTTTAGCTGCTTTATCATTCACATATGTGTTGCCAAACTTTATTCCATTTTTTTGTTGGAGTGCACATAAACTGGGAAAGTCATCAAAAGCATAATCCTCTTTAGCAATTAGATATGCTGTATTTATGAGCTTTTCCATATTCGAAAGTAATTGGGAATCCATTTTCTTAACTGCAGACATCAGTGGTGCTTTAGATGGATTATCTTTGGCTAATTTTGCTTTGCAAGAATTATAATGCGTAGCAGACATACTATGCTTTTTTACCTGAAAAAAAATAATATTTTAATACAAACTCAAAATAAAATTCATTAATTTTTTGAAAAAGGCCAGAACTTTTTAATTAAATATTTTTTATGTTCTGTAAAAATGATGAAAAATTTAAAAATGACTTAATTTTTCTTATTAATTTTAAGTTATTTATTCACCTACATAGAGATGTTGCAAAACAAAATAAAATTACAGTATGCTACTTATCCCTCTCTCCCCCCTAAAAAAGTAAATCTTTTATTAAATTATACATTAAAATATATATATATATATATATATATATATATTCCTCTTGGTAGAATTTTAATCCAAAACTAATGAGGATATAAAATTTGTACTATTGATTATTCAATTACTGGAAATATTATCAATTTTTTGGTAGTATATTATTCTAGGCCGAATGTTCTGACACAATAATAATTAGAAATCGACCGACCGAAACTTTCATTTCATTTTCGGCCTAAAATCCAAGTTTTGCCGAAAATGAAATCGGACCAAAACTCGACAGAGATTGTGTATTCCAAATCTTCTTTCGAATATTTTCAACTTTACTCACGGCTGAAATGAGACTATTGCTATGAATTCCATTGTTTATAATTATCAGTCATGACTGACTCAGACGTGAATGCAAATTATAAAGCAAGCAACACATATTTGCCTAAACTGTTTTACGCGCTCATTAAAAGCTGCAGCCTTAAAAAAAAAATAGAGAATTTTTAGTTTGAAACTACAGAACTGTTTTGAATATTCTTTGAGAAAGTTCTAGTATAACATATAATCATTTACAAACAGTATTATAAAAAATAAACCTACATTGTATGTATACCTAAAATCAAAATATTTTAAAAGTATAAATAAAATTCTTGTAATTAGAAAATATTTCTGTATTCGTTGATAAATTAATTACGTTTTATTTTATATGGAATTATAATTTTTTTATTTATATCCCAAAATAAAAAATTTTGGGACTAAGGCACTCAGAGCCAATTTTGGCCACACTTATAATTAATAGTTATAAATCTTTAATAAGCATGTATAATTAATAATTATATAAATTTAATAAAAACATATAATTAATAATTATGTATGTATTGATTACTGATTACTTTAAAAAAAGTTCCAATGTTTTTGTTTTCGGCCGAAAAGAGAAAGAACGCCGAAATTCCGTTTCCATCAATTCAATCCTTAATAATTGCGGCTATTGCCAATTATCCTGCATGCTTACCAGATAACGGATGTTTTTAAAATAGAATACGAAAAAAAAAAAAAAAAATCTCCACACAGTTTCTTTCTGCATAACAAAATGTTATCCATCCAAAGCAGATCATCTTATTTTGATAACGTTTCCAACCTCACGGTGTTTAAGTAAACAAAACAAACCGCATTGGTTCTTCTTTAGAATTGTTCTATAGTGAGTGATTTTTGTAGAGGCTCTAATTTTCTAATCACTTATTACATTATAATAAAAATTTGTTTCACTGCGTAATTTACTATGTTTGCAACTTGCTGAAAATTTCAAGAAAATCCCTCCATTAACAACGAAGATATCTTTTTTTTTTTTTTTTAATAGTGAGGAAAAGCACAAGCAGAGCTGGCTTTTCATTTATTTTTCTTTTGTATACTTATTCTGTTTGCTTGCAGCGCAATAATTTCTTTTTTCCGCTGAAACATTTGCAGAGTTCTTTTTATATGTGAGGTTGAATATGAATAGAATTTGAATAGTTGCTCTCGCTTTAAAGAGGGAAAAATAAATTATAATGAGGCTACTTGTGCATGGCTGTTCTAAGATCCAAAGTTACTTTCTAAATTAAATTAGTTTTTGTTTAAGAATGCATGAAATTGGGAGTTGATTTCTTACCAAGAAACTAATGTAATCGAATAGCGTTTTCCATATTTGGTAAATACATCTTTTAGAAATTATTTTCAAATTTAATTATTTTTTTATTTATTTTAAAATATTTAAAATTTTTTTAGGGCATTTTATTTTAAATATTTACGAACATATCGCGTAAAGTAACAATTTATTTCTGATAGGTGGTTCTGATGAGTTTTTCGTTTTTGGGAAATAAATTATTTATCGCGATTCGTGTCACATGACGACACTTTTCGACTTTCCCGAATTGCGACGTCGGAAATTAGGTTCAAAATGCCGCATTTTGATAGTATTTCTGAATAATCAACTTAGGAAAAAAAATATGCAAAGTAGATAATATTGTGAGTGAAATTTGAAATTAATTTCAATTCGCATTATCGGCGATAAAGCTAAGTAATAGGTTCAAGTAATTGATAGTTCCCGATTTTGCAATTTACTCAGTGGAGAGATGAGTGACAGTGAATATTATTTTATAAAAGAAAAATAATAACAGAACAAATTATTCTTAGAATGAAATTACTTACTGTTTCATATCTCAATGCTGGACATCCATTAACAAAGTTTGTCTCTTCCGGTTTAGCATATTCTTTACATAGGGTACATAGCATCAAATTTTCTTCTTGAATGAGCCATGGGTGCTCTTTTTTCCATTTTAGGAATGTTGAATTGCTGACTTCTTTGCGAATTAATTTAGAATTCTCATTGTTAGAATCTAGCGGTTCTTTATTTTCGATTTTTAAACGTTTATTTGGAAATGGTAAGGAAAAAAACGCAGTTATATCGCGTTTCGCCATTTTTAAACACTCGTGTCATCTAGAAGCTATACTGAACTCAAATATCAATTTTAAACCATGCTTTCAAACAAGTAGTGCAATAATTTTAAGGGTGTTGTTTTTAAGGTAAGTTTTATTAGTTATTGGTTAAAATCAAGTTAGCTTAGAGGTGATTGACAGGTGCATAGCAGTTTTAAACCAGGCTTTTGAACTAAGTGCGCAAGCTTTTTAGAGACAGGTGCCTCTCTGGTCAGTTTTATCAGTTATTGGTTAAAAAGAAGTCAGCTAGGAGGTGATTGACAAATCCTATTGAAACCCCCACCCCACCCCCCACTGCACGCACGTGAAGAACACCTGTTTTCCATAAAAGAATGGACAGTAGCATGTGTTTGAAAAAGAAGGAAGAAAAAGAATAACAAAGAAAGAAACAGGCTATTTCAGACGTGACAAAACGACTATGTAAAAAAAAAAAAAAAAAAAAAAAAAAAAAACCTTGCGCTAAAGAATGAGAGCGTTTTTTAAACAAAAATTAAAGTGGGAAAAAGCTAGTCGTCAAATTTGACGACTAGGTATAATTGTCTAGTCGTCAAATGCAATAATTTAGTTGCATTTGGCGACTAACGACCGCTAATTTCTAACCCTGATACTTACAGATTCTAAAATTACCATTATTTGGTTAATGACACCCTATGTGTAAAAAACCATTTATTTTAAAACAACAAATTTTACCTCTCCAATTTTTTTTTTTAAATTTAAAGCACACTGATGGAGCAATGTATTTACCAAGTTTAAGAAAAATTCATGATTCATTTTTTTTTATGGGCCATTAGAGTTAGCCCTTTTTTGGGGTGATATTTTCAGTTTGCACATAATAAAAAGTAAATAAATGAAAATTTACTATTGTTTTGATATGAAATATGCATTCTGTATACAAATAGCTTCAAATTGGTACCAGAAACGTAGAATTTGAGCCATTAGTTGTCAAGTTGGGTCTGCCTATGATAAAAATTTTAAAAAAAATCTGTGACTATGGTGCATCACTTTTTCTTTAAATTGGTTGATTTCACGTGGAATGACCCATATGACTGATTATTTAAATTAGACAGTTTATCTTTCAATGTCTGTTCTGAATTATGTCCCACATAATCTACATTTAAAAGTAAAAATTTCAAACATAAAGCTTGGAACATATATTTGTTTTCTTCTTTGGTTAAAAAAGTCACTACCAGAGACAATTTCTTTATCTACAGAACAACACAGTCAATAACTGTTGAAAATTTTATTTAGTACACAAGTTTTCACTGAAAATATCAAAAATACCTAGTGATATTTTGAAAATAAATATGAAGTAATATGGAAATATCAAAAATCTTGATATTTTGAAAATAAATATCGGATATATATAACAATGAACCCAGTTAAAAAAAAAAAAAAAATATATATATCCCGATTAAATGTAAAAATAACCGAGTATCCTGCACCTTTATTTTTTAATTTTTTAGGAAATAAAATGGAAAAATGCATTGATATGATGTTGGAGATTGTGATCAAGGTCCTCCAGAAATATCTTAAGGGGGACGTGTACCCTCCAGTTTTTGACTATGGATTTTTACTTCTTATCTTCGTAATGAAAAGATTGATACATATTCTTTACAACTGGCATTTAGTGAAATATAATATCTAAATTTTCATTTAACATGTTTTATTTTGTTATATATTCAGCAAATAATTAATAATCTTCAAATTTTTTAACTAGATGTAGTAAAATCAATCCTGTTCACATTATTACATATGTCCTGTTCACATTCCGAATTATTGAAATTAGCTTTTGCTGGTGCTGCCATCTGCCTTTCAGAAGTAAAAATAATATTCCATATAACATTTTTCCTGTACGTTTTCAATTTTAAATGCTGGTAAATAGGCTCCAAAAAATTTAATTTCGGTCTCGAAAATTCAGGTTAGTACCAAGCTTCAATATCTTTTATGAACAGCAACTATATTTCGTAGATTTAGTCAATTTATCGGTGTTTTATCATGATATTAACGAGATTACATGTTGGCGAGATTTCGGCGATTTAAAGTTTTCGGCAACCCTTTTGTTAGGGCGGGGTTTCATAGGACGCGCTGAAGATTGATTGATTGATGCTTTTGCTCTATTTGTTTTCTGTATGGAATGTATGTAGTATATTCGAACTGTTGCTACAAGAAAATGGATACTCAATTATTCAATTATCATTTAAGTTTGCAATTTGAATAGGAATTTATTTGTTTATTTATTTTTAATGTATGTTTATTTTTAATGTTGTAAAATAAGTTTTTTATCAGGCAAAGGCTCGTTGGTATTTTTTAAAAAGCCTGTCAGTAATTCCTAATCAGCATTTGTATTACAATAAAAATAATAATTATTTTTTAATCAAAGGTTTTATGGCAAGTGAACTTGTCCTCTACTTCTGTAAGTATAGTTAAACTTCTATGACAGGCCCTCCCTGATAACGGACACCTCTATTAAAGTACATTTTCCCCTATGCCTAACAATTATATATCTGTGCATTTTTACTTCTCAATAGCAGTCACTTCCGAATAGCGGACAAATTACACTCTCCCGACGTGCCCGTTATTCAAGAGTTTCTGTATTTGATTATTATTATAGTGTGGGCGCGGACGGAAAGGGGGAGGGGGGGGGGGAGGTTGCGGATAAACTACCTAGTGGCGATTCTGTTCCGAATTTTCCGAAAATTTAAGGCATTCATTTTCGAAAGTTTATAAAATTCGATCATCAATCTGAAAATTCGGACATAAAAAATATCACGAATTTCGGCAAATGGTCGTCGAAAAAATTAATTTTGTCAATTGTTTGCAGAAAAAAACGTGAATTTCGTCAAAGGATCGAGAAAAAGACGCAAATTTCGAAAAAATCGCGAAAAAAGGCAAATTTCGTCAAAAGATCCCGAAAGGACCGGAAATCTCGTCAAAATATCTCGAAAAACTCAAAATTCGTCAAGGGATCGCGGAAAACGCGAATTTCGTCAAAGGGCCGCGGAAAAAACACGTATTTAGTGCCGGGAGTGGATTTCCTCCCTCCCCCCCCCCCTTCCGCTGTAACTTTCAGAAAATTTTCTGGGAATTTCAGAAATATATATATATATATTTTACTCAGAATCACCCTTGAACTACCTTCTTACCCCTAGGCTAGTTTTCTTTGGGCACCCTCTCCCTTCCTTCAAAATGATATATTTCAGTGTTTTCTGGTACTAAAAAAGGAAAGAAATACTTTTAGTGTAGTTAAAAAACATTAAAATTTCATAAAACTGAAAGTGTCATAATATGACAAGTGGGGATTTTTTTTATTTCAATCCTAGATGTAGAACAACATTTCTGTAAATATAAGGTATTAGGGACCAGGGGCCATATAAAAAAATTCATATTTAAATATATATATATATATATACAGCCCCTTATAAAACAAAAGCTTGATTTATACTCTTTTTTTACAATTGGAAGAATGTTTCATCAGCAGTTTAAACGATAATAAAAGTCACCTCTGTAATAAATTAATCACAAACTGGTAGCCGAAAAATTCCAAGACTCCGCAAAAAAAAAAAAAAAAAAAAAAAAAAGAAGAAGAATAAAATGGAATTTAACAAATTACAACGACCATTTGGAGAATGATTCTTTCGAAGACTAACATTTAAGACATAAAACATCGCACGGAGTTGATCCTACATTACGTACACCATGGATTACATTTTTCGGTACTGTACATTTTTAAACTTCTGGTCATTCCAGAAGTGCTAGTCATTCCTTACGTACGCCATGGATTAAACATTAATATTCCTGGACCAATTTTAAATGAAATTTCATTCTTAAATTCTAAACATTCCACAATATTACTTTTTACACTGTAGTATAGAGAAAAAAATGTACTTTTAAATGCAATTTGTTTGAAAGCTGTATCTCAATTTCTTTCTGAGTTATTTTTTTTTATAGTTTTTATTACTTTTTTGTCATAGTGGCAACAGACGTATCCATCTCAGTTGAAAGTAAAGGGAGAATACAGATTACTGTATAGACCTATCAGAAAACGAATAAAATGCGGATTTAACCAATAAACGCTTCAGATATGTTTTTGATTTCCTACCCTGACAGAGGATAATAACCATTTTCCCAAATGGTTAAAAAAAAAGAAAAAAAAATTGAAAGAAAATCTTAGCACCGGGCCCTTTTCCTTCCAAAACCCTAGGCTTCAGCTTGTTTAGCCGAATGGGTAATCCGTTTTGATTAAGCCTACCAAAATAATCAAAACGACCCCCCCCCCCCCTACACACACATCCTGACTAGCAAGTTATGACCTTGGTTGAAAACATTACTTAAGTAGCGGATTTTATTTATGGAACAGAGAGCAAAATATGTCTTTTTAAATAAAAGTAATTATTTTATTTTGTTCAGTAGTATGTGCAAAGATGATTCTGTTCCCAATTATCCGAAAATTTACGGCTTCCGGTTCAAAAACACTTTAAAATCGATCATCAGTCTGAAAATTCGGGATAAAAAAATACGCGATTTTTGACAGATGATCGCTGAAAAAAATGAGTTTTGTTAATCGTCCGAAGAAAAAAAAACGGCAACTTCGTCGAAGTATAGCGGAAAAAACGCAAATTTCGTCGAAGATTCCAGAGAAAAGACAATTTTGTCTAAGAATCGCAAAAAAAAGTGAATTTTGCCGAAGGACTCGGGGAAAAACGGGAATTTTACCAAAGGGCCACTAGAAAAAACACGAATTTCTTCAAAGGTCTGCGAGGGTCTTCAAAGGTCTGCAAAGGATCGCGAAAATAATGTGAATTTCGTCGAAGGATCATGAAGAAAATGAAGTTTTTCAAAGGGGTGCTTAGAAAACACTACTTTCGTCAATGTAACTCGGAAAAAATGCGAATTTCGTCAAAAGATCGCAAAAAAGCGCATTTAATCAAAGTATCGCAGAAAACCCGTAAATTTCTTCAAATGATCCCCTCCCCCCACCCCAATAAAAAAAAGTGAATTTCGTTAAAAGGCTGAATTAAAAAAGTTAATTTCGTCTAAGTATCGCCGGAAAAACGCGAATTTCGTCGAAGGATCATGGAAAAGTGAATTTTTCGCATGACACGAAAAAAGTAGAAAAATTCTAGAAGGGGCCGCGGGAAAAACGCGAAATTCGTCACAGGGCTGCGGAAAAACGACAAAATTCGTAAAACGGCCAAGGAAAAAAATTTGTCAAAGCACCGCGAAAAACGAGAGTTACGCCAAAGGACTGCAGAAAAAAAGCGAATTTCGTCAAAGGACCGCGGATATAAAACGCAAATTTCGTCAAAGGATCGCGAAAAAACGGAAATTTTGTCGGCGAATTGTGAAAAAAAAATATTTTAGTCAAAATGCTGCTTAAAAAATGCTATCGTAAGGATATTAAAAACTGCTTATGCTTTCGTCAAAGTCTTGCGGAGAAAATGCGAGCTTCGTCGAAGGGCCGCTAGAAAAAAATGCGGGGCCGCAGTGAAAAAGCTAATTTTATCGAAAGATCAGGAAAAGATAGCGAATTTCGTCAAAAGGCTGCGAAAAAAACGCAAAATTTGTCAAATGGCCGCAGAAAAATGCAAATTTCTTCAAAAAATCGCGAAAATGCGAATTTCGTAAAAGGGCCGTACAAAAAAAGCAAATTTCGTCAAAAGATCACGAAAAATGAGAATTTCACAAAAGGGCTGCAGAAAAAAACGCGAATCATTTGTCAAAGGGTCGCTATAAAAAAAACACGAATTTCGTCAAAAGGCTGCGGCACGAGAACGCGAATTTTGACAAAGGACCACTATCAAAAACACGAATTTCGTCAAAACGCAGCGTAAAAAACTCAAATTTCGTCGAAGGATCGCTAAAAAACGTGAATTTCGTCGGAAGATCGTGGAAAAAGAAAAGAATTTTATCAAAGTGCTGCTTAAAAAACACTGATTTCTTCAAAGTATCTAGGGAAAAAAACGCGAAATTTCTAAAAGGGTCGCGGAAAAATTCAAATTTCGTCAAAGAGTGGCGGAAGAAATGCGAATTTCGCCAAAAGGCTGAGAAAGAAATGCAAATTTTGTCAATCAGTCGTAGAAAAAACACGAATTTTTACAAAATGCTCAGGTGCAAAACGCGAATTTTGTCAAATTGTCGCCAAGAAAAACACTTATTTCGTCAAAGGGCCCTGGAAAAAAACGCAAATTTCAAAGAATCGCGAAAAGAAGATAATTTTGTCAAATGGTCGCGGATGAAATGCGAATTTCACCAAAGGGCTGTGGAAAAAAATGCGAATTTTTTCAAAGGACATATTAAAAAATACATGAATCTCGTCAAAGGGCTGAGGCAAAAACCTCCAATTTTGTAAAAGGGCAGCTAGAAAAAACAACGAATTTCGTCAAAGGGTAGCGTAAAAACGCAAATTTCGCGAAACGGTCGCGGTAAAAACATTCATTTCGTCAAAGGTTCGGGAAAAAGGGAAATTTTGTCAAAGAGTCGCGTAATAAATGCGAGTTTCGCCAAAGTGTTGCGGGAGAAAAAAAGCGAATTTTGTATTAGTTCTTCTAGAACAAGTGGGTAAGTGTGATCATAGATCGCACAAAGGGTTTCGTTTAATATTCCTTTCAAACGTCGTTAAAAAAGCACATGCCTCCATTTTAATCAATGCATTATATAGAAATCAAACAAATTAATTAAATAATTATTAATATATCAGCTTCTAATTAAGTTAGCTCTTTGAACTGGGTATGTATGAAATCTGCGAGAGATTTCCCGTCCGGATGTCAAAAAGTTTTATAAAAAAATTTAATATTTAAAACGTTTAAATTTCGTATTAAAATAAAAACCGCAAGTGCGTCGTCATGTCTGATGAGATTAAAAACCCGTTGAAAGGAAAGTTTTAAAGCAATGATCCAATTAATGAAATAATAATTAATATCTCAGCTTCTAATTAAGCTAGGAGTTTGAACTGGGTATGTATGAAATCAGCGAAAAATTTTACGTCAGGATGTAAAACAAATTAATCTAAAAATTTAATATTTAAAAAGTTTAAATTTCGTATTAAAATATCCTCTGCTTAAATTTCTCCAGCGCCGATATGTCTGAAAGATGACAACACCTGCTTTCCGCTGAAATGAAATCTCTTTTCATTGTCTTTTCAAATACAGAAATTAAATTTTTATCGATCGATTTTTAGTGGATTTTTTGCGTTATACCCAACGCAGAAATTTGAACTTTATACCAAAATAAAGTAGAATTTTTTTGCGCGTCTTTCTGTACCTTTTACGAATTTTAAGACCAATACTTTGGGAGATGCGATTTCGCTTTTTAAATGTCCACTTCATTTATCGCTTAATTTCCTTCGTGGTAACCATACACCCGCTCATTTTACTGGCAACCCTTAGGAGAAACTCCGCTGATTTGGAGAAGGTGCGTTTGTAGCTGCGTTCAAAAGGTTGATTGGTTAATTTTAGAAGTTAATTAGCCCGTAATTCGGTTAATTACCGACTTTTTAAAAATTTTATGATTTGTTGTTTGATGTGAGGTGTTCAGCTATAAGTACCCAAAATTTCAAGTCACTAACGTGTATAGTTTCTGAGAACGGACTCTGTGACGGACAGACAGACGGACAAAGGAGTGAGACGAATGGGGTTTCGTCAGATGAACGAAACCCTAAAAAACACGAATTTCGTCAAAAGGCTGAGGAAAAACGCGAATTTTGACAAAGGAGCACTAGAAAAAAACATGAATTTCGTCAAAAGGCATCGTAAAAAACACAAATTTCGTCGAAGGATCGCGAATGCAAACGTAAATTTCGTCGGTAGTTTGTGGAAAAAAAGAATTTTGTCACAAAGCAGCTTAAAATACGCTAGTTTGTCAAAGTATTTTGGAAAAAATGCAAATCTCGTCAAATGATTGCTATAAAAAATGAGACTTTCGTCGAAAGGGTGCGGAAACACGTGAATTTCGTCAAAGGGTTGCTGAAGAAACGCAAATCACGTGAAAGGATCGCTGGAAAAATGAGAATTTCGTCAAAAGGTCGCAGAAGAAACGCGAATTTCGTCAAGGGTCTGTGGAAAAAATGCAAATCTCGTCGAAAGATCGCAAAAAAGACATGAATTTCATCGGAGGATCGTGAAAAAAAAGAATTTTATCAAAAGGAGCCGATGCTAGTTTGACAACATCAGTACAAAAATGTAACATGTCCAGCGTAGAGATCCCCATCAGACAGTTACATTGTGTCTGAGCCCAGGTTTAATTTTTTTTTCAGCAGACTCGGGCCGGGCCTGCAACAGGCTTACATTGCTTATTTATTTTCGTACATAGTCGAGCCAGACCAGAACTGGGCTTAATTGTTCCCAGGATCTGTCAGGTAGGCAATATGTTTTGTAAAAATAGTAACAGCCATAATAGAATCATTGGGAATATGTCTGGTTCTCAAATTCCCTGCTCATCAAAGCGAAACCTTCTGACAAATTTTCTGACTCATTTTTAACTATAATAGCATAAAAATAATAGGTATGACTATTGAAGCGATTTGGAAATGAACAGCATTTTCCATTCTTTGATAAATAAATTACTTATTGAGTTACAAGAGATTTTTGTCATTTGACGACAGCTTTTTTTCCTTTCCCATGCTATCGCTTCGAAAAGGAGCGATGAAGATATTATTTTCAAAATAGTGGTAGAAACAATAAAGTTTCCCTATAGAATGTGACCCCTGTGTATCGTACAATTTCAAGGTTTGGCTATCTCGTTTTCAGAGGCAAGGTATACTTGCATTCGTAAAATGTTGAAATAATTTAATAACACCAGTATTTACAAGAGAATCTATTTGAAAACAGGTAAAAGTATATTTCTGCGTACTTAATACAGGTGAAATTTTCATTATAAAATTCCGGTGCCAATGTGGCAATTAGGAATTAAAATTATGTGATGACATAATGGCATCACTGCCTCTCAAGGGGTCAAGAAATTTGGTTTGATACCACCCAATATGCTTTTTTTAAATTTTATTATGTAATTTTAATAAGGTATTCCATAATTTTCTTTATTGTGAGCAAAGAACAATGAAGAAATTTACCTCCTGTAGTAAGAGAAACTCAAAAACATTATTTATAACTATTGGGGTAACTGGATCCAGCATGGTCCAGCTACCCCGGATACATGTCCCAGTTACCCCGTCTTGAAAAATTTATGGGGTAACTGGGACACCGGGCTTACATTTGAAACATAAAGTAAATATGTATAGATACCTAATAATATTAATGTGGTTGTATGCCTAATCTTTAAAAAAAAGGATTGTTTAATAAAAGTACTTACAGGATTTTAATAAAAAGCCGAGGAAGTTCAACCATATTGACGTTGTTTAAAAAAAAAAGAAACGTAAACTTTTGACAACCTATCACAGAAAAGTGAGAGTTGTGATTGAGTTGACACACGTTGTTTTAGGAAGTAGATGTTAAGGGGCATGTTCACAAAAGCTAAAACTTAAAAAACATCGACAGTTTTTTTATAAAATAGCCTAATGGCCCAGTTACCTCGTGGGTCCAGTTACCCCAACTAACCTTATATCTAGTTCATATTTTGTTATTTTTACAAATATACATAGCTAAATTAAATTCATTTGTCATTTTATTGCAGTGACTGTCAATTAAATTCATTTGTAAATTACAGCTTTTTAAATTCGTATAGAAAGGTAAAATACATCGCGAAAACGCTGCAGGAAAAGAAAATTATTATGTGTTAATCCATGCAAAAAATAATTGCATTATTTGTGTACTGAACGTATGTAAAAATATTTTATTGGTTATAACAGAAATAAAAAATGGATTTTATCTGTATACCGATTACCAAATTTAAATTTTTCGCGTGCCAGAAAAATTAGCTTGCGTGCCATAGGTTCGCCAACTCTGCCCTACACGATGTGCAAATAAAAGAGTTTTTTTTTTCAAGCAGCTTAATTAGCCTTTTTGAATTTTTACTAAATATATTTATGAATGTTTAATAAGCTGAAAATATGTGAGTCAATAGACTTTATTACTTCTCCCAATTTGAACTTTCTGCGTTCCATAGTTTACGAGTAAAATGGCTGTGACAGACAAACAGACACAAGAGTGATCTTATAATGGTTCCGGTTTTACTTTTTAAGTACGAACCTTAAAAAAGGAAAATAAACATTTTACACACTTGATTGAAATTATAAGAATATTTCAGATACTGTGGACAGTGATAAAAGGAAATAATCCCCCTCCAATACTGGGTGTGTCGCTGAATTATATTTCAAAACATTAATGTTACTCAAAAGCGTTGTTATAATCACTATATATATATATATATATATATTTTAATCGCCAAAATACAGTACCGTATTTTATGGAAGAAACGCCGCAACCGTCGTAAGCGCCGCACTCCTCAAAATTGGTCTAAATAAGTTTAAAAATATCGTAAACGCCGCACCTGTGGGAACGCTACTTTTGTCGACAATGTCTCATTGACCTAACTTTAATCAATGTTTTCTGAACAGGGTAACGTGCCTCATTTTTATAATTTAGGATTCTAAAATTTTATTTAAAATATTTAAATCAGGTTTTAAATATTTTTATGTAATTTCTTTAATTAAGGAGCCGTCGATTGTCATTAAAACCATCCAGAGCGCGGGACGCGGATCCTCTCCTTAGGCACACAACATTTTTTTAAGTGGCTGTCGCAACTTAGCACACTTTTTACGTCGCATGCACTTTAGACCTTTTTTAGCTTCTACTCGAAACCCTCAAACTCTGAGTTGTTACGTTGTTAGTATCTGAGTGGAAGAGTAGTAAATTTTCTTTGTCCACCTGTATGGTTCAGTATCATCATCCGAAATGTCACAGTTTTTATAATCGGTAAAGTCAGAAAGTTTCGCGTTGTTGAGCAGGGGACTTGAGAACAGTCTTATAATAATACATTCATGGGATTAATGAATTTTTATTTTAGCCCATTTTACACGCGCGAGAAAAAAATCGTAAACGCCGCACTTGACAAAAAAATAGCTTCAAACTCGTAAACGCCGCGGCGTTTCTTCCATAAAATACGATATATTTAAAAACAAAGAAAAAATAAGGAAATATTTTACACGCTTCATTGAAGCCATAACAATACCATAAATACTGAAAAAGTATTACATTTTCAGCTGTAAAATATCATTAAGGGGACTCGGTACCAAAAAATTTTATTTTATAACTATAACCTATATTATATTTTTAGGTTCATGTTTGAATAAAGCATAGTCATAACAGATCATAAGAAGTGTTAAATTCTCGATATAGAAGTAATATTTCTTATAAAATTGAATTAAAAAAAATTAACAATTTGTAAATTCTTTCTTCTTTTTCATTTTTGGGAATGGATATTTTTATCCTTTTTTCCATAAATCTAAGTATCGGATTTTTGATGAGACCAGTAGATCAGCAGAAAAAAAATTAGTGAATGCATATGGAAAAAGTGAGAAAATAACATGTTTAAAAAATAAATAAATGATCTTATAAAGTTACAAACATATCAAAAATTTGGTACTTAGTTATCCCACACAGGGTCTAAAGATACTTTTTAATAAATTTCAGACAATTTGCTTAATTATTGTAAGAAGCCTTAGCATTTCGATTAAAATGTAAATATAAAAATTTGGGAACCAAGAAAAATGAGTTTAAACATTTCCCTTACACATAAATGACATTAAATTTCATCATTATGACTTAGGTATATCTCCTTTATTATTTATCGAACCGTTCGGAAATTAGGACAGAATGCTCTAAGAATACTAAGGCACATTAAAAGAAAAAAAAAAAGTATGAAATTTGACATTTTTGTCATTTTTTATCAAAATGACAGGCAGTGAGTCGCCTTAAAATAAGTTTAAAAAAAAATACTCTTTCAGCTAAAATCAATTTTCATGAACTCATGAAAAATAATATTTTGTATTGCAGCACGTTGCTACTGCGCAAGACGACATTATAATACAACATACATAAGATTATAATATTTTATCAATGACTGCAAAAATGAGACTTTATACCGAAATACAGAAACAAATTTTTTAGATTGTTTTAACACTGTTTTCTGGTCACAGTCTCTACGGTTATCTGTCACCCTCAATCTGAAAGTATGTTCCCTCTGACACCACATGCACAGAGTATGGAGATCTAATTTAAAATCTCCTTACTCTGTCCTCTGTGGCCACATGACTCCTGGTAGGGGAACAGGTCAGCATGGATTGCTTCAAAGGGATGAGCCAGCCCTGACCAAAGATAACCTGAGGCTACATCGACCCTACTGAGGAGGAGCTTCACCCCTTTCTTTCATTCACAAAGGAATTCGCGCTAAGCTGTTACCTTTCTTCATCGGAGATCTAGAGCGACTGATGTTCTTTTTTTTAGAAGTTTCATTTTTTTCGCGAATTTGGTATTTTTTTGTAGCCTTCAAAACCTGTATGGTTAAATTATGCATTGCGCGCCAATTTCACATGTTTTTTATTTATTTATTTATTTATTTATTTATTATTTTTTTTTTTACATTGGAGAATTAATAATGGAGAATAATATATTTTATTTCTAAGAAATATTGTTATTTTACTTACACAGATTACTTAATACTATTTTCTCAATAATTTGCATTCTGTTCTTTCAAAATTAGTGCTTTATTTAATGCAATTATTTTAATTTGTTTAAATTTTATGAAATTCATTGTAATTTTTCTTTCAATTATGACACGATTTCCACTGATTGAATCACGTATCTGATTAGTGAGTGTGGTTAAACATATTAATATAGTTGGATTGTTCTGTGATTGATATATGTTATTGAGATTTTCTATGCATGTTCGTTATTGAAAAATAAAGTATGTAGCGTACATAGTTTGTTTATAGAGACACTCAAAAGTATTCCATTATATTATGGTCTATGGGAAAATGTAATTATATAAATACGTAGCACCTACAGTCGTCGTCGGGTCCGTCCGCCTGCCCGCATATAGCAGCGCAAAAACTACCCAACCGAATGGTTTGAAATTTAATATAGATAATTGTTCCAGATTTTGTCGAGTCGCTTCAAATTTTATGAAAGTCGAATCAAAACTTAAAAAGATATTATTAAAAGTTTTCTTCGTTCTATTAAATCCTATCATACGAAATTAATTCAATGATATCCCACAATAGGTAATGATTCTAGGTTGCCATGGTGATGACGTCCTATTTAAGATATAGTCATATTATTTCCGTATTACTGAATTAAATATATATAATCGTAATAAATTTTGTATTCAGGCATTTTTACATAAGAGTGCAATAGCTATAGCACCAAGATCTGACTATTTATGAAACTAGTTACAGTACGAACGCACATCATTTGTCACGCTTGACGTACAAATTCCAACTTGTTTTTCTTCTCTTGGAATATGAAAAATATTGCCAACATTTCGTTATTGATACATCATACAAAAAAGTTTTTGTAATAACTTATGCGCTCACGCACGTTATGTATCTGTAAATTTGGTGGTATCCACTATTCAGATGAAAAAGAGTAAAAATATAAAAGTGTTGGAAAATGAAAGTGTTCACTAAATATATCCAATTTTCCGGAACCCTAATATATATAGATTTTCACCTGAATGAAAAAAAAAATATTTTGGACATTTAGTTGAAAATCAATCAACCCGAACCCGGCCTGCAAAAGTCAAAAGACAATCCGAAATAATGAAAGCCAACCCGACCTGCAACTTAAAAATATAGCGCCAACCCGACCGACTTGGACTGGGGGTCCGGTCGGGTTCAGATAATAGCGCGTTACTGATCCGATGCAGAACTCTTACTTTGAATTGAGAAGAGCTACGAAATATTTTTCAATTAGTTATGGATGACATTCACAATGCAAAGCGTCCTTTCCTCTTTTTTCTGAAAAACCCCTTTGAGTTTCCAATTTCTTCTAATAGTGGTTCCACAGATTTTTACCATCTGTGATGAAATAATAAAGGTATGAAAAGAATGATTTGGACGTAGCGTAGTAGAAAAGAACCCAAGGCACAGTAATGACAAGATAGTAAGTAATCAGTTATATATGGGGCCGGTATGTGAAACGATGGTGTATGCTATTCCTTCAGCATTCAGGTTTCAAACAATCACCCCCTGCTCACGATAAATTTTCTCTTTCTGTGATGACAGTTGTACGATTACAGTCAAGCTATATCATCAACTCATTAGTTTCAATTCTTGGTGACGCGGTAATGGAAATCTTTACAAAAGCAAAAATGCTACAAACTACACTTTGCATGGCAAGACAAATTTATTAGTAAAATGGAGAATATCCAGAGAAAGATGTATGAAAATTTTGCGATTTATTGTTTTATTCAAAAAAGTTGAGCTCAAAAAAGAAGCGGAGAATCACTAATCAACAGTTATTTTGAATAAATACTCTATGAAGGGTAAAAATATTTTGAGAACTAACCATACTGCCCCCCCCCCCCAACCCTTCTTCCACTTCTAGCTTTAGATCGCTATCAAATTTCTTCTTCATAAATAAATAAATATAATTTTCTGAATCTCTAAAAATTGAGGAAAAAAAAAATATGCTCATAAGAAGTAAAAAAAAAAACACTCTTTTGTAATATTTTAATGGGAATTTTGAATTTCATGAAGTTCGAAAAACTGTCTTTACAATTCTTTAATTTGGATCGCGATTATTCCACATCCACCGCTAAAATTAGGCTTGTTAGCAAGCGCGAAATAAAATTTATTGATAAATATATAAATTTACTTTGTTTCGTTTCTAAGTCATAGAAACAGGGGGGAAAAAAGGGCAGTGATATCGATTACAAAATACTTCTTACAATCTTTACGTACAAAAAATAAAGTTGAGTTAATTAAAAAACTGTAAACAGTACTTACTATACAGTTGACTTCAAACCTAATTAGAAAATCGCTGGCATCAATATCAACTCTAGAAGTAACATTTCAATTTTTATTTTATTTTATGTGTAATTTAATCCAATTTTGTATGAATTTATATTTTTATATGAAATATTCGCGAAAAATATTGATATTTAGTAGTAAATACGCTTGTAAGAAAACATGTTCTGGATTTTTTTTCACGAAGAGTCGTTTCATAGTATTATTTATGTGTACAATATTTTTAAAAGCATTGAATGAGACAGCATTTGTTAATGCTTACTTCGGTTTCATTCGGATTTTATATTTTTCAAAGGTTTATTATGTGATATGTACTGGAATACCCATGTCTTTATAGTAACCATCTCAATTTAATAACTGTTTTTAATTATTATATTATGTATGCTTTCCTTGTCTAATAAAGTTTCCTCTACTCATGTTTTGTACACCATGGTGAATTATAAGTATTTAAACGAATACTTTTTGAACATCCATTCAACGCTGTTATTCAACCATTTTATTCGATTTTCCCTATCGTAATCAAAACCGCATGATGAATCATCTGTCATTAGACTGGAAGGAGAAAAATATATATACAGTAAATTCTGTCTAAGGTGGACTCTGTATAAGCCGGAAATCTGTCTACCGCGGAAACGGAAAGCATTTTAAGGTCCCACCGAAACCAAAATTTTGCATAAGGCGGAAAAAAGGATAATTTAAAAATGAAAAGCATTTTGTTTATTAAACTTTAAAACTGATAAGTCAAATGCTCAATGTCGTGCATGTTAGTTAAATTCCGTAACACCTTGAAAAAGTTAATTCAAAAGAACAGAAACTGTTTAAATTTAAGGAATTTATGCTTGTGCCATTTTTTCATATGCAAAATTATATTTAAAAGTTAACTTTTCTAGTAGAATGAACATTTATGAAAATATATTTTTTCGAAAGTGCAATATATTATACTTTAAGGATGTACTCAAATTCAAAGTTATAGCTTTCTATCTCATTCTCGAAGTTTATTGACGGGTTTTTGTTAGTTTTTGTGTGTGAGTGTGTGTGTAAACTTCCAATTTGCATGTATTACAGCAGTACTAAGAAATTGAATAGCGTTTCTCATTTATCTCTAAAGACAAAAGATCTTTCCGAATTTCAGTTTTCAACCGATTTTCGAGTCAGGAAAATCAATAAAAAATCATCAAATTCGAGGGCTTTTTTTTTTTTTGTTTTGTTTTGTTTTTTGGGTGCGGGAGGGGAAGCTTTTTTGTATAAGCCGGAATATTGTCTACCACGGAAAATTTTCTCAGTCCCCATCGATTCCGCCTTAGACAGAGTTTACTGTATAATGTCAATAAAACTTTTAATTATTTGGAGAGTGATTGCGCTTTATCTCTTTAGCTATTTTATTAGGTTTTACTGATTATGTGTAGATTTAAGACAAAGTTTTGAAACTAGAACTAATTTTTTCTTTGTTATTAAAATATAACATTTCTTTCTTTATTTATTGATAGTTAAATATCTTCTGTAATTATCATCTGATCTATACTTTTTTTTTAAATTGTCCTTGTGTCAGTATAAATTTTAAAGAAAATTTTAATTTTAAGAGGGCACAGGACCTTAAAACTTTCAAAAAATCAGTTTTCGGTTTTGTTTTATTCTGATTGTTTTAATATTTCTCAACAATATGCAAAAAAACCCCATTCAAAAATATGCACTTTTTTCTTGAGTTATAATCATTTATTAGAAAAGGTGATAGGGAAAAGGTCATTTATAGGTGGGTATAATTGAAGGTCCGTAGATATCGAAACTTTAAAAAGCGTTTTCTCTGATTAGTAAATTTGAAGTTTGTGCGCACTGTTGCTTTCAAACTATGTAAACTACAGCTTTTGCAAAATAAACAAATGTGCGTTTCTATATAGTCTACATGTAGAACAAAAAAAAAAAAAAAAAAAAAAAAAAAAAAAACATATTTTGGTTATTTATTTGTTTGCACTTGAATTTTTTTTTTTTTTTTTTTTTTGTACTAAAATTGAATTTTAAACGAAACTTTTTGTGTATATTTTGGGTTTAATTTAGAAGTAGGTGTGGTACGATTCTATTTTGTTCAAAAATTGTTTTCTATATGCATAATTTAGAATTTTATCATGCGCGCAGCACTTAGATTTTATCTCACGCATTAGCAATATGAAGGTTTAAATTTAAAATTTAAATATTAATTTTGTATATACAACATTTTCTTTCTTTTTTTTTTTCCTTCTTTTTTTTTTTTTTTTTTTTTTTTGATAATACAGTTAAGAATATATAGTTTAGGTAGAAAGGGAAAAAAATCTTAATTGCATATTATTTGCGTTTTTGTATTTTGAAAAAGGCGGTGTTTTTGATCGTTTCAAGATACTCAAAAGATAAATATCCCCTATAATATGAATTTTTTTTTTTTTTTTTTTTTTTTTTTCTTGTGTGTGTGTGTGTAAAAGTTTTCAACAGCGGACATCTGCAGGCTGCGGAATTTGTTCGATAATCGAAGGTGTCTGCTTTTGTGAGGTAAAAATAAACAAATATGTCAGGGTTGTTGATTAAAAAAGGCTGTAGCTAATTAAAGGTGTCCGATATTAGGTATCCGAGATCCAATAACCTTCATAACGGACACTTCCGAATACTGGACACCTCTATTTAGCGGTATATGATGCTTCTATATAATGCAGGGTTGGACTTTTTGCAGAAGGAGCACTTGATTAAATGTTGGGCAAACTGAACAGTGTCCCCTATTCCCTCCTCCTTCGCTTTTAGGGGCCCCAAATTAAATATTCAATTTTTGTAAAGCTTTTACTTGAAATGTGTTTCGACGTTGTACTGATTATAATCAATATTTTGAACTTTTAAAATACAATAAGATTAAAAACTAAATAAATTTTTAAAGAAATCTAAATTCAGTAAAACTTCTCAATCACGGGCACCTCGGCAACGAAATTTCCGAAAATTTAACCCTCACGCTGCGTATCCCGCGATTTCTACGGCCAACGTAAAAGTGGCAAAATTTGCGCAACCTGCGAATTCCGGAGCAAATCTTTTTTTTTTTTTTTTTTTTTTTTTTTTTTTTTATGATTTAGTTCTATTTAAAAGAGAAACTCTTTCACAAAGATTTTGGACATATTTGAACTCTAAAATATATGCAGATTTCAAACATCTAATAAAATGCGCAATTTTTGAACCTATATTCATAATATATATATACGCAGCGAGAAAGTTAAGGCATTCTGTTACAAATATTAAAAAAATATTTCCTGAATCCGAAAATTCGGACATAACAATAATCGTGAATTTTGACAAATGGTCGCCATAAAAAATCTATTTCGTCAATTGCTCTCAGGAAATAACTTCAATTTCACCAAAGAATTGCCGGATAAATGTGAATTTGGTCAAAGGGCTACTGAAAAAACGCGCATTTCTTCAAATGATCACGGAAAAAGCGAATTTCTTCAAAAAATCGCGGAGAAAACGCAAATTTTGTAAAAATAAACGCGAATTTCGTCAAAGGATCGCGAAAAAAAACTCACATTTCATCAAATTATTCCGCGATTTTCTTCAAAGAATCGCTGAAAAAACGCGAATTTTATCAAAGGGCTGCGAAAACACGCAAATTTCGTCAAAGAGTCGTGGAAGAAATGCGAATTTTATCAAAGAGTCGTTTACAAATACAGTGGTCTCTTTAGAAAACAGCACACATACATATGTTTATTATTATAGGTATAGTTTTTAATCTGAAATAATATACCCAACTAACTTTTGAAGAAAATGGGTTAACCCAAACCCAACTTGCAGGAATCTACACTCAGCCTGAAATTGACCCGAATCGAAAACAGCTAACCCGACCCGCAACAAAAATAATTAGTGCAAAGAGGGAATTCCCCTCGCCCCCCTCTCTGCTGTAACATTTCAGAATTTTTTTTTTTTTTTTTTTTTTTTTTTTTTACTGAGAATCACCCCTGATCAGGAGTTTTTTTTTTTTTTTTAACTGCGATTCTAAATTTTAGTTTAAAATAGCAATGGCAGATGGTATTGCAAGCAATAGGCGCTAAATCGGTGCCCGATTTAACAACTATTGTTTGCAGCGCCATATATCGCTGCTATTGTAAAGTAAAATAAAAAAATCGCAGTGAAAAATCTCCTGACATCTTACATAATCCTCCTGCAAGATTTTTTTAATTGCTGTCACCATTTGCAAGTTACTGAATTTTAAAATCAGTCAGTCCATTTCAGGACATCCGATATGTTTTTTAATGTTTTTTAAGTTTCAAAGCATTCTTTAGTGAATTACAACTGATCTTAGATATAAACAGACAAGCAGTCTTGTACAAATTGGTATTTTTTACATAATCCTGAATATTAGAAAATATTATTAAATAATTGTTTGGGCGTGCCCGTTATGGAGCTTTTAGTACTGTATGTAGTTTTTATCTTAAAAAATATTTAGACTTTCTATTCAAAATTAGGGTCGGCTCGAATCCTTCTCGCAAGAGTGAAAACCCAATCTGAAACTCATCCAAACCCGAAATAATAATGTATGTTAATCTGCCCCAAACCCAATGCGCTAGGCACAGCTAAAAAGTAGAAGTCAACCCGACCCGCCTCAGAAAAGTAGAAGTCATCCGGACCTAAACCCGACCCGCCTCACCAGTGGATGAGAAGTTCTGCCCTCGAAGCTGGTAGACGGAAGGTGCTGGGTTCGAACCCAATCGCGCCCGTCGGCCTAACCGTTTCAGAGTTTTCATGGTTTTCTACGAAACCGTGGATTCCCATGCGTAAATACGGGTTAGGTTCTATTAGAAAGACCCCCATGGAGGGCACACCCATTAGGGCCTATATCTCTCGTGTTGATAATCGGCCGTCAAAAATCAACCCATCAATCAACCTAAACCCGATCCGCAGCAAAAAGGTAGATGTTAACCCGACCCGCAGCAAAATGTAGCAGTCAACCGGACTCAAACGCGACCCACAGCAAAAAAGTATAAGTTAACCCGACCAGCAGCAAAAAATAGAAGTCAACCGGACCCACATCCGACCCGCAAGAAAAAGTAGAAGTAACACGACCCGCGCATCAGATTGGAGTCTCCAAATTTCCAAAATCGCTCCCCCCCCCCCCCCCACACTTTTGAGGACTCTTTAGATCCGCCCTTGTACTGAACTTCGAATTAAAAGTTATAGAAGATAAAATTGTAAAATCAAAGCAAATGTCAATGTATTCATTTTTTAAACTCTGCAGTAATTAACGTATGTAATTAACTTTTGTTTTGATACTTATATTTTTATATTTTTTCCTAATGTGAAAAATAATTTTTAGTAACATTAATCGTTACCTATTTTCAACAATTAAAATCTAAAATTAAACATGACCTCCATTAACAGACCACCTCTCGGAGAAACCCATTTTTATTGGAACGGAACGTGGGTGTTTTAGGGAGGTTTTACTGTATTTGTTATCAGAGACGAAAAAGCGTTTTACTGATAAGCATATCTTTTCACTGTAAAAAGGCAGTGATACAACGGTATACACACCTTTGGGAACAGGTCTGGTGTAGAGAAAGACAAACTGAAATCTTTCTATCCAGCTGAAATCATCACTGGGATTGGGAAGGAAAAGGAAACTTGTATCCGTGTGGGATCCCTGCTCTGATATCAACTAATTAGTTTCAGAGGTTTCTTGGCGAGGGGCAAATCTCCACAAAGTAAGAAATGCCTAAGGCTGTATTCTCTTTCCTGATATTTGTCTGGTCAGGTTGGGGAATTTTGAGAGAACAATGATTTTGAGTCAACATGCTATGGCGGTTAAAAATATTTCCAGCACGAACACTGACTAATACTGTTTCTACCCCCTCCAGCTACGGGCTTGTCTTAAAAATGTTTTTGAAAAGATATCAATATATAAATTGTTTACTTTTATTTTTAATTAGTTGAGTTAAGAAAGCACACCTGCTTTATACAACTTACTTGAATATTGTAGTACATTAACCTATTGAAACAACATCCCGACGACATTAAACCTTATAGCTCTGGTGAAAATGACAACTGAATTATAATCTAAATATATCAAATCATGTTAATAATACAACTTCCAAGAGTACATAACTATATCTTGGACTTGTTACATGAGTACTAAATGAATGCATAATAAATAAACAGATCATACTCATATAAAAAATTATTCTTAAATTGTGACAGATTTTTAAACATTTCTGAATACGCATGCATTTTAAAACTTTCCAAACACCTGCCATGCTCAAACTCTGGTAAAGATAGTACTCGGATTGCCATAAAATTTTTATGTTACTGAGGATTTTTATAGAATGTTCGGTAGTAAAAAAAGAAGTGAGTAGAATTTGTGGTTCGTTTACAGATACACACAAAAGAATTCTTTTACATTATGATCTATGAGGAAAAAACGTTTGCACTGCATTTTAATAATGTTATGATACATCAAACATAATGAAACTTACTGGAGTACACAAAACATTTTCTATAGATTATTTTCTATCGCAATTATCGTTCCTTTACAGAGAGACACGAAATTTGCTTACAGGCACAGGAACTGATTAAAATCCATAATTGCTGGAAGTGAGTTTTCCACTGTTGGATACATTTTTATATCTTACACATTTTTATATGTTACCTAATTTTGAGTGGTATGGATTTTTAAACATATGTAAATCTTTACAACATACTTTTGCTTAACTTTTGTAACTTATGTAAACCTTTAGCAAATGTTGAAAATGGATTTTACCTCATTATGTCTTTTCAAATTGTTTATTAATATATAATTGTATAATATATAATTATATAAAACTGAAAAAAAAATGAAGACTCAAATGTAAACTGGCTACTTTCTGACAAATTTTTGTTCGTAAACGTATCAGACTGGCAAGTGCTCTTGTTCAAAACTGTAATCGAACTATTTTTCCGCTTTTACATAAAAGCGGAAAATAACTGAAACATAATTTTCAGAGAATGGAGTCAAACTTTGAGTTTTGAGTACGTGTTGATTATATACAGAAAAATTATTTTAGTATGTTTTTAGCCGAGTGTTGAAGTGTAAATAAATATATAGAGCAGATAATTATGTAAGCATGTCTGTCTTATTTCTACCAAAGCCATCTAATTGTATATTCTTTTAATTGATTACTTAAAACTTTGTTTATATCAGAAACAGGGAATGATTTTGTAAACTAGCATTTTTATACATTATTTATTTAATTTATTTTCTCTGCGGTTGACAGACGAATTTTTTTTTTTTTTTTTTTTGCGACCGTTTGAGAAATTTGTTTCTGCGATCTTGGCAAAATTCACGGTATTTTCCCATTATTGTTTGTAGAAACTCGCGGTCTTTTCCGCGACCAATTCACGAATTAATTTTACGAAATTCCGCAAAAGAAAAAAAATATATATAACTTCCATGGAAATTAAAAAGTGTTCATGAAATAATTTAAGGAAGGTAAAATAGAGCACAGCATTTCTTATTATGCGGGATTTTACTACTTTGTGGATGGTTCACGCAATGCCGCACGTTACTTCATAGCTTGCAGCTCAAAGAAAACTTTGCCCCATAACGGAAACTCTTGAAATGCCCCCTCCTAGAGATCTGCATGGCCCGTACCCGGTCGGCAAAGTAAAGTCAAAATTTCTAACGAGCCGGCAGATTGAAGACGATTGTTTTAACGGACCGGACCGGGCAGCACAAAAAAAATCGGGCAGAATCCAAAATTACGGGCCCGGCCGTTTATTTTTTTCTTAGGCCCCGGTCCATGTCCATAAAAAGATTAAATCTTAAATGGGCCGATGTACCAGATATAGAAATTAAGCCGATAAAATACGAGGGCCGGTAGTAGACTTAAGAAGTTACTTCAATCGTGCGAAAGGCACCCGTTCGTTAATGTTAATCTTATGGGGAAAATTTTTTAAGATATCTCATTTGCATTTCAATATTCTACTTCACTTTCGGAACCGGTTTAGAAAATGAAAGAAAAATAAAATATAAATAAAATAATAAAGAATAAGAAAGTAAGAGGAAATAAAGAAAATCTGCAAAAAAAAATCTAAAAAGTAAAAAAAAAAAAAGTCTTTATAGCGATCGACCCCCAGCTTTGCAATGCAAAAAAATCTGCTAAAAATATTGCAATGCAAAAGAGAACGCAACAGTCATATAACATCATAGTCATATAATAGAGATAACAATGCAGTCAAGCGAAAAGACCCATTCATTAACGCTAATCCTATGGAAGACATTTATAAAGATATCTCGGTTCGGTCACATTTCAGTTGTTTTTAAATGATTTTTTTTTGCATGAAATAGTTGAGATCGATCTGTACAAAGGCCGTTGTTTACTTTTTCCATTTTGTTTATAGGTATTTTTATTGAGGACACTTTCATTTTCGAAACTGGTTTCGAAAGTAAAAGCATCCTTATAAAAAAAAATCTGCAATCAAAATCGAAAAAGTAAAAAATGGCCTGCATACAGACCGAGCTCAGTTATCCAATTCAAAAAAAAAAAAAATCTTTTTAAAATATTGAAATGCGACTGAGATATCTTTATAAATTTCTTTCATAGGATTATCATTAGCGAACGAGTCTATTCGTTTGACTGAAGTAGCCTCTTAAAAAAAATTTCGCCCATTGAATTAACATTAGCGAGCAGGTCTTTTCAGATGACTGAAGTAGCCTCCTCGGGAAAGTAATTTGTGTAGAAAAAAGGATAGTAGTAATAATCAACTTTTGGTAACGGGAAATTTGGAAATATACCTTAATAAATTACAGAGAAATATTTCAAAAATCTCTTAAAATATATATATATATATACAGCTTCAAAAGCTATGATGTTTTTAACCACCTTTTTTCTTTCGTTCTGAACATATTAATGATATTAAGGAATCTAAACTTAAATTTAAGAGTCTAATGAGTCTAAGTGTTTGTTACTGCTACGATTATGTATGTTCTAGCTCGCGAACATATAGTAATCTAAATTCTCAAATATACTGTTAAAATTTTCCATGAATATTTATGAAGTATTCCAGAAAAGAATTTCAACTGTATGTTAAGAAAAATCGGCATTTTTGGTGGAAATTGAGTCGAGTCTGATATTTTTATTTTTGCACCGGGCCAGAAAATTCCGCCTCGTGCAGACGTCTACCCCCCCCCCCCCCCCCCTGCTGAAAAAGAAAATTTTATACAAAATAAAAAAAGGTGCTCGTGCTATTTTATTTAAAAAATCGGACCTCTTTAAAAGATCCACGCTCCAGTAATTTGTATACCGTTTTTAACACTAGAAAGCCTGCGAGCAGTCATTTTGACTGCTACCACATGAATATATCTCGGTTTGAACCAGGATTTTTTTTTTATAAAACTAGTTTAAAAGATGCAAAGAAAAACTAGTTAAATGGATAAGTTAATAATTTAAAATAAACATTCTGGTGTGAAATATTTTTCTAAAATTTGAGTAAAATTCTCGTCTTTCTAGTGTTAATCTGTGCTTGCCTGAACCTTGAGCCTTCTCGAAGTTAATTTGTAAGTTCCCGAAAAAATGTCATTGTACAAAGCAAAGCATCTTTTTCCTTCCAAGAGGTACATGATTGGAGATCCTAGTCACGTCATACAGCTGGTAGGGAATAAACTCCGCCTCCACTGAGTGATAAGATTACCAGAGGTTGGCGCGAAAGCGCTTTATTTTTTTATCTTTTTCTCTTCCTTAAAAATCTCATTTCGCCAAATTTCCGATACCCTGTTGCAATCAGAGCCATCTGTCGGAAAAATTCGACGCGACAAGCCTGTCCCTTTGCCCCTTAAGAACAGTTATACCTGCGAATGCAAAAAGGGAGGGGACCAAATTGATAGTGCTGGACTTTCAGGAGTTGGACTTTCAGGAGTTGGACTTTGCAGTTGAATATGATAAAATTAAAGACAGTTCAAGTGACGCAATTCTTGGAAATGAAAGCTTATGAGGCACGGAAACAATTATGTTGGGAGGCAGAGGATCCAATAAAATGCAAAACTCAACTTGATGAAGAATGTGTAAAAATTGTAACAAATCAAAAAAAAAAAAAAAAAAAAATTACAAACCTAACTCTTAATTAATTTAAAACTCTACTTTCTTCATTACTGTATTTTTTACAAAAGTTTTCTTTGCATGCCAGTTTACATGAAAATAGTTGTAAAGTAGATAATCAAAGGAACTCTACGTGGATTAGAATTCCAATGAAGATTTTGTGCATTGGTGACCTAATACGTCAGAGTATTAAAAGTCATCGCTAGGGTTGATGCTATGCCTTTTGAAATATTCGAAAAAGACTATATAAAATTTAAAAATCATCTTCTACATTACTTTTTTTATAATACTTTTAAATAATTGAATATTTCACTTAATGTTACCTTAAATTGAATAAACATTATATTTAAATTTACGTACCTGTTTTCTTTCTTGTACTTACTTGTTTATAAATTTTTTAAAATATGTAAATATAGCAAAACCAGGGGGAAATTTCCCGAGTGAGCGGCCAGACAATATGTCAGGCGCTACCCGCTCTAGAAATTCTCCAGGCATTTGCCTTTATTTACAGTTTATATTTCATGGTGTATGATTGTCATCTAAACAGTCTTTACAAGAACAAGAAAGTTTTCTTGTAGTCCTTTTCACTCTTGAGATGGGTGTTGACAGATTAAGTGCATATCTGGAACTGGGGGTTGCCAGAGTTCTGGAGCTGTTGAACGGATTGGATTGGGTCAGAAAGATATCCTACCTTTCTTTTTTTTCATGGCTTTTGAACCGCTGACGAAGGCTGTAGGACAATCATCCCAAGTACTGGTATCAAAGAGAATTAAATCATCCCAAAACATTTGTAATGCAGGCTCTGAACAGTTTGTGGTTCTCTCTAAATCCTGAAAAATAATGAGTAGGTAAGTAATATTTTTTTAAATAGAAAACAATTCGTCATAGTGAGCATCATAAAATTCTGGCTTAGAAAAAAGCTTGAAAAATTCAATTCTGCAACTAATTGTGGAGGTTTGTCTCTTCGTTGGTAGGCATAAGCCCCAGCGGAAAAGTGAATGGAAGTGGGTCTTTGTTTTTTTAGTAAAAGAGATACCTGGTGACCACCATCCAGATAATCTCTCATGTTGTCATCAATATTTCAGAAACCAGTCTTAGTTACATCATCAAACAGTACATAATGTGCTCTAATAGCCATTCCTAGCAAAAATGTCAAGCGCCTATTTTCTCGTGAATTTATACCAATAGTTAGCCCATTAAACAAATTTCTAACTCCCTCAGCTAGTAATTTTTTCCCGAATTTATTTGGCCCTGTAATCCCAACCATCATTTCTTTGGTTTGGCAACTTGGTAAGTAAAATAAACTTTGAATAAGAAAATTTTGAATTTAAATTCCCCGTGATTTCAGCCAGGATAACTAATGCATCCCTTTCGGCATCGTCGTTTGGGCCATCCCAATAATCACTTGATAATATGCATTTAAACAGGTAATTGATATCTTTATTATAAAATTGTTTAAATATCAGAAAAAGCTAAGATATGTAGACAAACAAAAATCTTGATAGAAATTTAGATCTGAGTAAACATGCATTATATTACACTATAAAATGCGTGAAAAGATTTTGACAATGCATCTTTGTTTACTTGTAAATCTGTCTATCTTATGTCAATTTATGATTTTGTAAGCAGTCATAGTTTAAAAGTAATTTTAACATATAAATCGTTAGATTAGAAATTTATAAAAATTAAAGATCTAACATATACAAACAGAAAAGCAGCCTATATGATATGCAGACTAAATGAATTTAGTAGTTTGATACAATCAATTTCTTTTTTTTTGGGGGGGGGGGGGGGGATTAAAATAAAAACTTAAATATTTATAAAATAAAATTTCAGAAAATGCTAAAATTACTACAGTACATAACTTTTTTAATGAAGGTACTCTTTTTAAGAATCTCAAATAGAAACCAGCATAAAATTGCAAAACACATTATTTCTTTCGATTTTTTTTCTTTTAAGAACACTTATATTAGCTACAGTGATTCGCAGTAGATTAAACAGAGACATAAAGTAATGGTCTGTGAATAGGTTTGATTGAAGCACATAAAAAAAATTCAAATCCTTTTGACAGTTTAGAAGAAAAGGTACACTTAACATGTCCTGTATAAATAAAAAGTTTAACATATTTGAAATTTATAATCTAAAACATTACTGTAAATTCTGTTAGACGAGAATTAATATTAATACTAAGTATTATCATGGTAAATTTAATGACGAGAATTAACATTAATACTAAGTATTATCACAATAAATTTAATTTGGCGTAAACAGATCCAGAGAAACAGGCAAAAGTAAAGACACACAATATAATTACAAAAAAATAAATAATAATAATTCACTATTTAGGATAACAGAGCAACATGACAGCAGTTTTATATTGCAAACAGCAACTATTGCTTTACTTTTTGTGTGTGAGTGTTCTGATGCTGATCGCCATTGATAGTGCTCCTTTGAAGGCAAACAGCTAAAATATCGAGCTGTTTTTATGTAATTTTAACGCTTTTAAACATAATTATTACATTTTAAATTAAAATTCTTCTTGTTTGATCTTATTTCTCGAATTCCCGTAATATTAGCGTAAGAAATTACTCAGAAAATATTAACATTGGAGTCAGAAAAACGTAACAAATGCTGTATGTCGTCGTTTGCTTGCCGACACAGAACAGCGCCACTTTTTGCCCTATATTTGGTTTGAGTCGCGAATCATTTGAAACTATTAATATGCAAGTGAGAAATTTTTAAAAGAACGCTGTCATAGGTTTAACATTAGCGGTCCAGTTTCTTCGCATGAATAGTGTAAGCTCTTAACTCTCAAGCTAATGTTAATCCTATGGGAGCGTTATTTACATATTTCCTTGTAGCATTTTAATTATTATTAAATTATTTTTATTTTTAAAGAATTTTTTTTCTTTTGCATAGGGTATCTGCGGTCGATAACTTTTATTGTGCGTGAGGAGGGTCAAAATCCATATTTGTTCCGGGCTCAAAAAAGGCTAGTTTCGGCCCTGGTAAAAAAAATGAGTTTATATGAATACAAAAGTGGCACACTTAACATAATTTGGTGAATCTTAATTTATTTTATAATTCTATATCGAGAATTATCACCAATAGATTTAAATCTCCTACTTGAAATAGAAAAAAGTAATGTCATTGTTGGACTAGTTATTGTGAAGTTTTATTGAACTTGTTAGTCATTACGATGTTTTGCTCGAAGCTGCGAATTTCAAAATACCTGTAAAAACTCGAATGTGATTATTCTGTTCTAAAACATGCTGATACGCTCTTTGTTGCAACAACGTCATAATTCAAAAATCGCGATTTTTTAGTTCTGATGTTGAAGTAAATGATCGATATATTATTTCAACCCTGTGAAATTTTTGTCAATCAGCAAACAAGAAACAGCAGGCGAATTTTCTGAAGTTTTATGATCTGTTTAAAATCGTAGAATCATTGTCAAAAGATGACTTTGATAAAATTTTCTTTTGTTACACACACAGAGCTTTAGGCAAGGAAGTGTGTGTGTGTGTGGGGGGGGTGTGTGTCTGGACGCCCTTCCCGAATGAGGTAAGAGTTTACTGAATAAATCATATGCATACAGTCAAATCTGGTCAAATCTGTTGACTACCGTAAAGATTGGTAAAAAATTTTGTTTTTGTCAGGTTTTCGACTTAGCTTTCATAATAGTATGGTATTTATTTCATTTTCATTTAAGGCAAGATTCCGTTATAGACAGGTTCATTTTTCACAGGGTTAGAGTATACAGTGTATATGTATAGAGGAATGAAGTTTTAAGTTAAATAAAAGCTTATAATATATAAATAGTTTCTCTTTTGCAATATCTTCTAAAACAGTTGTCGTTTTCTACTTTAAAGTATACACATTTGGGGAGCATACTTGTATATGCTGTATATTCTAGCAAATATCGCAAAGCTCAAATAAACATATTTACACACAGAAATGTTATTTAATAAATAACTGAAATAGTTATGCCACAATAATAAGTAACATTTGCATTAACAAATATTCTGGATTTATGTTTGAGCTGTGTGTTAAATGCTGAAATACATGGTATGTTACGACTAAGAAACAATCTAGGTTATTTAACACTTATTTACGTTTTATTTCCATAGAAAACTTTTTTTTTTTTTTTTTTTAACAGTGTATATACTCCGAGATATACTCAGCCTTTTTATATTATAGAGATTCTAAAATCCTTTTCTAATCTACAAAGTTATTTTAGTAATACATTCAATTACAGAGATTGGTCTTACTCTTTATCTTCATAAGCTACTTTGTAAAGTATAAATAAGGAAATACAATCTTAAAGTTTATTAAAATTCTGTTATTACACAAATATATATATATATATATATATATGTGTGTGTGTGTGCATGCATGCATGTTTGCGTATGTAAAATATTTTATGTATGTAAAAGAAAGTCTGTATTAAAGGAATAGCAAGGGGCAGTTAAAAAAATTCTGTTTCAGACATTTTTCTGTCTTTAGAGGTAAACGTTGAGAATGGACCACAAAAATCTTCCTTTGTGAAAACAAAATCGTAAGATATCTAAAAAAAATCGTTTTATACAGGTTTCCCTTTTATAAGTTATATTTGCAAGTTTAGTAACTCTTCAATCGGGACAATGAATTTTTCTCTTTAAGATTACATTGTATACAGGTTCTGTTTTCATAGCTTTTTTTTTTTTTTTTTTGCATATATGACAAGGTTTGGACCTATTTTCCGAAAAAATTTCCTGGCTTCGGAACTGTCTGCCGAGCCAAGCCATAAAAAGTAACCAAGCGTCAAACAAATGCCAAGAACTTAACCGAACTTAACTGCTTATTATACAGGATACAACTTTTCCATGTTAAATCGAATAAACATGGCAAAAAAAAATCTGGTTTTTGAGTTCATATGATCTTACACTTGGCACGCGAAGAAACTCGCAAGCTAATGTTAAATCTGTGAGAGCGTTCTTTTCAAATTTCTCACTTGCATTTTAATATCTTTAAATAATTTTGTTTTCTTAGTTTATCTGAGATTGATCTTTAATGTTTCTAGTTTGTACGTTTTCGATTTTAGAAGATTTATTTTTCGCAATCTGTTTTGAAAGTGACAAATAACATTTATATATATATATATATATATTATATATGTATATATATGCAACTAAAATCGAAAAAGTAAATACTGTTAACCAACCTCAGCCATTCCAAGACAGAAAAGTAAAACATTTAAAAGAAAGAGAGATTTTCAATAGAGCAATCCCATAGGTTTAACATCAGCGTTCCAGCTTCTTTGCGTGACTAGTTACACAAAGAAACTCAACTCTAATGTTAAACCTATGGAAGAAATCTTTATACATTTCTTGCTTACATTTTAATATTTTTAAAGGATTTGTTTTTGCATAGAATACCCGAGGACGATTCGATAGATACCCATCGTTGTGCATTTCGATTTTAATTAGTTTTTTCATATGCAAACGCTTTCATTTTTGGAACCGGTTCTGAAAATAAAATTATCCTCATTTAAAAAAAACTAATCAAAATTGAAACAAACACGACAATGGGTATCGACCTCGGGAACCGTATACAAAAGAAATTATTTTCTGTACGATAATTTAACAGTAAATTTTAAAATATTTCGAGAAATCTTTAAAGATTGCTCCTATAGGTTTAACATTAGCATTTTTGTCAGAGTGATGGAAAGGGTTGAAAAACAATCGCACGCTAATGTTAAACCTATGGGAGTGTTCTTTTCAGAATTCTCACTTGAATTTTTATTTTTTTTCATAAATGATACATGAAGTCAATGAGTCGATAGCTACCGTTGTGCGTTTTTACTTTTTCGTAGCAATTTTTTTTTTTTAAATACGAGTATACTTCGCCTTTGTTTGCATTTTTCTCGGTATTTTTACAACTACCGTAAAAAATGTGAAAATGAAATCTGTCTATAACGGAATCCTATTTTCAATGAAAGATATTGCATGTTCCCCTCGATATTTCCAAAATAAAGAATACCGACAATTATACTTTCTATGATGGAAACCTGTATAAAGCGGAATTTTTTTTGGATTGTTTAGATTTCGTTATTTGACAAGACTAATTATGTAGTTCAGCCTAGAGGTCGGCACGGGCCAAATGAGCAGAATTAAGACAATTTTCTCAACGGGCCGATAAACAAAATAAACGGGCAGGGTCGGACTGGGTCAGTGTAAAGGGCACAGACCTTGGATTTTCAGAGGGCGCAAAAATTTTAACTAACTCAAAGACAATTTTACTTGCTTGTGTTGTATCTGGCTTGACAAGGTTTAACACACTCGGCATAGCACCAAGTAAATGATAATGGCTTAAATTATATCTTTAATTCTAGATAAAAGACTTCGTTATATTCTCTGTGCATGTTTAAAGTTCAATCAATCCTACGCAATACTACGCAATTTTTTAAAACACATCATGTAACATCTAAAAGCTCCAGCAAGTTGAACACAGATTACCTTGTAGTAGATTACTGATATCAAGACTAGAGCTTTCTTAATTTCTTCTATCGATAGCCACCTTGCAGAAAAAAAAATGATCGCCCCTACCAATTTTCGTGAAAATCACTGTATAAAAAAGACTGCTTTGGAGGCTGTCTACATATTAAAAAATACACGAACGTTGATTTTTCAAATGGTAACATCCACTTTTGACACCCTGTTTGAACTCCTTGCTTGCCAGGAAAGATATATAGCTTATATGCTTTTCTTAAATCTTAATACGGTTATAAAACAAAATGTATTAGGGATTTATCCTTAAATTTCAGACAATAAATTGAAGGTCTTACAAGAAAAAGTACCAAAAACTCTCAATTAGTCCTCAGTAAAATTTTACAGGAATAATAAATTTATTAAAAACTTACTTTAGATTAAAAAAAATCCTACAAAATATTTCTGGTAAGTTTCTACGATTTTTTTTTTGCTCCTTTGATAACGGAATACGGTCCCCTTAAATTATGGAAAGGAAAAAACTCTCTACATCTCGAAAACTAATTAGTCAAATGAGCTGTACGCATCAATTTTTTTAAAAATTGTGGTTTGTCTGCGAGATCCAAAAGTATCATCAACTTTGTATTCCCGAAAGATCATGTTTTCCAATCAAAAACAAAATCCATACAAAAAGTTTTTTGCCTTCTGATACGTCTCTCTTTTTTTTTTTTTTTCTGTCAAGTTGCTTTCAAAAAGCATGATTATATGTGAATTCAGGGGTGGCTATAAGGAAAGGGGGCGCAGAGTAATCAAAGAAAATGACTGAAAATTTGCAAAATACTGGTTAAAATCTAAAAGATATGAAGCGATGAAAAAAATTTCGTCCAGGTCGCAGTGGCTACTAAAGCACTCGTTGGGTGCGTATTTTCTCTTTCAATCGCATGCAAAGATGTCCGTTTTGGTTTCCGTCCTGAAATTGCTACGATATATCTTTGATTTGTCATAATAAAAAACACCTCTCTTGTGCTGTCTATTAATTGATCATCATCCCTAAACGAATTCTCGAAATTTAGTACACTAATCAGAATGTATATGTGCAACAAGTGAAAATATATTGAAGCGGCTTAGGACCTTAGGGGCGCGACGGTTTCCTTGGGCGAGGGCACACCGGCCCTCGGGCCGATGGGCCGGCTGGCCAGTCCGAGCCTGTAAACGGGTCGGGTCCGTCCGGTACAAAAATTGCACGTGCCAGCCGGGCCGATAAAAAAATTTAGCAGGCCTGCGACCAGATATAAAAATTTAAACGAAGCCGACAAAATGAGCTATTTTCAATGAATATGGCTTTCGCGAGAATAAGTATAAATGTACGTCACAAACCAATGCTAGTTTGACAACATCAATACAGAAATGTAACATGTCCAATGTAGAGATCGGCATCAGAGAGCTACATGATGTCTGACCCGAGCTCTTTTTTTTTTTTTTTCATTTTTTTTTAGCAGATTTGTGCTGGTCTGAGATCAGGCTTGCATTCCTTTTTATACATGGTCGAGCAGGGCCAGAATTGTTTTCAGTATGTGTGGGGTAGGCAATGTGTTATGGCATGTAGGCAATGTGCCGAGTTATTTTCTTCTGATGGACTGATGGCTTCTATTATTATGAAACAGCCATTATAAAAGAAGTATTAGGTGAAGATGAAACAGCAGTTGTAAAAAGTTAGAACTCTGATTTTCTGGTCAGAATGGGGAAAAAAAATGGCCATCATTTTTTTGGCAAAAAAAAATGGCCATTTTTTGGAACAGATGTCATATTCGCCCCATATAGGCGCGATTTTTTTCTGTCGCCAATATCATATAGGCAACAGGTACTTAACTTGCATCAAAGTGTCGTTATTTTGCTTGATGTGGTAACCCGGATTATGTTGTTTATGCTGTTGATGTTTTCGCCAAATTGGCAACTGAAAAAAATCGTGCCAATATGGGGCGAATATGACATCTGTACCCATTTTTTTTTCCCATTCTGACCAGAAAATCAGAGTTCTAACTTTTTACGACTGCTCTTTCATCTTCACCTAACATTTCATTTATAATGGCTGTTTCGTAATAATAGAAGCCATCAGTCTACCAGAAGAAAATGATCCATTCCAAAGGTATAAGCCTTCATTTGGCACCCCTTCATTCTGGCACCCGGGGCACATGCCCCTCTGCCACCCCTTAGTTTCGGCCCTGGCCTTTCGTTCTTACGCCCAAGCAAGTGCCGCCCCCTCTGCCCTAAACTAGAAAAACTATTACCTAAAGTACTACCCAGAAAAAGTTAGAAAATTGCCCCCCCCCCCCGGGTGACAATTATCACTCCCTCCTATCTTTAATTTTTTTTATATGTTATAAATAATATATATCAGATTTTAAAAATTTGCTTGCGGTTCTTCTCATCTCCCGCGTATTTTAAATACACTTAGTCGACATTAACTTGTAATATATTAGAATGTAATCTAAGTTATATTTAAAATACATATAATTGGAATTGACCTACAATCCATTACGGGTTAGCTGGATTATACAATTAAAAACGTAATTGAAATCATCTTTTAATCCATTGCAGGTTAATTAGATTATATAATTAAAAGAGTAATCGAAATCCACACGTAATCGATTAAAATTAATCTAATTAAATCTTAAAATCTTAAATAAGAATTGATTTGTAATCCTTTACACAATTATCGGGTTATACAATTCAAAAGCTTAAATTGAAATTACTTTTCAGTGCTCTGCATGTTAATCAATTGCATTATGAGGTGATTATAATGTATTTTAATTTAATCAATAATTTCATTACTCTGTAATCAGATTCTGCCCCAACACTGGTCATATCCATTGAAAATTATTCATATTTTATTGGTTTCGTTTAAATTTTTAAATCGGGTTCGACAGACCGTGGATTTTTTTTTCTTTGTTGTTGTTGCCCCAGCTCGCCCGTTAAAAATATGTCCTAATGCTGCCGGGCCGACCAGTTTGAAAGTTTCCCTCCATTACCATGGCCCCATGCCGACCGCTAAACGTTCTTTGAATAAAATCAAACACAAATTCTTGAGAAAGCCCCCCCCCACACACACACAGACTACATTCTTATCTAGCTTATCTCTTTCCTCATCTGTAAGCTCGCCTTTCTGCCATTTCCGAGGGCATTTTTCATTTCTGCTTTTGCCTTCCCGCCTTCCGTCTAAACTGAAGACAGCGAGAGGAAGAAGACAGAATGGCGACAAAATAGATTTTTCTCGAGATTTTTAATTCAAGATTACACTTGATTATACATGATTATATTGATTACATGTGATTACGTTAAGATTTCATTGATTACCACCGATTACATGTGATGACTTGATTACAGTATGATTTCACTGATTACAGGAACGGTTGTACGAGATTACACACCATTGAGGCGTGGATACAAATGAAACGCTTCCCGTAACAACTCAAGTCACAGTAACAAATCCTACTAAACGGGATACAAATGAAACGCCTTCCAGCTTCTGGCGTCACAAAGTTGTGATTGTTGTTATAAAAATTTGCAACAGCGTGAAATCCGCCGCAAGCTGTCACAAGACCGTAACAAGTACTCATTATTCAAGATGGCGGCGATTTTGGTTGTTCGACACCGGCGAAGAAATCAAATACAAAGGCAAAGAATAAAGGATCGGGAAGATCCTTTTTCAATAAATGAAAGAAATTTCATCTCAACATACAAAGTAACGAAAAATGCGGCGAGAGATCTGATCGAGGAAATCAGACCTTTCGTTTTGTTAGATGAAAATAAAAGTTATCCTTTAGAGATTTATGTAAGTTCAAGGATATATATATATTACATAATACGGTTTTCTCTGTATACGTTTTATACGTATAATCGCGAGCACTAGATTAAATAGAAATAGTTTAATAGTATTATATGCATAGAGTTTGTATATATATATAATTAATGCCCTTATTTATGTGGGATGCATGTTATCTGTATTATGATTGGGAGAATATTGTTTACTATATAATAATGGAATGGATAACATATCGGGCTTTAATTAGTATGTTCATAAGTATTCAAAATTTTTTTGTCAGTTTATGTAGATTTTTAAAATGCAAAATATATGTAGGGTAGAGTGGGGAGGAATGGGACACTTTTTACAAAAATAAGAAAATCAACTATGTTTGACACATAAACAAAAATTTCGATACATAGAATATACAAAGTGAAACACTTTCTAATGTCCTTGAACAATATAGAAATATAATTTGCGGAAACAATTTCATAAATAAAGAATTGATGTAAAAACTTAGCACCAATGGACAGATTCTTACCAAATTTTTAAGTATTCTTCCACTAAATTTTATCAGTTATCTTATTAGTTATTAGGCAAACAATACTAAAAATTTACAAGTGGCAACCATTGGCACCTAGAATTTTACACTCCTGGTTACATAGATGTGGCTAATGTGGTTTAGGAATTTTATTGTATACATACACTTATATTAATAAAATAAGTCTTATAAACACAAGTTTTAAAGCAGATATGAAATCATTCATGCTTTATTAATATTAATGTTGTCCTATTTATTGAATGAAGAATATCAGTTTTTTTATTCTTAATATTATTATTTGTCATGTTACAAAACTTTCCTGTTGTTTTTAAATCCACATGACTAAAAAAGGTACCAGAAATATGATTTTTCCTCCTTTTTATATTAATATATTTGTACTCCATATTTTATGTACTTATAAAAACTGAAATGCTAAAACTATTTTTTTTTCGCCTTTTTAAATTACATATATTTATTTGTATTCCATATTTTATGTATGTTTAAAACTGAAATACTAAAAACCAAAGTTTAAATAATTATAGATTTAACCCTAATATAGTAGCAATTAAATTTGAAATTCTTTTGTGTCATGAATTTTAACACAATGCAGTTTTATGATCAATATTTGTTTTGATCACAATGTGAACAGGAGGGTTAAGAAAATTATTGTTCAATAACACAACTCGAAATACACAAATATTTCACATATCCACAAGAAGTATTAAAACATCTACTTACAATTTTCTGCTGAATTTCTTTCCTAGAAAGATAAAGTATTAGAATAGTAGCTGCAAACAGACTACTCCCTGCTACAACAGCAGTGCCTTTGATGTGGCAGTCTTCTGTTGCTCAGCGAAAGGTCATATGTCTGCGGAGGAGATCCCTGATATGTTTATCACTGCCCTTTTTTTTTATTGAGACTCCCCTTTCTTTTGTTGATGACCACAGATCCTTTGGAAAAGAAAGTTCAAAGAAATATACAACTTTTTGAAGCAAAGGTTATTAAGTTTCTATTTTAGCAGGTATAACAGCTACAAAGCTGGCTGAGTCCCACCAATAACTTTAAAATCTCTATGCTGGTGTTTCTCAACAAAATTTTATAAACAAACTTTTAGGGGCTTGGTCAAAACTTTAACCCTTTCAGGGGTAAGGTACTTGTATTCATAAAATGTTGAAATAATTGAACGACACCACAAGAAAATTTTTTTGTAAATAAGTAAAAGTATATTCTCGCATATTTAATAAAAGTGAAATTTTCATTTTTTTATTTACGGAAAACAACAAACTGTTTAAAACTGTACAATTAAATATCTTGTTAATTCTAAATGAACTTGGTATCAAGATGTTAACTTATAATGAAGTGTAATGAAACCTCATGAAGTTATCTCTGGTCTGTGAACCATGAAGCCTACTTTTAAAAGTAGAGGAACTGAAGTCTTCTATTGGGATTTTTATAACAGCTGGATGCATTATCAGGCAGAAGTTTCTTTTGATATTCTGTCTGTAAATGTAACCTGCTAGTTCTGCGATGTCTTCCATGCCAAGAAATCTTTTGCTGCAACTCTCGTTTTGTTTATAGGTTTGTGTCAGTAGACGTTTCATTCACAATAAGTTAATATGTTGATATTAAGTTCATTTGGGATTTTGAAAGTTATTTTATTCTTACTTTTTTGGATAACAACAGTAATAAAATGTTCTTTGTTTTCCTGTAAATATTTTTATTTTATACCTTTGTCTCGAAGTGTTAAATATATTAGAAATGCAGATACTGCCCGAGAAATATTTTGATAGCAAAAAACAATAAAAAACAGAGGCATACTTTAAGGAAAAAGAAGTTACTAAAAATAATAATTTCCCGCTGAGATATTTTAAAAATATGAATGCATTATGCAAGTATAGGTTTAACATTAGGGAAGGAATTTGAGATCTTACTGTCCATGACCCTTAAATATGTACGCTATGATTATTTAGGCTGACATTTTGGTGCTTCAGAATGAAGACTATTTATTATCAAACATTTTTATGAGCAAATATTACAATATAAAATTTTGCCTTTTTAGCAGAGCTGCGGAGTCGGTCAGATCCATTTTTGAGCAAAAGAGGCAGAGTCGCTAAAAAACAAGCAACTCCAACTTTTTTTTGTTAGACGGTTTGAAGTGAAATTAAACCTATTACAAGTAATTTTATATCTATAAAATGAATTATTATTGTTATTTTTGGACTATACCAGTCTACCTGTGTTAAAGATGTGCAGTTTTACAGAGTAGATGAAAACCGTTTTTAATTGAATAATCTAGTAGATATTTCACATTTAGAATACAAGTACTTTTCCTCTGATTTTTTGAGTTTGCGAAAACCAAGGTAGAGAGGTCTGCAAGGGCCCAAGGCCTGGAAAATGAAGGCAATTTTTCAAACAGGCCGGGTCAGCAGAATAAAGGCAATTTTTGTTAATGGGTGAGACTGGACTGATAAAAGAGTTAAGCAAGCTGACCAGCCCAATATAACAAATTTGAAAAAATCAAACTACGCCGATAAAATAGAAACAATTTTCAGCGGATATAACCGGGGTGCAGGGATTAACTTCTTATCTTTACTCTGAGAGTAGTTACTTTTTAAAAAGAACAAAGAAACACATGGAGGAACAGGTCAGGCGTTCGTTCCAGGAACATGTTCCTTTTGCTGTTTCTTCTTTGTTTTTACCGTTTCCGAAGCCGAACTTTTGTCGTGTGTACGCTTTTATGTAGCTTTCAATAGGTTGTATGGGGGGAGGGGTGGGGAGGATGATTTTTCCGGAAGAAGCTGCAGTAAGAAAAGAATTTAGGTGTCAGGCTGAAAATTCAGTTATCCCTTTTGACTTTGACATATGACGGATACAGATAGGGATAGGATAGGATTTGCTGGTTGCTACAAACAAGACAAGAAAAAAAAAAGAAAGAAAGAAAGAAAGAAAGAAAAAGAAAACGGGCGCGTGAGTTTGGGGAGGGGGGGGGGATATTCTCAAACTCCCTTTTATTTATTTATTTTAGAAGGGTAGATTAGGTTATAGGTTTTTGTGCTTTCATGACTTTTTTAAGGAACAATAGGGGTTATATAAAACAGACATACAATTTCATACATTATCTCTCTATTCTAGAAAAAAAAAAAAAATAACTAAACGCTGGCACCTCCGTGCCGCTGCCGTAAATGAATTTTTTGTGACCGCACCAGTGATCCTTTTTCGCTAATATTAATAAATCTACTGCATACAAAAATATGTAAATTTGAAGTATTATAGGAAAATGTTGGATAAACACGCTGAAGCAGACTGTTTTTAAATTGAAGCATTATTTTAAGAGATATTTAATGTTAAAATAATTTTATAGATGCGAAAACTATACGTAAGAATTTTATATATTTTTCTAAGGATATACATTAGAAAATCGTAGTATGCAGACTATTCAGCATTTTTTTTTTTTGTGGGGGGGGGGGGGTAATTTTAAATTAAGATCAGCATTTCGAGAGAAGTTTTTTACATATTTTAGAGAAGTTTATTATTTAAAATTATTGCCAGTTGTAAAAACAGTCCAAGGAATAATATTTCCTTTAAATAAAGAAAAATATTTACACTTGACTAATATAAACAGTTAAAAAAAATCAAATTAGAATTAAATGATTACATGTTAAAAACAATGTTAAAAATTACGTCATGAAATTGTATTTATTCGTGAACATTAAAAAAGGAATGAAAACTATAAAATAATGAATTCATTAATATGTGTGAATGGGGGGGGGGGGGGGAGGGACTACGTCATATTTAAAATGGCCTAATAATAATATTGCCAAAGCAGTTTAAATTAAAAACTATATTTACAGGAGACATTTATTTCATATTTCGAGATGATCTTTTTAACTATTGTTGCCAATTCTAAGACAGCGCAAATAATATATTTCATTCCTAACAATAAAAATATTTTCATGTTAAATTTTAAAAGGAGAAAAAAAAAATTGCTGAAGATTGCAAATAAATTGCAATTCAGATTTAAAACGATACATTTAAAATGTCTTTTTTAAAAAACTATTTCCTTATAGCCTTGTTGAAAAATACCGGGAGCCAAGGCAAAGACTCTGTTGACTTAGCTCATTTTGTATTAGCTGATTTTAAAATGTTTAACTAATCTTATTTAATCAAAAACGGAAACAGCCATTAACTCACTCGGCCTTAAAATCCCCCAGTAAAAGGGAAATAATTGGAAACCCGTTTACAGGAAGATCGCCACTGTGTTTTTTTTTTGTTGTTGTTTTTTTTTTTTTTTTTTTTTGCTATAATTCAATCCTCCGTAATCTTTTTTAAAGCTGCCACCAGTGGCCGAGAGGTTCTGCTCTCGAAGCTGGTAGACGGGCGGTGCTGGGTTCGAACCCAATCGCGCCCGTCGGCCTAATCGTTCGGAGTTTTCGTGGTATTCTTCTAACCTTAGAACTCCTTGCGTAAATACGGTTTAGATTCCTTGGAAAGACCCCCCACGGAGGGCACTCCCCTCGGGCCTATATCCCTCGAGTAGATAATTGGCCTCCAAAAAAATCAACCCAAACAATCTTTTTAAAGTTGACCAAATTAGCGTGTTTTTAGAGTCTGAACGGGGGTTGGACCTAGTTAATGTAAAGATTTTAATTAATTAATATATATATATATAAATCATTACATATTTAATGCGTAAAATATTCAATTTTCTTTTATTATTGTGCTTGCAGAATCGTGCTTATTAGACAGAAATGCAAAAGTGTGACACTTGCTGGAACTATTATTAGATTTATTTGTAATCGAACATTTTTATCATTTTTTGATAAATTAATTACATTTTTAAATATAAGCTATTATTGTACCACGGTAGCAGGTTTTGTTTTCCCTTCTCCGCGCTGTCGCGGCCAGAAATTCAGTTCAAAACTCCAAACTAACAGAATTTTTAAGAAGATCTTCTGCCTTTGTTGAAAGAAAAATGTTCGATTACCTAATTTTATAAGTAAGAGCAATTTCATGCGTTTGCGAATAAAAATGAAATGATAAGAATCTCTGAGAAAGAACTTCGTTGAGAATCGATTCCTTAAAATAATCAAGAAAATACGTGTAGCGAGATTTTTTTTCAAATTCATACAGCTGAAAAAAAAAATTAAAAATAAAGCTTAGAATTATCAGAGAAACAGATCTTTCCCCCAACAACAAAAAAGAAAATCCTTAGTTTATTTTTCCCTTAGTGGATAACTATTTTAAGTTACTTGAAAAATAAATAAATAATATTATTCTTTTTCAAATCATTGGATAAAAGCTGAGTTCAGTAAATCTGAAAACCAAGAGAATAGCAATCCCCCCCCCCCCCCAATCCCGGCCTTGCTGGCGGCATAACTATTTCTCAACATTTGGCATTTTCTTGCTAATGGCTATTAATTTATTAAATTATGGCTTGCTAATTTATATGTCTCAATAATTTTAGGTTATCTAATCTTAATAGTCTAAGTTTAGGATAATTAAGTTTGAAAAAAGATATCTCACAGCCAGTTTAATTTCAAGTGCCAAAATATTGTATTTATTGCAGTTATTTTAAATACTGGTCCTTGGTTCCAATCAACATTTTTACATTGCTGAACCTATTATTAAAATATATTTTTTGAATATTTCATTTTTTTCCCCCGAGTAACATCCTCTTCATTTCTGTGTAACCAAAATTACACGCAATAACTGAAGTAGGAACAACAACAACATCAAAAAATCGTATATCAAGATTTTCTTTTGTATCAGCAGTCCTCCTCATTACTTTAAATTCCTTTTCCCAGTATTATGCACAACCTGAAAAGACGGCCTTTTTTAATCTCTGAAACCGAACAATTAATCAATACCCTGTCTTACTGGAGCAGTTCCAGAGTGTCGCATTGAAACAGGTCTTGGTGTTCGTTCCTGGTTCGTTTCGGCATCACGTGACCTGTTCCTGAGGAACAGGTAAAAGGAACAGTTCCAGGTTTCGAAGGAACAGTTCGTTTTCATTTTTCAAAAGGAGCAGGAACGCCCATACCTATCTTAACACCCGTATTCTCGCTTCGTCCGAATGCGAAAATTTGGCGGAACGCCCCCCTTCGCGACATCACTTTGACGTCATCGTGGCATACAAAAGGGAAAACTGTATTCTGGAGCATTTCTTTTCGTATTTGGCGAAAAGTTAGATACGAAAATTTATTTCGAATGTTTACATTTTTTCGGCTGCTCTTTTCGCCATCTCAAAGTAGGTGAAAAGCGTGTGAAAAGCCCATTTCGGATGCAACTTTTATGATTGTTTACAAACGATAGGACATTTAAATAAGTAAGTTTCTAGTATTTTTCTGTGTTAGAGCTTCTTTATTGCATTTGTGAAGAATATTATAGTGTATTTGGTAAAAATTTTGCTAAAAAAATGAGTATTTATTCTGTTATTTTGATGTGTGGAGGATTTGTTGATATTTTGCTTGCCACCATTTATGGGTAATTCGCAATATACTCTCCTTCGTCAATCTCCTTCGATAACTGCGCCAATGTGGTAATCGGGCTGCTCCTAGGGCACGTCACAAAATATGGCAACCCTAAGATTTCTCCGGAGAGAGTTGATGGTTAAACTCCTTGTTTTCTAAGCTGCTTTCTAATTGGACCGAATTGGAAGCTTATTTTTTTTGTAAAAGGCTTTCTTATTGGACAAAGAAGAGAATCAAGGAACATTTTGAATTTGTTTAGAAAAACGTTGATATTGCTGCAGTGGATTTTCCGTTGAAGAGTTGTCACTATGTGTCGCAGTCGCGTGTTTTTATTATTTGTTTTCTCAATCTTGTATATTTTGAAACAAGTACTTATCTGGATAAATGCTTGATAGGTGAGAATAAATATTCGATCAGTTATTTTTCTTTTATTTTTACCTGTATTTTTGAGCATTGATTGAATTATGTACGAAAGAAAGGTTGATTGTTCCAAGCTATGAATGACTAAAAGTGACAGATTGAGTGATGCTTTTGAATGACATCCTAGAGCACAAGGTAAAATTATGAATAAAAAAACGGGGGGCTCAGGGGGGCGGTAGCCCCCCTGATTAAAAAAAAAAAGGGCCCCTCTGATTTAAAAAAAAAACATTGTTTTGCTCCCATTACTGTTAACAAACGCTCTTTTTTAATAATTTGGGTAAGTGAAAGTTTTGTTTTTAGGTATATTTTATAAAATGTATTTTTAAAAATATGAAATGTATTTTTTTTTAAATGGATTTCGAAAAAATTTGAAATTTTATGTATTATTTTTACTCAAAAATACAGGTTAAAATAAGAGAAAAATGACTGATCGAATATCTATTTTCACATTTTAAGCATTTGTCTAGATAGGTACTTGTTTCAAAACATACGAGATACGAGAAGAGAAAACAAATAATAATTTTGCGTACTCTCTCCCGGATGTTGCAGCGCTCTGGGAGTTGGTACGCGAAAATGCGCCAATTTGGCGATTTTTGAAAATTGCGCCAAGAAGGAGAGTAAACTGCGATCGCACCAAATATTAACATTATAAAAAATACTTTTATTTAAAAAAAAACCAGATGTTAGGAGACGATTTAAAAGTTGTTGAATTATTTTTAAATGGAGATAAATCATGGATTGAAATGCATACATATTTATAAAATAAAAAATGTGTGTGTGTTTATAGGCAATTGCTTGAAAATAATAAAGTTTTTTTTATACATTTAAGGGCGATAAATATGAATTGAAAGAGTTATATAGAAATATTCATTTAAATATAGAATATATCTTCATAGATTATTTTTAGCCAGGAAAAGATTACATGGATGTCATAAATCGGTCATGACCATTTGAAAATCTCATGTTACTTACAGTTTTATGATACATCAGATTAATTACTATCGAACGGTCGTTTTTTTCGCCACCTTCAATTTAATCTTGTGAGATAATAGTATACAGCACAGTTGAAATATACAGTTATTAATCTATTTGAAAATGCCTATTGGCAAAATAGTTTTTACTACTTGTTAAATAATATGAAGAATCTGAGAAATTCTGATGGCATTGGTACCGTCTGATCAAAAGCCAAGAGAGGGGAGAATTTTCAGCAAATTGATGATAATTATTATAATAAATAAAAGCACTTTGCTTTCAATCATAACTGCTTTATCTATATTTAATTATTTTAAGTCAAATGGGTAAACTCTTTTTTTTTTTTCCTTTCTATTTAATGATTGAAAAAAAATAACTTCAAAATTCAAGGGTTTGGAGTTGATGCTTTCCTACAAATGCAGTTATACAAAGAGTATAATAATTTAATTGTTATGTGTTACATAGTTTTAACTATAATACTATCTCAAGAAATACATGCTATTAATATTTGATTTTATTTATATATTTTACATATAATCTTAGGTTTTGATGAATGCTTAGCTGAAAATGTTTTCTATAGTGCACCTCTTCCCATTGAAGTTGCCAAGAATATGAAATAATCTGTACTGAGGTGTACATTAAACTGGTTGAAATAATTTTTAATATTAATATAATTTTTCAAAATTGTTATATCTATGTTCTCTGTGTAAGAAAAATGCATGCCATTACCTTCTTGTATTTTTGAAAAATGGGGAAGAATAAAATGTTTTTTTAACTTCATTTTAATTATTTATTATTGTATGTTACAATTCTTTTTTCATTAATTAATATGAAAATAAATAAAGTTCATGAAATTATCTTTTCAAATATAGTAGTAATTTTATTTAGCACTATTATTATTAAATTTGAATGGCTTTGTTACTAAATATATATGCATTTCCAATAATATTAATATAACAAGGCAAAAACTGAATAATAAACACATGGTAGAATTTAATTATTGAAGTTCTTTTCTTTAATATTGCATATTATATAGTAATGATAATCTAAAAGTTAAAATACCAGTGAAAAGATACTCAAAAACATAATTTAGATAATCTTTTTTAGTAAAGTTACAAAATCAAATTTATACATGCAAGAATAAAATTTTCAGACAAAAAAAAAACTATAAATGTTATATAAGCAGCTTTGATTACTTCTTTTTTGTGGTTTATATTCTTTGAAAACTGCTTTTATGAATTTTTTTTCTTCCCTGTTTGGGAGAAATTTTTAAAAATGTTTATATATTAGGGATGTGAAACTTTTATTCATGTGTTTTATACATTAATCACACATATAAATATACAAGAAAATATTTTGATTGCTGTAAAAGTAGAAAGTTTGAACTTAAAAAAAAATAATAGCAGTAATTTTTCTTGATTTTATAAAAATTGTTCAAGTAATATCTAAAGCAGACAAATGACTTACTTGCATGTACTTATCAACTGCATAGTAAATGTAATACAGACGAGTAAAGTTCAATAAGAGTTTTGTTTGCAGTTGAAAATGTATTTCTTACATTATATAATTTTTTATAAAAAAGAAGGTATTAAGCTTTTGAAAAAAATATGTTTCACCTTTTTAAAATTTGCAATCACTATTCTAATAACATGCATGATAAATAAATATTAATTGATGTTCCTGTAAAAATAACAGAAAAAAGAAATGCAGGTTATGATGTGTTGCTATACTGAAATAGTGATTGAAAGTTTTAAAAATTAAATTTGCAGGCATTTTATTTCACGCAGATATATTTTGGGAGATTTAGATTTTTCTTTACCCTTGATTTTTGAAAAATCCTTGAAAAATAGAAATTATAATTTTTATTTTCATCAGTGTTGAGAAAAGAAAAAACTTTATTATTATTTTCTTTTGCAAATAAATATTAAAAATAAAATACATTTCTTTATTAGATGCTTTTATTAATGTACTTAAAAAAAAAACCAGAGAAAAACATGAACTGCTGCAAAATATTGTATTATGCATATGAAAGATAATATAAAAATTACATTACCAGTGAAAACAAATAATAACTTGAAAGCTTCTGCTAATTATCTCTGCATAAAGGATAAAGGTAAACAGCTCTGACTTAATATAAAGTTAAATTTCTTGGAAGTTTTTAAAACCATTCTTTTATTTTTTTACAATTGGAAATATGCCCTTTTATTGGAGTTATATGTATATAAAGCTAAAAATAAGTTGCAGTAATGAGTCTTTTGACTTTCAGAACTATCAATCACTATTTTAATAAGATGAAAAGGAATGAAAATTTTCTTTTTTACATGTAAGTACAGTAGAAGATCTTTATAACGCAATTCTATATAACGCACAACTTCTCAGATGTAAACAATGAATTTTGCAGTTAAAAAGCACCTGCATTTTCACATTGTAAAAATATTGCTACTCTCTAGAGAACTAAATTTGATACATTAGTTCAACTTTATCTCCTAATTCAAGACTTTTTTAATGAAAAAATGCTATTAGTACAATAAACATTTTTGAAAATGTCTAATATAAGGGATAGTTGTGTCAGTTATATTTGGATCATGTTTATAAAGTAAATTTAACAATGTCTGATCTATATTATGCAAAAATTTATAATTTGAATAACTCTTGGTAACAAGTTGGTCTGTGGTTTTAATAAGATGAAAAGGAATGAAAATTTTCTTTTTTACATGTAAGTACAGTAGAAGATCTTTATAACGCAATTCTATATAACGCACAACTTCTCAGATGTAAACAATGAATTTTGCAGTTAAAAAGCACCTGCATTTTCACATTGTAAAAATATTGCTACTCTCTAGAGAACTAAATTTGATACATTAGTTCAACTTTATCTCCTAATTCAAGACTTTTTTAATGAAAAAATGCTATTAGTACAATAAACATTTTTGAAAATGTCTAATATAAGGGATAGTTGTGTCAGTTATATTTGGATCATGTTTATAAAGTAAATTTAACAATGTCTGATCTATATTATGCAAAAATTTATAATTTGAATAACTCTTGGTAACAAGGAATGCAGTATAAAGATATTCTAATGTATTTTGATATGTTTCAGACATATTTGGCCATATTTACAAGGTAAATTTAATGATGTGATCCATATAACGCAAAATTCTGTATAACGCACAACCTTGCGTTTTTAGGTTTGCGTTATAAAGATCTTCTACTGTATAATGTTAGGCTGGTAGGGAGGGTGTGAGTGTATGTGTGTATGCTGTAATATTGAAATAGTGATTGAAAGCTTTCTAGAAATCTAACTTGCAGCGTTAATGAAATATTTAAGACTCAGAATTGTATTCTGTGGTAAGGCATTCTACTCACCATGTAAATGTTTTGATTCTTTAAATATATTAATCATCCTGATAAATTTATTAAAAGAATAAAAAAAAAAATGTTTCTTTTACTCTCTAAGCAGGATTTGTGATTTTTTTAAATAAAAATTGGTACTTTTCGGTTAGCCGGGCACCAGTGTTATACATACATACATACATATATATATAAATATATGTATATATACATACATATATATGTATATCTATATACATATGTATGTATATATATGTATATGTATGTATACGTATGTATATAGAACACTGGCGCCCGGCTAACCGAAAAGTACCTAAAAATTTAATTTAAAAAGTATAATTTTAAAGTAAAATACCCTTCACTAAATCATTAAAATTAAATTAATTTGAAAAGCTTGTGAAAAAAAAACTCATCACCTGGTTAATTGGAAATATTAAATATTTTTTATGAAAGCCTTAATTGATTAATCTTTTGTGTATTAAGTCTGCTAACACATTGGTAAGAAAACAATAAAAATTTGATCTGGGAGACCTCTCTAAAATTTATATTTTTAAAATAAAATTCTGAATTGATACTTAATAAGTAAAAATGTATTAAATAAAATAAAATTTCTTTTTAGTTATCATTTTATAAACTAATTGAATAGAATAACAGCTCTTCTTCGTTCATCTTCTGTTTATTTTATTTTCGTAGAATTTAACATGTCATGGTTTGATGACCATTTTTCAGCAGTAAAAATATCACAATGGGCTATGTTATTACTTTTATAACTATTTAATTTAACTTATTTTACAAAAAGCGTAAATTAATAATTTATTATTGATTATAAATTAGAATCTAAGAAATTTAAATGCAAAATTAAATTCTACAAATTAATTTTATACAACTAGTTAAAACAATTCTCGTATGTAATTAATATTTGATAGTAAATTACAAGAAATATTTTTCCATCAAATACATTACAAGGATATAATTGTATTTTATTATTCTATCCATAGAGGGCAGCAGTAAAAAATATTTCGATTAATGATTGATTCCCATTGGTTATATCGTAATATCTGGGCGGAGCTATTTCCGCCTTTTCGAATGGCATCCTGCATCCATAATCACTTTCGAACGTACGGAAACCTGATCCCAGAATAGCACTTTTCGCCAGATGCGAAATGGCATAGGATACGAAAGAGTGTTTTCACCTGACGTCACAATTCGCCGCAAATTCGTTTCGCACGAGGGGTCTCTCAATGGGGTGTAATCTTGTACAACCATTCCTGTAATCAGTGAAATCATACTGTAATCAAGTCTTAATCATGCGTAATCATGTCATCACATGTAATCGGTGGTAATCAATGAAATCTTAATGTAATCACATGTAATCGATATAATCATAGTATAATCATGTATAATCAAGTATAATCACGAATTAAAAATCTCGAGAAAAATCTTTTTTGTCGCCATTCTGTCTTCCTCGCTGTCTTCAGTTTAGACAGAAGTTGGGGAAGGCACAAAAGCAGAAATGCCAGAAAGGCGAGCTCGCAGATGAGAAAAGAGAGATAAGCGAGATAAGAAAGTAGTCTGTGGGGGAGGGGGGGGGGGGGGGGTTCTCAAGAGCTTGTATTTGCTTTTATTCAAAGAACGTTTAGCGTAATGAAGGGAAACTTTCAAACTGGTCGGCCCGGCAGAATTAGTGCATATTTTTAATGGGCCAACAACAACAACAAGGAAAAAAATCTGCGAGCTGTCCAACCCGATTTAAAAATTTTAACGAAACCGATAAAATATGAATAATTTTCAATGGATATGACCAGTGTTGTGCAGAATCTGATTACAAAGTAATGAAATTATAGATTAAAGTACATTATAATCACCTCACAATGTAATTGATTAACATGCAGAGCACTGAAAAGTAATTTCAATTTAAGCTTTTGAATTGTATAACCCGATAATCGTGTAACGAATTGCAAATCAATTCTTATTTAACATTTTAAAATTTAATTTGATTAATTTTAATCGATTACGTGGTGATTTCGATTACTAATTGTTTTATATAATCTAATTAACCTGTAATGGATTGCATGATTCCAATTACGTTTTTAATTGTATAATCGAGTTAACCTGTAATGGATTGTAGGTCAATTCCAATTATATATACAATTATATATATTATATCCCAAATGGTCCGCCAACTGAATACCAATATTTTTTTAGAAAAATTTTCTTTTTAGATTTTTCTTACAAACCGCCCCGAAAACATCTTTGAAAGTTAATTCTAGCGCAAAGCTACCATAAAATTTTCTGTTAAAATTTATTGATATTCAGTTGGCGGACCATTTGAGAGCCCTGTATATATTTTAAATATAACTTAGATTACATTCTAATATATTACAAGTTAATGTCGACTGAGTGTATTTAAAATACACGTGAGATGAGAGGGACCCCTCAAGCAAATTTTTAAAATCTGATTTATATTATTTATAACATATAAAAAAAATTAAAGAGGGGAGGGAGTGATAATTGTCAACCGGGGGCAATTTTCTAACTTTTTCTGGGTAGTTGTTTTCTAGGGTAGGACAGAGGGGCCACTTGCCCGGGCGCCAGAACGAAAGGCGAAGAGTTTCGCCAAATGGAAATTTTGTTTTTCGTTTGATACAAAAATGTGAAATCATCTAAAACGGAATATGTCTAAGGCGGAAATTTTTCAGAGTCCCACATTTTTAAACATAGAGATATTCCACAAATTTGTCTAAGACGGAAACAATCTGTGTAACGCGGAACCGGACCAACGTTACTGTTTAACATGGAAGAAAATTCTGCTGGGAAATATAAATGGAAAGAAACCTTATCTTTTCATAATGATATGTATTGTACAGTCTAACTACCAGAGGTCAAAAGGGTGCCTCACTGATTGATGACAGTGACAAATATAACAATATTCGATTTTTTTTTCTAAATAAGCTTAAGATAATATATATATATATATATATATATATATATATATATTAGGATGATATAGTTTTTTTTTCACTAAAACATGTAATTTTGGTTTATACCAGTGTGTTTGTGTACTATCAATTTGTAGTGTAAATTAATATTACTATCAATGTATAAAAATATGTACAAAGATTCCATGTTTATTTAAATAAAAATTTTTTTTAAAGATGCGTTAGTTTTAATTTTCAGCCAAAGAAATGTTTAATACTCCGTGAGCTCTATCTCTCTCTATAAAGTTTTTCTGTCTAAGCCGGAAGTTTATTTCAGTCCCAAGCGATTCCGCCTTAGACAGATTTCACTGTATATATGGAATTTTGATAAAATTGCCTTGCAGTCAAAATATCCAAACGTAAAAATAACCAAAAGTAAAATAAAAAAAATATGCAACGAAAATAGAAAAAGAAAAAAAAATCATTTAAAACTATTAAAGTGTAAGCGAGAAATTTTTAAAAGAACGCTGTCATAGATTTAACATTAACGTTAACTTGCCCGACGGAAGGGGGGGGGGATAGTATCCCCGACAGGGGGGCCGGATTAGAATCCTGCGCGAGTTGGGCACCCGACCCGAACCCGCGAAAAAAATTCCTCGATCCGCAACCTTTGCGAGTTTCTTTGCGAGTTTCTTTGTTTTTCATATATATATATAATATACATACACTTTTGTATGAAATGAAAAACAAAATCTTAATTTGGCGCCCCTCCCCCCCCCTCGCCTTTTGTTCTGACGCTTGGGGCATATGCCCCTCTGCATCCCCCTAGTTTCGGTCCTGTTTTTCACTGTACGTTTTAGCAACACTCAGTGGCGCACCCAGGATTTCGCTTTGGGGGGGGGGGGGGTAGTATATTTGTATGACACTTGTGGACGGGTGATCAGTAACCAGCCGCGTTTGCGTACTGCAAATGTCGCTGAAAGTTACTGTAACCACTTCCAGGATTTCAAGTGCTGCGCATTTTGCGCATATCTGCGCAAAATGCTTCTTTCTTATATTTGTGTCAAGCCTGCGCCGAAAACGTACACTGTAAAAAAAAAGGACTAAAATACGGAAATACTACTGGCAATCAAGATGCCAGTACTATTTCCGTATTTTAATGGAACTTTTTCCCGGTAAATTACAGAAAAAATTCCGTTAAATTACAAAAAAAAACGGAAAATTTTCTGTAATTTACCGGTAAAAAGTTCCGTTAAAATACGGAAAAGTACTGGCGTCTAAATTGCCAGTAGTATTTCCTTATTTTAAGTCTTTTTTTTTTTTTTTTTTTTTTTTTACAGTGACTTAGTACAGGCATGAAATTTTTCCGCTTTTTTGCCATTTCTCGCTGGGGTGATCTGTTCCGAAATTTAAAAAAATCAGTCATCAATCCGAAAATTCCTACGTAAAAAATATCACGAATTTCGACAAATGGTAGCTGAAAAAACAATTTTATGAATCGTTCGCAAAAAAAATAGCTAATTTCGCAAAGGATCGCAGAAAAAACCCGATTTTCGTCAAACGATCGCAAAAAAACCAAAACAATTTCGACATAATACCTCTAAAAATACTCAAACTTCTTCTTTGGATCGCGGAAAAAACAAGGAAATCGTCAAAGGACTGCGGAAATATAGAAACTTCTTCAAAAGATTGCGGAAAAACGCGAATTTCGTTAAAGGGGTCGCGGATAACGCGAATTTGCTAAATGATCGCAGAAAAAACGCGAATTTTATCAAAAGATCGAGGAAAAAACACGAATTTCGTCAACGGACGGCGGGAAAATGAGAAAAATTTCAAAAGATCTCAGAAAAATTGCGAATTTCGTCAAAAGATTGCTCAAAAATTCAAATTTCGTCAAAAGATTGCAAAAAAACGCGAATTTTGTCAAAATATCGCTGAAAAAACGCGAATTCTGTTAAAGCATCTCAGAAATAATGCGCATTCTGTCGAAGGATCCCCGGAAAAAATGCGAATTTCGTCAAAGTATCGTGGAAAAAAAGGAAATTTCGTCAAAGAATCGCAGAATAAACGTGAATTTCGTCAAAGGACTGCGGGAAAAAGTCTAGGAAAAACCACGAAATTCGTCAAAAGATCGCGGAATGAACGTGAATTCTGTCAAAGGATCGCGGAAAAAATGCGAATTTCGTTAAAGGGGTCGCGGATAACGCGAATGTGCTAAACGATCGCAGAAAAAACGCGAATTTTATCAAAAGATCGAGGATAAAACACGAATTTCGTCAACGGATGGCGGGAAAAGCAGAATTTTTCCAAAAGATCTCAGAAAAATTGCGAATTTCGTCAAAAGATTGCTCAAAAATTCAAATTTCGTCAAAAGATTGCAAAAAAACGCGAATTTTGTCAAAATATCGCTGAAAAAACGCGAATTCTGTTAAAGCATCTCAGAAATAATGCGCATTCTGTCGAAGGATCCCCGGAAAAAATGCGAATTTCGTCAAAGTATCGTGGAAAAAAAGGAAATTTCGTCAAAGAATCGCAGAATAAACGTGAATTTCGTCAAAGGACCGCGGGAAAAAGTCTAGGAAAAACCACGAAATTCGTCAAAAGATCGCGGAATGAACGTGAATTCTGTCAAAGGATCGCGGAAAAAATGCGAATTTCGTTAAAGGGGTCGCGGATAACGCGAATGTGCTAAACGATCGCAGAAAAAACGCGAATTTTATCAAAAGATCGAGGATAAAACACGAATTTCGTCAACGGATGGCGGGAAAAGCAGAATTTTCCCAAAAGATCTCAGAAAAATTGCGAATTTCGTCAAAAGATTACGAAAAAAACTCAAATTTCGTCAAAGGATTGCAAAAAAACGCGAATTTTGTCAAAATATCGCTGAAAAAACGCGAATTCTGTTAAAGGATCTCAGAAAAAATGCGCATTCTGTCGAAGGATCTCCGGAAAAAATCCGAATTTCGTCAAAGTATCGCGGAAAAAAAGGAAATTTCGTCAAAGAATCGCAGAATAAACGTGAATTTCGCCAAAGGAACGCGGGAAAAAGTCTAGGAAAATCGCGAAATTCGTCAACAGATCGCGGAAAAATGCGAATTTCGTCAAAAGATCACAAAAAGGTGAATTCTTTCTAAAGATCGAGAATAAAATGTGAATTTCGTGAAAGGATCACGAAAAAAAGCGAATTTCGTCTAAGGATCGCTCAAAAACGCGCATTTCGTAAGAGATCGCAGAAAAAGTGCGAATTTTGTCAAAATATATCGAAAAACTCGAATTTCATCAAAGAATCGTAGAAAATTTGTTGCGACATTGTTTTCACCGGATTTTTTTGCAGCTGAGTGACAGGTTAAACATTAGCTTCCCATGTTTATTAACTGATATTTTGAGTGAAAGCATGTTAAAATTTGAATTCAAGGACTAGCTAAGATTGCTGTATAAAACATTGCATCAGAATTATGAACTTAAAATGGAAACTTTCATTTCGCAATTATTTATAGTATTTGCATGAATTATTTATTTGATTGTCTCTCACCCCAAATAAAGTAAGATTTAAACAGAAATATTGACAATGTTATTGCGAATAAAATATCCTTCTTAATTATCTTATACATGCACTATTTTAAATAATATCTCATTCTTCCCATTTCAAATGCTTTTCTTCTTCTTCTTCTTCTTCTTCTTCTTCTTTTTTTTTCCTATCTTTTTGTAATCTCATGCCTCCAAATAAACAGATTTTTTTTTTTTTTTTTTTTTTTCTGCTGCTAATTTTCATTATTATTGCAATCGGTACCCCCATTGTCATTTAGAATGTTCAGAGTTAGCAAAAAGTGAGGAGAAATTTCATGTGTTATTCTTTCAAATGTCAAAATATTTTCAAGATAGCAATCATTTTAATTTTTAAGAGTTTATTAGCATTAGAATTTCAATCTGGTTCAAAAACAGCTTTTATTGCTACAAAATTAGATTTTTACTGCTACGAAAAGGGATTTTAGTGCTACAAAATCAGATTTCCATTTTTATTGCTACGAAAATGGATTTTATTGCTCCAAAATCAGATTTTTGCTGCTCCAAAAATGAATTTTTTTGCTCCAAAATCAGATTTTTGCTGCTCCAAAAATGGATTTTATTGCTCCAAAATCAGATTTTTGCTGCTCCAAAAATGGATTTTTTTTGCTCTAAAATTAGATTTTTCTGCTCCAAAATGTCTTTAATGCACTTTCATTCCTGCACTTCTAATATCAACCAAGGATACAAAATTTGTTAACTTTGTACAGATTTTTTACTTCTTTCTTTACAAACAAAGTACCGTATTTTAAGATTACTGAAAAATGTTACAAAATGTATTATTTTACGATATCAAGCATACATTATTTCTGTAATATGTTTTATGTGTATATAGTACTGCATTTGCTGCAGTGCAGTAACGTAGTGAAATTCAGATGACTTTTTTTCTAATTTTTCGGTCGAGACACACGATTTTTCAGAAAATGCTGTCAAAGTGGGCATTTTGAGCCGAATGTATGTCTCGACGGCGCATAAAAGAAAAAAATTGCCGTCCTGAGACAACAATTCCGTAGAATTCCAGATGTAACCCATTTATTAGGAAATGTAAAATAACTGTTATGTTACAAATCATTTCAATAATAATGACTGCAAGTATTATGCTTTTATGTTTAAAAATGAGTCAGAAAAATTTGCATTGTTGAACGGAGATTATTATTATTATTGAACCGCTTTGCACATTATAATAACTAACGACAGCAGGTTAATTGGAAATACAGTAAATAATTATATCCTTAGGCGTAGAGTTGTATAACCCCCCCCCCCCACCCCACCCACCAATAATTTTTTAAGATTTACTATATTTCTTTGCGCCAACTGATGTAGTGGAGGAAAAAACTGGAATTTCTAATAATTAAAAAAAATGCCGTATAATGTTTTCGGTAGATAAATTTACGGTTTTCGAATTAGCAGATCAGGTGTAATTGTACGGTATTCTTTTCAGTGAGACTAAACTATTTTTTTCGTTTAAGGGGGATTCCGTTTTCACAGGTATTTACACATATACAGTTATTTATGTTATATGTACAAAAAAAAAGCCCGTCAAAACAGAACCTGACTATACCAGAATCCTGTCTTAAATGGAAAATTTTCACTCTCAAGATGGAAAGATTACCATACAATTATACCTACTAAGGCAGGAATCTGTCTAAAACTTTTTTTCGGTAGCTTGCGATTGATTTTTCACAGCTTTTACTATATAAATTACATCTGGATCACCAGTGTAAATAAAACCTGTCTATAACGGAATCCTCTCTTATTCGCAAACATTTCATAGTTCCAATGAAAGAAATACCTTGAAAATTTACCTACTAAGATGAAAACCTAAAACTGAATTCTTCACCGGTTCTTTGCAATTTTGTCTTAGCAGTTCTTACTGTTTTTGCATCCAAAAATATAAAATTTAAAACTATGGTTATTTTTTTTACGCGATGAGTTAAGCGTTTACGTTTTAACATGAATGATGATTAAAAAAAAAAAAAAAAAAAAAAAAAAAAAAAAAAAAAAAAAAAAAAAAGTGATCATCAGAAGTACTGATAAAAGAGAAGAGAAAAGGGGATGACTTAGAAGCGCACTTGCCTTATTAGAAATGTGAGAATTTAGGATAAAAAGGAGACGACTATTCCGTGAATTTTTTTCTTTTTCTTTGACCTTGAAAGGGTCGTGTCCATTACACAGAAGTAGTACCATCTTTCTTTGGATCCCCAGCCGCTTGACCGTGCCCTAAGGATATGGATGATAACGTACTGAGAACTCGGACATTCACAGAATCGGAGAGTAGCGCTATAATTATATATTTTTTACACTTTACGTGTGTCGAAAATGGCAAAGAATTGAAATACAAAGGTTTTGAGTATATGCTTATCCCAAAATATTGGAAGAAGTAATGTTGTATACAAATACCTATCTTAAATATCTTACTAGCACTATTTCTACCAACAATATCTAGAACAATATGGTATAAATGTATTTTTGCAGTCAGTGAAAATGTATCCAGACAGCTACTTTTTTTTTAACTTACGTGCCTCCTCCTCCCCCCACCCCTTACCGTAATTTGTGATTTCAAAGGAGATAAAGTTAATAATCTATTCTTTCTCTAATCGTAGTATATATAATTTTTTTATTTTTTTAGTTATCAAAGATTAAACATGCTAATACATTAAATTTAATAAGAAATTTGAAAATAGGTGAGACTTTGAGACAAAATCAAAATTTTCCAAAATTTCTATTTCCCTAAAGACCTATTAGAAATAATAAAATTACTTTTCAGAAATTTAAGAAAATTTCAGGGGCAATTCTGTTCCGAATTTTCCGAAAAATTAAGGCAGTCATTTCCAAAAATTTAAAAAAATCGGTCATAAATCCGAAAATTCGGACATAAAATATATCGCGAATTTCGATAAATGATCATCGAAAAAGATCAATTTCCTCAATCGCACGAAGAAAAATTGCCAATTTCGTCAAAGGATCGCGAATTTCGTTCAGGGATCACGAACAAAAAAAGAATCGCGGAAAAACGTAAATTTCATAAAGGATCGTGAAAAAAACCCGCAATTTTTGTCAAAAAATCGCAAAAAATGGCAAGTTTTGTCAAAAAAATCGTTAAATTTCGTCAGAAGATCGCGAAAAAACAGCAAATTTCATCAAAAGATCGCGAAAAAGCAGCAAATTTCGTCAAAAGATCGCGAAAAACAGCAAATTTCGTCAAAAGATTGCGAAAAAACGCAAATTTTGTCAAAGGGGCGCGAAAAAAAAAAAAACACGTAGTTAGTGCCGGGAGTGGATTCCCCGCCCCCCTCTGTTGTAACCTTTCAGAAAATTTGCTGTGGATTTCAGAATTTTTTTTTTACACAGAATCATCGCTAGAAAATTTATATCATTACTTCATTAGTCAAGCTTAGGGGTCTGGGGGGGGGCTTCAGCCCCCATAGCTCCCCCCCGTAGGTGCACCAAAGGCAACACTGGTCCCATCAAATTCTCTGTTGATGAATTTTACACTTTATCTAGTTACAATAACATCTGTGAAAACGGAATTACTAAAGATAGGAAAAATACCGTTTTAAACAGGTATCCGCGTTAGCCAGAGTATTTCTGTGATTATCCATCCTTTCACCATCGGGATCATGAAATGTTTCTGTTTTTCATTTTCAAAGGCTTTACTGCTACAAAGAAGGAATCGCAAAGGTCTGGATAAAAGTTCCATTTTATACAGATTTTTATATTAGCGGGTATAAATTGTACGGTGTTAGTTTCGTCAAACTTTAAATTGCACGCTTCGTTACAGACATGTTCTAATGTCGTAGATTTAACTATAGTACATTTATGCTCTCAAGCGGTTATCAGTGACGGATCCAAGGGGAAGGAGACGAGGGTCATGACCCCCCCCCCCCCTAAACAACATAAAAATGCTAAAAGTTATTTTAAAAAATGAAATATATCTTAAATTCTTTCAATCCCCCTCCCCCAAAGTTTGTTCAACAATGCGAATCTCTCTGACTGTTTAAACCTCTACTCTAATAAAAATTAGGTAATTTCTGATACATCCGTGAAAATATTTTTAATCTCAAGAAATTTGAAAGTGCACTTATTCGGAAACTATGTGATCGAAACTGTTTTCTATTTTTCAATAAAAGCGAAGAATCGTTCCAAAAATTCCATAAAATTTGGCATTTTAAACTAAATTTCCGGATGGGAATGCAAATTGCTCTCTCATGATGACATTTATGTGGCTCTCAAGTCCAAAAATTGACTTAAAATGCTCACTTGACAACATTTCTGAATCATTCTTTGCATTTATAAGAAAATGGGAAATGCTACGATTTCTTGGTATCTGAATGAAAGCTATATATATATATATATACGAATACTAATGCAAATATTTTGTATTTAGGAATGAAAATGAATTCGCGAAAGTATCAGAAAAATAGTCAGTTTTAATTTGAGAATAGCCTTCAATATAAAAATTGATCATGAAGTGAACCCCCCCCCCCCAAAAAAAAGAGCCATGACCCCCTCTAAATTGAGTGCTGGATCCACCCTTGGTTATTATAGAGTGGATAAATTTTAGAGAATACATGTGAAAACATAACGTCTATAATGGAATCCTGTATTATACGGAAAAAAATAATGGTTCCGGCGAAAGAAACACTTTAAAATTATACCTGCTAAAACGAAAAATTTCGGAATTTTTGCCATTTTAGCAGATGTTACTACTTTTTTTATTCCTGATTTAGCGTACGGACCCATCGTTAGCGGGGAGATTCCGGCCCCCCCGCCCCTTGGCTACGCCACTGTCGGCAGAACAGTGATAGGCAAATCACCGTCCTGCTTGATACTATTTTCTTATTTTGGACAAATCTAAAATGTTAACATGTAAAAAAAAGAAAAAAAAATTGCCGTTTTAGCAGAAGTTACTACCGTATTTTATGGGAGAAACGCCGCACCCGTCGTAAGCGCCGCACTCCTTAAATTGGCTTCAATAAAGCTAAAGAACATCGTAAACGCTGCAACCGTGGGAAAGCTACATTGACCCAACTTTAATCAAAGTTTTCTGGACAATGTAAGGTGCCTCATTTTTAATAAGTTAAGAGGTCTAAAATTTTATTTAAAGTATTTAAATCAGATTTTAAATATTTTTATGTAATTTTTAAATTAAGCAGACGTCCAACAAACTGTGATGTAATCTCAAGGCTTTTTCTATTTTTTGGTAAAGATAGAAGATCTTTCAGAAAATACTGTCTGTTATAATATAATAAAAGTGGACGTTTTAAACCGAATTCCCGCTCCGGCAGCACGAGAAAGGCAAAAAACTTGTCGTCAAGTGACCAGAATCGCTTATAATTCGTTAAGAAATTTATTTATCAAAAAAGGGAAAATGTGTTGCGATTTCAAATCCCTTCAATAGTCAGACCTTCCAAATTTATGCCGTTGCGTTTAAAAATATCAGAAAATGTGCCAGAAAGTTCCGCGTTGTTGAGAGGAGGCTTGAAGAACTGCCTTAAGGAATTTTTATTTTATCCCAATTTTAAGCGCACGAAAAAAAATAATCGTAAACGCCGCACTTGAAAAACAATTATCTTTCAAACTCGTAAACACCGCTGCGCTTCTTCCATAAAATACGGTACTTTTATTATTCATGATTTAGTGTACGGACACATCGTTAGAGAGAAGATTCCGACCCCACACCCTTGGCTACGCCACTGTTGGCAGAAAGGTGATAGGCTAATCACCGTCCTTCTTGATACTATTTTCTTATTTTGGAAAATCTAAAATGTTAGCATGTAAAAAAAAAAAAAAAAAAAAAAAAAAAAATGCCGTTTTAGCAGAAGTTACCACTTTTATTATTCATGATTTAGTGTACGAAAAGAGGAGATTCTGACCCCAAACCCTTGGCTACGCCACTGTCGGCAGAACGGTGATAGGCAAATCACCGTCCAGTTTGATACTATTCTCTTATTTTGGACAAATCTAAAAAGTTAACATGTAAATAAAAGAAAAAAAAATTGCCGTTTTAGCAGAAGTTACTACTTTTATTATTCATGATGTACGAGCCCATCGTTTCGGGTGAGATTCAGACCCCACCCCCTCAGCTTAGAGGTCTGCACGGGCCGGAATTTCCAGGCCCGGCCCGAACGAAAGCTATCTTGGCCCGGCCCGGTGTAAAAATTGAAAGTTCGGCCCGAGCCCGGCCCGACCCGTTTGCTTTTTTACAGTTCTCGACCCGGCCCGGCCCGTACAAAAATCAGTAAAAGCAGGCCCAGCCCGACACAATTTCTACAAAAAAAAAAAAAAAAATCCGTTTTTTCTCAATATACAATTAAAATTCTTTTAATGAATATTACATACATATTTATGGGAACATTTTACAGTATATTTTACATTACTATGATGTTCTCAAAACAGAAAACACACAATAGTAAACATTAACGATTACTTACAGTGTTTAAGTCATCGCGTCTACAGATATTTCAAAATGGAAATAAGGATTCATTAAAAGATTAATATAGTTCAGAATAAAGGATTAAAAACATGATAACTTTTGAAGCTGTATAATAAAAAGTATATTTGTGAAAATGTTTCTCTCATTTTTAAGGCTTTTCTCAAATCCAAAGGAGCTACATTTCGACACATTTATGAATTCTTTTCTTTTCTGAAACGCGTAAGAATGGCAGGTATTCTTATTCAGAAGCTATGTAAATGGCGTTTTTTTTCATAGATAAAAGCAATATATCTTTCTGAAAATACTGTCAAAGTTAGCGTTTTGAATCGAATTTCCGGAAGCGATAGCACAGGAAAGGAGAAAAACGTACAGTCACGTGACAGGAATCTCTGTTCTCTCTGTAAGTAATTTATCAAATATGGAAAAAGCTATTCGTTTCCAAATGCCTTCAATAGGCAGGCTTGTCAATTTTATGCCTTTACAGTTAAAAATTTTGTCAGAAAATGTGTCTGAAAGCTTCGCATTGTTGAGCAGTGAATATGAGAACCACCTTAAGGTATATTTCCAAAGATACTGTTAAGAGAAGTTCATTATCACTATTAATACTACAAAACACAATGACTGTTCCACACATCCTGAGATCGATTAACACCAGTTCCATCCCGGCAAGAGTCTTCTGAAAAAAAAATTAAACTCGGAATCAGACATCTTGTAACTGTACGATGCCGATCTTTACGATGGACATGTTACATTTCTGTACTGATGTTGTTAAACTCGCATCCGCTCGTGACGCACATTTATACTTCTCGAGAAAATCATATTCATTGAAAATGGCTCGTATTTTATCTGCTTCGCTTAAATTCTTATATCGGGCCGACAGACCCGATTAATTTTTTTGCCGGCCCGTTGAAAAAATTGTCCTAATTCTGCCGGCCCGGACTGGCCTGCGGGCCGGGCCTCGGGCCCGTGCAGACCTCTACCTTAGCTACGCCACTGTCGGCAGAACGGTGATAGGCAAATCACCGTCCTGCTTGATACTATTTTCTTATTTTGGACAAATCTAAAAAGTTAACATGTGAAAAAAAGAAAAAAAAATTGCCGTTTTAGTAGAAGTTACTACTTTTATTATTCATGATTTAGTGTACGGACTCATCGTTAGAGGGGGACATTCCGACCCCATTCCCTTGGCTAAGCCACTGTCGGCAGAACGGTGATAGGCAAATCACCGTCCTGCTTGATACTATTTTCTTATTTTGGACAAATCTAAAAAGTTAACATGTGAAAAAAAGAAAAAAAAATTGCCGTTTTAGTAGAAGTTACTACTTTTATTATTCATGATTTAGTGTACGGACTCATCGTTAGAGGGGGACATTCCGACCCCATTCCCTTGGCTAAGCCACTGTCGGCAGAACGGTGATAGGCAAATCACCGTCTTGCTTGATACTATTTTCTTATTTTTGACAAATCTAAAAAGTTAACATGTAAAAAAAAGAAAAAAAAAATGCCGTTTTAGCAGAAGTTACTACTTTTATTATTCATGATTTAGTGTACGAGCCCATCGTTTGGGGTGAGATTCAGACCCCACCCCCTTATCTACGCCACTGTCGGCAGAACAGTGATGATAGGCAAATCACCGTCCTGCTTGATACTTATTTCTTATTTTGGACAAATCTTTAAAAAAAAAAAAAAAAAAAAAAAAACAGATGTTTGGAAGGCAGTAAAATCGAGTAAAACTGTTAAATCATAAATTTTAGCAATTTAATCACGTGTAATCAAAGTAATCACGTATTTCCAAGTGAAATCAACTGTAATCAAGTGTAAACAGCTGTAATCTAGGTGTAATCAGGTATAATCACATGTAATCATAGTAATCAGCTGAATCAGCTGTAATCAAGGTGATTCCGTTATCTCGTACACGATTTCTCCCATTGAGAGACCCCTCGTTCTAAACTATTTTTATGATGTATTGCTTTAATATACTGTATATTTTAAAAACATGTTGTTGATCAGCGTTCGAAATCCTTGGTGGTCCGTCGTTGGTCGCCGAAACTCCTCAGATGAAAAACGTGATCCAAATCTTGCCGTGCGTGCATGGGGATCGCCGAGAGTAAACAATACGATGTTTCCCGTGAGCTGTAAGCCACGATGTATGGAGAGTCAAAGATAGGAAAAGGTTTAATACTTTATTATAAAGGATAATAGTAGAGAAAGGTAAGTGACAAAAATAAAGATATTTATTTATTTGAATAAACTTATTTAAATAAATGCTTGATGTAGGACCAGGGGCGGCGCTAGAACTTGCCCGACGGGGGGGGGGGGGGGGGGGGGGGACAGTATCCCCGACAGGGGGGGGGCCGAATTCAAAATATATATTAGAGATTTCCACGAGCCCTGCCCTGTTCCGAAGCCTGAACTCGGTAAAAGCTTCTTTCATTAAACTCGGGATTGGCTTAATTTATCTGAAAATTCTGTACGGGCTCGGACCAAATTTTAGCTTTTGAAAAGTTGGTCCAGGCCTGAACTTCATTATCCCCGGGACACGTCCGGCCTGGGTCTTGCATTTTTTCTGTAGATTCGGGCCACACCGGGACTGTATTTATACTTCAGAATTTTTTTTTTTGAGCAAATGAACAATAAAACATTTTTTTGTTTCTTTTCCCCCCCCTTTTTTTAAATAACAGGTGGAATATGTTGATCAATCACGTGAAAAACATGAAATTTTCGCATCCGGATTTGGCATAACCTGAAATGCGCAGATCTCTAGCACTCACACTGCTATTTAAATTAGAGATAAATTGCAGAGGGCCAAACGATTTTTACTCGAAACATATATTTCGAAGCTTGTCAAAGAATATTGTAGATAAATAAAGTGAAAAAAACTCTTAAGGTTAAGGTTATTTTTGAAACACCTCACTAGTCACCTAATCTTTATAGGCAGATGAATCCACAACAGAAAGAGTTTCCACACTTTTGAGCATTACCTGAAAGGAAAAACTCTGCTTTGTACTCTTCTTCTATACAGCAACCTCCCAATAAGCGGTTGTTCAATATTATAGATTTTATGTGCACATATATGGCATGTACGCAGCAGTGTGTGAAAGACAAAGTATGGAGCAGTTCTCCGCTTATGAGTCGAACCAAAGAGTCGCGCATCAGATAAGGTAGGTAACCAATTTTTTTCGAAACGCGGTTCATGTTCTGGTCGGGTTGACCATGCATTTTAATGCCGGAGGTAACTGAAAATAATCAGTTGACAAATCCCTATCAAAAACGCATGAAGTGACCAAAAATTATTTTAAAATAAAATTATTTAAATTTGTCAGTGACAGTGTCATCGTGAAGACTAGCAGTTAAACATTACACCTAACTAGGGTCCTTCCCGGGTAATAAATAAAATTTGAAGCCGTGCAAATTTTATTTAAAACAAAGCTGCAACTCGAACTGAACCCAACCAAAAATATTCTGTCTACCCGCAACCCGATCGAACCCGAAATACTTAATTCCAATCCCAACCTGAAACCCGGAATCAGAGAAAATTGATCCGCAATATAATGTAATTATAAAAAAAAAATATAGTCTGCAATCATATCTCTAATATTAATATTATCTTTTATGTGGAAAAATAAACATGCAAGGAGTCATTCATATTCAAATACGTAGTTTATCATCTGAAATAGATTCCTGAGCGTGTTGGGTTATACCCAACCCAAATGTTCAACTTAAAGTCAATCGGGAACCTAACAAAAAATTTTTGCTGACGCATAATCCGACAACAATTTTTCTATTGATCCTAAACCAAAATACTTCACTTCAACCCGAACACAACTCGACACAAAAAAATCTATAATTGAATACAGTTATGAAAAAATAGCCAACAATCATATCAGTAATATCAATTCTTTTATGTAGAAAATAAACACGTAAAGTGACACATTCAAATTTAAATATATAATTTTTCATGTCAAACAATAACTTAGACATTCTTTTTGTAAAATTGAGCTAAATCCAGCTTGGCTCGTAAGTTAGTGTTGTCAGGTCAAACGGTACAGAGAGAGAATTAAATTTAAAAAATCAAAAAACCCGACTGCGTAAATAACCCAGTGGTAGGGTAGCAAAAAAAAAAGGCCCAATTTGGAAATAATTAGGGGAAAGCCGGAAATTGTTTTAATCCCTTCAGTTTATGTCTAGAATGAATATGCTACGTTTCCCCCCCTCGTACTAGGTGAGCGTTAGGAATTATATATTGATTTATAGTCAAAAAACACTTTTTTTTAAAAAAATACCACAACACTTTCTCGAAATCACTAACTTTTCCAAAAACATTGTCAATACAAATGTTGTAGAGCTTAAAATTCTGAGTAAAATGAGTACCTACAGTTAATACTTTTGTTGAATATTAAGGTCACAATTCTACTTTAAAGTTTTAGTACCGTGGTCAGAGGGTTGAACTCAGAATTAGTTAGGGGAAAACTGGAAATCGTTTTAATCCCTTCAGATTAGGTCTAAAATGAATATTCTATGTTTTCCCCCTCGTACCAAGTGAGCATTAGAAAATATGTACTTATTTATATTCGAAAAACATGTTTTTCCTTAATATTTTAAACAATATCTCAAAATATTTAATTCTATCAAAAACTTTGTCAATACAAATGTTGTAGAGCATAAAATTCGGAATAAAATGAATACCCACATTAATATTTTTGTTCAAAATTAAGGTCGCAATTCTATTTCAAAATTTTGCCTTAATCACTAATCAAGAGCTTCAAGATAGGAGAGACCAAATTACCTTAACAATATCTCAAAACAGCTAACTATATCAAAAAATTGCCAATATAGATGTTTTAGAGCTTAAAATTTTGAATAAAATGAATACTCATATTAATATTTTTGTTCAAAATTAAGATCGCAATTTAAGATATTGTTAAAAATATTAAAGAAAAACGTGTTTTTCGAATATAATCGCATAATCCGACAACAATTTTTCTATTGATCCTAAACCAAAATACTTCACTTCAACCCGAACACAACTCGACACAAAAAAATCTATAATTGAATACAGTTATGAAAAAATAGCCAACAATCATATCAGTAATATCAATTCTTTTATGTAGAAAATAAACACGTAAAGTGACACATTCAAATTTAAATATATAATTTTTCATGTCAAACAATAACTTAGACATTCTTTTTGTAAAATTGAGCTAAATCCAGCTTGGCTCGTAAGTTAGTGTTGTCAGGTCAAACGGTACAGAGAGAGAATTAAATTTAAAAAATCAAAAAACCCGACTGCGTAAATAACCCAGTGGTAGGGTAGCAAAAAAAAAAGGCCCAATTCGGAAATAATTAGGGGAAAGCCGGAAATTGTTTTAATCCCTTCAGTTTAGGTCTAGAATGAATATGCTACATTTCCTCCCTCATACTAGGTGAGCGTTAGGAATTATATATTGATTTATAGTAAAAAAACACGTTTTTTTTTAAATACCATAACACTATCTCGAAATCACTAACTTTTCCAAAAACATTGTCAATACAAAAGTTGTAGAGCTTAAAATTCTGAATAAAATGAGTACCTACACTTAATACTTTAGTTGAATATTAAGGTCACAATTGTACTTTAAAGTTTTAGCCCCGTGGTCAGAGGGTTGAACTCAGAATTAATTAGGGGAAACCTGGAAATCTTTTTAATCCCTTCAGATTAGGTCTAAAATGAATGCTCTATGTTTTCCCCTTCGTACTAAGTGAGCGTTAGGAAATATGTACACATTTATATTCGAAAAACACGTTTTTCTTTAATATTTTTAACAATATCTTAAATTGCGATCTTAATTTTGAACAAAAATATTAATATGAGTATTCATTTTATTCAAAATTTTAAGCTCTAAAACATCTATATTGGCAATTTTTTGATATAGTTAGCTGTTTTGAGATATTGTTAAGGTAATTTGGTCTCTCCTATCTTGAAGCTCTTGATTAGTGATTAAGGCAAAATTTTGAAATAGAATTGCGACCTTAATTTTGAACAAAAATATTAATGTGGGTATTCATTTTATTCCGAATTTTATGCTCTACAACATTTGTATTGACAAAGTTTTTGATAGAATTAAATATTTTGAGATATTGTTTAAAATATTAAGGAAAAACATGTTTTTCGAATATAAATAAGTACATATTTCCTAATGCTCACTTGGTACGAGGGGGAAAACATAGAATATTCATTTTAGACCTAATCTGAAGGGATTAAAACGATTTCCAGTTTTCCCCTAACTAATTCTGAGTTCAACCCTCTGACCACGGTACTAAAACTTTAAAGTACAATTGTGACCTTAATATTCAACTAAAGTATTAAGTGTAGGTACTCATTTTATTCAGAATTTTAAGCTCTACAACTTTTGTATTGACAATGTTTTTGGAAAAGTTAGTGATTTCGAGATAGTGTTATGGTATTTTAAAAAAAACGTGTTTTTTTACTATAAATCAATATATAATTCCTAACGCTCACCTAGTATGAGGGAGGAAATGTAGCATATTCATTCTAGACCTAAACTGAAGGGGTTAAAACAATTTCCAGCTTTCCCCTAATTATTTCCGAATTCAACTCCCTAACCACTGGGTTAAAAAAGCGAACTAATTAATTATTTCTCATCAATATTAAACTATTTTTTTTATATTACTTACCTATTTTTTTTATTATTTACTTGTATTGGTGACTTTCAAGTTGTGTTTGATTGTTAGTTCCTATCTATAAACACTGTTTTGATGAGGCCTATAAATGTCTATGATGGTTAGAGTTGCAGTAAAGCTAGAGATCCTACCTACACAACGTCCAGGTTGTGTAATATTTAAACGGAGCTTCTGACTGTAAAATAGTCAATGAAACATAGTCTTCATTTTGAAAGACCTATCCAATGATATGCCACTCAATAGGGTGCGTAAAAAAAAATTTCGTGTCTACAGTCATTTTGAATTTATAAAATCAAATCTAGCCTATAACCATCGGATGGTTAAGATGAATCGATAGAGACCTCATTCATTAAAATCCATCCAGCCGTTGGGATGTTTCGAGGGTATAAAGAAATCTGCATACCCAGATACGCGTGAAACACATAACCCTTTTTGGCAGTCGGGTAAAAAAAGCCGGACAGACGCTTGAAAATCGAGACATTTTAAGCACTACAGTAAAACCCGTTAAAACGGAACCAGTGTGATGGAATAACGCTTTAATCTGAAAATTTTCGCAATATCGGCTAAAACAGGCTAAGATTGTCTAAATGGGAAAGTTCTTCCAATTCTTTGTCGTTCTATCTTAACAGGTTGCTGTATTAAATAGCTTCCTTTCATCGTATTGAATATAAGTGAATTATACTTTATCCATAAAGGAATGGTGTGAAATTAATTAGTCGAACTAGAGCTTTTTAAATAATTAACAGTAATTTTATGACAATAATGCTCACTTTACAAATACCGCGTTTTATTATTTTTTTCATTATTTTGCCTTTCAGCCGTTTAAGAAAAAGCGCAATTATTACGTTCATTCTCAAGAAAACATTTCGTCAAACGTAAAAAGCACAGGCAGCAAGTTGCCGGAACGCGCCTGTGGTTGGAACAGATTTTTTTATTATTTGAAGAAAATTCCGTGTTTTGACCGGAGAATAATAAAAAAGAAAATGAGCTTCAGTTCGTGAATTTTTCGTGTTTTGGAGGAAAAGAGACATACGTAAAAAATCAGTTTCTGGTACAAAAAAGTAACATGCAGCACAGTTACGGGAACACCCCTGTGATTTGACGAAAATGTAACTTCAGATAATTTTTACATTAAGGCTGTTTTGAACTGTTTTGTTCAACAAGCGCAAAACGTTTTGACTCATTTACAAATTCATTTTCTAACGAAAAGATATTAAATTGGAGAAGCCTGACCAGGGAAGCGATTTGGAATCGAACTATGTTTTCCATTTTTGGATCCATCAATTACCTATTGAGTTAGAAGTTATTTGGATCACGTGACAAACACGTTTTTCATCCTTTCTTGACTGGTTTTTCTCGTTTCGCGCAGAAATTCGGTTCAAAACGCTCACTTTGACACTCTTTTCTGAAAGATCTATTGCGTTTGCAAAAAAACGGATAAAACAGCTCGATGACATAGTTTCAGAACATCAACACCTGCTAGTTTCATGCATTTCCGAACAAAAATAAATTAAAACTTATGTCAGAAAGTTGTCCTTTTGGATTTGAGAATAGCCTTAAAATAATGAATTTTCTGTATTTTGGGGGGAAATGGGCAAATCAAAACAGGAATTTTCGTGTTTTAATAATAAAATCAATTGAAGAAACACCTTCAACTCACGTATATATTTTTTTTTAATGTATATTCATCAAAACCAGACAGAATGATCCTCTAACTTCTGATAAGTTACAGAATTTAAATCTGAGATTAAAACTGAAATACAAAATTCCGAAGAAAAATGTAAGTTAAAGGAAAACTTGTAAAATAGCTTAGAATGTAAAAGTTCATTACTATCAGCTCAATCATAAAGCAAAGTTTTGTTGATGCTAAAAAAATCTTTAAATTCATGCTTATTTTGAAACAGCCAAAGTTTAGAGGTCTGCACGGGCCGGGCTCGGGCCTATTTTCATTCATGGCACTCAGGCCGGGTCAGGCCTAACTTCTTTTTTTCGTACCGAGATAAGGCAGGTTTCATTCTTCCTAGGTCTTCATAAGCCGATATTTTCAGTCCCGTCTCGATCCAGCCTGTATGAAATCATTGTCTCGGCATGGCCTAGTCAATGCAAAAATCAGTAAAATTTGGCCCAGGTCAAAAATTTTTGCAAAAAGTGTACATATTTTTAAATCGACATTATTGTACAATTAAACATTAAAATTTATTCGTTTTAATGAGTAGTAGATTTCTAGGCAAGAATATTAAAATACAGTAAAACGTGTGAAAAAGAACCAGCTATGGAGGAATCCTGTCTTATATGGAAAAATTTATTGATCCATGCAAAATGAATATAATAATACGTGAGAAAAGTGTATAATACATTCACACCTGCTAAGAAGAGAACTTGTTTATAACGCATTTTTTTTTTTCTTTCCTATGCGATGTCTTAGAAGATTTTACTGTATAGCATTTTTCAGATTTGTAAGTCTCCAATCAGGGGCGAAGCTACTGGGGGGGGCGTAGGGGGGCGTCTCGCCCCCCCAATGTCGGCAACCTTGATCACAGTCGGCAAATTCTAGGTAGTCAGTTTCGATCGATACAATTCTGAAACAGTCCATTTTTTTTTTCAATTTTCTACGTTTTTTCTTAAAACATACACTAACAAACACCAATCCTTAGCATTTATCTCAATTTCTTTCGAAAATCCGAAGTTTCCCATCTTTTCTTCGACTTCACGTGACCGCTGAAAATAAATTAAGAAAGAACCAGGAGTGACTCGTTTTTCAATATACAAAGGGGTCTTTCTGAGAGTCCGCAACGGTTTAGTAGGGTTCTGAACATCTAGATGATAATCGATTACAAGCCGATTATTGAAAAATTGACCCGATCTGATGAATTAAGTGTTTTCTTGTTCCTTAAGGAAACCATAGATATAATTGACAGGAAAAAGAAAATTGTTCGTCTGTGTCAAATATTTATAGTAAGATCGTGAAAGAAATCGAGCAGAACCGTGGAGAGGTTAGCATTACGGAAAGTGGGAACGATTCCATCTTTGAACATGACCCAGGAAGAATGTCTAAAATGAAGCCAGACAAACAAAGATATATTTGATCAGTTTAGGTCTGTATCAGACAAAAATCAGCGTATATCCTATAAATGGTTCCATCCCGTAAGATAGACAGCGACATTTCAATACCGTTTGGTACAAAAGATCATCCGTTTTTGGAATATAGCACAGAACTCAATGCTATTTTTTTACCTATTTCATGAAGGACCTAGGAGATAAAATATACAAAATGCTGGACACAAAATGAAGAGTTTAAGGAAAAGAAAAGAACAGAAAGTTCGCACAACATTTCTCTTTCAACTCCCACCAAATTTGCTGTTTCCTATTTTGTCAGTTCATAATGATGCATAATCCCTTACTAGACAAGAGCAAGCACTTATTTGATAGACATTATGCGAATGTGGATTAAACAAGGTCTGGTTTGTGGAAGTGACGAAGACGAAAATGGAAACTTTTGGAAAATTGTGAAACTAATTTCCAGAAATAACCCACAATTGAGGAAATGTTTGAGGACATACGTTTAAGGCCACACCACATAACTTACCTTTCCGCTTCATCCCAAAACGAGGTGATTGAATTTCTTGCTTCAGCAGTGCGCAAAACGATAGTCAGAGATATTCAAGAAGCATAATTTTATAGAATTATGGCAGATACGACCCCAGATGCTTCGCACTATGATCGATCAGCTGTTGTGTTGAAATATGTCGACAAAGATGAAAAAACTCCGATCGGCTTTTAGAAGTTGTAAAAGAAGTCGATAAAACCAATGTTGACCTTTCATGCTAGAAATCGCACATCCTCTCGAAGAATGAACTCGAAATAGAACAGGTAGTTTTCCAGTCATACGGTTTTACAAACAGCATGTCTGGGGAATTCAACGGCACTTAGGACTAGGAGACATTTTCAGAAATCGTAGGTCGAATTGTGCAATATATTCCTTGTTAATGTCACAGACTCAACACTTTCGTTTCGCATATCTGCAATGCCAGCAATATTATAGGTGATGTTTTCGACGTGCTGGTAGATATTTGTGTTTTTCATGGCAATTACTAAACGAAAGAAACCATTAGTAGACAAGCTCAAAGAAATAGAAAATGCTCTTCTACTGCAGAATCTTTCTAAGGCAAGATGGACTGCTCGAGCGAAATCATTGAAAGCGGTTTGGATCTCATATGAATGTATCCTACAAATTTTGAAATAGTTGATTCTTCTACTTCAGTTAGAAAAGCAAAGATCAAGCCACGAAGTTTAAGAAAGAAAACGTTGTCGCTCGACTTTATTGCTTCACTGATGTTTCGCAAGAATGTTCAGTAGAAGTCGGGCCCCGATCATGACTAATTGAGGCCCTGGGCAAAAATAAATTAGGAGACCCCATTCGAATCGTTGCAACATTATTCAGTTAGAAATGATGGTCAGTCATATGTGTAACGCATAAACAATATTTTTGCACCTTGGATTTTAAATAAAAGAAATTTCTTAGCTCTGTCAATTCTAAATTAAGTACCTTAATTAATAAAAATACTTTTTTCTTAGTACAGAACAAAACTCTTTTATATAACTTTAGCAACTTGTTATATTGCTTTAAGATTAATTTAATAACTTCAACTTATGGAAGAGTGTCCAATACTCTTACATGTAAATATGAGTTTATAAAGTTAGTTTCTTTTACCACTTTTGAAGTTGTACTACACAACATAATAATCAAATCAAATACATTCTACTTCACAAGTAAAAAGTGTTTTTTCAATAAATCTAAAAAAAATGTCAATTTTGGGTTTGTTTTCCATACTTACTCAAAGTTAAAAGAAAAAACTTTGAATACAGAAGAAAATTTAGCTCATGACAGTTAGAACTGATTATTTTCAGCTACTAAAGTTTAGATATGATTCAAGTTCATTGCTAATACAATATATTAAAATCAAAATGTTATTTTTTATTTAATAGTTGTTGAGGTTAGCTTTGTGAAAGCATTGAGTTCTGTGCGTTCAAAATGAAATGCTTTTCAGAGAGTTTAGTAGAATCTTTTAAAGATGAAATTTGTATTTGAAAATTTTCAGAGCTGGAATTGGAGGGAAAAAATTATTTTATAAATTAATATAGGCATTTGGGGGCCCCTTGAGGTCTGGGAGCCCCTGGGCAAAGTCCCGATTTGCCCATGCGATAATAAGTGCCTGGTAGAAGTGCAAGTTAGTTACTGAAAAAATGAAGTCGAAGACTCTTAAAATAGACGCTACGAAAATACTGAAGACTTGTATGAAATCATTAGAAACGATCAACAATGACAATAAAAATACGAATAGGGAAATATAGAGTGCAGTTCTCTTTTAAATCAAGTAATGTGTTGATCCGTTAAATGAATTTGCTATATAGTATCGACGAAGATTAGCACCAAAGAAGTTGTAAGGTAATTGAAACAATCTCTTTGCTCCCGAACTTCTAATGTTCTCACGCATGGAGTTTTGGAAACCCTTACAGTGGGGATAGCTGAAAGTCTTAATTATTTCATCAGCATAAACACACCACTGGATAAAATAATGTTTCTTCTCATTACAAGAAAGAAATAAAAACTAAATCTGGTTAAGAAAGCGGTAAATGTCTTTCGTGAAACATTGGCAATTCCTGGTATGGAAGCATTACACGCAGAGATGAAAGTTCAGTCAGACTTCTGCACAGAGGCTGAAAGAATGGACGATATTTAGATGAAAACAGAATATTTGAGATACATTCTGCCTCTTGCGAACCATGTCAATCGTCTGGCTATAACTTCTCCAGTCACAGCTGCTTCGAATGAAAGAACAATGTAAATGAAAAATTGCGAAAAAAAAAATATCTAAGAACAACAATGAGCGATCCACGTTTGAATACACTCATGATGCTTACGTTTGAGAAGGATATTTTAAAATACCTAGATTTGGGCGCTGTCGTGAATAGATGGCTCGTCTAAAAAAATGGTGGGTTAAAATGCATGTTATGCAATGGATGAACAAAGATGTAATTAAAATATGTTTTGATTTAATCCTTTTTAATGTAAATATAAATAAGCTGATTCTGTATAAGTTCCAAGTAGCATCTTACTAAAAATTTCAACTTGTTTAATTAATCCGAATTGCAGATTTCCATCCTGCACATTCAGCAAAAAATATCAAAATACTTTACGGGAATATTTACAACAATGTAACGTAAGAGAAGGGGTGGTATGTCCATCTTTAAATCTACCTTATATTCTCCTCAGTAATCTAAAGTGTAAAGTATTCGACGTTCTAAAGTGAAAAATTTGATCTCGATGGGTTAATAATGTTGATTTTTATATAGAACATATCGGGTGTACTAAAGTGGATTGACTGATTTAAAATTCAATGACTTGTACATGGTGGCAGCTATTGTAAAAAATTCTTGCAGGAGGGTTATGTAAGATGTCAGGGTTTTTTACAGCGATTCTCGATTTTAGTTTAAAACAGCAACGATACATGGCACTGCTAGCAATAGGTGCTAAATCGGGGCCTGATTTTCTTTCTTTTCTCCCTCAGTATTGATGCGAAAGAAGGAGATTAAATATATGGGGTGTTTCTCAGTCGCCAATGCAATTGTGTTCTTAGGGGCCCACTGCATATATTTAATCTCCTTCTTTCGCATCAATATTGAAAAAAGAGAGAGGTTAAAAATCAGGCCCCGATTTAGCGCCTATTGCTAGCAGCGCCATCTATCGTCGCTATTTTAAACTAAAATCGATAATCGCAATTAAAAAAATCCTGACACATTACATACCCCTCCTGCAAGAATTTAATTTTATAGCTGTCACCATTTGAAAGTTATTGAATTTTAAAATCAGTCAGTCTGGTTTAGGACTCCGGGTAGATGCATATATACAGACACAGAAACGTACTTTTAAAGATATATATATATTTTTAAGTTAGTCGGCAAAATCGTCATATACGCCCCCCTAATGAATTCTGCTTAAATACGCCCCTGTCTCCAATACATAATTTTTTGATTAACGATATTAATTATAGCTGAAACATTAACATACAAATATAGATTCATTAAAAAAATGTATATCGCAATCTTCTTTAAAAATGAAAATTATAAACATGAAAAAAGAGCTAAAATAAGTAGTTTTGGTCAGAACTCCTTTTAACAAAATCAACGTAAAATTCCGTCGGACTTGGGCCGAGATTTTAACTTTTTTCCGGGTCGGGCTCGGACCGAACTTTCAATTTTTATACCAGGTCGGCCCATTACTGTTTTTTGTACGGACCAGGCTGGGCCGAAGTTTTAACTTTTATACCAGGACGGGCCGAACTTTTCTTTCTACGAGTTGGGCTGAGCCCGAACCTGGAAATTTCGGCCCATACAGAACTCTACAAAGTATAACTAAGTTATTAATTAAAATTGTTCAGTCTAACAATACAATCAAGTTTAAATTATCAAGTAAGTCAATATTCTGTTTTACACGATTTTTTTCAAAATTTCTAAATACGAACTTACGACCCTAAACAAGAATTTTTAATTACAACCCTGCACTGTTCGAGTTATGCCCGACCCGAAATCGACAAAATATTTTTTTCGAACCTGCAACTTGATCCTAAGCATGAAATGAAAAAAAAAAAATCAATCCTAAATGTAAAATAATTCTGAAAAATAGTTTGCAATCATATCTCTAAAATCAATTTTATATTTCAAAAAATGAATGCATACATTTACTTATTCATATACAAGTAATTTTTTTTATCATTTGAAACAATAATCTGGACTTTTCTTTGGGTTGGGTTGATTTTTGACCGCCGATTATCTACTCGAGGGATATAGGCCCAAGGTGCCCTCCATAAGGGGGGGGGGGGCACTTTCTAAGGGAATCTAATCTGTATTTACACATGGAAATCGAAGGTTCAAAGAAAACCACGAAAATTCTGAACGATTGGGTTCGAACCCAGCACGTCTCGTCTACCAGCTTCGAGAGCACAGAATCTCTTGGCCACTGGTGGGACGGACTTTTCTTTGGAAAAATTTGGTGTACTCGAATCAACTCCCAAGAAACAAAAACTCTAATCTGAGATGATCCGAAAATGGAAACACTAGTCAACCCGATCCACAGCAAAAAATTGTAGAGCCAATGGCCAACACGATCGGGTAGAATCGGGTTAACTGACCCGATGCAAGATTTTAGAAGTTGCTATATATATACATCTTCATGTAGTTTACAACGAAGTTATGTATGTATATAATTATTTTCTTATTTATACCTTCCATTTCTCTTCTATATATGAAATGGAGATTAATATCTATAAAATGAGACTCTACTCACTGTATATTGAAATTAATGAACAAAGAATGAATTTTTAATTCGATACTAAGATTGCTTGAATAGTTATACAAAACTCTCTTTTTATTTACTCATTCATTTATAAAAAAAAAAAATACTTACCCTACGCTTTTTAATGAGAAGATCGAAACGAGCAGATGAATTTAAATGTCCTGTCTCCTCTTGAAATCGTATTTCTCATAGGCGTGCAAGTTTGCAGGTAATCGAATAAACATCCAACAGGAGTGCACATGAATGAGCTCTAGACAAGTTTTCGGAAACATCCGGCCTTGTCTAAATACAATATGACAGCCTTTAACCGACATGTGGTTCAAGCCAATCCGGCTTCTGAAGAAAAAAAATCAGTATCCTGCTATTCCGTGGGTCGCATTTTCTATAAACTAACCTAAGATCTTTTTTTAAAAAATTAAACTACACCCGACTCGACACGACTCGGGTCGTGTGCAAGAAAAATCAGATTACCCGACCCGATGCAGATTCAACACTCAAGTCAAAAAATTTTCCCCGACGACGATTAAATTTGACCCCGACAGGGGGGGGGGGGGCAAGGTGTGCCCGATGGGGTGGCATATGCCCCCCCGGACCCCCCTCTGGCGCCGCCCTTGTGTAGGACTTAAACTATGTAGAATATTAACAGAAGGAAATATATGAATTAAGCCAATATAGATGTTAAAGATTGATAGGTTGAATGGGTGATAAGAAATATGGAAACATGTTAAGGAAATATAAATTTCCTAACAATCGGGACTTCGAAAAATTGCAAATTTCGTTGATTGACGGCGGAAAAATCCGGAGTTTCGTCAGTTTATCACGAGAAAAAATCGCGAATTTCGTCAATTTGCCGGGGGGGGAAAGTGCAAATTTCGTCAGACAGTTAAGAATGGCGAATTTCGTTGATCGGGTGCGGAAAAATCTCAAATTTCGGCGATCGGCTGCATAAAGATCGGAAATTTTAACAATTTACCGCGGAAAAAATTCTAAATTTTGTCAGATTCAGTTAAGAATCGTGAATTTCATTAATCGGGGTAGGGGAGGGGGGAGGGAATCACGAATTTCGGTAATCAGGTGTGAAAAAAACGCGAATTTCATTGATCGGGGGCAGAAAAATTGCCAACTGAATTGGGTATGTTGACTGGGTAGGGGATCCTAGAGGGGTAAAACTCCCCCTCCCTCTGAAATCCTCATTTTTATCTGATTATAGGCCACAGATTCCCCCCACCTCCCTGAAATAAAATTCTCCGTGTGTTACTGATGTGACCCTCGACAACCCAGACGTTTATTTAAGTAGTCCTTCTCTAAAAAAGTTTTGCAACCTTATTTTAGATACATTTCGTAAGAAACACTACTTATTAAATTCTCCCCTATGTCAGAATTTTTGAAAAACATTTTGCAGATCTATGCTGATCATGACACCTAGAACCTAAAACCACCACCAAGTAGAAAACTTTATCTGCCTATCTACCTATATATAGATATATATATATATATATCACTTTTTTATAAATACGATAACTTCCATAATTCCACACAAATCTCTTCGAAACTGATATATATAAAATCAAGGGGCAGAAAATGGAAATGGAGAGGATTTTTGTGAAAGCAGAAAAAAAACACCATAATTTCTTAATTATGATACATATCAAATCCGTTTAAACTTATTATTACTTCACAGAAAAGGGCCAAAAATTTATGTATGACAGATTTTTGATATAATTAAAATGGCCTTAAGGGGCGAAAAAAATAGGGTTTTAAGAAGAAAAAAAATCCTAACTTCGTCAATTCACAATATATGAAATCCACTTAAATTTATTATAAATCTCCTTAATATTGTCTACAACTTTTATATTGACAAGTTTTTAATAAGACCAACTCTTACAGCAAAAGAAAAAAAAAAGAGGGGGAGGGGGTCAGTGGCGCAGCCAGAATTCGGTTCTAGGGGGGGTTTTGAGTTTTTTGATAAAGGTGTTCGCCGGTTTTTTGAATCACCGGTTAATATAATCTGTCTTTTTAATGAATCAAATCATAATGCTTTTTACCCGCAATTACATTGGTTGTGTTTCATTTAAACAGCGTTTACAGTATTAGAGTTAGAAAACATAAAATGCACCAATGAAATAACCCCAAACTAGGTTAGATTTATAAAAAGTGTTTAAAGATGATGAGGCAAACTTTAAGAGTTGTAAGCGTACAGTCCAGCAAATAATTTTTGCATAGAAAATAACAGAATTCCAATCCACTTGTTCAACCAAAAATACACAGGATTTCATTCCCAGACAATCTCGAATTCTTGTTTTTAACTTTAATAATAATGAAGCCATTTTAACAAATTTTTCAATAGACTTACCGTGCTTTTGTCAAATGTAACAACATCACGAAAATTGGTGGAATTTATCATCATTTACGTCCAATTAGTGCTCAATTAGGTAATCCATATGTTGGAATGTAGTTGATATTAAACATGGTATTTTATTGTTTTTTTTTTTTTTTTTTTTTTTTTTTTTTTTATTGTGCACTTCCAATACTTTACATGACATCGAATTTGCCATTAAGTAACATAAATCTATTGAAAATTTCGTTAAAACATCTTTATTATTGTTAAAGTTCTCTAAAATTATCCGGGTTCAAATTGAAGTCATGCCTGTACTACATAATATTATAAAGTAACCTTTTTTTTTTTGTAGGGGTTTAAAAAGATAATCGATCGTGTGCGAACTTAACTCTCATACAAAGGGTTCCATACAAAATATCAGAACTGTTCAAAGATAATATTTACTTGCGTACATATAACAATACCACATGCCATAATTTAATTCTACTGGAATGAAAACCATTGAATATTTCTCACTCTAAAACACAGACTTTGTACAAAGTTTAAACTTGGTAGAGAACCAACCACGCTTCGGAAAGAGGTCGCAGAGATTCTCATGAAAAGTCACTTGTAAATCATATTTCATGTAATAGGGGACAATTTTCAAGGAATAAAAAAAAGTACGCTTAATAACGTGAAACTTTTCTATTCATTTTTAAAAATAAAAGCATATTCAGACATAATTATTGAAATGATTTTTAATCGAAAAGTTTTTTTTTTTCTTATAAATGAATTATTTATTGAATTATAAGCAATTTTTGTCTCAAAATTACTTGACTTTTAATGTCTTGGAATTATTATATGAATTATCTTTTTAATATTTGCCTTCAACAATTGAATTCAGTTGGAATAAAAAGTGGTTATCACTATGTTTCACCTTACCTAAAAAAAAGATCTTATACAAAGTTTAAATTTGGCACTGAGCCAAGCACGCTTCGAAACGAGGTCACAAAGTAGCAACACTTTTTTGATCCGTACTGTTGTTTTCTACATAGGTTTTTAATTAATATCTCGGCAAATTACAGAACACATTTTTTCGAAAATCATTACCGACAAGCGACAATCCTTGGAAGATTCTACGTCGCTTAGGTACACCGAGTGCCCTCAACTCCCTCGCTGACCGCCAGAAAAATAAGACGCACGAATGAACTTATAATAATCCCGATTTTACTTTTTAAGCGTAGAGTGGAACCTTAATAATAATGGCAAAATGATGGTGACTATCTCCGTTTCAACATAAGCTGTATTTTACATCGGTAAAACAACGGCTAGAAACATGGAATTTGGCATGGTTGTTAATTTAGAGACTTAAATGCATGCCCTGAACAGTTTTTTAAAAATTCAAAATTTTAAAGGGTGCAAGAGTAAAAAAAAACTTTCTAAAATTGAAATTTGTGTGATACGTTTTGTATAGAAGGTTAGAATCTGGCGTGGTGATAACTTTTGGGATGTATAAATGCTCAAGAACGGTTCCTAAAAAGAGAATTCAATTTAAAAAGGATGAAATGAGCGGAAAACAGTCTGAAAACAATCTAAGGCTAATGTCAGACGGACGTCTTTTTGCACGCTTTTTTACTTACGTATTATCCCTACAAAATGCTAGCAGCATTATATAGCCTTAATTATGATTTATTAGGAATTGTTAGAGCTAGATACATTAAGTTTGGCATGGCTGTTACCCTAGAAACGTAAATGATCACCAAGAACAGTTTTCCAAAATTTCGAAATTAAAAGGATGCAAGAGCAAAAAACGTTCTAAAACTGCGGTTCGTGCGATATACACTATATGGCTAAAGGTGACCGGCCATTTGCGATTTTAGACGTTTTGTTAAATATCTAGAAAAATGCGTGAGAAATTAACCTGAAACTGCAAGTGTGTAAACAGTATAGTATAGGTCATATATTTCCGCGAAGATTTTTTTCCCGAAACCCCATAGGGGACCGCCAACAAATTGAAAAGGAACTAATATCTTTTGGATAACCCTGTAAAAACTAATGTAGCAAAAATCTTCAAACTCGAGATTATTAATAACTGGCTTATTGTAATATACTGTGTTCATTTTTATGAGGATAGCATGTATACTTGTATACTCGCAGAGAAATTAAGGTTTTTATAAAAACAGTACCATATTTCGCCAAGTTTTTTGCTTATAATGTGCAGAGTTCTTAATATAAAAAAAAGTTCTTCTCAGAAAATATGACAAACAACATTGTACATAATACTCTGCAATCAGAATTGAAAAATAATAAAAATTGGATGAAAAATGAGGAGGTTTATTAAAAATTTTTTCACTGCGCATGCGTGAATGCAATCAAAATATAATGTGTATAATGTATTAGCTAATTATATAGAGCAAGTTTTGTGATAGTCTCAAAATCATAGAATGAAAATTCTGTAAATTATCGTCGATAGAATATGCTCGAAATCCGTCGTCCCCAAAAAGATGAGGGGTTGTATCAAATATCTGTTGATTAGTGCCAAGACAGCGTACACAATTTTGCATGTACTACTATATTTGGATACAACCCCTCATCTTTTTGCTTCCTTTTGGGAACAACGAATTTCGAGCTTATTCTACTGACGATAATTTTCAGAGTTTTCAAGCTATGATTTTGAGACTTTCACAAAACTTGCTCTATATAATTAGCTAATACATTAAGCACATTATATTTTGATTGCATTCGCGCATGCGCAGTGAAACATTTTTTAGTAAACCTATTCGTTTTTCATTCCATTTTTATTATTTTTTTATTCTGATTGCAGGGTATTATGTACAATGTTGTTTGTCATATTTTCTGAAAAGAACTTTTTTTATAATAAGAACTCTGCAAATTATAAGCAAAAAACTTGGTGAAATTTGAGACTGTTTTTATAAAAACCTTAATTTCTCTACGAGTATACATGCTATCCTCATAAAAATGAACACAGTATATTACAATAAGCCACTTATTAATAATCTCGAGTTTGAACGCTTTTGCTACATTCGATTTTACAGGGTTATCCAAAAGATATTCGTTCTTTTTCAATTTGTTGACGGTCCCCTACAGGCTTTTGGGAAAAAAATCTTCGCGGAAATATATGACCTATACTATACTATTTACGCACCTGCAGTTTCAGGTTAATTCCTCATGTATTTTTCTAGATATTTAACAAAACGTCTAAAATTGCAAGTGACCGGTCACCTTCGGCCATATAGTGTAGTTGGTATAAAAGCTTGGTTTTTGACATGGTGGTTACTTTTAAGGTATAATGAGAATGATAAAAAATAATGAGAATATTCCATAATATATTCAAGTAACCGTTTTCTATAATAGCGAGTGACTATAAAGCTGAAACTGCAGATTTTTAACAATGTGCTTATTAATTTAAATTAATGCATGATTAGCATAAAATTGTGTATAATTATGTTTTATACAGTCTAAGAAAATGTTTTACATTTAACCCCTCTCTTTTCAAAATCCCTACTGACAGACATATTATCTATAACTCAATGAAATTACAATAAATGCTTTTTTACTACCTGACAAGGGTGGCAATGCTTCTCCGAGAGCAAGCACCATTACTCGTTTCTACATTACTAACTAATGGAATACATTCTTTAAATTTGTGTACAGATCTCCTAAGGAACAAATGGTTCGAAAGACGCACTGATTGCGATAATTTGTTCAATCACAATCAAAAACAGCTTTTTACAACTTTATAGTTACTACTTTTTTAATTTTTATTTTACAAAGATTTTTACTTGGGTACGTAAAAAGCTTGATCTTAGATATAATTGGGAGCAAAAAGTGTAAAACAGGGCGTTTGAAACTGAGAGAGATCTGCAAAGTGTATGTTCATGTTTTTTCTGAAATTCGATGGTCTATTAGTGTTTCGAACATGGAACAAAGAAGTGCAATTAAGAAATGGCCCATTGTATAATACTTAAACTCAAAGCGTCTGTGTGGCAGGAAATGACCATTCTTTTAGCATAAGACGTCTCGAAAAAGTGACTTAGTCCAAATAACCAATTTTCACAAAATCAATGCATGTAATATGCGCTTTCATAGTTTTAAGTAGAATTTTCGCCGTTTAATTGAATCACTTTGTTGAATAGAGTTTGATTTCTCAAAGCGGCGGATTTCGAAAAACGCCAATACGTTTAAATATTAATTTTGGTTTTGATTCATATAACAGGCAATTATAGTAATTTTTCTTAGCTCTGGGAGGGGTTTTAACCCCCAAACCCCTCCCGTGGCTGCGCCACAGGAGGGGGTGAAGAATAAAAATTCATAATTTTGTCAATGCACAAGGTACCAAATCCGCTTAAATTTATTATAAATCTTCTTAATATTATCTACAATTTTTGTATTGACAAGTGTATGATAGGACCAACTCTTACACACACAAAAAATAAATAGATAAATGAAAAAATAAATTAAAATAAAAAAGGGAGGTGTTGTAGAAGAAAAAAAATCGCATATCCGCTAATCTACCACTAAGACAACAAAAAAAGTATCAATGGCGTGATGAAAATTTTTGGCAACTCTCAAAGATGCTGTATATAAGGTTGTACTATTAAACATGTGCGTGCATCAATAAAAAGAACTTCAGAATTTAAAATTCAGTGTGTGGTTCATTTAATGAAACAATCACCATGCTGTTAAAATTTATTATATAAATCCTCTTCATATTATCTATAACTTTTGTGGTAATAAGTTTCTGATACGACAAACTCTACTAATGGGTGATATTACTAAAAATATTCTCAAAGGGTGCAAAAAAATAGGGGTTGATGGAAAAATGATCGTATTAACATGATTCTGATAAAACCAACTCTTACAGAAAAATGAAATTAAAAACTCGTCAAAAGCGGTCAGATAAAATTTTTTAACTGAATTTATCTCTCATCTTCATTTAGTTTTTTTTTTTTTGGTGAAATTAGTACTTAACTTCGAAATCTGCCTGTGTTTGCAGGCCTAGCCGGCAGTGACTTTTTTCTCTATTGTCCAAACTGTTTGAAAATGTTATCAGTTATAAACACATATTATGGTTTTAAAGTATGTGTAAGAAATCCGTGAAAATATATTAATATTTAGGTGAGAGAGGGTTACCTGTTTTGTAAATAACTGATGAATCTATCAACTCAACTACCAAGGCCTTCTTTATATTAAATTTTAAATCACGTAAAATTCCATAAATACTGCAAAACCTGTGTAAATAGAACCTGTCTGTAACAAAATCCTGTCTTACATGAGAGCATTTAATGATCCCGTTGAAAGGAATACCATACAATAAATTATTAATTCAGGGGGTAACCCGGGAGGAGGGTTCTCCCCTAAGCTTCGAAATGTCACTCCCGGAAGCTTTCTAATTTTGTGCTCATTAAAGTTGTAAAAGTGCAATTCCCACCTTAAAAGCTCCATACTGTCTACCACCACGGGAGCATCAGTAATCTTTCCTGAAGAAAAGTGCCTAAATTCAACACTGCAGTTATACCTTATCAGATGGAAACTTGTCTAAAACGGAATATTTTTTCGATCCTTTGCGAATCCGTTTTTGTAAGTTTTACTTTAAATTAATTTCTTGGAATATTGTATTATTAGTTTATTATTAATAAAACATAAAAATGCAAGTGTCCAGATTTTTCTGCAGACAACGGTGAGGGAGGGAGTTGTCCACAGACAACTAGCTGGTGACGCTGTTGTAGCAATCCTCAACAAAATCCAACATTTTTGTCGAAATCCATATTATCTTAACCATACTTACAAAAATTAGTTTATGGATTGACAACATGGTGAAATAATATCACTTTTCAACTACTTTGGGAAGAGCTATAAACTTATACTGAATCTGAATACGTAATATACATTTTTAAAGGATCGTAAAAGTCTAAAAAAAATGAAAAAGTAATTTTGCCCTTCTTGGAAAAATATTTGCCCGACCTGGAAGCATCGTCTAGCTACGGGCCTGCATGAGAAGTGCCACAATTGTGTGTGCGTGTAAAGTTTACTTGTAAAAAGGTCTTGTTTATCAAAATGGAAGTATCTGTCTTAAATATTATGAAAAATTGTTTTAAAATTTATTTTTTTAATATCTTTAAACATTGAAATTGAATTCAGCCTAACAATCAGTGTTCGGCCACCCAAATATTCGGTATTTGGCCAAAATCATTATTCAGTGCATCACTAATGACAGATAAATTTTCTGAAATATCAAATTCCTTGGGGGGGGGGGGGGGGGCAGCCCCCTCATATGGTGCTCCTGGCTGCCCTTCCCCTTAGCTACACTACTGCTCTTGTCATTTAAATTTATCTTTAAAAGTTTCTAAAATAATTCCAAATATGACAAATGATTTGTTTTTCTACTCTAAGAGCATCATAAAGCAGTGAAGTTGCAAGTGTTGGGACAGTTAACAACTGCAGATGAACCAAGGTCATTATCTGTCAGTAAAACAGATCCATGTCATATTAATCAATTCTTATTCACCAAAACAGAAAGACACTGACATAAATGATCACCTGTAACTCTGCATGGTTCCCCGATTCCCAATTAAAGACCCTCTCCATTTCCTAAGGCAAGTGAAAGCCAAACTATCTTCTGCTTCCTAACCTCAATTCCATTCATTACTCTCACTAGTGGTGGTTATTTATCTCTTGCGACATCTTAGGAGATATTTTTAAAAGGTAAAAAAAAAAATTAGAAGGCTTTTCTACACAGCGGGAAAATGAAAACATACTGTAATTTTTTACAATCATGTTATAGGAATTCTGATTTTAGAAATAAAAGGCTAAATTACCTGCCATCTACCAGATAGAACTTTTTTCCCAGTGAGGCCAGGCAGAAATCTGCCAAATCGGCAACAATGATTAATGACAAAAATATTTCATGTAAAATTAAAAATTTCATTATATTGAAATTTTATTATAATAAACAAATATTTACATTCTAATAAAGTTTTTCAGCAGTAGCTCTAAAATCTGCACAGCTTGGGACCAAAAGTTTGGTGGATTATAGAATTTGGCAGAACATGGATTTGTGTTAATTGTTTTGTTTACATATATTATCTTTAGTCTGATTATAAACTAGCAATATTTTGCTTAAAAAAGAAAATATAGTGCAATAGTTACTTATTTAAAAGAGAACTATTAACAGTTTTCATGTCAATATTTACTTTGATACAACAATTTAAGTTTTGGCGAAACAGCACCAAAAACTGGCGATATGAAGCAATTAAAATAATAAAACTTTGTGAAAATCACCATAAAATTAAAACAAAACACAGGACGCGTTTCGAGCTAAAAACATAACAGCTCGTCATCAGCTACAGCATACACGTGTCCGTAAATGAACAAGTTCAATTAGGTTAAAAATTATACAAAATAAATTAAACTTTTGTAAGCATTATGAAACTATAGATAAATTATCGTAAGCGTTTAACTTTCGATTTTTTAAACTGAAAAGTCATATTATTAATTTTTTGGATTCAACACTAAATTTTCAGTAGTTCCAACATGGACGCCGCGAACTCAAAAATAATATCGGTAATAGCAAAACATACAACATAAATAAATAAATTGAAAGTTTTAAATGAAAGCACAGAAATAGATTTGTAGAGTTTTGATTTCAATGAGAAACTTACGTGTAATACAAAAAAACTACACATCAACTGAGATGAAATGGTTAAGCCTAATGGTTGATTATGTCGGTATGTTTGAAAGTCATTTTTAATGTGTATGTAAACTGTTAAGGCGGTTTTGCTAAATCTCTATATTACTAAATGTTTAATGTGAGATTACATGATGCTAAACGATGAATCTATCAAAATTAAAAAAAAATCGGGCGTGACCCATGTACGTACGTTATGTATAGAGTAGTGTTAGAGGATAGATATCTTTGTTGATATCTTTTAATAATTAACATAATGTATCAACAAAGATAATCTATTTATTTATGTGTCGTGTATGGGTGTATTCTATTTTTTTTAAATTTTTTGCCGCTACCATTATAAGCAACGGCACTTCTAGATTAGACAAGACGTTAGATGAAGAACAGTGGCTTACCTCGAATCACGGTTATTTATACCTTTTTTCCATGGAGGAAAGAGATAGATGGAGTTGCAGTATGCCGTTAAAAAGGTTTGCAATATGAAACCATTTATCGCTCAAATTTAAACGTTTAGAAAGCCCAAACAACACAAGCACGTGGGAGGGATTTTGTATTAATAAGACGAATTCAAAGAGGTGAATTACAGCTGAAGTATATTTTAGGAAAAAATGGTACATTTTTTAAAGGGTCTTTGTTGTGCTGTTATTTATTAAAATAAATGTTTGCTTTTAAAATAATTGGAATTGGAAAATTAACAATAATAAAATGTCAAAATAAGATTAAATAAAATATTGAAAACATTTGATAAGAACTTAAAATTGTATTATTGAAAGTTTTCTTTCTTTAACCCTTTCCAAATAGATGAAAAATGTTTGTCTTCGGTTTATATGGCCGTCTGGCCGAGCTCTAACTCTTGTAAATATACTGGGATCACCCTGCATTTTTTATATGTTATTGACGTTTACTATAGCGTGATCGCTAATTGAAAAAAAAAATGTGTGGCACTTATAGTTCATTTGCATGGGCGGTAAAAAGTATTCTGTTACATTACGGTCAATGGGAAAAACCTTTCAAGTGCATTTTAATGATGCTAGACAATTTAAAACATAAAGAAATTGATATTCATTTATAAAGTGCAGTAAAACATGCATTTTGTAGAATATGGGGTTTGCAAAGCATTTATTATTCCTTTACAGGGCCACACGATGGAATTCTGTTACATAATGATATGGGGGGGGGGGGGGGCTGTTTACAGCGATATTATGTTACTGAAATATAATGGAATAGACATAAATTACTCAGATTTACTACAATGTACTTGCTGTGAAATATGATGTGCATAGTATTTATCGTTCATTTACAAGGACACACAAAAGATTCGGATACAGTACTGTATCTAAAGTACTTGTCAGTATGTGACACAAATTTTGTGAGCGCTCTATCACAAGAACTAATGCACGGAATTTAATAAAAATTTATATACATGAAGCCCCTAATATAAATTTGTGCTGATTAGTTTTTGGTGTAAATCGCCCAACAGGTGGCGCTGCTATGCTGCATTTTTCGCGATTTCAGCAATAGCTGTATCTCAAGAACCAATACACGGATTTTCATCAAACTTCAGGTTCAGTTAGTCCTTAATATGAGTTGGTGCTTATTACGTTTTGGTGTAAATCTCCCAACAGGTGGTGCTGCCATGCTGTTTTTTGTAGGTTTTACACGATTTCCTCATAGCTCTATTTCAAGAACTGATGCACGGATTTTCATCAAACTTCAGATTCAGTTAGTCCTTGATATGACTTGGTGCTGATTGCGTGTTGGTGTAAATCGCCCATCAGGTGGCGTTGCTGTGCTGCATTTTTCACGATTTCCGCAATAGTTCTATCAAGAACTTATGAACGAATTTTCATCTAACTTCAGAGTTAGTTATATGTTAACACAAGTTGTTGCTGATAGATTTTGGTATTAATCGCCCAATAGGTGGCGCTGCTACGCTAGAATTTTCATGATTTTCGCAATAGCTCTACCTCAGAAACTAATGCACGGATTCTCCCCAAACTTTAGATTCAGTTTGACGTTGACATATGTTGTTATTTGGTGGTTTTGGTGCATCATAGGTTTTGGTGTAAAGCACCAAATAGGTGGTGCTGCTAGGCTGCAGTTTGCTGGATTTACACGATTTCAGTGATAGCCATATCTCAAGAACTAATGCACGGAATTTCATATCTTTAGAATCCTCATGATGGGTATGGATTGCCATTTAATTTTGGCAGTGTGATAGCGAATTTTGAAGTTTTAACATGTATGAGATAGAAGAAAGTTTTGGGAATGGTATAGATGGAAGTTTTGTTTTCTTTTGGTTAAAAGAAAAAGTTATCCTTGAGAAATGCATAACAATTTTGTGAAAAATAAAACTTTGTATCGAAAGGTCAAGTCCAATTACTCAAGCCCCACCAGTGGCCGAGAGGTTCTGCTCTCGAAGCTGGTAGACGGGCGAGGTGCTGTGTTCGAACCCAATCGTGCCCGTCGGCCTAATCGTTCGGAGTTTTCTTCGAACCTTGGATTTCCAAGCGTTAATACGGGTTAGGTTCCCTTAGAAAGACCCCCCACGAAGGGCACCCCCCCCCCCATTGGGCCTATATCCCACGTGTTGATAATTGGCCATCATAAACACAAACCAAACAAAACCAATTCCTCAAATGCATTTCATTCTTACAGCTAAAATTTTCCTCTCAGGGAACTTATTTTTTTGCAAATAATATGTTTCAAAACTCAAGTTATTCAAACTGATTAATGGAGTTTCTTTGATGGAATGAAATTTTGTGATTGCGTTTCAAATAGGCCCCCATTTTTGACTGCATCAATCGCTACTAATTTAGATAAACGTCTTTATTTGTTTTTAACAGCATATTAATAATTGCATGTAAACAGATAAAATATAATGATGAAAACATTCTTTTAAAATTATGTATGAAAACTTAAATTACAAATATTAATCGAAAATCTAGATTTTAATGTGCAAACGATTTTCGGACAATAATGAAAGAATGTTACCCTATCAAGTAAAATCTTAAAAGAGGCTTCTGATATTTATATTTAAAATACATATGATAAAATAATCAAATAATTCTGTGAAGTGATATATTAGTATCTTTGATACATTCTGATCTAGTACTACATCCTATAACAGCGCATAAGTCATCTTTTATCGAAATTTTAATCATATCTTGAATAACAATTTCTGACGGTAAAAAATGAAAGCAAAGAAATACAGGTTTGAACTTATAGGCGTGTCAAAGCACGTGGTTTTGTTTGGGCTTTCTGTAGCGGATTTTAGGGTTACTTTTTTGGCGTCACCCCCAACAATCCACAGACTTCTAATATAAGTAGACTCCCAATCGGCAACCTTTTCTTGTCTCCCACATCTCTGCCCTCCATCACGTGATGGAAGGCAGATTTAGCGCGCCAAACCGGTTTTTCTCCCGCCAAAATCTCCTCGGAATCTCTCTCCAGTTTCCCGCCGAAACATCGTCTGTCTGCGTTTGTCTTGAGTTGATCGTACTTTCGCTTTTCTTTTTAATTTACCCTTTAACAGTTCTTTTAAGAACTTTTTATTTTAGCTTTTAAAATGACAACTTTCGCGTCAGCTTGTAGTTTCGCTTCTATGTTTACATTTATTTTATTGCGAGGATGAAATCCAAAAGTTGCCAATAAAGGGATTACCGCCAAAATACGGCACCCTTTTGGCGATGAAAGCAAAACATGTTGGAGTCAAAACCTTCCCCAGAGAACAATGGGATTGGGAGTCTACTTATATTAGAAGTCTGTGCAACAATCTTGCTGCACCTCCATCTATCTCATTCCTCCATGCCTTTTTTCGGTAGGTTGGTTGATTGTTGAATTGTGCAGTGTTCTGAACAGGACCCTCTATCTGTTTTTCCTCTGGCGCCCTCTAAAGTCTGTGGTTTGTGAGACGTTCAGCTTGAGAGAATCATATATCACCACTCTCTTATACAGGCACCCTTTTTTTTTTTGCTTGCAGTAGAAGGTTCCTTATAATCGGATAGCTGAATAGCGATTTTGAGATTTCAGTTGGAATAAGCAACAACATTTCTAGATTTAAGACGTATTTAAATGCCGAGTTTATGGATTAACTGGAGAATCACCGGTTATTTATACCTTTTTTCGGTAGGTTGGTTGATTGCCGAATTGTACAGTGTTCTGAATAGCGCCCTCTATCTGTTTTTCCTCTCGCGTCCTCTAAGGCGCGCCACACACCAGATGATTACATGCGACAATAATCGTGAGACATGAGGCAAATTCTGCTGTTCAAACCGGTGTTTTCTTTGTTAACAGGGTGAAATTGTCGTATGCCTCACGCTTTTCTGCCGCATGTCTCACTGGTGTGTGGCGCGCCTAATCATGTCATGTCAATTGCCTTTATAAAAGAGGCTGTTCGCGGCTGACGTCACATGGGTAAAGTCGAGGCTAGCGAAAAAGACAGGCTACCGCGTGGGTCGATTCTTCTTTTTTTACAGACCGCTGCAGTCACGTGATGCTCGAATGCACCAATGAAGATGTGCGAAAAGAGCATCACGTGACTCCAGCGGTCTGTAAAAAAAGAAGAATCGGACCCACCGCGGTAGCCTGTCTTTCTCGTTAGCCTCGGGTAAAGTCCATTATCCGGTGGCAAACCGCAGGCAGGGAAGATGCAATGCAAAGATACAGTGTCTAGAAGTATACTTCTAGACACTGTAGCAAAGATATGCTTGCCTTCCTTCTCGTTCTTTGTAATTCTATGATTTATTTAGCTGTTTTTTTTTTTTTTTTTTTTTTTTTTTTCGTATTTGTTCTTTCAGCTTTAACTTACAAAATGATAATTATACTAAAAATATAAAAGAAAAAGCCCAGGAAATTCTGTTGAAAACGTAAATATGTAAAGTTGATGAGATAAAATTGTAAGAAATTAAATTCGGGTATTGTGTTACTTTATTCACATCGAATACAATTTATCAAGTGTAATATCAGTATCTCTATGTTTTACTTTTTTTGAACTTTTAAATTTATATACAATTCTAAAAATTTGTAAAAAGGAATTTTTTCTTATCTGTAATTTTATTATTATTTCTTGTATGTTAATATCATAAATATTATTGAGCTGATTGTACGTTATTTACGTTAAAAACAATCTTTTTACTTTATCTGTGAGGAAGTGAAAATGCGTAAATTTTAAAAGATTATTGTAACGATTGTTTAATACGTTAAACTTCATAAATTAATAAAACATCGGCTATAAAAAATTTTCTACCAAATGGGAAGATTTATGAAATTTACTGGGACTTGTAGAGTGCAATATTTTGTATAGTTTTACATTACAACATTGCTTTATATGTAGCTTTCAAGACTATTGGGAATTAAAACGGCTTATAAAGCGCTGCTCGCAGCCTCCGGTACAGGAAAATTGTCCCTTTAATTTCCCTTTAAGTAATGCTAAAGTGCCATCGAAATAATTCCTTATTGCAAATGCATTTGAAAGTTTTAGATATTCAAATTCGGATGATTTTTACTTTGTCATATAAGACAGAACACAAATGTCACATGAAATCTGAAATTGTGCAAAAGAATAATCATTCTGAACAAATTTAAAATACATGTAATGTAATGCGCTTGCACGGCAGTATCCTGAAGCGAGAAGTTACATCTTTTATCCACCAGATGGCGTATTCGAGCGCTTGAATCGCCAATAATTTTACCTTGTTTTTCGTTGCACTAAATAATACCACAGACTTCTAGTATCAATAGACTCCAAATCGGCAACCTTTTCTTGACGCCTACATCACTGCCCTCCGTCACGTGACAAAAGGCAAATTTAGCGCACCAAACCGGTTTTTCTCCCACCCAGCTTGTAGTTCCGCTTCTATGTTTACATTTATTTTATTGCGAGAATGAAATCCGAAAGTTACCAATAAAGGGATTACCGCCAAAATACGGCACCCTTTTGGCGATAAAAGCAAAAGATGTTGGAGTCAAAACCTGGCCGAAAGAACAATGGAATTGAGCCTCTACTTCTATCTTGAATAATACTTACACTTAATAATAATACTTACACATTACTTAATAATAATACTTAATAATAATACTTATACCCTGTTCACACTGCGTTATCGGAACTCTCTTAAACCTCCGAACTCTCTGAGGGAGTTCCACAAACTCTCTGAGAGAGTTTCAACTTTCTTCGGGCTAGAGACAGTCACGACCATTCACTCTCGCATTGACTGATTGGGTGTTGCGGGCGGTTTTATCTTAAGCGCATGCGCAAAGAACACAGTGACGTTCACTGAGTTATCTTAAGTGAGTTTTTCCATGTGAACAGGTTTCCAATTCCAGGAGGGTACCACCTCAAAATTAAGAGAGTTCGGCGGCCTAAGATATCTTAAGTATCGTAGTGTGAACATAGTATTACACACTTCGTTGCACTTAATTATAGCTTTCAAGACTATAATTTTACCTTGTTTTCGTTGCACTTAAATCGTTCACTCATCATGTAAAAAAATAAAATAAAAAAAATAATAAAGAGCATACATCCGTACATGAACCAGGAGCGGATCCAGAGAACCGTTTTTTTTTTGGGGGGGGGGGCGATACTGAGTGACATATAATCAACTTAATCGTAATTTCTGCTGCTGAAATCATTCCTTGCAGTTAATTATTAAATGTATATGAAATAATTAATGCTATTCGAAAATATTACAGACTCTCGATTATCCGGCGTCCGATTAACCGAGACACTCGGTTATACGACACTCTTATTATATAATCCCGCCCTCTTCTCAAAATATGGTTTATTGTTACTTATTAGGTCGAAAAATTAAAACGTTATAACAAAATTTATTTACTGAATGTGTTATTTTTTTCTTTTTATTCTTGTACTGTGGTAATTATTTATCTTATTTTTTGTTCTTTTAGTTATAGTAAAGTTTTAACAATGTTAATAACACAAGCCTGCGATGATTGTGGGTTTCGCATGTTGCAAGAATACGGGTACCTCCGAACTCTCTGAGAGCGTTTCAACTTTCTTCGGGCTAGAGACAGTCACGACCATTCACTCTCGCTGGCTGTAAAGCTTCGCATTAACTGATTGGGTGTTGCGGGCGGTTTTATCTTAAGCGCATGCGCAAAGAACACAGTGACGTTCACTGAGTTATCTTAAGTGAGTTTTTCCATGTGAACAGGCTCAGAGTAAAGATAAGAAGTAGAGGCCGAATCCCATTGTTATTTCGGTCAGAACTTGAGGCACACATGTTTCCCGCTTTCATCGCCAAAAGGTTGTCTTTTATGGCGGTGATCACCTTATTGGCAACTGTCTGATTTGATTTATGCGAGAGAAACGCCGATGCAAGAAAGTTTCAGCGGGAACCAGAGGAGAAAAACCGGTTTGGCGCGTTTTCTCTGCCCACCATCACGTGACGGTGGGTAGCGATCCCGGCGTCAAGAAAGGGTTGCTATTTCTGAGTCCAGTTATATGAGAAGTCTATGTAAACAGGTTTCCAATTCCGGGAGGGTACCACCTCAAAATTAAGAGAGTTCGGCGGCCTAAGATATCTTAAATATCGTAGTGTGAACAGAACATTACCCAATGTTTTGCTCTGAGAAGTTCACGACGGTTCTTCGAGTTTGTTTACGTATGACTTCTGGTTACTAGCCAATGAAATGAGCGTATCGTTGAAAATAATCGATACTCTGTAACAACTTTGTTACAGCACTATCTTCATTTGTGACGGTCACAAGTGTTACTTTTGTATCGCTTTTTTCGTGCCTGTTGCAAATATCAGATTTGTGACGCGTAACTGTTACAGCGTGAAACCGTTTCATTTGTATCCACGCCTGAGAGACCCCTCGGATAGCGAGATACTAGCAACTGCAACTACAGTCGGATTGCGCGCGTTCAACCGTCTATCTGGATCACGTGACTTTTTCGCTTCCAAGCCATTGTAAAGTCAGCTATGGATAAAACCGAATAAAACAACAATAAAAGAATAATTACAGCAACGTAATACAGATGGCGCCAATAGTAAATAACACCAGTGCCGTCCAGTAGGTCTGTCGACCGGTTAGGCGCTGGTTAGACACCGGTCACCACCTCAGAGTAAATATAAGAAGTAGAGGCCGAATCCCATTGTTATTTCGGAACCATTATCTGTTCCTGAACGCGCTGAATGTTTATTCCATCCACGATAAAGACCCACTCCATGTTCCTGCCTCCTCAGCTCGCGCGCGCGGCGCTCGTGCATGAACACTTATGTAAACACTTTTAACACCTAAATGCTTAAGACGGAATAAATAAATGTTTACATTTTTTGTTTCAAATAATAAGAATTGTTTACTAAAAACATTGATAAATTCTTAAATGGCCCATGAGTCTCAAACAAATAAATAATGGACATTCGTTGACTTCACACTTCTTACGGACGGACGCAATGCTGTTAATTCAATAAAATCCGGATATAAACAGTGAAAGTAAAAGCTGAAAGTGCTTCGAGAAAGGAAAGCTATCAGCTGACATACTTGACGCAATATGTGATTGTGTAGCCAAGTTAAGACCATTTGATTAGTTGACCGGGACAAAATGCTACTTTTTCTGACCAATGAGAATGCTCCATAAGCGTTTACGCAGAGTTCTCATTTGTCAGAAAATAGATAAGTTTTAAAAAACAGAGGTAATTTTTCATGATATTTTTAACAGTGTAGTGATTTTCAAGGAGCGGCAAGACAGTTAACCCAATCAAACGTTGAAATAAATATAGAGGGCGTTTATAACCTAACATACAACACAATTAGCCAATCAACCAACCAACCGAAAATATCTAATACAGTTCCTGTTCCTCGTTTTTCTTATTCTCTTTCTTTTATCTTTTGTATCTAGGAAACTGCTACTTGCCCTTCGGGGTTAAGAGTAGCGGTAAAAATTAAAAAATCAGAACAACAACACATAAGCACTATTACTATAAAGTGCACAACCGTAGATGTCACTGTTATTGTTATTAATTTAGTGGTGATATCGACGAGTTTTTATACTTTGTAGTCTTATGTCCTACACCCACGCTGGATCGTAGGATTCATTAGGCCTAACAAGTCCCTAATTAATACTAGGCCTAATGTATCCTTTTGGCTCTGCTCATCTTCTAGGCTTATATATTATTACAATTAACGGTGTAAATATACATCTGACAAGTAATAATTTAAATAAGTAACCGGTACATTTTTTTCCCCTTTCCCCCCAAATAAATCTGGCTACAAACGTTTTTTTCTTCCGTTTTTAATCTGTGTATTTTATAATCGCGGCCATACATTTTTTAAAAATAATATTTGAACAATAAACAAATGAGACTATAATAAAATCATTTTATCATTTTTACATACTCTGGAAATTAGTGAAACTGCCGAAAACTAAAAATATAACTGTGTGATTAATTCGTGTCACAAATGTGTTCCTGTCTTTTAAAAGGCTTTAAACTATAAAAATAACGCCTTGAAGTTACTTAAAAACCTCATAATCACATATATGCATTCTTTATTTTGACATTTTAGTGGACAAGATCTAGCTTCGAAATAGTAAATTAGTACAAATAACAATGGCAAAAGTTTTAATTTTTTTGGACTTTAAGAAAACAGTCCGGGCCGAAATGGTTTAAACTCGGATTAGGGACTACTTTTCTGAATGAATAATTTGTGATAAACAATAAAAAATACTAGTATGTTTTTATATCTGTTAAATCCTGTTGTAATACGACATTTTCGAAACGTCTTCAAAAATTTTTCCTTCGACTACTGTCGTATGATGAAAAGATCGCGAAATAACTACATTCGTTAGGTTTCAGAAACTAACATATTCGTTAAATTTCACTAAACCCTAACTTCTGTACTTCAAATTGAGAAAAGTAGCTGTCTGTTTAATTTTAAATAAAAAAATTTTATAATATATTTTCTATTGTCTATAATAAGTCATAATATTATATTATGAAGCATTATAACCCTTTAATCCATTAAAAAGAAAGTTTTAATGGTTTTTAAAACACAAAAATTCAAAAAATTATTGGTTAAAAACAAATCTAGTCTTGTAAAAATACTATTTATTACTAGAAATTTATGTAATAGGTATATTTAGTAATGTATTAGTTATGTATTTTTGTGCATGGTTTCAGAAGATATAAAATATTTCATGTTTCTAAATTAAATAAATAATAGTTTGTCTGATTTAAAAAACCATATGTAAACTGAAGAAAAATCGAGAAAAAAGACTTTACTTTCTGGTAACAAAATTTTGAGATTAGTTTCTATTCTTGTATACACTAAGTAGTAATTAAGTAGAAATAATATATTTTTGAGCATTATAAGCCTTTAATCCAATTAAAAAGAAAGATGTAATGTTCTTTAAAACACAAAAATCGCGAAAATTATTCTTGTTTAAAAACAAATCTAGTATGCTACTTATAACTGCAGTTTTATATATCTTGTACCTAAAGGTGTATTATTATTATTTTTTTTTTTTTTTTTTTTTTTTTTGCATGATTAAAGTAAAAAGGTATTTCATGCCTTTAAATTAACGTTAAATGTTTTTCGAAATCATAGTTAAACAGAAGAAAAATTAAATCAAGAAAAGCAGCTGTCTGTTTACTTTTCAATGACAACATTTTTAATATATTTTATTCTTTTTACTTAGGTATCAGTGTTGGTAATTAAACAAACATACTGTTATTGCACTCATAGTCATATATATATATTTTGGTCACAGATAACTTATTTGAGTATTTTCATAACCCCTTCTAAGTTGTATTATATTCATGAACTGAGTCACATATCATCAGTATTATAAGCAAGAGTGAGTGGTGACATCTGTACTTCTTAGTTGCTAGAGATTTTTGTATTATTGACTAGCTTATATGGATTGTTTTATCATATGATGTACATAAAACATTGGTTGTTGAATGCCGATTTGTCGAACACCAGTTCATTTCTTGAATGAGATAGTAGATTAATGTTTGTTCTTTACAGAGAAGGGAAAATGGGGAATAATAATTTTTTTCTTTAAGTTTTTGTTATGGCAGCAAAGTGTACATACATGAGTTAAAGTGATCACAACATTTGCAAAATCCATGCACTTTAGAACAGGATTGTTGGATCCACTAATTTTGTTTTTCAACTAATAGTTACAAGCTTCTTGTGTTTGGAAAATCAGCTTGTTTGTGGATAGATATCAAAGTGATCACAATATTTGCAAAATCTTTGCACTTTAGAACAGGGTTGTTTGATCCACTAATTTTCTTTTTCAACTAATAGTTACAAGCTTCTTGTGTCTGGAAAATTGGCTTGTCTGTGAATAGATTATCAATCCTTTCCATTAGCTGATCTGCATGCAGGTATCAAATATTCTTTCAGATACCATCATTGACATTTCAAATATTTTTCAACATTCTTCGTGTGGAATTCTAGCAACTAGGGGTGGGGAAATACATTTTACTTGCCACTGGCCAGCGAATTTTTAGGTAGTCTTTGAAAACTGCAAACTATAGAGATATAGTAGACTCCCTCAAATCCGTATAGCATTGGACCAGAGCTTGTGCAGATTTTAGAGTTTGGTGGATTTCTGGTCATTGCTTTGTTTACATTCTTTTAAATAGTAATTTGAATGAAATAATGCAATCAAAATTATAATGAATGCATGCAATGTAGTAAATATATTAAAATAATTAAGCAAAGTAATAAACTAAAATGATAGAAAGTAAGATAATTTTCAAAATTATAGAAGTAAAAGTGAAGAAATAATGTATAATTAAATAGGCATAATAAAGATGAGATACATTTTACTTGAATTATTCAATGAAACTTTTCTCATAAAGTAACCCTATTAATTACATAAAAATCATAAAGTAAGGAAGTTTTATTTTATGTTTAGCCAGTCTTAATAACCATAAAAGCTTGATTAATACATAAATATATTTGGTAAAAAATTGTGGTTACCAGTGATATCAGCGATATCTTCAATTTTTTTAGAAATAAATTTATACTTCATGAAAAACCATGAGTTCAGACATATTATCAAGAATTACATATTAAAATACATATGGAATGATATAAAACTGAAAAACTCTGTAATTTGGCTCCTACATCTGAACTGAAAGTTTCATCGTTTACATCTGCGATTATATGTTGATTTTAGGCATTTGTGGATTTGAGGGAGACTACTGTATGACAAAAAATTTATTTTTTTTCCTAGTTAGCTATATTTTGCAACTTTTCAAATTACTTTAATGTAAACATGATACAGTACACTCCCTCAAATCCGCACAGCTTGGAACCAGAGGTTGTGCAGATTTCTGGTCATTGCTTTGTTTACATTTTTTAAACAGCAGTTTGAATATAATAATGCAATCAAAATTATAATGAATGCTTGCAATATAGTAAAATATTAAAATAATTGCTAAGTAAAGTAATAAACTAACATAATAAAAAGTAAGATAATTTTAAAAATGATTAAATTATTAAACATAAAGTTCAGGTAAATAATTAATAACGTATAATTAAATATACATAATAAAGATGAAATACATTTTCCTTGAATTATTCAATGAAATTTTCCTCTTAAAGGTACTCTATTAATTCACATCAAAATCATAAAGTAAAGAAGTTTTATTTCAGGTTTAGCCAGTCTTACTTTTACTAGAATTTTGTGGATTTCTGGTCATTGATTTGTTTACATTTTTTAAACATTAATTTGATTGGTAGTTAAGCAAGGGAAATTATAATGAATGCTTACAATGTAGTGAAACATTAAAATAAGTAAAATATTAAAGTAATTTATTAGTTTAATCGTAAGTAATTTAAAAAATAATTATGTAAAATAAAAATTTAGAAAATTAATAAATTATTACTGATGAAATCGACTCAATTCGATTCCAAAAGTCCTATGCTGCCATCTAGTGGTAAAGCGATCGTAAGATCGATACGTCATCATATAGATATGCTAATTTATATAAAAATCAAAAGTAATGTAAATTTATTTAGTAATAAATCAGCTGTAATAACCAAAAGAGAATGATTAACAAAAAATTTAGTAAAAAAACATTGCGGTAGTCGCTGATTTTGGCACCATCTTGAATTTTGTTCCTGCAGCTTAACTGTAAATTTCATTGTTTGCATCTGAAAAAATATGCGGATTTTAGGTGTTCGCAGATTTAAGGGAGTTTACTGTACTAATAAAATAATATTTGGCTCTCTGTGTGTGTGTCTGTTCGTGATGGTTAGTGAAATTTACAGCATGTACGAGGATCACGATTTTTGTGAGGATACTCCAAGATAATCTTCAGGCTCAGAATTTAAATTTTTATTTAGTAGCCAAGATGTTAATTACAAATCGCAATGAATGCTCATCAAAAACCCCAAATCAGAATATGCTTAAAAGTGTGATGTACATCACAGAACAACATACTTCTCTGCAGAACATTTTTCATTTTCAACAAAAATCAGCATTCATTCAGATGTGAGATTCATCACTCAACTGCTGGGAAAAAAAATCGTAAAATTCATCAATTGTACCTTTAAAAAGATTGCAAAATTCATCATTGTTAGAAAAACTCTGCAATTCATAAGTCGATCATGGGGAAAAATCTCGAAATATTTCAGCTGGTTGTAGTGACATACATAATACATCAAACAGGTGTGAAAAAAAAATCCACGATTTTCTCTAATCGCTCGCAAGGAAAAACCACAAAATTTGCCTGTCGGCACACAGAAAATATTGTGAAATTCACCAATAAGTCTCGGGTAAAAAAAAAAAATTGTCAGTGGATCATCAATAATTCGTTGATTATACATGTAAAAAACCTGCTATTTTGCCGATTGGTTGAAAAAAAGTGGAAAATTTTTCCAATCCATAGGAAGAAAATATCGCAAAATTCACTTATCGATTGTAGATTAAAAAAACCTGCAAAATTCGTCGATCAATTGGTTGATTTTCGGTCAAAATACCGATTGAAATTTCTCGATTTTTGCCTATCGGTCTCAAGAAAAAAATGACAAAATTCGACAATCAGTTGGGGTAAAACAAAGAAATTCTTCAGTGGATCGTTGGAAAAAATCAGAAATTCATGTATTAGACTTAGAAAATCCTCATGATTTTTGTCAATCATTCCCAAAAAAGGAATAAAATTTGCCAATCGATAGACAGAAACTATCATGAAATTCACCTATCTGTCTCGGGTAAAAAAACCCGTGAAATTCATCGATCAATTGTGCGATTGTTTGTTGATATTTCGGGATTTTTTCCAATCAGTTGCAAGAAAAGGCAACAAAATTCGCCAATCAGTTGCAGGTAAAAAAAAGTGAGATACGTCAATCAGTTTTACCTGCCAGTTAGATTCACAATTTTTGCCAGGTTGTAGCGGCTAAAAAACTGTGAAATTTGTTGATCAGTTGCATAAAAAAATCCGTTATTTTTGATAATCGGTCATAGGGGAAAATGACAAAATTTGTCAATTGGTAGAAAGAAAATATCTCAAAATTTGCCTAACAGTTGCAGGTAAAAAACTCTAAATTTGTGAGTGGATCGTCAGGAAAAATCACGAAATTCGTCGATCTGTTTCGAAAAAAAATTTTGATTTTTTCCAATCTGTCACAAGAAAAAGCCGCAACATTTGTCTTTCCCAATCAGTGATAGGAAAATATTGCAAAAATTTCTAATTGGTCTTCAGTGAAAAAAAATAATAATCACATCAGTCGCATGAAAAAACTTGAGATTTTCGGCAAATGGCCACAAGAAAAAAACCAAAAAATTTGCCAGTTGGTCAAAGTCAAATATCGTGAAATTCGCCAATCAGTCACAGGTTAAAAAAAAATGCAAAATTCGTCAGTGAATTGTTTAAAAAAAAATTCTAGAAATTCTTCAATCAATTATGTAAAAAATTGCAAAATTTCATGATCGGTTGAGAAAAAAAGTCATGAAATCCGCCAGTACAATATAACTGTATCCTTGTGATTCAATTTATTGTGCATATGGATTAATCAATAGGTCTAACTCATTGTTTGATATTTATTCACTTATCTTTTTTAGTGTACACACAATAGTGCACCCAGAATTTGGCTCTAGGGGGATTTTGAGTTGTTGATATTAGTGGTCTATGGTTACTTAAAACATTGGTTAATTGAATCATAATCCTTTTTTTCTCAGATATTATAATCAGCAGTTAAGTTGGTTATGATTCATTTTCAATGAATGAGCATTTACAATGTTAGATACAAACATAAAATGAACCAATGAAATAACAGAAAACTATGTTAGATTTATATAAAGTGTTTAAAAACAGTAATTTTAGCAGAATTTTCAATAGACTTACCATGCTTTGTATAAAATGTAACAATATCACAAGAATTGAAGGAATTTATCATCATTCACGTCCAAAGAGTGCTGAATTGTATAGTAGCTATTTTGAAATGTAGTTGACATTAAACAGGTATCGTTGACTGTGTTACTGTGCACTTCCAGCACTTTACATGACATCGAATTTCACATAAAGCAGTGCAAATCTGACAGGGTTCGTTGATTTAAATCAGCTTGATTTTAATCATGATTTAAATCAACTGATTTTTTTTAAAAAAATCATTGATTTTAATTATGATTTAAATCAACTGATTTTTTAAAAAAAATCATTGATTTAAATCAACTTTTTAAAAAATACTTCAAACGTAAGTCAAGATGTTTGTAAAACATTTGTTTAATCAAAAATACATTGTAAATTTAAGAAATGACTAAGAACTCAAAATGTATGCTTTTTTAATTTATTTAAATCAAATATTACACTTTAAATTTTAAATCATATGTAAATCCTATAGATTGGTGGAAGTCACAAATTACTGAGAATGATGGTTCTGGAAAAAATGTTATAGGAATGATTTCGCAGTTATTTACTGCACAAGCTTCTTCAGCATCTGTTGAGATAATCTTCTCAACTTTTGGTTTAGTTCACTCTAAACTCTGTAATCGTTTAGGAACTGATAAAGCAGGAAAACTGGTGTTCCTGTTGAAACAGTTTAATAACAAACAATAATTTTTTCAAACTTATTGAAATTTATAACATAATCCTGATGATTTTATGTGTTGAGTATATTCTGCAAATTCATTAATATGTTTTTTATACATTCCAGAGTATTATATGTAATCCAGAATAAATATTTTGTTTAAAAGAACGTATACAAATAAGTATCTAGTTCCACAATCAAATGTTTCAAAATTCATATTTTTACTTCGGAATAACATGCTTACATTATCTTTTATATTTCCAGATTTTAATAAAGAAATTTGATTTAAAAAAAAAGTTTTAACTTTTAGTAATACATATGTGATTTTTTGTTTTATTAAATGGGTAAGTTAAGGTAATATAGAAGATATTTTATATAATGTAGAATATTTTTTAAATTACAGTTAGTGTAATTGCTGATAAAACACAAGTGTTTTTGTTTCAAATTAACCAAGTGAATGTTTTTTTTACAAATAAAGTTTGTTTTTTTTAAATTATTATTATTAATTTTAGTGATTTTGTGAAGGGTAATTTACTTTAAAATGTGTAGCTTTAAAATTATATTTTGAATTTTAAAAAAAATCACAAACCCTGAAATCTGATGAACATTTTGGTAAAATATCTTCATTATTGTTAAGGTTTTCTAAAAATATCTCTGTTCAACTTGAAGTACCATACTCTATATTTTTCATTGAAAAAATGGATTGAGACATTGTATCTTATACAAAAATTGTTAATTGTAGTGTGCTCTTCCACCTTTTAAAGATTGTCCAACCTATTTTGGAACACCCTGTATCCTGTCGTCTCTTTAAAAACAAACAAAATCTCAAGAACTGACATGAAACTGTTAATGTAAAATTAGTCATATTGCACTAAAAGTAATCTAATAGCAAAACTAATTAATTTTTTTTTGTCAATTCTTCATAAATAATTGAGTCTTATGTCTATTAAGAATAACAATTTATTGACTACTGACATCTATAAAAATATTGATAGTAATCAGGGATATGTTTAGGAAAATTTTAGGTCCTTTAAAGGGCCCTCCACAGAATAATTTATCTTAAAACAGGACCCTTCACAAAATTATTAGTCTCTTAAATATACCTTTCACAGAATTTTTTCACTTTCAAATTGAATTTTTCACAAAGTTATTCATTTAAAAATAAAATCTGACCTGTGTGTAAGCAGTTGAACTCACCAAAGAGCATATTACTTAGCTTTTTATACATGAAGGATAGAATATGAAGACATTGATAATTTAAAAATCACAAAATTATGACTAGAATTTTCACAAAAGAAAAACTTCACAATTTCACAAAAACAGGACCCTGTGAGAAAAGTCTGGACAGACCCCTGGTAATGACATAATCGAGTTAGCCATAGTATTGATTAAATTGATTAAAAAATATTGACATCGCCCATCACTAGTTGGAAACTTGTACATGAAATTTGCACATGTAAATTTTTTCATTATAAAACTTTTAATTAGGGATATAAAAATGAAATAATGTCTGAAAATTAGTCCTTTAGAGCGAGTCTATACAACCTTTCAGTAAGTGCAAGTGCACCTCATTGTTGACTAACATTGAAAAGTGCTATTAATTCACATGACTGGAAAGAACAATACAGTAGACTCCCTCAAATCTGCAACCCTAAAATCCACACATCATCACATATGTAAACAATGAAGCTTTCAGTTCAGATGTAAGGACAAAATTACAGATTTTTTAAGTTTTATATCATTCTGTGTGTATTTTGATACGTAATTCTTGATAATATGACTAAACCTCTGGTCTTTCATGAAGGATGTTATAAATTTATTTCTGAAAAAAATCAAGCTATTGCTGATATCAGTGGTAATCACAAATTTTTTACCAAAAATATTTATGTATTAATCAAGCTTTCTTGGTTATTAAGGCTGGCTAAACCTGAAATAAAACTTCTTTATTTTATTACTTTGATGTGAATTAATAGGGCAGGGGCGCACCAGCAGTATCCAGCTCCTGTGTGCAGAATTTCAGTTGGCGCCCTATACCCCCACCTCCTCTCCGAAAATAAATCTTTATAAAAAAAAAGTATCTATAATAGCATAACTGCCATATCCTGCTGGAGTTTTATCCCAGATCAAATAAAGTGATTTGAACCAGAAAATTATTTAATAAAATGTATCTTGTGTCTACAGAGTTCATATTTTATTTCATTTATTAAACAAAATTTCTAGTTCCAAACATTTAAATTAATTGAAAAATAAGGAAGGTTGGCAGCCAAGGGCGGATCTGGAGAGTCCTCAAGGGGGGGGGGGGCAATTTTAGAAATTTGGAAACTCCAATCTGACGCGCGGGTCGGGGCTAATTTTTTCACTGCAGGTTGTATTACTTCTACTTTTTGCTGTGGGTCGGGTTTGGGTCCGGTTGACTTCTACTTTTTGCTGCTGGTTGGATTAACTTATACTTTTTTGCTGTGGGTCGCGTTTGGGTCTGGTTGATTTCTATTTTTTGCTGTGGGTTGGGTTAACTTCTACTTTTCTGATGCGGGTCGGGTTTGGGCCCGGTTGACTTCTACTTTTCTGCTACAGGTCGGGTTGACTTTTACTTTTTAGATGCGCTTTGGGTTTGGGGCAGATTCGGTTTGGGTCAGTTTCGGATTGGGTTTTCACTACTGCAACTTGCGAGAAGGGTTCGGGTTGACCCGTTTTTTTTAAAAGAAAGTCTAAGTATTTTTGAAGATAAAAACTATATGCAGTAAAATCTCCATAACAGACACGTCCAAATAATTATTTAGGAATACTTTTTAATCTCCAGAATTATGTAAAAAATACTAATTTGGTATAATACTGCTTCCCTCTTTATATCTAAGGTGAGTTGTAATTATTAAAGAATGCTTTGAAACTTATTAAAAAACATACCGGGTGTCCTTAAATGGATTTTAAAATTTAGTACTTTTCGAATGGTGACAGCTATTTGAATGCAGGAGGGTTATGTAAGATGTCATGAGATTTTTTACTGTGATTCTTGATTTTACTGTATAATAGCAGCGATAGATGGCGCTGTAAACCTACCTCCTCCGAGAACCGATTTAGCGCCTCTTGCTTCCAGCACCATTTTCATTGCTATTTTAAACTAAAATCAAGAATCGCAGTTAAAAAAATTATCAGGGGTAGAGTAAAAAAGAAAAAAAAATTCTGAAATTCAAAGGAAATTTTCTGAAAGGTTACAGCAGATGGGAGGATTCCCTTCTGGCACTAATTATTTTTGTTGCAGGTCGGGTTAGCTGTTTTGGATTCGGATCGATTTCAGGCTAAGTGTAGATTCCTGCAAGCTGGGTTTGGGTTAACTTTTTTTTTTTTTTTTTTAATTAGTTCAGTATATTATTTCAAGTTAAAAATTATACCTATAATAATAAACGTATGTAAGTGTGCTGTTTTCTAAAGAGACCACTGCATTTTTCCCATGACTCTTTGATGAAATTCGCTTGTCTTCGACCCTTTGATGAAATTTGTGTTTCTTCTGCAACCCTTTGACGAAATTAGTGTAATTTTGCAGACCTTTGGTAAAATTCGTGTTTTTTCCGTGACCGTTCTACAAAATTCGCATTTTTTCAGCGATCCTTTGACTAAATTTGCATTTTTAAAGCGATTCTTTGACTAAATTAGTTTTTTTCCCACGATTCTAGGAAGGAATTCGTGTTTTCTCCACGATTCTTTGACAAAATTCGCAGGGGTTCTTTTCGCGGCTATTTGACAAAATTTGCGTTTTCTCCGCTATCCTTTAACGAAATTCGAGTTCTTATCCGCTGCCTTTTGAAGAAATACGCATTTTCTGTGATCATTTGAAGAATTTCGCATGTTTTCCGTGGTTCCCTGACCAAATTTGCGTTTTTTCTGTGATCATTCGGCGAAATTGAAGTTATTTTCTGCGAACAATTGACAAAATAGATTTTTTATGGAGACCATTTATCAAAATTTGTGATTATTTGTATGTCCGAATTTTCGGATAGGTGAATTTTCTAAATTTTTGGAACCGAATGCCTTAACCCTGGAGCTGCGTATTATTATTATTATTATTATTTTAATTATTAAAATAGGTTAAAAAAATTCGCATATTTTTTATAACACATTTCAAATCTGCATACATTTTAGAGTAAAATATGTCCCAAAATCTTTGTGAAACAGGTTTATTCTAATAGGATTAGATCATAAAAAAAAGATTTGCTGCGGAAATTGCGGGTTGCGCAAATTTTGCCACTTTTACATTGGCCGTGGAAATCGCGGGTTGCACAGCGAGAGGGTTAAATTTTTGGAAAATTTGGAACATAATCACCCCTATTCCCGACATCTATAAGCCTCCTGCAAGTTTGTTTTAATATCTGTCACCATTTGCAATTTATTGAATTTTAAAATCAGTCAGTCCATTTTAGGACACCCGCTATATTTATAGCCCAGTAAATTTAGACCAAAAAGGGGGTCAATAGCTAAGAAATTCATAATGAGCTAAAATTTTCAGGATTAGCTCCTGGATATGTATAGAATGGATCCTGAAAAGTCTCAAGAAATTCGATGTCGGCTTCCATCCAAAATGGCGGATCAACTGTGGTCGCCAAATAATTACGCCTTGTTGGATATTTTTCTGCATATTTACATCAAAAGTGAATATTTTTCGCTTCTAAGGAAACCAATGCAGTCAGCAAGTATGCTAATTTGAATATGAGCTTAAGTTTATAAAATAAAGAAATTATAAATGTACGGTAATACGATTATTTAAACTGAAATTATTTAAAAAAATAAAAATCATTTTTTCCTTTGGAGTTTTCACTTACATTTTCACACACAGGCATTTTTTCAACAAAAAATGCTGATAAGATTAAGTTATATATTATATCATAAGTTATTATCACTGTGACATGCTTATTCGAGAGCCTTAAGAGCACATTTTCTCACATACGTAACTTTGTATGAGAAACTTCTTCAACACTCTCTGCACGAGTTAGATGACAATACCAAAAGCAAAATTCGAGATATTATTCAGGAACTTATAGTGACAAATGGAAGCTGTGTTGAATATCTTCAAGTCAACAACTGCATTAAACAGTTGATAACCTCTATTGAAACAGCTGCAGAAAGCACAGACTTTTCTAGAACTCACAAGCTGTGGTTACAGTACATGGAGCAGATTACACTTATTCTTTTCTATATTCAAACAGATCGAGTTGGGAACTGGGAATTACATTTGTATAGCATTAAATCCATGATGCCTTACTTTCATGCAGTAGGCCACATTTTTTATGCCAAATGTGCCCATTTATATATTCAGAAAATGGAAGAATTGATGGAGAAAATGGAAAGCAATGAATTTTTTAAAAATGTTGATTGTTATTTTACTATTCGCAGAAAAGACAGGGCATGGAGTGGAGTTGCATCAGACATGATAATAGAGCAGAGTCTCATGAAATCCATAAAAGTAGCAGGAGGCTTAACACATGGCTGAGGAATGGAAGATTCTACTATGTGCAGATGGATTGCTTCTTGCCCAATTAACATGAAAGTATTGGAAGTATTAGAAAATTTTTGTAAAAAAACATGTATGCTCAGAACAACACATTGAATTTCGCCCTTCCAGACAATCAAGAGATGATTCTGATTTGAATAAGCTATCCGAATGGCTACTGCTTCACAATCCTTTAGATAATCAATGTCCTAAACATTTGTTGATGAATGTAGCTAGTGGATTGGTTGCTGATGATAAAACAAACTGTGACAATGCAAAGAAAGTTGGTGAAAATTTACTGTCTTCAATCATAGGATGTTCATTTGGGGAAATTAAACTTCAACAGAAAAAGAGATTTATACCAATATCAGCAACAAATAACACATTGATAATAAGGAATTCAAATGTGATATTCAATCCTCTACAGTTGTTTACCAGGATTGCTGCTGTACTCAAGTCAAATAAAAATCTACGAGATAACCTCAAATACGAATTGGCTCCTCAACCTCCCTCCCTCTTTGATGAAGTTTCAATGAGGAAGAATGTTAAATCAACTTTAGCTGCTATCATTGAAACAACTGAGCCTTGTGTTGAACCTCCACCAACTTGTTCGTTTATTGTAGATGGAGGATTTCTTTTGCATGCATTGGTTTGGAATGAGTCCGACACCTACAGAGATATATGCCTCAAATACATTAGATTTGTCGAGAAACACTTCTCTCCATGTGAAGCAGTTGTTTTTGATGGGTACACTTGTGCCTTATCAGCTAAAAGCATGGAGAGGTAAGAAGGTTGATGTCGAAAATGTCTGCAACTATTGCTTTTGATGAAAACATGGTGGCCACAACCAAACAAGCTGCTTTTTTACGGAACTCCAAGAACAAGGCTAGTCTTATTCGAATGGTCATGGGCTATTTCCAGGCCGAAGGAATAACTGCCCTACAGGCGGATGATGATGCTGATGCCCTAATCTGTACAACAGTAATTAATTCAAGTAAGACCAATTCTAGATTAGTCACAGTAGTAGGTACTGACACAGATCTGCTGACCATTCTTATCGCACGAGGTAACCTAGGAAAACCACTCTTCTTTCTACGACCTCGCGAACAAAAATGCTATAACATATTTAAAATTAAAAAATCACATGGCCCAATGAAGGATTCCATTCTCTTCCTACATGCAGCAACTGGATGTGATACCACATCAGCAATTTTTAGGAAGGGGAAATCCTCAGCTTTTAAATTGATAAAGAAAAACCATGAGCTGCTTTCTTTGACTTCCTTATTCAACAGTCCTCAACTTAAGCCCCAAAAGGTAATTAAAATTGGGGAGATATTCATGAAAAACCTTTTTTGGGGGAGAGAAAGTTGACTCCCTAGATGAGCTGCGATATATCTGTTACAATAAAGAAGTAACCAAAAATCTCTCATCAAAATTTAACCTGGCCGTTCTTCCACCAACAAGTGCAGCAACTTCGTAGCATTCACTTTGGGTTTATCTTCAAGTCCAACAGTGGCTGGGAAACAACCTAGATCCTACTGAATGGGGATGGTTCATGAAAGAAGGCAGATTAAACCTATTACCTTCAACACTTCCCGCAGCGCCCGAAGATCTTCTGTAGCTTATCTCTTATGATTGCAAAATAACCGCTGAAAGGGACTGTGATGAAAGATGTCAGTGCAAGAAGGCAGCTCTCCATTGTTCTAGGTTTTGTACCTCTTGCTTTGGAGAAACATGCACAAATTCAGTTCGTCCTATTAACGGAATTGAAGACGACGATAACGGTTACGACGTTGAATGAGTGGCATTCTGGTAATTTTGTTTTAAGTTTATTTACCACAAGATTATTAGCTTATTTATTACAAGCATTACTATAATGTTTTATTGTACTTTTACTTTGGATTTAAATCTTTGTGACTTTTAATAAATAATTTAAACTTATTGTAACTTTCTTTCTTTTTATTCAATCACAGCCCTCTGACAAACATTTCTATATAGAAAAATGGAATATCTATCATTTTTTAAAACAAAATTTTAAAAATAATCTTCACAAATGGGATTACAAACATACAGATGACTTGTCAATAGTTTCTTCAGTAAGAGGCAAAACAGGCTAAGGGCAATGAAATTCTATTAATTTGACGACAAATAAATGAATGTACAACTCATTCGTAGCTTTTATTTTGATAAAAACTAGGTTCAGGACTCGACTAATCGACTGAGGCCGGGGTAGGCATCTCTTTGCGGGACGCCTACACCTTAAGGTTCTTTTACAAGACCATTAAAAAATCTCAACAGAGAGGGTTTTTTTAGCAATTTTATAGTTTTTTTTTAATTTTTGAGGCCTTTTCTGGCACGGGGGCTCGGGGCACATGCCCCGTGTGCCCCTGCTTTAATCAGGCCCTATGTATACATTAAAACAGGATGTAAGTAGAGGTCACAGAATTTTTCAGAAGTAAAAAAAAAATTGATATATAACTTAGAAATGGGAAAAAAGCATTGGACGATGCAAAAAGGTCTTAGTGGCCATCTTTGATCGGCCATTTTGGATAGAAGTACACATGAGAACTTCTGAGACTTTTAAGGGTTTTTTTTTACTTGCCATAAAGAGCTAATTCTGAAATTTTCAGCTCATTATGAATTACTTAGCTATCAAACCCTAAATTTACTGGGCAATTAGTATAGTTATGGGATGATGGCTGAAATTAAGCATTTAAAAAAAAAAGTTAAGCTGGCTTCAATATGTCAGTTAGAGGTTTACCTGGGCTGAAGTTATCAGACCCAAGCCTAGCTCCAACCCACATAAAAAAATAAAACTATTGGCCCACCCGGTATAAAAGCTAAAAAATCAACTCCAGCCCTTAAAAAAAAACGGACTAAAAAATGAAAATACTACTGGCAATCTAGACGCCAGTACTATTTCGGTTTTTTTTACGGGAATTTTTACCCATAAATTACAGAAAATTTTCCGTTTTTAGGGTTTCGTACTTAAAAAGTAAAAACGGAACCATTATAAGATCACTCCTGTGTCTGTCCGTCTGTCTGTCTGTCACAGCCATTTTAATCCTAAACTATGGAACGTGGAAAGTTCAAATTCGGGGAAGTAATAAAGACCATTGACCAACATATTTTCAGATTAATAAACATTCATAAATATATTTAGTAAAAAAGTAGAGGGGCTAATTATGCTACTTGAAAAAAAAAATCTTTTCTTTGTATATCATGTGGGATATCCTGTGAAAGCTTTTGTAACGCTGAACTCAAAAATGCATTCCTTTTAATTTTAGGTATTATATTTTCAAAGATATTGTTGAAAATGTAGCACAAAAATATGTCCCCCCCCCTCTAATTCTGAATCTACTGAAACTAAAATTATGAAAAAATTAGAGGTAGTAGACGTTAATATAAACCTTGCTGGAAAATTATAGAGATTACCCTAGGTCACATAGTTTTTGAGTAATTAGCATTTTTCTGTTATACACAAATTTCGATTTACGGGCATTCAGAAAAATTGTTGAGCATCGCTGAATATACACATCGTTGCAGAAGAATAAAAGCATTGTTGATAATGATTTTCAAAAAAAATCATCGGTAATTAGTTGAGATATTAACCCTTAAAAATACAGTCAGTTTGGACATACACAAGGACAGGGCGGCATACTCTATGCATAGTTAACGACTTTTAATGATATATATGTGTAATGTAATGTCCAGTAACAGTACAAAAGCAATAAACGTCAAATTGTTAAAAACATACTAATTTAAGGGATCTCGGGACTCTAAAAAGAGGAAAAAATGAAAAAAAGACCATTTTCGACATTTAATGTCTTAAAATGTATATGATTTTAAAACACAATTTTAACAGATATAAGTATGTTCTTTCGTTTCATGTATTTAAAAAATTGCAAGATACAGAATTAGTATTTATAGGGGGCTCGAAACTGTTAGACATTTGTCGAATAAAACATTGGCATAACAGTTTACGTGCAGGATTACAAAATAAATATTACAACTAGAATGAAAATTTTGGTGCTTACTTATACTTCAGATTGTAATAATTTCCCTGAACTTAAATAAATTTGTATTTAAAGCATTTTTATATTTTTAATGCAATGCTGCATTTAGCTAGTACAAAATTTTGAAAATTTCAACAGTAAAATCACCTAAAAAAATATTTTTTTGAACAATAAAAAGGAAATTTTAGGTTCAGTTTAAACAGAATAACATGGAATATATGTTTTGAAAATTTCATGAAAAAATATTCAGAAGTTTTTGAGGTATCCTGCGCGTTATACCCAAAAACGCCATTTAGAAAATAATGACTTTAAAGTTTCGGAAACGCCGCTTCAGCTATTGAGCGGGTATAATTCTAAAAGCCAAAACTTCTGTTCTAATGGGAATTTCAAGGAAACAATTATATTAAAATATTCAGAAAATATAGGAGTTTAACATCTAAAAACAAAATTAAAATTTCTTAAATTTTGAAGCTTTAAGAGTCCTGCGACCACTTGATCCTTTCCGGCATGGAGTAATTCTATTTATAAACTTATGAAATAATGAACTGATACCATAATTTATAAACGAATTTATTAGAAAATGCAAACTTGCTTATTTTCATGTACATGATAAAAGGAAAATTTTAATTTAATATTCTTGGTGCCATTTGTCTGTTTTGGAATTAAAATTACGTGTCCATTTTTTAAGGACATCGCCCTTAAAATATTTAATTAGAAAGAATCGCATAAATACGGTGAGATTCGCGATAGTTTGCATTGATTGTGTCTCTCAATACGCCTCAAGTGACTTTAAAAGTTAATTAAACACCTATCTGGAAAGATGCGGCACTGACCAAGGCGGCGTTGCAACTTTGAGACCTCAATTCGAAGCGCGCTTAGCACAATGCCAAATTTAAACTTTGAACAAAGGTTTTGTTTTAGATACACTGTAGAAATAAAGGTTATTACTATGCTGAATTTAGTTTCATGAAATGCCAAATGAAGTTTAACTATGCACTGCCTTTATTGTCAGTAGTGAATTAAGTTCATCATAAACAGATTAGGATAATATTAAAAAAAGAGTTATACGAATAGCTATATTTGATATTATTTAGGTTCCATATCTCTTTGAACTTTCATGGTATACCCGATTAAACTTTTCTAATATATACAGTTATACCCAACCCTACGTTATATAGTTTTTTAAAAAGTCTTAGTATTCTTTTAGCAATTTTTTTTTTTTTTTTTTAATAATACAATTGCAAATTCCTATATTTATTCTATGGAACCCTCTGTGCGCGAGTAATGCTCGCACTTGACCATTTATTCTGATTAAAAACAGAAATTTTTCTGTAATTTATTGGTAAAAATTCCCGTAAAATATCAGAAATAGTACTGGCGTCTAGATTGCCAGTAGTATTTCCGTTTTTTTTTTTTTTTTTTTTTTTTACAGTGATGCCTGCATTTTGCAATTAAAATTATTCATAAAGTACACTTGCTTATGCTCATATTTTATTTTCAGATTATGTTCGAAATTCATGAATACAGATAAAGAACAATATTAATGACTGTAACGATGACTATTTAGGCAATTATGTACATAAACACTACTTAAAAATATGACTTAGACAATTACATTCAAATAAAAATCCAGTAAGATAATCAGTTTAGAATGAAAGAAACGGTTGATAAAAGAAAATCTTAATTTTAAAGCTCTACAAAGTAAAAAAGTAAATTTTAAAAAATGCATCTCTGTAACTTATCAAATCAAATTAAATTTCTAAAGATTTCGTTAAACAAATGTACAAAACAAATATAATTTTTACGAATAACAAATAAGTAAGATTGCAGACCAACTTGGGCTCGGGAGGAAGAATTTAGAGGAGTGCACGGGTCATGGTCGGGCCAATAATGCTTATCATATGGGCTGACACGGACCAAATGTTTAGCTTTTATTCCGAACCGAGCCCCGACCTGGAAATTTTGGCCAGTGCAGACCTCTAGGAAAAATGAAATCCAGTCCAGGCTCGATCTGGAGGAAAAAGAAGGCTGGCCCGACCCGAATCTTCAGAAAAAATTAAGATCAGGGCACGACCCGGTTATAAAAGAGAAAAGACCTGACCCAGCCCGAGTCTCATGGATTTAAACTGGTGCGACCTGGGTCGGGTCAAACCAACTTGGGCTCGGGAGAAACAATTTAGAGGAGTGCACGGGTCGTGGTCGGGCCAATAATGCTTATCATACGGGTTGACGCTTACCGAATGTTTAGCTTTTATTCCGTACCGAGTCCCGACCTGGAAATTTTGGCCAGTGCAGACCTCTAGGAAAAATGAAATCCAGGCCAGGCTCGATCTGGAGGAAAAAGAAGTCTGGCCCGACTCGAATCTGAAGAAAAAATTAAGATCAGGGTGCGACCCGGTTCTAAAAGATAAAAGACCTGATCCAGCCCAATTCTCGTGGATTTAAACTGGCGCGACCCGGGTCGGGTCGGACCAACTTGGGCTCTGGAGGAAGAATTTAGAGGAGTGCACTGGTCGTGGTCGGGCCAATAACGCTTATCATACGTGCTGAAACAGACCGAATGTTTAGCTTTTATTCCGGGCCGAGCCCCGACCTGTAACTTTTGGCCATTGCAGACCTTTAGGAAAAATGAAGTCCAGGCCAGGCTCAATCTGGGGGAAAAAGAAGTCTGTTCCGACCCGAATCTGCAGAAAAAATTAAGATCATGGCACGACCCGGCTCTAAAAGAGAAAAGACCTGATCCAGCTGAGTCTCGTGGATTTAAAGTGGTGCGACCCGGGTCGGGTCGCGCCGGGCTCGAGCTCCACCCCAAGTCATTTCTCGTGAGATGCATAATGTCGTTTTACAAACCCTTTATTTGCCCAAGGGGGGGCGATCGCCCCTTCACCCCCCCCCCCCCCCCCCACCCTTAGATCCGCCATTGTTGGCAGCTTTGTAAATAAAATTCGAAACACAATAAAGCCTGTGAAAATAAAACCTGTCTGTATCAGAATCCTGCATTAAATGGTAAAAATTCACTATATCAGGCAAAATAATACAATACAATAATAATAGATTGCATCCATACTAATAAATAAAGTGATTTGTCATCTCTAATTTACATACCAATATTAATATAAAAGAAAGACTTTTGCCTTTACTCTGCATGTATTTGCGATGTCTAAGAAAATCTACAGAACATAGAGGTCTGAAAATTTGGGTAAGAATAGGCGATGGCAGGTCCAAATGCACCTGAAGATAAGATTTTTAATAATTAGCCGAAATATTATTAAAAGCCTTAAGGATAATTGCAAAATCACGAGCTTCCTTTCTTCAAAGTAATCAAGCCTTTACATTTCTTCAGACTGACAAAAGCGTAACGTACAATTTTTATTGCATTTTGAAATTGCGATGACCAGGTCCCTGTAGAGTAAAAATAATCGTCTTATCTTTCCAATTCAAATGGTATCTTTCATTACTCTTTCAAAAAACCTTTTCATTTTGCCGCAATTTGTGTGTTTAAGTTTTTCCATTTTTCTAAAGTCTTAAAATTAGAAAAAAAAAAAAAAAAACTAATAATACATTCTTGGTATTTTTCCGAATCTAACGATATCTCTGGTGTAAACAAATGTTAATATTTAGTACTATTTCAAAAAGAAAAAAAAACTCTAAGTCATTTTAAGAATTGGCCTGAGATGTTTTTCTCTCAGTGCAAATTTTCTCAAGATATCGTTTCCCGTCTCAGCGATATGTTCTTGTGCTTTGAATACCATTTCGCATTTCAAAAAAGTGAAAGGATGGTAAGCATTTTATATTATTTATGTTTTATCATGAATTCTTGGTTAGAATTGAAAATTTATGTATCTAAATGCCAGAAATTAAATACAAATTCCCGGTTCACTGGAAAAATCAGGCCGGAGCTTGGATATCATCCCCGGTGTACGCTACAGAAGGCAATTGGGCCCTCAACTCGAGCTACGTTTGGATAAATTTTAATTTAAAAATGAAAAATCATACAAATTCGAGCTTGTACCCTGCCGAAGGCAGTGCTGCTGACAGCATTAAGCTCGTCTGGAAAGATTTTCATATAAAAATATAAAATCAAAACAAACCGGACAGCGTGTTGCATGTCCAGTGCATATGCTGTTGAAGACATTGCGCCCCCCTCCCCATCTCTGGGTTCATTTGGAAAAATTTTTGTTTAAAAATATAAAATCATTCAATGTTTGATTTTAGGCTATTTAAGGTTACTATAATTTGCAATGCTGGGCGGGTCAGTTAGTAGGGCATAAGTACGGGAATTTAAAACTCTTTTATATATATATATATATATAAATCTATATTTTTCCATTCATAATACAGCTATCATTGTAGTTCCTATCTTATTTATGTCTAAATTGAACTTTTTTTTTTTTGCCATTCTAGCTTCCAAAGCATCTAAGGTTATATCTAAAGCTAATAAGTGCTCATATTTCAATACTTTCAATTTCATGTTCTGTATTAAAATGAACAAATCTTATAATCATCACAATTATTTATTCAGTATGTGATTAGACATGAGCGTACGAAGGGGGTGTAGGGAAAGGTTGTTTCTCTCAATCTTTGAAAAAGTAAGAATTTATCACCAAATTCAGCCTATTTTCACCAGATCCTCCCCATTAACAAAAATTTTATTTCCGCCATGATGATAGGTACAGAGTATAAGATAAGTATAGATAAAAAATATTTGTTCTGCACGGAGGTGTATGGTCCGAAAATAAACCCCACAATTTTTGCTCAATACATAATAGTTTCTACAGAAGTGTTCATTTGTAGGAGTGCAGAAAAAGTATATTGTTTCGGCCACCTAAAGTAGACTTTACTTTAGGAGCGTAACACTCACGGTGTTAAACCTACGACACAGAATGCCATAACTTTCACAAATGATTGATGCTTCATTTTATCAATTAAAATTTGCTCCAAAGCTGACGTCGGTCTCTCCAATCTAAAATCTCTACATTGAACAGCACACTCATACAAGTTCTGGTTTTATATTGTTTCTCTATTCAGTGTAGACAGAGGTCTACCTAGCCCAGAAAAATGAGGGCAAATTTTCAAACGAATCGAGCTGAGCCAGCAGAAAAAAGACAATTTTTTTAACAGCCGGGCTGGTAAAAAATTAAATGGTCCTGCCGCAGCTGAGCCGATAGAAAAATTAAGCCATGTCCAGCGTGAGATCGGCATTGGACAGCTATATCGTGCCTGACACCAGGCTTAATTTTTTCAGCAGACTCGGGCCGGGTCGGGTTGAGGCTTACATTTTTCTTTTACATAGTCGAGTTGGGCCGGAATTGGATTTAATTATTCCCAGGACATGTCGGGCAGGCAATATATTTTGTAAAAATTGTAATAGTTATCTTAAACTTCCGTTAACAGAATCATTGTAAATATACCTTAATAAATTACAGAGAAATAATTTCAAAAATCTACTTTTTATACTACAGCTTCAAAAGTTATGATGCTTTTATATATATATTTATAAACCCTCTTTTTTTTCTTTTCTTTTATTCTAAACTACATTAATATTTTCAATGAATCTTTGTTTGAATGTTGAAAAATCTAAGAGTCTAAGTAATCATAAATGTTGCTATTGTGTAATTCCTGTTGGGAATACATAGCAATCTAACATTTCTTCATAAATATATATGCAGTATTCTTTAAAAGAAGTTTAATTGTAAAGAAGAAACGGAATTTTTGGACTGATTTAATTTATTTTTGAACGGGCTGGGTCGGGCCTGATTTCACTAATTTTTGTACAGGCCGGGTCGTGAGCTGCAAAAAATTAAATGGACCAGGCCCTGGTTTGGAAATTCTGGTCTGTAATCCAGGTCTGTCCAGCGTGTCTCCCGCAGTTGCTATGGTCATAGGCGTAGCGTGACCAGAAATTTTGGGGGGGCACCAAGGCCGTGAGAAGTGCGCCCTTAACGAATTTTCAATTTTGCGCCCCCCCGGCTATGGCGACTATTTTAGGCCGAAAACTGTTAAAAAGCGACTATTTCAAGAAAGCAGTAGGCGACTTCTATTTTTACTGAAAATATTCGGTCTTTTTCTTCAAAGCGCCTGTAAAGTCATCTTCCCAAACGCACTTTTTCAAAGGTTGTTTGAAGAGATTCGCGATTTTTCCGCGACGAATTCCAAAATTCGGGATCCCCCCCCCCCCCCCTAAATCATTGACGAAAATAACTATTTATTTCTGAGGTCTTTCTATACTATCGTTGAAGGAGATTTTGCGATTTTTTCCGCGATCCTTTGCCAAATTTTGCAGATTTTTCTACTACAGATTGACCAAATTGATTTTTTTCCTCCACCACTTGTCCAAATTCGCGATGTATATTTTCTACGACCGATTGATGGTAGCTACTATTTGTTTCAGAGATCTTTTGGCGAAATTACGGATTCTTTTCCAGATCGTTTGTCAAAATTTGGGATTTTCTTTTTATGACCATTTTATAAAATTCGTGATTTTTTGAGCTATCATTTGGTTAAATTCCCATTTTTTTTTTTTTTTTTTTTTTTTTTTTTACCAAATTTGTGTTTTTTTTTGTCCGCGACCATTTTACGAAATTTGCGATTTTTTTCTTGTGATCGTTAAACGAAATTCGTAATTTTTTGTCCATTCTTTAGACGAAATTTTGAGATGATTTTTCTGCGACCAAATGATGAAAATCGCCATTTGTTTCCGCGACCTTAGGTAAAATTCAAGATATTTTTACAGTTGTTTGAGGCGATTCACGATTTTTCTCTGCGACGAATTGCAAAATTCGCGATTTTTTCCCCAGTCGATTGACGAAAATAGTTATTTCTTTTCGCCATCTTTTGCTACGATTGTTGAAGGAGATTTCACAATTTTTCCTATGACCCATTAGAAATTTCCTGATTTTTTGGGGGCGATCGTTTCACGGTACTCACAATCTTTTTTTCGTGATCCTTTGCCAAATTTCGCGTTTTTGTTTCCGGCGATCGTTTCACGGAACTCACAATTTTTTCCCGCGATCCTTTGCCAAAATTCGCGAATTTTTCTGCGACAGATTGGCGAAATTTTATTTCCGCCCCACAACTTGTCGAAATTCGCGATATATATATTTTCCGTGATTGATTGATGGTATTCGCTGTTTGTTTCAGATATCATTTAACGAAATTCGCGATTCTTTCCCACGATAGTTTATCGAAATTCGTGATTTCCTTTTCAAAATCAACTTACAAAATTCTTGATTTTTTGTGCAATCATTTGTTTAAATTCTCAATTATTTACGCGATTATTTGATCAAATTCGTGTCTTTTCAGGGATGATTCTGTTCTGAATTTTCCGAAAATTTAAGGCATCCGGTTCCGAAAATTTTAAAAATTCGGGAAAATAAAATATCGCAAATTTCGGCAAATGGTCGTCGAAAAAATCAATTTCGACAATACACAGCTAAAAATCGCCAATTTCTTTAAAAGATCGCAAAAAAATGAATTTTGCCAAAGAATCGCGAATTTCTTCAAGGGATCTCGAATTTCTTCGAGGGATCGCAAAAAACGCAAACTTCGTCTAGGAATCGCGTGAAAAACCAAAATTTCACAGAGGGATCGCAAATTTTATCAAAGGATCGCGGGAAATGCGAATTTCGTCAAAGGATTGGAGGAAAAAAACGCATAATTGGCGCCGGGAGGTGATTTCCTCCCCTTTCCCTCCCTCTGCTGTAACTTTTTAGAAAATTTCCTGTGAATTTCAGTTTTTTTTTTAAAATCCAGAATTACACCTGCCGTCTTTTTGTCCGCGACCATTTGGCGAAATTTGCGATTTTTTTCTCTTCATCGTTTGACGGAATTCGTAACATTTTGTATATTCTTTTGACGAAATTTGTGATGATTTGCCTGTGACCGAAGGACGAAAATCGTCATTTGTTTCCACAACCTTTGATAAAATTCAAGATATTTTTTCACGGGCCTTTAAGGAGATTCGCGATTTTTTTCCCCGACGAATTACCAAAATTCGCATTTTTTTCCGCCAATTGTTTCGTGGAATTCACGATTTTCCTTACACGATCCTTTGCCAAATTTCGTGAATTTTTGTACGACCGATTGACGAAAATGATATTCGGTATTTGTTTCAGGGATTTTTGACGTAATTCGCGATTCTTTTAAACGATCTTTTCTTTTGTCGACTGACTGAGGAAGTTCTTGTTTTTTTGCTCGATTTTTTGCGCGACTATTTGACCAAATTCGCGGGTGTAATTTTTTTTCTGTTCGCGACAGTTTGATAAAATTTTCGATTTTCTTTCCGTAATCTTTAGGCGAAATTTACAAAAATTTTTTTTTTCGCGACTGATGGAAAACTTTTTTTTCTAAGGCCAATTGTTGATATTGGCGATTTTGTTTTTCGTTACCGAATGGCAAAATTCGCGATTGTTTGATGAATTGATTTTGTGGATTTCTCGAAGAAAAAAAATCGTGGCTTTCACGAAATTTAAAAAAAAATCGCATACGAATCATATGCCTGTTCAAGAAATAAATTTGAAAGATTCCATCCAAACAAATATTTTATTATGCGGGATTTTCCTTTTTTGTGTGGGATTTGCGATATCCCGCACGTTATTTTTAACTCTGCCCCTCAAATAAAACTTTTCTTCTTTCTCTCCAAGAAACTCTTGAAATGAAAGGCCTGATGGAAAGTAGTTCCGGGGATGATCTGCAAGAAGTTTTTAATGCTATGTTTCCAGGTACTGTACATAATTTTTTATTGTGGAAGTTACTTCGTAACTGAAACATTAGGGCCTTATTTTCTGGATAACTTGCTTTCTCATTTGAAGAAATCACTCTATTCTTTATTCACTGATTTCAGCAGAAGCATAAACTGTGAAATAAAATGTGTGCATTCATAAAGTCCTTTCATTGTTATGGATAGAAGTTTTCTTCCTTTTTTTAAAGTGGGTATGCGAGTATTTTGACTACTATTATCGAACAAATGTTACTATTTTTTTTTTCGTTGGAGGCTACTAAAGCTACTATTTTCAGTGTCATTCGGCAGTGGCAGCCCTACAATTGAGATGCTTTTATGAAGTAGAATAAAGGTTTTTTTTTCTAAAAAAATCCGATTTTTTTTAAATAAAATAACATCGAAGTTGGACTTTTGATTTCCAAATTCAAAGGCTGACAATTACAAGACGGATCCATTTAGTAATCCGCTTTAAATCAAGCTGCTTCGAATTAGGAAAAATGTTAAAAGGGAGAACGCAACTCGATTCTTAAGCATCCGAATGCTCACATCTGTAATTTTCAGGCAAATAGGAATAGAAATGAGTTTATGAATGTGTCAAAAATAATCACATTTTTGATTTTTCTGAAAACGTTATTAATTTAATAAAACAAACAATTCTGTATGTTCTTACCTTCTATTCCATTTTCGTCCTTTTGAAGCCAGACTTGAATGAATTTAGAATCATGGTGTGCTTCATAACATCGCTTGTTATTGAGTTTTCTATAAAAATTTCCTGTTTTTTATCGCGTTTGTTTTTGCGTGGCTCATTCATTCCTGATCAGTTTAAAAAATAGTAATAACAACATTTAACTACGAGTACATTCCCACAAATGACCAGATCATACCAAGCCAAGTGTGTGGAGAGAGGTTAGGTAAAGACGCTCCTATTATATCAGTTTGCGCAAGAGGGAAACACAAGTTCAGAGGTCAAAGAAGTTCTTTGTGTGACCACCTTGTGTTACTCACTGAAATTAAACTATTTGGGTGACTGGAGACCAGCTTTGCAGTTGGGGAAATTTTTCCTTCTACCGATCAAATTACAACTACTGACCAAATATCAATGATGGACCAGCACCGTATTAATGGTTGAGAACTAAAGCGTTTTTGTTTTGGGGGAAGAGAGAGTGGGTGAAATGCTACAAACTAAAAAGTTTTAAATTTGATTGCATCTTAAAAAAAAAAAAAAAAAAAAAAAAAAAAAAAAACAATTGAAAATCACTGCCATTTATCGTTTTTGTAAAAGTCTCAACAAATCACAATCCTAAAATATGTGAATATAAATTTCACATTAATTTATCTGAAAATCACATGTATAATACACAATCACATATCCTTTTAAAACAGTGACAAATGAAGGTTTTTAATAATTTGCACAATAAGTAGAACCTTAATATCAATCGTATGTTCAGGGCTGAAACTAGCCTTTTTTGCGCCAGGGGAAAACATGGATTTTGGCGACCACCTCCTCACCCACAATAAATATTATTGACCTCAGGTACCCTACGCAAAATAAATAAATAAATAAATAAATAAAATTCCTAAAAAATAAAAATCATTAAATAATTAAAATTAGAGCAAGAAATATGTAAACGACGCTCCCATAGGATTAACATTAGCTTGAGCGTTAAGAGCCTAAACAAGTCACGCAAAGAAACTGGAACGCTAATGCTAAACGTATGGGAGCGATCTTTTTTAATTTTCTCGCTTGCATATTAATAGTTTTAAATGATTTTTTTTCTTAGCTTAGAAAAGCTGAGGTTAAATTCTAACCAGGTTAGTGTTTACTTTTTAGATTTTGGTTGTAGATTATTTTTATAAAGTTACCTTCACTTCCAGTACCGGTTTCAAAACCTAAAAGTATGGCAACGCTAAAGATCAATCTAAACTATCCAAAGAAAAAAAATAATTTTAAAATATTAAAATCAAAACGAGAAATTTCAAAAGAACGCTCCCTTAGTTTAACATTAGCTTGCGAGTTTCTTTGCATTTCATATATATATACATTTTTTTATGAATCGACAAACGATTCATTTGGCGCCCCCTTCGCCTTTGTTCTGGCGCCTGGGGCACATGCCCCCTCTGCACCCCCCCCCCCTAGTTTCGGTCCGGGCTTCTTTAAAAAACATTAAAAAGGGGGGCTACTGTTCTATCTTGCATACATTTCAACCCTTAGATTTTACTCGTTGACAGTTGCTCGACCTCGCGCCATTTGAGACCGGATCTGCATGCAAAAAAAAGTAATTTTAGTAAAAGGCATGGGCGACATTTTTCAGTTGTCACCTACCTAGAAATGGCAAAAGGACGAGAAATGTAATTTGGGAAGGTAAAAGCAAGGGCGGCTGATGGCGCCCTGGGTTAGGTTTTTTTTTTTTTTTTTTTTTTTTTTTTTTTTTAATTACGGGCAGTCGCCCAAGCTCGCCTCCTCTCTCTAAGACTGGATTTGGTTGGTTGCAAAAAACAATTGCCCCAAAAGTAATGCAAAAAATAATGCACCAAAACTAATGCAAAAAATAATTGCACCCAAAGGAACAGAGCTGCATTTTACAATTTCCGCCTAAGGTAGCAAAACGCCTAGAAAAGGCAAAAAGAAGAGAAAAAATCATTTTTGGGGAAAAAGGAAGGGGCGGCTTTATTAGCCATGATGGCGCCCTGTGAGATATTTTTTTACTGTACCACTGCAAATGCTATACTCTTTTTTTTTTTCCTTTTAAAAGACTTTACTAAAACATTTTACTTTTGGCACTCCTTCCAGGGCCGAAACTAGCTATATTTTCACCCGGGGAAAACGTATATTTTGGCGCCCCTTTCCTCTGCAAAGTAAATTTACAAAGAGAAATTTACGAAAGTTTCTAGTAGCGGACTTACTTTAAAATGTGTAAAAATAAAATACATAATATTGAAATATATAACCAGCTTTATCAAATATTTATTCATTAAAACCTGGGGAAAAAATCGAAAGGAAGCGGAAATAATTCCGCTTTATACAGGTTTCCGCCTTAGGAGGTATAACTGTTGGTATTCTTTCTGTTGGAACCACGTAGTTTTTTCATTTAAGACACGACTCCATTATAGACGGATTTCATTTTTCGAGATTTTACTGTTGTTATAGCATTACAAATTATTACAATTGGGGCACTTTAATGTCATAGTGATATGAGTCACATTGTTTTAGGAACTAAAAAACCAGGATTTATTGTAGGTATAAAAATGAATTCCAGTTTTGTAAAATATCTTCCTGTACAATCTACATAACTTTTTCGGAATTATCACTTATACCACTCTTCTTATTTATAGACTTATATATTTCCTGACCTTAATGCTAATTTCCAAATTTATGCCTGACTCAAAACAACAACAACAAAATTATTAAGTTTTTACTTTTTATTTTGTGAATTTTCGACCGCTTGGTTTTTATTGTAACAGTCGGTCACCTGTCCTCGCCTCCTCTAAGGACAGATATGGTGATATGCAAGTAAAAAAGTAATTATAAGAAAAAGAATGGGGTTATTCATTTTCTGTCTTGTACGCGAATCTTTTTATCTATTTGACATTTTTAATGCACTGTACTAAGCTTTTCTTTTTGATATTTTCGGGTAGAAAATATTTTTTACACAAACTTCACACGCATATATATATATTGTATAAAACGGCAAACCAAATTTTCATCTGACGTTCCCTGCGCGAGGCGCCCAGAACACATGCCCCCTCTGCCCCCCCCCCCCCCCATAGTTTCAAACCCTGACTCCTTCTCCCATTTATTTTTATCGTACCGGACAATCATTTGACGTCGCGCCCATAGCAAGACGGGAAAAAAGAAAGCTCCAAAAAGAATAGAACAGCCTTCATGGTATCTTTTCAACAGAAAAGTAGTCACATTCAAACAAAATCTTCATTTGGCGCCCTTTTCGCCTTTCGTTCTGACGTCCGGGGCACATGACTCTGCACCCTCACCCCCCCCCCCCCCCCTCCAGGATCGGTTATCGGCGAGGGACAGTTTTACACAAAAGAGAGGAGTAGAGACTGACCTATTGGCCTTGGAAAATGTTAGCGATTTTCCTATTTGCAGTCTTCTTATCATAGATGAATCTTTTTACATTATTTGTAAATTTTAATGCATTTGGTTCAGTTTTCCTTTTGGATTTTCCGGCTGCAAGACATTTTTATGCAAATTCAATATATATACATATACATTTTTGTATGTAAAGACAAAAAAAAAAAACTTCATTTGGCGCCCCCTACGCTTTCTGTTCTGGCGCCCGGGGTACAGAAGGTTGGGGGGGCACGTGCCCCCCCGTGCCCCCCCGACGCTACGCCTATGGCTATGGTAGCACCCTTTGAAGGTTTTCTTGGTGCCCATTCAAATCTTTCTATTAGTAGCTGTTTTTAAAATTAAGAATCTACTTTAAAGTATGCATTCTTTAAATTCAATAACATTTGAATAGGTTTCTTTTAATTGTTACCAATGACCGTTATTTAGTGTTAATTATATTATGTTATTAATTTGTTATTTAGTGATTAAGGTTTAGGGCAACTTCACTTACAAAACTTTTGAGATAGGTTGGCCTTCTGAAAAATGTAATTTTAAATTTTCTATGATTTATATTATTTCTAAAAATTATTTTTAAATACAGTTTCTGAGTCATAGGGGACTTATGGCTATCACCGTGAGATGTATATGCATCATATAAGATGCTTGTGATGCATAAGTCTACCACTATTCGTGGCCTGATTATCTCAGGGCACATTTTTACCAGTATTTCCGAATACTAATTGTCTCCTTATTTATGACAGAAACAGAGTTGCCAAGTCTCCTGCTTTTTGGATACCAGTATTTTAATAAAGAAAATGTTTTATTTAATTGGAACATTTGGTCGATTTAAAAGAACCAGATTTTCTCGAAGATAAAAAGCCGGAAACTTGGCAACTGTGTAGAAATTCTGCAGTAAGGTGAAGATTGTTATTTAAAAATAAAAAATAAACCAGTGGAATTTACCCCTATGGTAAAACTGCACTATGCTTTACTACTACTACCGTGAGATAATAGTGTTGCACGTTTTCAGCCATGTGAATTATGGTGCCTTTCATTGTTTGCATCTACATGAGGTGCGCCTCTGTTCATTGAAAGGTTGGACAGGTCTACGTCTAAATCACAGGAGACTCAGAAGTAGAATAAAACTAAATAAATAAATAATAAAAAGAATTAAATATTTATAGAAAAGTTTGTCTCTGCTAAATCTACAAAATATAATTAAGATGTCAAGAAAATGTAATGCATTTTAGTTTAATTAAATTAGGAATTTTTTTTTTAAGTGTTTGCTCTTCAACTGAAATCTTTGGCACCTTTATTACTTCGGCACCTGTGTGCGCTGCACACTTTGCACACTGGGTCAGCACGCCCCTGTAATAGGTTACCTTTAAGAGAAAGGTTTCAATGAATAATTCAAGAAAAATGTATCTCATCTATTATGCATATTTAATTATACATTATTATTTACTTGGCCTTTACTTTTGATAATTTAATCATTTTTAAAATTATCTTACTTTTTATTACTTTAATGTTTTTGTATATTGTAAGCATTCATTATAATTTTGATTGCATTATTACATTCAAATTACTGTTTTAAAAAATGTAAACAAAGCAATGACCAGAAATCTGCAAAATTCTAATATCCGCTCAACCTCTGATCCCAAGCTGTGCAGATTTGAGGGAGTCTACTGTATTATCTCACTGTTGTAGAAGACAGGATTGTTATTTTTTTTTACCTTGTATGTTGAACTTTTTGTCAAAGTTTATCTTTTCCTTAGGAAAGTTATACAATAGTTCCCTCTATTCTTATATATTAAGGTGGGTTGCAAGTAATGTAACAATGTTTTGAAATGTTTGCTTTTGAAGACATCAATATTTTTACAATGTGGAGTGCAAAATTCACTGTTTACGCCTGAGAAGTTAATGCATTATATAGACAATTGCTTATTATACATCAGCATTCTAAAGATCTTTCACTGTATTACAGTAGAAGATCTTTATAATGCATTTCTATATAACGCAATTCTCCATATAACACACAACTTCTCAGATGTAAACAATGATTTTTGCAGTTAAAAAGCACCTGCATTTTCACATTGTAAAATATTGCTACTCTCTAGAGGACTAAATTTGATGCATTAGTTTAACTTTATCTTCTAATTTAAGACCTTTTTACTAAAAAAAAATGCTATTATTACAATAAACATTTTTGAAAATGTCTAATATAAGGGATGGTTGTGTCAGTTATATTTGGATCATGTTTATAAAGTAAATTTAGCAATATCTGACCTATATTATGCAAAAATTTTTAATTTGGATAACTCTTGATAACAAGGAATGCAGTATAAAGATATTCTAATGTATTTTGATACGTTTCAGACATATTTAGCCATGTTTACAAGGTGAAATTAATGATGTGATCCATATAACGCAATATTCTATGTAATGCACAACTTTGCGTTTTTAGGTTTGCATTATAAAGGTCTTCTACTATGCTTTGTCTTCTTTTTATAATATAGTAAAACCTGTGTAAATTGACCACTTGTGGTGCTGCACTTCAGTGGTCAACTTATAAAGGGTGATGATAAATTTGCTTTTTTTTTTAGGTAATATTCATACCATATCATTTTTTCCCACAAAAATTTTATTTATTGACAGGCTTTAAAATAATATTGTATTACCATGCATATTTCTAACACCTTCTAAAAGAAAAGACTAACTACAAGAATGAATTAATAGTTTTGTATCAATTTAAAAATCAATTAGTATTACTACTATTTATTTAAAAAAAAAAAAAACAGTCAATCAATATACAGCTAATTAGTGATTCTTCAAACTATACTAGTTATTACACATAATTTATAAAAAACATAAAAAAAAATATTTCTGCTTACCCAGTAGCATCTGGGGTTATTGAAAGAAGGGAAGGAGTGATAAGAGAATGAGAAATAGAAGAAAGAAATCTAGAATCAAAGAATGGAGAGGGAGGGTTGAAAAGCCAAATCCACAAGAGCAACAATGTAAGAATAGATAAGCCTTGAATTATTTACCTACACCTATCACTGCTAAAAGCATTTCACAGGCTAAGAACTATTTCACCCTTTTATAAATTCTAGTTAAAAAGAAAAAAAAAACAGAAAATTCCATGGAGAGTTACTTTTTTTTTTATTCATGATTTGTTAGCTTTTTGCTTCATGCTTTGTTAGCTCACAAAAAACTAATTCAAACTCAAACTCAATTTCTCAAAAATGAGTCAAGTTCATGTTCAAATTCAAAAATTTTCAAACGAACTCGCTCAACTCAAACTCATCTATGAAAGTGAGCGAAGTTCACTAAAAACTCGTTTTTTTTTTTTTTTTAAAGAATTTGATCGTCCAAATTAAGAAAATTTTGTGAACTAATCTTTTGTTTATTCAATGTAAGAGTCTTCATGGGCCCGACCCATTTTTCTTTCACAACACTCGGTCCGAGCTTATTTTGGGGATTACTTTTTTCTAAAAGTTCGCACCAGAATTTATTTTCCAGTCCAAGTCAGAGTTGGAATGCATTCTTCTTGAGCTCTGAACAGGCAGAAATTTTCAGTCTTGGTTCCAGCCCAGCGCATATGAAAATCATTCGACTGCACGGCTCTGGCCTGTACAGTAAAAATATCAGTAATATTTGGTATTTATTTTGGTATAATATTTGGTATCAGTAACATTTTTTTTTCAAAAAATGCATGCATTTTTAAATCGCTATTATTCCACAAATAAAATTATTATATTTATTTTTATTATTTTTTAAGATGGGTAGCTGCATTTCTAGGCAATAAAATTAAAGTACCTGCCTACAGTGCAGCTCCAAATTTAACAACAACAACAATAAATAAATAAATAAAATAAATAAATAAAATAAATAACAAAAAAAATATGTTGATCTATGTAAAATGAGTATAATAGTACTTGTGAAAAGAACATAATGAATTTACAACAGTTGATGAACTTGCTAAGAGGGAATCTGCCTGGATTTTTCTTCTTTCCAAGGCGATACCGTCTTAGAAGATTTTATTGATAGCATTTAACAGTTTTTCAATATCCAAGCCATAGAATATGGATTATCCATATTAATGGTAACTAAGACATTTACATATAACCAGCGATGCATTAAAAAATAGATATCACAGATCAGGATATTTTTAAAAATAAAGAATATAAACATGAAATAAAAATATAAAATAAGTATTTTTTGTTAAAACTTCTCGTATAAGACAATTTTTAACCTGATAGGCATAAAAACCTATGGTCAGCCAGTGCAAGCTCGTTCGGGCCGATTAATTTTTTTTTTTTTGTGTGTGTGTGCAGGCTGGGGCAAAATTTTATATTTTATACCGGGCTGAGTCAATAATTTGTTTGAATGGGTCGAGCTGGGCTCGGAGCAGTTCTGGCCGAAGTTTGAACTTTTGTACCGGGGTAAAAAAAAAATTGCATACTGATCGCACTTGGCCTGAAAATTTCTCCCCGGGCTATTCTTCCTCTATTTATATTTGTTAATGAAATGATTGTATATAAAAAGAAAGAAAATAAAAGTTGAAATCTAATGAGCACATGAGATATATTTTCAAACGTTCAATGGTCTACAAATTTATTTTTAACATTTTGTTTTTGATACTTTTCATTTATACAAAATGGCGATAGCGTAATAATTAGAATTATCGCTTTAGTTTTCATGGATTATTTGATATGTACAAATAAGTGTAGACACCGTTTCGGAGCCTTCCACCTGTATTTTGAAATTAAATTACAATTTATTTGTCTCTAATTTTGAAAAAAAAAAAAGGGGGGTAAACTTTATTCATCCTAAGTAACTTAAAATAATTAAACAACAAAGAGAAAGAATAACAAAAATTCTTTTGGTATGATATCTCTGCTTCTCATCTTATCCTTTGTCCCCAGAAAAGACAATTTTTATTTTATTTTATTTATTTATTTTTACGTTCATACGCTTCAAATTTACATTATACGGTAATGGAAAAAACATGAACTGTTTCATTTTCCAATTTTGAAATAATCTAATTTTGTCTAATTTTGAAATATCTAATTTTGAAATAGAAAATTGTATACACTTATTATTCAATATTACATGTTTCTTAATTGTTAAAATTTCTGAAATGCTCTTGTGAGTTTATTTGTTTAAAACTGTCTTATACGAAGAGTTCTAAAATAAATCCTAATTTAGTTTATTTCATGTTCTTCATTTAAAAAAAAACGATCTGGGCTACAGATTACAGCAAACACATTTCCAAAATTCTTGTTCCCTTTCCCGTGCATTTTGTTCAGCCGAGCGCTGATAAAAATTAAATGTCTGACATAAGAAAAAAACATTGCCTCTTTCATTTTTGCATATGAATGCATAATTATGAATTTGCACGTTTAATTCCTTAAGAATTGAATAGACTTTTTCATTTGCACATGAAGTTGGCGCACCTTTTATTATTGCAAATTATTACTCTTCGACGACAGCTCTTCAAGGCTGCCAAGTCTCAAAAATGACTTTAAACACCTAATTTGACAGCATTTTCTAAAAAATTCATTGGATTTATAGAAAAATAAAAAACTGCTCAATTTTTTGCTATATTTGAATGAGAATTATACAATTTTTTTCAAATTTATAAATGAAAATGAATTAAACATAGCTTCAAAATTCATTTATTACTTTAGAAGTTAAATTCTTTCAATTAAAAAACATTTACAAACATTGCATACCAAATCCACCCCCCCCCCCCCCACACACACACACACTGAAAAAGAAATTCAAGTATTCCAGGTCCATGGCCCATGTTTTAATTAATTTTTAAAAAATCGCATTTTGATCTTTTTACATTTTGATACATTTATAATAATATTTTGCAGTTTTTGCAATAAGAGTACACATTTTAATCTTAATAAATTTGTGAATGACTCGTATTTCGCAGCAAAAAAGATGCTTTAACAATAAACAGCTATTACTCGGACAGTTTTAATCGTAGAAGAATGAGACTTTTTTTTTGTCTTATTTTTAGAGTAATAGGATATTTTACTAAATATAAATTATAGGATCAAGGAACCGTATAAAAATTTAAATTTCATATTTGTTTAAAGAAATGTTTTTATTTACTCAAATTGCTTTTAAAATACTTCTGTATCTCATTTATCATCTTTGTAATTGGAACTATATGTCTATGTCTAACGGCTTAGGAATTAGGTATGGGACACCGTTGAGAGTGGACACTCTGTATAGTAAAACCTCTGAATAGCGGATACCCCGGGTTTCATGAATTTGGCTGCTATTCGCAGGGTCCGTTATTCAGAAATAAAAATTAAAACATACAAATGTATGAAGTTGTTATAAGATTGAAAAGTGTTCGCTAAATATAGTGTCGAGGTAAAGAAGGAAATGAAACAATGGAATGTTTTATCATGGTTTTTTTTATATATAAAAAAGTCCCGGAATCTTCATACCAGATCTAAGGCCCAGTACCGGTTCAGCACAGAAAGAACTAAATCTAGGCACAATTCGAATCTTCGGAAAAATCATGTCCGCCCCTACCAGAAATCAAATGATATAGAATTAGCTCAAACACGGGCTTCAGGTTCATTCAGACCTCTACCCTCTTCCTCTTCCCAGAATTAGGAAATATCCGAAAGTAAAGAAATATTTATTTCATATTAGAAATTTTCTAAAATCAATATGATTGCAAAATATTTCTGAAAGGTACATATAGAATAATTGAAAGACAATCATTCAAAAACTGTGCTATAGTGCAGGAGTTGTGCAGTTAAAAATGGCCAAAAGAATGTGACCAAAAAGGATTGCTAAAGGGAAAAGGTTGTCTTTTTTCCGATCTTGATTCGGACTCTTATCAATATTTATAAATTATTACTGCTAATACTATAAATTATTACCGCTAATTTTCTTTATAAATTATTACTATATTACTACTCATTAAAAAATTCCTTTAAATTTGATCATTTTTTCACTAATAAAATTTTTCTTGGGTGTGCAGTCGGAAGTCTGGGGTGTGTGTGTGTGGGGGGGGGGGGGGGGCGGGGGTCAACCCCCACCCTTCCTACGCGCATGTAACACACATGTCACGTGTGTGTGCATAAACTATCCCAAATATGATACATGTCTGTTTGTTTGTATCAAAAATGAAATATTGGCAATATTTTTCATATTCCAAGAGAAAAAAAAAAGTTTTTAACAAAACCGTAAAGAAAGAATAATCTATGATCACATTTCCTACATATTTTACTTCTCATGCTGTAATTTGAATATACACTCATTCAAACTCAAAAACGCATTTATTTTCATCTGAAACACAGCTGTACTCAAACTTTTTGAGAAAATCGAAACAAACCGACTTGCAAAAAACCCAATTATGATTCACAAGAGTTATTCTAGGCTGAACCCAACCCGAGAAAAGAAAATTAAAATCATTAAGGCCAAAAACAGAAATTTGTGGACAACCTGACCCAATGTAGGACTCTATTCAATGTTCCCGAGGTGTCCACTATTCAAAGGTTTTACTATACTTGAATTTTCAAGATTGAATTTTATGAATATCTGTATATTAAAAATTTGTCCTTTTTTCCATAAAAAACATAAAATTGGTATTAGACATATAAGTGTAGATTACTTTTCATAAATAAAAGTAATCTACAATTATATAAAATAATCTAGGAAAATAAATTATGTTTTAATGCAAATTAAAACATAATTTACTTTACTTTCATTTAGGGCTCGCGTCGGGTTGTGGGTCAAGTTTATTATTTTTGTCGGTTTCGGTTCACCTTTCGGGTTGACTTCAAGTTGAATTTTCGTGTTCGGGTCGAGCTGTGTCTGATCCGTGCAAGACTCTATCTCTGATTGGAAAAAAAAAAAAGTAAAATTTATATTTTGTAACTGACGCATAAATATTAAACGCCAAGAAAACCAAGAAGGAGAAGTTTTCGACACGGCGTGGCGCTTTGCGCCCTGAACATCCCGTGGAAGACAATTTTTAATTCTGTTATTCTTTCTAGGTTTATCCGCTTGAAAATTATCTTAAACATTCACTTCAGGAGGCCAAGTAGAGTTCTGAGCAGATCGGGTTTGTGTTCTACCCGAACCCGAATTCCATTTGAAGTCAGTCGTCAACCCAACTCAAATCTGCAAAAAAGAAAAAAAAATTCTTTGGCTCGCAGCCTGACAAAAAAAGTTTCAACGACCCGCAACCCGACATATTTCAATACGCATCTGATTCAAACCCGAAATACATCAACCCGCATCCCGAACCGAACCTGAAATTTAAGGAAAGTAAATCATGTTTTAATGCAGTCATGGAAAATAATCTATACTTATATGTCTAATGCCAATTTTATCTTTTACATATATAAAAAAAGTACAAATCTATATTTTAATATTCAAATATAGTGACACTTGTGAACAGCAAATACCTCAGGATCGTTGAGAAGAGTCCTGCATTGGATCAGGTTGTTTGTACCTATGTATGTATATATATACATATTATTCGAGGCGAGACTATTCTAATTTTCTTTCTGTGGGTTAGGTTCACTCTAGAATAATTCTTATGGATCAGATTTACGTTGTTTGCTAATCGGGTTGTCGGGATCCTAAAAAAGTTCGAGCAGAATCATGTTCCAGATAAAAATTGAGTATAACTTAGTGCTTGTGAAACAAAATGTATATAAGAAATGCAATCATAGATTAGTTTTTCATTATTGTACAGTTAACAACCATTTGTTCTTCGCTCAGAATATGAAAAATATTATGAACAATTCGTTTTTGATACACTCAAAACACATATACAGTAGTTGTGATGGTTTATGCACACATAGACCTACTACGTGTGTATACACTATATGGCCAATGATGATTGGTCACTTGCGATTTTAGTTGTTTTGTTAAATATCTAGTAAAATGCATGAGGAATTATCCTGAAACTCCAGATGTGTAAACACAATAGTATAGGTCCTATATTTCCGCAAAGATTTTTTCCCGAAACCCCATAAGGGACCGTCAACAAATTGAAAAAGAACGAATATCTTTTGGACAACCCTGTAAAAACTAATGCAGCAAAAGCGTTCAAACCGTAGAACATGATTAAGAGGCTTATTGTAATAAACTGTGTTCATTTTTATGAGGATAGCATATATACTAGTAGAGAAATTAAGGTTTTTATAAAAACAGTCCCAAATTTTGCCAAGTTTTTTGCTTATAATTTGCAGAGTTCTTAATATAATCAAATGTTCTTTTCAGAAAATATGACAAACAATATTGCGCACAATACCCTGCAATCAGAATTAAAAAATAATAAAAATTGGATGAAAAATGAGCAGGTTTACTAAAAAATGCTTCACTGCACATGCGCGAATGCAATAAAAATATAATGTACATAATATAATTTGCAAAAAATGCATCCATTTTTAAATCACATTATTCAACAATTAAACATTAAATTTTATCCTCTACTAGCGAACTTGCCCGGGTACGTCAAAAAACAGCAGGAATTATAAAAAAGCTCTGAAAATCACAATAAGATATCGCGAAAAAATTTTAAATCGCTTCTCAAATTTTGAAAAGAGAAAAAAAAATTATATATTGTGTTTGAAGATTGCAAGTTGATTCCTTTCACTAATGTGGAAAAATAGTAGCAAATCGCTAAAATACACTAAAAATCACATACAAAATTCCCCAAAAATTCGAAAATTGCTATACGAAATCTGAATAAACTTTATCGAAATGAGGAAAGAATGTACTGTAGGTCAAAAATGGAATGTCAAAAAATTGCAGCAGATCGCGAAGAAACGTAAAAATCGCATTAAAAATTACAAAAAGTTGAAAAATCACGAAAGTCAAAATTTACTATAATTGGATAAAATTTTCAAATCTAATTCCTTTGATCTTGGGCTCTCTTAAAATTTATGTTTTGGAAATCATGCTAAGCATTAGATCATATTACTTTTATTCGTAATTAATTTACTTGGACTCACTTAAATATAATTAATATAATACCTTAAGTTAACATTAGTTTTTGTTGCATTAAAATATCTCAATTTGTTGATTTTCTGTAAGCAAGTAAACCAGTGGTGTAGTCGTAAAAAAAGCAGAGGGTATACACTCTAAGCAGAGGGTATACGCTCAAGGCAGAGCGTATACCCTAGAGTGTACATACTATAGCTTTCTTGAGAAACAGAGGGTATACGGTGTTCCTTAAAAAAATCCAGAGGGTATACGGCGTATACCCCCGTAGCCCCTCCACTACATCCCTGAAGTAAACCCTATTGTTTTACAGTGGAAGTCTACCGGAATTTGTCGAAATATTAGAGATATCGCCAAGTTGGCATCACTTTTAGCGAATCATTTTAGTCACCAAATTTGGCGATATATCGCCAAGTTGGAGACAAACTGGGCGTTATTTGGTGACAGAACTGGATCCCCCCTACGGTAACCCACTTTTAGGTATGGACATGCATTACATGCTGTTCAATAATCGCATAAAAAATTCGCTAAAAATTCAAAAATTGCTGCACAAATTCCAAATAAACTTTTTTGAAAAGAGAACAAAATTTACTATATTGGGTTAAAAGAAAGAAACTGTATTCTTTTTCCTAATGTGGAAAAATCGAATTAATATAATCCCTTAAGGTAATATTAGTTTTTGTTGAATTAAAATATCTCAATTTGTTGATTTTCTGTAAGAAAGTAATCCATATTGGTTTACAATGGAAGTCTATGGAAATTTGGCGAAATATTAGAGATATCGCCAAGTTGGCGTCACTTTTGGCGACTCATTTTTGTCGCTAAATTTGGCGATATACCGCCAAGCTGGCGACAAACTTGGCTGTATTTGGCGACAGAACTATGTCTCTCTACGGCAACCTCCTTATAGGTATGGAAATGCATTAAATACTGTTCAATAATTGCATAAAAAATTCACTAAAAATTCAAAAATCGCTGCACGAATTCCAAATAAACTTTTTTGAAAAGAGAACAAAATTTACTATATTGGGTTAAAAGAAAGAAACCATATTCTTCTCACTTATATGGAAAAATTGCCGCGAAACACGAAAAAACATTAAAAATTGCATAAAAAATTAAATTAAAAAAAATCTAATCAAAAAATCGAAAATCGGGCTTCGAGGTGCAACACTTCATATATAGACGCACCTTTTCCCCAAATTTTGTAGCTCTAAATGCAGTGGTCTCTTCAGAACACCGTCGATACACTCACTCACTCACTGACACACAAACTTCTTTCTTTATTATAATGTAAAGAATAGTACATTTCTATGCTTATTAAAATGTAGCTTAATTAAAATATAGTAAAACGTGTGAAAAAGAACCTGCATATGACGGAATCCTGTCTTAACCTGAAAAGTATGTTGATCCATGAAAAATGAATGTAATGAAATATGTAAGAAAATATTATATAATGCATTTACACCTACTAAGAAGGGAACTTGTCTATAACACATTTTTTTTCTTCTTTCCTATTAGAGCGGGCGGCGGCGACACGAATGACTACGTCATCGAGTTACGGGATGAAATCATGATGCAGGACAAGACTTTTAAGAGTAGATTAAGAAATAACTGGTCTGCCTCGACATTTCTTGGTACGATAGGTGCAGCAGCGGGTGCCAACTCGTCATTTTGGCGTCACTATAACGTCATCGAGTTACGGGATGAAACCGGTGCCAAATTAAAGGTAAAAAAAAAGTCTTTTAAGAATATTTTGGTCTGCCTGCGCATATCCTGGTAGAAAACCCCAGCAGACTAAAATCTATAACAAAAATATACGTCATAATGTATAATTAAAACCCTATAAACATAATATTTTACATTACATTGCCATATATTTACTTCGAATCAACTTTCAAGGTGAATTAAGGGTTTCGGAAAAGATTATTAACAGTACGTGAGAAAATGACTGATTCGGCATAACTTGATACAAAGCAGGAAGAACGGGGTGCCAATTCGTTATTTTGACAGCGTTATTACGTCATCGAGTTACGGCTTGAAATTTTGGCACATTAAAGTTACATATAAGTACAATTAGAATATTTCAGCTCTCTTCTTAATAGCTTTTCACGACATACCACTATCCTGGTTGGTCCATAAAGTACCGGGTGAGTCAAAAGTTCGTTATAATTTTAAAAATTCATAAAAAGGGAAGAAATTATGATAAAGGAGTGCGGTTTGCAAGAAAGGGCTCACAAGGTAGTCGAATTTTTTAGCGGAAAAAAAAATTTAAGAAACCATATAATATGTATTACTTCGAATCGATATTCAAGATGATTTAACGGTTTAGGAAAAGCTTACTGAGACAAAAACCTAGACCTTGACAAAAACCAGGATATGCGCAGGCAGACAAAGATATTCTTAAAAGACTTTTTTTTACCTTTAATTTGGCACCGGTTTCATCCCGTAACTCGATGACGTGATAGTGACGCCAAAATGACGAGTTGGTGCCCGCTGCTGCGCCTATCGTACCAAGAAATGTCGAGGCAGATCAGTCATTCCTTAATGTACTCCTAAAAATCTTGTCCTGCATCATGATTTTATCCTGTAAGTCGATGACGTGATTATACCTTCAAAATAAAAAATTGGCACCCCGCTTTGCTCGTCTCGTACCAAGATATGTCGAGGCAGACTGAAATATTCTTATTGTACTGATTTGTGCCTTTAATGTGCAAAATTTTCAAGCCGTAACTCGATGACGTGATTATACCGACAAAATTAAAAATTGGCGCCCCGCTCTGCTCATCTCCTACCAAGATATGACAAGGCAGACTGAAATATTCGTATTGTGCTAATCGGAATGTTTAATGTGCCAAAATTTCAATCCATAACTCGATGACGTAATAACGCTGTCAAAATAACAAACTGGCTCCCCGTTCTTCATGCTTTGTACAAAGTTATGCCGAATCAGTCATTTTTTCACGTACTGTTAATAATCTTTTCCGAAACACTTAATTCATCTTGAAAGTTGATTTGAAGTAATATATATGGCAATGTAATGTAAAATATTACGTTTATAGGGTTTTAATTATACATTATGACGTATTTTTTTGTTATAGATTTTAGTCTGCCAGTGGTTTCTACCAGGATATGCGCAGGCAGACCAAAATATTCTTAAAAGACTTTTTTTTACCTTTAATTTGGCACCGGTTTCATCCCGTAACTCGATGACGTGAAAGTGACACCAAAATGGCAACTTGGCGCCCGCTGCTGCGCCTATCGTACCAAGAAATGTCGAGTCAGACCAGTCATACCTTAATCTACTCTTAAAAATCTTGCCCTGCATCATGATTTCATCCCGTAACTCGATGACGTAGTCATTCGTGTCGTCGTCGCCGCCCGGTCTATATGCAGTTCCGTCTTAGAAGATTTTACTGTATAGCATTTTTCAGATTTTTAACTCCAATACATGGAATAGGGATTAACTATATTAATGATAACTGATATATTTATATACAGCAAATAGCGATACATTAAAAAAATAAATACCGCAATAACTTTTATAAAAATATAAATATAATCTATAAACATGACAATAAAAAGCAAAGGTAAGTATTTTTGGTCAGAATTCCTCGAACAAGACAAATTTTTAACCAAATCGACGTAAAAATCAATGTTTTGTAGATCAATGTGTCGTGCCGGGCCGGGCCGAGATTTTTAACTTTTCTCCGGGCCAAACTTTCAGTTGTTATACCGGGCTGGGCCAATATTTTATTTGTGCGGGCCGGGCTCGAGACGAATTTTTAATTTTTATACTGGGCCGGGCCGAATTTTTCTTCTATGGATCGGGCTGGGCCCGGTCTTTGAAATTTCGGCACCAGCAGACCTCTACCATAGACTGCGTAGTACAGGGACCTCCGTTCCAAAATACTGTTTCAACTACATTTCTTTCTGTATGTCCTATTGTAAACTATATTGACTTTTTAATGGATCTCTATTTGTATGTAAATATATAAATTATTATTAATAGTACCATTACACGGCTTGGAACCTAAAAATCTGAAAAGTTCCATATCGAAAAACCTTCTTAAACGGAATCACATAGGAGAGAAAAAAATCATTATAGTTTAGTTCCTCTTTTACCAGGTCTGTGTAGTGTCTTGCAAAGTATTTTTTTATTTTCAAATGAATTATTATATCCATTTTGCACCGATCAAGAAATATTCCCGTTTGAAACAGGATTTCGTCATACACAGATTCTTATAAGAGGTTTTACAGTACTGTATACCCCTCCCCCCTCCTAGAAATGTAAATGTACTTTCTTTAAAGAGAATTTTAATTGTAGAATAATGGTAATTTAAAAACATATGTATTTTTGGTAAAAATTGTTGACCCAAAGAAATTGGTCCTTAAAAAGATTTTTGCACAAATCAGACAGAGACAGATCGATGATTTTCATACAAGCAGGGGCAACCGGGCCAGAAAATTTCTGTCGGTGCAGACTTCTAGGAAGAATAAAGCACAGGTCCAGAAATAAGTTCGGCCCGGCCCGAGCCTCCAGAAAAAGCAAGGCCCGGGCACGACCCTGAAAAACTGATGATCAGCCTCGACCCGTCCCGACTTGGTTTAGGCCTCTAAATGGCATTTGAATGGGAAAAATGTGTTCTTAACGGCTGGCAAAATTTAAAAATACGTTATGAAAAAAATTGAGTTTGAGTTGTAAATTTCGGTCAAACTCACGGATTTTTTGAGCTTTCATTCGGTTCAAGCTCATTTATCAAAAAGTGAGTCAAGTTCAACTCAACGTTCACAGAAAGTGAACTAAGTTCGTGAACTTTCGTTCAGTAAATGCGTTCATACCCAACACTGGTTTTGATGGGCATTTTATAATAGTTCTAGTCAAATTTGCATAATTTCAGTAGTCAAGATACAAGTTAGGCAGGTGGTCAAGTTACAAAGGGTTTGTCTTATAGTTTTGCATAGGATAAATTTGGTTCCTGACAACAGAGGTCAACATAGACAGGTGGTCAAATTACAAGGGTGGTCAACTTTACAGGTTTTACTATACTGATTTTTAATGCAACAAATATTTCATTTTTCAGTCATGATGTGCTCACTGCAATGAAATTGTTCCATCCACAAATTAAAGAGCTTAAAGACAATGATTTATACAAGGCATTTATTTGAAAGATGAATAAATTGATAAAGGCCATGAATTCGAGATGCCCATAAGATGCACTACTTAGAGATTCACCGTCAATGGAGGTTTAAATAATTTTACAAAAGTATTATAAATACTGTCATGTTTTAAATTGTTTGACTCATATTGCTATAATTCTTTTAGGCAGTTAAAACATTCTTATCCTACCTGAACAACTGGGAAATTTTCAAGAAGCAGCATAATGTGGATTTTCGCTCCAATTCTATTAATAAAGGATTAAGAGTCGCCCTTAAGGCAACACTTGAACTATCTGAGTTTTTGACCACAGAACAAGATTATGAGTATTTAATGACTTCCAAGGCTTTCACAAGATGCCCTAAAGGTAAAAATATTCAATAATTGTTGTGTGTTATCAGTGGCACCAACTTATATGGGTCCATGGGGCACAAGCCTACCCAATAATTTGATCTCTCCACCCACCCAATCTTGATTGATTTAATTCATAATTTAACTATTTAATCGCTGAAATGAAATTTGGTTTGATTAATATTCTCAAAATACAGTACAGAACCATTTATCCGGAATGCTTGGAGTCAGCTGTATTCCGGATAACTGGTTTTTCCAGTTAACTGGTTGTGCATTAAAGCAACATCCATTTGATAAGTTTTGTGGAATATGTGTGGTTGTGGCATTATTTCTAATTTTAAATTATTAGATTACTTGGATTAAAAATCAATGCAAGAAAGATCAAAAGTTAGCCAGTGTTTAAAAAAAGGTAATATATGAGAATCCCTTAGGAACAAAAATTCTTCTGTTTCCTCTGCATAAAAATTAAAACATCTAAAATACAACTAAATGGGATGACAAAAAATACTAGATGTTGTCATCAAATTATACAATTGTTTCAAGCAAAGCCTATGTCAAACTAGCAATGTGTGACACCTTTTTCTGCAAAGATTCTGAAATCAGTCTATCAGAAATATCATTCCGGATAACTGGTTTACCGGTTAACTGGTTTCCGGATAAATGGTTCCATACTGTAGTTTGGTTTTAGTGAGGACATGAATTAAACTTACAGGGGAGCACTGAAAACCACTTACATTAGTGTCCCAATTAAGAGGCTACACCTGCAATTTTCATGACACTAATAGAATCACATACGTGCCAATTTGTACAGTTTTGTTGCCTCTAAAATTTAATAAAATTTTTTGTCATATTTAATCATTGACAATTGTTAGATTTCAGAGATTGAATTAGGCAGAATTTCCTGCCCATTTTGCCATCTGTTTTGATGCATTGATAAAGCACTTGGGCTGGGTGACTAAAATGTATGTTTTTCTTGACATTTCATTTTTTGCTACTTCAATAGTTAGCAATTCCAATGTAATTTAAAATAAATATTAATGTAACTATAAAGTTTAAAAGTGTTTTTATGTAGTATACGTCTTTAAGTAAAGATTTTTTAATTAATTGTGTGATTTTAGTCTCAAGACGTAATAGTCCTTCAATATATCTATATATAAAAATCATGATTTTTGTTTTTGTTTACTAGTTTTTCAATTTGAAAAAAAAAAAATGCAAAAATATATTTATCATTTTAATTTCCTGAGAATGTTGCCATCTGATGCAATGAAACATGTTGAAATGTAAATAAATAAAGGTATTTTGCCTTTTTTTAAATTTATGTTTATCACTTATAGCAATTTTTGAGTATTTTGACAGATAATAGCTGTTTAATAATTTGAAAATGCAGCTTTCTATTATAAATTTTATTGCTATATTTACTTATATATAGCATGACTTTATAGCACATGCATCTTGAGTTTTACTATCTTATTTGAAGAATAAAAACCACAAGGAAAAGTTTTCAAGCAGATTTTACTTTATTTAAATTTAACATTTATATAATTAATATTGCACATTAATTGCAAAATATTAATCCATGAATTTGTATATTACAGTAGATCTTTATAATGAAACTCTATATAATGTACAACTTCTCAGGCATAAACAGGGCCAAAACTAGCTTTTTTTTGCACCCGGGGCAAACATGGATTTTGGCACCCCCCCCCCCCCCATTATTTTGATATGTTTCAGACATATTTGGCCATGTTTGCAAGATAAATTCAATGATGTGTGAAATGTGATCCATTTAATGCAAAATTTTATATAGTGCACAATCTTACATTTTTAGGTTTGCATTATAAAGATCTTCTACTGTGTATTGAAACTAGTGGTGGTTTATCTGCTAAATTTTGTTTTAAATCTTCATGAAGATAGATTCCATGGCAAAATCTTTAAAATGTTACCACTGATTCACTATTTTAGTAACGTCTTTTAACCGGATTTCGAAAACCTATTTTTATTATGAACATAATATGAAACATTGAACATAGGCATAGCCGTATGAAAGCACGGCTGGGTGCAAGAACTTTTGAGAGACCCTTCCTTTCCAAGCTAGTTAACTCCATCTCATTTGTACCAATGTTGGCAGTTTAGCTGATTTTTTTTCTTCATCTAGCAGAAATTTCAAATAGAAATTTTTGCTATATTTAATTATGTTAGCTTAAGTTTAAATATATAAAATTTCAGTAGAGTTAAGTTTATTACAAAAGCATTTTTATATTTTTCCCAGATAGTTTTCCCAGTTTCTCTGCTCAACAAATAACTCTTAATGTTTTTCAAAGAAACAGTAAAGTTTCAATGACTTGTTTAGAAATTGTTAAAGTGTTTGAAATTTATTTAAATATGTGCTTAAGATATCAGTTTATTGTTTTTGAATATTAATTTACTTACTTAAAGGATACTATTGTCTTTCAGTAACCCTGTTTTGCCACATTAGACCCTGCTGTGTTTACATTGTAGATATGACTAGTTGGATGAGTGTGTGGCAGGAAAATCCTTTCATCTCGGTTAACCTGCAGCTAACTGGTTTTGCTGCTTCACTCTAACCATTTAAATTTGCATATTAATCTTTAACCTCATTTCATTTTGTATTTAAGCCTGGAGATTTTGCTTCAAGGGGTGGAGATGCAATATGGAAGCAACTCTTCCTGCACTGGCTGCAATTATGAATTGGCAGTAGTGTTAGCTGATATATTTATACTGTCTGGTACAGCTTATTCCTTTTCTTATATTATTTCATCCAGACATGGGGTCTACAAACTATGGAAAGTCTGATGCCATGCTACTGCTGTTATATTAAGCTTTACTCTTGTTATACCATTTTTACTCAAAATTTATTAACATCTGTTTGTTGGTTAATAAATTTAGTTACTATTTTAAAAATTTGTTTTAAATTATGGCCTTATACACTCAGTGAAGACATCATCCTACATCATGATAGTAAAATTTAATTCTCTTTAGTATAGTGATCCATGGTCCAACAAATTACAGACATTGTAATTAAAATAAAATGAAGGTAACTATTCAGAAATTTTGGTAGACATTTTGAATAAAAAAATTTGCTAAATTGCCAGTACTACCTCCCACAATACAATTTTATAAATAAGCATATATACACAGAAATTTTATTATGAACTCACAACAAAATTAATAAGAAATGTGTTTTACTATTTTGTGAAAAATATTTTTCTTTGGGCGTGAGGCCCTGTGTGGTTACACACCCCTAAGGACAGCTGTGAAAATAGGCAATTTTTATTTTCCTTAATATGTATAATTGTGCATTCCAATAATAGTAATAAATGCCAGAGCACACTATAGTCTTAAACAAAGTCTCAGAATAAACAAATTAATATTCTTTGTTTTAGTAGGTGCAAAAACTGTGCTTCATGCATGATTAAATATATTTTATGTACTTATTTTTTAATAGGGAAGTGTGAAATAATGTAGAATTTTTTGATTTATTTTACAGTTTTTTCAACACGATGAGGCATGCTTGTGGATGCTATGGCCTTCCAGATGGTACAACATTTGTACAATTATTTCATTTGTTGGGTACATATTCTTTGATTAAACCTCCCCGTGATAGTAATGTAACTGAGAGCGATTTGGTAAGATTACTTTTTAATTTTAATTACAGTAGAAGATCTTTATAACGCAAACTTAAAAACGCAACGTTGTGCGTTATATAGAATTTTGCATTATATGGTTCACATTTTACACATCTTTAAATTTACCTAGTAAACATAATTAAATATGTCTGAAACATATAAAAATACATTAGCGTATCTTTATACTACATTCCTTGTCACCTGGAATTATCCAAATTATAAATTTTTGCATTAAAAAGGTCATTCCACATTGTTTAATTTACTTTATAAACATGGTCCAACTTACCTGTACCAAATCACTGATATTACTGATTTTCAATTACTATATATATACTGAATATATATATATACTGAGTATATTACTGATTTTCAAAAATGTTTATTGTAATAATAGCAATTTTTTCCTTAAAAAGTTTTGAATTAAGGAAATAAAGTTGAACTAATGTATCAAATTCAGTTTTCTAGAGTAGCAAGTTTTACAATGTGGGAACTCAGGTGCTTCTTAACTGCAAAATTCATTGTTTACATCTGAGAAGTTGTGTGTTATATGGGGAATTGCTTTATATAGATTTGCGTTATAAAGATCTTCTGCTGTATCTGTTAACTGCAACAGATGTTAGCGAAATTTTCAATAACAGACTGGGGTTGCTGTTAACAACTGGATCTAACAGCTCCATAGTTGCTAATTCAGAACATCATACTTATTTTCAGCAGAATTCACCAGAAAGTGTTGTTGGATTCCTAGCAGGCTTTGTTGCATTTAGAGGGCAAAAAATGACTAAATGCATAGATTGTAAAAATTGTTTGCTTTTCAGTGAGGAAAATGAAATTTAATAAAGGCTAAATCTTATGGCTTCTTAAAATACTATCAATAATATCAATAATAATATCAATAGAATTTCTTAATTTAATTTCAATTATTGAAAATTCTACAATGAAGGTTTTGTCTACTCAAAAATTAGGATACACTATTGGATATCATTACAGATTTAGGACAAGTAAATACTTTACCATTAATTGGATGTATAAACCACCAGAAAACCTTCACAATGGCACTTTTAAATTATTATGTAAAGGCTAATAAGGTACCAAAAAGATGTGCATACACAAACCTGGTGCATGATTTTTATGCAAGATGCAACCAGATTGTTTTAAGTACCGTTGTCATGCAAAAATACCATACTTAATCTTAGTACAATAGCTGCATTAAGATGTTGTAGGGTTGCCATTTGCATCTAGAATTCTACTAAAAATGACTATTGTATGTACCAGGTGATTATGACTATTATTTTAACTGTACTGAAAACACTACTTTTAATCTCCACCAGGATTACCTGCATAAAGTTTAACAGAAATTTTGAAAATTTAACTAATGCTGTCAGATAAAGAACATTTGCAATTTATTTTGCAATATATTAAGTATCCACTGTCATACCTCTAAATTTCTTCTGGTGCTTTTAACAAAAAATATTTATTTTACATACACTGTTAAAAATATGCAGCATTGTCACTCCACCGCTTTTATAGAATATTTCTATTCTGACCAATGAGAATGCTCCATAACATAGTCATGTAACAGTTTCCTATAAAAGTGATGGAGTGACTATGTAGTACAGTTTTTAACAGTGTACTCCATAGAGTGCTATGCTAATATTAAAAAAAATCCCTGCCGGCCCGGCCTACAGGCAGAGGTAGATTTCATAATTCATTAAGTCAAATATACTAATTTCACAAACAAAAACTAAATCATGATTAGAGATAAATCCACTTTAACAATTTTATCTGGCCACTTTTGATGAGTATTTATTTCATTTTTATATAATAACTGGTTTTATCAGAATCATGTTAGGGCGGTATTCAAAAAAATACTTTTCCATGCTCAACAACTCGAAATTTTCTGGCATAATTCCAGATTCATTTTTAATAAAAAAAATATGAAACTTGCTGATGTAATTTTTGAAGAGATTTATAAGAGACCTGTGTTTTTATTATTTTTTTTTTCAATTAATTAAAACTTGATATATAAACAATTATTTTCTCAGAAGGACAATATTTTTTGTTTCTAACACAATCGCTTCGGGAAATTCCGTTCAAAATGCCTACTTTGACATCATTTTTTGAAATATATTCTACCTCTATCAAAAAATAGATCATTACGGTACATTATATAGTTTCTGAATAAGCGAATATACCAATTAAATGCGTTTGAGAGCAAAAATGAATTTAAAAATGAGTCAGAAAATAAGCAGTTTGGATTTGAGCATCCTTAATACAATGATTTTTCCAACACAATCCGCTTCTGTAAATTCTGTTCAAAATGCCCTTTTTAACAGCATTTTAAAAAATATATTCTGCCTCTATCAAAAAATCGACTATTAAGGTACATTATATAGTTTCTGAGTAAGAAAACTTACCAATTGTGGAAGCCTTTGAGAGCAAAAATGAATTGTAAAATGAGTCAGAAAATAAGCAGTTTGGATTTGAATACACTCTTACTAAGATGATTTTTTTCTTCAACCGCTATGTATTTTTAATTTGTTTTTGCTGTAAGAATTGGTCCTATCCAAAACTTGTCTATATAGATGTTGTAGACAATATTAAGAAGATATATGATAAATTCATGGGGATTTTATATCTTTTGAATTGACGGAGTTATAGATTTTTTTCTTCTTCAAACCCCCTTTTTGTTTCCGTTTTCTTTTTTTTTTTTTTTTTGTGGTACGAATTGGTCCTATTAAAAACTTGTGAATATAAAAGTTGTAGATAATATTAAGGAGATTTATAATAAAATTAATTGGATTTGGTATCTTGAGAATTGACGAAGTTATGAATTTTTTTCTCTCAAAAACACTATTTTTTGCGCCCCTTCAGTCCATTTTTAACTTTATCAAAAATCTGTGATACATAAATGTTTGGCCATATTTTTAGAAGTAATAAAAACTTTAAACTGATTTGATATGTAGAAAAATTAAGAAGCTATGGGGGGTTGTCTGTTTTCACAAAACCCCTCCCTATTTCTATCCCCTTGGTCTGATTTTGCCCATTAACGAACTTGACCAACATTTTATGTCTATTGATTATATGTATCAGTTTGGAAGAGATTGGTGCAGAATTATGAAAGTTATCGTGTCCAGAAGAAAGGTATATAGATAGATAGATAGCTAGATAAAATTTTTTGCTGAGGGTGGTTTTGGGTTCTAAGGGTCATGATCGTGTAGATCTGCAAAACTTTTTCAGAAATTCCAACATAGGTAGTATTTCATACGAAATCTACCTAAAATAAACACTACCAGCCGACTGCTGGGCAACATATAACAATGATATGTTCCCGCACCATGTTGGTTAAATCAAAGTACAATTGCGTAATTTGTTATTTCTGTTTGTATAAATATTTTTTATAAAATATAATTATGAGTGTAAAATTATAATGTTTATATATTTAAGTAAAATAGGAGTGTAAGTTCATACAAAAATTATTAAGTTGATTTTAAATATTAAATATATATTTTTTAAAAATTGTTGTATTGTAAAATGAATGTATAATGTTGAATAGAGTTCGGATCTCAGATAACAACAATAGCCAGACGCCATGGTGTCGTTTTATGACAAGCCAATGGAAAGTGGTGTATAATTAGAAATCGTAAAATAATAAAAATGTTGGAAGAAATTTATGGCCTTAATAAAAGTGTTGGGATAAATTTATGTCTTTTCAGACCACCCAAACTTTAAGGCAGATAATAATATTAAAGTATATGTAAAAGGCCATTTGCAGACTGTTAGCTAATAGGCCTATCGAAGGATAATGCAAAATCTTCTCACATCCAATAAGAGTGGACTAGACAAAATAGTTCCACCCACTGCAAGAGTTGGTGTGCTAGAAGAAAAAGGTTTGAAAAAGAGAGTCTGAAAAAAGATGTAGAGGACGCAGGAGCTCTCCTGAAAGCCCGTGCAATGAATCCTGAAAGCCCTATTAATGCCCAGGCGAGATGGACATATCGGAGTGAGCCTAAGCAAGCCTAATTGAGGATGTCTTCCTGATGTTAAAATAAAGTGGATTGTTCTACAGAGGTCCGTAGCTATGCATCCTGCCATCCCGATATCGCCGCTCTGATACGAAGCGAATTCCTGATGACATATGGATATGATCCTAAGCAACGCGACAACTCTGAATTTGATGAATAAAGGCCACCATCCCGTATATTAAAAAAAGGTACTACTTTAAACCTTTTCTTTTACCACTTAAAATCATATAAAAAATTATAAATATCCTTTTCTGATATTTTATGGTAGAGAGTAATCTGAGATCCGACAAAACCAATAATTTAATATAATTAAGGTAATTTAAAAATGAAAGAGAATTATTCTTTTAGCAAAAAGAAAAATATATAATAATAAGAGTAAATGAAAATATTGTCTTTTTTTTTTTTAAAGATTAAATATACATAAAATAATGAGAAGCAAACAAAAGTGTTGCTTTCTTTTTTTTGAATTAATATTATGTATTTCTGTATATAGTTGTGTTCAATGTAAATAAAATATTTAATCAAGTTTTAAAAAGTTTCTGTAATTATTTAATTGATAATGTTTAAGGTGTGTCAATTTATTTTTACAGCTTAAATTTTAGTTTAATTCATAAGTGGAAGAGTTCGTCTAAATAATTCACAACGCAAACTCTTAATTTTATTCGTAATTATTTAAATTTAATAATTACATTTTGACGCGAATTATAATTTAATTTTATTAATGCTTCGCGTTGCTCTTCTACTAGAATTATGTAATTACGATCACTTATGTTATTTGAATTTATCTAAGGTATATAAAATTATATACCAATTTACTATGAGGTTGCTTGGATGATTTGGACCAATTAACAATTTTGGATATAAATTAAATAGAAAATAAACAGGTGTAATTATCTGTCCAGCACCGACAAATTTTAACTTTGACCTCAAGTTGCATGCGTCCCAAGTTCATTGTCCCAGTGACTTTTATTTTTGTTCTTTAAGTAAACATGCAAATATTTTTGTACAAATGTTTTTTTTTTTTTTTTTTTTTCTGTTTCACCATAGTACAGCGCCTAGAAGATACAGTGTGGAAAACGGCTATTCCTATTAATGCTTTAAAAAGTGCTAAAAACTTGTATCCCATAAATCTCCAACAATGCTCGGTGGCAATATGCTGATACGAGCGCCATCTGGTAGCTCTTTTTAATATAAACACAGTGTTTTCAAAAATTATAGAATGTTAAATATCAGAAACTATAAATATAAGATATTTTGGTCTGTTATAAGCTAATTTAGTTAAGGAATGACGTGAAATAGGTTAAAGAGTCGCTTTTAGAATGACTATATATCGTTTTTAAATCGCTTCAGTACTGAAAAAAAAATGGATCTGTGTTTGCAAACGTGAAAATAAGAAAAATCCGTATTTCATGTTCATTTGATTTCAAATGCAAGCTACTTCTTGGCGTTCTCTCTTTCATAATGCCTTTCAAATTTTTCATCATGATCATGAATTGAACAGTAGATTCACTGTTACTACATTTATTTTTATACAAATATAAAGGTCTTCCCACTGTTGCACTGCATAACTACTCTCATTTTGTCAAAATTGCTTGGATTAAGATGAGAGATATCTTGGGCACTGCTTGTTCATGAATCATCTTTTCATGCTGCTGTTATATGTTCTAATCAAGCTTCTCCTTTGTATAGCAACAAACTTTTCTCAATAAACATGTTTCTCGAATGTTTAACTAATGGTGAAAATCTGATTAAGATATAAGTTGAAATATCTAGTTTAAATATCAACTGTATGTTTCGAATATTTCCCACTGCATCTATCTATTCCATGATGCAGCATCACATGTTACAAAGTTTACATTCCAAGTATTTGACTCCATTTCCGAACTATGGTTTATATAAAATGACTAATCCATGATTGCAAAGTGTGGACTTTAAATTAGCAAGTGCATAGAGGCAAATGACAACAAAACCTTCAATTCTTTACCTGCAGTTTTTTAGTTAATTTTATTTCATCAATTTTTAGTGTATTTCATCATTTGTGATACTATGTCATAATTTTCTTTTGTAAAAATAGCCACAACTTTGTGATTTCGTGTACACTTTAGAAAAGTTTATTGCATAGGTATGTAATACAAGAATAACTTTAAATGAATAAATATTGTATTTAAATCATGACATCTTTAAATAGGATGAAAAGTTTTTTTTTTTTTTTTTTTTTAAGTTTTCAGGAGTATTTTAGGATATTATTATTAATAATGATAGAAAGACTAACTTAGAAGTCACTTTAATAACTACTGCAACTGTAATTTATTTTTTAATAGTTACTGGAAAGAAAAATGCACATTTATATTACTTAAAATTTACATTATTGTAACAAACAAGTGTTTGTAGTTGTGTCACATGGTAATGCATTTTTAAAAAGTATGTTTAAAAATTACTTAAAAGTATCTAAGATTTATAAAGTATTAGTAGTTAACATTAGAAGGGTATTTAAAATCTCTTATTGTTATTTTTCTGCAAAGTAGAGGATTCTAAATTTAAAGTCTGAAATAAAACTTATCTTTTTAGCCACTGTAATTTTACAGCATGAATAGTTTGATCAAGTGTTCAAACTTTGATTTTTGACAGGAAATTACTAATGTATTACACATCTGTTGATGCAGTATTATTAGTCATACAATCACATTCACTCTTGAAGGATATAAGAGTGAAATAAAGGTTTGTAAAAATATTTGTATATTTTGTTTTCATTATTTATCTGATATTATAGATGAATCTTGTTGCAGTCAGCATATTCCTATGATATTTTATCCTGTGTTTAATCTCAACTATTTTGATTTAAATGATGGTATTTTAAATACAGTTAAAAAAAAATTACTTTTATTCGTGAAGTTTTAATTCATACCTTATTGCAGCCTCAACCAACTTCTTCAACACAAATTCAGCATGTTTTTGTATCTTTTCTGTAAACGACAGTTGAAGATTTTTAAATTTAAAGTAATCAAAACTTACTTACTGTGCTTTTATAGGTCATTTTATTGGCTACCACTATTTCTAAACAATCTTCCTGGTACATTTCTATTGAAAATGTTTTAGAAATTTATCATGATGATTAGTGTACAGAAATTATGGTAGCCAAGGAAAACAACCCTGAGAAACCTAGCAATGCCTTAGCTATTTAGTTATTTTACGATTTGAGAAAAAGAAATATAGTTTGATAAGTTGAAGAAAATGATTAACCATTTTACAAATGAAAAATTAAGAAAAAAAAGAAACATATGAAGTTTTTTTGTTGTTGTTGTTGTTTTTGCAGAAAATAAACATACACCAATACAGATTACAAAACAATAACAAGAGCCAGGTCTATGCATATTCCAGCAGTCCACTGCGACAAAATTTAGAGGAAGGGGGGGGGGGGACGACACATTGAGATTTCAAAAATATGGCAAATCCACAAATGCAGAATTGATAAGCATTTTCCTTCATAAAGAGAGAAACAGTTAAGTATTAATTTCAGTGTTCCTTTGGACCTAATTATCGCCTATGCAAATTGACACAACTTTTTTTTAAAAGTATTTTTCTGCATTTAACTTAATCTCAAAATTTTAGGTTTAAATAAGGAAAACATATTTTTCGAAAATAGTAATGTGAAATTGCTTAGCCGGTAATCATTCTCTGCACCTCTCCTAAATTTTCAAATTATAAAAGAAAACAAATTCTGGTGTTACCACACACAACTTTTTTAACTGTTTACAGAAACACTGTGTTTTCAAAACAGTATAAAATTAATAAAAACTTAGATCCTAATTTCATACAAAGATAAAAAGCTTCCACTGGTGATAAACACATCGTGTTTTAAAGAAAATGCATACTTTTATTCAGGTTAAACATTAGCGTAAAGCTTAAACATTTTTCCAATGACAAAATTTTCAACAACTATTCACTTCGACCGTGCTGAAACTAGGCCAATAAATAAGAAAAAAATAGGATTTTATTAAATTGTCACATTCTGGCAGATTTAGACATTCAGACTGGCGTACTGGGTAAGCGACCGTTATACTTTGTGTGGCGGTGTGTCCTAAACCAGCTAAAACTGGGTTTAGGTCAAGCTAATAGTTACAGTCTTAAATTATTTTAAAAAATCCAAATTTGAATGAATTTTTTTTTTATGTTTGTTATATTGATTTTTAAGTTTGATGCACAAAAATATTTATAAAGAATATTTGTGGAAAGCAAAAAGTAAATTGAACAGTCTTTTTCGCTAAAAAATACATTTTAATATGGAAACGGGACTGTTTCAATATTGCCTATAAATGTGATAACCAGAATGGCAGTCAGCTATTTTGTACATACGTTAGATCAAACTGTTCAATGTAGGCCCTTTGAAGGTTCTTTTTGCACCCCTTCGATTATATTCTGTTGCTAGATTTTTAAAAAAATACAGTACAGTCTGCCTAAGGCGGATTTTGCATAAAACGGTAATCTGTTTTACATACAGCTGTAGACAGTTTACTGCATGAAAATCTATTTTAAAGATACTTTGATTTAAAGTGAAATTAATATTTATTAATATTACTAGCAGCATTAAGGGGACAGTTTACCTCAAAATTGATCAAAAAATTTATTTTTGTTCTTAAATATTAAATGAAAGCCTGTTTAATTGTGAATATTTTGACACCTCATTTTTATCCATAAGGCAATTACTATATCACAAGATATTGTAAATTTCATTAATACAACCAGTGCGATTCCCCACACAAATGAAAACTTTAAACGGCTTTTTTCCATGTTCATATTTTCTTCACTTTCATGTTTTAAAAATGCTAAACCTTTTTTTGTATTTGAGATAGAAATTTAACATTTTTTTGTACATGTTCTTTATTATATACATGATTCTACATATTTTACCTACTACTACATGATTCTACATACATTTTATTCTACATATATCAGTAAAAAATTATATTAAATGTAATATTAGATGTATCTAAAAATCCATGCACAGTGTTATATAATACACATTTAAAAATCTAAAAAAAGGATAATTGGGCAAAAAATAAATATTTAAAAAAAGTAATAGGGATTTAAAAAAAATTCAAATTTTCTTAAACTTTTTAAACATTTTAATTAAATATGCAGTTAAAATATTTTTATGCAAGGAGTTCACCATTTGAAGCATATATTTAAAAAAAAAAAAAAATGTTGAAAATGTAAACTGTCTCCTTATGATTTTTTATCCTCCCGCTGCAAAAAAAAAAAAAAAAAAAAAAAAAAAAAAGCTTAAAATAAGTTTAATCATAACATTCTTATTTAATACTAAAAATCTACATACTTAGAATCCTACACCAGTCACTCCACAAGCTAGCATTAAATGGCAGCATTCTTTACAAATTTGTCATTTACATTTCAATATTTTTATTTTATTTTTTTTTTTTTTTTGCATAGAATATGAGGTTGATGTCTAAATGGTTATCTTTATAACTGTTTTGATTCTTTTTCTTCTAAGGACACTTTCAATTCCGCATCCAATTCTGAAATTGAAAGTATCCCCTGAAAGAAGAACTGGAATGGTAATGAATATTTTTGATGGATAATTTATATTTAATGGATATATCACTCATAAGGTAGTAAAATAATGAGTTTTTTAAACATTGCACCATTCAAAAATCCAAGATCTGCGTATTTTACAGTGACTGAATCCAATCCTGCATGCACTAGCGGCTTTTCAGTGTTCATAGTCACCTTTCTACCAGAATATTGGTATATAAAATTTATTTTGTTTTAACTGTAGGATTTCTTAGGGTTAAACAAGGAGAAAAATTTTGGTACTTCTTAATTATCCAATCGACCAAATTACTGTCACCAAATTGTAAGATTAAATGGCAATAATGGTTGCCATTAATTAATTAATTAATTGTAAGATTAAATGCCAATAATGGCCAATAAAACCATTAATTGGACATTTTATTTGTATTTCTATTAATGTTTTACTAATTTATTTGTTTTTTCGTTATTTAAAATAAAAATTATGTCAATGTATATAATTTGGCGAGTGGTTTGGTAATTTGTATAATTTGGCGAAATTGGTCGACGGGATAGCTAAGAAGTACCAAAATTTTTTATGAAATTACTGGTAGTAAAGTGATTTTGTTCCTCTCTTCGAGCCGACACTGCTTTTGTGGTGAAACGTTGGTGTATAGATATGAGATGAACATAAGCAATAAAAATAATTTAATTGAGATATAAGGGAAAATGTTCATCAGTTATCGTCACAGAATGGCTGAAAAATATTTTAGGTACCAAACCCATCTGCTGATTTCTTCGAAAATTAAAACAATTCTTGCAACAGATTTATAACGCACCTGCCTACACCATCAAGAACACACCAAATCGTGCTCTGGGAATCTTGAAAACGAGGAAATTTTAACATACATGTAGACATATGCACATACATATTGAATCATTATAAAAATTGGGAGAATAGATTCAGGCAGGGTTGTCGGCTTTTAGTCCGGCCAAAAAAAGCCGGTCGGCTTTTTTTGGTTTTAACCATTTAAAAAAAAGCCGGCTTTTATTTTTCAAAAAGGTGGTTTATAGATAATTCATATAAAATATGGATTAATTTATTTTTAATACACTTATAAATATTTTCTACTAAAAAAATATAAACTTCTATTAAATTTTGTCAAATAAATAAGTCCTTATAACTGCTAAAATGCAACTGTGAAGGTATTATGTCAGGGGGAAAAAATATAAATATTCGGAAGAATGCATTAAATTAGACTCTAAAGTATTGGTTTGGAATTTTTTAATATAGCAGCTCTACACATACCACATATTTTAAAGATTATATGAAAGAATCAGAAAATGTCACACATCAAAATAGAAAATTCTTACATACTGACATTTACTTATTAAAATTGATTAAAACTAAATAGCACACATGTATTTAATAACTGAAATTATCTCATATAATACTTGAGAACACCCAATAATAAGCAATTGATATTCTAACTTATAAAAATGATATATGTAGAAAGTTTTTCTGCTACTAAGCTGTTCTGTAACTTATTCCAGATATGTCCATACGGACAGATTAAAATCGTAGAATGAACAATGTTGAAAGAGAAATTAGGAAGGATATAACATTTGAGGAAATTTTAATACATGTAAGTGCATAAAATGAAGAGAACAATTTAAAAAAAATTCTTCAAATAAAACTTGTTGAATTAGAATTTGAAAAGCTAGTTGCTATTTAAAATAGTGCATATTCATGCATAAATTAATGCATATGTTATTCATAACACTGTTTTAACCCTTGAAGGGCACCGGTATATAATATATACCACTTACTTTTAATCCCAAAATGCCACCAGAATTTTTGAATTAAATTTTGCATTTATAATGTACAGTCGTGGGGGAAAAAAAAAAAGTAAACACCCCCTACAAACTCCTCAACAAATTATTGAACAAGAAAGTTACTGGTACCGAACGACTGGAAATAAAGTCTACTTTTAAATGATGTAAATAAAATTTGCTTAGGGGGCCATCTACAAATTCAAACGAACCGTAACTTTGCTTTTTTCAAAGGCAGTACACACTTCTGACAGCATAAATGAACTCTACACCCTTCAATTAGCCTAAAAACAAATTTTTATGCAATTCGTACCATAAGTTTCCGAGAAATTAATTATTTTAAAACGAGCGTATTTTTGTATCCAAATTGAAGTTCGGTACTCGATTGTTAACCGAGAGAGAGTTCTTGATCAAGGCACCTGAAGCACCACTCAAGCAGTCAATGAAGCCGGTTAGATTACAGGACAGCAGAAGAAATTAAAAAATATCTACTCACTTCTATCATAGATGGCCCCTTAAACCATCATTTTGCCATTTTTTAAGCATAATTTGAAAACTACTTGGAATTAAAATGTGAAAATTTGGATTTCCATGAAGCAGGACTTAATAAATCTAAATCCATCAAAAAAAAATTGTAGGTTGCAATTCATAATTTTTTCGAATATTAATTTCATAATTCATATCATAAAATTATAAAAATTGCAAATTCAGTGTATTTATGTTTGGCTATATTAGAATTATTGCTACACAAAAAATTAGCACATTAGGAGCATAATTTCAGGAGATATAAATAAAAATATGAAAATGTAATTTAACATTAGAAGCACTAAAATTTGAATGTTTATAATTCAAAAACTTATCATTCAAATAACTTGAAATTTGGTGTCTAGGCATAGTTTGAACCGAAGATTTGAAATATCTCGTTAAAATTGGGTATTGCTATTGAAAAAAATGAAGTTTGGATTCATTTTAATATGTAGATGGCTTCCTAAGCAAATTTCATATACATCATTTAAAAGTAGACTTTATTTCCAATCGTTCGGTACCAGTAACTTTTGTTTGCAATAATTTGTTGAGGAGTTAGTAGGGGATGTTTACTTTTTTTTTTCCACGACTGTACATGTAGAAGAACTTTTAGTTATTTTCAGATAAATTTGTTCATAAATCCTGGTATCAAACAATCATTTCAATATTTTAGCAACAGAAGTACTTTGCCCCTGAAAGGGTTAATAGAGAGAAATGATGTTTTATTAAATGACTTTATGTGTGATTTTAAATAAATGTTTATGAGAAATAAAATAAGATGTATATTAATATTCCTTAAAATTAGTTAATAATATATATGACTAAGCAACCATTGTCTTTTTTAATTATATAAAGCAGTAAAAATGAAAAAAAAAGGCTGTTAAGGTCAGTATAAACCAGAGAAAGCAATTGGTATGGCCTCTTATTCCAATATTAATGTCTTCAATATTGAAAAATTTGGTTATATTGATTTCTACCTCAATTAAATGTCTTTAAAACTAATTAAAAAACACGTAAAAATGTGTCATTTATAATTAAAATACTTCAATGCATAAAAGCCAATTCTGACCAAAAAAGGCCAGTTAAAACGAATAAAAGACACCGGCATGGCTTTTTTAATTTTTAGCCGGCTTTTTTGCAACCCTGATTCAGAGTATTTGAAAATGTAAAAATATACCATTATTTTCATTTATTTTTATTGTGATTACAATGACTTCCTATTTCCTTCCTTATATTGTACGTGTATGGAAAGTAAACTCTGCAATCTTGAGTAATATATGAGGGTATCAATCAGAGTTCTCACTGCCGAAATATGCCAAAATATTTCATTTGGTGAGAAAACTAAAGATTGAAATCGTCAAATTGCAAGTGATTTTTTTTTGTTTGTTTGTTTCAGCCACTTTCTCAATGATGTTACTGTACGATTGAATCTTTCCTGTGTAATTCAATATTTCTGTTTTGATATTCTTCGTGTTTCATGACGAATCTATTACTGCCATTATTTGCATTTGGCTTTTAGTCAAAAGCCAGGGAGAACCCCTTTGCCAACTTTTATCGTTGTTCTTTGGCTACTTTTCTAAATCATTAGCTGTAGAAATATAATCCTAACAGTAAAGAATGTCAAAGTTGTTCTTCATCATCTTAAAAGTAATTTATGTCAAAATAATTATTTTTTAAAAGTTACGAGGTTTACGTTTTTCGTCTGCCCCTGGGTTTTATACCTTACATTTAGAAAAATCTCCGTAGCAGGTAAAATAGTAAAAATTTCATTTATGTGCAATCAAAACTTACCGAACTATGAAACGTTGAATTTTATGGAATCTTAGTATTTTCTGGCACTAAAAACAGGAAAACGTCTTTTGCTTCATCCATATGTGAAAAGTAAAAATACATAAATAAAAAATAAATCTTGACAATAGTGTGATTTTTATTAGTATTCTACAATGTTTCGAATACCTTAAAAAATCGTACTGGCCCTGATGGCACTTTTAAAGTGAAAATCATGCCCAATTCTCAGAAAATATTGGTAGGTACTTTGTAATTAAAGAATTGTAATTCATTTCTTTATTATTTACTTATTTGTGTTTAATATGTTGTTAAAATACTTTGACTTTCAAAGAATAGTATATAAATTTTAAATTTCAAAATAAAATTGTGCAGAATTTGCTCGAGTAACAAGAGGATGCATAAATTTTACTTGCTCCAGGACTCTGAATATATTGCTACGGCACTGATTCAAACACAAAAAACAGAACGTGTTCCTGTAGATACACAGAATTAAAGTCAATATTTTAAATCTGATTATTAAATCAAAATTGCTAGAATATGGGTGGGTAAAGTAATTTTGAAATTTTGTTTTCTTATTTTTCTTTCCCATAGATGCTTCATCTGAAAACTACACTTTTTTTAAACACAATTTTTTTTTTTTTTTTTTAGAAGTATGAGATGCAAATATTTTGTTTTACCAAAATTTCCTTTCAAAAGTACAGAATGCATAAATTATGTAGAGACATACATTATGCAAGTAAATATGGTGTTTTCATCTTGGATTTCGATACTTTTTCACATTACTTAAAAAATAAGAAAATTTATTATTTTAATCACTGATTTTTTTCTTTTCAATGATGAATTTTTGATATGAATCATCTGATTAAAGCTGGCTTGTTTTTTTGTTTTTTTAAGAAGTCAAAGAAATTTTGTGATACATCATGATTTAAAAGCTATTGATGATTCATTATTTTTTTCATTTGATATTAATTAGCTATAGTAATGTGAATCTGAGCAAGATTTGAAATAGATTTTATAACAAGATTTCAGTTGTATTTTACACAAAAATATCTTAAATAAATTAACATATGTAGATGTGAAATCTAAATAGTAATACACAATTTAAAAAAGCTAAAGACCTTTAAAAAACTTAAAAACAAAAGCCAGTCAGTTTGGTTTTTAAAATAATGACTGCCCTTTTTGTTGGCCTGTCCAAGATGTACACTGTGCATATCAGGAAATCATAATAGATTACTAGCTACAACAACAATATTTATATCTAGGGATGTACAGAATATTTGGTTAGGCCAAATATAAAAATATTCGGCCAAACCAAATACTTAAAAAATCTATTTTCAAACTGCCAATAAATAAAGATATTCAAAGACACTCAGTAATCTGCAATCGAACTTTCGATTCCTTTTTTACTTATTTCATGTTAAAAGTTTTTGGATGTACTCACTGGATGGCACCACTGCATTTTTCCAATCATGTAATTAGCCAAGATAACAAATTTTCTCTCACACATGAAGCTAGGAATTGGAAAAGTGCTTGCTAAATGGAGGAATCCCCTTTTTGAGAGTGTCTGTTATGAAGAATTTATTGTATATAGATTTTTCATTAAAAAAAATATTTTAGACATTCTTTTTAAAAACCGGGTCAATCAACCCTAGCTTTTTCTTTTGCTTTAAAATATTTGTTTTAGAATATAAAAAAGTATTAAATTTATTTTAATTCACAGAAGCCATAAAGTTGAAAGTTTTATTAATAAACAAAGTTTTAAAACTATCCTTTTTTTAAATAATAACTCAGAACATAGATTACTTTTTTTAGTGCAAAGTTTACATGTGAAAGGTCTTGTTCATCAAAATGAAAGTATTTGTGTTATACCAGGGGTGCATAATATGTCCGATCCGGCGATCTAGGATCAGGGGGAAATTATGTAGTAAAATATGCAATTGATTTTGATTTTAACAATGAATTACATAATTCTCCATGATAGAAAAAATTTCACTACAAATAAAAAGACCCGTATGGCGACTTTCACAAAATCGATCTCAGAATAATATGTACCGTATATACTTACACATAGGTTGAGAAATTAAAAAAAAAAATTATCTACGGTAATACAGAATTTATGTAAGCCTATAACATCATAAAATTTTGGGGAAATTTTTATTTGAGAAATGTTGGAATTTCTGCACCTCTGTGTTACACATTGAGGAATTTCAAAGAACAGACGATAAAATACATATTCTTCGAATCAGAAATTAATCACATAATTCAATAAAATATGTAGAACGATTTTTATGCATTCAAAGTAAATCATAACTCTAATAATTAAAAACTCAGAAAATTGAAGATGAATAAGTTTTATTATGACCAAGAAAAGCCTTGGTTCAGATCAGATATAGCACTGATCACTTGCTTCCAGAATTTAATTACATCTACATTAAAACAAAATGAAAAATAGTAAAGTAAAAAAGGGTTGCAATAATTCTTGGCGATGACTCATTTTCGCCAAGTCAAACAGAAAAAAAGGGGGGTTTTAACACACATGATGTAAAATGTTTTTAAATATAACTTTTTAATACTTTAAAACCCAGAAATGTAGGAGAATTCAGCCAGCTGAATATTCGATATTCAGTTTACCTGTGTGTCAAATATTCAGTATTCAGCTCAAAGCACTATTTGGCGTATTAATCCACAGTACTGGAAATGAATTATCTGGAATTCTGAAGAGCTTCTTTAGGAGAAACACTATATTTTTGAAAAAAAATTTTCAAGAAATTTTTTGAAATATATATATACATAGGTAAGTATATACATAAAATCTTTTTTAAATGATTCCAACAAAAACACCAATTCAATCTGTATAGTATTCAGTTTTCCTTTTCTAGCAAAATTCCTTAAATGCAGGAATCAGCTTGAAATATTTTCTCTCTGTGATCCCTTGTACATATCATAAAAGCTAGAAAATAATTTTTTTTTTCAACCTAAATCTGTAGCACACATTTAGAAAAATTATGGTCTTTCAACAAAAATTCAGGGACTTCGCAGGAAGCAGAACCTAAATTTAATTATTTGGAGGCCTTTTACAAAGTTAAACATTAGGAATTATTCAGAAACATAAACATATAACCTTGAGTATTTTAAAATTTCTTTTTTCTTTGTTCTATTATAGATAAATGGCAAAACAAGACAACATTCTCATTTTATTTCATGTAAAATAATAAATAAAAAATGTACTTTACATTAAAATCTACCAAAATGTGTGAAGGATACAGCTTTGATATCAATGTGGTTAATAAGATTAATAATAAAAAGAGCTATGAGTAACAAGTAAAGATGTAAAGATTTGAAATATTTTAATTGAATCTCACCTTCCACTTTACAAAAATTAACTAAAACTGGTTTGAAAAAGTACATTGCTAGATAGAACAAATACCTGTTTATGATGCTACTTAAACTTTTTTCGGTTAGCCGGGCGCCAGTGTTATATATATATATATATATATATTTATATACATATATATTTACATATATATATGTGTGTATATATAGGGGAAGACGGGGTACAATGAAACAAGGGGTACAATGAAACATTACTTGTAAAATCAATAAAATTTGTCATACAGAGTTGCAGTTTATATATATGTTGTACAACTATAAGTTCCAATTACTGATGTGATTTGGATACATTCACACTTCTACAACAGTAGCAATAAAAGATTATTGCTTTTACACCATTGAAAGTAACTTTCTTTACTAAAAGTAATTTTGTTTCTTTTTCCTTGTTTTTATATGTAATAATTATTTTTTCTATACATTGTTATCTTTGGGTTGTTGTCTTCATAACTCCAAAACCAAACTAAAAAAAATAAATGTCAGAAGTTTGAAAATAAATTTTTATTTAGTAACCTCAGTGCGGGGTACAATGAAACACTTACAGACGGGATACAATGAAACATGTTTTATTATAGTAATAAAAGTAGTAAATAGAATATATTAGAAGTAAGAGTAGGAAAACAGAAAAAAAAAGAGTTTTGCTCTAACCAGGTCAGTAAAAAATGCTCTTGTTAAGTAATTAAAAAACTGAAAGAGAAAAAAAGCTAAGAAGGGATTGTTTTGAAAACAAAGTCTGCCTGCTACAGACTCTGATGATGATCCAGATTTTTTTTTTTCCAGGCCCAGCTGGTCATCGAGGTACTAAGAATGAGATATCCACACACATGTATGGCACAAGCAGTATCCATATAAATGGAAACATAAGGAAATATATACCGTTGGAGAAATCATACATTTAAATGAAGTCAAATGTGAAGTACTTGATATAAAAAGACTCCAACCTAGTTTTATTTATTTTTTTTTTTTAGGAACTTACATTAAAAAAAAAAACTCATTGTGTTGAAACTACCACCCCATATTCCTTCAGGAGCAACTGAAATATAAGCAGAAATGCTAATTTTTGAAACTGACTTGAGCCAATTTAATATAAAATGAAAGGTATTTCTTAAACCAATAGAATTTTCTCATTTTTCATCTTAGACTATAATATTTTTATCAAGTTCCTTATTAATCATGTTTTATTTTTGTATTTATCTCATTTTTCATAAAATAAACTATACTGGGTGAAAATTGCTTCCATCATTTGGAGTGTTTCATTGTACCCCGGCATACAGGGTACAATGAAACACTCTAAGACATTTATTTTTTGTTATTTTTCAAGCATAAAAATATTGTTTAGAACCTAATAAAAATTTATTTAGATGGGGAAAATACAAGATTAAAAATATGCATTAATTATATTTTTGTGCATGCAAAATTATGGATAGGAAAAAAAAAATTAGTAAAATTTGTTTCATTGTACCCCGTCTTCCCCTACAATATGTGTAAAGTACAGAACCATTTATCCGGAATGCTTAGGGTCAGATGTATTCCGGATAACTGGTTTTTCCGGTTAACTGGTTGTGCATTAAAGCAGCATCCTTTTGACAAGTTTTGTGGAATATGTGTGGTTGTGGCATTATTTATGATTTTAAATTAATAGATTACTTAGATTAAAAATCAAAGCAAGAAAGACAAAGTTAACCAGAGTTTTAAAAAATGTAATTTATGGGAATCCCTTAGGAACAGAAATTCTTCTGTTTACTCTGCATAAAAATTAAAACATCTAAAATACAACTAAATATGTTTTCTTTTCAAATACTAGATGTTGTCCTCAAATTACATAATTGTTTCAAGCAAAGCCTATGTCAAACTGGCAGTGTATGACACCTTTTTCTGCAAAGATTCTGAAATCAGTCTATCAGAAATATCATTCCGGTTAACTGGTTTCTGGATAAATGGTTCCATACTGTATATGTATATATATGTATATTTACGTATATGTATGTACATAAATATGTATATGCAACACTGGCACCCGGCTGACCGAAAAGTACCCTTTTTTCTTATTTTCATAATTAGAAGTACTGCTTTCTGTATAAATTCTACATTTACTAATACACTGAAAACATTATTTGTATTAATTAACATTTTAATAAGAATATAGTATTACTTAGTATTTCAATTATTTTTAAGCTGTGCCTTATTTAGAAACAGTGGAGTAAGAAATATGAAGTCTAATCAAACATTAAAAATTACTTACCAGCATTTTCCTTGTATATGTTTGTACCTAAGAAAACTTCCCGTACTGCACTGTCCTTTATATAATCAGACCTTGTGCAGCAGAGAAGTTCACCTGACACGTTAGTGCTTGTACTTTTCCCATCAGCTGACTGGTAACAAATATCTCATCTTTGGTAACATTATTAGATATTGTGGCGATGACATCTTGCACAGGTAGGAAGCAATCAAGCTAGTCTTTTGCTCTGTGCTATAAATCTCTGTTACTGTTCCTGTGTTCTTCAGTTTAATCCTCGCCGCTGCACTTTTCTCTTGCATTGGTGACTTAGGGCAAATGGACACGGACCTTCATCAACATTATCTCCTCTTGAGACAAACAGATGGCAGCATTGAAACTTCCAGCATGCAAAACTAGTAAAACACTCACAGCACAAAAGCCTATGATGCCTACATTATTGTGTAAACAAAACAAATAGACCACAATGTCATTCAATTGATTTAAATATTTCATTAAAAAAAAGTTTTAATTTTACATATAAAGGTAAAGTATGAATATTGAGAAAATGTGGCAAAATGATTATAACAATCATTAATTAAAAATTAATACAGTAGACTCCCTCAAATCCACAAACACCTAAAATCTGCACATCTTTAGAGATGTAAACAGTGGAATTTTCATTTCAGATGTAAGGGCAAAATTACACAATTGTTTAGTTTTATTTCATCCTGTATTTATTTTAATATATAATTCTTAATAATATGACTGAACTCGTGTTTTTTTCATGAAATGAGTATATAGGGTAGATGTGCCAGTAATGGACACCCTTAAGGAATTTCTTTTAAAATTATTTTTTTATTAATAGTTATAATTATTATATTCCAGTTTTTTCAATATTATATTAATCTATCAACAATATTTAACCATTCCTATGGTCTCATTTCCCAATATGAATTGAAATTTAATTTAAATAACAGAAATATATCAAAACACCCAAAAGCCCAGTAATGGACACCTTCTGTTCCAGTAATGCACACCCCATAAAAAGTAATAAATATAATTATTTTTATGACTGTATTTACAACCAGAATTTATTGAATACATACTAATGAAACAAAATAGTTATTTTCAAATAAATTTAACAATTAGGATACCAGTAATTAATAAAATATTTGTGATAACCATTTACTGTTTGCATCAATTATTGTAATTATCAGAAGATCAATGTTTTAATTATTTTAGATGGATAGTTTAAAATACTAAATATCAGGCAATTACAGCTATCAAATTATTGAAATAGTGGAGAATTTAAAGGGTAATTAAAAAAAAAGTTTTGGAGTACAGTAGACTCCCTCAAATCTGCAACCCTAAAATCCACACACCCTCACAGATATAAACAACGAAACTTTTAGTTCAGATGTAGGGTCAAAATTAGAGACATTTTTTTTATTTTTATATCATTCTTACATATTTTAAATGCGATTCTCATTAATATGACTGAACTCATGTTTTTTCATGAAGGAAGTAAAAACTTATTTCCGAAAAAAAAAAATCAAAATATTGATGATATTTTTGGTAATCACCAACTTTTTACCAAATATATTTACTACGTATTAATCAAGCTTTCTTGGTTATTAAGTCCGGCTAAACGTAAAATAAAACTTTCTTATTTTATGATTTTCATGTGAAATAGTAGGGTACCTTTATGAGGAAAGTTGCATTGAAAAATTTAAAAAAAAAAATGTATCTTCATGGTGTATATTTAATTATACTCATACATTATTAACGACATTTATTTATAATGTTTTAAGCATTTTTAAAACCATCTTCTTAATTCTCATTTTAGTTCATTACTTAAGTATTTTAATATTCTATTATATTGTAAGTATTCATTATAATTTCAATTGCATTATAACATTCAAATTATGTTTTAAAAATGTAAACAAATCAATGACCAGAAATCCGCAAAATTCTAAAATCTGCACAACCTCCGGTCCCAAGCAGTGCGGATTTGAGGGAGTCTACTGTATTAGTGTTTAGTTTTGTCTCACTATTTTTAACAATTAATCTTCCAGAGACTACTTGATATATCATGTATAGTAATTAATATTACAAGTATGAAGGAAATGATATTGTGAGTTGAATATTTTTAACTGATGAGTATATGTAGAACTGATGTTTGAGGCCACTGATCTGCAGATTTACTAGTTTCATGAGTATTACCTGTAACTTTCATTATTATTATTTTGTCAATGGTGATTAAGGAAACATGTAAGACAGAAAATAGGTTTTTAATAGCTTCTGTAACTCAATTGTTTTTATTTAAATGGAGAGGGGATTAAGCCCTATGAGCCCCTCTTTGACTGTGGCTCTTAAACAAAAAGTTTTGGTGTTATTACATTTTGGTAAGTGTAATTTAAAAATTAAATTTGATTATTTAGGTTTGCAGTTAAGTCAAAATATTTTATGCACTATAAACATTACTAAAATTGCATTTTTAGCAATGTCTACATGGGGTGTGCATTACTGGAAAATGACTAACTGACCATCCCAGTAATGAACACCCCTCTTAAAACCTTAAAAATAAATTAAATTTTGCAAATGGCCGTCCGTTAGTATATAAAATTCTAAGTTTTCTATTGCTACTCAAACAAAAACATTCAAATTTTGCAAGAAAATAAATAATATATAAATTAATTAAACGAAGCCAGCTCTTAGCCTCTTCATTAAGATTTTCACAGAAAAACAGCAAAACTTTGAAACATTATTTTCTACTTCCTGATTGGTTTGATTAAAAGCGTCAACAATAACCTAGTTTTATAAAACATACAAGGGGGAACTATAAAAAAAAAATTAAAGCTAAATAATTTATTAGTTATTTTTTCATGAACTAAAAACATCAAGGGGTGTCCATTACTGGCACATCTACCCTATATATTTTTTTAATCAAGATATTGCTGATATCACTGGTAATCACAATCTTTTTACCTAATATATATATGTATTAATCAAGTTTTTTTTTGTCATTATTATGATGATTTTGATGTGAATTAATAGAGAGTACTCAATGGAAAGTTTCATTGAATAATCCAAGGAAAATGTATCTCATCTTTTTTTTATGCATGTTCAAATATACATTATTAATTATTTACTTGACATTTACTTTTAATATTTTATTCAGTTTTTAAATTATCTCATCTTTTATCACATTTGGGAATTAAACTTTTCCATTTTTCTAGCAGAGCTTCACCTTTTGGTACGCTAAACAGGGAAAGTTTACTAGTTTTATACTTAGTGTTGCAACCAGGCACAAAACAATGCGTATCGCGTTTTTTAGCCATATTTACTAATTTTCAGTGTTTTAAATTTATTGAAAACCTTTATCCTGCACATAATTTAAATATTTATCATTCGCTGTACCGTTTTCTGAATTCAAAACTTATACAATGTTTACATTGAAGAAAAATAGATGGCGCTACAATCGATATCTTGTTATTCAGCATCGTAGTACATTTATGGGATTCAATTTTTTAGCACTATTTTGTAGCTGATTTCTACACTTATGTAACTCTGGGTACAACGCCTAGAAGATAGTGTGGAAAACGGCTACAAAATAGTGCTAAAAAATTGAATCCCATAAATGTACAACGATGCTGAATAACAAGATGTCGATTGTAGCGCCATCGTAGTGATTAAAAACGATAGTCATTCTAAAAGAGACTCTTTAACCTATTTCACGCCATTCCTTAACTAAATTAGCTTATAACAGACCAAAATATCTTATATTTATAGTTTCCGATATTTAACATTCTATAATTTTTGAAAACACAGTGTTTATATTGAAAAGAGTTACGAGATGGCGCTCGTATCAGCATATTGCCGCTGAGCACTGTTGGAGATTTATGGGATACAAGTTTTTACAATGGCGGATCTAAGGGGGGGGCGAGGGGGCGATCCCCCCCCCCCACCATTCGGCAAATAAAAGGTTTGCAAAACGGCATTATGCATCCTCACGGTAAATAACTTGGGGCGAAGCTCGAGTCGGCGCGACCCGACCCAGGTCGCGCCATTTTAGAACCACGAGACTCGGTTTGGGTAAGGTCTTCTCATATAACTGGACTCAGAAATAGCAAACCTTTCTTGACGCCGGGATCGTTACCCACCGTCACGTGATGGTGGGCAGAGAAAACGCGCCAAACCGGTTTTTCTCCTCTGGTTCCCGCTGAAACTTTCTTGCATCGGCGTTTCTCTCGCATAAATCAAATCCGACAGTTGCCAATAAGGTGATTACCGCCAAAAAAGACAACCTTTTGGCGATGAAAGCGGGAAACATGTGTGCCTCAAGTTCTGACCGAAATAACAATGGGATTCGGCCTCTACTTCTTATCTTTACTCTGAGGGTCTTCTCTCTTTTAGAGCCGGGCCGTGCCCTGATTTTAATTTTTTCTGGAAATTCGAGTCGAGCCAGACTTATTTTTCTTCCAGGTCGACGTGGTCTGGATCAGGACTGCGGGAAAAATAGACGACTCTTTAAAATAGACGACGTTTCATATCATTAACCTAACTCATTAATAAATTTAAAAAAAAATAATTGTTTAAAAAATATTAAAACTTTCAAGAAATTAAATTAAGTTGATCCATATTTAGTGATTACAGGTTTTTATTTTGTCCATACATTTTGCGGGGATAAAAAAAAAAAAAAAAAAAAAAAAAAACTACATTGAATCGTTCATTTCTTTCTTTCTTTTTTTTTTTTTTTAATCGGCGTTTTTCTTTCAAAACATAAACAAACGAAGTCTCGACGCGAAACCGAACAAGGCATGTGATTTTTTTAACCAATAAACACATTTCGTTCAACCTAGGTCGAGAAACCCCGAGTTGGGTAACTTTTCATCCGAAGTAAACGGTGAATACGAGTTTTCAACTCCCGGTTGAAAATACCAACCTGGGGTTACTGAACCCGCGGTTTAACCCTCGGTCGAAGTTATTCATGACTACGAGCGTAAGAGACTTACGATATAAACAAAACGTAAACGGCATTATACTATGTTCACACTACGATACTTAAGATATCTTAGGCCGCCGAACTCTCTTAATTTTGAGGTGGTACCCTCCCGGAATTGGAAACCTGTTCACATGGAAAAACTCATTTAAGATAACTCAGTGAACGTCACTGTGTTGTTTGCGCATGCGCTTAAGATAAAACCGCCCGCAACACCCAATCAGTTAATGCGAAGCTTTACAGCCAGCAAGAGTGAATGGTTGTGACTGTCTCTAGCCCGAAGAAAGTTGAAACTCTCTCAGAGAGTTTGTGGAACTCCCTCAGAGAGTTCGGAGGTTTAAGAGAGTTCCGACAACGCAGTGTGAACAGGTTACGGTGCCTCGCGATCTTACGACAGCTTGGAAGCAGCCGTAAGTTAAGACAGAAGTGGATGCGCGCGCAACCACAACAAATGTAACTGCGGCCTGTGATTGGCTGACTGCAGGAGGACTTACGCCGAAACACGAGGACTTGCGCCGAGGCACCGTCAAGTTACGACTGATCGCAGGAACGCCTATCCTACGATCGAGCATACGGTAGAGCGAGGCACCGTAATTCCAGCCTAGAAGCACCAAAATTTTAAATTTTAAGCATACCGGTTTCGGTAGCATATAGCATACCTTCCTCAGTGCTAAGGATGGCGGAAATTTGCTCCCAGTTAAAGGTTTATTGACCAATAGGAAAACAGAGGATTGCAGGCAACAGCCAATAGGAAAAAAGATGGGAAATGGAACCGAAGTAGTGAGGGGGGGGGGGTTAAGAGAAAGAAGTTTTTATGTAATATTTCCAACAGTCTGATAATGGGGGAATAGCGAATTCACAATTAACAATATTTTTTATAAATATGAAATGCTTCAAGGAAGTTAAGTTTGTGTATAGAAGTAGGTTTAGAGATTATTGAAGTCAAAGTATGATTCATCTCCCAGCAATGTTTTGCAATAGAGGATTTATTGATTTCTTGTTTTTTAATATATTGTTGATGTTCTTTGATACGAAATTTTAAGCAGCGTTCGGTTTGCCCAATATAGGAAAGGCCACACTGGAAATTAATACGGTAGATACCCCATGAATTGGATAATTCAATAGGATCTTTGAGTTTGGAGAGGGTGGGATCCTACTTCTATACACGAACTTAACTTCCTTGAAGCATTTCATATTTATAAAAATATAAAAAATATTGTTAACTGATAATTCGCTATTCCCCCATTATCAGACTGTTGGAAATATTCATAGAATTGTCATATAACTGGACTCAGAAATAGCAACCCTTTCTTGACGCCGGGATTGCTACCTACCGTCACGTGATGGTGGGCAGAGAAAACGCGCCAAACCGGTTTTTCTCCTCTGGTTCCCGCTGAAAGTCTCTTGCATTGGCGTTTCTCTCCCATACATCAAATCCGACAGTTGCCAATAAGGTGATCACCGCCATAAAAGACAACTTTTTGGCGACGAAAGCGGGAAACATGTGTGCCTCAAGTTCTGACCGAAATAAGAATGGGATTCGGCCTCTACTACTTATCTTTACTCTGAGGAAATATTACATAAAAACTTCTTTCTCTTAATCCCCCCCCCCTTCACTACTTCGGTTCCATTTCCCATCTTTTTTCCTCTTGGCTATTGCCTGCAATCCTCTGTTTTCCTATTGGTCAATGAACCTAATTCCCATCTCTCCTATATATGTGAGCAAATTTCCGCCATCCTTAGCACTGAGGAAGGTATGCTATATGCTACCGAAACCGGTATGCTTAAAAATTAAAATTTTGGTGCTTTTAACGTTGCTATTTTTTACGCTTTCATTATATTGCACCAAGCTCTTACTTGATAATTATTACATTTAAGGGATACAAATTTTTAGCACTGTTTGGATAGCATATTTCCACACTAGGTATTCTAGGCGCTGTACTCCCGCGGTGATGACGTCAAAAAGTTCCCTTCTCTACTGAAGACGTTTACTCTCTTATAAAAGTACTCTATACGACTCCTTGAGATCAGTATAGAGGGCGCTAGGATTGAAAATCGTCTATAAAAGCATCGATTTTGAAGGATTTACTTCAGAACCGCACCACGCTTGAATCCTTGAGATATCTAGAAAACTGCTGCTTAAAGCAGCGGTAAAAAAAGAAAAATCAGAACACACACAATAAACATTAAACTACTGAGTACACAACCGTAGATATCACTGTTATTGTTATTAATTTAGTGGTGATATCGACGAGTTTTTATACTTTGTAGTCTTATGTCCTAGACCCACGCTGGATCGTAGGATTCATTAGGCCTAACAAGTCCCTAATTAATACTAGGCCTAATGTATCCTTTTGGCCCTGCTCATCTTTTGGACTGGATATGGCATTACAATTAACAGTGTAAATATACATCTAACAAGTAATAATATAAATAAATAATCGGTACTATTTTTTTCTTTCTCCCCCAATAAATCTGGCTACAAACGTTTATCTCTTCTGTTTACCGCTTATTTTATAACCGCGGCCATGCATTTTTTGTAAAATAATATCTGAACAATACCCATAAACATCTTTTTGTATCTTTTCATTTTAATCAGAGTGGTCGTGTGAACGAAACTTCACGTTGAAGTTCTCGCAGACCTGTGCTTTATTTTTTCACGTAAGTAAAAGTTTTTTAGCATTTGCAATATTTATGCCATATTAAAGTGATTTTAAAATATTTTGTTCGATAGAATAATACATTATTGAAATACAATAATAAACTCAAATTAAGGACTACTTTTCCGAATGAATAATTGGTGATAAACAATAAAAAAGTTCTAGTATGTTTTTATCTCTGTTAAATCCTGTTGAAATACGACATTTTCGAAACGTATTCAAATATTCTTCCTTCGACTATTGTCATATGAAAAGAACGCGAAATAACTACATTCGTTAGGTTTCAGAAACATAAACATATTTGTTAAATTTCAGTAAACCCTAACTTCTGTACTGAAAAAAAATTCCGGGCCGAAAGTGCTAAACTAAAAAGGTAATAGTAATTCGTATGATTTTAGAAATGTAGGGTAAATGTTAGAGAAATCAAATTGAGAAAAGTAGCTGTCTGTTTAATTTTAAATAAGAAAATTTTATAATATATTTTCTATTGTGTATAATGAGTAGTAATATTATATTATGAAGCATTATAACCCTTTAATCCATTAAAAATGAAAGTTTTAATGGTTTTTAAAACACAAAAATTAAAAATATTATCGGTAAAAACAAATCTAGTCTTGAAAAATACTATTTATTACTAGAAATTTATGTAATAGGTATATTTAGTAAAGATGTATTTTTGTGCATGGTTTAAGAAGATATAAAATATTTCGTGTTTATAAATTAAATAAATAATAGTTTTATTTGATTTTAGAAACCATATGTTAACGGAAGAAAAATCGAGAAAAAAGACTGTTTACTTTCTGGTAACAAAATTGTGAGATTAGTTTGTATTCTTGTATACACTAAGTAGTAATTAAGTAGAAATAATATATTTTTGAGCATTATAAGCCTTTAATCCAATTAAAAAGAAAGATGTAATGTTCTTTAAAACACAAAAATCGCGAAAATTATTCTTGTATAAAAACAAATCTAGTATGCTACTTATAACTGCAGTTTTATATATCTTGTAAAGGTGTTTTTTTTTTTTTTTTTTTTTTTTTGCATGATTAAAGTAAAAAGGTATTTCATGCCTTTAAATTAACATTAAATGTTTTTCAAAATCATAGTTAAACTGAAGAAAAATTAAATCAAGAAAAGCAACTGTTTGTTTACTTTCCTATGACAACATTTTGTAATATATTTTATTCTGTTTACTTAGGTATCAGTGTTGGTAATTAAACATACTGTTATTGCACTCATAGTTATATATATATATATTGGTCACAGGTAACTTATTTCAGTATTTTCATAACCCCTTCTAAGTTGTATTAAATTCATGAACTGAATTACATATCATCAGTATTATAAACAAGAGTGAGTGGTTACATCTGTACTTCTCAGTTGCTAGATATTTTCGTATTATTGAATAGCTTATATGGGTTGTTTTACAGTACGATGTACATAAAACATTGGTTGTTGAAAGCCAATTTGTCGAACGCCAGTTCGTTTTTTGAATGAGATAGAAGATTAATGTTTGTTCTTTACAGAGAAGGGAAAATGGGGAATAATAATTTTTTTCTTTAAATTTTTGTTATGGCAGGAAAGAATACATACATGAGTTAAAGTGATCACAACATTTGCAAAATCCATGCACTTTAGAACTGGATTGTTGGAACCACTAATTTTGTTTTTCAACTAATAGTTACAAGCTTCTTGTGTTTGGAAAATCAGCTTGTTTGTAGATAGATATCAAAGTTATCACAACATTTGCAAAATCTATGCACTTTAGAACAGGGTTGTTTGATCCACTAATTTTGTTTTTCAATTAATAGTTACAAGCTTCTTGTGTCTGGAAAATTGGCTTGTTTGTGAATAGATTATCAATCCTTTCCATTAGCTGATGCTGGCATCAAATATTCTTTCAGATACATTGACATTTAAAAATGTCAGATTTCATTGACATTTCAAATATTTTTCAACGTTCTTCATGTGGAATTCCAGACACGAGGGGTGGGGAAATACATTTTACTTGCCACTGGCCAGTGAATTTTTAGGTAGTCTTTGAAAACTGCAAACTATAGAGATACAGTAGACTCCCTCAAATCTGTATAGCTTTGGACCAGAGCTTGTACAGATTTTAGAATTTGGCAGATTTCTTGTCATTGCTTTGTTTACATTCTTTCAAATAGTAATTTGAATGAAATAATGCAATCAAAATTATAATGAATGCTTGCAATATAGTAGAATATTAAAATAAGTAAGCCTAGTAATAAACTAAAATGAAAGAAAGTAAGATAATTTTTTTAATTATAGAAGTAAAAGTGAAGAAATCATTAATAATGTATAATTAAATAGGCATAATAAAGATGCGATACATTTTACTTGAATTATTCAACGAAACTTTTCACATAAAGGAACCCTATTAATCACATAAAAATCATAAGTAAGGAAGTTTTATTTCATGTTTAGCCAGTCTTAATAACCAAAAAAGTTTGATTAATGCATAAATATATTTGGTAAGAACTTGTGATTACCAGTGATATCAGCGATATCTTCAAATTTTTTAGAAATAAATTTATACATGAAAAACCATGAGTTCAGACATGTTATCAAGAATTACATATTAAAATTATATAAAACTAAAAAAATCTGTAATTTGGCCCGTACATCTGAACTGAAAGTTTCATCGTTTACATCTGCGATTATGTGTGGATTTTAGGCGTTTGCAGATTAGTCTACTGTATGACAAAATCTTTTTTTTTGCTAGTTTAGCTATATTTTGCAACCTTCCAAATTACCATGATGTAAACATGATACTAAGTTCTATTCTATAATAAACTTTCATCTCTTGTCTATATTTCTTAACTATTCAACTAGTGTGTAACTAGTGTTGAAAGATTCTTTTATGTATATCTCAAACCTCTTGTCTCATATCCTACTAACATCTTCATCATCTGTGTCCCAGTGTGTACCTGCAAAGTGTGGGTTACTCCTGCAAATTGATTATAATGTAATATTATTTGTAATGGCTTTAAATTTTGATTGTGTATAGTTAAGGGGACTCTTCACCCACTTGAAAACGTCTGTTTGCTAATGTTAACTTATCTATAGGTTGTTTTCGAATTACTCGTTTAAATTTCAATATTTGTAAACGATTTTTTTAATAGGATAGCTGAGGTCAATCTATAACATGGCTATTTTTTACTTTTTCGATTTCGGTTGCAGATTTTTTTAATAAAGGTACTTTCCCTTTCGAAAGTGAAAGTATCTTTTTTAAAAAAATCTGCATCCAGAATCAAAAAAGTACAAAATGGCCCTATTAGAGATAGAGTTCAGCTATCCTATGCAAAAAAAAAATCATTTAAATATATTCAAATTTAAACGAGAAATTCGAAAGCAACATGCCTGTTGGTGTAACATTAACAATCAATACGAAGTCTTAAGATGACAAAAAAGTGTTTTTATTTTTTTAATTTTTTATATTTTCTTATGTTAATTATTTTTATTGTCATCAGATCAGTTAAGCGGAAGGTTCTGCCTTTTTTCCTCGCGGAGGAAGGTTGTTCCAAGGAAATAACGCCATTTTGTGATCATTTGAGGCAGGGTTTGCAAAAACCCATGTTTTTTTTAAAAGACCCAACCCACATGGGTTTTATCGGATTTTTTCATGAAAAACATTTTCCCCGGGGAAAATCGGGGTTTTTCAAAAATATAATACATTATTGTATACTATATTATTTATGTATTACATGTACTATACAGCAAATATATATATATATATATATTGTTCCCTTATATGCAATATAATTGTAATGCTATTTTACAAATTAGTAAATTGTATAAATTATATGAATTTAAACTGAGTGTCAGTGCTCCACACACAATAGTTTTTAACATAAAATAAAATATAAATTATTAATTTGCAAAAAAAATTAAATAAGTAAAATTTTGAACTAGTTATTATAAGTTTTATTTTCATGAATATAGTTGATTTGAATTTTTTATATAAAGGCATTCTTATCATATGCCTTTACCTATAGTTATGTACTATCAGTAGCATAGCAATTTAAAAATTATGGGGGGAGGAGGGCTCAAATAGTTTCTAACTCAGTATGATCAAAATAACTAAAAAAAATCAACCAATGATAAAATGTGGCAGATTCCCAAAACAGCCGAGACACCGCATTTGGCGACTTTTCTGACAAGTGCCAAATACCCCACATACGCCAATCTAAAATGCGGCAGCCTGAAAACTAACGTGATTGGTCCACTTTCCTGAATGCTTCCAGACTTTTTTACTACGTCATCACCTTGGAATCATGGGAAATACAACATTTATAAATAACGATGTATTAGAAAACACAGGAAAGCTGATTTTTATGAGATTCAAAATAAAACAAACGATTTCAACATAAGTTTATTGAAAATGTGAAATTTTTAAAGTACCTTTACAAATCAGAGCAACGATATAATGATTAAAATTTTCATTTCTCAACAACTTTCAGAAAACAGCATGGGGTCATTTAATATTGTAAATACGTGCCTATATTATAGTAAACATTGAACAATTCATTTGTAATTTAAAGAAGTATGAACGCTTCGCGTTCATAAAAAAAAAAAAAAAATATATATATCACTGAATACAGCAACCTAGTTCTGCAGCAATCTGAAAAACGCAGGAAACTCGTTAAAGCGGCAATCAAGGAACACGTATGGACGCTTCACGTTCATTAACCAAAAAAAAACATCACTGTCACCAGCAGTTCTCGGTGTGTAGCAATCTCAAAATTCAGCAATCCTCGCTGCATAGCAATATCAAAATTCAGCAGTTCTCAATGCGTAGCAATATCAAAATGTGCAAAACTCGTAAGGTCAGCATACATGAGAAATATACAATAAACGGCTAATATAAAACACTATAATAAAAAATACATAAAATTATTAACATACCTTAACAAACATCTTCTTTCTTGAAAACCAACTCTATAAAATGTTGAACTGCCATAATTTCGTAAATTTCTAGTCGTCGATAAACTTCATTTAAGTTTCCAGCAAAAAAAATGAACAAATACTCACAATTTCAAACTAAATTACACAGACACTTTAACTTTCAAATTTTACAACTAAAAACAGCAGAAAATATTAACAATAACAAACTCTTACCTTACCGTCATTTAATTTTACGATTACAAAACGTCTTTCTTCGACACCTCGTTCTACAAAAATTACAAAACAAGCAGAGTTGAGTTGTCAAAGGTAGGCGTAGCCATCCAATACACAAGAAATCAACCAATCCCATTCAACCAATCCAAATTCAAGATCACACAACTGTTGGCGTGGAAAGAATTTACGAAATGAACTGGTAACAACAAAGATCCATTTATCGCCTCGCCAAATTGAACGATGCCAAGTGTCTCAGCTGTATTGGGATTCAGCCTAAAATGTCTCATTAATAAGTAATTATCTAGATTAATTAGTAATTAATTTTATTCAAAAATTAAAAATGTTTATTTGCATTATTTCAAAATAAACGTTAAAGAATTAAATTTTTACAATTTTGTGAAATATGTCAGGAAACTACGAAAGAAAGAAGAAATGTATGGCTATGGAGCCTTTTCGCACTCCCTCTTCAACCCCCCCCCCCCCCTTACTCTCAGAAAGCACAAATATCTACCATTTCCAATGCTATGGATTTTGAAACAAAGTCCATTTTTGTTAACTTTTCAACATATCAAGAATGTTCAATTAATCACGGTAAATGGAATGTGAACAGAGACAGAACGTTCTCTGTAGGAACTTAAGAATTTCTTGTATTGCTTTCTAATACAAATTCCCCCTACTAGTCTATTCTAAATTTCTGGTAACATTCCAAGAATTCTGAAAACGATCAGGTATATTACTTGCCTTGTACATGAAAAACTGCAACAATAAGACAGATTCGAAAAAGGTAGCAACTTCGTTACAAAAGAAAAAGTCATTTTTTCAATTACAACTTAAAGTTTACTTTAAGGAGACGCTATAATCCAAAGGAAAAAAAAAGTTTCCAATGGTGGGGGGTCTTAAACTCCCACCCCTTTCCTACACCTGTGTACTATGTATGTTACCTGTTATGATCTTTGTTAATAAAATATTTCAATGTGCTAAAATACCTTTTTTTTTTTTTCAAAATTAACTGAAATGACTTAAATTCATTAGATGTATATGTTGTTTAAAATTTTAAATATTGCTAAAAATCGAAAAAACCCACATTATGGGTTTTTCGGTAGGCTTTTTCAAGTGGGCCCAAACTGAAAAAACCCACTGGGTTTTTTCGAACTGGGTCCATCCCTGCGAACCCTGATTTGAGGTCATGCCGGCAAAAGCCGTAGCGAATACCTCATAACTTAAAATAAATAAATAAATCAGTTAAGCAATAAAGTTGGTATGATAAAATTAAGTATCGACCAAAACAGGTTTTTAAGACCGAAACTGAAATCTAAAACGAATTTCGGTAATCTTTTTTTTAAACGAAAATCACCAAAACTTTTTTAAGTAATTAATACGTACATAAATATACATAATTATTAATTATATGTGTTTATTTAATATACATAATTATCAATTAATTATATGTGTGGCTCAAGTTGGATTCTTGAATGACACAAAATGATTTTCTAATTCTTCGAATCAGATTAAAAAAGGTTTTTAGGTATACATACTTCTATTTAGCTTTTATAATGATTTTTGTACATAATCATCTGTTGTACTAGAGATTTCTTAGAGAGTATTCAAAAGATTTCTGCGGTTTCAAATTTTTCTATTACTGTTGAGTCTACAGCTCTTAATGTGCACATGAAAAGCATCTTCAAAGTTTAGTCCTATATGCATTGCTTGCTTTATAATTTGCACTTATGTCTTGAGTCAGTCATGAATGATAATTATAAACAGTGAAGTTCATATCAGTAAATGAGTGTTTCATTGGAGTCAATACAGCTCAAATCAATGAATAATGTTAAAAATTTCTGAAAGAAGAAACGAAATATTTAGAATAAAGATTGTTTCGTTCAGGCCGAATTTTTGGCAGCATTTTTACCAAAATCAAGACTGAATTTTCAGTCGATCTCTATTTAAAATACTGTTGTTACAGTTTAGCTAATATTGCGTGCTTTTTACCAATAATTTTGATGTTTTAAAATATTTTTTTTAAATCTTAAAACTTTTCTGTATAATATTTTTTCTGGAATTAAAAAAACAAGATGGCAGAGGGGTCAGGGTATACACATATACAGTTCCATATTATATAGATTTGATGTGTAGATACGTACATATTAATTTGTTACTAATTACGAATGTTGAAAAAGAGAAAATTTTAATGTAAAGTCTTTCTTTATCTAGGAAAATTTTATGAATTAGATTGAAAACAATGATTTCTAAAGCATGTAATTTGCAAAAAAAAAAAAAAAAAAGTCTTACCTAATTAGAAAAACTGGCTTGTTACAAATGTTTTTTTTTTTTTTTTTTTTTTTAATGGTAAGGTATTCTTACATAAATTAAAATTGATAGAAACCACTTTATAATTTGGCGTGGCTCATTTATGTGTCTCAGGGCCGAAATTAGGCGAGGGCAGGGGGGGGTATGTGCACCAGGAGGAAAGACGAAGGAGCCTCCAAATGAAGATTTTGTTTGTTACAAAAAAAGTATAAATATATGAAATTTGGATAAAATTCTCTCAGCCCGAAAATCCAAACGTAAATTAACTTTTTTTTAAATCTGCAACCAAAATAGAAAAAAGTAAATATTAACCTGGTTAGAATTTCTAAGCATAAAAGTAATTTAAAACTATTAAATAGAAGCGAGACATTTTAAAAAGAACACTCCCATAGATTTAACATTAGTTTTCCAGTTTCTTCGCATAATGACTGATGTAATCTCATGTGAAAACACTTGCATATTAATGTTAAACCTATTAGAGCATTCTTTTAAGAATTCTCGTTTGAGCTTTAATTTTTTTTCATATGACACCTGGGAGTGTGTTTTTACTTTTTCGATTTTGGCTGCATTTTTTAAATATGAGGACACTTTAAGTTTCAGAATTGGTTCCAAACAGTTTTCCAAAATGAAAGTGTCAGAATATTAAAAAAATATAACCAACACAAGATGAAAAAGTACAAAAGCATCGACTAAAAAAGTCATAAATTATATATATTTAAAAGTAATACAACTCAAGCGAAATATTTGTCTAGAATGCTTCCATAGTTTTAATATTATGGCTTGCGAATGTCTTTGTGTGACTAATGTAGTCTCTTACTTTATATCACTGTGACCTTTTGTTTACTTTTTCTTTCACTTAATGTTGAAGATCAACTAATTGAAAACAGAAACAATTTGCTTTATACATAAAAAAAGAACTATAGGAATTTATATCAACTATTTAAAAATCAGAATTTTATAAAACAAAATTTTAAATACAAAATATTTTTTTATTATAGAAAAAATTTAACATAAATGTAAGCTTATTTTTTATTCCCTAACATGCGATAGAGTTTAAACTGAACTAAGGCAGGCATTCAGTTGTCCGCTAGGGTGCACTAAATGGGCCAGAAATCCTTGTTCCCGAGTGAAATCTCAAAATCGCTATTCAGATGTCCATTTAGCGTGCCCTAAATAAAGATTCGCGCTCGAATTTAAGGAAAGCTAAAACGCTGTCCTTAAGTTAAGGATTGGTAGTTTTCGACGCCATTATTTTCTTCGCACATTTTTTTAAATTGATATTTTTGGTTATTTATTGCATAGAAATATAAAAGAGGTTTACATAAAGCAATAAATTTTTGTTGCATTCATCAAAAATATCTTAAAGGTTTTTTGGCATCAAGTATTATTTTTTAACTTAATACGCGATAAAAATAGCAAATAAAGCCTTTGTGCAACAATATTAAAAATCAGAAAAACCAACGTTTAAAATGCACAAATAATATATGAAAAGCAGCAAACAGCTGTTTCGAATCTACTAGCGAGATTCTTCTTCAGTGCAAAAGGAACAGCGTGCAAGAAAAAGCAAGGCTGAGCAAAATCATAGACAGAGACGCGCTGGCTTTTATACCCTATGCGGGTGGCGAAGGCGCCGAAACAACCAATGAGAGAGAAGCAGTGGAAACGACTGGGTGGACAAGTAGCGACATCTACCGGAGAAGTAGAGAAAAGAAACCAAAAAAGGGGTATTAAATTAACGCTTTCCAAATACTTGGAAAATCTGGAGTACTAGATAAGTCATTGACTAAAGAGTGAGAATTTTTAATGATATGGTAAGCTTCCCAAAAATCAAGATCAAGGTTAGAAGAACATTTTTGGATAATGATGGCTGAGGAAAAATCGAACCTATGTTGAGAAGACCAAGAATGTTGAGCAATAGAAGAACGTTTGAGCTCCTGATTTTTAACATAACCAAAAATTATGGTTATGTTAAAAATCAGGAGCTCAAACGTTCTTCTATTGCTCAACATTCTTGGTCTTCTCAACATAGGTTCGATTTTTCCTCAGCCATCATTATCCAAAAATGTTCTTCTAACCTTGATCTTGATTTTTGGGAAGCTTACCATATCATTAAAAATTCTCACTCTTTAGTCAATGACTTATCTAGTACTCCAGATTTTCCAAGTATTTGGAAAGCGTTAATTTAATACCCCTTTTTTGGTTTCTTTTCTCTACTTCTCCGGCAGATGTCGCTACTTGTCCACCCAGTCGTTTCCACTGCTTCTCTCTCATTGGTTGTTTCGGCGCCTTCGCCACCCGCATAGGGTATAAAAGCCAGCGCGTCTCTGTCTATGATTTTGCTCAGCCTTGCTTTTTCTTGCACGCTGTTCCTTTTGCACTGAAGAAGAATCTCGCTAGTAGATTCGAAACAGCTGTTTGCTGCTTTTCATATATTATTTGTGCATTTTAAACGTTGGTTTTTCTGATTTTTAATATGCGATGTTTTCATTTCTGTAAACAAACTGTATGTTATGTATTAATGTATACTACAGATCTGTAATCGGTATGTATTGCTTTTATTTATAATCTTTAGAGTTTTGTGATCATATTAACATGTAATTTTATATATTTGATCACGTTTTTGTAATTTAAATTTATTATTATTATTATTTTTTATCTGTGCCCTTGTGCAAATTTGAGATATCCTAACCATAAACTACTGTATAATTTCGTGTTTATACATAACTAAATTTATTTCATTGCTTGTCTCGATGCTATAAACTATTTATTTTATCGACAGATCGAATACGCTATGTACTGAGTTTTATATTTTCTGTATTAAATATTTTATACATTCATTTAGCATGAAGTTTGCTTTTAATTATCGTTCTAGAAAAGTTATGCAGGTTAGTCCTATGAAGTAAAATGTATTTCTAAAATATTTCTTATTTTTATGAGATTCAATGATTTTATTTAATTCACAATGTTTCTGCATCTTGGCTTTCTTTCTTAAAAAATAATAATAATAACAATAATAATAATAATAAATTGTAAAACTCAAGATAACTAAATTAGTATTCTTCAGACGATTATTTTATTAATAAAACATACATGTTTTATATTTTAAGAAATATTTCTGAAATACATGCATATTTTAATTTATCAATATGCAACTACCTTATTTTCTTTATGTTCCTATAAAATGTGTTTTCATAATCCTTCACACACACAAAAAAAAAAAAAAAAAAATTAAATGTGTTTATTGGAGTTTTTTACTTTTTTTAAACAGCCAATATTGCCCTTTATTAAAACATTTAATATGCAAACACAAATCTTCCCATTTCTTTCAAGTTAAATAAACATATTGTGAGTCAAAAATTTTACTTAAATGAAATTAAAACAAAACACATTTTATAAATATTGTGTTGATTTAAATTTATAAACTATGTGCAAAATAAAATCTAGTTTGTATGTATATTTATAAATAATTCCTTACAATGTACTAAACCTTTTATCTTAAACATAGATCTAAAGACTGTTCATTGAGTTAAAAAAAATTTTGTTGTTGTTGTTTTTCAGAATCTTAACTTTATGGTCTTCACAAGTTAGAATAGTCTTCAATCTACTCCGTGAACCTGTTGTGGCCAAAAAAGTGTCACAGAGTGCATGGTTTGTATTTTTAAAATCACCATTCCTCAGTGACACTTCTCCGGATAAATTATCTGCATATTGATGAAAGCTCAATCTCAATGCTTTGCAGTTCTGACTTAATTCTCCATGGTTGTGACTAGCACTTCAGGTAGGGCTTTAGATGTTAATATTATATTCTTATTATGAAAAGTTACAAATGAAACAAATCTTAAAATTTTGTTAAGATTGTTTGGTACTTTTCGGTTAGCCAGGCGCCAGTATTATATATACATAAATATGTATGTATACATGCTTATTTATATACATATATATGTATATATATAACATATGCATATATATATATATGTATGTATATATATCCATATATGTGTATATATATATGTATGTATAGCACTGGTGCCCGACTAACCAAAAAGTACCGATTATTTTATATAGATTATAAAATAAACAACTGTCTCAGGAACAGTAAAGTGACATTGATTACCAGTTATTTTAGAAAAAAATACTGTTAAAAGTCTTTGCTGGAATATATAGATTACTCAGCATCCTATACCTTATGTATTTATAAAAAAAAAACTTGTTTAAAATTTAACTTTTTTTTTGCTAAATACAGAGTAAAGTTACCCGCCTTTTTAAGAATGGCTCATATATATTTTCCATGTTTAATACTATTATATTTCATTATTGTAATAGTGTCCGATTTATTAAAGCTATTAAAATTCAATGAAAAAAACCCCCAGAAAACCACTGTTAGCAATGTTACTTCAAGTAGGGGAGACGGGGGTACCTTTGATCCTTTGAACACTGTAAATATTTTCCTTTAAATAAATTATATTTTTTAAATATATACGGCAACACAGTACTACTGTTTCAATGTAACAAGAATACAAAGCTTTACTATTTTGCATGCACACTACTGTCTAAGCAAGATATGTATATTTTGCTTTCTTGAATCTAAACTTAACAAAATAAAGTTGTAAGTGTTTTGTTGATAATCTTGTATCCCTAAAATTATAATTTACTATTTAATATCTAAATAAAGATGTTAGCTTTAACTTATAAGGTTTGTTTTATTTAAATTCTCAAGCCTAATTGAGTAAATAGTTGTAATGTGATGGGGCACCATTGAACAAATAAAACTATGAAGTAAAGAGTTATAGACGTATCTAAATATTATTGTTGAAATTTTTTTTTAAATATGAAAATTAAGAGATTAATTGTTATTATGCTTAATATGAAAGTTGTACTAATGCAGGGCTTCAACTAAAGGCAAATTCAGAACACACAACAATAATTCATGATTTAACAGATCTGTCTAACAAACCCTATACTGTTTCATTTACAATGGTAAACATTATTTCTGGATTTCATAAAACAGGGTTTTATCCATTTTATATAACAATTTGAATGTAAATGATTTCATTTTAATGCAAAAAGAACTCTTTATTACATTGGTCAGATTAAATTGCTTAATGTCTTTGTAAAAAAGAACATATGATGTATTTTTATAAAAATTATATGTATTATATAAAAAAGTTATCACAATTAAACAAAATTGGAGGGATCCACTGTTCTATCTCAACAATGTGCTTTGATGGATACAAAGTTGGTTATATAATAAAAATATAGTAATTTTAGTTAAATGTAATTGTGTAATTTTATTCTTATTATTTTATACTTTGGAAAGATACGCAGTTTTTAATAAAAACTGTCACTATTTTGTTTATTTGTTCAAAGGTGCCCCTAGCTTGTTCAAAGGTACCCCTATATGGGGCATGTTTGAACAGAAAACTTTCATCTTTTTAAAGCCTCACAACATATTTAATTTATCTGAAAAACTGTAATTTTTTATTTCATATGATGCAGAATTACATTCTTTCACTTGCAAAATATTTAAAATTCAATAAATATAATTCAAATAAAAAATATGTGGATTTTTTAAAAAAACGTTCAAAGGTGCCCCCCCTACTATGTCAGTGATCTTATTAAGTCGGGTTATAATAACTGCAATCTTTTGTAATTAAAAAAAATAATTGAAATACCCCCCCCCCCCCAATTTTTTTTAAAGAAATGGTAAATCTTTCAGAGTTCATTATTACTAATTTTAATTTTATATATTAAACATTTTGCATCTTTATAAAAGTAATATAATTGTCTATAAAAACAGACATTGCATTTTTCCATATGCTGAATTATAGAAAATTAAATAAAAACCCCAAGTATTGCATTGGTAAAACTGATTTTATTTTATTGATAGCCTTTACAGGTTAATATCTATATGTATTCTATTATGTAAAATTGCAAATGTCTGGGTAAAGAAAAAAAAAATGTTTTCCTCTACTTCTCAGAAAATAAATATAAATTTAGGAGTTGATGCAAGTGCAAGGTTTTTCTCTTGGAGTCCATTTTCTGAAAATAAAAATTATTCTAATGAAATATAACATTTTGTAATGAAAGATGAAATCTAGTGACTCAAATTCAAATCAAGCATTTATTAATAACTTATTTAATCCCTGCTAAAATTTTCCTTTCTGGTAGAGTTGTTTTGTTTGCAAATTGGATATTTTACAACCTAACAATCACAAAAAAAAGTATTTTTTATGGAATGAAATTTTGTGAAGGTTTATTCATAAATATCTCTTAGCCATGGCCAAAACCTTTTGCTTGAAAAATTTAAACATGAACTCAAATAATTAAAAGTGAACATCTTAAAAATATATATTTCAAGAAATAAAACTTAAAAAGAGTCTGTAAATAATAACAGTTATTATTTCCATTATTTAATTATGTTTAAAAAATAAACAAAATGTTTTACTTTTAAACCATTTGTAATTCAGGAATTACTGGAACTTTTAAAATCTGCACAATTCCCCCTCTGCTTTCTTTCTTTACATGCTTTTTTCTTTATCTTTTCAATGATAATAATGAACAGAATAGTAGCAAAATTCATATTCAAAAAGCGTGCAAAACTAAGAACGGCAGATAATGCGCTTGATTGATTGATCGACAGCGAAGCGATTCTGTGTGCTGATTGGTTTATCGTCTGTGTAATCGGTATCATGTTCTGAAGATTGACGAAGCCAGATCATAGATAAGGAAAGCCGAAGCTTGTTTAGGCAGACCGGTCTGAATAGCGTTTTAGGAATCCTTAAATAGTGATCGCTAAATTTAAGTTAAGAATCGCTATTTAGTGAACCTTATTCAGTGGACATCTGAATGCCTGCCTAAGCCAAAGTCAGAACAGATTCTACTACTACTACTACTTCTGACGGGAAGAGACTCAAGGGTGAAAGGTTCCATTCTCCCATTGGTTGAGAAGAAACAAGAATCCCGCGATTAATTCTCAAGGTTACAAGTCCTGATAATTGAGCAGTGGTAGACAATTCTAACTAACAAATCAGAAGGCACATAGCATTTCACCACCAAAACAAATCGCCAAGTGTCACTTGAGATTATTTCAAGTATTAAGTTGCAATCATATTAAATTTTCTTCTTAACATGTAAGGAATTTTAATTTATTTCTCATATAAAGTGATTCAAGGATAACACTGATATGGTATTTTTTTAAATATCCTTTTTTCCCTGCAAAAAATTGATAAAACTGACTTTCTTTTAAAAAAGTAACCAATTTAAATATTTTAGACTTATTATTTTGTAACTTACTTTTAAATTACTCATTACATATATTCCTTTTGTATATACAGATGTATGTAAATGTAAACAAAAAAAAAAAAAAAAAAAAAAAAAAAAAACATATCCCATATTTTAAAAGTATAAAATTGATATTTATACGAAAAGTAAAATTTAATATTTTTTTATTTATAGCTTTGCATCAGGAGGACAGAAGCTTAGGGGATTGCCCCCCCCCCCCCCCGAAATAATATCCTGGCTACGCAACTGCATTTAATTACCTATGTGTTTTGACTGTAGTTATGTGTGCAAAGCAACAGTAAACTCAAGCACCCCCCTCCCCTTCCTTGATAGCTGATGTGTTTTTTAAAAATAAGAAACTATATAAAACAATTAATAAAAATACTCAGTCAAATTTTATCCATTTTTTTTTTTTTTTTCATGGCACTTTGTATGCGTAAATATAAATAATTAAATGGCCAAACTAGTACTCAAATAATCAAAATTGTCAGAAAGGAATTTAGATCATCTAAATTCTACCTTGCCCGTATAGTAATTTGCAATATTAATATCTATTTATTATTACTGCAAAATAACAAACAGGGCAAAAAATCAAAAAATAAAGTATTTCTTAGATAGTTAGATAGTGAATGAAAAAGGTCAAGCTAAAATAAATTATAGTTCACACTTGTAGTGAAATATAATGAAAAAATAAATTGAATAATAATGAGTTTTTTTTTCACTCACTCAAAAGAAAAAAAAAAGTTGAACCAAAAACAATAATATCTGAGCAATAACTACCAAAAACTATAAGAAGTTTTTATAATGTATTTTGTTGCATTAAATATTTCTAGTTAATGATTACTTGGACTAATGCCTTTAACTTAGTTTTCAAATATTTAGGGTGGTAATAGTGAAGGAATAATTTGTGATAATTTTTTTAATAAAAATAATTTATATTTTTGACTGAGTTTCCAAATAATATATATAATATATATATTGTTTTAAAAAGTAGTTTATTAGAATTTTTTAATAAAAACAATTAAAAATTTTTTAGCAAATTTTAATAAAAAGTACTTAACAATTAACTATTACAAATTGATTTAAATAATTAATTACTTATTAAGTTAATAATATTATTAATATAAATTCATAAATTAATAAAATTTTACTTTCAAATAAAATAATCTGAATATAGTTATGTATTCAGATATATTGTTAAATAATATAACATAAAAATAAAAATATTTTATATAAGTGTAAGAAATAACATTATATTTTCAAAAATATTCATTTTAAGGAATTGAAATAAATAGCTTTTAAGTAATATGAGTTTTAAAAATTAATTTCATTAACAGTATTTTATACATAATAAAAAATTACAAAGCATTTGATAATAAAGTAATAAAGTTTTTCTGTATGAAAAATACTAATTAATTTTAAAAGAAAACTTTGATAAATTAATTTTGCTAATTTAATATTTATCTGATACTAAAGTTATAAGGGAAAAAAATAATCTAAGTTTAGGAGATACTATTATTGAATTACAATAAATGCTCACTTTAATTCATAAAAAAATAGCTTATATGAATTTCGAAATTTATTTAAAACTAAATTTTATTTTATTTTATAAAAATTCAATTTCAATTTTATTTAATTTAATAACAATTAAAACTTAATTTAATCAAAATTTTATTTAATTATCTAATTGACAATTAAAAAAATTGGAAATGAACTGTTAAATAGAAGTCTACAAATCTTTATTAACTATCTTAATAAAAATCGAAACAAAACACAAATAAAAAATACAAAAGCAACAGAGAGGATAGAACTCGCCTACTTAAGTTTGCTAGACAAGCGCGTTAACCACTGGACAACATCGTCCACAAAAAACTCTCACCAAAATAGCATGAATTAACTAGGTACGATATTTCTCAAAGTGCTTGCATTTCATCGCCAAATCATCCCTGCGAAGCAAGCCAAGACCGGTTTCTGATCAACCAATGAGAGAATGGAACCTTTCACTCTTGAGTCGCTTCCCTTCTGACGGTTTTCCGAGGAGCCTGGGGCCACTGCCCCACATCCCCGACAGTAACACAATGGAAGCGTAACAGGAACTGAATCTTGGCAGTACTGGGAAAAAATGCTTAAAAATGGGGGAACAGATTCTTTTCTAATGATGCTGTATATGGGTCATTCCACACGAATTCAACCAATGGGTGTTGTACCATAGTCACAGATTTTTTTTAAATTTTTATCATAGACAGACATAGTAGTGAAACCCTCAAATCTGAAATTTAAAAAAAAAAATTCGCAATATTGGCTGAGATATAGTCATTTGAAAATTGGTCATTTGTACTAAATGGCGGCCATCTTGGAATCTTATCAATGTCTATAAATGGCCATAACTTGCCAACTAATGGCTCAAATTTGACGTTTCTGGTACCAATTTGAAGCTATTTGTATAAAGAATGCATATTTCACATCAAAAGAATAGTAAATTTTCATTTCTTTACTTTTTATTATGTGCAAGCTGAAAATATCACCCAAAAAAAGGGCTGACTGTAATGGCCCATACAAAAAATGAATCATCGTGAATTTTTCTGAAACTTGGTAAAAACATTGCTCCATCTGTGTGCTTTAAATAAAAAAAAAATTGGAGAGGTAAAATTTGTTGTTTTAAAATAAATGTTTTTTTACACATAAGGTGTCATTAACCAAATAATGATCCTTTTAGAATCTGTAAGTATTCCTAATTTAAGAAATAATGGTTAAAATAAAATTTTCTAACATCTGAATTAATGTAAAAGCATATTGAAAACCTCATTTGTACTAATTGCGTAGGAATCCCCCCCCCCCCCCTACACACACACACAAAAAAAAAGAAAAAATGTACACAATCGAAAAAATTTTACGCTGAAAAAAATAAGAAAATAATTTAAGGAATATAATGTATAATTAATTATAAAAAAACCTATAAATGCAATACATATAAATGAGGATTTACTTTACATATAGGGGAGAGTGGGGTCAAATGGGACAGTAGATTTTTCTCTTTATGTATCATTCTAAATATTTCATCAATCACAGATTAGATGAAGCAATGGTAACACAATCTTCAGTTGAAAAAAGTAGCTGATCTACGTAAGCTTGCAACTGTATAAAGAAAAAAATTATTTCAAGAATCAAAAGTAAATTTGCTTCATATACTTTTTATGCTTTCTGTATATTAATGATTTGTTTATGCATAGGTTGTAATAGTTTCCCTATTTATGGAGCATTATACTGTATATTATCAATAATTCAAACTATGCCTAAAAGCAGTATTTCTGTTTATACAAGAAGTTTAATATAAAAGAAGGTAGAGAGAGGATTGTGACATGCAAGCAAAGGGGAGAATAGGACAAGTCTAATTCTTACTTTTTAATAAGATGAGCGCAAATTGCTAATAGGCAAATATTTTTAAAGGGTAGTATATTAATTATAACATTGAAACTATATTAATTTACTTCAAAATATAAATAAATTGAATGGATGATTTTTAATATCATCTCTGATTAACAATCCTGAACATTCCTTCCAGTGATGAAGATACTGGAATTTCATATTATAGCACAGACATTATCAACCTACAATCTTTGTTAGAATGTAAATATAGCTGACACTAGACTATTTGCTTATATAATACATTGTTTTATTGTTGTCCCATACCCCACCGCCCCCCCCCCCCTGTTAGTAGGAAGGGGGGGGGAATGGGACACATTTTGAAATTTACAATTTCTTTAATTATAAAATTGTTTCTGAAAATTATGTATCTATATTGTTCAAAGACATTAGAAAGTGTTTCCTTTTGTATTCTAAATATCAAAATTTTTGTTTTTGTGACAAACAAAAAAGATTTTATCATTTTTGTAAAAAGTGTCTCATTCTTCCCCACTCTCCCCTATACATAGAACCTATTTAAGTGGGGAAAAGTGTCATTTCTCCCACTTAAAAAATTAAATTTATATGGCCAATTTTTACTTCTCTCTTTACAGATTTTCTACTTATAAAGTTTAATATTAGTGTGTGATCCTTTACAGTAGTAGAAAACTTCTACTGTATCTCACTGTATTTAGATTTTTGTTCATATAAATTTTAACTCAGTGTGAACTAAAAACATCAAATGTCAACTCAATTAACTCATTTATATACTTTTTATTTTATTTTATTTTATTTAAATTACACAATTGAATAAATTCAACCGTAATTTACAGCTAGTATTTCTCCAACATTTCAGGGGGAAATATTGTGTGGCTTTTTTTTATATAGTCCATTATAGTAAGGGATTTAATATTTATGTAAATATGTTTTGATAATTATGTTATCATATTTTAAATGAAATAAGAAGTACTGTAGAAATGAAAATTTACTAGTACTTTAATACAATATATGAATATTTAGTATAAATAGCTTCAAATTGATATTTCTTTATTTAATTATATAATATGCACACTATACATTAATTCAGATGTTAGAAAATTTTATTTTAACCATTATTTCTTAAATTAGGAATACTTACAGATTCTAAAATTACCATTATTTGGTTAATGACACCCTATGTGTAAAAAACCATTTATTTTAAAACAACAAATTTTAACTCTCCAATTTTTTTTTTTTAATTTAAAGCACACTGATGGAGCAATGTATTTACCAAGTTTAAGAAAAATTCATGATTCATTTTTTTTTATGGGCCATTAGAGTTAGCCCTTTTTTGGGGTGATATTTTCAGTTTGCACATAATAAAAAGTAAATAAATGAAAATTTACTATTGTTTTGATGTGAAATATGCATTTTGTATACAAATAGCTTCAAATTGGTACCAGAAACGTAGAATTTGAGCCATTAGTTGTCAAGTTGGGTCTGCCTATGATAAAAATTTAAAAAAAAATCTGTGACTATGGTGCATCACTTTTTCTTTAAATTGGTTGATTTCACGTGGAATGACCCATATGACTGATTATTTAAATTAGACAGTTTATCTTTCAATGTCTGTTCTGAATTATGTCCCACATAATCTACATTTAAAAGTAAAAATTTCAAACATAAAGCTTGGAACATATATTTGTTTTCTTCTTTGGTTAAAAAAGTCACTACCAGAGACAATTTCTTTATCTACAGAACAACACAGTCAATAACTGTTGAAAATTTTATTTAGTACACAAGTTTTCACTGAAAATATCAAAAATACCTAGTGATATTTTGAAAATAAATATGAAGTAATATGGAAATATCAAAAATCTTGATATTTTGAAAATAAATATCGGATATATATATCAATGAACCCAGTTAAAAAAAAAATATATATATATATATATATCCCGATTAAATGTAAAAATAACCGAGTATCCTGCACCTTTATTTTTTAATTTTTTAGGAAATAAAATGGAAAAATGCATTGATATGATGTTGGAGATTGTGATCAAGGTCCTCCAGAAATATCTTAAGAACAGTTATACCTGCGAATGCAAAAAGGGAGGGGACCAAATTGATAGTGCTGGACTTTCAGGAGTTGGACTTTGCTGTTGAATATGATAAAATTAAAGACAGTTCAAGTGACGCAATTCTTGGAAATGAAAGCTTATGAGGCACGGAAACAATTATGTTGGGAGGCAGAGGATCCAATAAAATGCAAAACTCAACTTGATGAAGAATGTGTAAAAATTGTAACAGATCAAAAAAAAAAAAAAAAAAAAAAATTACAAACCTAACTCTTAATTAATTTAAAACTCTACTTTCTTCATTACTGTATTTTATACAAAAGTTTTCTTTGCATGCCAGTTTACATGAAAATAGTTGTAAAGTAGATAATCAAAGGAACTCTACGTGGATTAGAATTCCAATGAAGATTTTGTGCATTGGTGACCTAATACGTCAGAGTATTAAAAGTCATCGCTAGGGTTAATGCTATGCCTTTTGAAATATTCGAAAAAGACTATATAAAATTTAAAAATCATCTTCTACATTACTTTTTTTATAATACTTTTAAATAATTGAATATTTCACTTAATGTTACCTTAAATTGAATAAACATTATATTTAAATTTACGTACCTGTTTTCTTTCTTGTACTTACTTGTTTATAAATTTTTTAAAATATGTAAATATAGCAAAACCAGGGGGAAATTTCCCGAGTGAGCGGCCAGACAATATGTCAGGCGCTACCCGCTCTAGAAATTCTCCAGGCATTTGCCTTTATTTACAGTTTATATTTCATGGTGTATGATTGTCATCTAAACAGTCTTTACAAGAACAAGAAAGTTTTCTTGTAGTCCTTTTCACTCTTGAGATAGGTGTTGACAGATTAAGTGCATATCTGGAACTGGGGGTTGCCAGAGTTCTGGAGCTGTTGAACGGATTGGATTGGGTCAGAAAGATATCCTACCTTTCTTTTTTTTCATGGCTTTTGAGCCGCTGACGAAGGCTGTAGGACAATCATCCCAAGTACTGGTTGGTATCAAAGAGAATTAAATCATCCCAAAACATTTGTAATGCAGGTTCTGAACAGTTTGTGGTTCTCTCTAAATCCTGAAAAATAATGAGTAGGTAAGTAATACTTTTTTAAATAGAAAACAATTCGTCATAGTGAGCATCATAAAATTCTGGCTTGGAAAAAAGCTTGAAAAATTCAATTCTGCAACTAATGGTGGAGGTTTGTCTCTTTGTTGGTAGGCATAAGCCCCAGCGGAAAAGTGAATGGAAGTGGGTCTTTGTTTTTTTAGTAAAAGAGATACTTGGTGACCACCATCCAGGTCATCAATATTTCAGAAACCAGTCTTAGTTACATCATCAAACAGTACATAATGTGCTCTAATAGCCATTCCTAGCAGAAATGTCAAGCGCCTATTTTCTCGTGAATTTATACCAATAGTTACCCCATTAAACAAATTTCTAACTCCCTCAGCTAGTAATTTTTTCCCGAATTTATTTGGCCCTGTAATCCCAACCATCATTTCTTTGGTTTGGCAACTTGGTAAGTAAAATAAACTTTGAATAAGAAAATTTTGAATTTAAATTCCCCGTGATTTCAGCCAGGATAACTAATGCATCCCTTTCGGCATCGTCGTTTGGGCCATCCCAATAATCACTTGATAATATGCATTTAAACAGGTAATTGATATCTTTATTATAAAATTGTTTAAATATCAGAAAAAGCTAAGATATGTAGACAAACAAAAATCTTGATAGAAATTTAGATCTGAGTAAACATGCATTATATTACACTATAAAATGCGTGAAAAGATTTTGACAATGCATCTTTGTTTACTTGTAAATCTGTCGATCTTATGTCAACTTATGATTTTGTAAGCAGTCATAGTTTAAAAGTAATTTTAACAATATAAATCGTTAGATTAGAAATTTATAAAAATTAAAGATCTAACATATACAAACAGAAAAGCAGCCTATATGATATGCAGACTAAGTGAATTTAGTAGTTTGATACAATCAATTTCTTTTTTTTTTTGGGGGGGGGGGGGGGAATTAAAATAAAAACTTAAGTATTTATAAAATAAAATTTCAGAAAATGCTAAAATTACTACAGTACATAACTTTTTTAATGAAGGTACTCTTTTTAAAAATCTCAAATAGAAACCAGCATAAAATTGCAAAACACATTATTTCTTTCGATTTTTTTTTCTTTTAAGAACACTTATATTAGCTACAGTGATTCGCAGTAGATTAAACAGAGACATAAAGTAATGGTCTGTGAATAGGTTTGATTGAAGCACATAAAAAAAATTCAAATCCTTTTGACAGTTTAGAAGAAAAGGTACACTTAACATGTCCTGTATAAATAAAAAGTTTAACATATTTGAAATTTATAATCTAAAACATTACTGTAAATTCTGTTAGACGAGAATTAACATTAATACTAAGTATTATCACAATAAATTTAATTTGGCGTAAACAGATCCAGAGAAACAGGCAAAAATAAAGACACACAATATAATTACAAAAAAATAAATAATAATAATTGACTATTTTGCATATAATAATGATTATATTGCAAACAGCAACTATTGCTTTACTTTTTGTGTGTGAGTGTCCTTCCAAATCCTTCCAAAAGTAATAAGCAAGTCTGTTGTCAAAGGCCATCAAACAATTTCCACTTGCTTGCAGAAGATCACTAATGGTAGTCAATTATTCTACAATAAAACTACACACCTGTGATTTTCTGAGAGCAATCAAGCTGGAAATAAGGTCTATCCCGACGCCAGAGAATCCACCAGATGCTAATCTTCTATCAGTACACTTTTGTAGATGGAGATTTTATTTGTTTCTGGAAGTAGCGTCAAAATAATAATGATACTCCCTACAAAATAGTTTTTTTCCTAAAATGTACAGTACTTGTTATTTAAAACTTTAGAATTATATGCTTAAATCAAAGAATCTTCCACAGAGAGCATTCTAGTTTTAGGTAATGGAACTTTTTAAAAAATAGTAAGAATAATAAATAAATGATCCAAAAAAAAAAAAAAAAAAAAATCTAAATTTTTCTGAGATATAAATATATTTAAACATATGACATATGCTTAGTTAAAGTTATATAATTATAAGAGAAATGCTCCTAAATCATGATATAAATATATGTACTATTTTAAATATAAAAACTCTTATTTTTTTTTTTTTGTTATGTGATACTTTTTCAATAAATAAAAAATAATCACTCCATGGCATACAAAATATGCAGATTTAACTCTAAAATTTATTGAATAGGGCATAAAATAGGAAGGTTTAAAAAATAAATTCATAAAATATACAAATTGTAATTTTAGGAAATTTTTTTTGCCAAATTAGTATGTTACAGGTATTGGTTATCTTTTTCAGTGAATGACAGAACATTTGTTGCAGTATTATTATACTTGGCAGCCATTTTTAATTTTTGGATGATATGGACTGGTGGTGAGAAAACTTGGATTTAAAGTAAATAAAAACATATTCTCAGAATATTTATCAATTGTATAGCATAAACCATTTATTTAAGATTATCTTTCAGTTTTTTTTATTAGATAATAATGTAAAATTATTTTTTTATGGAGCAAAACAATTTATGCAGGGTAAAATAGTTATACTATGAGGCTTAACGAGCAAATACCATTTTTTTTTTTTTTTACTTTTTTGGATACTGTGATATTTTTTTATGTAGCATTTGTCATTAAAGCAATATAGTGTTCTAAAACTATGTACTTCAGGGTTCGTAAATATCATGATATTTTCGAAAATATCAAAAATATCCGATATTTTGATATATATCCGATATTTTCAAAGCAGCCAACTTACCGCTGATAATAAATGTTTTCAAGCATAATATAGATTAGAAACTAAAATATATTGCACTTAACATGAAAACTTAATCAAAAAATAATATAAAAATGCATTTTTCTTTTTTTTTTTTTCACTTAGAACAAAATTGAAGATGAAATAATTGAAAACAGTAACAATTTGATTTCTACACTTATAAAAAAAACTAACTATAGGATTCAGTATCAAGACCAAGTATAAAAAAATCAGATATTTTCAAAACAAAATTTTAAATACAAAAAAGTTTTTTTAATTGAAAAATTTTAACATAAATGTAAGTATAAAATGTTTTATTTCATATTTCCTAACATGCTGTATAGTTCAAACTCAACTGAACCAAAACTTGAAAAAAGATTATTTTCCAATGAAGCTGTATATAATTGCTTATTTAAATTAGTCAGTTTATCTTTCAATGGTTGTTCTGAATTAATTATGTCCCACATAATTATTAGTTCAACATTTTAAAAAAAAATGCTTCAAATCTAAAGTTTGAAAAATATATTTGTTTTCTTTTTTGACTAAAAAAGTCACATCCAGAAGAGACAAGTTCTTTATCTACAGATTCACATTCAATAACAGTTGAAAATTTATTTCATTTACACTGAAATATTACAAATTACGACTGAAAATATCAAAAATATCTTGCGCACATTCATATTTTGAAAATAAACATCAAATGCAGAAAATATGAAACATCTTGATATATTTAAAATAAATATCAAGTAATATGAAAATATTAAAGATCTTGATATTTTGAAAATAAATATTGGATATATACCCATTGATATATATCAATGAACCCTGGCTGTATATAAATGATTATCAAAATTATATTTTATCTTTCAATGGCTGTTCTGAATTGACTGTAATATAATTATTAGTTCTACATTTAAAAATAAAAGTTTGAAACATAAAGCTTGGAAAAGATTTGTTTTCTTCTTTTCCTAAAAAAGTCACTGCCAGAGGCAAAAGTTCATTATCTACAGAATGACACAGTCAATAACAGGTGAAAATTTCATTTACACTTGGTTTGAATGTGAAAAATATCAAAATTACCTTGCACAGTGATATTTTGAAAATAAATATCAATATACAAACTATCAAACATCTTGATATTTTGAAAATAAATGTAAAGAATTTGAAAATATCAAAAATCTTGATATTTTAAAAATAAATATCGGATATATATCAAGATATATATCATGATATATATCAATGAACCCTGACTTTAATAAAATTATTACAAATTAATTTAACTCGATAAATTAATTCATAGTAAAAGCAAAACATGCAACTTTCAGCTGTATGTTTACTTTGTACTAATTCAGGGGTGATTGTGAATTCATGAAAAAATACCTGAAATTTTAGCGAGAAGCAGTTTTGGTATGGAGAGGAAAGATAATTTATTGCAGGAAGGTCCATTTCTATCATTATGAAATAATATATTGCTTTTAATTATGTTTAACAATCATATGAAATTGATATTTTAGTGTTATTTTATGAATTTAACTATCAGAAAAAATTGGAATTCCAGCATTGAAAAGGAAATAAATACCTGAATTCAGGTATATTACCTGAACACAATCACCCCTGCTAATTGTAATACTTAGAGATTTTAAAAAGTGGCAAGAAAAAAGAAAAATATGAAGCATGAAATAATAACTAAATTATGGTTAAAGTTGTGATTATTTATAAGAGGTTTTGTTTCTTTAGAAGAAAAAAAACTTATTCAATTTAAATAGATACTAATAGCAGCAAATACACTATCAAAATTGGATTTACATATTACAGGAAGAAATTTTGTTTCTTCATAAACACATAAATCTGTAGTGAAGTTCCCAAGACAAATTATTGATAATTAATCAAAACATGTCCATACTAGCAGTCAAAAAGCAGGGCCGAAACTAAAGGGGGGCATGTGCCTCAGGCGCCAGAACAAAGGGGTGCCAAATGAAGATTATACCTTTGGAAAGGATCATTTTCTTCTGATGGACTGGTGGCTTCCATTACTATGAAACAGCCATTATAAATGAAGTGTTAGGTGAAGATGAAAGAGCAGCCGTAAAAAATTAGAACTCTGATTTTCTGGTCCGAATGGGAAAAAAAATGGCCATAAGATTTTTACAAAAAAAATTATGGCCATTTTTTTCCCATTCGAACCAGAAAATCTGCTCTTTCATCTTCACCTAACACTTCATTTATAATGGCTGTTTCATAATAATGGAAGCCATGAGTTTATCAGAAGAAAATAACTCTGTGAAAGCAGAAACTCGGGTAGGCGGGACTCTGCTGAATATGTCATTTTAAAAATGATCTTTAGAATATTTTTGTTGATGTTCAGAGGAACCTCCCCCTTGGATCTGCCACTGTAGATTACGTAGTTCAGTATTACATATTTTAATTTTTAAAATAAATCGTCTATTATAAAATTAGTAAAATTCTCTTTGTAAATATACTTTGTGGAAGAGAGGGGGGGGGGTGAGGCACCAAAATCCATGTTTGTCCCGGTTGCAAAAAAGGCTAGTTTCGGCCCTGCCTTAAAGAGTCATAATTCATGACGAATATAAAGTAGTTTATCACATAAAATACTACTGCTCAGTTGTACTAAAGAACAATTGGATTTTTTATCCCCAAATTGCAATACATTTGAGGATAAAATAATAAAATTAAAAAAAAAAAAAAGTGAAAAATCAGGAGTATGGGAAAAGATGTGAAAATCAGAAGACTTGGCAAGTCTGTAATTATCTTTTAAATCCCCCACTGTTTCAATAATTTGATAGCTGTAACTGCCTGATATTTAGTATTTTAAACTACCCATCTAAAATAACTTTGATCATCTGATAATTACAATAATTAATGCAAACAGTAAATGATTAATTACTGGTATCCTAATTGTTAAATTTATTTGAAAATAACTATTTTGTTTCATTAGTATGTATTCATTAAATTCTGGTTCTAAATACAGTCAAAAACAATTATATTTAGCCATTACTTTTTATGGGGTGTCCATTACTGAAACAGAGGGAATTACATGGCTTTTGGGTGTTTTAACATATTTCTGTTACTTAAAATTAAATTTTGATTCATATTGGGAAATGAGACTATAAGAATGGTTAAATATTGTTGATAGATTAACGTAATATTGAAAAAAAAAACTGAAATATAATAATAATTCCTTAAGGGTGTCCATTATTGGCACATCTAACCTATAATGATAAATGAAACTTTTGAAATGTATGAATGAAATAGCTTTTTTGGGAAGGTAAGAAAATTTAAACGTAAATAAATGGTAACTTATTATCAATTTATCAATCAAATAGAATAGATAAATGGTAACTTATTATCAATCAAATAGAATAGATAAATGGTAACTTATTATCAATCAAATAGAATAGATAAATGGTAACTTATTATCAATCAAATAGAATAGATAAATGGTAACTTATTATCAACATTTATCAATCAAATAGAATAGTTCCCCATATTCTTCAGTACTAAATGGCTAAATAAATTATACTGAATATTTAATATATATTAATTTATATACAATTATCTAATTTAAATATTATCAAATGTGTCTTACCTTTACTGAAAGCTAATCTCTCACTTCTTTAATAAAAATTAAACAAGTCCCGTCAGGAAGTAATTCTTTATATGTATTATTCTTTATATGTTCAGGTGATAAATCCACTTCACCTGTTATACAACACCTCAGAACGTTACACTTTCTATAACATTAAAGAAATAGTAATGTTATATACAAAATCCTAACTAATGCTAATTTTTCTATCGAAAGAACGAGAACCACGTGGAGCCAGGCCCGTAGCTAGACCATACTTCCAGGTAGGGCAAAGGTTTTTCCAGGGTTGGCAGATTATTTCTTCATTTTTTTCTAGTCTCTTATTCGTAGTTCTTCAAAAATATGTACTGCGATTTTAGAGAATTTTTTTTTCATTTAAAATATATTTCTAAAGTCAGTACAAATTTTTTCAAATAATAAAAATATATTAAAGTTAAATAAGATATTTGGCATAACCAGGGCCGTAGGAACCGTCCCCCTAAACTCCCATTTGAGGAAGCTTTTCAGGTGCTGAGCAAAGTCAGGGGCCCAGTAGTAAGTTATTGTACCTTTGAGCCAAATAATGTTTTTTAACTTTTATAATTATTTTTAATAACATTTTAATTTGTTTTATACAAATAAATTTTTTATCTAAGATCTTGGTCAGACTTAGAAAACAGATATGCGCTTTCCTTCTATATCCACTGTTCTTTATAAAGGTTCCCAGATGGAAGAACTTTTGAAGGCTCTAAATGTTATTTAAAAAATATAATGGTATTTTAGTCTGTTTGGGGGCCCCCTATAAATGGGAGAAAAGGGTGAAACCGAAGGCTCAAAACTTCATTAATACTATTACTTCCTTCAACAAAAACAGATATGCACTTTCTTTCTACAGCAACTATTCTTTTTAAAGGTGACCAGATGAAAAAAATTTTGTAGACTCTAAATTCTTTTTGAATTGTCTTTTTAGGGCCTTCTATAAAAGTGAGGAAAAGTTGGAACCCAAGATTCAAAACTTTTAGGCCAAATTTTTTATTCAAATGTTTAAAAATTATGCTTTTTAATCTCATTGGGAGCCACAATAAGTTTCAAAACTTCCTTAATACTACTATTTCCTTCAAAAATCCTGTGCTTTCTTTCTATAGTCATCGCACCATTCATTTTAAAGGTGATGAAAGAAATTTTGCGGGTTCTAAATTCTTTTTGAATTGTGTTTTGGTTGGGGTGAAAAAAATGAAGAAAAAATGAAGAAAAGTTGGAACTCAAAATTCAAAACTTTTAGACCCCATATTTTTTATTCAAATGTTTGAAAAATATGCTTGGCTATGAAAGTGAGGAAAAGTTGGAACCCAGGATTCAAAACTTGTAGCGGCCATTTTTTTATTCAAATGTTTTTAAAATGTGCTTTTTAATCTCACTGGGGGGCCCAATAAGGTTCAAAACTTCCTTAATACTATTACTTTCTTCAACCAAAACAAACATGACCTTCTTTCTATAGCCACCATTCTTTTTAAAGGTGCCCAGATGAAAGATATTTTGCAGGTTCTAAATACTTTTTAAAATGTCTTTTTTTGGTCCCTATTAAAAGTGAGGAAAAGTTGGAATCCAAGATTCAAAACTTTTAATCCTCATTATTTTTATTCAAATGTTTAAAAAAAAAAAATGTGCTTTTTAATCTCTTTGGGGGTCCCAATAAGCAGGCATCTGTGGGCCATGCATTTGCCACCTATCCCCTTATGTTCGACCTCTCGAAAAATTACTAATGTTAATTATACATAAATTATATTCTGTAATTATTTTATCTACTAGGGGAGCGTCGCTTGCTTTGCTGGTTGATTTTTCCAAAAAATAACCTTTTTTTCAGGGGGAGGGGGCACCTGGGAGCTCCACTGCCTTCCGCAGCGTAAACACGTTCGGGATATCTCCAATCTGATCTTGAATTAAACAATCCTAGATTTATTGTAATTTTTCTTTCGATAAAAGTGATAGTCTCCGGGTAAAAGTTTAATTTTAAAGCATCATCGTTCACGTTGTTACAGGAGCGATTTTTTTTTATTTTTCCACCTTCAGATTAATCCTGACAGCAGCAAAATCTACTGGATGTTTCTTCGGTTTCAGAAAAACTTGTCAAAAAGCCTCCGCAAAACATAAAAATAAAGGGATAAATCGCATAAAAAATTGGACAGAAATTCAAAAATCGCCGAGAGCAAAATTTGACAATATTGAGCCAGAAGATTGAAAGTGGAATGTTAAAAAATACACTAAAAATCACATAGAAATTGAAAAGGATAAATTTCTATATTGAGCTAAAAGACTTAAACATAATTCCTTTTAGGGATGTTTAAAAAAAAAAAAAAAAAACCCGCAGAAGGCGAATAAAACGCTGCAGAGGGCAAAATTTACTATATTGGGATAAAAGATTGAAACCGGATTCCTTTTACATCCTCAAAAACATAAAATAAAATAAATAAATAAATTTGTGAATTGAAGTTTTTTTTTTTGTTCAAACACACACCAAAATAATAATAATAATAATAATAATAAAATGCTTTGATTTGACCATTTTTCGCAAAAATATAGAAAGTCACCAATCTAAAGTAAAAATTACGTAACATCCTTCAATATAAAGATGCATTTTTATCAAATCAAATCCAAATAGTGTTCCGTCAACTGTGTTGCATTGTACTTTTCCATATTAGAGACTGAACTTTTACGTATGATTTTTTTTCCTTCATAACACGCAAAATTCGCGAAACAAAGATGAAAATTTCAAGAAATTTTCCATTCAAAAGACGAAAATTTCTTCAAGTATGAGAAAAAATCTCTTCTAATCACAGAGATATTGAAACGGGAAAAGCGTTTAAAATCGCATAAAAAGTTCGCGAAAAATTCAAAAATTGCAGAGGACAAAATTTTGTACTTTGGGCTAAAAGATTGAAAACTGATTCTTTTTACTGACGTTAAAAATCTCGTCGGAATGCGAAAAAAGCTTTAAAATCACATAAAAGACTTCGTTAAATATTCAAAAATCGCAGAAGACTATTTTACTATATTCGGCTAAAATGGAAAGATAGATATTGAAAATGGATTCCTTTCATGAATGCGGGGGAAAAAATCACAAATCTAGGAAAAGCACTAAAAATGGAAAAAAAATTAAATTAAAAAATTTTATTAAAAAAACCCAAAAACCTGTTTCGAGGTGCATAATTTCAGGCATACAGGTATTCTTCCTGTCAAATCTTGCCTTGGACAGAAAAACATCTGGTCAGACAAAAAAAGAAAAAAAAAAAAGGAACTGGACAGAGAAACGTCTGTCTTTACTATATCTACTGTGAAACCCGTCTTCGTTGCCCACAGGAAGGTACTGTCTATCCGAAGCTAAACTTTTTTCTTTTTCAATTTCTATCCAGACAACTTGGGTGACAATTTTAAATTGGAGAAAACCGAAAAATATGAAAACGACATCCCGAATGTAATTTCTTTGAATTAGTAAATCACTAAATATATATTTTGATAATAAAAGGCACCGTTCAGAGCAGAAAAAGTTATTATAAGTGAGTATTTTCTGCTTAAAAATCTGTCTGGGCCATGCGGATGACATTGTCAAACTGAAGAAAAAACAGAAAATACGAAAAGAGTTCCATATTTTTTTATTTTATTTATGTGCAATATTTAGCGGTTTTTAACTTTTGCAAACGGAATTCAGTTTCAAACTTTTTTTTTTTTTTTTGCCAAATTTTGTTCTCATCTGTTTTTGAATTTCTCGAGAATTTTTATGCGATTTTTAGCTGTTTTTCTGGTAATTATTTAACATTCATAAATAAAAAAATCTTTTAGCACAATATAATAAATTTTGCTCTCTATGAACTTTGAAATTTCTTTATCAATTTGTGGCATTATTTCGCATTCTGCGGCGATTTTTTGACATTTGTTTCCTAAACGGAAGAATTCTCAGTTAAATTTTGCTAGTACTTTGATTAAATTCAAGTTGCAAGAATATCAAATCTGTTCCTGTAGCGAATGTTGAAAATTTTAATTTAATCTGGTCGAAATAAAAATTTACAATAATTCAAGGTTTGATTGATTCGAGATCTGAGCGGGCACAGACCAAAGAGTGTACGATGCCGAAAGCAGTTCAACCCAACACCAAATTCGTTTAATTTGAATTTCATTTTGGAAAAATCGACCAGCGAACTCTGCTGGTGTTGTTATAAAATGAAACTCGGATAGAAAATTAAATATAGGTATTATTTCAAAATCTTAGAGGGGGGAGGGCGAAATTTTTTTTGTAGGAGGCCTCAAAAGACCTTCCTACGGCCCCGGCCATAAAGTAAATAAAATGTTTTTCTTTTAATTAGGAATTGGAATCGAATATCGTTTTTACTCTTCAATAAATGCATTACACTTTGAGTTGTAATTGATTTCTATCTTATGATGGTCTGTATTAGGCTGTTGCCTTGCAAAAATTAGCTTATAATGGCAACTTTGACAATCACTTTGGAAACTGTTTTGCTTTTAAGAAAAAGTGCAAAACAGTTTCATTAAACAGTGCATTCAGTTTTTCCGTTTCTTAATAAAAGCATCTGTAACATTTTTTAAATTTAAGAATAAAAATGACTTTATGAATGTGTCAGTAAGTAATAAATTTGGATTTGTAAAATTGTAAGTAACCTGACATATTGTATTGTTTAAATTTGAAATAATAGTTGGTTTATTTTAGAAGCGCCGATTTTTTAAAATATCAGTGGAATGGGAGACAATCGAAGAGATGAAGGGACAGACCTTCCATCATCTATTTTGTATTTTCACATAGAGGGGGAGGGGCTGCCCTTTGGAGTTTATTGTAATCGGACCAAATTTCCATGAAACAAGCAACTGTCATGTACAGCAAATTCAAGTTAAGGAAACAGTATTGTCGACTTGTTCACTGTAGTTTTAGAAGCCTTTGGTTTCATTTCAACCCCGCCTCCTAACGATAAATTTCGTATGGTGACAATTGTATATAAAGAAAGCAAGCTTAAGGATATAAGGCAATCCAGATTTGGATAATTTCTTCAAAGCGAGGAACGCACAATGGAGCAATATCCGACAGGTCTGTTAAAGAGGGAGAGAAAAAAAGCTTTATAGATGAAATTTTTGCTATTTTTTTCCAATCTAGAAAGGAAATTTAGTGGTAGAGGGCAAGATCTGGCATGAAGGAAGAAAAATGGAAATTTGATGTTGTATTTGTATTACATAAAATATTTCTTAAGAGAAATACTGAGTGAAAAAAATGATCGGAACGTTGAACTTCATTCTAGGTTGGACAAGAAGTGGGGGCAAAATTGAAATTTAATATTTTTTATCAGAATGTAGTCTTGCGCTAGGTTGGGCAAAACTTTTTCCAGGTCAGGCTTTGCCCGACCTGGCTACGGGCCTGCGTGGAGCAGATTGGTTAAGGTGCGTTTTCACTGGTCGTTCTAACGACCTAAAAAATCCTAGTGTCCCAAAACCTTAACCTAAGAGCATTTTCACTGGTTACATATAAAATCTTTACGCCAACCAATCAAAGGCAAGTTTTTACTGCACAAGCGTCTACTTTACGGCTTTACTGTCTGCAGATCGAACAGATGTCAAAAAATGTAAACAAATAATTGTTGTTTGTTGTTGTCAGTTTAGTAGTAGCAAATAATTTGTATAGAAATTAATCGAAAGTTTCGACTGTTTTCCCCACTAAAGGGTCTTAAAAAATGCCCCACAAATCATTGTTTATTCAAACTTTAAATTGTGGCTATGGATGTATACTCCTAAATTAAATAAAAACACTAGGTCACCATGATTTATGTATATTTAAAAACATACTGAATAAATTATTTTTCACACAAGTACGTGTGAAAAACGTTACGTACGTTAGTGGCACATGTGTAATAGAGATCGACTATAAATTTAATGTTGCTTTTTGAATTTCCTTTTAAAGAAATTGAGTAGAATTATATTTGTTAAATAAATCAACAAATTAAATAAAACATTAAGGCAATGTAAAAATTTGAATGTTCCGACCCGCTTATGAAGTGATATACTCACTGTTTTTTGTGAATCGTTTTTCATATTTCACAGGAAAAGTTAACATTTAAGAATGTTTATTTTTATTTTATTATTTTTTTAAATATGGAATTTTTTTTTCTATTTTAGTTTTTTTTTTTTTTTATAAAACTTTAAACGTGTAACATTTTATTATATTTTTTAAAAAATGGCACATTTAGAGAAATAGAAATTTCTAATAACGTTTATCTCTGTAACAAAAGAAAAAGAACAAAATTTAAGGGAAAAAAATATGTGTGAAAAAAATCTTTAAAACTTAAATAAAATCTAAAATAAAACCTTTTTTAGAGTGAAAAAGAATATTTTAGAAATTAATGGTGGAACTTGGGACCCATGAGCACATACAACTGTATCAGTGGTGTAATCATAAAAAAAGCAGAAGGCATACGCTCAAGGCAGAGAGTATACCCTACAGTGTATATACTATAGTTTTTTTGAGAAACCGACGGTATACGGTGTTTCCTAAAAAAATCCAGAAGGTATACGGCGTATACCACCATACATCCCTGAACCGTACGCCTATGTGACACTGGCAGATTCTCTTATACATATCATCACTACAGTCAGTATAAAATTATCCAATTTAGTTACATCTACTTTTTGTGGCAACCCCCCCCCCCCCCCCCAAAAAAAAAAAAAAAAAACAGTAAAATGCAAAATAAATGTACTTAAAATTGTAAGTTTTACCTTATGATTTCACATCAGGGGTGAAAGTTTTTTTTTTTTTTTTTGGGGGGGGGGGGGGGAGACCCGTCTTTGTTACAGAATTGAGAAAAATAAATTTCTGTAAAGAAAAATCAAATTCATTTGTTTAAATTCAAAGTAAACATTTAATCATCCTTTTTTTAAATGTCTTCCTGCTATACTTTTCTTCTGAGCTTATTTTGTTTGCAAATTACACATTTTAAATCCCAACAATTTTTTCTTATTGTGTGAAGTCGCTTTTATGGAGAATAATTTTGTGAAGGGGCTTCTTTTATTAAGAAGAATAAAAGGGTATAAATGTTTGCCGGGGCAATCCCTGTTTTTGTCAATAGATCACAAAAAGGTACTTTTATGTTGGATATTTTTTTTTCTTCCAGCAATAATTCCTTTTAGTGTTCACTTGTATAAATTAGAAACGATGTACTGAGGTTGAAATAACAATTTTGGTTCATCGTATTATTTTTCCTTATTGTTTTATTCCCTTTTTTTTAATGAAATAAGTGAAAGGCACTTATTTTAAATGTATGTAATATATGTATTTTAAATGAAAATTTTGTATTTCAAATAAAATGAATGAGAGGTTTATATTTAAAAAAAAAATGAATACAAATGATGACATTATTTAATGGTTTATCTCAGGATCGAAACTAGAGGGGGGGGGGGGGGGGGGCAGAGGAGGCATGTTCCCTGGTCGCCATAAGGAAAACGAAGGGGGTGTCGAATGAATTTTGAATTTCTTAAGAAGCTACACTAGTCACACGAAGAAACTCGCAAGCTAATGTTAAATATGGGAGCATTCTTTTCAAATTTCTCGCTTGCATTTTAATATTTTTAAATATTTTTTTTTTTCTTAAGATAGCTGAGTTTGATCTTTAACATTGTTAAGTAGTACGTTTTTGATTTTGGTTCAAGTTTTTTTATGAGGCTACTTAAACTTTCAGAACCGGTTCAAAAAGTGAAAGTAATTTTATATATATATTAAAAAAACTGCAAACAAAATGTAAAAAGTAAACATTTACCTGTTAGAAACAACCTCAGCTGTCCTAAACGGAAAAAATCATTTAAAAATATTAAAGTGCAAGCGAGAAATTTGGAAAGAATGCTCCTATAAGTTTAACATTAGCTTGCGAATCTGCATAGTTTCTTCATGTAACTTCCTTTGGATTTCGTTTTCAAAGTTTTAATGAATCAATATTTGACAAAGTTGATTACATATTTTAAATTTGAAATAAGTCAGCGATTAGAATTAAAATTCTCTTTGTAAATTTACTTTGCGGAGGCCGGGGGGGAGGGGGCAAAATCTATGTTTGTGCTGGTTGCAAAAAAGGCTAGTTTCAGCCCTGGTTTATTTCATGTGCCTGGCTGACATAAAGTACCTACCCAAAAATGTTGTGAATTTGATAAATTTCACTGGATCAAATGGCATAGCAATGATTTCACTAATAAATATATCTCCAACCATAACATGCGAATGAAACGCATTATGTTGCCTCTCTGTAAGTTTAAATGTTAAATTATGATAAAAATGATAGAGTTACTACTAAATAAGTATAAAAGTAAAAATAGTTTTTTTTTAACCACTTTTTTATAAACATTGAATGTTTATAAAAATCATCCCTAATTTCAGGACTATAATTCATGTTAGTTCAAAAAACTTCTGTTACAATACATTAATTTGGCATGACTCTAATTATGGAAAATTCACCACTTCGACTTGGTAGAAAGCATGAACTACTGAATTTATTAAAATGATTATTTTTTCCTCCCGTTTTTTCAAGTATGACAACAGAAAAGGCGAAAAAAACATTTTTGAAACTATGTATTGAGAATTTTTAAATTATTTTTTCTAAGTTTAATTATAATTTACTTAATACAGGGATGAGAATTTCAAAAAAGCAAAAAGACTGAAACCATGCGCAAACAAAAAATTGTACCACATTTTATCCGTGAAAGATACTTTAAGAAATAAAACCAGGGTCTGATTTCTGAGCAAATGGAGACAAGCGCACAAAACCTGTATACTACATTACAGGAGTGAAAATAGCCGAATTACACACAGCTCTTAAAACATCGAGTGTAGGTCATATGAAATGCTCGACTTACCGCTCCTGAAAATGAAATAATTTGGGCTAATTGGACCAGGACCTACAGCCAGCTTAATGTAAATTCTGACTGAGTAAAAAAAATAAATAAATAAATAAAAATAAAAAATGAAAGCAAATTTTCTGAAAGGTTACAAAAGAGGGGGGGGGGAGGGGAGGATACACTAAAAGCACTAAATTCATCTATTTTTCGCGCCATTTTGACGAAATTTGCCGTTTTTTCGTGATCTTTAGACAAAATTTGCAGCTTTTTCGCGATCTTTTGATGAAGTTTGCAGTTTTTCGCGATCTTTTGATGAAATGTGCAGCTTTTTCGCGATCAATTGTCGAAATTTACCGGGTTTTTTTTTTTAGAACTTTGCCGTTTATTCGCGATCTTCTGATGATATTTGTAGATTTTTTCGCTATCTTTCGGCAAATTTTGCTGCTTTTTCGCGATCTTTTGACAAAATTTTGCTTTTTTCGCGATCTTTTGACGAAATTTGCCGCTTTTTCGCGATTTTTTGACGAAATTTGCCGCTTTTTCGCGATCTTTTGACGAAATTTGCCGCTTTTTCGCGATCTTTTGACGAAATTTGCCGCTTTTTCGCGATCTTTTGACGAAATTTGCCATTTTTATCGCGATCTTTGGACGAAATTTGCCGTTTATATGCGATCTTCTGACGATATTTGTAGTTTTTTTGCGATCTTTTGGTGACATTTACCGCTTTTTTGTGATCTTTTGACAAAATTTGCCGCTTTTTCGCAATCTTTTGATGAAATTTCCCACTTTTTCGCGATCTTTTGACGAAATTTGGCGTTTTTTCATCACCTTTGAATGTTCTTTCGAAATCGGAAGAAAAGCGGAATCTATAGGAAAGTGAAAATTTCGGAAAATAACAAAATTTTGCAGGAGAAAAAATACGGAATCCTAGGGGAAAAAAAAGGCGGAATTTTGAGAAAAAAAAAAGCGGAAATTCCTTGAAATAACAAAAAAGCGGAAATCCGCCAAAAGACTGAAAATTCGCATCCCTGTTAATATTAAATTATCATTTGATAAAAGCAGATTAAAAAAATTATTTCTTCATTATTGTAATTAAAAATTCTCTTTATTTTTTATTTATATTTCATTTCTTACCTAATATTTCGTTGCTACAGTTTCACTGCCAGTTGGCATGTTTTAATGACATGATTTGATGCAAACCCTGTTATTTTAACCATAGAGAATATTTGGAGATTTATCACCTGTGACTCTAACAGAAAAATGCATTAAAATTCATTTATCACTTTATAATTAAGTTCCTAAAGATACTAAAATTTATTGCCAAAAGAAGCACTCAGGTGTACATCATTTTTAAAATTCTGGAGTATTAGGTAATACGAGTCTACTCTTGGTTAGGGATGCACCGAATATCAAACTATCTGGTTAAGCTGAATATCAAAGTATTCAGCCGAACCGAATACTTAAAAAAACCTTTTGAAACACATTTTAAAAAACTTTTCACAATTTCTACCTTTAACTGTCAACTTATAAATATATTTAAAATAATTAGAAACAAGTTCATATTTAAATAAAATAGGATGTTTTTAGATTATTTGTTTGCTGTAACTTAAAAAAAATAACCATGATGAGGATTAAAATGATGATTAATTTAGATTTTCATAGGAATTAATGATGTACAAATACGAGTTTCTAAATTTTGTTTAGTAAATAATATGTTTCTTGCTTTTTTACAAAAAAGAGTTTCTAACAAAATGGAAAAACTTTTGCGGTTGATGATAGGTACAAAGACAGACAATTTTTGTTCAGAAAACCATAATCCACATATTGAGTCATCATAAATACATTATATCTCATCTCACTCAATCTTGAATTTTCGTTTGTTACTTTAACAATAATGAAGACATCATAACTATAGAAACAGATGTCATAAATTCCCGGAGCCGCCATCTTGGAATTTTTCTTGGAGTGAAAACCCCTTTTCCGCCAAGTAGTAAATGTCGCCAAACACCGGTTTATACGTATGTTAGGCTTAACGAAAATAAAATGTAAATAATAAACAAAACTCGTGAAAGTGGCATTCACTGAACGTTGTATGAGCACTATGCACTCATTAACTGAAAAAAAAATCACTGGATTCCGCAAACTCCTGCCGTGACCACAAAAATGCACGAAACTCATTAAAGTGCCAATCAGTAATCGCGCTCATTAACTGAAAAAAAACATCACTGGATTCAGCAGTTCTTGCTGTGTAGCATTCTCAAAATTCAGCAGTTCTCGCTGTGTAGCAATCTCAAAATGTAAAAAACTCGAAAGGCAACAAAATATACATAAAATTATTAACATACCTTAACAGACGTCTGCTTTCTTGAAAGCTCAAGCATGAAATACTGTCATAGCATCACCATCATTTTCAAAAATAGGCTTATGAATACGCATTGACACACTATAAACAAACCTCCTTTTTTCGTCAAAATTTCCTCAAATTTATTAATTACTTCAGCAAGAGTGTTTAAACAGACTACAGAAACCATAGTCAATCAAATACATCCAATAAATTTAACAAAAATAAAAAGACAGAATAATACAACACGATATCAAAACACATCCACAAAATCCTAAGCGAAAATGAGCTTCTCAGGGGTTCCCAGAACACGACACGCCAGAACTCACACGGGGTTCCACATATCGATAAAGATTGCCAACATAAAATCACCAAGAAATCTCAAAACATCCAAGATAGCGGCCACCTGGGAATATAAGGCATCTAAGCCTAACTAACTATTAATTAGCTAAGAAATTTAAGTACGCTTATGGACAAAAACAGAAATAGTTATGCTACTGTATTATCTAAATATTTATTACAGAATGCTAATTATGAAAAAACACTTTTAAAATGATTTAAATATTTATAAATATAAATTTATTATAACTATATAAATTATGGAATAAATTTATTGCATGGTATTTTAAAAAAGATATGATACTGCAAAACAGTTTTTTTGTTTACATTACATTTTCATCAAATTTTAGGATAAAGTTATAATATAGATTCCCAAAAGGCAAATCTCAACACCTTAGAAATTTTAAATCAAAATATCTTACACATAATTATATTTAAAAAAAAAATAAAAGCACTTTAAACATATTAATATTTAAAAAATGAAAGGCAAAATATAATACAAATAAATATTTGATTCAAATGGTAAATGTTGATTTTTTATTAAAGTACTACTCAAAATCAAGTATGGGAAACTGAAAATAGCTGACTATATATATATTTATTAAAATAGTATATCACTTTTAACATTAAGAAAAACTTCATAAAAGAATTTTAGCCCTAAGCAATGATTTATAAAATTACACATGCTTCCACTTAGATTAGGGCCTAAATTCTATCAACTGTCAGAAGACTTTAATAAAGCTACGTTTAAATACAAAAACAGTTATATTAATTTTAAAAGTTGCAGAAATTTGTCTTACCTGCATATACTTAAAGTTGTTCTGGTGTACTTTAAAATCTTTCTACAAAAGATTAAGTTTATTATACACATAAAAGTGGTAACCTCTAATTATAAAAATGTTTCTGTCATAACTTTAATTTTTGAAAGATTACCTTACCATTAATTTTTTAAACATTATTTGCAACGGGTAGTTTGTTTATTTAGGTTAATACAATGTGAAAATTTATTTAAGTATGCAATGTTGTTGACAGTTTGTTTATTTAGGTTTTTTTTTCTTTCTTTCTTTTGTACGTTGCATGCTTTATTAATCACTGTTTTCAATCTAATTTTTAAAATTTTCCTAACGAAAAATAAAGATTTTTCATTTAAATTTTTCTTTTTTTTCTGCATTCATAATTATTAATAAAACAATAAGACTAAAAAGCAATCGAAGAATCAAAATTTAACAAGTTTCAGTTTCGGTCGATACTTAATTTTAAATCATACCAACCGTATCATGTAATTGCTCTGATGACAATAAATATAATTAACATAAGGAAAAAAGAAGACACTTTGTCGTCTTAAAACAACAAACTCTCTATCTTTTTTATTATTATTATTATTTTACTTTCAAAAACACTTAGTCTCATATGAATATAAACAACAAACCATTTTTGCATCTTTTAAGAACACTTTTTTACTTTAAAAAAGAAAACACTAGAAACTTTTATTATCTAAAAACATATCTCCCCTTTCCCTCGCCTTTTTTTTTCCTCTTTTAAAATAAAACCAAATAGTGCAATTGCCCTGGTAACAAACAAAATGAAGATATACGTAAGGCTGGCCCACACTTTTTTTTTTACTTAGCAGCAGACTTTATTTATGCCCCAGATTGAAACATATAAATGCTTATTTCACATTATATTTGCAATATGGGCATTTAAAAATATTTTCAGCTAAATAATTTTTGTACTTACTCATTGAGTAATATATTGTGTTCTCATAGTTTGTAGTGCAGCATGCTATTTTTGGAAAATGTAATTTAACGAGTAATGTAATTAAAAAAAGACTAGTTTGTAGGGAGCACAAATATTATTTTTTATGTTACTTCAATAAACTTACTTTACTGTGTCCTCTTTTGACATAGAAGTGGTACTCACAGATTTTTTAAAATCTTCTTTTCTGAAGTCCAAGGGCTTGGTCCGAAGTCCAGTTGCTTGCAGACGATCACTAATGGTAGTCACTTATTATACAATAAAACTACACACCTGTGATTTTCTGAAAGCATTCAAATTTGAAGATCTATCCCGGCACCAGCTGATCTGCCAGACGCTTACCTCCATTGGTATACTTTGTATTGATTGATATATACAATTTCTGGATGTAACATCAAAAATATTGATGCTTCTTACAAACAAGTTTCTTTTTATTACATTACTCGCAAAATTATATTTTCCAAAAAACAGCATATTACACAACAAACAATGACAAAACTAGGACCTACTATAGTTTCATTACTTCTAATATACTATTTTGACCACTGAATTTATATACATCATGAATTCATGATTCGTCTAAAACTTCAATATACACGCAAACATATAGACTCAAAGAATCTCCCACAGAGAGCATTTTATTTTTTGATAATGAATTCCATTTTCAAAAATAGTAAGAATAATAAGTAATGATTTTTGAAAAAAATAAATAAATGAATATATAGTTCTTTACTTTAATAGATAAATAGGTACATTTAAAACCGATGACCTATGCTGTAAGATAAATCTGTAGCCATACTTGTAAAAGAAATGCACCTAAATAACAATTTAAACAAAATTTTATAAATATGCATTTCAAATGGAGAATCTCCTATTATTTTGGTAGCAATACTTTTTTAATAAATGAAAATAATCGCTAACAAGACATGCAGATTTAACTTAAAATACATTGAATATGCATTTATAACTGCTTATCGAATTGGAATGGTAATGTGTACAAATTCTTCAAAATGGGCACATAGAAAAGCTACACATGGTCTGAATATCTCTCAATTGATTTAAATTTCATACAAAGTTATAAATCTTCATAAAAGTTTCAGCATTAATCTTAAAAACAAAATGAAAAATAGCACATCTGCAGGTGAAAAGCATTAAAATTAAAATTGAAAATAGATTAGCAGTGTTTTCTTTACACGACAAAGTTCACAAGTAAATATCTGAAAAGGAGTAAAGAGCAAACTGTTTTGCAATCAGATGTTTCTTGCTTAAAAGAGAACAGGAAAATACAAAATACAATGGCTTGTTTATTTTATAGAAACTTTGTTTACATGCTCGCTTAAACATGCATAATCAAATACCTACTATTAGCAAAACTGAATTGAAGTTTGCCTGTAATTAATTTTCCATTTAAATATCAATGGACGTAAACAATATCCTTCTTAACAATTACAATTATTTTAAGTGAGTAAATGGAAATTTAAATCTAAATTGATCAGAAATACCCTATCAAGTAACCAAGTATAATCAATGAAGCAAGTAATTCATCTTAAGAAACAAACATTCTTAAAAAATACTTTTAATCTTTGTATACTATTAACGTTCAATAAAAATAAAATAATTTTGAGAACTGGACATATCTTCATCCTTATAATATCAGCAACAAAATCCTTAAACAAACTATATAATTAGTATTCTAATATTAATAAAATGTATCTGAATGATTATCAAAAATAACAACAATTTAAAGAATCCATATGGATTACCCACAATTTATTAAATTAAAAGACAATAATAAAGGATGATATCTATCCAACATGTCAATAAAACTTACCGTTTTGGTTCAATTACAAAAAATAGATTCCTCTTTGACGTAAAACAAAATAAATAAATAAAACGATATAAAACATAAATATCACTTAGTAAATTGACAACATCGCCATTATTATCAAAAGCTCTATTTAAATTGGCCGTGCTTAGGATTGATCACGAATCAAACCTACAAAATCGCTTTCTAACGACCTAATATCTTGTGTTTAGGTAAAAAGTTAGGTAAGTTAGACCTTGGGTAGGCCAGTGAAAACGCACTATTACTGGCACATCTACCCTATATATTTTTTTAATCAAGATATTGCTGATATCACTGGCAATCACAATCTTTTTACCTAATATATATATGTATTAATCAAGTTTTTTTTTTTGTCATTATTATGATGATTTTGATGTGAATTAATAGAGAGTACTCAATGGAAAGTTTCATTGAATAATCCAAGGAAAATGTATCTCATCTTTTTTTATGCATGTTCAAATATACATTATTAATTATTTACTTGACCTTTACTTTTAATATTTTATTCAGTTTTTAAATTATCTCATCTTTTATCAGATTTGGGAATTAAACTTTTCCATTTTTCTAGCAGAGCTTCATATTTTGGTACGCTAAACAGGGAAAGTTTACTAGTTTTATATTTAGTGTTGCAACCAGGCACAAAACAATGCGTATCGCGTTTTTTAGCCATATTTAGTAATTTTCAGTGTTTTAAATTTATTGAAAACCTTTATCCTGCACATAATTTAAATATTTATCATTCGCTGTACCGTTTTCTGAATTCAAAACTTATACAATGTTTACATTGAAGAAAACTAGATGGCGCTACAATCGATATCTTGTTATTCAGCATCGTAGTACATTTATGGGATTCAATTTTTTAGCACTATTTTGTAGGTGATTTCAACTACACTTATGTAAGTACAACGCCTAGAAGATAAACGGCTACAAAATAGTGCTAAAAAGTTGAATCCCATAAATGTACAACGATACTGAATAACAAGATGTCGATTGTAGCGCCATCGTAGTGATTTAAAAACGATAGTCATTCTAAGGCTGGGATTACGGTGCCTCGCTCGATCGTAGGATGGGCTTTCCTGCAATCGATCGTAACTTGGTACTACGGTGCCTCTGCGTAAGTCCTCGTGCTTCGTCGTAAGTCCTCCTGCAGTCAGCCAATCACAGGCAGCAGTTACATTTGTTGTGATTGCGCGCGCATCCACTTGCGTCTTATCTTACGGCTGCTTCCAAGCTGTCGTAAGATCGTGAGGCACCGAACGTAAACGGCATTACGGTGGTGACATTTCTAAATTCCAGAAAATTCCAGCTGTTCTGGCGTGCTTCAGAGCCGTTCTGATTGGTTGGCAGGTTCCAGATAAAATGGCCAGACGCCCGAGCATCGTTTGCACATATTCGAATATTTATTTTCAGCTACTATTTCGTTTCTGATGCTACATAAGTTTGATTTGAATAAATTATTTTCCGTTTTTAGATGATGAAACTATTTTCTACTTGAAAGTATTCAAAAATACCTGTATAAAACGCACCTCCGTCATTTTCGTACTAAAACCGTTTTTTTTTTTTTTTTTTTTTTTTTTTTTTTTTTTTTTTAAATCTTTTAAGATAAAGTCATAAAGACTTTCATAAATTTTAAATGTTATTTGTATTAAAAATTATTAAAAAATATATAATTTATATTAAAAACTCATTTTCACTTATAAAACGCCGCAGCTGCAGGGAGAATTTGCATATCTAAAGCATGACAAAATATAAAATCAGAAGTTTTTTTTCTTTTTTTTAGGGTGGGACTGAGGGGGAATACCTTCTAATTGTCCCCTGAATTTGCAACTGAATCCTCCTATACCTCCATGAAACATATTTAAAAAATCCATATTCAGTGCTAAAAAAAGAATACTTTTCAGGGTTATTTTTATTATCAGGGTTACAAAAATAACCATCGTTTTATATTTTTTTTTCATGGTTTAGATATGCAATTTTCCCCTGCAATTGCAGCGTTTTAAAAGTGACGATGCGTTTTTAATATAAATTATATATTTTTTATAATTTTTAATATAAATAACATTTAAAATTTATGAAACGATCTTTAACTTAAAATTTTTGGAAAAAAAAACAGTTTTAGTATGGAAATGATGGAGGTTTGTTTTATACAGGTATTTTTGAATAGTTTCAAGTAGAAAATAGCAATTTCATCATCTAAAAATGAAAAATAAATTATTCAATTTCAAACTTATGTAGTATCAGAATGAGAATCGAAATAGCTGAAAACAAACAACCGAATATGTGCAAACGGTGCTCGGATGTCTAGCCACTGCATCTGAATCGGACCAGTAAAGCAGAACGGCTCTAAGGACGCTAGAACAGAAGTCTAGTGGAAATAGAAATGTCGCGTTTACGTTTTGTTTATATCGTAAGTCTCTAAGTTGATCTTAAGTGAGGCACCGTAATCCCAGCCTTAAAGAGACTCTTTAACCTATTTCACGCCATTCCTTAACTAAATTAGCTTATAACAGACCAAAATATCTTATATTTATAGTTTCCGATATTTAACATTCTATAATTTTTGAAAACACAGTGTTTATATTGAAAAGAGTTACGAGATGGCGCTCGTATCAGCATATTGCCGCTGAGCACTGTTGGAGATTTATGGGATACAAGTTTTTAGCACTTTTTAAAGCATTAATAGGAATAGCCGTTTTCCACACTGTACCTTCTAGGCGCTGTACTATGATGAAACAGAAAAAAAAAAAAAACATTTGTACAAAAATATTTGCATGTTTACTTAAATAACAAAAATAAAAGTCACTGGGACAATGGACTTGGGACGCATGCAACCTGAGGTCAAAGCTAAAATTTGTTTGAGAAGTCCTTCTCTATTCTATGTTCATGCCTTCCTCAGTGCCAAGGATGGCGGAAATTTGCTCACATATATAGGAGGGATGGGAATTAGGTTTATTGACCAATAGGAATACAGAGGATTGCAGGCAATAGCCAATAGGAAAAAAGATGGGAAATGGAACCGAAGTAGTGAGGGGGGGGGGTTAAGAGAAAGAAATTTTTATGTAATATTTCCAACAGTCTGATAATGGGGGAATAGCGAATTCACAATTAACAATATTTTTTATAAATATGAAATGCTTCAAGGAAGTTAAGTTCGTGTATAGAAGTAGGTTTAGAGATTATTGAAGTCAAAAGTATGATTCATCTCCCAGCAACGTTTTGCAATAGAGGATTTATTGATTTCTTGTTTTTTAATATATTCTTGATGTTCTTTGATACGAAATTTTAAGCAGCGTTCTGTTTGCCCAATATAGGAAAGGCCACACTGGAAATTAATACGGTAGATACCCCATGAATTGGATAATTCAATAGGATCTTTGAGTTTGGAGAGGGTGAGTTCCTACTTCTACACGAACTTAACTTCCTTGAAGCATTTCATATTTATAAAACTATAAAAAATATTGTTAACTGTGAATTCGCTATTCCCCCATTATCAGACTGTTGGAAACATAGACTTCTCATATAACTGGACTCAGAAATAGCAACCCTTTCTTGACGCCGGGATCACTACCCACCGTCACGTGATGGTGGGCAGAGAAAACGCGCTAAACCGGTTTTTCTCCTCTGGTTCCCGCTGAAACTTTCTTGCGTTGGGCGTTTCTCTCGCATAAATCAAATCCGACAGTTGCCAATAATGTGATCACCGCCAAAAAAGACAACCTTTTGGCGATGAAAGCAGAAACATGTGTGCCTCAAGTTCTGACCGAAATAACAATGGGATTCGGCCTCTACTTCTTATCTTTACTCTGAGGTTGGAAATATTACATAAAAACTTCTTTCTCTTAATCCCCCCCCCCCCCTCACTACTTCGGTTCCGTTTCCCATCTTTTTTCCTCTTGGCTATTGCCTGCATTCCTCTGTTTTCCTATTGGTCAATAAACCTAATTCCCATCCCTCCTATATATGTGAACAAATTTCCGCCATCCTTGGCACTGAGGAAGGCATGAACATAGAATAGAGAAGGACTTCTCACGAAATAGGTTTTAGAAGAAGAAAACCGTTCCTTGAAAATTTGTATAATAGATCTCTATATCTCGATATCTAGATTTGTCTAATAGGATCTCTATTCTATGTTCATGGAGGAAGGTATGCTATATGCTACCGAAACCGGTATGTTTAAAATTTTGGTGCTTTTAACGTTGCTATTTTTTACGCTTTCATTATATTGCACCAAGCTCCTACTTGATAATTATTACATTTAAGGGATACAAATTTTTAGCACTGTTTGGATAGCATATTTCCATACTAGGTATTCTAGGCGCTGTACTCCCGCGGTGTTGACGTCAAAAAGTTCGCTTCTCCACTGAAGACGTTTACTCTCTTATAAAAGTACTCTATACGACTCCTTGAGATTAACAGTATAGAGGGCGCTAGGATTGAAAATCGTCTATAAAAGCATCGATTTTGAAGGAGTTACTTCAGAACTGCAACACGCTTGAATCCTTGAGATATCTAGCAAACTGCTGCTTAAAGCAGCGGTAAAAAAAGAAAAATCAGAACACACACAATAAACATCAAACTACAAAGTACACAACCGTAGATATCACTGTTATTGTTATTAATTCAGTGGTGATATCGACGAGTTTTTTACTTTGTAGTCTAATCTATGGTCCTACGCTGAGCTGATCGTAGGATTCATTAGGCCTAACCCGTCCCTAGTACTAGGCCTAACGTATCCTTTTGGCTCTGCTCATCTTTTGGACTGGATATGGCATTACAATTAACGGTGTAAATATACATCTAACAAGTAATAATATAAATAAATAATCGGTACTATTTTTTTCTCCTCCCCCCATTAAATCTGGCTACAAACGTTTATCTCTTCTGTTTACCGCTTATTTTATAACCGCGGCCATGCATTTTTTGTAAAATAATATCTGAACAATACCCATAAACATCTTTTTGTATTTGTATCTATTTTCATTTTAATCAGAGTGGTCGTGTGAACGAAACTTCACGTTGAAGTTTTCGCAGACCTGTGTTTACTTTTTCACGTAAGTAAAAGTTTCTTAGCATTTGCAATACTTATGCCATACTAAAGTGATTTTAAAATATTTTGTTCGATAGAATAATACATTATTGAAATACAATAATAAACTCAAATTAAGGACTACTTTTCCGAATGAATAATTGGCGATAAACAATAAAAAAGTTCTAGTATGTTTTTATCTCTGTTAAATCCTGTTGTAATACGACATTTTCGAAACGTCTTCAAATATTCTTCCTTCGACTATTGTCATACGAAAAGAACGCGAAATAACTACATTCGTTAGGTTTCAGAAACATAAACATATTTGTTAAATTTCAGTAAACCCTAACTTCTGTACTGAAAAAAAATTCCGGGCCGAAAGTGTTAAACTAAAAAGGTAATAGTAATTCGTATGATTTTAGAAATGTAGGGTAAATGTTAGAGAAATCAATTGAGAAAAGTAGCTGTCTGTTTAATTTTAAATAAGAAAATTTTATAATATATTTTCTATTGTGTATAATGAGTAGTAATATTATATTATGAAGCATTATAACCCTTTAATCCATTAAAAAAGAAAGTTTTAATGGTTTTTAAAACACAAAAATTAAAAAAATTATCGGTAAAAACAAATCTAGTCTTGTAAAAATACTATTTATTACTAGAAATTTATGTAATAGGTATATTTAGTAAAGATGTATTTTTGTGCATGGTTTAAGAAGATATAAAATATTTCGTGTTTATAAATTAAATAAATAATAGTTTTATTTGATTTTAGAAACCATATGTAAACGGAAGAAAAATCGAGAAAAAAGACTGTTTACTTTCTGATAACAAAATTGTGAGATTAGTTTGTATTCTTGTATACACTAAGTAGTAATTAAGTAGAAATATTATATTTTTGAGCATTATAAGCCTTTAATCCAATTAAAAAGAAAGATGTAATGTTCTTTAAAACACAAAAATCGCAAAAATTATTCTTGTTTAAAAACAAATCTAGTATGCTACTTGTAACTGCAGTTTTATATATCTTGTAAAGGTGTATTTTTTTTTTTTTTTTTTTTTTTTTTGCATGATTAAAGTAAAAAGGTATTTCATGCCTTTAAATTAACATTAAATTTTTTCAAAATCATAGTTAAACCGAAGAAAAATTAAATCAAGAAAAGCAACTGTTTGTTTACTTTCCTATGACAACATTTTGTAATATATTTTATTCTGTTTACTTAGGTATCAGTGTTGGTAATTAAACATACTGTTATTGCACTCATAGTCATATATATATTTTGGTCACAGGTAACTTATTTCAGTATTTTCATAACCCCTTCTAAGTTGTATTAAATTCATGAACTGAGTTACATATCATCAGTATTATAAACAAGAGTGAGTGGTGACATCTGTACTTCTCAGTTGCTAGATATTTTCGTATTATTGAATAGCTTATATGGGTTGTTTTACAGTACGATGTACATAAAACATTGGCTGTTGAAAGCCAATTTGTCGAACGCCAGTTCGTTTTTTGAATGAGATAGAAGATTAATGTTTGTTCGTTACAGAGAAGGGAAAATGGGGAATAATAATTTTTTTCTTTAAATTTTTGTTATGGGAGCAAATTGTATATAATGAGTTAAAGTGATCACAAGATTTGCAAAATCCATGCACTTTAGTACAGGGTTGTTTGATCCACTAATTTTGATTTTCAATTAATAGTTACAAGCTTCTTGTGTCTGGAAAATTGGCTTGTTTGTGAATAGATTATCAATCCTTTCCATTAGCTGATGCTGGCATCAAATATTCTTTCAGATACATTGACATTTAAAAATGTCAGATTTCATTGACATTTCAAATATTTTTCAACGTTCTTCATGTGGAATTCCAGACACGAGGGGTGGGGAAATACATTTTACTTGCCACTGGCCAGTGAATTTTTAGGTAGTCTTTGAAAACTGCAAACTATAGAGATACAGTAGACTCCCTCAAATCTGTATAGCTTTGGACCAGAGCTTGTACAGATTTTAGAATTTGGCAGATTTCTGGTCATTGCTTTGTTTACATTCTTTCAAATAGTAATTTGAATGAAATAATGCAATCAAAATTATAATGAATGCTTGCAATATAGTAGAATATTAAAATAAGTAAGCCTAGTAATAAACTAAAATGAAAGAAAGTAAGATAATTTTTTTAATTATAGAAGTAAAAGTGAAGAAATAATTAATAATGTATAATTAAATAGGCATAATAAAGATGCGATACATTTTACTTGAATTATTCAACGAAACTTTTCTCATAAAGGAACCCTATTAATCACATAAAAATAGGAAGTAAGGAAGTTTTATTTCATGTTTAGCCAGTCTTAATAACCAAAAAAGTTTGATTAATACATAAATATATTTGGTAAGAACTTGTGATTACCAGTGATATCAGCGATATCTTCAATTTTTTAGAAATAAATTTATACATGAAAAACCACGAGTTCAGACATGTTATCAAGAATTACATATTAAAATTATATGAAACTAAAAAACTCTGTAATTTGGCCCGTACATCTGAACTGAAAGTTTCATCGTTTACATCTGCGATTATGTGTGGATTTTGGGCATTTGCGGATTAGTCTACTGTATGACAAAATCTTTTTTTTGCTAAATAGCTATATTTTGCAACTTTCCAAATTACCGTGATGTAAACATGATACTAAGTTCTATTCTATAATAAACTTTCATCTCTTGTCTATATTTCTTAACTATTCAACTAGTGTGTAACTAGTGTTGAAAGATTCTTTTATGTATATCTCAAACTTCTTGTCTCATATCCTACTAACATCTTCATCATCTGTGTCCCAGTGTGTACCTGCAAAGTGTGGGTTACTCCTGCAAATTGATTATAATGTAATATTATTTGTAATGACTTTAAATTTTGATTGTGTATAGTTAAGGGGACTCTTCACCCACTTGAAAACGTCTGTTCGCTAATGTTAAACTTATCGATAGGTTGTTCTCGAATTACTTGTTTAAATTTCAATATTTGTAAACGATTTTTTTAATAGGATAGCTGAGGTCAATCTATAACATGGCTATTTTTTACTTTTTCGATTTCGGTTGCAGATTTTTTTTATAAAGGTACTTTCCCTTTCGAAAGTGGAAGTATCTTTTTAAAAAAAATCTGCATCCAGAATCAAAAAAGTACAAAATGGCTCTATTAGAGATAGAGTTCAGCTATCCTATGCAAAAGAAAATTATTTAAATATATTCAAATTTAAACGAGAAATTCGAAAGCAACATGCCTATTGGTGTAACATTAGCAAATCAGGCATTTTTTTTAATTTTTACATTCATTCTTTTGATTTTTAAAACCTTTCAAGACAACATTGAGTCAATTTTTACTCTGCAAGCAAATGTTTTTATGCAAAAAGAAGAAAGGCCACTTCTTTTCACTATGATGCAAGAAGGGTGCTAATTTTTTGAATGAGGGTCAAGAAGGGTGCTATTTTGTAAACCAAAGGGGAAGTGGAGTGCTATTTTGTAAACCAAAGGGGAAGTGGAGTACACCCCCCTGAAACTGCCTGGGGAAACTCTGGTAGTGGGCTTCTCCAGCTCACAGTGGAGTGTAAAATATCAGTTAAAAAAATACATAACTCATAAAAGTTTCTGTTTGGAGAATCTATAACTAATAAAAGAATGTTTGGCTCTCTGTGTGTGTCTGTGTTCGTGATGATCAGTGAAATTTACAGCACGTACGAGGATCAAGATTTTTGTGAGGGTACTCCAAGGCCTCTCCTGGTAATCCTCAGGCTCAGAATTTAAATTTTTATTTAGTAGCTGAGATGTTAATTACAAATCACAATGAATGCTCATCAAAAACCCCAAATCAGAATATGCTTAAAAGTGTGATGTACATCACAGAACAACATACTTCTCTGCAGAACATTTTTCATTTTAAACAAAAATCAACATTCGTTCATTGGAAAAAGTGTGAGATTCATCACTCAACTGTCAACTACCAGGGAAAAAAAATCGCAAAATTCTTCAATCGTACCTTTAAAAAGATTGCGAAATTCATCAGTAATTTGTTGATTAGACATGTAAAAAACCTGCTATTTTACTGATTGGTCGCAAAAAAGCAGAAAAATTTTCCAATCCATAGGAAGAAAATATTTCAAAATTCACTTATCGGTCGTAGATAAAAAAAAACCCTGCAAAAATTCGGCGATCAATTGGTTGATTTTCGGTCAAAATACCAATTGAAATTTCTCGATTTTTGCCGATCGGTCTCAAGAAAAAATGACAAAATTCGACAATCAGTTTGGGTGAAAAAAAGAAATTCGTCAGTGGATCGTTGGAAAAAATCAGAAATTCGTCTATTAGATGCAGAAAATCCCCATGATTTTTGTCAATCGTTCCCAAAAAAGGAATAAAATTTGCCAATTGATAGAGAGAAACTGTCACGAAATTCACCTATCTGTCTCAGATAAAAGAACCATGAAATTCATCGATCAATTGTGCGATTGTTTGTTGATATTTCGTGATTTTTTCCAATCAGTTGCAAAAAAAGGCGAAAAAATTCGCCAATCGGTCGCAGGTAAAAAAAGTGAGATATGTTGATCAGTTTTACCCACCAGTTAGATCTGCGATTTTTGCCAGTCTGTAGCGACTAAAAAACTGCAAAATTTGTTGATTGTTGCATAAAAATATCCATGATTTTTGATAATCGGTCACAGGGAAAAACAACAAAATTTGCCAATTGGTAGAAAGAAAATATCTCTAAATTCGCCTATCAGTTGCGGGTAAAAAACTCTAAATTTGTCAGTGGATCGTCAGGAAAAATCACGAAATTCGTCGATCTGTCGCGAAAAAGAAAACTTGATTTTTTCCAATCTGTCGCAAGAAAAAGCCGCAACATTTGTCTTTCCAAATCAGTATAAGGAAAATATTGCAAAATTTTCTAATCAGTCTTCAGTGAAAAAAAAATAATCACATCAGTCGCATGAAAAAACTTGGGATTTTCGGCAAACAACCGCAAGAAAGAAGCCAAAAAATTTGCCAGTTGGTCGAAGACAAATATCGTGAAATTCGCCAATCAGTCACAGGTTTAAAAAAATGCAAAATTTGTCAGTGAATTGTTTAAAAGAAATTCTAGAAATTCTTCAATCAGTCGTGGATAAAAAAATTGCAAAATTTGACGATCAGTTGAGAAAAAAAATCACAAAATCTGCCAGTAAGATAGAACTGTATCCTTATGATTCAATTTATTGTGCATATGGATAAATCAATAGGTCTGACTCATTGTGTGATGTTTATTCACTTATCTTTTTTAGTGTACACGCAGTAGTGCACCCGGAATTCGGCTCTTAGGGGGGGATTTTGAGTTGTTGATATTAGTGGTTTATGGTTACTTGAAATATCGGTTAATTGAATCATAATCTTTTTTTTCTGATATTATAATCAGCAGTTAAGTTGGTTATGATTCATTTAAACAGCATTTACAATCTTAGATACAAAACATAAAATGAACCAATGAAATAACACAAAACTATGTTATATTTATATAAAGTTTTTAAAAACAGTAATTTTAGCAGAATTTTCAATAGACTTACCGTGCTTTCTGTCAAATGTAACAATATCACAAGAATTGAAGGAATTTATCATCATTCACGTCCAAAGAGTGCTGAATTGTGTAGTACCTATTTTGAAAGGTAGTTGACATTAAACAGGTATCGTTGACTGAATTACTGTGCACTTCCAGCACTTTACCTGACATCGAATTTCACATAAAGCAGTGGAAATCTGATGAATATTTCAGTTATCTTCATTATTGTTAAGGGTTTCTATCACTAGTCGGATAGTGCTATATTATCTCAATATTCATTTCTTATTTCATAAACTTTTACATGATTGATAATTTTTCCATTATAAAACTTTTAATTAAGGATATAAAAATGAAATAATATCTGAAAATTAGTCCTTTAGAGCAAGTCTATACAACCTTTCAGTAAGTACAGGTGCATTGTTGACTAACATTGAAAAGTGCTATTAATTCACATGACTGGAAAGAACAATATTACCTCACTGTTGTAGAGGACAGGATTGTGATTTTGACCTTGTATGTTGAACTTTTTGTCAAAGTTTATCTTTTCCTTAGGAAAGTTAATCAAAAGTTCTCTCTATTCTTATATATTAAGGTGGATTGCAAATAATGTAACAAAGTTTTGAAATATTTGCTTTCGAAGACATCAATATTTTTACAATGTGGAATGCAAAATTCACTGTTTACGCCTGAGAAGTTATGCATTATATAGACAATTGCTTATTATACATCAGCATTCTAAAGATCTTTCATTGTATTACTTTGTCATCTTTTTATAATACTGATTTTTAATGCAACAAATATTTAGTTTTTCAGTCATGATGTGGTCACTGCAATGAAATTGTTCCATCCAGTAATTAAAGAGCCTAAAGACAATGAAGTATGCAAGGCATTTATTCGAAGGATGAATAAATCGATAAAGGCCATGAATTCGAGATGTCCAAAAGATGCACTTCTTAGAGATTCACCATCAATGGAGGTTTAAATAATTTTACAAAAGTATTATAAATATATTTGTTTTAAATTGTTTGATTAATATCGCTTTATTTCTTTTTGGCAGTTAAAACATTCTTATCCTACCTGAACAACAGGGAAATTTTCAAGAAGCAGTATAATGTGGATTTTCTCTCCGATTCTACAACTAAAGGATGAAGTGTCGCCCTTAAGGCAACACTTGAACTATGAAATTTTGACCACAGAACATGCGTGTTATCAGTGGCACCAACTTATATGGGTCCATGGGGTGCGAGCCTACCCAATAATTTGATCTCTCCACCCACCCAATTTTGATTGATTTAATTCGTAATTTAATTAGTGTTCACTCTAGAAAAAAAAAGGGCAGGGTGCTAGCCACAAAAAGGGCACAGTTGAAGCTGAAAGAGGGCACATTTTTCAGTGAAAAAGGGCATTGTTTCTTCAGAAAATGTAGGACCTAAACTAGCCTTTTTTTTTGCATTCGGGGCAAACATAGATTTTGGTGCACACCCCCACCCCTCCCCCTCCTCCGCAAAGGATATTTACAAAGATAATTTTATTAATTTTCTAATAGCTGGCTTATTTTAAAATTAAAAATATGTAATCATAAAATATGTAATACTGAACTACTTTAATCTACTTTACTTTATCAAATATTGATTCATTAAAATCTTTAAAATAGAATTGAAAAAAATTCTGCTTTATACGGCATCCTTATGCCATATCCTTAGATTCTTCTGTGCTTTGGCATACCCCAGAGAGGACAATTTTAACAATACAGTGCTAAACATGGAGTGATAAAAATCAAAAAACAAAATCTTCATTTGTCACGCCTTTGTTCATCCCCTCCCCCCCTCCCCCCAGTTTCGACTCTCAGAAAATGTACATCTATGAAACTGATGTAAGAATTATACATTACTACAAACTCATCATTGTTTATGCGCACATTTAGTAACAGATTACATATATATATGTATTTTTCTTAAATTGATATTTCAAAGATCTAGGTAAGTAATTTTGTTTCAAATAAAAAAGTAACAAATTTTTAGTCCCATAAACTAGCAGTTTTAAGGGTAAAGCAGAAATTTTAAGGGGTAGTAAAATTTAGATGGGTGACCAATTAATTGTTCTTACAATAAATCACCAAATATAATTTAAAGATCATAAGCTTTACGACCTGTGGAGGAGGTGGGGGCAAAGAGACAAAAGCAAATTTTTTCATGGTTTTTTTTGGGGGGGTGGGGGGGAGGAGGTTGATTATATAATGAAATATTTACCGTTAGTAAAATTTTAACAATTAGGACAGAGAAAATATAAAATAAAAGCCTTTAAATTTGATGTGTTTGATAAGAAAGAGAAGCAGAATTTAGATGATATTTATTGTCACAATGAAGTGACAGAGTTGCAAGTAAAAAAAAATTAGTTTTAAAGATTTAAACATTCGGAGAAGGAGGGAGGGGGGGGGAGAAAGAAGAGGTAGATTAGATTGGATGATTGATTATTTATGCTTTACATTTATTACAATACTTTATATTTATGCTTTACTTATATATATATATATATATATATATATATATATATATATATATTTACTTTATAATAAAATAACAAACAAAATAGAAAAAGTAATAAAGTAAATAATTTTAAATATGAACTGTGAGGCTGATTAACCCTTTATGCACCAATGGTACTTTAAAGTACCATTAAAATAACTTGTTGTAAAATTAATTTAATAAATCAATTAGTAGTAATACCGTTTAGAATGAGTTATAGATCCTTTACTTTATCTTGTTCCAAAAGCATTATTGGTTGCATGAAATAAAAACATTTTTTAATGGCTGATTTCTTTTTCTTTTGCATCTTTCCAGCTTTTTTGACATTTAAAGATTGGAGGTTAAAAGTTTCAATTCGGATATATTTCTATTGTAAGAACATTATATTTGTACATTTCCTTATTCTAAGAAAATGGTAAAAAAAATAAATAAATAAAAAAATAAAAAAATAAAAATAAGATTTGAGTGGAGTTATATAAATATTGCACAAAATCCCTATAAATTCAAATTTAATTAACTTTAATTGGCAAAATCTTTCTAAAATTTATTAAATGATTGTGTAAATCTTCTAATGTAGTTTCAAAAATTCACAAAAAATGCTTTAGAAGATGAAATTTTTGTCAATTCATAATTTGGGACATAAAGGGTTAAGGGGAGGAAACGAAATTTCAGAAGGGGGAGGGGAGTAGTAGATACATTATAAAATATATATCTATATATACATATATGAAATCTGCTAAAATGTGGAAGGTTGCATCCCAGATTAGAAATAATGGAAAAGTATAAGCGAAGATTTTTGGTATAAAAATATTAACTAGACATTAACAAATTTTTTGAATACAGCTTATCAAAAATATGAAATCATTACCATTCCTAAATGTATTTTTATCTATTTAACTGGCTGACTCGTCCGACGTTGCCCGAACCCGTATAAAAATCGTGAAAAATTTAAAATTCACTGCGCAAATTCCAAATAAACGTTATTGAAAAGAGAGCAAAATTTATTATATTGGGCTAAAAATTTAATTTTTTTTTTTTTTTTTACTAGTGTGGGAAAATCGCCGTGAAACTTAAAAAAATCACAGATGACAAAATTGAAAGTAGGCTGAAACACTATAGCTGGAATTCTGTCTCAAATGTAAAAAAAATCAGTATTTTAACATGAAAAATTGCTAAAAATTCTGAAATCACGAAGATATAATGTACTATATTACACTAAACGTTTAAACCAAATACCTTTTACAAATGTAAAAAAAAAAAAAAAGGAGGGGGAAGCCGCGGAATGCAAAATACTAAAAATCGCAGTGAAAATAACAATAAAAATCGAAAAACTATAAAAATCACAGGGGGCAAAAGTTAGTATATTAGGCATTTTGAAATCTAATTCTTTTTATGAGTGTCAAAACATCGCAGCTGAACACGAAAAAACAGTAAAATAGCACTTAAAATTACTAAAAAATCAAAAATTGCACAGGACAAAATTTACTACATTAAGTTAAAAGTTTAAAACAAAATTCCTTTAACAAAAGTGAAAAAAAAAAAAAAAACGATGCAAATCGCTATAAATTCAGAAGAGGACAGACAGAATTTGCCATATTTGGTAAAAGTTTGAAATTGAATTCCTTTTACGAATGTCAAGAAATCACCACGGAACGTAAAAACAAATCTGAAAATCTCAGAAATCACATTAAAAATTGCTAAAAATTGAAAAATCGCAGAGAAAAATATTTACTATATTGTGCTAAAAGTTTGAAACCATAATAAACTTTTGTGACGGTTAAAGAAAAAAAAAATCGCTGCAGAACGTGAAAAATCACGTTAAAAATCTAATTCAAAATTGCCAAGAATTCAAAAATCGTGTAATACAAAATTTATTATATTAGGCTGAAAGTTTGAAGTCAAATTCCTTTTACCAATGTCAAAAAAAAAATAATAATTATTATTATTATAATAAAATAAAATAAAATAAAAAAATCACCGTAGATCACGGGAAAACGTTAATCACCGCATTAAAAAATTCACATAATAAAAAAGACATTAACATGAACGGTAAAATCTGCATGCTTCTGAACTTTCATTAAATTATATCATTGAGATTTTAAACTACCTCTGCCATTAAAACAAAATATAATAATAAAAATATTAGTCACTATTTAGTAGAAAGAAAAATAACTTATCTTTGTTTTTAAGTAGTATTTGGTCTTGAATTTTTTGCTGACATCATTCTTTTCTCTTCCTGTATTCTGTACCTACCGCTTAGCACAAGGCATTTTATTTTAACTTATTATCAGAGAAACGAGCGTGGAATTAGTCTTTTCAGAGTCCAGCCAGTGCTTTCTTGATTATACCATATCGATATAACCATATCCTATTTCAAGATGGCCAGCCGCCTCCAGCCCCTCCCCTGAAGTCTGATTCATTTTAAAAATGCCACATATAAGATGCAGTATACTGTACAAAGGGGGGGGGGGAATAGATGTTGACAACTACCCCCACCCAGCTCCACCGAAATACTTCCCAGTCCCAATAGATACAACTAATTAGATAGGAACTTTTCAGGGGGCATTCTGTGATTCAGCAATACAGGGAGACATTTTACCTGAAGCTCTTCTGTTGAATGTGAGAACCGACCGGCACTGACTTCTCATCGTCATCAGAACTAACGAATTAGAAAAAAGAAACAAACATGAAGAAAGAGAAAAAAAAAATGCTGTAAAATAGACCAGTCCAGTAATATCACAGAAGTTCATTACCAGGACTTGTTTTTCGCCTTCGCCAGAATTACGTAGCCTTCCTGATAGATTTATGTAAAAATGATTTTATTAGGATTTTTTTCTTTCTTTTTTTTCAAATTGGATATTTTAATAAACATTAAAATTATTTATAATGCTTAATTCTCCGTCGGTCGCAACAGGCCTGATGGGTACAGCACAATCATTTCCGTTCTTCTCTCCACCAATACAGCACGCAGGATTGATTACTTTGAGTGTCATAAACGAGTTTTTTTTTATTAAAATTTGAAATATTATCTCTTAGTATATCCTAATGAAGGTCACTGATCGCTTTAAAAGCGTTAGAATTTCGTCAAATAATTGCTAATGACGATTTTCTAACGGGTGCCTGTGAGGTGCATTGCATATCAAATAAGTTAATAATTGGAATCTTGAAAGATTAAAAAAGTAAAAGAAACAGCACATTCAAAACTTGGCACAATGTATTCTTAAAATAACATAGTTTATTCAGAAAAGAAATGGCGCACTCAGAAAAAGACATTTGAAAAATGCCTTATTGGGGCTGATACATAAAAGTATTAGTACCACAATTACATCCGAATTTGGAATCTTTGCTCTGAGTACTTGAAGAACATTGCTTAACCCTTTCCGGTGCATAGTAATTCTGTTTGTAAAATGATGAATTGACACATGAATTTATAATAGAATTTATTAGAAAATAAAAACTTGTTACTTTTCCTGTAATTTATAAAAGGAAAATTTTAATTAAATATTATTGGTGCCAGTACTCTTAAAATTAGGTGTTCTTTTTTGTAGACATCGCCCACTAAAGTGTTAAGGGGGTGGGTACATGACTGGGAAGAGATGGTTTGAGCCTGGTCTTCACTCTTTTCAGGTCGGGCCCAGGCTCGGACTGGCCGATCGGCCCGAGGGTCGGTGCGCCCTCGCCCAGGGAAAACGTCGCGCCCCTAAGTGCCTAAGCCGCTCCAATATATTTTCACTTGTTGTACACATACATTCTGATTAGTGTACTAAATTTCGACAATTCGTTTAGGGATAATTGTCAAATAATTGATAGCACAAGAGAGGTATTTCTTTATTATCACAAATAAAGATATATCGTAGCAATTTCAGGACGGAAACCAAAACGGACATCTTTGCATGCGATTGAAAGAGAAAATATGCACCCAACGAGTGCTTTAGTAGCCATTGCGCCCTGGACGAATTTTTTTAATCGCTTCTTTAAATGATATCTTTTAGATTTTAACCAGTATTTTGCAAAATTTCAGTCCTTTTCTTTGAGTACTCTGCGCCCTCTTTCCTTATAGCCGCCCCTGAATGCACATATAATCGTGCTTTTTGAAAGCAACTTGACAGATAAAAAAGAGATACTATCAGAAGGCAAAAAACTTTTTGTATGGATTTTGTTTTTGATTAGAAAACATGATCTTTCTTTTCGGGGAATACAAAGTTGATGATACTTTTGGATTGCAATCCTGCAAGCTGTGGGATCTCGCGGACAGCGGTTTCTCATTCACAAAATCTGCCATCATTTTCGGATAGTAATCTCGCGCATAGTTTAGGAGTAATCAGTGAAAATACATAAAATATATATATATATATGCGTCGAAATGAGAACATCCTCCTTTTTTTGAAGTCGGTTATAAAATACTGGCTATGTATCCTGCATGAATACAATCCCTGGGGAAACCCTTGATCTGTAACAATGATAAAAGTTTTGCAAATCATGGGAACAGTGTGCTGAGAATAGTAAAATTACTAAATTGTTTTAGCGATTTTAGACTAACAAAGAAATTTTTTAGGGTGCACTTTTTCTGTTGAAACCTTTTCACAACGTGATATCAATTCAGCTCTTTATGGACGCATAACAGTAATTTTTTAAGAATGAAAAATACCAATTATTTCCACAAGCAAGTATTATTTTTACATTCAAATAGCCTTATATTTTAGCATTCCAATGCCCTATAATATGTGGTACTTTTATAAAAGAAGAAAAGAAGCTTAAGATTTAGTTTTCAAAATTTCTATTTCAAAACGGAAAGTACATTTTTGTTCTAAACATAAATATTTTTTTAAACGAAGTTTGCATACTCAATGTTTCTTGTGTGTGTTGAGGGATATATCTGCAGATACCACATTTAAAAATGTTACTTGGTTAATAATATTAATATTAATAAAACGGTAGATAATAAAAAGTAATTTAGATTGTAACAGAAATTGAATTTATGACATTTTAAACAACTTGATAGCTAATTCATATTACTTTAAAGAAATATATTAAAAAAATAGGTTGAAGCCCTTAGCAACACCGCAGCAACTCTATTTCGCGCTTGGTGCAAAAAATCGCATTTGATGAACTAAGGATCCTTAGTTCATCAATGGTGACAGTGGGTAAAAATGTGGTTTACAACTTACAAATTCTGCTAAAAATAATCGTAAAAATATATGTAGGTACCAATTGACTGAAAATAATATCTACTAATTATTATTATGTATAAATTATGTTTCTGAAGTTGTATACTTATTAAGGATTTTACCAACTTTTAATTTTCAAGCAATAACACCCATTTTTGACACCTTATTTGATTTTCTTGGATCGAGACAGCCCGGAAAAAGGCATATTTTATATACATTATCTTAAATCTTGATAGGGTTTGAATTTGAGGTTGTTAAAGATAAATCCATTTCAGAAACTTAATTTTTAACTTCATAAAAACTATCTGATTGATATTTTATTAATTCATTAGTGATATAGTGAATAGACCCAAACTTATCCCAGACTTTTTTTCAATTCAAAAACTTTTCTTAATTAGAAAATTAACAAAGTCATATTAAATATATATATGTATATTATGAACAAACCACAACTGTTAAAAGCATTGATGCGTACAGCTCATTTGAATAATTAGTTTTCGAGATATAGAGAATTTTTCCTTTCCATAATTTAAGGGGACCGTATTCCGTTATCAAAGGAACCAAACAAAATCGTAGAAACTTACCAGAAATATTTTGTAGAATTTTGTTGAACGTAAAGTAAGTTTTTAATAAAATCATTACTCCTGTAAAATTTTACTGGGTACTAATTGAGAGTTTTTGGTACTTTTTCTTGTAAGATCTTCAATTTATTTTCCGAAATTTAAGGATAAATCCCTGGCACATTTTGTTTTATAACAGTATTAAGATTTAATAAAAGCTTATAAGCTATATCGCTTTCCTGGCTAGCAAGGAACTCAAACAGGGTGTCAAAAGTGGATGTTGAAAAATGAACATTTGAAAAATCCATTTGAAAAATGAACATTCGTGTATTTTTTTATATGTAGACAGCCTCCAACGCAAAATTTATGAAAATCATTTAATAGTAAATATTATTCATAATCAATTAGAATCCTATGTCTTTTTTATACAGTGATTTTCAGGAAAATTGGTAGGGGCGATCATTTTTTTTTTCTGCAAGGTGTCTGTCGATAGAAGAAATTAAGAAAGCTCTAGTCTTGATATCAGTAATCTACTACTGTGTTCAACTTGTTGGAGCTTTTAGATGTTATGTGATGTGTTTTAAAAAATTGCGGAGTATTGTGTAGGATTGATGGAACTTTAAACATGCATGGAGAATATAACTAAGTCTTTTATCTAGAGTTAAAGATATAATTTAAGCCATTATCATTTACTTGGTGCTATGCGAGTGTGTTAATCCTTGTCAAGCCAGATACAACACAAACAAGTAAAATTGACTTGAGTTCGTTAAAATTTTTGCGCCCTCTGAAAATCCAAGGTCTGCGCCCTTTTCACTGACCCAGTCCGACCCTGGTCGGGCCTGATCTTCACTCTCTTCGGGCCGGGCCTAGTCACTACTCTTTCCAGACAGAGCTGGGCTATATAATCTAACCTATTTTTTCCGAGCCGGGACTGTCTTCATTCTTCTTGTGTTGCACGGCTGAAACTTAAATATTTTTCCAAAAAATGTACATATTTTTAAATCTCCATTATTCAACAATTAAACTTTAAACATTATTCTTTTTAAAGAATAGTAGATTTCTAGGCAATAAAATTAAAATACAGTAAAACCTGTGAAAATGAACCTGCTTATGACGGAATCCTTTCTTAAACGGAAAAATGTGTTGATCCATGCAAAATGAATATAATAATATGTGAGAAAAGAATATAATACATTTACATCTGCTAATAAGGGAACTTGTCTATAACACATTTATATTTTTTTCCCTATGCAATTTCATCTTAGGAGATTTTACTCTATAGCATTTTTCAGATTTTTAATTCTCCAATACATGGAAAACGGATTAACGGTATTAATGATCACTGAAACATTTACAGTCGGACCTCGTTATCCCAACACCCGGTTTTCACGTCACTCCGCTTATCACTTCAGTTTTTCAAAGTCCCGAGTTTCTGCATATGATTTTAATGTAAATAAACTCCGGATTTTACGTCGTTATATAATTTTAAACTCCGGATATCCGACGGTTTAGGAAAATTGTCCATTTTTCATAATCCATCTTAATAGCACGGAAATTAAGTGGTAAGAAATGTTTTAGCCAAACTTTTCACAAAAGTCTCTAAAATACCCATTCAGATAAATCAGAAATTTTACTTCAATCCTTTATCTGGATAAATAAACCCAAACTCTATGAATGACACACTTAAGTTCCAGATAAACGTATCAGTCTACTCGCGGTCTTTTTGTTCTGGTCAGGTGGCACTTTCTTTTGGTTACAAAGCATTTTTCATCCGAGAAAAAATGAAGCATTGCATTGCATTGAAACAATCAGAAATTATCTAACATCCATTTCTGAAACAACGAATATTGATTACAATTTATTGTATAATATTGAAAAAAGAATTGTAGGAAGCACATCTAAGGATAAGCAAATCTTACTTTATCAATATTTCATGTAACAATAAAAAAAACAAGTCACCATAAATCTGATTTTTATTCTCTTCTATTTTGTTTTTGTGTTTACTTTGATTAATAATAATGTTTTATTGCTTAAAACTGCAATAACAGATATGAATTTTAAATTTTCTTAAATTACTTAAAAATACAGATTTTTATAAACATTTTTCTCCTACTCCGGCTACTGCGACACCCCGCTTATGACGACACTTTGTTCTGGTCCTTAGAGTGTCGGGATAACGAGTTCGACTGTATATACAAATAGATTCATTAAATATATATATATATCGCAGCCTAAGGCTGTTCTTTGAGAATAAAGATTATAATAAAATAAGTATTTTTGATCAGAACTCTTACTAATCAATTTTTAACCACATCGAGGTAAAAATCCATGTTCTGTCTTCAGCCGGGCCGATCTCGTACCGTAATCTGTCGGCCTAATCGTTCGGAGTTTTCCGTGTTTTTCTTCGAACCTTGGATTTCCTTGCGTAAATACAGGTTAGGTTCCCTTAACCCCCCCCCCCCCCACAGAGGGCATGCCCCCTCGGGCCCATGTCCCTCGTGTAGATAATTGGCCATCAGAAACACCACCAACACTTCGGGCCGAGGTTTTAACTATTTTCCGTGCCGGGCAAAGGTGCCGGGTCGGCTCTCGTACCGAACTTTTAGCTTTTATGCCAGGAAGGGCTGAACTTTTAGCTTTTATACCGGGAAGGGCCAATATTTTTTTCGTACGGGCATGGCCGGACTTTTACCTTTTATACTGGCCATTCATTTTTTTTTTTGTACGGGCCGAATTTTTTTTATGGGTTGGGCCCACCCCGGGCCTGGAAATTTTGGCTCGTGCAGACATCTAATCTGGCGTCACCAAGCATATGTTAATAAATGCATAAATTGAAAATAAAGAGAAGTTGCTATTTAATTACGATAAAACTGCTGACATATCAACAAAATGCAAAGTTGAATTCGTTAATTGTGCCACTTTGGCTCTACGTTGTTTATCAAAATAAGGCATATCTTCTTCCTTATATAAACAACCTAACAGCTGTATTTTCGACTGCATATGTCAATTTTCTATTGCGTTCATAAGTAATGTAAAATACTTTATTCACTAACGTGGTTTCATGTTTGTATAATATGTGCATCTGTAAATTAAAACTGAAAGAATAAAGTTTTTTTTTCCCCCTTAATTGTTAGGACTATGATGGAAGCAGGTTTTCTTTTCCATTGATATGATATTTATATATTGGTACCATACACAGTCTTCTTAGTTTAAAAAAGGAGATGTCATGCCTAATATTTCAGAAAAGCTACAAGACTGACGGAGTTACGGCGAGGGTGGTAAGAAGGAGAAAAGCTCTTGCTCATATTTCTCCTTTGAATTTTTTCTTTGGGCAAGCAGTGTTGGCGGGGGGTATCGCGGGGTTGAGTTCGTCTAACCCAGTTTCGTAAAAGAATATCGTGAATATTGTTTCTGGTATAAAACGAAACATTTGAACAAATAGACACCTAAATGCATTATACTTAATAAGAAAATTCATTTGACAGGGTTCGTACGCGACTGGAAAACCGTGAATTGTCAGGGAAAATGACAAGTGCTCAAAAAGTCATGGAAAAGTCAGGGAAAATTGCAATTTTTTTCTAAAACCTGGAAAAGTCAGGGATTTTTTTATGTGGTATCATGTCTCAAGATTTTGCCGAATTCCGAGGTTCGTCCGCAAAAAAGTTCTTATTTTTCACTTGGAAGTAGAATTTTCGCTAAATATTTTACTAAATTCACATTTTGACAGGCAGAAGTTTTAGCTATACAAATTTGTCGCCAAATGGGCAATATCTTTGCCAATGATGGGACTCTGTAAAAGAGCGAACCGCACAATAGAATAGAGTTATTTTCCGGTTTCTTTTGTCAGCTTTAAAGTTGAATGTCACCAAATAATTTCGTTTGTTATTTAATGCAACCCTTTTTCATGAAGAGTGAAATAGGCGGAAGCTGAAGGGCTGGTTAAAGCGAACGGAGAGCCGCGATCTTCTTGTCTTCTGCTGACTGCTGCTGAGTGAGAAGGTGATTTAATTTCGTTTTGGTGACGGCATGATTCTTTTCTGAAACCGAAAGTTCTGTTAATTGCAGGTAAGTAATCTTAATTAAAAGTATTCTTTAATAGCCCTAGTTTTTTAATAATAAATAATATATAACAAGTAAACGATTTTTTCAGAAACGAGATTGCTATTATTAAATATCTATTCTGAAGATATGTTTTTATCCCCTTTTATCACATTATTATATACAACTTTGCTAGTAAAAAAATAAAAAAGGTGAATCCTGGAAAAATTTAATTTGGTTGCACTATTCTAAAGCTAACGTAATGCAAATATTTCGCATGAACTCATCTATTATTCTTCACTCGTATGTGTGTCATTTTTCAAAAATTTAGATTTAAATATATTTTTAATATATAGTACAGGATATATTATCCGGAACGCTAAACGATCCGAAACCGAAACTTAGTGAAAGCTTTCATTTAAGAAAAATTTGCAGTTTTTTTTTCCATATTTTATTGAAGAGTTACATGTTTTATAAATCGATATTTTGAATATTTTAAACTTTTTCTCATACATCTCAAGGTACCGTTATATCCGATTAATTTCCCCCCCCCAACCCCCCCCCAACCCCCCCCAAACACGTCAAAAAATCATAAAGTAATCGGAGAGGACTTTTACAGGGATTAAAAGTGGCTATCGAAATCTACCGCCTGTAGAGATCCGAAAATGTGTATAAGAATAGACCAAAGCCTACCCTGATATTCATTTTTTTTTTTTTTTTTTTTTTTTGTTAACTGAGATAATTAGAAGTCAGAACCTAAAAAGCACGAAATACGCGCTCTCCCTGCGATACTCTGAGCCTACTTATGATGCTCCTATGAAAGATAAGAATTGAATGTACGCGATCGTCGCACATAAGTTTCTTTTGGATCATTTTTGACTTCTCATTGGCGTAACTTTTAGAAATATGGGAAAACTAACTACATATTTTTAAATTTCGTATTTTTCTGTTTCAAACGCTAAAATCCATTGTAAAAAATTTTAATTTTTAACCTTTTGAAAAAAAAATTCGAAACATCACTTAGAATTTGAACACGTTTTCCACGATCGAAAATCTGTAGGCAAGCCTCTGGTCTGAAAATTCCGAAAAATTAAGGTGATCATTTCCAAAAATTAAAAAAATCTGTCATAAATCTTAAAATTCAGGCATAAAATTTATCGCAAAATTTGGTGAATGATCGCCGAAAAAAATCAATTTCGTCCATCGTTTGAAGAAAAATTGCTAATTTTGTCAAAGGAGCGCAGGAAAATGCGAATTTCATCAAAAAAACGTGAAAATTGGCAAATTTCGTAAAAGGATCGTGAAAAAAGGCAAATTTCGTCAAAGAATCGCAGAAAAACAGCAAAAATCGTCAACAGATCGCAAAAAACCCCCTCTAATTTCTTCAAAGAGGTGCAGGAAAAAAAAACACTTAGTGCCGGGAGTTTACTCCTTTCAGAAAATTTCCTTTGTTTGTTTTTTTTTTCCTTGTTTAACCAGAATAATTATTCTCTAATTAATATTAATTAGTTTTTAATTTTTTATGGTAATTATTTTAAACCACTGTTTTTAATTCATAACGTAAAAATAATATACGTAATTTTTTAAGATTAATTTGCAGAAAGTTTTTGACCAAATATTTATTTCTGCAGAAAGTTTTTGGTTTTATACAAGTCTGGGGTAGTGTTGCCAGTGGGTTACTTTTTTTTTAATTCAAATTTCTTGATTGGCAACACTTTTTTGAAATGATAAAATTTCTTCTCTTAAATCTGTTCCCGGGTGCAGAATCGGCGCAATGCTGTGACGCACGTCGCAGACTCTTGAGAAGGTCTGCAGACTATTTTTCAACTGTTAAAATTTAGAAAAAAAAAGTTTGTTAGAAATTATTTGCCATGTGCCATAATTATACGATCCACACCACATGCGATTGACGAAGCTTCGATTCCCTTTAAAATATAAATAATTCACGGAGAAAACTAGACACGCGATCGTGAAACGCCCATTATTAAATGAGTCAATCCTCGTAGGGGCGATTTCTTTAGAAATAAAAAAGAAAAATCGGTCATTAGTCCGAAAATTCGGATGTAAATATCACGAATTTCGACAAATGTTCGCCGAAAAAACAATTTCGTCAATCGTTTGCAGTTAAAATAGCCAATTTCGTCAAAAGATCGCGAAAAAAACGTGAATTTCGTCAAAAGATCGCAAAGAAAAAACGAAATTTTGTCATAAGATCAATAAGGAAACGTCAATTTCGTCAAAAGGCTGCGAAAAATGCGGCTTCTATCAAATGATCGTGGGAAAAACACTAACTTCATCAAAAGACTACGGAAAAATAGCAACTTTCTTTAAAGGATTGCGGAAAAATGTAAATTTCATCAAAGGATTTCGGAAAAAACACTAATTTCGTCAAAGGATTGCAGAAAGAACGCAGATTTTATCGAAGAATCGCTAAAAAATGAGATTTTCGTCAAAAGATCGTGGAAAATAGGCGAATTTTGACAAAAGATGGCGAAAATTTTATCACAAGATCGAAAAAAAAAAGCCCATTTCATCAAAGGGCTGCGGAAAAATAGTAACTTTCCACAAAGGATGGCAGGAAAACGCGAGTTTCGTCAAATGATCGGGGAAAAAACGTTAATTTTGACAAAGATCGCGGTAAAAACGCGAATTTCGTCAAAGGATTGCGGAGAAAACGTGAATTTCGTGAAAAGATCGCGAAAAAACGTGGATTTTGCTAAAAGATCGCGAAAAAACGCGGAGAAAACGCAATTTTTTTTTCAAAGGATCGGCAGAAAAAATGCGAATTTCGTCAAAAAATCGCGAAAAAACATGAACATCGTCGAAAGATCGCGAATAAAAGCGAACAACATCCAAAGATCGTGAAAAAACACGAACATCGTCGAAAGATTGCAAATAAAAGCGAACAACATCCACAGATCGCAAAAAAAGCGCGAACATCATCGAAATATCGCGAAAAAACGCAAACATCGTCGATAGATCGCAGAAACACGCTGTTCTGATTAAGTACTATATAGCAGAGTGCAATTACTTTAAAAATTAATGAATTCTAACTGTCTTTAATTTCTTAACACAATACCTATTAACTCCCATCTTCTTAGTAGAAAATAAAATGTCTACTTACAAATTTGAAGAGACTTGTAGCAGAAATGAGATAGATGACTCACAATGATACATACTAGAAATGAAGACTTCATTAAATAAAAACTAACATCTTTTTATTTAGGCATATCAGGAAACATCTTCAATTTATACACTTGTAACACCAAAGCAAGAACTAGATGACATGAATGAGAAACTCTCTCATTTTATAATGGTTTGTAACCAATCACAACTAGCCAGCACATGCTGGAACTCTTTTGCATAAACAACGGAAAGTTGAGTAACACTGTGCAACCTGAAAAACATGTCAACAAAGTTTAACTGATACCTTGTTGGTAACCAACCAACCATCCAATCATTTAACTATGAATTTAACTGAAACCATAAAAACAAAATGTAAACAATATGGATGCCAGCATGCTGTAGATGTTAAGTGTTAGGGTTAGTTTTGTTAGTAAGTTAGTAGTTTTTATCATTGAAATATAGTAAAAGGTACCTTTTTAAATAAAACACTTAATACAAGAAATGAAGTTGAAAAATGATGGAAAAAAAAACTTAATAAAAAGTGTGGTTCTTCCACAAAATGCCCCCCTTTTCCAGCATTTTTCATTTACTAAACACTTTCAAAAATAGATGTAAATATATTATGCAAAATACATATATACAATACATAATTGAAAATATTTAAATATTTATTTTCAAAAAAGTTCATCAGTTCATGATTCAAGTTCAAAAAAGTTTTTTTTTTTTTTTTTTTCCTTCAGCATAAGTAAGCAGATCTAAGTTTCATAAATAAGTCCTTGCACAGAGACTTTGTAAGGAGATCAGCTAAATTGTCTTTAGACTTAACATGAATAATGTCAAACACATTTTGTAGATATAAGTCTCTTACGAACATGTATTTTAAATCTATGTATCTATTCCTGATATTCTCAGCTCTGTTCTTAATGAACTGTACAGCTGCAGCATTGTCACACTTCAGTATTGGTTTTTGGTTACCAATAATATTTGAATCAAGGTTAAAAGTAGAATACAGTTGCTCTAAGGTTGAATTCAAGTACTTCAATTCTTTAGCAGCTTCTGAGGCTGCAATTAATTCCGATTCCATCGGAGACATAGCTACACAGGTCTGTTTCACCACACGCCATGTTATCGGGAGGCCATTTAAGAAAATACAGTAGCCAGTCCAGGATCGGCGGTCACTCGGGTCACTAGCCCAGCTAGCATCAACATAGGCAGAGAGCTGAGTGGGAGGGTCTTGAGGGTGCATTTGGATTCCTAATTCTTTCGTAGTTCCAAGGTAGCACAGGATTTGTTGAAGGCATTTCCAATGGATAGGTCCAGGATTTTCAACAAACTGGGAAAGAGCTGCTACTCCATAGCTGATGTCAGGTCTGCAACGTCCTGAAATGTAGAGCAGGCATCCCAATAAATTTCTGTATGGAACATCTTCTATATGGTTGTCATCAGTCGGCATATCTTTCCTAGAAGGAACAACTCCAGGTTGGAGAGGAAGAAAGATTTTAGTAAAGTTTTTAAAATTAAATTTTTCAAGACATTTCTCAATGTACTCTTTACAATGAATTTTCATGGAGTCTCCTGTCATATCAAATTCAATACCCAAAAATTTAGAAATGGGCCCCATATTCTCGACTTCATATAAACTTTTTATAAGAGAAACTACTTCTTTTAAAATTATTTCATTTTCAGCAAATATCGGCAGGTCGTCCACATATACTAGTACCACTGCTTTTCTTTTATAAGAATAAGCACAAGTAAGTCCTGGTATTTCATTAAAACCATTACTTGTGAGTTTATTGTGCAATTCTTCATACCAACACCTTCCCGACTGATGAAGGCCATATAATGCTTTATGTAATTTTAAGACATGGTTTTCCTTTCCAAGTGTTATGTAATCTGCAGGTTGTCTTATGTATATATCTTTATCTATGGCTCCATATAAATATGCACATCGTACATCTAGAAGACAATGCTTCCACCCCAAAATACATATGAATAAAGCTATAAAAAGTCTGATTAATAGGAAGTTAACCACTGGACTGAATGTTTCTTCATAATCCAGTCCTTCTCTCTGGTTATTCCCCAAGGCTACTAATCTTGCTTTAAAGTTTCCAAACCTATTGCTGGCTTTTCTTTTAAGAGTATATACCCACTTAGTACCTAAAATTTTACAGTTTTCTGGTTGTGGAACTAATGTCCATACATTTCGGTCGATCATAGTTTTAATTTCTGCATCCATTGCCTCTTTCCAAAACTTAGCTTCAGGGAGCGTTTTTGCTTGATTCGGAGATCTTGGTATTATGATTTCTGCACAGCAGGTTTCCTCACTATCTGATTCATTAGTGTTACTTTCCATTTTTAAGATAATAGGACCCTCATATTCATCTTTATATGAAAAGCTTATTAGATCTTTGTCATAAATTATTTTATTTTTCTGACAATACTCTTGCATTTCTCTTTGGCTTCTTAAAGTCTTCCCATCAGGTGTAAAAATATAAATGTCAAATTTTCCCTTTGAGGCTCCTTTACTTCTTATTGTTCTTATCCTATGAAATTTAACTGTATTTGATTCTGGTTCAGGACTTGGGGTGAGTGATCGGGGTTCTTCTTTTAATTCAATCGCTTTTTCTAACTCATCTTTGGTTGGTTGGGGTAAAGGCACTGATTTTGGATCAAGTTGTAATTCGGGACTTGAAACACTGTTTCTTATGTTGCCCCCCAAATCATCATCATCGTCAAACTCCGAGGAAATATTATGACCCTCTTTTGCTTTTCCTAACATTGCTTCGTCGAAAGTCACATGTTTACTTTCTACAATGGTATTTTCATCAGGGATCCATATTCTATAACCACTCGTCCCATACCCATATCCTACAAAAATGCCTTTCTTGGCACGAGGCTGAAATTTATTTCTTTTCTGTGGGGGTTGATGAACATAGGCTGTACAGCCATATCTCTTAAGATGATTTATTGATGGCTTTTTATTATACCACCGCCTGAAGGGGATGTCATTTATGGTAGTGTGAAATATTCTATTTCTTATGTAATTAACTGTCATCATGGCTTCTAGCCAAAAATCATCTGTTAAATTAGCTGAATGTATTAATGTTCTCATTCCATCAAACAGCACACGATTGTATCGCTCTGCACAGCCGTTCATTTGCGGCGAGTAAATCGTGGTGTGTTCGTGTTTGATTCCAAGATTTTCTAAAAATTTTTCTAATGGTCGGTTGCAGTATTCTAACCCATTATCTGTTCTGACAGTTTTAACTTTCTTTCCAGTTTGCCTTTCTACCATAGCTATAAAATCTTTAAATTTACTATAAACTTCATCCTTATTTCGTAGTGGGTAACAGAAAGCCCTGCGGCTATAATCATCAATAAATGTTAAAACATATCTATAGCCTTGTTTTGTTGTAACTGGAGCCGGACCCCACACATCGCTGTGTATAAGTTCTAATAGCTCTCTAGATCTAATTTGTGGTAATTTTGGGTGGACAGCTCTAGTACTTTTCCCTATTACACATGATTCACATCGTGTTTCATCACCTTTAAGTTTTCCAGGATTTTGTACGAGATTTTTATTAAACATATCTTTCAAAGTGCTTAAGTTTACATGTGCCAGTCGCTCATGCCAGAGCATGATGTTATTCCTGTCTAAAGCATATGAACTATTATAATTGTTCTCTTTATTTAAGTTTACTTTATGTTGTGTCTTAAGTGTTTCATTTTTTCCTTTAAATTGAAAGTTCTCTTTAGTAGGCCAGCCTTTTATAGTGTAAAAATTACCCTTTAATTTAGCACTCCATAAATATTTCCATCTAGGTGAAAAAATTTGGAACCCTTCATTTAGTCGGGCATGCATTTTTGCCTTATCCATTTTAGACATACTAATTAAATTTCTATGAATAGAAGGAACGTATAAAACATCATGCAAATTTACAGTCATTATTTTATTTTGGTCTTTAATATTAAATTCAACTTCACCAATACCCTGTACTCTGTGGGGAGTGGTTCCCATACGTACTACTGCACCTGCTGGAGGCTTCCTTAATTCTGTAAAAAATTCTTTATTTTGACATACATGTGCCGATGATGCACTATCTAAAGTCCATTCTCTATTTGCGGGAAAAAGTTCATTTGCATAACACTTATCTACCATAAATTCAGAGACGAAAGAACCGACTCCAGGTTTAGTTCTAGAAACTAAAGTTTTGTTTTTACAAAATTTAGCAAAATGATCACTTTTACCACATAAAAAACAAGTTAACTTTTTCCTTATGCCTGGCTTAATTGTAATTGGTTTACTAGGATTTAATTTATCTTTACTTTCAACAGTTAATGAACATTGTTTTTGAAGATCACGGAAATTTCGTCGATTATATTCCTTTAAAATTTCTGCCTTTAAATTGTCAAACTTAAATTTAGACTCGACACAATTTTCAAATTCCCTTGCAAGGTAATCATATTCCTCTGGCAGGCACTGTAACAATTGATAACACCTATGATCTTCAGTAATTGACTCCCCAGAATCACTTAACTTTCTATAACAATCCTCAAACCTAGCTATAAATGTAGGTAACTCTTCATCAGGAAGAATTCTTAAATTTCTAAACTCTGCTAGCCTATATGCTTTTAAGGACCTACACTCAATTTCTAAATTTGTTTTAAGTGTATCCCATATAACTGAAGGATCACTTAAATGATTTATTTGAAGCTCAACTTCTCTGCTACAATATGTTTTCAATAGACCAGCGGCCTTGCTTTTACTTTGATTCAATTTAAATTTATCAATTTCACCTAAGTCATCTACTTTTGGCCATTTACTCTTATCTATCCAAATTATTAAACCCTCTGACTCTAGTATCCTCTTTACATTTGTTACCCAAGAATGGTAATTATGTCTTGTCAATAGTAATTGAGGGTTAGGGCTAGCAGCCATGTTTGTTTACAAACACTGAAATATTTCTAAGTTAAAACTCATCAAATTCTGCCTTTAAAATGGTGCAATACTGGGTTCCATAACCCTTTGTTCTGATTAAGTACTATATAGCAGAGTGCAATTACTTTAAAAATTAATGAATTCTAACTGTCTTTAATTTCTTAACACAATACCTATTAACTCCCATCTTCTTAGTAGAAAATAAAATGTCTACTTACAAATTTGAAGAGACTTGTAGCAGAAATGAGATAGATGACTCACAATGATACATACTAGAAATGAAGACTTCATTAAATAAAAACTAACATCTTTTTATTTAGGCATATCAGGAAACATCTTCAATTTATACACTTGTAACACCAAAGCAAGAACTAGATGACATGAATGAGAAACTCTCTCATTTTATAATGGTTTGTAACCAATCACAACTAGCCAGCACATGCTGGAACTCTTTTGCATAAACAACGGAAAGTTGAGTAACACTGTGCAACCTGAAAAACATGTCAACAAAGTTTAACTGATACCTTGTTGGTAACCAACCAACCATCCAATCATTTAACTATGAATTTAACTGAAACCATAAAAACAAAATGTAAACAATATGGATGCCAGCATGCTGTAGATGTTAAGTGTTAGGGTTAGTTTTGTTAGTAAGTTAGTAGTTTTTATCATTGAAATATAGTAAAAGGTACCTTTTTAAATAAAACACTTAATACAAGAAATGAAGTTGAAAAATGATGGAAAAAAAAACTTAATAAAAAGTGTGGTTCTTCCACACACGCAAACAGCATTGAAAGATCGTGATAAAAAAAGCGGACATCGTAAAAAAAAGCGATAAAAAAGGCAGACATCGTGGAAATGTCGCGAAAATCATCAAAAGATCGCGCATTTCGTCAAAGGATCGAGGAAAAAAAGGTGAATTCCGTCAAAGAATCGCAGAAAATTTTGCTGCAACATTGATGTTTTCACGAGATTTTTTTACAGCTGAGTGGCAGGTTAAATATTAGTTAGCCTTGTTTTGTTTTGAGTGAAAGTATGTTAAATTTTGAATTGCACAACTAGCTAAGATTGCTAAATAAAACATTGCATTAGAATTACTTATAGTATTTGCATGAATTACTCAAATTTGATTTTCTAAGAATTTCAATCTGCTCCAATAACAGCTTTTATTGCTAAAAAAATTAGATTTTTGCTGCTACAAAAATGGATTTTACAGCTAAAAAATTAGATTTTTGCTGCTTCAAAGTGGCTTTAGTGCACTTTCATCCCTGTATTGTCACATCTATATATAATTTTTGATATTATCACATTGTATCAATCTTTTCAAAAATTTTAGTAATTGGTGTTCATATGTTATTTTTACTGTTATTCTGTTTTCTAACTTCACAGAAATTTTGACAAATTCTATGAAACATTTTTCAGATAGTGGTGTTAAAAATTTTGAGGACAAGGGTAAATTATTTTAAAAAATGCTTTCCTTTTATGTTAATCACAAATACTTGGGGGAGTGCATGAGGGACTGGAAAAAGGGCGTTTGTCCTTAAGTTCTGCAGACTGTTTTTGAAGTTTCTACTTGTGTTGCAGACTGCAGAAAAAAATTCTGCTGCTGGGAATCTGTTGTTTAATATTTTCAGCATTTTAAAGCAGGTTCATGTGCAGTTATTTATTTAATTAAAGAAATATGTAATTTAATATCTAGCATTAAAAAGAAATCTGGCAACATAGTATAAATTAAAAAAGTACTGTTATTATAATTTATTTTGCCCCACCTAACCCTAAATTAAGATTTTATAAATTAAAACTAGAATAGATTCAGATTTTTTTCCCTTTTGCATTAATTGTTTTGGAGTTACTTTTGATAGAATGTAATAAATATACAAAATCAGTTTTTTAAAAATGATTGCAGTATAATTCTGTATTTTCTTCTTTTAGGAAAAAGTATATGTAATATGTCTAAGAAAAGAACATTATTTAATCCAGAGTGGACAGACAAGGAAATAAATCCAGAATGGTGCTCTTGGTTAAAAGAAGTAAAGAGTGATCCATTCTCTGCCCATTGTTCTATTTGTCGAAGATCATTTCAACTCAGTAATATGGGTAGAACAGCCATTACCAGCCATGAGGAAGGTTATAAACATCAGAGAAATGCAAATTCTGCTAAGGGTTCTTTGCCATTGGAAAAAGTATTTCAGACTGATAAATCTACGAAAGAAAATACAATTAATGAAAATAAAAAGTCCATATCTGAAGAAAAAATCATAGCAGAAACAAATGATACTTCTACTGCAACATGTGTTAAACCTTATTGTAGTAATAAACTTTCTTTAGAGAATCATGTTTCAAAAGAAGCTATTTTAAGAGCTGAAATTCTCTGTGCCATGAAACTTGTCATGTCCCATAGTTCGTATAATTCCTTTCATGATGCTTCCAGTTTGTTCAAAGCAATGTTTCCAGACAGTAAAATAGGACAAGCAGTTACTCTTAGTAGTTCAAAAATGTCTTACATGATTTGTTTTGGCTTATCACCATACTTCTCTGAACATTTAAGAAGGGACATAGGGAATTCAAAGTTTGTTATTTGCTTCGACGAAGCTTTAAATAAAGTAGTTCAAAAAGGTCAGATGGATATTGTAATTAGGTATTGGTCAGAATCATTTAAAAGAATAAAAACTCGATATCTGGATTCTGTTTTCCTTGGCCATTCCACAGCACTAGATTTAATAGCTAAACTTCATGAAGGAACTGAAGGCCTTGACCTTAGCAAACTATTACAGTTGTCAATGGATGGCCCCAATGTAAATGTCAAAATGGCCAGACTATTGACAGATGAACTTGCCACTGAACATTTATGTCAAGTTCTGGATATAGGGACTTGTGGGTTGCATGTAGTTCACGGTGCATTTCATACGGGCCACAAAGCTGCAAATTGGTCTTTAAATACTGTGTTTAGAGCTATGTATCAATTATTTAAAAATTCACCTGCAAGACGAGCAGATTATATTGAAATTACAGGCAGCAACAAATTTCCTCAAAAGTTTTGTGAAGTACGGTGGGTAGAAAATGCAGCTGTTGCTGAAAGAGCTATTGAAGTTTTCAATTTTGTAAAAACGTATGTTCAGCAATCGACACTTCCTAAAACACAAACTGTTGAAGTATTACAGGAAGCGTGCAACAATAAATTGATCTTGCCACAGATGGCCTTTTATTCATCCATTGCTACACTTTTGCAACCATTTCTTAAAAAATACCAATCTAGTGATCCACTTTGCCCATTTATGCATTAAGACTTGCATTTTATAATTTACCAACTTATGAAAAGATTCATTAAATCTGATGTTATGAGATTAGCAGACACTGCCCAGAAGTGTATGAAAGTAGATATCAATGATAAAGACAATTTATGCAGTCTTCAGGTTCTTGATGTAGGAGTAGCTGCATCAGGTCTTCTTGCAAAATGTGGTGCCACAGAAAATGAAAAAAAACGATTCCGGCTTGATTGCCAAAAATTTTTTAAAGCAATAACATAAAAAATATTTGAACGTTCTCCGCTGACATATTCTTTACTTAGATATATCTCATGTTTAGATCCTAAGCTAATTCTATCCAATTCCAATACTTCAGAACTGAGAATGAGTAAATTATTAGAAGTTTTATACACAAAGCAGCATGTGACATCTGCTGAAGCAGACAGAGCTAAACAACAATTTAGTAAGCTTTGCTTTGACGCAAAAGCTGAGAAAAAAGAATATTTTGAAAAGTATTCTTATGAAAATGAAAGTTTAGATGCATTTTATTGCAACATTATTCCTGAAGATAGCTTTAAGGATTTATGGAAAGTTTTAAAAATTGTTTTAGTTCTTTCAAATGGGAATGCATCTGTGGAAAGCGGTTTTTCAATTAACAAAGATGTATTAATAGAGAACTTAGCAGAAAGATCTGTGTGTGCCCTTAGGACTGTTTATGATGCTGTTAAAGCAGCTGGTGGAGTTGTAAAAGTAGATATTAGTAAAGAAATGTTGAGCCATGTTAAGGTGGCTAGAATGAGATACCATGACTATTTAAATGAAAAAAAAAAAAAGAAAATCATGAAGCAAGCAAAAAAGAAACAGAAAAAAGAAAAGCTGTAGCAGAAATTAAACTGTTAAAAGAAAAAAAAATTAAACTGACACAACAAACTGCTTCTGAAACAGTACATATAAACAATATGATTGCAGAACTGTCCAAAAAAATTTGAATTTTTAATATGCATAATGTAAATTTTGTTATAGAAGTAAAAAGTTACTTTGAATCCTTCTGAGTTATATTTTAGTGTTTTTTTTCTTTCTTTTTTTAATTATTATAAGTTATTTTCACTTTCAGAGGTAAGCTTACATTTTATTCTTATTAATGTACCTCTTATGCTGTACAAATTTAATCATTAAAATGTAAAATTGAAATTCATATTTCTAAAAAAATGTCGTGAATTGTGGTCAGGGAATTTTAAGAAATATGACCTGGAAAACCTGGAAAAGTCAGGGAATTTTGTAATTCAAAAAGAGTATGAACCCTGTTTGAAATCAAAAGAAAATTTCTTATTCTGGGTTTTTAATTCAATTGTTAAAAGGTTAAAACTTTACTTATAGAGTTGCAGAACAAAGATAATTAAAGGATTATAGTTTGTTTGGCATGTTTGCAAAGTTCTTCGAAATCATATACTAGGTTAAAATCATACGAAAGGTGCGATAGGCATAAAGTACGCAAGACTCGCGCTTATAGAGGCCCACAAGAAGACTAAAATATCTTTAAATAGAAAAGGACTTCTGAAAAATGTTTGCATCTGGGTTAGTACGTAGCCATACTTACTCTTGTCTATCCCACCCTTGATGAGATTTTTTTTGAATAATTCCTACCTTTATTGTTATTATTTTATTATAGGGTCGGAAATTTACCGGAATTATTTTATTATAGGGCCGGAAAAGGTACCTTTAAGGGTGTTCTCAAATCCAAAAGGGCAACTTTCTGACACAAGTTTTAATTTATTTTTGTTCGAAAATGCATGAAACTAGCTGGTGATGTTGTTCAGAAACTATGTAATTGTGCTGTTTTTCCATTTTTTTTTCAATCGCAATAGATCTTTCAGAAAATAATCTCAAAGTGGGCGTTTTGAACCAAATTTCCATGCGAAGGAAGAAAGAGACTCAAGAGCGGGCGAAAAACGTGTTTGTCACGTGGTCAAAATTCCTCATAACTCAATAGTTACTTGATTGAGCAAAAAATGGAAAAAACAGCTTAATTCCAAATCGCCTCCATGGCCAGGCTTTCCAATTTTATACCTTTCTGTTAAAAAATGAATTTGCAAATGTGTCAAAACTTTTTGCGCTTGTTGAGCAGAGCAGTTAAGAACAGCATTAAGGAGAAAGCCGGATATGATCATACATTAATTGGTACTTCAATGTTTTTTGTGACCAGAGACGGATTTATTTGTTTGTTTATTTCAGATACGATTCAAGGCAGACAAAAGGCTGGAGTTTCTAATCGTCAATGTTTTCGTCTGTTCATCAATCTCTTCCTCAGGAGCGGACGTTTTTAGTCACTTTTTTTTTTTTTTTTTTACTTTTTTCATAACTTTAGTTTAATGGCAGGTGTTGTGTTTTTGAATTGGTGCTGCTGGTCTGGATGAGTTGTATGGTCCTTTGTTCTAATACGCATGCGGTTTTTCTTTTTTCTTTTTTTTTTTCATGTTTAGGGTGCGTTTCATTTGTGCTTTTCAGGGGTGTCTTTTCTCGCCCGTTTTGTGTTTTCGGCTCGTGGTTTTATGTGTCTGCTCTCTCCCTGTATTTCCTTTTTCAATTTGTTTTTCATACTGCTTTGTCGTATAGGATCTATCTGATCATTTGAGCACCTACCTGAAAGCTCTAATAATAATAAACCTCTCAAGTTTGCTTTCTTTTCTTTCCTTTTTTAAAAAAAACATCAAACATTTTAAACAAAGTGTTGAAGGCCAAATTAGATTACTGTCACTTTTTTTTTCCTTTTTTTGTTACACTTTAAGCGAATAAAAGAATACGCAGGGCCGAAACTAGGGCATGGGGGTGCAGAAGGGGCATATGCCCCAGTCGCGAGAACGTAAGAAGGGGGGTGGGGGGGGCTCCAAATGAAGATTTTGTTTTTCGTTTGATATAAAAATGTACATATATATGAAATACAAAGAAACTTGCATGCAAATGTCAAATCTATGAGAGCGTTCTTTTCAAATTTGTGAAAGTGAAAGTAACTATATAAAAAGAAAGCTGCAACCAAAATCAAAAAAGTAAAACACTATCCCGGCTAGAATTCAATCTTAGCTATTCTAAGCAAGAAAAAAAATCATTTGATACTATTAATATGCAAGTGAGAAATTTTAAAAAGAATGCTCCCAGAGGTTTAACATTAGCGTTCCAATTTCTTCGCGTAACTAGAGTAGGCTCTTAACGCTCAAGATAATGTTAATCCTATGGGAGCGTTGTTTACATATTTCTTGCTAGCATTTTAATTATCATTAAATGATTTTTATATTTTATTAAGGATTTATTTATTTGTATAGGTTACCTGCAGTCGATAACTTTTATTGTGCATGAGAAGGGGGGGGGGGGCAGCGGCGCCATAATCCATGTTTGCCACGGGCGCAAAATAGGCTAGTTTCGGCCCTGAGAATACGGAAAAAAGAGGATGGTATTACAGGAGATTTACCCCTGGAGGTCGGAATTAAAATGTCGTCTCACCACCTTCCTATTTGAAATAACTTTTTCTTCTCCCGTTTGTCGCGTGCACTTCATTCTGTCCCAGACCAGTACGACCGGCGCCTAATCTGTTGGGGAACTAAAGTTATAGATAAAAAGTATATAAAAAATAACTTTTCTTTTCTGTAGCATCCAGAGTCAAATCTCAGAGATACCATCTCGATGTCTGGATAAGGAACTTGGGAAATAGCTAAGAACAATGCCAATTATCCAGTTCTTAACTTCCCATAGAATATCTCATTTCCTTTCTGTTCTGGGCGAACTCCGAATGACCACCCAAGGAATGGTTGGCTCCTACTGAATATATGGAAGAATGGAGGGGAGAAAGTATACTACGTAATTAATGTTGCTTGAAGCTATGTTATACTGATGGGAAGAAAACAGGATGCGTTCGATTTTCGTGCGTGATCACTGGGAGAATTTGGGGCACATTTGATTATTTTTTAATAGGAGGGCGCATTTTACCGATTTTTAAATGGGCATGACGCGTTTTGCCGATTCTAATAAGGGCGGGGTGCTGTGCCCTTCAAAAATGGCCTAGCGGGAACACTAATTTAATTATTTAATCGCTGAAATGAAATTTGGTTTTATTAATGTTCTCAAAATAGTTTGGTTTTAGTGAGCACATCAATTAAACTTACAGGAGCACTGAAAATCGCTTCAGTGGATGTATACATTAAAGTCCCGATTATCCGAGTTTCTACTTTAACAGAGTTGTTTTCTTCTGATGGACTGATTGTTTCCATTATTATGAAACAGCCATTATAAATGAAGTGTTAGGTGAAGATGAAAGAGCAGTCGTAAAAAGTTAGAACTGATTTTCTGCCAGAATAGGAAAAAAAAAATGTCCATAATTTTTTTTAGCAGAAATAAGAGGCTACACCTGCAATTTTCATGGCACTAATAGAATCACTTAGTTGCCAATTTGTACAGTTTTGTTGCCTCTAAAATTTATTAAAATTTTTTACCATATTTAATCATTGACAATTGTTAGATTTCAGAGATTGTATTGGGCAAAATTTCCTGCCCATTTTGCCATCTGTTTTGATGTATTGATAAAGCACTTGGGTTTGGTGACTAAATTGTATGTTTTTCTTAATATTTCATTTTTTGCTATTTCAATAATTAGCAATTCCAATGTTATTTAAAATAAATATTAATGTAATTATAAGGAAGAACTTATAAGAATGCAATTTAATAAAACTATTTATAAAATTATAATAATTTAAAAAATAGCTTAGAAAAATATAATTTCGAATTATCATCTTTAGTCATTTGCTTCTCCCGTCTCCTTCTCCACACACATAAAGACTAAGGTAAAACAGTTATATATTTATTATTTTACTCAAAGGGTTTTGAGCCCACCCAATATTTTTGAAAAGTTAGCGTTACTGCATGTTATTTTAACTTTTCTTCTACAGCTTGTAAGTACTGCATTTTATTATTTATCAAGCAATGATAAAAAAGTAGATTTGCACACACACTTCTGCAGCATACAAATAGCTATAAACTATATATAAAATCACACAATTAATTAAAAAATCTTTACTTAAAGACGTATACTACATAAAAACACTTTTAAAACATTAAATAAAAATTTTAAAGTTTAAAAACCAACAAGTTTTGACCACCCTGTGGCCTTCATCAGGGTTTGTTATTATGTAATATACGTCTTTAAGTAAAGATTTTTTAATTAATTGTGTGATTTTAGTCTCAAGACGTAAGTCCTTCAATACATCTATATATAAAAATAGTGATTTTTGTTTTTGTTTACCAGTTTTTCAATTCAAAAAAAAAAAAAAAAAAAAAATTGCGAAAATATTTTTATCACTTTATTTTCTTGAGAATGTTGCCATCTGATGCAATGAAACATGTTGAAATGTAAATAAATAAAGGTATTTTGCCTTTTTTAAAATTCATGTTTATCACTTATAGCAATTTTAGAGTATTTTGACAGATAATAGCTGTTTAATAATTTGAAAATGCAGCTTTCTATTATAAATTTTATTGCTATATTTACTTGTGTATAGCATGACTTCATAGCACATGCATCTTGAGTTTTAATATCTTATTTGAAGAATAAAGAAACACAAGGAAAAGTTTTCAAGCTGATTTTACTTTAACATTTATATAATTAATATTACATAATATTTGCAAAATATTAATCCATGAATTTGTATATTACAGTAGAAGATCTTTATAATGAAATTCTATATAATGCAATTCTCCATATAATGCACAACTTCTTAGGCATAAACAGGGCTAAAACTAGCTTTTTTTGCACCCGGAATATATCTATATATAAAAATCATGATTTTTGTTTTCGTTTACTGGTTTTTCAATTTGAAAAAAAAAAAAAAAAAATGCAAAAATATTTTTATCATTTTAATTTCCTGAGAATGTTGCCATCTGATGCAATGAAACATGTTGAAATGTAAATAAATAAAGGTATTTTGCCTTTTTTTAAATTTATGTTTATCACTTATAGCAATTTTTGAGTATTTTGACAGATAATAGCTGTTTAATAATTTGAAAATGCAGCTTTCTATTATAAATTTTATTGCTATATTTACTTACATATAGCATGACTTCATAGCACATGCATCTTGAGTTTTAATATCTTATTTGAAGAATAAAAACCACAAGGAAAAGTTTTCAAGCAGATTTTACTTTATTTAAATTTAACATTTATATAATTAATATTGCACATTATTTGCAAAATATTAATCCATGAATTTGTATATTACAGTAAGATCTTTATAATGAAACTCTATATAATGTACAACTTCTCAGGCATAAACAGGGCCAAAACTAGCTTTTTTTTTGCACCCGGGGCAAACATGGATTTTGACACCCCCCCCCCCCCCCCCCATTATTTTGATATGTTTCAGGCATATTTGGCCATGTTTGCAAGATGTGTGAAATGTGATCCATTTAATGCAAAATTTTATATAGTGCACAACCTTACATTTTTAGGTTTGCATTATAAAGATCTTCTACTGTGTATTGAAACTAGTGGTGGTTTATCTGCTAAATTTTGTTTTAAATCTTCATGAAGATAGATCCATGGCAAAATCTTTAAAATGTTACCACTGATTCACTATTTTAGTAACGTCTTTTAACTGGATTTCGAAAACCTATTTTTATTATGAACATAATATGAAACATTGAACATAGGCATAGCCGTATGAAAGCACGGCTGGGTGCAAGAACTTTTGAGAGACCCTTCCTTTCCAAGTTAGTTAACTCCATCTCATTTGTACCAATGTTGGCAGTTTAGCTGATTTTTTTTTTCTTCATCTAGCAGAAATTTCAAATAGAAATTTTTGCTATATTTAATTATGTTGGCTTAAGTTTAAATATATAAAGTTTCAGTAGAATTAAATTTATTACAAAAGCATTTTTATATTTTTCCCAGATAGTTTTCCCAGTTTCTCTGCTCAACCAATAACTCTTAATGTTTTTCAAAGAAACAGTAAAGTTTCATTGACTTGTTTAGAAATTGTTAGAGTGTTTGAAATTTATTTAAATATGTGCTTAAGATATCAGTTTATTGTTTTTGAATATTAATTTACTTACTTAAAGGATACTATGGACTTTCACTAACCCTGTTTTGCCACATTAGACCCTGCTGTGTTTACATTCTAGATATGACTAGTTGGATGAGTGTGTGGCAGGAAAATCCTTTCATCTCGGTTAACCTGCAGCTAACTGGTTTTGCTGCTTCACTCTAACCATTTAAATTTGCATATTAATCTTTAACCTCATTTCATTTTGTATTTAAGCCTGGAGATTTTGCTTCAAGGGGTGGAGATGCAATATGGAAGCAACTCTACCTGCACTGGCTGCAATTATGAATTGGCAGTAGTGTTCGCTGATATATTTTTACTGTCTGGTACAGCTTATTCCTTTTCTTATATTATTTCATCCAGACATGGGGTCTACAAACTATGGAAAGTCTGATGCCATGCTACTGCTGTTATATTAAGCTTTACTCTTGTTATACCATTTTTACTCAAAATTTATTAACATCTGTTTGTTGGTTAATAAATTTAGTTACTATTTTAAAAATTTGTTTTAAATTATGGCCTTATACACTCAGTGAAGACATCATCCTACATCATGATAGTAAAATTTAATTCTCTTTAGTATAGTGATCCATGGTCCAACAAATTACAGACATTGTAATTAAAATAAAATGAAGGTAACTATTCAGAAATTTTGGTAGACATTTTGAATAAAAAAATTTGCTAAATTGCCAGTATTACCTCCCACAATACAATTTTATAAATAAGCATATATACACAGAAATTTTATTATGAACTCACAACAAAATTAATAAGAAATGTGTTTTACTATTTTGTGAAAAATATTTTTCTTTGGGCGTGAGGCCCTGTGTGGTTACACACCCCTAAGGACAGCTGTGAAAATAGGCAATTTTTATTTTCCTTAATATGTATAATTGTGCATTCCAATAATAGTAATAAATGCCAGAGCACACTATAGTCTTAAACAAAGTCTCAGAATAAACAAATTAACATTCTTTGTTTTAGTAGGTGCAAAAACTGTGCTTCATGCATGATTAAATATATTTTATGTACTTATTTTTTAATAGGGAAGTGTGAAATAATGTAGAATTTTTTGATTTATTTTACAGTTTTTTCAACACGATAAGGCATGCTTGTGGATGCTATGGCCTTCCAGATGGTACAACATTTCTACAATTATTTCATTTGTTGGGTACATATTCTTTGATTAAACCTCCCCGTGATAGTAATGTAACTGAGAGCGATTTGGTAAGATTACTTTTTAATTTTAATTACAGTAGAAGATCTTTATAACGCAAACTTAAAAACGCAAGGTTGTGCGTTATATAGAATTTTGCATTATATGGTTCACATTTTACACATCTTTAAATTTACCTAGTAAACATAATTAAATATGTCTGAAACATATAAAAATACATTAGGGTATCTTTATACTACATTCCTTGTCACCTGGAATTATCCAAATTATAAATTTTTGCATTAAAAAGGTCATTCCACATTGTTTAATTTACTTTATAAACATGGTCCAACTTACCTGTACCAAATCACTGATATTACTGATTTTCAATTACTATATATATACTGAATATATATATATACTGAGTATATTACTGATTTTCAAAAATGTTTATTGTAATAATAGCAATTTTTTCATTAAAGTTTTGAATTAAGGAAATAAAGTTGAACTAATGTATCAAATTCAGTTTTCTAGAGAGTAGCAAGTTTTACAATGTGGGAACTCAGGTGCTTCTTAACTGCAAAATTCATTGTTTACATCTAAGAAGTTGTGTGTTATATGGGGAATTGCTTTATATAGATTTGCGTTATAAAGATCTTCTACTGTATCTCTTAACTGCAACAGATGTTAGCGAAATTTTCAATAACAGACTGGGGTTGCTGTTAACAACTGGATCTAACAGCTCCATAGTTGCTAATTCAGAACATCATACTTATTTTCAGCAGAATTCACCAGAAAGTGTTGTTGGATTCCTAGCAGGCTTTGTTGCATTTAGAGGGCAAAAAATGACTAAATGCATAGATTGTAAAAATTGTTTGCTTTTCAGTGAGGAAAATGAAATTTAATAAAGGCTAAATCTTATGGCTTCTTAAAATACTATCAATAATAATATCAATAGAATTTCTTAATTTAATTTCAATTATTGAAAATTCTACAATGAAGGTTTTGTCTACTCAAAAATTAGGATACACTATTGGATATCATTACAGATTTAGGACAAGTAAATACTTTACCATTAATTGGATGTATAAACCACCAGAAAACCTTCACAATGGCACTTTTAAATTATTATGTAATGGCTAATAAGGTACCAAAAAGATGTGCATACACAAACCTGAGTGCATGATTTTTATGCAAGATGCAACCAGATTGTTTTAAGTACCGTTGTCATGCAAAAATACCATATTTAATCTTAGTACAATAGCTGCATTAAGATGTTGTAGGGTTGCCATTTGCATCTAGAATTCTACTAAAAATGACTATTGTATGTACCAGGTGATTATGGCTATTATTTTAACTGTACTGAAAACACTACTTTTAATCTCCACCAGGATTACCTGCATAAAGTTTAACAGAAATTTTGAAAATTTAACTAATGCTGTCAGATAAAGAACATTTGCAATATATTAAGTATCCACTGTCATAACTCTAAATTTCTTCTGGTGCTTTTAACAAAAAATATTTATTTTACATACACTGTTAAAAATATGCAGCATTGTCACTCCACCGCTTTTATAGAATATTTCTATTCTGACCAATGAGAATGCTCCATAACATAGTCATGTAACAGTTTCTTATAAAAGTGATGGAGTGACTATGTAGTACAGTTTTTAACAGTGTACTCCATAGAGTGCTATGCTAATATTAAAAAAAATCCCTGCCGGCCCGGCCTACAGGCAGAGGTAGATTTCGAAGTCAAATATACTAATTTCACAAACAAAAACTAAATCATGATTAGAGATAAATCCACTTTAACAATTTTATCTGGCCACTTTTGATGAGTATTTATTTCATTTTTATATAATAACTGGTTTTATCAGAATCATGTTAGGGCGGTATTCAAAAAAATACTTTTCCATGCTGAACAACTCGAAATTTTCTGGCATAATTCCAGATTCATTTTTAAAAAAAAAATAATATGAAACTTGCTGACGTAATTTTTGAAGAGATTTATAAGCGACCTGTGTTTTTATTTTTTTTTTTTCAATTAATTAAAATTTGATATAATAAACAATTATTTTCTCAGAAGGACAATATTTTTCGTTTCTAACACAATCGCTTCGGGAAATTCCGTTCAAAATGCCTACTTTGACATCATTTTTTGAAATATATTCTACCTCTATCAAAAAATAGATCATTACGGTACATTATATAGTTTCTGAATAAGCGAATATACCAATTAAATGCATTTGAGAGCAAAAATGAATTTAAAAATGAGTCAGAAAATAAGCAGTTTGGATTTGAGTGCATCCTTAATACAATGATTTTTCCAACACAATCCGCTTCTGTAAATTCGGTTCAAAATGCCCTTTTTAACAGCATTTTAAAAAATATATTCTGCCTCTATCAAAAAATCGACCATTAAGGTACATTATATAGTTTCTGAGTAAGAAAACTTACCAATTGGAAGCCTTTGAGAGCAAAAATGAATTGTAAAATGAGTCAGAAAATAAGCAGTTTGGATTTGAATACACTCTTACTAAGATGATTTTTTTCTTCAACCGCTATGTATTTTTAATTTGTTTTTGCTGTAAGAATTGGTCCTATCCAAAACTTGTCTATATAGATGTTGTAGACAATATTAAGAAGATATATGATAAATTCATGGGGATTTTATCTTTTGAATTGACGGAGTTATGGATTTTTTTTCTTCTTCAAACCCCCTTTTTGTTTCAGTTTTTTTTTTTGTGGTACGAATTGGTCCTATTAAAAACTTGTGAATATAAAAGTTGTAGATAATATTAAGGAGATTTATAATAAAATTAATTGGATTTGATATCTTGAGAATTGACGAAGTTATGAATTTTTTTCTCTCAAAAACACTATTTTTTGTGCCCCTTCAGCCCATTTTTAACTTTATCAAAAATCTGATACATAAATGTTTGGCCATATTTTTAGAAGTAATAAAAACTTTAAACTGATTTGATATGTAGAAAAATTAAGAAGTTATGGGGGGTTGTCTGTTTTCACAAAACCCCTCCCTATTTCTATCCCCTTGGTCCGATTTTGCCCATTAACGAACTTGACCGACATTTTATGTCCATTGATTATATGTATCAGTTTGGAAGAGATTGGTGCAGAATTATGAAAGTTATCGTGTCCAGAAGAAAGGTATATAGATAGATAGATAAAGTTTTTTGCTGGGGGTGGTTTTGGGTTCTAGGGGTCATGGTCGGTGTAGATCTGCAAAAAATTTTCAGAAATTCCAACATAGGAACGATCGCAATAGGTAGTATTTCATACGAAATCTACCTAAATTAAACACTACCAGCAGACAAATTTTAGCTTTGACCTCAGGTTGCATGCGTCCCAAGTCTATTGTCCCAGTGACTTTTATTTTTGTTCTTTAAGTAAACATGCAAATATTTTTGTACAAATGTTTTTTTTTTTTTTCTGTTTCACCATAGTACAGCGCCTAGAAGATACAGTGTGGAAAACGGCTATTCCTATTAATGCTTTAAAAAGTGCTAAAAACTTGTATCCCATAAATCTCCAACAATGCTCAGTGGCAATATGCTGATACGAGCGCCATCTGGTAGCTCTTTTTAATATAAACACTGTGTTTTCAAAAATTATAGAATGTTAAATATAGGAAACTATAAATATAAGATATTTTGGTCTGTTATAAGCTAATTTAGTTAAGGAATGACGTGAAATAGGTTAAAGAGTCGCTTTTAGAATGACTATATATCATTTTTAAATCGCTTCAGTACTGAAACAAAAAATGGATCTGTGTTTGCAAACGTGAAAATAAGAAAAATCCGTATTTCATGTTCATTTGATTTCAAATGCAAGCTACTTCTTGGCGTTCTCTCTTTCATAATGCCTTTCAAATTTTTCATCATGATCATGAATTGAACAGTAGATTCACTGTTACTACATTTATTTTTATACAAATATAAAGGTCTTCCCACTGTTGCACTGCATAACTACTCTCATTTTGTCAAAATTGCTTGGATTAAGATGAGAGATATCTTGGGCACTGCTTGTTCATGAATCATCTTTTCATGCTGCTGTTATATGTTCTAATCAAGCTTCTCCTTTGTATAGCAACAAACTTTTCTCAATAAACATGTTTCTCGAATATTTAACTAATGGTGAAAATCTGATTAAGATATAAGTTGAAATATCTAGTTTAAATATCAACTGTATGTTTCGAATATTTCCCACTGCATCTATCTATTCCATGATGCAGCATCACATGTTACAAAGTTTACATTCCAAGTATTTGACTCCATTTCCGAACTATGGTTTATATAAAATGACTAATCCATGATTGCAAAGTGTGGACTTTAAATTAGCAAGTGCATAGAGGCAAATGACAACAAAACCTTAAATTCTTTACCTGCAGTTTTTTAGTTAATTTTATTTCATCAATTTTTAGTGTGTTTCATCATTTGTGATACTATGTCATAATTTTCTTTTGTAAAAATAGCCACAACTTTGTGATTTCGTGTACACTTTAGGAAAGTTTATTGCATAGGTATGTAATACAAGAATAACTTTAAATGAATAAATATTGTATTTATTACATGCTTTTGTTTTATTTAAGTTTTTCATTGCTTAAAAATGGAGTTTTGTAATCGATTTTTCACAGATTCCTGATGCTTCTTGAAAGTATGTACAATTGTGTTTCCTTAAAGTTTGATTATACATTCAGACATAAAAACAATTTATAAATCTTAGATACTTTTAAGTAATTTTCAAACATACTTTTTAAAAATCTATTACTATGTGACTCAACTGCAAACACTTGTTTGTTACAATAATGTAAATTTTAAGTAATATAAATGTGCATTTTTCTTTCCAGTAACTATTAAAAAATAAATTACAGTTGCAGTAGTTATTAAAGTGACATCTTTAAATAGGATGAAAAGTTTTTTTTTTTTTTCTTTAAGTTTTCAGGAGTATTTTAGGATATTATTATTAATAATGATAGAAAGACTAACTTAGAAGTCACTTTAATAACTACTGCAACTGTAATTTATTTTTTAATAGTTACTGGAAAGAAAAATGCACATTTATATTACTTAAAATTTACATTATTGTAACAAACAAGTGTTTGTAGTTGTGTCACATGGTAATGCATTTTTAAAAAGTATGTTTAAAAATTACTTAAAAGTATCTAAGATTTATAAAGTATTAGTAGTTAACATTAGAAGGGTATTTAAAATCTCTTATTGTTATTTTTCTGCAAAGTAGAGGATTCTAAATTTAAAGTCTGAAATAAAACTTATCTTTTTAGCCACTGTAATTTTACAGCATGAATAGTTTGATCAAGTGTTCAAACTTTGATTTTTGACAGGAAATTACTAATGTATTACACATCTGTTGATGCAGTATTATTAGTCATACAATCACATTCACTCTTGAAGGATATAAGAGTGAAATAAAGGTTTGTAAAAATATTTGTATATGTTTTTTTTCATTATTTATCTGATATTATAGATGAATCTTGTTGCAGTCAGCATATTCCTATGATATTTTATCCTGTGTTTAATCTCAACTATTTTAACTGATGGTATTTTAAGTACAGTTAAAAAAAAATTACTTTTATTCGTGAAGTTTTAATTCATAATTTTTAATTCATGGCAAATCCACAAATGCAGAATTGATAAGCATTTTCCTTCATAAAGAGAGAAACAGTTAAGTATTAATTTCAGTGTTCCTTTGGACCTAATTATCGCCTATGCAAATTGACACAACTTTTCTTTAAAGTATTTTTCTGCATTTAACTTAATCTCAAAATTTTAGGTTTAAATAAGGAAAACATATTTTTCGAAAATAGTAATGTGAAATTGCTTAGCCGGTAATCATGCTCTGCACCCCTCCTAAATTTTCAAATTATAAAAGAAAACAAATTCTGGTGTTACCACACACAACTTTTTTAACTGTTTACAGAAACACTGATTTTTCAAAACAGTATAAAATTAATAAAAACTTAAATCCTAATTTCATACAAAGATAAAAAGCTTCCACTGGTGATAAACACATCATGTTTTAAAGAAAATGCGTACTTTTATTCAGGTTAAACATTAGCGTAAAGCTTAAACATTTTTTCAATGACAAAATTTTCAACATCTATTCACTTCGACCGTGCTGAAACTAGGCCAATAAATAAGAAAAAAATAAAAAAATAGGATTTTATTAAATTGTCACATTCTGGCAGATTTAGACATTCAGACTGCTGTACTGGGTAAGCGACCGTTATACTTTGTGTGGCGGCATGTCCTGAACCAGCTAAAACTGGGTTTAGGTCAAGCTAATAGTTACAGTCTTAAATTATTTTAAAAAATCCAAATTTGAATGAATTTTTTTTTTATGTTTGTTATATTGATTTTTAAGTTTGATGCACAAAAATATTTATAAAGAATATTTGTGGAAAGCAAAAAGTAAATTAAACAGTCTTTTTCGCTAAAAAATACATTTTAATATGGAAACGGGACTGTTTCAATATTGCCTATAAATGTGATAACCAGAATGGCAGTCAGCTATTTTGTACATACGTTAGATCAAACTGTTCAATGTAGGCCCTTTGAAGGTTCTTTTTGCACCCCTTCGATTATATTCTGTTGCTAGATTTAAAAAAAAATACAGTACAGTCTGCCTAAGGCGGATTCTGCATAAAACGGTAATCTGTTTTACATACAGCTGTAGACAGTTTACTGCATGAAAATCTATTTTAAAGATACTTTGATTTAAAGTGAAATTAATATTTATTAATATTACTAGCAGCATTAAGGGGACAGTTTACCTCAAAATTGATCAAAAAATTTATTTTTGTTCTTAAATATTAAATGAAAGCCTGTTTAATTGTGAATATTTTGACACCTCATTTTTATCCATAAGGAAATTACTATATCACAAGATATTGTAAATTTCATTAATACAACCAGTGCGATTCCCCACACAAATGAAAACTTTAAACGGCTTTTTTCCATGTTCATATTTTCTTCACTTTCATGTTTTAAAAATGCTAAACCTTTTTTTGTATTTGAGATAGAAATTTAACATTTTTTGTACATGTTCTTTATTATATACATGATTCTACATATTTTACCTACTACTACATGATTCTACATACATTTTATTCTACATATATCAGTAAAAAATTATATTAAATGTAATATTAGATGTATCTAAAAATCCATGCACAGTGTTATATAATACACATTTAAAAATCTAAAAAAAGGATAATTGGGCAAAAAATAAATATTTAAAAAAAGTAATAGGGATTTTAAAAAATTCAAATTTTCTTAAACTTTTTAAACATTTTAATTAAATATGCAGTTAAAATATTTTTATGCAAGGAGTTCACCATTTGAAGCATATATTTAAAAAAAAAAAATGTTGAAAATGTAAACTTTCTCCTTATGATTTTTTATCCTCCCGCTGCAAAAAAAAAGCTTAAAATAAGTTTAATCATAACATTCTTATTTAATACTAAAAATCTACATACTTGGAATCCTACACCAGTCACTCCACAAGCTAGCATTAAATGGCAGCATTCTTTACAAATTTGTCATTTACATTTCAATATTTTTATTTTATTTTATTTTTTTTTTGCATAGAATATGAGGTTGATGTCTAAATGGTTATCTTTATAACTGTTTTGATTCTTTTTCTTCTAAGGACACTTCCAATTCCGCATCCAATTCTGAAATTGAAAGTATCCCCTGAAAGAAGAACTGGAATGGTAATGAATATTTTTGATGGATAATTTATATTTAATGGATATATCACTCGTAAGGTAGTAAAATAATGAGTTTTTTAAACATTGCACCATTCAAAAATCCAAGATCTGCGTATTTTACAGTGACTGAATCCAATCCTGTGTGCACTAGCGGCTTTTCAGTGTTCATAGTCACCTTTCTACCAGAATATTGGTATATAAAATTTAATTTGTTTTAACTGTAGGATTTCCTAGGGTTTAAACAAGAGGAAAAATTTTGGTACTTCTTAATTATCCAATCGACCAAATTACTGTCACCAAATTGTAAGATTAAATGCCAATAATGGTTGCCATTAATTAATTAATTAATTGTAAGATTAAATGCCAATAATGGCCAATAAAACCATTAATTGGACATTTTATTTGTATTTCTATTAATGTTTTACTAATTTATTTGTTCTTTCGTTATTTAAAATAAAAATTATGTCAATGTATATAATTTGGCGAGTGGTTTGGTGATTTGTATAATTTGGCGAAATTGGTCGACGGGATAACTAAGAAGTACCAAAATTTTTTATGAAATTACTGGTAGTAAAGTGATTTTGTTCCTCTCTTCGAGCCGACACTGCTTTTGTGGTGAAACGTTGGTGTAAGATATGAGATGAACATAAGCAATAAAAATAATTTAATTGAGATATAAGGGAAAATGTTCATCAGTTATCGTCACAGAATGGCTGAAAAATATTTTAGGTACCAAACGCATCTGCTGATTTCTTTGAAAATTAAAACAATTCTTGCAACAGATTTATAACGCACCTGCCTACACCATCAAGAACACACCAAATCGTGCTCTGGGAATCTGAAAACGAGGAAATTTTAACATACATGTAGACATATGCACATACATATTGAATCATTATAAAAATTGGGAGAATAGATTCAGGCAGGGTTGTCGGCTTTTAGTCCGTTTAACCATTTAAAAAAAACCGGCTTTTATTTTTCAAAAAGGTGGTTTATAGATAATTCATATAAAATATGGATTAATTTATTTTTAATACACTTATAAATATTTTCTACTAAAAAAATATAAACTTCTATTAAATTTTGTCAAATAAATAAGTCCTTATAACTGCTAAAATGCAACTGTGAAGGTATTATGTCAGGGGGAAAAAATATAAATATTCGGAAGAATGCATTAAATTAGACTCTAAAGTATTGGTTTGGAATTTTTTAATATAGCAGCTCTACACATACCACATATTTTAAAGATTATATGAAAGAATAAGAAAATGTCACACATCAAAATAGAAAATTCTTACATACTGACATTTACTTATTAAAATTGATTAAAACTAAATAGCACACATGTATTTAATAACTGAAATTATCTCATATAATACTTGAGAACACCCAATAATAAGCAATTGATATTCTAACTTATAAAAATGATATATGTAGAAAGTTTTTCTGCTACTAAGCTGTTCTGTAACTTATTCCAGATATGTCCATACGGACAGATTAAAATCGTAGAATGAACAATGTTGAAAGAGAAATTAGGAAGGATATAACATTTGAGGAAATTTTAATACATGTAAGTGCATAAAATGAAGAGAACAATTTAAAAAAAATTCTTCAAATAAAACTTGTTGAATTAGAATTTGAAAAGCTAGTTGCTATTTAAAATAGTGCATATTCATGCATAAATTAATGCATATGTTATTCATAACACTGTTTTAACCCTTGAAGGGCACCGGTATATAATATATACCACTTACTTTTAATCCCAAAATGCCACCAGAATTTTTGAATTAAATTTTGCATTTATAATGTACAGTCGTGGGGGAAAAAAAAAGTAAACACCCCCTACAAACTCCTCAACAAATTATCGAACAAGAAAGTTACTGGTACCGAACGATTGGAAATAAAGTCTACTTTTAAATGATGTAAATAAAATTTGCTTAGGGGGCCATCTACAAATTCAAACGAACCATAACTTTGTTTTTTTCAATGGCAGTACACAATTCTGACAGCATAAATGAACTCTACACCCTTCAATTAGCCTAAAAACAAATTTTTATGCAATTCGTACCATAAGTTTCCGAGAAATTAATTATTTTAAAACGAGCATATTTTTGTATCCAAATTGAAGTTCGGTACTCGATTGTTAATCGAGAGAGAGTTCTTGATCAAGGCACCTGAAGCACCACTCAAGCAGTCACTGAAGCCGGTTAGATTACAGGACAGCAGAAGAAATTAAAAAATATCTACTCACTTCTATCATAGATGGCCCCTTAAACCATCATTTTGCCATTTTTTAAGCATAATTTGTAAACTACTTGGAATTAAAATGTGAAAATTTGGATTTCCATGAAGCAGGACTTAATAAATCTAAATCCATCAAAAAAAAATTGTAGGTTGCAATTCATAATTTTTTCGAATATTAATTTCATAATTCATATCATAAAATTATAAAAATTGCAAATTCAGTGTATTTATGTTTGGGTATATTAGAATTATTGCTACACAAAAAATTAGCACATTAGGAGCATAATTTCAGGAGATATAAATAAAAATATGAAAATGTAATTTAACATTAGAAGCACTAAAATTTGAATGTTTATAATTCAAAAACTTATCATTCAAATAACTTGAAATTTGGTGTCTAGGCATAGTTTGAACCAAAGATTTGAAATATCTCGTTAAAATTGGGTATTGCTATTGAAAAAAATGAAGTTTGGATTCATTTTAATATGTAGATGGCTTCCTAAGCAAATTTCATATACATCATTTAAAAGTAGACTTTATTTCCAATCGTTCGGTACCAGTAACTTTTGTTTGCAATAATTTGTTGAGGAGTTAGTAGGGGATGTTTACTTTTTTATTTCCACGACTGTACATGTAGAAGAACTTTTAGTTATTTTCAGATAAATTTGTTCATAAATCCTGGTATCAAACAATCATTTCAATATTTTAGCAACAGAAGTACTTTGCCCCTGAAAGGGTTAATAGAGAGAAATGATGTTTTTATTAAATGACTTTGTGTGATTTTAAATAAATGTTTATGAGAAATAAAATAAGACGTATATTAATATTCCTTAAAATTAGTTAATAATATATATGACTAAGCAACCATTGTCTTTTTTAATTATATAAAGCAGTAAAAATGAAAAAAAAAAAAAGGCTGTTAAGGTCAGTATAAACCAGAGAAAGCAATTGGTATGGCCTTTTATTCCAATATTAATGTCTTCAATATTGAAAAATTGGGTTATATTGATTTCTACCTCAATTAAATGTCTTTAAAACTAATTAAAAAACACATAAAAATGTGTCATTTATAATTAAAATACTTCAATGCATAAAAGCCAATTCTGACCGAAAAAGGCCAATTTTCACCAAAAAAAGCCAGTTAAAACGAATAAAAGACACCGGCATGGCTTTTTTAATTTTTAGCCGGCTTTTTTGTAACCCTGATTCAGAGTATTTGAAAATGTAAAAATATACCATTATTTTCATTTATTTTTATTGTGATTACAATGACTTCCTATTTCCTTCCTTATATTGTACGTGCATGGAAAGTAAACTCTGCAATCTTGAGTAATATATGAGGGTATCAATCAGGGTTCTCACTGCCGAAATACGCCAAAATATTTCATTTGGTGAGAAAACTAAAGATTGAAATCGTCAAATTGCAAGTGATTTTTTTTGTTTGTTTGTTTCAGCCACTTTCTCAATGATGTTACTGTACGATTGAATCTTTCCTGTGTAATTCAATATTTCTGTTTTGATATTCTTCGTGTTTCACGACGAATCTATTACTGCCATTATTTGCATTTGGCTTTTAGTCAAAAGCCAGGGAGAACCCCTTTGCCAACTTTTATCATTGTTCTTTGGCTACTTTTCTAAATCATTAGCTTTAGAAATATAATCCTAACAGTAAAGGATGTCAAAGTTGTTCTTCATCATCTTAAAAGTAATTTATGTCAAAATAATAATTTTTTAAAAGTTACGAGGTTTACGTTTTTTGTTTGCCCCTGGGTTTTATACCTTACATTTAGAAAAATCTCCGTAGCAGGTAAAATAGTAAAAATTTCATTTATGTGCAATCAAAACTTACCGAACTATGAAACGTTGAATTTTATGGAATCTTAGTATTTTCTGGCACTAAAAACAGGAAAACGTCTTTTGCTTCATCCATATGTGAAAAGTAAAAATACATAAATAAAAAATAAATCTTGACAATAGTGTGTTTTTTATTAGTATTCTACAATGTTTCGAATACCTTAAAAAATCATACTGGCCCTGATGGCACTTTTAAAGTGAAAATCATGCCCAATTCTCAGAAAATATTGGTAGGTACTTTGTAATTAAAGAATTGTAATTCATTTCTTTATTATTTACTTATTTGTGTTTAATATGTTGTTAAAATACTTTGACTTTCAAAGAATAGTATATAAATTTTAAATTTCAAAATAAAATTGTGCAGAATTTGCTTGAGTAACAAGAGAATGCATAAATTTTACTTGCTCCAGGGCTCTGAATATATTGTTACGGCACTGATTCAAACACAAAAAACAGAACATGTTCCTGTAGATACACAGAATTAAAGTCAATATTTTAAATCTGATTATTAAATCAAAATTGCTAGAATATGGGTGGGTAAAGTAATTTTGAAATTTTGTTTTCTTATTTTCTTTCCCATAGATGCTTCATCTGAAAACTACACTTTTTTTAAACATAATTTTTTTTTTTTTTTAAAGTATGAGATGCAAATATTTTGTTTTACCAAAATTTCCTTTCAAAAGTACAGAATGCATAAATTATGTAGAGACATACATTATGCAAGTAAATATGGTGTTTTCATCTTGGATTTCGATACTTTTTCACATTACTTAAAAAATAAGAAAATTTATTATTTTAATCACTGATTTTTTTCTTTTCAATGATGAATTTTTGATATGAATCATCTGATTAAAGCTGGCTTGTTTTTTTTTTTTTTGTTTTTTTAAGAAGTCAAAGAAATTTTGTGATACATCATGATTTAAAAGCTATTGATGATTCATTATTTTTTTCATTTGATATTAATTAGCTATAGTAATGTGAATCTGAGCAAGATTTGAAATAGATTTTATAACAAGATTTCAGTTGTATTTTACACAAAAATATGTTAAATAAATTAACATATGTAGATGTGAAATCTAAATAGTAATACACAATTTAAAAAAGCTAAAGACCTTTAAAAAACTTAAAAACAAAAGCCAGTCAGTTTGGTTTTTAAAATAATGACTGCCCTTTTTGTTGGCCTGTCCAAGATGTACACTGTGCATATCAGGAAATCATAATAGATTACTAGCTACAACAACAATATTTATATCTAGGGATGTACAGAATATTTGGTTAGGCCGAATATAAAAATATTCGGCCAAACCAAATACTTAAAAAATCTATTTTCAAACTGCCAATAAATAAAGATATTCAAAGACACTCAGTAATCTGCAATCGAACTTTCGATTCCTTTTTTACTTATTTCATGTTAAAAGTTTTTGGATGTACTCACTGGATGGCACCACTGCATTTTTCCAATCATGTAATTAGCCAAGATAACAAATTTTCTCTCACACATGAAGCTAGGAATTGGAAAAGTGCTTGCTAAATGGAGGAATCGCCTTTTTGAGAGTGTCTGTTATGAAGAATTTATTGTATATAGATTTTTCATTTTAAAAAATATTTTAGACATTCTTTTTAAAAACCGGGTCAATCAACCCTAACTTTTTCTTTTGCTTTAAAATATTTGTTTTAGAATATAAAAAAGTATTAAATTTATTTTGATTCACAGAAGCCATAAAGTTGAAAGTTTTATTAATAAACAAAGTTTTAAAACTATCCTTTTTTTAAATAATAACTCAGAACATAGATTACTTTTCTTAGTGCAAAGTTTACATGTGAAAGGTCTTGTTCATCAAAATGAAAGTATTTGTGTTATACCAGGGGTGCATAATATGTCCGATCCGGCGATCTAGGATCAGGGGGAAATTATGTAGTAAAATATGCAATTGATTTTGATTTTAACAATGAATTACATAATTCTCCATGATAGAAAAATTTCACTACAAATAAAAAGACCCGTATGGCGACTTTCACAAAATCGATCTCAGAATAATATGTACCGTATATACTTACACATAGGTTGAGAAATTAAAAAAAAAAAATTATCTACGGTAATACAGAATTTATGTAAGCCTATAACATCGTAAAATTTTGGGGAAATTTTTATTTGAGAAATGTTGGAATTTCTGCACCCCTGTGTTACACATTGAGGAATTTCAAAGAACAGACGATAAAATACATATTCTTTGAATCAGAAATTAATCACATAATTCAATAAAATATGTAGAATGATTTTTATGCATTCAAAGTAAATCATAACTCTAATAATTAAAAACTCAGAAAACTGAATATGAATAAGTTTTATTATGACCTTGGTTCAGATCAGATATAGTGCTGATCACTCGCTTCCAGAATTTAATTACATCTACATTAAAGCAAAATGAAAAATAGTAAAGTAAAAAAGGGTTGCAATAATTCTTGGCGATGACTCATTTTCGCCAAGTCAAACAGAAAAAAGGGGGTTTTAACACACATGATGTAAAATGTTTTTAAATATAACTTTTTAATACTTTAAAACCCAGAAATGTAGGAGAATTCAGCCAGCTGAATATTCGATATTCAGTTTACCTGTGTGTCAAATATTCAGTATTCAGCTCAAAGCACTATTTGGCGTATTAATCCACAGTACTGGAAATGAATTATCTGGAATTCTGAAGAGCTTCTTTAGGAGAAACACTATATTTTTGAAAAAAAAAATTCAAGAAATTTTTTGAAATATATATATATATAGGTAAGTATATATATAAAATCTTTTTTAAATGATTTCAACAAAAACACCAATTCAATCTGTATAGTATTCAATTTTCCTTTTCTAGCAAAATTCCTTAAATGCAGGAATCAGCTTGAAATATTTTCTCTCTGTGATCCCTTGTACATATCATAAAAGCTAGAAAATAATTTTTTTTTTCAACCTAAATCTGTAGCACACATTTAGAAAAATTATGGTCTTTCAACAAAAATTCAGGGACTTTGCAGGAAGCAGAACCTAAATTTAATTATTTGGAGGCCTTTTACAAAGTTAAACATTAGGAATTTTTCAGAAACATAAACATATAACCTTGAGTATTTTAAAATTTCTTTTTTCTTTGTTCTATTATAGATAAATGGCAAAACAAGACAACATTCTCATTTTATTTCATGTAAAATAATAAATAAAAAATGTACTTTACATTAAAATCTACCAAAATGTGTGAAGGATACAGCTTTAATATCAATGTGGTTAATAAGATTAATAATAAAAAGAGCTATGAGTAACAAGTAAAGATGTAAAGATTTGAAATATTTTAACTGAATCTCACCTTCCACCTTACAAAAATTAACTAAAACTGGTTTGAAAAAGTACATTGCTAGATAGAACAAATACCTGTTTATGATGCTACGTAAACTTTTTTCGGTTAGCCGGGCGCCAGTGTTATATATATATATATATATTTATATACATATATATTTACATATATATATGTGTGTATATATACAATATGTGTAAAGTACAGAACCATTTATCCGGAATGCTTGGGGTCAGATGTATTCCGGATAACTGGTTTTTCCGGTTAACTGGTTGTGCATTAAAGCAGCATCCTTTTGATAAGTTTTGTGGAATATGTGTGGTTGTGGCATTATTTATGATTTTAAATTAATAGATTACTTAGATTAAAAATCAAAGCAAGAAAGACAAAGTTAACCAGAGTTTAAAAAAATGTAATTTATGGGAATTCCTTAGGAACAGAAATTCTTCTGTTTACTCTGCATAAAAATTAAAACATCTAAAATACAACTAAATATGTTTTCTTTTCAAATACTAGATGTTGTCCTCAAATTATATAATTGTTTCAAGCAAAGCCTATGTCAAACTGGCAGTGTATGACACCTTTTTCTGCAAAGATTCTGAAATCAGTCTATCAGAAATATCATTCCGGATAACTGGTTTTCCGGTTAACTGGTTTCTGGATAAATGGTTCCATACTGTATATGTATATTTACGTATATGTATGTACATAAATATGTATATACAACACTGGCACCCGGCTAACCGAAAAGTACCCTTTTTTCTTATTTTCATAATTAGAAGTACTGCTTTCTGTATAAATTATACATTTCATACACTGAAAACATTATTTGTATTAATTAACATTTTAATAGGAATATAGTATTACTTAGTATTTCAATTATTTTTAAGCTGTGCCTGATTTAGAAACAGTGGAGTAAGAAATATGAAGTCTAATCAAACATTAAAAATTACTTACCAGCGTTTTACTTGTATATGTTTGTACCTAAGAAAACTTCCCGTACTGCACTGTCCTTTATATAATCAGACCTTGTGCAGCAGAGAAGTTCACCTGACACGTTAGTGCTTGTACTTTTCCCATCAGCTGACTGGTAACAAATATCTCATCTTTGGTAACATTATTAGATATTGTGGTGATGACATCTTGCACAGGTAGGAAGCAATCAAGCTAGTCTTTTGCTCTGTGCTATAAATCTCTGTTACTGTTCATGTGTTCTTCAGTTTAATCCTCGCCGCTGCACTTTTCCCTTGCATTGGTGACTTAGGGCAAATGGACACGGACCTTCATCAACATTATCTCCTCTTGAGACAAACAGATGGCAGCATTGAAACTTCCAGCATGCAAAACTAGTAAAACACTCACAGCACAAAAGCCTATGATGCCTACATTATTGTGTAAACAAAACAAATAGACCACAATGTCATTCAATTGATTTAAATATTTCATTAAAAAAAAGTTTTAATTTTGCATATAAAGGTAAAGTATGAATATTGAGAAAATGTGGCAAAATGATTATAACAATCATTAATTAAAAATTAATACAGTAGACTCCCTCAAATCCACAAACACCTAATATCTGCACATCTTTAGAGATGTAAACAGTGGAATTTTCATTTCAGATGTAAGGGCAAAATTACACAATTGTTTAGTTTTATTTCATCCTGTATTTATTTTAATATATAATTCTTAATAATATGACTGAACTCGTGTTTTTTTCATGAAATGAGTATATAGGGTAGATGTGCCAGTAATGGACACCCTTAAGGAATTTCTTTTAAAATTATTTTTTTATTAATAGTTATAATTACTATATATTCCAGTTTTTTCAATATTATATTAATCTATCAACAATATTTAACCATTCCTATGGTCTCATTTCCCAATATGAATTGAAATTTAATTTAAATAACAGAAATATATCAAAAGCCCAGTAATGGACACCTTCTGTTCCAGTAATGCACACCCCATAAAAAGTAATAAATATAATTATTTTTATGACTGTATTTACAACCAGAATTTATTGAATACATACTAATGAAACAAAATAGTTATTTTCAAATAAATTTAACAATTAGGATACCAGTAATTAATAAAATATTTGTGATAACCATTTACTGTTTGCATCAATTATTGTAATTATCAGAAGATCAATGTTTTAATTATTTTAGATGGCTAGTTTAAAATACTAAATATCAGGCAATTACAGCTATCAAATTATTGAAATAGTGGAGAATTTAAAGGGTAATTAAAAAAAAAGTTTTGGAGTACAGTAGACTCCCTCAAATCTGCAACCCTAAAATCCACAATCGCCTAAAATCCACACACCCTCACAGATATAAACAATGAAACTTTTAGTTCAGATGTAGGGTCAAAATTAGACTTTTTTTTAAATTTTTATATCATTCTTACATATTTTAAATGCGATTCTCATTAATATGACTGAACTCATGTTTTTTCATGAAGAAAGTAAAAACTTATTTCCGAAAAAAAAAATCAAGATATTGATGATATTTTTGGTAATCACCAACTTTTTACCAAATATATTTACTACGTATTAATCAAGCTTTCTTTGTTATTAAGTCCGGCTAAACCTAAAATAAAACTTTCTTATTTTATGATTTTCATGTGAATTAGTAGCGTACCTTTATGAGGAAAGTTGCATTGAAAAATTTAAAAAAAAAAATGTATCTTCATGGTGTATATTTAATTATACTCGTACATTATTAACGACATTTATTTATAATGTTTTAAGCATTTTTAAAACCATATTCTTAATTCTCATTTTAGTTCATTACTTAAGTATTTTAATATTCTATTATATTGTAAGTATTCATTATAATTTCAATTGCATTATAACATTCAAATTATGTTTTAAAAATGTAAACAAATCAATGACCGGAAATCCGCAAAATTCTAAAATCCGCACAACCTCCAGTCCCAAGCAGTGCGGATTTGAGGGAGTCTACTGTATTAGTGTTTAGTTTTGTCTCACTATTTTTAACAATTAATCTTCCAGAGACTACTTGATATATCATGTATAGTAATTAATATTACAAGTATGAAAGAAATGATATTGTGAGTTGAATATTTTTAACTGATGAGTATATGTAGAACTGATGTTTGAGGCCACTGATCTGCAGATTTACTAGTTTCATGAGTATTACCTGTAACTTTCATTATTATTATTTTCTCAGTGGTGATTAAGGAAACATTTAAGACAGAAAATAGATTTTTAATAGCTTCTGTAACTCAATTGTTTTTATTTAAACGGAGAGGGGATTAAGCCCTATGAGCCCCTCTTTGACTGTGGCTCTTAAACAAAAAGTTTTGGTGTTATTACATTTTGGTAAGTGTAATTTAAAAATTAAATTTGATTATTTAGGTTTGCAGTTAACCCTCCGTCTACCAGACGGGTCCATTGGACCCGACAGGTACATACAAAATATTCATTCAAACCAGAAATTTCTTTAAAATAAACTAAGTATATAAACCAGACAAAAATAAGGTAAATAAATAAGTTAAATAGTTTTAAATAAAAATTCTGGTGTAGAACATTTTATTAAAACTTGAATAAAATTCCCGGTAGATCTAGGGTTAAGTCAAAATATTTTATGCACTATAAACATTACTAAAATTGCATTTTTAGCAATGTCTACATGGGGTGTGCATTACTGGAAAATGACTAACTGACCATCCCAGTAATGGACACCCCCTCTTAAAACCTTAAAAATAAATGAAATTTTGCAAATGGCCGTCCGTTAGTATATAAAATTCTAAGTTTTCTATTGCTACTCAAACAAAAACATTCAAATTTTGCAAGAAAATAAATAATATATAAATTAATTAAACGAAGCCAGCTCTTAGCCTCTTCATTAAGATTTTCACAGAAAAACAGCAAAACTTTGAAACATTATTTTCTACTTCCTGATTGGTTTGATTAAAAGCGTCAACAATAACTTAGTTTTATAAAACATACAAGGGGTAATTATAAAAAAAAAAAAAGCTAAATAATTTATTAGTTATTTTTTCATGAACTAAAAACATCAAGGGGTGTCCATTACTGGCACATCTACCCTATATATTTTTTTAATCAAGATATTGCTGATATCACTGGTAATCACAATCTTTTTACTTAATATATATATGTATTAATCAAGTTTTTTTTTTGTCATTATTATGATGATTTTGATGTGAATTAATAGAGAGTACTCAATGGAAAGTTTCATTGAATAATCCAAGGAAAATGTATCTCATCTTTTTTTATGCATGTTCAAATAAACATTATTAATTATATACTTGACCTTTACTTTTAATATTTTATTCAGTTTTTAAATTATCTCATCTTTTATCGGATTTGGGAATTAAACTTTTCCATTTTTCTAGCAGACCTTCATCTTTTGGTACGCTAAACAGGGAAAGTTTACTAGTTTTATATTTAGTGTTGCAACCAGGCACAAAACAATGCGTATCGCGTTTTTTAGCCATATTTAGTAATTTTCAGTGTTTTAAATTTATTGAAAACCTTTATCCTGCACATAATTTAAATATTTATCATTCGCTGTACCGTTTTCTGAATTCAAAACTTATACAATGTTTACATTGAAGAAAACTAGATGGCGCTACAATCGATATCTTGTTATTCAGCATCGTAGTACATTTATGGGATTCAATTTTTTAGCACTATTTTGTAGGTGATTTCAACTACACTTATGTAACTCTAAGTACAACGCCTAGAAGATAAACGGCTACAAAATAGTGCTAAAAAATTGAATCCCATAAATGTACAACAATGCTGAATAACAAGATGTCGATTGTAGCGCCATCGTAGTGATTTAAAAACGATAGTCATTCTAAGGCTGGGATTACGGTGCCTCGCTCGACCGTATCTTACGCTCGATCGTAGGATGGGCTTTCCTGCAATCGATCGTAACTTGGTATTGCGGTGCCTCAGCGTAAGTCCTCGTGCTTCGTCGTAAGTCCTCCTGCAGTCAGCCAATCGGAGGCAGCAGTTACATTTGTTGTGATTGCGCGCGCATCCACTTGCGTCTTATCTTACGGCTGCTTCCAAGCTGTCGTAAGATCGTGAGGCACCGAACGTAAACGGCATTACGGTGGCGACATTTCTAAATTCCAGACTTCTGTTCTGGCGTCCTTCAGAGCCGTTCTGATTGGTTGGCAGGTTCCAGATAAAATGGCCAGACGCCCGAGCATCGTTTGCACATATTCGAATATTTATTTTCAGCTACTATTTCGTTTCTGATGCTACATAAGTTTGATTTGAATAAATTATTTTCCGTTTTTAGATGATGAAACTATTTTCTACTTGAAAGTATTCAAAAATACCTGTATAAAACGCACCTCCGTCATTTTCGTACTAAAACCGTTTTTAAATCTTTTAAGATAAAGTCATAAAGACTTTCATAAATTTTAAATGTTATTTGTATTAAAAATTATTAAAAAATATATAATTTATATTAAAAACTCATTTTCACTTATAAAACGCCGCAGCTGCAGGGAGAATTTGCATATCTAAAGCATGACAAAATATAAAATCAGAATTTTTTTTTTTTTTTTAGGGGGGAACTGAGGGGGAATACCTTCTAACTGTCCCCTGAATTTGCAACTGAATCCTCCTATACCTCCATGAAACATATTTAAAAAATCCATATTCAGTGCTAAAAAAAGAATACTTTTCAGGGTTATTTTTATTATCAGGGTTACAAAAATAACCATCGTTTTATATTTTTTTTTTCATGGTTTAGATATGCAATTTTCCCCTGCAATTGCAGCGTTTTAAAAGTGACGATGCGTTTTTAATATAAATTATACATTTTTTATAATTTTTAATATAAATAACATTTAAAATTTATGAAACGATCTTTAACTTAAAATTTTTGGAAAAAAAAAAAACAGTTTTAGTATGGAAATGATGGAGGTTTGTTTTATACAGGTATTTTTGAATAGTTTCAAGTAGAAAATAGCAATTTCATCATCTAAAAATGAAAAATAAATTATTCAATTTCAAACTTATGTAGTATCAGAATGAGAATCGAAATAGCTGAAAACAAACAACCGAATATGTGCAAACTGTGCTCGGATGTCTAGCCACTGCATCTGAATCGGACCAAAAAGCAGAACGGCTCTAAGGACGCTAGAACAGGTTCTGAAATACGCTAGAACAGAAGTCTAGTGGAAATAGAAATGTCGCGTTTACGTTTTGTTTATATCGTAAGTCTCTAAGTTGATCTTAACTGAGGCACCGTAATCCCAGCCTTAAAGAGACTCTTTAACCTATTTCACGCCATTCCTTAACTAAATTAGCTTATAACAGACCAAAATATCTTACATTTATAGTTTCCGATATTTAACATTCTATAATTTTTGAAAACACAGTGTTTATCTTGAAAAGAGTTACGAGATGGCGCTCGTATCAGCATATTGCCGCTGAGCACTGTTGGAGATTTATGGGATACAAGTTTTTAGCACTTTTTAAAGCATTAATAGGAATAGCCGTTTTCCACACTGTATCTTCTAGGCGCTGTACTCTGGGTTACTGGAATCCTATCCCAGGATTCCCTGCCGAAATGAGAACAAAAATAATTTCTCGTTATCCTTACTATATATATCCTTCCTATATCTATGGATCTAGTAATACGAAAATTCCGCAGACGCCGCTGCGATCGACACTTGAAATTTTAGCAGTATCGTAGCACATTTAAGGGATGAAAGTGTAAAAAATAGCAACGTTAAAAGCACCAAAATTTTAAATTTTAAGCATACCGGTTTCGGTAGCATATAGCATACCTTCCTCAGTGCTAAGGATGGACTTTGATGGGGAAACTTTTAGAGTGCCGGAGGACCAAAAATCCCATATCTCTAGTGAAAAGATAGCCAGAAAAAATTAAAAATTTAGAAGCCATAAAATGGCGGAGGGGGGGGGGGGGTGGCAGACAAAAACTGCCTAGAGCGGACGCAGGGAGCCGCGGTAGTAAAATACAAAAACAGAAACAGGAACAGACGCTTCCGCGCCTTGCTCACGCTTCACCGCGAGTCAAGGCTACTGTGGCTTCACAGGCATTCGCAGAAAATAGCATTGAAAAATGCTCTTTGAGATGCCCTCGATCCACCACAGCTGGAAGAAATGTTCTGTTCTGGGGAGAGGGGGAGGTCGATAACACTTTGCAGATGAGCGCGGGCACGCGCGCACCGCAAAGTGCTATAAGTACTAGAGAGAAGAAAGAGGCGGAGCCTCGGGTGGAAGGAAGAAATTTGGTTGGCCGGGGGAAGGTCAACAACCGTAGTTGTTTTGATGTTTAGCTCGGTTAAGCCGGAGAATTTGGAAAAGTGGCAGGATGACCGGGGGAAGGGGGAATTGCTTCTGTAAAGCGAAAGTCGGGAAGGATCAGCTGTCATACATAAACAAAAAAGTCCCTTTAGGGGGCCATATATATTTCTTTTTTAATTTTCTTTAATGATGTAAAAATGAGTAAGAATTGGAGTAAATAAATTAAAATTTAGAGCAATGGTACCAAAATAAGTAAGTTAAAAATAAGTTAGAAGTTAAAAACAAATTGATGTAAATAAGTAAAATTTAAAAATAAAAAGGGGAAAAACTGTAGTTTAAGAGAAAGTTAAGTAAATGAAGAGGGTGCTTCCTTGAAGCCCTATCAATGCAGTGAAGGTCTGGGGGGGGGGGGGGTTAGTTGAGGCTTATAGGAATAATTGTAGTAGCACGGGGGCGACGCCAATTTTCCCTAAGATCGTAATCAGGAAGGTTAAAAATTAAAGGATTGGGGATGGAATACATATTGTTATAGAATTTAATGGCAGAATTTTTAATAATTTCTCTGATGGGTTTAATGTTAAGTTGATGGTGGATGACACTATTTCTTTTATACCAGGGTGCGCGGGTCATACTACGAAGGGTTTTATTTTGGGCAATTTGGAGTTTTTGGATGTTAGACTTTGCAGCTGAGCCCCATACCTGAGAGCAGTAGAGAAGTATAGGTCTTAGTACTGTTTGATATAGCAGTATTTTATTGCCTATACTCATATCATTAGAATACAAGAGGTGTGCAATATCATTTTTAGCTTTATGAAATTTATGGACGGTATTTTCAATGTGCTTTCGCCAAGTCAGGTTTGAGTCCAGAATTACGCCCAAGTACTTAACTTCTCTGCAGAAGTGAATTGGGTCGCCATTAAGTATAAGAGGTGGGGGGGGAGGGAATTTCTTCCTAGAGAAGAAAACAGCTGTGGATTTGTTGGGGTTAACTTTAATTCTCCAGCGTGTGAGTTGTGTTCAAGTTGGGTAATATGTTCTTGAAGCTGAGCATGCATGTATCTAATATTCTTATTTTTGGCGACAACAGTGGTGTCATCGGCATAGAGTGCAAGTAGGGTGCGAAGGGACTTGGGGATATCGTGTATAAATGCTTTGTAGAGCCATGCAGCAATTTTGCTTTTCTGTGGGACACCGGCATTAACTGGCCTACTTGTGGAAAAAAATGTTAGAGTATTTAACAGCAAAAGTTCTCAGCTTCAAGTAAGAGATTATAAGTTGAATATAAGCAGTGGGCACTTTAAGTTTAATGAGTTTATAAATGAGTCCTGAGTGCCACACTGTGTCAAACGCTTTGGATATGTCAACAAAGAGCGCTCCAGTCTGTTCGTGATTAATGAACCCATCCATTATGTGTTCGATCACTCTTAACAGCTGGTGTGTGGTTGCATGTTTGGGTCTGAAACCAAATTGTTCAGGAATGTCAGGGAGAAAATTAATAAGTCTGGAGAGGAAAATATGCTCAATTAATTTGCTAAGTGCAGGAAGTAAGCTTATGGGCCTGTAATTTCTGGCCTGAACAGGGTCTTCTCCGGGTTTTTTAATTGGTACGATAATAGCATGTCGCCAAATTTTGGGAAAATATCTAAATTTGAAGATGGAATTGGTAAGATTGGCTAGATGATCAGCATAGTTTAAGGGTAGATTTTTGATGGCCGAATTGTTGATCCCATCATGACCAGGGGCTTTCCGGTTTGGCAGGTTTTTGACTACTCGTATGATCTCATCAGGAGTGGTCGGTTTAATTTGCCTATTTGCTCTTCGGGAATTAAAATTTTCAAGAACACTATCAACCATGTCAATAGTTTCCGGATCAAAAACATCAGGGTGGGGGGTAAATTGATTTTGGTACTGGTCTGCTAAGGCTTCTACTTTGTCAGCATCAGTGCAGGCGAGACCGTTGGTGGTTTGTAACGGGGGAATTGGAGTGAAAGGTTTCCTCACCCGCCTAAGATAATTCCAGATGGAATTATCAGAGGGGGCGAGGGATTCGATATATTTTTGCCACTTATTGTTTTTATAAGTGGCGATTTCCCTCTTAATTTCAGCATTACACCGGTTCATTTCTGCTCTGATGCTGGGGTCGCCAGTAGATTGCCAGAGGCGCCTGACTCTATTTCTGTTGTTAATTTTAGCTCTAATATTAGAGGGGAGTTCATGAAAATTTTCTTTTTTGGGGTGGAATTTTGAATTTTCAAGAGCTTTTTTCATTAAGTTAGTTAAATTAGTGGCAGCCTCGTCAATGTCATTTTTAGAGTTAATGTTACTAAAAGGGGGGGGGGGGGATTCCTGAATAAATTTAGAATAGCATGACCAGTCGATAATAGGATTTGTAAGGATGTTGGGAAGGGTGGGATTGCAGTCAAAATTAAATTGGATGGGGAGGTGATCAGAAGACATAACTGAGTGAGGAGTGATAGTAAAGGGGTAAGGAATATTGTTGAGAAGAGCAAGGTCAATTGTCGTACCACCCGATGGCCCATAACGGGTAGGGGAAGTGGGGGCAGCAATTTCAATACCATTATTGAGGCAGTACTGATACAGGGAATTCCCTAAAGTATCAGTGGGGGTGCTAGCATTCCAACTGGTATGATGGGCGTTGAAGTCCCCTGGGATTATCGTCTTGTCATCTAGCCTAAGTAGATTATCAAGATCGGACTGTAAAGCTTGGTGGGGGGGAATTACCGGTTGGGGGGGAGGGATGGTCGGCGGTTTGGAAACCCGGAGATAGATGGAGGAGATCGTAAATGAATTTTGCTGGTCTAAATGAATTTTTATATTAGTATTTTCCATATTATGTAGGGGGAGGGAGGGTACGAAGGCATGGGGGACCCTGTTGTTAATGAAAATAGCCGTCCCGCCGTAAGGCGAAGTGACATTATTATCGGTTCTTGGGGTGAAATATGATTTAAAATTTTGAGGTTTTTGGTGTTGGTGCACTCGGAAATTTGCTCACATATATAGGAGAGATGGGAATTCCAGTTAAAGGTTTATTGACCAATAGGAAAACAGAGGATTGCAGGCAACAGCCAATAGGAAAAAAGATGGGAAATGGAACCGAAGTAGTGAGGGGGGGGGGGGGGGTTAAGAGAAAGAAGTTTTTATGTAATATTTCCAAAAGTCTGATAATGGGGGAATAGCGAATTCACAATTAACAATATTTTTTATAAATATGAAATGCTTCAAGGAAGTTAAGTTCGTGTATAGAAGTAGGTTTAGAGATTATTGAAGTCAAAAGTATGATTCATCTCCCAGCAATGTTTTGCAATAGAGGATTTATTGATTTCTTGTTTTTTAATATATTGTTGATGTTCTTTGATACGAAATTTTAAGCAGCGTTCTGTTTGCCCAATATAGGAAAGGCCACACTGGAAATTAATACGGTAGATATCCCATGAATTGGATAATTCAATAGGATCTTTGAGTTTGGAGAGGGTGAGTTCCTACTTCTATACACGAACTTAACTTCCTTGAAGCATTTCATATTTATAAAAATATAAAAAATATTGTTAACTGTGAATTCGCTATTCCCCCATTATCAGACTGTTGGAAACATAGACTTCTCATATAACTGGACTCAGAAATAGCAACCCTTTCTTGACGCCGGGATCACTACCCACCGTCACGTGATGGTGGGCAGAGAAAACGCGCTAAACCGGTTTTTCTCCTCTGGTTCCCGCTGAAACTTTCTTGCGTTGGGCGTTTCTCTCGCATAAATCAAATCCGACAGTTGCCAATAATGTGATCACCGCCAAAAAAGACAACCTTTTGGCGATGAAAGCAGAAACATGTGTGCCTCAAGTTCTGACCGAAATAACAATGGGATTCGGCCTCTACTTCTTATCTTTACTCTGAGGTTGGAAATATTACATAAAAACTTCTTTCTCTTAATTCTCCCCCCCCCCCCCCCCCTCACTACTTCGGTTCCATTTCCCATCTTTTTTCCTCTTGGCTATTGCCTGCAATCCTCTGTTTTCCTATTGGTCAATAAACCTAATTCCCATCCCTCCTAGAGTTTTACAGAAAACAGGAATACAGGTTTACCTGGAAGTTAGTGACCTACGTCATCAATGACGTAGGTCACTAACTCGGTAACTTGGCGATATTTTCAGCTTGGCTAGCGAGTGGCGCAAACAAGGTAACTAACCTACCAGGTAAACACGAGGGGAGCGGACTCGTTGTCGTTGATGACTGATTGTCTGAGTTTCTTATAAAACTTAATCAATATTTCCACGTCCTCTTTAATTTCAGGTAAGAATGCTTATTAACATAATTATATCATTGTTTTCCTTGCATTTATAATGTATGTTTTGTTAATTTCTTTAATCACCCTGCACGTGGTGCTGTTTGCCAATTTTCTTCAATATATTTTTTTAATTTAATGTTTAGCTTATTTTATTACTATTATTAATTTCTTACATGGATTACTAAGGAAATTTTAATTTAGATTTTCTTTCTTTCGTCTGTTGCTAATGTTTTTAATCTGTTTATTAAGTGTTAGGTACTAGAATTTTCTCCAGTCTACGTATAATTAATTGCTAATTTTTACTAATAGTGTGACTAATCTTTATATATCTTTTAGATTTTATTGTAAATTATATTATTTTTCGTGGATGAGTGACAATTTTATCCAGATATTTTGTTACATGTTACTAAAAATCTTAAAATTTGTATTGTCAATGAAATCAGCTACTTTTAATGTCATTTTTGTTCTTTTTAAGATTGATGCGAAAATTAGGACACATCAATATCAGAGACATAAGGGGAGAGGAGTATAATGGTGTGTAAAGCTTTGTGCTCTTAAATTTTCTTTGTGGTATAACATCATTTGTTAAATATAAAACAGTAATGTGAAACTATAATACAAGTTTAAAAATTTATATTTGTATGAGCAAAATTCCCATTCTTTCGTAAAGTGCTTGTAAATCCTTATTTTTATTTTGTCATTTCTAAAAGCCCTTATAAATACTTTATTTTTCACTAGATGTCTTTGATAGTGCTGTTGCACTTTTTAATCTTTTTACTGTATTTAATGTTTATTGGAATCTTGCGAGTTTTAAAAAACGGAAAAGAATTCCTCATATGTTTGAAACTATAGCATTAAATTTTCATACAATATATGTTATGTTCTTTTTCTGAACTGTATATGCTGGTAGATGGTTTCCAAGGCTACAGGCTTAAAAACTGACAGGTTGTACATGCAAGCATAAGTAAGTGTTAGTATTCCCCACCCATATTTCATTTATTCATTATGTATTGTCTTGTGCATGTTGTTAACAAGTGGAAAACACAAATGTATAAAGAGAAAAACATACAAGATACAGAGTGTCTATTTCACCGTAAGATACGGCTGCCTTAATGATCATTCTATTTAACCGTCATGCGCAGTTTGTTGCTGTGCCTGACGGTTACCTCTGGCATCTTGGCAGTATAGCTTGGCTTGGCATAATCGCTTTTTCTCAGGTGTGGGAAAATGCATCATTTTACTCGCCACTGGCGAGTGAATTTTCTAACAGGGCGAGTGACTTTTCAGGTTGTCTTTGAAAACTGCAAACTATAGAGGTATGCCAAAAACGTTTTTTTGTTTAGTATAGCTAGCTATATTTTTCAACTTTCCTAATCATTGCAATGTAAACATGGTATGAAGTTCTACTTTATATTAAACTTTCATCTCTTGTTTATATTTCTTAATTTTATAGGAAAAAAAAAAAAATATGAAAATGCATTGTAGTAATAGTAACCAACTATTTTTGAGTTGTGTAATTTTATAAACTGTACGTTGCATTTTACTGGCTGGTAAGATTTTCTAGAAATTCTCCACCCCTGCTTTTTCTACAATACAAGTAACCCCTTTGAACACCTTATATCTTGGCGTTGCGATTTTTCATTTCTCCAGCTCAGCAATGTGTAGCTTTGTTGCTGTTTTGTTTGCGTCGCTTCTCATCTCATTCTTCTGTTTTTGCTTAGCTTAGATATTATAGAAACTTCAATAAAGTAAGTTTTAAAATATTTATTGTTTATGGTAGTAGTATATGAAACGCTGTTGAAAAAAATGACTTTTCCAAACTTAACATCGATCAAAGTGATTGTTGTGTAACAGAAAAAATAGCAAACGTGACAGAAAATGCGGCATTTATAAATGCTGTTTTTGCTTCTTTAAAAAAATTAATTATACTACCGTGGTTATCTAGTAGTAATGCGCAAAGTTTGTGCAACTTTTTTAAAGCAGTTTTTTAGATATAAGAAAAAAATTTGCATGATTGCAGCATCACTTTTAAAATAAGCATGGACTGTATTTTTAATTTTTTATTAAATTTGTGTTCTTTCAAACTTTTTCTTTTCAGTGACAGTTCCTGTTTTCCTCTTCCTCCATCATCAGTATTATAGCAACTGCAAGTATATTAATTGAATGAATATTGTCTTTGCTGTATGGTTTGATGACATCATATCATTGACAATACTTTCTCCTATAGGTGTTGACTGAGGAAATGAAAAAAAATCTAGAGTTAGGAATGGCGACTTTATTCTAAACAACATTCTACTTCAGCATTACTTAAAAAAGGTATAATTTTATTTAATGATTTTGTTTATTAAGTAATTGGCTGTTGTCATTTTTTATATTGCTTTTCTCTATTAAAAAAGTTCAAAGTGAAAAATGTTTCGTGCAAAAGCCCCCGCCCTAGAATTTCATTGAATATTTCATTAAGTCTATATTTGTTTTGTCCTGTTTATAAATAATATTTACAATAATTAAAATATTTATGCCTAAAGGATAATAATACAGAATAATACAGAATTCTGGTGAAACGAGCTTATTTCCAGAGATTTCCTTGTTATAATACAAGTTACCAGACTCTCCCCCCCCCCCCCCCCCAAGTTTAAAAAAAGGGCAGTGTTTTATACTTAAGGGCATTTTATTTATTTAAAAACATAAAATTAAATAAATAAATATTCAAAAAAATATTTGCACTAAACTTTACAGTCAGTTAAAATAAATAATTGGAAATAAAATATCTAATTAATAATTTTATAGTTTTAATTTATGTACTGTTGTTTATTTAATTTTTTGTAAATTATAACATTATTTTTTATTATGAGGAAAAATTTGGATAACTACAAAGTAAGTTTGGTTTATATTCTAGAAACTGTGTGTGTGTGTGGGGGGGGGGGGGGGGGGGCTCACTCAAAGGGCTGAAATGACTTGATAGAATTTTATGTCGCAGTTCAGTGATGATGCCTGCCGACCAGTAAATTCTCATCATCGCTGGTCCTTGGGACTAGTGCTTTTTTTTTTTTTTTTTTTTTTTTTTTTTTTTTTTTTTTTTTTTTTTTTTTTTTTTTTTTAAATTCTAATGCTGCTTAAGGGCCCTTTTTAGATTCCAAAGTGTACTTTTTTAGGCATTTTTTGGATTTTCAAAGCCACTTTTAATATTTAAAATTCAGGGGACTCTTTTCAAGACAACAATGAGGAAGTATTTATTTTGCAAACAAATTTTTTTAAACAAAAACGAATAAGACTAATTTTTTGGATGAGGGGCAAGGAGGGTACTATTTTGTAAATCAAAGGGCAGGAAGGATGCAGCACCCCCTGAAGCTGTCTAGAGAAAACTCTGATGTTACAATTTTTTTTTACCATTAATATATCAATATAATGCCTCGTCTTCAGCTGATTATGTCATGACTGGGCATTTTATTACCTTTAAAAACAAAGATAAAAAAAAACAATTTCCCAAAATGTTTCAACAAAATAAGATGCACTAAAAAAAAAAAAAAAAAATGATTCTTAATGAACATGAATAATGTGTATATTTCAAATCTGGGAAATTTGTTTTCAGCGTGTCATTAAGGGGGAAAAAATGCTTTTACAAAATAACACACTCATTCATCTTTTTTTTTTACACATGAAGATACCCTTCTCTTGTTTTTATACATTGTTTTGGACCCTTCGCAAAATTATTAATCCCCAAACAAGACCCTTCACAAAACATTTTATCCCAAAACAGGACGCTTCACAAAATTATTTGTCTCTTAAATAGACCTTTCACAGAATTTTTTCACTTTCAAATTGAACTTTTCACAAATTTAGTCATTTAAAAATAAAATCTGGCCTGTAAGTAAGCAGTTGAACTCACCAAAGAGCATATTACTTAGCTTTTTATACAGGAAGGATAGAACATGAAGACATCGATAATTTAAGATTTAAAAAATTATTACTAGAATTTTCACAAAAATAAGAAAAACTTTTCAATTTCACAAAAACAGGACCCTGTGAGAAAAGTCTGGACAGACCCCTGCTTTATGTCTCTAGATTTTCTTTGATAATGTAATTTTGATCAAATTTTATATATTATTTTGATGTCTTATGATAGTAAGCTTGGTTCACCACTGTTAATTGGCAGAAATTTTGCTACTGGGAGATCAAATTGAAAAATTGGGTTGTGTTAGAATATGGTTTGGTAAATCTTGTACAGTAGACTCCCTGAAATCCGCATATCATCACAGATGTAAACAATGAAACTTTCAGTTCGGATGTAACAACAAAATTGCAGAATTTTTTTACTTTTATATCATTCTGTGTGTATTTTAATGTGTAATTCTCGATAATATGACTGAACTGATAGTTTTTCCCGAAGGAAGTATAAATTTACTTCTAAAAAAAATTAAGATTTTGCTGATATCACTGGTATTACAATCTTTTTTACCAAATATATTTACGTATTAATCAAGCTTCTTTGATTATTAATACTTTCTAAACTTAAATAAAACTTCCTTACTTTATGATTTTGATATGAATTAATATGGTATCTAATTTATAAGAAAGTTTATTGTTGAAAGTTCATCAAGAAAAATGTGTTTCATCTTTATTATGCATATTTAACTGTGTATTATTACTTACTTACTTGACCTTTACTTTTAATAATTTAATCATTTTTTAAATTATCTTACTATTTATCATTTTAGTTAATTACTTTACTTAATTATTTTAATATTTGACTATGTTACAGGCATTAATTATAATTTTTATTGCATTATTACATTCAAATAACTGTTTTAAAAAAGGGTAAACAAAGCACCAGAAATCTGCAAAATTCTAAAATCCGCACAACCTCTGGTCCCAAGCTGTGCAGATTTGAGGGAGTCTTCTACTGTATTTCATATGTATGGGTAAGTAGATTCATGTATTGTTGGATGGAAGAGCTAACTTTGATTCACTCTCAATTCTAAAAAAAGTAACTGCCATCGTAATTGTTTTTACTGTGACCTTTTGACTTTTCAAAATATGAAAACTGGTAATTTTATAGAGGAATGTTAAGAAACAAGCTGAACTAGACGACAGTTTTTAAATCGAAGAATTATTTTAAGTGCTATTTAAAATTAAAATTGTTTGGTTAAAGTTTTATAGGATCAAAAACTAAGCATAACAATCTAACCATCTTACGCTGGCACATACTTGACTATTTTGTAGTGTGCAAGTGCAGATGCAATCTTTTTTTTTTATTATTATTTATCTATTTTTTTATTCAAAATTTACTATTTCAATAGATTTATTTCATATTTTGAAAAAATCCTTTTACCACTTATTATTGCCAATTATTAAAAAAACATAAATAATATTTCCAAACATCTTTCAACGGAAAAATATAGTTACATGTGAATATTACAACAGAAAGAAAACTTTAAAATAATTAAGCTGTTAGAGAGGATGTATTTTTTATTAAAAAAGAGTCATAAATGTACCTAATCAATACATAAAAATGTGTATTTTCACTTTTTATATTTTCACATTATTTTTGTAACTACAATTCAAAGTACATAATTTTTTTTTTTTAATATTGCATTAAATTTGTCTTTTGTTCTTTGCTGCTACCACATGCCAATGACTCATTATAAAGTTAATAAAAATTAGGAAAAGGCATACCCCTAATGTTTGATAATATGAATCTCTCCGTACAACTTAATAGAAATTGAGTTAGGACTAAATAAATGTGTGCTAGGAAGCAGATATGCAAAAAATTTGTTTAGACATGTTCATGAACATGTCAAACAAGTAGGCTAAATTATAAGAACATCATTATTTTTATTTTACAAACATGCAATAAATGTTGAGTGTTTATCAGTCCGGAACTCACTAAGTATGAAGATAGATGGGTCATGGGTGCCTGCGAGCAGGGCAATTACCCCGCCTTGGATTATCAAATTTAATTAACCAGGTTTTCTTTTTTTCTCATGATTTTTGAAAGAAAGGAGAAATTTTTTGTTGAGTGATTTAAAATTATTAACACAAAGACAATTTTTAGTTTTGATTTCCTCTATATGTTTTTGTATTTTAAACCCCATCACTTTTTATGTGATGTAGTTTGTATTTCTATTTTTGTACTTTTTATTGTTTTTTAAATAAAGTTTGTTGAATTCATAAGGTTCTGGAATAAAGAACCGCAGACTGACTTAGGCCACATGGACACACACTTTTTATAAGCACGCTTAATATAAACCTCCAGGCCCACATTGTTTAACATTTTCTGTAGTTTCCCATGACATTGAAAGGATGAAGTAGAGAGGATAGAGGTGTCCTTCAGAAGTCTATTGAAATTATAAGGAGTATAGACTGGTCATGGGTGCCTGCAAGGGAGGACAATTACCCCGCCTTCGATTATCAAATTTAATTAACCAAGTTTTCTTTTTTAGGGTTTCGTTCATCTGACGAAACCCTATTCGTCTCGCTCCTCTGTCCGTCACAGAGCCCGTTGTCAGAAACTACACATGTTGGAGATTTGAAATTTTGCATACTTATAGATAAACACCACACATCATACGACAAATCATAAAATTTTGAAAAAGTCGTACATTTAACCCTTTGGGCTCCCACATGTGTATTTTAAACAATTCTTTCTAAGTGAGTCCCTAATTAGGTTGCAGGCATGAAATTTTGCGTACTTATAGATGGACACCTCAGATCAAACGACAAATCATAAAATTTTGAAAAAGTCATTCATTTAACCCTTTGGGCTCCCACATGTGTATTTTAAACAATTCTTTCTATGTGAACCTCTAATTACATTGGAGGCGTGAAATTTTGCATACTTATAGCTGAATACCTCACATCAAAGGACAAATCGTAAAATTTCGAAAAAGTCGTACATTTAACCCTTTGGGCTCCCCCATGTGTATTTCAAACAATTCTTTCTATGTGAGCTTCTAATTAGGTTGGAGGCGAGAAATTTTACAAACTTATAGCTGAACACCTCACATCAAATGACAAACTGTAAAATTTTGAAAAAGTCGTACATTTAACCCTTTGGGCTCCCACATGTGTATTTTAAACAATTCTTTCTAAGTGAACCCTAATTAGGTTGGAGGAGTGAAACATTGCATACTTATAGCTGAATACCTCACATCAAACGACAAATCATAAAATTTTCAAAAAGTTGTATATTAAACCCTTTGAGATCCCACATGTGTATTCTAAACAATTCTTTTTAAGTGAGCACCTAATTAGGTTGCAGGCATGAAATTTTGCGTACTTATAGATGGACACCTCAGATCAAACGACAAATCGAAAAAGTCATACATTTAACCCTTTGGGCTCCACATGTGTATTTTAAACAATTCTTTCTATGTGAACCTCTAATTATATTGGAGGCGTGAAAATTTGCATACTTATAGCTGAATACCTCACATCAAAGGACAAATCATAAAATTTTGAAAAAGTCGTACATTTAACCCTTTGGGCTCCCCCATGTGTATTTCAAACAATTCTTTCTATGTGAACCTCTAATTACATTGGAGGCGTGAAATTTTGCATACTTATAGCTGAATACCTCACATCAAAGGACAAATCGTAAAATTTCGAAAAAGTCGTACATTTAACCCTTTGGGCTCCCCCATGTGTATTTCAAACAATTCTTTCTATGTGAGCCTCTAATTAGGTTGGAGGCGAGAAATTTTACAAACTTATAGCTGAACACCTCACATCAAATGACAAACTGTAAAATTTTGAAAAAGTCGTATATTTAACCCTTTGGGCTCCCACATGTGTATTTTAAACAATTCTTTCTAAGTGAACCCTAATTAGGTTGGAGGAGTGAAACATTGCATACTTATAGCTGAATACCTCACATCAAACGACAAATCATAAAATTTTCAAAAAGTTGTATATTTAACCCTTTGAGATCCCACATGTGTATTCTAAACAATTCTTTTTAAGTGAGCACCTAATTAGGTTGCAGGCATGAAATTTTGCGTACTTATAGATGGACACCTCAGATCAAACGACAAATCGAAAAAGTCATACATTTAACCCTTTGGGCTCCACATGTGTATTTTAAACAATTCTTTCTATGTGAACCTCTAATTACATTGGAGGCGTGAAAATTTGCATACTTATAGCTGAATACCTCACACCAAAGGACAAATCATAAAATTTTGAAAAAGTCGTACATTTAACCCTTTGGGCTCCCCCATGTGTATTTCAAACAATTCTTTTTATGTGAGCCTCTAATTAGGTTGGAGGCGTGAAATTTTACAAACTTATAGCTGAACACCTCACATCAAACGACAAACTATAAAATTTTGAAAAAGTCGTACATTTAACAATTTGGGCTCCCACATGTGTATTTTAAACAATTCTTTCTAAGTGAACCCTAATTAGGTTGGAGGAGTGCAAATATTGCATACTTATAGCTGAGTACCCCACATCAAACAACAAATCATAAAATTTTGAAAAAGTCGAACATTTAACCCTTTGGGCTCCCACATATGTATTTTAAACAATTCTTTCTAAGTGAACCCTAATTAGGTTGAAGGCGTGAAATTTTGCATACTTATAGTTGAATACCTCAAATCAAATGACAAATCATAAATTTTCAAAAAGTCGTACATTTAACCCTTTGGGCTCCCACAAGTGTATTTTAAACAATTCTTTTTAAGTGAGCCTCTATTTAGCTTGGAGGTGTGAAATTTTGCATAATTATAGCTGAACACCTCACATCAAATGACAAACCATAAAATTTTGAAAAAGTCGTACATTTAACCTTTTGGGCTCCCACATGTGTACTTTAAACAATTCTTTCTAAGTGACACCCTATTTACGTTGGAGGTGTGAAATTTGGCATACTTATAGCTGAACACCTCACATCAAATGACAAACCATAAAATTTTGAAAAGTCGTACATTTAACCCCTTGGGCTCCCACATGTGTATTTTAAACAATTCTTTCTAAGTGAGCTCCTAATTAGGTTGGAGGCGTGAAATTTTGCATACTTATAGCTGAGCACCTCACATCAAACGACAAATCATAAAATTTTCAAAAAGTCGTACATTTAACCCTTTGATCTCCAACATGTGTATTTTAAACAATTCCTTCTAAGTGAGCCCCTAATTAGGTTGGAGGCGTGAAATTCTGCATACTTATAGCTGAGCATCACACATCAAACGGCAAATCATAAAATTTTGAAAAAGTCGTACATTTAAGCTTTTGGGTTCCTACATGTGTATTTTAGACAATTCTTTCTAAGTGGCACTCTATTTAGGTTGGAGGCGTGAAATTTTGCATACTAGCTGAACACCATCATAAAAATTTTAAAAAGTCGTACATTTAACCCTTTTGGCTCCCACATGCGTGTTTTAAGCAATTCTTCCTAACTGAGCCCCTTATTAAATTGGAGATTTGAAATTTTGCATGCTTATTATAGCAGAACACCTGAGGCCAGGTGACAAATTATAAAATCTTGAAAAAGTCTTACGTTTAACCCTTTGAGCTACCACATATGTATTTTAAGCAATTCTTTCTAAGAGAGCCCCTAATTAAGTTGGATACATGAATTTTTGCGTACGTATAGCTGAATACCTCAGACCACAAGACAAATCATAAAATTTTCAAAAAGTCTTATATTATTTACTCCTCCGGGCTCTAACGTATATTTTAAGCAATTTTTCTAACCTCCGCCCTTTTCACGCGGGGAGCACTTTTCCAACTTTTGCCGACACCCCTTTGACCATTCTTTCATATTATGCACCATAGCCTTACATATTTGAGTTCCACTTTTTACCGCCAGGGGCGCCTACTTATCTCAGGTGCTATGGGCCCAATCCCTTCGACTAATATATATACGGATAATATGTAAAACGGAGTTTCGTTCGGATAGAGATTTGTTTAGAATAGAGTGCGACCCTGGTTGAGGAATGTGGAACTAACAGATTTTTCAAAAGGATAAAGTGTTTTGAAATGAATATTAAACGAAACCCTCTGTGCGATCTGTGACCACACTTACCCACTTGTTTCTCATGATTTTGAAAAAAAGGAAAAATTTTTTGTTGAGTGATTTAAAATTATTAACGCTAAGACAATAAGGAACTAAGAATTTTCCCTGAATCCCCTGTGGAAGACAATTAGGTAGATTTCGTATGAAATACTACCTATTGGGATCGTTCCTATGTTGGAATTTCTGAAAAATTTTTGCAGATCTACACCGATCATGACTCCTAGAACCCAAAACCACCCCCAGTAAAAAACTTTATATATATATCACTTTCTTCTGGACACGATAACTTTCGTAATTCTGCACCAATCTCTTCCAAACTGATACATAAAATCAAAGGGCATAAAATCTCGGTCAAGTTCGTTAATGGGCAAAATCGGACCAAGGGGATGGAAATAGGGAGGGGTTTTGTGAAAACCGAAAACCCCCCATAACTTCTTCATTTTTCTACATATCAAATCAGTTTAAAGTTTTTATTACTTCTAAAAATAGGGCCAAAATTTTATGTGTCACAGATTTTTGATAAAGTTAAAAATTGGCTCAAGGGGCGCAAAAGATAGGGGTTTTGGAAGAAAAAAAAAATCATAACTTCGTCAATTCTCAAGATATCAATTCCAATTAATTTTATTATAAATCTCCTTAATATTATCTACAACTTTTATATTCACAAGTTTTTGATAGGACCAATTCGTACCGCAAAAAAAAATTAAAAACGAAAACAAAAAGGGTGTTTGAAGAAGTAAAAAATCCATAACTCCGTCAATTCAAAAGATATAAATTCCCCATGAATTTATCATATATTTTCTTAATATTGTCTACAACATCTATATAGACAAGTTTTGGATAGGACCAATTCTTACAGAAAAAACAAATTAAAAATACATAGCGGTTGAAGAAAAAACCCATCTAAGTAAGGGCGTATTCAAATAAAAACTGCGTATTTTCTGACTCATTTTACAATTCATTTTTGCTCTCAAAGGCTTCCAAATGGTACGTTTTCTTACTCAGAAACTATATAATGTACCGTAATGGTCGATTTTTGGATAGAGGCAGAATATATTTTTAAAAATGCTGTTAAAGTGGGCATTTTGAACCGAATTTCCCGAAACGGATTGTGTTGGAAAAATCATTGCATTAAGGATGCACTCAAATCCAAACTGCTTGTTTTTTGACTCATTTTTAAATTCATTTTTGCTCTCAAACGCATTTAATTGGTAGATTCGCTTATTCAGAAACTATATAATGTACCGCAATGATAGATTTTTTGATAGAGGCAGAATATATTTCAAAAAATTATGTCAAAGTGGGCATTTTGAACGGAATTTCCGGAAGCAATTGTGTTATCACTTTCTTCTGGACACGATAACTTCCGCAATTCTGCACAAATGTCTTCCAAACTGATACATAAAATCAAGGGACATAAAATCTCGGTCAAGTTCGTTAATGGGCAAAAGCGGACAAAGGGGATGGAAATAGGGAGGGGTTTTGTGAAAACCGAAAAAAACCCATAGCTTCTTAATTTTTGTACATATCAAATCAGTTTAAAGTTTTTATTACTTCTAAAAATAGCGCCAAAAATTCATGCATCACAGATAAAATTTAAAATAGGCACAAGGGGCGCAAAAAATAGGGTTTTTGGGAGAAAAAAATTCCTTACTTCGTCAATTCTCAAGATATCAAATCCAATAATTTTATTATACATCTCCTTAATATTATCTACAACTTTTATATTCACAAGTTTTTGATAGGACCAATTCGTGCCGGGAAAAAAAAAACACGAAAACAAAAAAGGGGTGTTGAAGAAGAAAAATTTTCATAACTCCGTCAATTCACAAGATATAAAATCTTCATGAATTTATCATATATCTTTTGAATATTGTCTTCAACATTTATGTAGACAAGTTTTTGATAGGGCCAATTCTTAAAGCAAAAACAAACTAAAAATACATAGCGGTTAAAGAAAAAAGTCATCTTATTAAGGGTGCATTCAAATCCAAACTGTCTATTTTCTTACTCATTTTTAAATTCAGTTTTGCTCTCAAACGCATCCAATTGCTAGATTCTCTTATTCAGAAACTATATAATGTACAGTAATGATCGATTTTTTGATAGAGGCAGAATATATTTCAAAAAATGATGTCAAAGTGGACGTTTTGAACAGAATTTCCCGAAGCGATTGTGTCGGAAACGAAAAATATTGCCCTACTGAGAAAATAATTGTTTATTAATCAAGTTTTAATTAATTGAAAGAAAAATAAAAACACAGGTCGCTTATAAATCTTTCCAAAAATTACGTCAGCATGTTTCATATTTTTTTTTTTTTTATTAAAAATTAATCTGAAAATGTGCCAGAAAATTTCGAGTTGTTGAGTATGGAAAAATATTTTTTTAATGTCGCCTTAACATGATTCTGATAAAACCAGCTATTTTATAAAGAGGAAATAAAAACTCGTCAAAAGAGACAGATAAAACTGTTAAAGTGGATTTATATCTAATAATGATTTAGTTTTTGTTGGTGAAATTAGTATACTTAACTTCGAAATCTATCTCTGCCTGTAGGCCGGGCCGGCAGGGATTTTTTTTTTAGTTATGATTTCCTCTATATGTTTTTGTATTTTTAACCCCATCACTTTTTATGTGATGTAGTTTGTATTTCTATTTTTGTGCTTTTTATTGTCTTTTAAATAAAGATTGATGAATTCACAAGGTTCTGGAATAAAGAACCACAGACTGGCATAAGTTGGCATTACACGTTGGCATAAGTTGTTGTAAGTGAGATTTTGGTGTAAATCGTGCAACAGGTGGTGCGGCTATGCTGCATTTTTCAGGATTTATTCGATTTTAGACATAAATAGATCCTTATTAGGGTTGTGTGTATACTGCCGAACGTGCTTCGCTTTTATGCTTTTTGAGTTGTGAGTTTTGGTGGCGGACATATAAGAGGGTAGGTGTCGAAATAAATTATTTGTTTGAAAAATGCAGTACTTATATCTCTCTTTTAAATGCACACAATTTGACAAACCTATACCTGTAGAATCCTCATGATGAGCATAAATTGTCATTTAATTTAAGCATTGTGGTGGCTTATTTTGTAGAATTGCATGTGTATGTGTCATTTATGATGACCGAGGGATATAGGCCCAAACGGGGAGTCCTTCTGAAGGAACCTAAACTGTATTTGCGCAAGGATATGCAATGCCTGAAGAAGACCACGAAAAGCTCCGAACTATTAAGCCGACTTGTGCGTCTGGTTGCAAACCAGGGATGATTCTGTTCCGAATTTTCTGAAATTTTAAGGCATTCGGTTCCAAAAATAAAAAAAATCAGTCATCAGTCCGAATATTCGGACATAAAAAGATCGCGAATTTCGGCAAATGGTCACCAAAGAAAATCAGTTTCGTCAATATTCTCAAGAAAAAAGCGTCAATTTCGTCAAAGGATCGCGGGAAAAACACGAATTTCGTCAAAGGATCGCGAAAAAAATGAAAATTTCGTCGAAAGATCGCGAAAAATGTAAATTTCGTCAAAAGTTCGTGAATAAATGCAAATTTCGCCAAAAAGATCGCTAAAAGAACACAAATTTCGTCAAAAGATCGCGAAAAAACCTCAAATTTCGCCGGAAGATCGCGAAAAAACGCGAATTTCGTTAAAGGATCGTGGAAAATGCGAATTTCATCAAAGGGCTGCGGGAAAAACACATACTTAGTGTCGGGAGGGTAATCCGCCTCCTTCGCCCCTCTGCTGAAACCTTTCAGAAAGTTTAATGTGAATTTCAGAAAAAAAATTTCTACTCAAAATTACCCCTATTGCGAACCCACCACCTCCCGATTAAAGGCGAATACCATATATGTATGGTCAAGTGCAATTTTTTGTACACATAGTTTCATTTTGGGCAAAAATTTTTGTCTAAGCAGCGAGTTTGTGATAGATCTAGTGAGGTAAGTTATGAAACATTAGCTTGGCGATAAAGGCAGGATCGCCATAATACTTCGAGGTTCGCTAATCAAATTTTGTATCTTGTAGTTGGTTGGTTGTGTTTATGACGGTCAATTATCAACACGAGGGATATGGGCCCAAAGGGAGGAGAGTGCCTTCCGTGGTGGTCTTTCTAAGGGAACCTAACCCGTATTAACGCAAGGCAATCCAAGGTTCGAAGAAAAAGACGGAAAACTCCGAACGATTAGGCCGACGGGCGTGATTGGGTTCGAACCCAACCCCTCCCGTCTACCAGCTTCGAGAACAGAACCTCTCGGCCACTTTATATCTTGTATGTTACGACTCTCAGAAAAAAGGTATCCTATTCAGATCAGTACCGCCTAGTTCTAGAATGTAGGTTTGTAGAATGTCAGCGTTTGGTCGGCGCGTGAATAGTTCTAGAATGTCAGCGTTTAGACAAAAATTTCGGCGAACATGCGCAAACAAAATGAACTGAGGGTAAAACAATCTTTCCCGGCAAAGCGAATAGCCGCGAAGCATTGAGCCTTCGTCTAACGACATATGCTTAAAGAGCCGTAACTACGCAGGTAAGGCGAGATCAGCGTTGATTTCAGGGGGGGAATGTCCCCCCCCCCGGAGCAATGAGATATCCCCCGGAAGATTTGAGATTTTGCGTTTTCAATGGTCAAAAATTGCAATTCCCCTCCCCTCTATAGTGAACTCTATAGTGTCCCCCCCCCCCCCGGAGCTGCAGAAATCCCTTCGGGAGAAAAGTATCTGAATTCAACACTGGGCGAGATGGTCCGCGTGCACCCGCTAGCATTTGTGTCCCATGGACAAAACCACGTGAAGCCGCTAGGAATAACCACTGTCATCAAGGAACATGCGCTTCCCCTCGCATGCTACATGACCTGAGCACCATGCACCATTGAATGTCTGATCATCACGAACAACAAAACTCCCAGCTTCAAGAGGGGAACGGTTCTGAGTTTGACACTAGCCTCAGGTTGTCCGCCCATTCAAAAGGAGACCGGCCTGAGACTGTAAACCCGAGGTTCCCCGGTGCGCAGTTTCCGAGCACTCAGATGCTTCTCCCCCGTGCAATGTGCCCCCTATCAGGAAACCGTAGATGCTACGTAGTGATCCCGGAAGTCCACGGAGCTGACCGACCCACCAGCCAGTGAAACAGTTCATGGGGAAAGCAGTAGTAGCTTCCTTTCTTATCAGTTAGAAGTTCTTTGGGTAAATTACCGGTACCACGTGACTTTTTTCAGCCTCGAACCCAGATTGGAATATAGTCCATTAGTTGCGTTAAATCACAGCCTCGAACCCAAAGGGAGAATAGGGTCAATATCCTTGTGCTACCTGGGCAAGAGATCCTGCATTGCGTTCCTGCGCACCGTGTCGACACTGGAGAGTCTCTGAGTCTTGCTCTACAGAGTACACAATGCTTCACTATTCGCCGGCCGCTATCTAGGAGGCTGGGATTTGTACATATCCAGCCACGACCAACGGCAAAACAAGACCAGTTCATGACTTACCAATCACCGTGTAAAGATGATCCACTTCGTGTGACGTTTTAAAAGTCATGAACTGGCCTTGTGTATCGTTGGTCGCGATCCGGCGCCTCCGTCAAGTTGAAAGCTCTTCCGGCCTCCAGGTTCTCTCCCCCACTCAAGGGGTCGATTACGGACAACCGGGAGGGGACGAACTTCGTACTAACAAGGACTTATCTTAAAGAGATTAGGTATGAGAGAAGTGACATATGCGGTATCATATTTGGGATAGGATTATGGTACTTCGTTAGTTTAAATCTTACGCTCGTTCGTAGGATAGGCGCACTTACGATCTATCTTAGGGCACTGCAATCTCATTGATTCTGATTGTGAAAAAAAAAATGCCTAGGTTTGCAATAGTCTGAACATCAAATATCGCCATTCTTATATAGGGCCATGCACAGACTTCTCATATAAGTAGACTCAGAACTGGTCACCTTTTCTTAAGGCATACATCTCTGCCCACCGTTACGTGATGGTGGGTATGGGTGCAAGAAGTCCATTCAAGACAAGACTGAAAAGTTTTCTGAGTACTATTAAAATAACCAAATGAAAGTGGGTTAGAAGTTTTCTATGCGTTGCATTTTAGCTAAAAATTGATCTCCTGCAGTAAAAGAAAGTGATTAAAAGTTCTTGATGGTAAAATTGCTATTATTTAAGTATATAAAGTGGAATTTAGTATCAATCAAAAATCTCTACAAGACTGAAATCAGTCCTGAGACTGAAGGTCTTGTACCCATGATGATGGGCAGGGGAAGCGCGCCAAACCGATTTTTCTCCTGCAAAAGTCTACTCGTAATTTCCCCTCCGGATTCTGGCCGAAAGTTTATTGCGTCAGCATTTCTCTTGAGTTGCTGCACTTTTGCTTTACTTTATATTTTCCGGCCGTGTGTACTTTTAACACAAATAAACTCCTGCAGTAGTTAACAGCACGGCAGCTCGTAGTTTCACTTTCGCTTCTATATTTACGGTTATTTTATTGCGAGAATGTAATCTGAAAGTTCATTTATTATAGGAACCGATTTTAATTTCTCGAAAGAATTCACGAGCCGCCATTGTATGGTGCACCATTGTTCAGGTCCGAATGGATGATTCCTTTTCATTTTCTGATTCCAAAAACTGATTAACATCGTCTTCCGTTGACGCAGGAAACGCAGTCAACGAAAAGATAGGAAGCTGTAACCCATCACTTGTTCTAGATCTCGATCAATTTTTCACAATCATCTTGATCTTGTTTACAGTGCTTTTATAAGAGAATGGAGACATAAGCACAGAGCCCATCACGGGCTCTGTGCCTATGTCTCCATTCTCTTATTCTATGTCTCCATAAGTTTTTGTCCAAAATATCGCAACTCACAATACAGAACTTACCATACATGCATAGGCGTAGCGTCGGGGAGGAGGTGGCGCATGTGCCCCCCCCCCCCATTTGGTACAATTCTTTTTTGCATTACTTTTGGTGCAATTCTTTTTTGCAACCAACCAAATCGATTCTTAGAGGAGTAGAGCTTGGGCGACTGCCCGTGAAAAAAAAAAAACCTCACCCAGCGCGCCATGGCTAGTAAAAGCCGCAATTGTCCCTGCCTTTAGTCTCCCAAATTATTTTTCTCGTCCTTTTACCATTTCTAAGTAGGCACCAACTGAAAAATTCCGCCTATGGCCTTTTACTAAAGTTACTTTTTTTAATATCCAGATCCAGCCTCAAAGGGCGTGAGGGCCGGCCAATGCCACTAAAGACTAAGGCTGCGTTCAGCGACGCCACCCTTTCACCCTAGAGGGCTACCCTGTCACGTGAGGTGCTACAGCCCTTTTACCCCGAATGAAAGCCAGGGTTCTTCGGGGTGGTTCGTTGCTGAACGGCTTGGGGTAGGGTTATTTGACAAGACAGCAAAACAGTAAACATATATGGCTGAGATGTTCGTTGATTTTCTGAAATAAACATAGCGTTTTATTTACAATTTACACATCGGATTTAATGTTATGTGGCGAAATTTATTATTAAGATTCTCACGATTTAGTTAGTATAGTGCTTTTTAAAATGAAATAATTAAAGGAAAGTGGATTGCCAAATTTATCAAGATATGATTGCAAATTTCATGAAATTATCATCCATGCCGTTCCGTTGAGGAGTTTTGTGATTTATTGTTTTTATTTTGCACATTTGAGTGTGGCGTTATTATTGAATTTCAAAAATTAAAATTTTGTTGGTTTTGCACTCGTGATTTTCATCTAGTACAGTCAAGATTTTTGTTATACCGCAGATAAACTTGTCCCCTGCAGTATGATTTAATAGATGTTTTCTTTTAATTTGAAACTAAATCTATATCTGGAATGCTTTCTTAGCCATAACGTGACACTTGAAATAAGGATTTCTTTTTTCAACTGGAATTCAACAACTTTTAGTAAATGCATCATGCATGTATTGCTGCAATAAATAATATTTGTTTATATGCATTTTTTTAATTCATTTCATTATATCTGTTATTCATTGTGTATATTAAAGGACAAGTCTGTAATAATATATTTAAATAAAGATTTAAATATTCTTATCTATTAGTTGTAACATTTAAAATATATTGAAACCTCAAATTTGAAAGCTCAATTAAAAAAAAAAGAAAAAATGTTTGCTTATTTCAGTTTTAATTTGTCATTATATCTATAATATCATATTCAGTTTCAGTCCTTGAAGGATATCAGGATAATAAATATTGAAAGTAAATCATGTTTTTAATTGGGAATCTTAACTGAGCAAATATCTTAATTGAGAAGCAAATTAGCTTGAATATACATAATATCTTGGTTCCTATTTTTTGTACATATTTATGAAATAATTTTACAGTAAATTTTAAAATTCTTATGTGTTCGCAAGACAGAAAATGCACAATAGCAACATAAACAATTACTTCGATTCTTAGACATTTCAACATTCAAATAAGTATTCATTAAAAAATTAATGTGGCTTAGAAGAAAAGGAGGGTTAAAAACATCATAACTTTTGAAGCTGTAGTATAATAAAAATTAGTGTTGTGAAAATATTTCTCTGTCATTTATTAAGGCTTTCCTCAAATCTAAAAGAGCTACTTTCTGAATTTACTTCTTTTCGGAAACACATAAGATTGGCAGGTATTCTTATTCAGAAACTATGTAATAGAAGGGCATTATCCATTTTTTGATAAAAGCAATACATCTTTGAGAAAGTACTGGCAAAGTAAGTGCTTTGAATCAAATTTTCCAGAAGCGATAGCATGGGAAAGGGGAAAAACCTGCAGTCACGTGACAAGAATCTCTTATATCTCAATAAGTATTTTAGGTACTTCTTAGTTATCCCGTCGACCAATTTTGCCAAATTATATAAACCGCCAAATTATACACATTGACATAATTTTTATTTTAAATAACGAAAGAACAAATAAATTAGTAAAACATTAATAAAAAATGCAAATAAAACGTTGAATTAATGGTTTTATTGGCCATTATTGGCATTTAATCTTACAATTAATTAATTAAGGGCAACCATTATTGGCATTTAATCTTACAATTTGGTCGACGGGATGACTAAGAAGTACTATATTTTATTTATCAAAAATGGAAAACGTTATTAGATTCCAAATCCCTTTAATAATCAGGCCTGTCAATTTTATGCCTTTACAGTTAAAAATGTGTCAGAAAGCTTGCATTGTTGAGCATTGAATTTGGGAGAAACTTTAAGGTGTATTTCCAAAGATTCCGTTAAGAGAAGTTCATTATCGCAAGTAATTTTTTGGTACTTACGTATTAACGCCACTGCAGCTTATATATATAAATATGTGTATATTTATGTATATATATATATATATATATATATATATATATATATATATGGGTACTTTTTGGTTAGCCAGGCACCAGTGTTATACATACACATATATATACATATGTATTCATACACATATATATGTACATAAATATATATTTATATATATATATGCGTATATATAATACTGGCACCTGGCTAACTGAAAAGTACCTATATATGTGTATATTTATGTATATAATATATACTTATTATAGCTGCGGTGGCTTTAATACCAGGGCTGGCTATTTGCCGGCAAAAAAGGGTTTCTGCCTTGCCAGTGGCAGAAAGTGGTTATAACCGGTTTTAACCGGCAGAAACTGGCAACAACTGGCATAAACACATTTCGTGACATAATCTGAGACTTTTTTACTAGTATTAAATTCCTTAAGTACATTTTATTCCGTTTAAATAACAAATGAAATATTGTGGGTAGCTTTAATTAAAAAATAAATGGATTTGTATTAGAAAAAATGAGTAATGTAACATAAAATTTCAGTTTAAAAATCAAATACAAAACTATATCCAATACTTATTTTAAATGAAACAATGAAAAGAAAAGAAAAATATTCAATACTTGCTCAAAATGCTTTTCTGTAATTTAACGTAATAATTTAATACGTTAACACTATGAGATTTCTATGAGAAATAACACTATAAATTATTTCTCATAGAAATGTTATAGTTATATGTGGATCTTGTAATTCTATGGATTTAAAAAACATTTCATTTAAATACAGTATCCAAAGGAACAAATCTGAATTTTTTTTTTTTTTTTTTTAATTTAAGACTTATAAGCATAGATCAAACTTTGTGCGAATTTTAGTAGAAAAGCTAAAATCTTTAACAATGATTTTACGCACAAATAACGTACAGACATGACAAAATCCAGACCTGCTAACTGCTACGAAAAAATCGTAATTACTACGATTTGGACCTATAAACTACGATGCTACGAAAATCGGTCTTAAGCTACGATTTTTTGCAAAAAACACAAACACATTTTTTTGTCTCTAATTGCTATTTTTATCCCACGCAGCATATATTTCAGGAGTGATTCTGTTCCGAAATTTCCAAAATTTCAAAGTATTCATTTCCGAAAGTTTTAAAAAATTTGGTCATTAGTCCGAAAATTCGGTTATTAAAAAATGCTCATGGGAAAAAAAATCTGGGCTGCAAAACAAACTTCTTAACGTAAAACCCTCTTTATGTATATTAAACACGAGTGAATCGTGTTTCTGTAAATATTTATCCAGGAATTCCCTTCCTTAGAAACAGGGCGTGCCATTTTAAGAATTTCTGGAGGGGAGGGGGGGTAAAGGTGGTTCTTTGAGACGCAAGGTTTGAAATAGTGTGCAAAATCTCATGATTTGCACACGGAAAAGGAAAGTCCTGCTGAATGAAAAATGCTATGCAGTATTTCCGTCTGCACAAATTCTTCCACAGACCTATGATTCTTTTGCGAGTATATTTTGAAATTTCTTGGACGTCTGCATTTTTTTTTTTCTTTTATGGAATTTCCCCAAATTAATTCGTGAATCGATCGCGGTAAAAAATGAGAATTTCTTCGAATGGTCGTGTAAAAATATCGGTTATTTCGTCAAAGATCTCAGAAACAAATAGTGATTATCTTCAATTGGTCGCTGAATAAAATCAGTAATTTCGTTAAGAGTTGAGAAAGAAATTGCAAATTTCGTCAAATGATTGCGCAGAAGATCACGAATTTCAATAAAGTATCGAGGGAAAAATATTGCAAATTTCATCAAAAGGTCGCGGAAACGATTAGTGAATTTTGTTAATTGGTTGCGAAAAGATATCGAAAATTCTGCCGATCGGTTGCGTCGCGATAAACTATCGCCAATTTCGACAAATGACAGTGTAAAAAAATTTCGTCAATTGGTCTCAAAAGAAAATAAATTTCGTCAAAGGATCGTTGTAAAACCGTGAATTTTCCCAAAATATGGCAGAAAGAAAATGCTAATTTCGTCAAAAGATCAGTAAGAACATGCAAATTTCATCGAAAGATCAGTAAGAAAATGCGTATTTCACCAAAAGATCGCAGAAAGAAAACACTAATTTCGTCAAAGGATCGTTGTAAAAAAACGCAAAATTCGTCAAAGGATCGCGATAAAAAATACGAATTTCGTCAAAAGTTCGTGGTAAAAAGTGTGGATTTCAACAAAGAATCGTGATAGAAAAATGTGAATTACGATTCTGGGGTGGGGGGGAGGGGGGGAGGAGGATTGTGAATATCCTGAAATGATCTCGGGGGAAAAAATTGCAAATTTCGTCAAAATTTACTGCACTGGGCTAAAAAACTGGAACAAGGCACCTTTTACAAATGTCAAACACTTCGAAACGAGAAGAAACTCTAAAAATCGTATAAAAATTTTGAGAGGAAATAATTTACTGTATTGAGTTCAAACACTGAAACCTTATTCCTTTTACGAATGTCAAAAGATGGCTGCGAAACATGAAAAACCAACCAACCTACCTCAGATTAATTTAAATTTTGTGTGCTACGATTTCTCATTTTCAAAGGTTGGCGGGTATGAAAAACGATCATATGGGATTTTTTTGTCATGTCTGTATGTTATTTGTGCATAAAATCGTTGTTAAAGATTTTAGCTTTTTTATTAAGACTGTTAGTTGAAAATGTTCCAACCACATTTTGCACTTACAAAACAAATAACTACAAAGGTTCAAACCAGATTTAATACAGTAACAACCGACTACCATATGCTAGCTTATTTACTTCATCCTAAGTATATGGGATCAAAATTGACATATGAGCATAAAGAAAAGGCAACGAAATTGCTTTCTGATATTAATCCCAATTTTGTGCCATATATAATATCCATTGAAGCAAAATCGACTCCTGTCCCAGAAATATATTTCTCCAAGGAAGCCCTAGAAAATGTTTTGCCCCTTGCCTGTCTGGTGGTCATCTTTAAAAACGAATACTGGTGAAAATGAGGATTTTTCAATATTAAAGACGTGAATTATCACATTGCTAACAAGGCGTAAACCAACCTAGTGAAAAATGTCCACTGCTGAAAAGTAGTTGAAAAATTAATTAAAAAGAGGATTTTTCAAATTTTGCATCCTCAAAAAGGGCATTGCCAGCAAGTAATGATAGTCTTGAAACAATATTTTCAAACTTTTCTTTCATTCAAAACAAATTAAGAAACCGTGTGTTCAGGAAGATTAGCAAAATTTTGTTCTATGCTATGGAATGCTCTGTGGAAAAAGTAATAATAGTATATTTGAGTGGCAATTTTGTTCTTTCAATATTGTAAAATAATTGTACAAGATATTTCATTAATTTTTTTTTTCCGTTTTTTATTGTGTTTCAATTATTTACTTATATATTTTCACAAGAATCATAATCTTTAAGTTATTGCATTGCATTATTTATTTAAAAATACTCTGAAAAATACATTTGTTAAAATATCACAGATTTTTTTTGTAAATTTCTTTTTTTACTTTTAAATAAAAATTCAACTCTAAACAACAATATAAAATAGTTCAACTTGTACAGCATCAGGCTACCATTGAAAATTTTTGTTTTTCAAGTGAAAGAAAATTAGTACCTATTATTATATAAACAAAGTATATTTATAAGATCATTTTGAAACTTTTTTACAACTTTGAATAACATTCATAATCTTTAATTTTAATTTGTAACTTAATAGTTTACATATCAAATACATGTGTGAATTATAAATCATTGCACATTAAAGTTCTTATTAACATTATTTCTTAGTTTCTGCCAGTTTTTGCCACTTACTGGCAGAAACTAGTTTCTGCCATGCCAGTTTTAACCGGTTATAACCGCTGGTTTTAACCACTCTGGCAGAAACTTGCCAACCCTGTTTAATACGTAAGTACCAATTTTTTTTACAATACATGGTGCCCGCCTTACACATCCTGAGAAAAATGAAGTCCAGTTTCGGTCCGGCTCTACTATGTAGAAAAAAAATGAAAATCTGATATCTGTGCGGCACGAGTCTGCTGAAAAAATTAAGCCCAGCCTCAGACACCTAGTAACTGTCAGATGCCAATCTCTACGCTGGACATTATATTTCTGTATTCATGTTGTCAAACTAGCATCGGCTTGTGACGTACATTTATACTTATTCTTGCGAAAGTCATATTCATTGAAAATGGCTCATATTTTATTAACTTTGTTTAAATTTTTATATCGAGCTGGTAGGCCCATTTAAATTTTTTATCGGCCCGGCCCGTTGAAAAAATTGTCCTAATTCTGCTGGCCTAGCTTGTTTGAAAATTTGCCTTTATTCTGCCGGGCCCATGCAGACCTCCAGTTTGCACGTCGTCACCATTTCAAAACTTTTTTAATACAGTAGACTCCCTTAAATCCGTGAACGCCTAAAATCCACATATTTTTTCAGATGTAAACAATGAAATTTACAGTTAAGTTGCCGGAACAAAATTCAAGATGGCGCCGAAATCAGCGACTACCGCAATGTTTTTTTTACTAAATTTTTTGTTAATCATTCTCTTTTGGTTATTACAGCCGATTTATTACTAAATAAATTTACATTACTTTTGATTTTGATATAAATTAGAATATCTATATGATAAGGTATCGATCTCACGATCGCTTTACCAGTAGATGGCAGCACAGGACTTTTGGAATCGAATTGAATCGATTTCATCGGTAATAATTTAATATTTTTCTATATTTTTATTTTGCATAATTCTTTTAATAATTACTTATGTTTAAACTAATAAATTATTTTAATATTTTACTTATTTTAATGTTTTAGTTTATTGTAAGCATTCATTATAATTTCCCTTGCTGAACTACCAATCAAATTAATGTTTCAAAAATGTAAACAAATCAATGACCAGAAATCCGCAAAATTCTAAAATCTGTACAACCTCTGGTCCCAAGCTGTGTGGATTTGAGGGAGTCTACTGTATCAAATGAATTTTCAAATATTTGATACATACATACGAGAATCACAATCTTCTTCAGACTCTGTAGCAGGCAGAGTTTGTTTTGAAAACAATTCCTTCTTAGCTTTTTTCCTCTTTTTACTTTTTAATTGCTTAATAAAAGCATTTTTTACTGGCTTGGTTAGAACAAAACTCCTTTTTTTCTGTTATCTTACTCTTACTTCTAATATATTCTATTTACTACTGTATTATTACTATAACGAAACATGTTTCATTGTACCCCGTCTGCAAGTGTTTCAACCTCAGTGTACCCCCACACTGAGGTTACTAAGTAAAAATTTATTTACAAACTTCTAACATTTATTTTTATTTATTTTGGTTTTGGAAATATGAAGACAACAATCCAAAGATAACAATGTATAGAAAAAATAATTATTACATATAACAACAACGACAAAGAGACAAAATTACTTTTAGTAAAGAAACTTACTTTCAGTAGTGTAAAACCAATAATCTTCTATTGCTAATGTTGTAGAAGTGTGAATGTATCCAAATCACATCAGTAACTGGAACATATAGTTGTATACCATGTATATAAACTGTAACTCTCTGTGACAAATTTGATTGATTTTACAAGTAATGTTTCATTGTACACTGTCTTCCCCTATATATTTGCTTTCATTTATTAAGTAAAATTTCTGGTTCAATCAATGTTAATTTGATCTGAGGCATATTTTCTAAAAAATTTCAGGACTTCTCTTACTTATTTAATTATCAGAGTTACCCAGAATTAATAATTCCACCCATCTTTTATTACCACAAAAATATAGGTACTTCCTTCATATAGCAATTCCTAAGGATGAATCGTCAAATATCTATGGCACATTGTTGAATTCAGGAGGTAGCCTGGGGGAGGCACTCCCACAAGAGCAATAAGATGCCCCCTGCCACCTGGAACTCTATAATGCCCCCCCCCCCCTCACCCAGAGCCATAGACATCCCTCCCAGAGAAAGTGTCTGAATTCAACACCGATGTGGCATATATAGGAGATTGTCGAAACTTTAACTGTGACCTTGGCATAATTATAATAGTGGGGGCTGCTTTAACAAGAAAGTACCAAAATATCCAATAAATGTATTTTAAAGAAACATTAATAATGGATATCTCTAGTATGTTAAATAAGATACCTACTTTGCATGCAAATTGTCTATGAACACACTTATATTTAACAAAAAAAAAAAAAAGCCAATGGAAAAAATACTATCTTATTTAAACTATATTATTATCCTTTTATTATTTTCGAGAAAAAGGAATTGATGCAATTTTAAATAGTCAAATATTATTACCACCATCATTATTCGTACTGCATTCATTTTAATTAAAATATAAACCTTTCTCTCATTTTATTTAAAACACACAACTTTTCTTTAAAATATATGCTTTCACTTATTTCATTTAAAATACAAGAAAGAAATAGCACCACAAACGAGAATATAACACCTTCACACACGAAAACTAAAAGCTACTACTATTGGTGAGAGAAAAAAATGTGAGAAAAAAAATTTGTACCCAGCTAACATAAAAGTACCAGACTTTTATACAGAGCCACTGAAAGCAAGGTGTAAGTAGTACCCACCACCCTGAATCTGTGATATCAGATATCATTACCAAAGCTCTGAAGATCGATAAAAATGAAAAAAAAAAATTGCAAAAGGCAATAAATAGTGTTGCTGCAGTTGTTATACTAGAAATATAAATGACGCACTATTCTTAATAACTCTAGTTTGACATTTAAATTTCCAAATTGGTACTTTTCTGGGCACTATTTGATTATCCCGTTGACCAAAAAACTGTTGCCAAACTGTAAGATTATACCCTTTTCTGTTATATTGGCTTTTGCTCTTTTTTTTTTTTTTTTAATGCTTGCTGCATTTCAAGCTTCAGAAAATGAGATTTGTTACCAAATGTCATAAATAGCTATATAAACAAACCTGGTGAACTTTTATTCTTTTTTATATATGTATTTATCTATATAATCATATAGTATATATATATATATAACTTTTTTTTATACAAATTACTTCTGTTTGTATATAAAAATAGATAAATAGCTTCTTTGTGTTAACGTAGTACATGCAATATTGTGTATGCTATCTTGGCACTAGTCAACAGATATTTGATACAACCCCTCATCTTTTTGGGAACAACGGATTTCGAGCTTATTCTATCGACGATAATTTTCAAACTATGATTTTGAGACTTTCACATAAGTTGCTCTATATACTTGGCTTATTAGAAGCAGAAAACTTTGCGAAATTCGGGACTGTTTTTATAAAAAATTAATATCTCTATGAGAATACATGCTATCCTCCTAAAAATGAATACAGTTTATTACAATAAGTCACTTAATCATAATCTCCAGTTTGAACGCTTTTGCTACAATAGTTTTTACAGGGTTATCCAAAAGATATTCGTTCTTTTTCAATTTGTTGACGGTCCCCTATGGGGTTCAGGAAAAAATCCTCACTGAAATTTATGACCTGTACTATTCTGTTTACACACCTGGAGCTTCAGGATAATTCCTGAAAAAGAACAAATATCTTTTGGATAACCCTGTAAAAACTAATGTAGCAAAAGCGTTCAAACTCGAGATTATTAATAAGTGTCTTATTGTAATATACTGTGTTCATTTTTATGAGGATAGCATGTATAGTAGTAGAGAAATGAAGGTTTTTATAAAATCAGTCCCAAATTTCGCCAAGTTTTTTGCTTATAATTTGCAGAGGTCTTAATATAAAAAAAAAGTTATTTTCAGAAAATATGACAAACAGCATTGTACACAATACTCTATAATGAGAATTAAAAAATAATAAAAATTGGATGAAAAATGAGCAGGTTTACTAAAAAATGTTTCACTGCACATGCGCGAATGCAATCAAAATGTAATATGCATAATGTATTAGCTAAGTATATCGAGCAACTTTTGTGAAAGTCTCAAAATCATAGCTTGAAAATTCTGAAAATTATCGTGGATAGAATAAGCTCGAAATCCATTGTTTCCAAAAAGAAGCAAAAAGATGAGGGGTTGTATCCAAATATAGTAGTACATGCAATATTGTGTACGCTATCTTGGCACTAATCAACAGATATTTGATACAACCCCTTATCTGTTAAACAATTTTTAGTAAACATGCTCATTTTTCATCCAATTTTTATTATTTTATAATTCTGATTGCAGAGTATTGTGTACAATGCTGTTTGTCATATTTTCTGAAAAGAACTCTTTTTTTTATATTAAGAACTCTGCAAATTATAAGCAAAAAACTTGGTGAAATTTGGGACTGTTTTTATAAAAACCTTAATTTCTCGACGAGTATAAATGATATCCTCATAAAAATGAACACAGTTTATTACAATAAGACACTTATTAATAATCTCGAGTTTGAACACTTTTGCTACATTAGTTTTTACAGGGTTATCCAAAAGATATTCATTCTTTTTCAATTTGTTGACGGTCCGTCCCCCCCCCCCCCCCCCCCCAATGGGGTTTTGGGGAAAAAATCTTCACGGAAATATATGACCTGTACTATACTGTTTACACACCTGCAGTTTCAGGTTGATTCCTCAAGTATTTTTCTAGATATTTAATAAAGCGTCAAAAATCGCAAGTGATCGGTCACCTTTGGCCATATAGTGTATATTGTATATATACATACCTACTGTTGTGAAGATAATCGATTCAATAAGTTTGAACGGATTACCTTCACAACACATACATGTATTGGCATCCGGCTAACCGAAAAGTACCAAAAATTCTTTTAATTATGGGATTAACAAAAATAATAAATGTTAACAAAAGGTGATTTCTTTATTAGAAATTCTATAACTTATGAGAACACCATCACATGTCAAACAACTTTCTTCTTTTTTTTTTTTTAAGTATGTATTTTAAATGCATTGAATTTATCTTAAAGTAATGAAAGATTGAATAACTACAACTATACTTTGAATATATATGTAAACATAACTAATCAAGGTACAGATGTCATATTCGCCCCATACTGGCGCGATTTTTTTCGGTTGCCAATTTGGCGAAAACATCAACAGCATAAACAACATAATCCAGGTTACCACATCAATCACTTTGGCACAAGTTAAGTACCCGTTGCCTATATGATATTGGCGACAGAAAAAAATCGCGCCAATATGGGGCGAATATGACATTTGTACCCTAATCAATAAGTACTTATGTAGACAGCATAAAATTAGAGCAAAGATTACTTACTTAAAATAATAAACTTTACTTTTAAAAAGTACATGAATAGTAAAAATTGAAGTATTTACTTCTTTAATATAAAATCAGTCTCTGAAGATTTAAAAGTGGAAAAAATCTTAAAGATTTTAGTATAGGAAGACTAGTTTTATGCATAAAATTTGCTATTTAGTGATACAACGAGTTAGAAAAGATAAAACTACAAAAATACTTTCTTGTAATATGCACACATTGTACTTTCTTTATTAAACAATGAAAATATTAAACTCCTATGAATAACTTTATTTAAATTCAGTTGCTACAAATAACTCTTACTAATTTTAGAATTCCTAATGAACAACACTTTTCAGATAAAGGTATTAAACAAAAAATACACTTGATGAAAATTTTTAACTTTTTAATAGAGTTATTATTCAAAAAATGTACAAGTAAAATAATTTTGCAAATCCCAAATGAACTTAATAATATTAATTTATTGTAAATGTAGATCCATTGGTGACATATAAACTGTAGGATAAATGAAACCAGGGAAACAGCAACAGTGGTGTAGATGACATCTAGGCCAACAGCAAGCTCAAAATACTATAGTGTTGGTTGGGAAGATCATATTATCTAAAGAACTAGCAAGTTACACTCGAAGACAGAATATCGAAATAAACTCCTGCCTCCAAGTGTAGCCAGCTGTCATAAAAATTCCACACTATATCTTTCCTCCATTCTTCATTATTCAGTCCATTTTCTTCCAACAGTCAACTTCTATCTTCAGTGGTAACTGTAGTACGTTATACATTTTAAATTAATATTTTGATATTAAGTTCATTTGAGATTAGGAAAGTTATATTAACTGTACATTTTTTAGATAACAACCTATGTTAAAGCGTCCTTTAATTTTCAGTAAATAATTTCATTTTACGCCAGTGTCTGAAAAGTTTCATCTATTATAAACTCATTAAGTATTCCAAAATAAAAGAGAGTCATCGATAACTACTAATTTAAAATGAAGTAGTAATTGTAATGAGTAGTATAATATTTCATTTATTAAAAAAAGTTATGAATAACATTATGAATATATTTAATTTTGCTGTAAAAATATAAATAAATACTCTTTTAGTTTCATTACATTGAGAGCTACTTGCCTAGAAATACATTTTGAACATTATATCAGTGCTACTGATTTAAATCTGAGCTACATATTGAAATAGCTTTAATTCAATCTGAGTAAACTGTTTATTCAACCCAATTTATGATATTTCAGAAGTGATAAATTTATTACAAGAGAAGATAGATTTACATAAGATAAAAACTTCGTTTGTAAATATGGAAAAGCAAAAATAATAGGAAGCAAATTTTTTCTACTAATATAAACAAAGATATATTTCATAGGATTATTCAGAATGCACACATAAAATTACTTCATTTATATATTAAAAAATAAACTAGCATAGTAATTTCAAAATAATATAAATAAAATACTTGTACTAGAATATAATATTGCTGAAACAATAATATCTATTACATAAATATCTATTTCAAAAAGTAAAATTTTTGTTAATAATAACAATAATGATGATCGCTTAATTGGAATTTTCATGTCAGGTGAATTTTCAAAACAGGTGTGAATTTTCATTCTGTGGACTATTAAATAATCTCTCAAATTATTTCGGATATTTTTGAGATTTTATGTTTCTCACTAATTAAAATTAAAGTTAAGAAAAATTAATCATGAAATCTTGTAATGCAAATGATGGAAATATATATAAAAATGTTATTACATTACACACACACACACACACACACACAAAAAAAATGCATTTTCACAATGCTCTACTCAGCACACTTCGTAATTTTTATTTCCCCATGTTAATTAAAACTTATGAATGATGAATTAAAACTTACATGAACTTTCTGTCGTTTACCTACCAGGTAAACGGAAATAAAGATTAAACAACATCAGTTGTATACAAGATGTATTCAAGTCTAATATAAACAAACCCAAAAAACCCCTCACGTGATCAAATCACCCCAGAAAACTTTGAGGGTGGAAAAAAGCCACTCGGTGTGACACTTTCTTCCTTCCTGAACGCTAACCCGGGGTAGCCCTTATCACGTGATTTCGTCTCTGAACGACCACCCTGTAAACAGGGTGGAAAGTGCCACACGGGGTGGCTGTGCTGAACGCGCCCTCAGGGGTGAAATATATGCAAGATAAAATAGTAACCCTCTTTTTTTTTCTTTTTTAACAGTATAATATTTGTAGAGGGGCAGGGATGGACATTCATAAACTCATTTCCATTTCGAGTAGCGTTCTCTCTTTTCCTAATTCGAAGCAGCTTGATTTAACCTTTTCGAGGGCGGTGTCCTTAAAAAAGGACACATAATTTTAATTCCAAAACTGACAAACGGTACCAAGAATATTTAATTAAAATTTTCCTATTGTAATATACGTAAAAATAAGCAAGCTCGTATTTTCTAATAAATTCATTTATAAATTCCGGTGTCAGTCCATTATTTCACCAGTTTATAAACAGCATTACTGCGCGCCAGTAAGGGTTAAAGCGGATTACTAAATGGATCCGTCTTATAATTGTCAGCCTTCGAATTCGGAAATCACAAGACCAACTTTGATGTTATTTTATAAAAAAAAAGTCTGAATTTTTTAGAAAAAAAACCTTATTCTAAACAAAATCATAAGACGGAATGCAATATTTCAGTTTGATTCTAACTTTATTCTATTTCATAGACTCGATAAATATACATAGATGTCGGATAATCGGGAATCTACTGTACCATGATTATGTTTTAAGAAAAGGGTTTCTAGTGTGATATTTGCTTTCAAATCGTTGTAAACTTCAATTAAAAAAAAAAAAAAATCTCCTTGTTATTAAAAACAAGTCTAATATACTGATGATAAAACAATTTTATTTTTGTAAGATGGATTAATGTATCCATTATCATAGAGATTTAAAAAAGGAAGCATTATTAGATTAAATTTTTTTTATTAAAAGTAACTAATATTAACCTCATTGTAATCCCTGATAATTTTAGGAAGAAATGTTTCTTATAATATTCTTATATCAAGATGAAATACTCTGACTCATTTTTAACTGTAAAGACATTAAATTTACAGGCTTGACTATTGAAGCGATTTTGAATCGAATAGCGTTTTCCATTTTTTTTTATAAATAAATTACTTCTCTAGTTATAAGCGATTTTTATCACGTGACGGCAGGTTTTTCTTCTTTACCAGTGCTATTGCGTCTTGAAATTCGATTCAAAACACCAACTTTGACAGTATTTTCTGAAAGATGTTTCGACTTTAACAAAAAATGGAAATAGCCTTTCGATTGCATAATTTCTGAATAAGAACACAAATATATTTTTTTTTTGGGGGGGGGGAGTTGTGCAAAAGTGAAAATTTATTCCGGGCACAGTTTTTACTTCGCACGGCCCTGGTGCCCCCCCCCCCCCCATCCAAAGTTTCTGGTCACGCTAAGCTTATGCATACATGCTTAAACAAGTAAAACATGTAAACAAACATTAGCTTGGGAATTTCCAAGCAAGTATTTACAGATTTTGATTCTGTTTCTCAGTGCTGTAATTACCGCACGATTCTTTCGCGACATGAAAAACCAGGTTCCCCGAATTTTTCTCTCGCCTCTTACATCTCTGTGCGCCCTCCGAGAAAAATGTAGTCCCAACTAACAACACACACAGACAGACGTTTACCAACATTAATAGTATAGACTAGCTGGCTTCGCCCGCTAGTGGGCCCCTCCTTTTTTGTAAAATCTCGAAGCGAACGAACCTCGAACCGTGTCCCTGCTGACTACGGCACCGTATAGCAGGGGTGCTGCGCACGCACTGCGCGGCCCCTCCTTTAAAACGAATCTGTAATGTATACGTAAATCTCGAACCGAGTTACCGCTGCCTACGGCACAGTATAGCAGGCGTGCTGCGCGCGCACGCACTGCAAAAATCTTATAATCCACATCCCAGGGCTTTCGAAGGATATATCACATGAGGGGTGTCTACAAAATTTAGAAAAATGCTCCCCTTGGGTAGAAAAGTGGGGGGTATGGACACTGGAGTTGCATATTATGATTAAGCGGTCACAGGCTTTTCGTACGATATATCACATGAGGGGCGTCGGCAAAATTTAGGAAAGTGCTCCTCGGTAAGGAAAATGGGGGGGGGGACACCAGTGGTGCATAACATGAATAAGTGGTCACAGCCCTTTCTAACGATATGTCACATGACGTGTATCATTAACATTTCAAAAAGTGCACTCCCCGGGTGGGCAAAATACGCTTCCGCTCCCCCTATTTTTGATGCGGCCTCATTTTTTAAATTTTTGTTATGTGTTATGATCTATTTTAAAGTTTCAAACAGATCGCCTTGTTATAATTCCTAATTTCTTTCACCCTCCTCCCCCTCCCCCCACCCCGAAATATGATGCGCTATTATTTTTTATCATGTTTTATAAACTATCTTAAAGTTTAAAACAGATCGTCTTGTTTGATTTCCTAATTTTAACAAAATCGTGTTCTGTTAGTTCCACATTCCACCACCACTGTATTCTTAACAAAACTGTACCTGAACTAAACTTCTGTTAAACAACTTATCAGTAGACATGTTACTCGAGGGGCTTGCGGTCTTAAGCAAGAGTTTAAGATATTTGCTGAAATTACTATTCTAAAATAGTGGTAGCTAAACTTTTGACATTTTTATATTTAATAAGTAGCATTTATCTCAGGACTCCATAAAAAAAACCGCACCTAAACGGTAAGAAACGCTATGGTTTAAAAAAAAAAAAAATTCTAGCATCCTTCCCCCCCCCCCCCCCTTACCTGAAATTTCACGTGCCATTCTTTTTAAAACTTTTCTTACGTGTTATAAACTATCTTAAAGTTTCAAACAGTTTCTTGTTTAGATTGCCTACTTAAAATGAAATCGCAGTCTGTTAGTTCCACATTCCACCAACAGGTAGCACACTCTATTTTTAACAAAGGTGTATCTGAAAGCAAAACCTTTAAACAAACTATCCGTAGATGCATTCGTCAGGCGGTGTCGGTCTTAACCAAGAATTTAAGATATTAGCTGAAATTACTATTTGAAAATAGTGGTAAGAAATGATCCAATTAATGATGTAATGATAGCTGATATAATTAGTCATCACAATCTTTTTAGCAGATACTTTTTCTTCTTCAACTCCCCCATTTTTTTCTTATTTATTTATTTATTTTATTTTTTTTTTGCTGTAAAAATTGGCTCTATCAAAAACTTGTCAACATAAAAGTTGTAGATAGTATTAAGAAGATTTATAATAAGTTAAAGTGAATTTGATATCTTAAGAATTGATGAAGTTATGATTTTTTTTCTAAATAAAATCCTGTTTTTTTCGCCCCTTGAGCCCATTTTTAATTTTATCAAAAATTTGTGATACATAATTTTTTTTAACATAAAAATTTTAACATAATTTTTTTTTTACATAAAAATCCTTTCCCTAGAAGTAATAATAACTTTAAACTGATTTGATATGTATTATAACTAAGAAGCTATGGGGTTTTTTTTTCTTTTTCACAAAAACCCCTCCCTATTTCTACCCCTTTGGTCCAATTTTGCCCATTAACGAACTTGACCAAGATTTTCTGCCCATTGATTTTATATATCAGTTAGGAAGAGATTTATGCAGAATTGTGGAAGTTATCGTGTCCATAAAAAAGTGATATAGATACACAGATAAAGATTTGAACTGTGGGTGGTTTTGGGTTCTTGGGGTCATGTATCTGCAAAAAATTTTCAGAAATTCCAACATAGGAGAGAATGTAATCGGTAGTATTTCTTACGAAATCTACCTAAAAAGGAATAATTCGCAGCTATACATTTTTATGAAAAAATGAAAGAAATTTACAGAAATTAATATTTATATTCTGAAGAATCTAACAATGTTTTTCAATTTCCTATAAAAGGTGCATATCTTAAATTGTAGTCGATTACTTCCGCATAACAATCTTTTGTGATGAGCCCCTGAAAATTAGATTAAATTAGATATTTGACACTATTATCGGAAAGATTTGATGCTTTTATAGAAAAAGGGGAAACACTGCTCAGTTGCTTTCTATCAGAATATGGCAATTATTTCTACTTAGAAATGAAAAGGATTTCGTAAATGTGCAGAGCAGAGCTTTAGCAAGGGCAGCGTTCATGATACAAAATAAATAGAAAAATCACTAACGTGATTTTTATTCTCGTGCGTAATAAAAGACAAAAAAACCTCGAACAAACAAAATCTTGCTACCTAATAACAGAATATATTCTTTTCAAATTAGATAGTAAATTAAAAAAAATAAAAATAAAATTATCCTACTGTCACAAAAGAAAATCAAACTGAAAGCAAATTCATTGTTCAGTCTCTTGAGTGGCGTTGTATCAATGCGCGCTGACATAAATTTGCAAATATTATTAGAATAGAAAAATAGGATTTCTGTTTTCCCTTCATTTTCATTCTGATCAAAATAGCATTAACATGATTTGAAATAGAATAGAATACGTAATTTTGAAGGAGGAATTTTTTTTTCCTATACATGAATAAATAAGGCTCCGGCGCAAATTAAGCCCTGGTTCCATCTCTAGCAATGTCTTCACAATTAGTTGTTTGATTGTTTTTTCTCACTTTTTTTTTTTTTTTTTTTTTTTTTGAGCCTCCACTACATCCTGCTTTGGCGTTCTTAGATACATCATAACTGGAAATTGCATGAGCTATTACATTTTCACTTTCACTTGAGCTAGATGATGAAACTGCATGATCATCTGGGTCAATAAATTCAGAACCGCTAGATCAGTGGTTCACAACATGGGGCGTACGCCCCACAGGGGGCAATATGACTTTTCAGGGGGGCAATTTCAAATTTCTTATTAACAAAATTTCTGTCATTTTTTTTTTCCTAATGAGAAGCCCTAGTCTAAAAATAGAAATAATAGATGAAAAAATTTGAAAATAACTGTATAAAAATTAATTTTTGAAACTTCAAAATACACTGACACCGGAATAGTTATGAGATTTTTTTTACATATATTATATATATATATATGTTATATATATATAAATATATATTACATATATTTTTTTTACACACTTTTATCTATTAAAAAGGACACTTAAATTTTTGTGGTTGTAATATTATTTTAGTAAAACACACCTCTTTTTATATTATGATTTTTTTAACTTTTACATCTATTCATAGTACAATATACTCCGTGAAGGAACTTCCACATATGAAATTTTGTAGGATATATCTAAAATTGACTATTTGGATATGTTTAACCTAAAAAATAGCCCCACCAGTGGCCGAGAGGTTCTGCTCTCGAAGCTGGTAGACGGGAGGTGCTGGGTTCGATCCCAATTGCACCCGTCGGCCTAATCGTTCGGAGTTTTCGTGGTTTTCTTCGGACCTTGGATTTCCAAGTGTAAATACGGGCTAGGTACCCTTAGAAAGACCCCACGAGGGGCACTCCTCCCCCCTTTAGGGTCTATATCCCTCGTGTTGATAATTGGCCGTCAAAAATCAACCAACCTAAAAAATGTTTTGAATTAGCTAAATGAGCTACTACTTTTATGAAATTAGAAAGTAAGCTTCTTATGGTTCTTCTGCAAACCACATACACAATATATAAACATGATTCATGACATATCCATTTTAAAATTTAAAATCGGAGAAAACATGGTGTCCAAATAATAATAATGGAAAAAAGAAAGCCCGCTATCAAAGAAGCATGTTATGAGGAGAAAAAAAATAGTTACTTAAAATGGCATAAAAGCGCGAATCCTGAAATGTTACTTGTGAATTATGTTATCCAGACAGTCTTGGTGATAAACAAATATCACTTTTTCTTAATGAAGTACTAAAATCCATTATAAAATGTACCAATTCTATCAGATGTAATACAAAATGTGAGAGAGATTTCAAGAAATTTTACGAAGATTAAAATATAGACTATTTATCACTTTTAAATTTGAGGTAAGATGAAAAAATAAATAAAACTTTTGAAGATGTAAAGAAGAAGATCCATGAACTCATTGAATAATAGAGTTATGATAAAACATACTTGCAATAAAAAATATGATTTCGATAAATTAAAGAATATGAAATCACTTATCAGTGTTAATGCTATTTTCAAATTCTTCCAGGAAAACAGAAGTTTATTTTTGATATAAAATTAAGATTTATATGATAGAGAAGTGAAGAGGGGACATCATGATTTTACAGATGCTTAGGTGGGGTGCGGCCAAAAAAAGGTTGGGAACCACTGCGCTAGATGTATCACCTGCTTCTTTCTCTATAACATTATTATAGGTTTCAGACCCAGAATTGGAATCAGACATCTCTTGCATCAATTTTCAGCTTTTAGATTTTACTTAACTGTTTATTTACAAATGGCATATTGTTGAATTTACAAAATATTAAAAACAATTAAGTTAGCAACAAAGAATGAGATTGAAAATTTACATTAAAAACCTGAGTAGTTACTTGCTTTTAATATTGTAACATAGTCTTTTTAAGTCACAAACTCATAAGTTGCCTGCAACTAAAAAGATTTATAGCAACAAGTATAATGCAATGATTATTCCATCTAGTGGAAGAGTCATAAATTAAAAATAAAGCTTATTTTAAGAATTATTGCAGGTGTCCCATCCCACCCTAGTCTCCCATACATAAATTGATATGTCTAACTTAAACACATATAAAGCAGAATGAGTTATATTTAAAGCATTCATTTGGACAATTTATTAAAATATTATCAGGATATGAAGACAATATTTGTTCTTAAAAATAATTTTTCTCACTGTGCTTCTCTGAAAAAAAATAAAAAAAAATGATTAATCATTTAGTGGAACATAGTAAGCCAACGAAATAACTACCAGTTTTACTTATAATTGATGTGCATAAGACACATACTAGCAATTTAGAACTCATTGAATGAACTAGAGCCAGTCATGTGCATATTCTTGCCAAAGCTTGTTCCAGAAAAGGTGGAACTGAGTGAAATAAAGAATGGGGGATTTTCTCTTGAGTCACACTCAGATTAAGGTCCATGTAACTAAGAAGCAGTTTGTTAGTAAAATGATTTAGTTACCTCACAAAATGCATCATATTTTTTTTTGTTTAGTTAAGTTCATGCGACCACACAGACAAAAAAAGATGTTTATGTGTGGCCTATAACTGATGATATAAGTCTTTTATACTATACAGAGATACAGGAAAGGTGTGTAAAATGGAAGAACTCAGACATGGACAGATTTGTTTCTTATGTGGATCAGCATAATTATCACAGAACTGCAAAAAATCATGTAAAAAAGCGAACTTGTTTATATTTCACTTTGCCCTATATTGGGGGGGGGGGGGGTAAAGTGATAATTTTTTACTATTATGTTACATCTTTAATAATACATCACAGAAACTCAAGAATAAAAATTCGAAAAAAAAAAAAAAAAAAGTCAATTATTATAAATTGTGTAGTGTAAAATTTCATATAAAATTTCGGAAAATTGCAATTGTCTTTAAGTACTTCACTATGCCCCCACATTTCCCAACTACAATTTCTATTTTATACAAGCAGTTCCATAAAAAAGCAACTTTTTAAATTAAAGAAAAAATATATATATTATCATTTGATACGAGTTTTTACTGCTTTTAAATTGTGTCACATTCTAATATGAGAATGGAGAAACCTTTATCATAAATAATTCAAATAGCTAAAAATATATACATAATACATAAATTAAGTATAATTAATAGATATGTATGTGATCAAATATTGATTTTTCTTCTAAGCGATATCAGTTTTAAATTCATTTAATAAATGTGAAATGAGATTTAATAACAAACGCAATATGGAAATGTAAATAAAAACATATCTTGGTTTTATCTGGTCGAATTCGAATAAAACAAAACAGTCGATTTGGAACTAAACGAATTTATTAATTTTACATAAACAAAATACGTTTGCGCCAAAATAGCGATCCCTAACAGTATCTATCAACCCTACTACCTTACTGCTGCAGCTCAGTTGCCATATAGATTATGGCAACTTCTCGAGGTAACTAACCTACCGGGTAAACCTGTATTCCTATAATGTAACGGACTCTCCCTCCTATATATGTGAGCAAATTTCCGCCATCCTTGGCACTGAGGAAGGCATGAACATAGAATAGAGAAGGACTTCTCACGAAATAGGTTTTAGAAGAAGAAAACCGTTCCTTGAAAATTTGTCTAATAGATGGCGCTGTGTCGCACGGTTGTACTCGGTTTCGTCTGCTTCAATGTGATCTACCAATAACTTCTTTGATCATTGAGATCCAGCCAATGAACATCGTCCGCTAGAGGCGCTGGTATGTACACGGTTGTATTCTAATCGTTGCCATCCCCTCATTTAAGGCCAAAATCGAGACACGATATTCACACTATTTCGTGTGAAGTCCTCGGAAGTCCTTCTCTATTCTATGTTCATGGAGGAAGGTATGCTATATGCTACCGAAACCGGTATGTTTAAAATTTTGGTGCTTTTAACGTTGCTATTTTTTACGCTTTCATTATATTGCACCAAGCTCCTACTTGATAATTATTACATTTAAGGGATACAAATTTTTAGCACTGTTTGGATAGCATATTTCCATACTCGGTATTCTAGGCGCTGTACTCCCGCGGTGATGACGTCAAAAAGTTCCCTTCTCCACTGAAGACGTTTACTCTCTTATAAAAGTACTCTATACGACTCCTTGAGATTAACAGTATAGAGGGCGCCAGGTTTGAAAATCGTCTATAAAAGCATCGATTTTGAAGGAGTTACTTCAGAACCGCAACACGCTTGAATCCTGAGATATCTAGCAAACTGCTGCTTAAAGCAGCGGTAAAAAAAGAAAAATCAGAACACACACATTAAACTACAAAGTACACAACCGTAGATATCACTGTTATTGTTATTAATTCAGTGGTGATATCGACGAGTTTTTTACTTTGTAGTCTAACCTATGGTCCTACGCTGAGCTGATCGTAGGATTCATTAGGCCTAACCCGTCCCTAGTACTAGGCCTAACGTATCCTTTTGGCTCTGCTCATCTTTTGGACTGGATATGGCATTACAATTAACGGTGTAAATATACATCCAACAAGTAATAATATAAATAAATAATCGGTACTATTTTTTTCTTTCCCCCCAATAAATCTGGCTACAAACGTTTATCTCTTCTGTTTACCGCTTATTTTATAACCGCGGCCATGCATTTTTTGTAAAATAATATCTGAACAATACCCATAAACATCTTTTTGTATTTGTATCTATTTTCATTTTAATCAGAGTGGTCGTGTGAACGAAACTTCACGTTGAAGTTTTCGCAGACCTGTGTTTACTTTTTCACGTAAGTAAAAGTTTTTTAGCATTTGCAATACTTATGCCATACTAAAGTGATTTTAAAATATTTTGTTCGATAGAATAATACATTATTGAAATACAATAATAAACTCAAATTAAGGACTACTTTTCCGAATGAATAATTGGCGATAAACAATAAAAAAGTTCTAGTATGTTTTTATCTCTGTTAAATCCTGTTGTAATACGACATTTTCGAAACGTCTTCAAATATTCTTCCTTCGACTATTGTCATATGAAAAGAACGCGAAATAACTACATTTGTTAGGTTTCAGAAACATAAACATATTTGTTAAATTTAAGTAAACCGTAACTTCTGTACTGAAAAAAAATTCCGGGCCGAAAGTGTTAAACTAAAAAGGTAATAGTAATTCGTATGATTTTAGAAATGTAGGGTAAATGTTAGAGAAATCAATTGAGAAAAGTAGCTGTCTGTTTAATTTTAAATAAGAAAATTTTATAATATATTTTCTATTGTGTATAATGAGTAGTAATATTATATTATGAAGCATTATAACCCTTTAATCCATTAAAAAAGAAAGTTTTAATGGTTTTTAAAACACAAAAATTAAAAAAATTATCGGTAAAAACAAATCTAGTCTTGTAAAAATACTATTTATTACTAGAAATTTATGTAATAGGTATATTTAGTAAAGATGTATTTTTGTGCATGGTTTAAGAAGATATAAAATATTTCGTGTTTATAAATTAAATAAATAATAGTTTTATTTGATTTTAGAAACCATATGTAAACGGAAGAAAAATCGAGAAAAAAGACTGTTTACTTTCTGATAACAAAATTGTGAGATTAGTTTGTATTCTTGTATACACTAAGTAGTAATTAAGTAGAAATATTATATTTTTGAGCATTATAAGCCTTTAATCCAATTAAAAAGAAAGATGTAATGTTCTTTAAAACACAAAAATCGCAAAAATTATTCTTGTTTAAAAACAAATCTAGTATGCTACTTATAACTGCAGTTTTATATATCTTGTAAAGGTGTATTTTTTTTTTTTTTTGCATGATTAAAGTAAAAAGGTATTTCATGCCTTTAAATTAACATTAAATTTTTTCAAAATCATAGTTAAACCGAAGAAAAATTAAATCAAGAAAAGCAACTGTTTGTTTACTTTCCTATGACAACATTTTGTAATATATTTTATTCTGTTTACTTAGGTATCAGTGTTGGTAATTAAACATACTGTTATTGCACTCATAGTCATATATATATTTTGGTCTCAGGTAACTTATTTCAGTATTTTCACAACCCCTTCTAAGTTGTATTAAATTCATGAACTGAGTTACATATCATCAGTATTATAAACAAGAGTGGGTGGTGACATCTGTACTTCTCAGTTGCTAGATATTTTCGTATTATTGAATAGCTTATATGGGTTGTTTTACAGTACAATGTACATAAAACATTGGCTGTTGAAAGCCAATTTGTCGAACGCCAGTTCGTTTTTTGAATGAGATAGAAGATTAATGTTTGTTCGTTACAGAGAAGGGAAAATGGGGAATAATAATTTTTTTCTTTAAATTTTTGTTATGGGAGCAAATTGTATATAATGAGTTAAAGTTATCACAACATTTGCAAAATCTATGGACTTTAGTACAGGGTTGTTTGATCCACTAATTTTGTTTTTCAATTAATAGTTACAAGCTTCTTGTGTCTGGAAAATTGGCTTGTTTGTAGATAGATATCAAAGTTATCACAACATTTGCAAAATCTATGGACTTTAGAACAGGGTTGTTTGATCCACTAATTTTGATTTTCAATTAATAGTTACAAGCTTCTTGTGTCTGGAAAATTGGCTTGTTTGTGAATAGATTATCAATCCTTTCCATTAGCTGATGCTGGCATCAAATATTCTTTCAGATACATTGACATTTAAAAATGTCAGATTTCATTGACATTTCAAATATTTTTCAACGTTCTTCATGTGGAATTCCAGACACGAGGGGTGGGGAAATACATTTTACTTGCCACTGGCCAGTGAATTTTTAGGTAGTCTTTGAAAACTGCAAACTATAGAGATACAGTAGACTCCCTCAAATCTGTATAGCTTTGGACCAGAGCTTGTACAGATTTTAGAATTTGGCAGATTTCTGGTCATTGCTTTGTTTACATTCTTTCAAATAGTAATTTGAATGAAATAATGCAATCAAATATATAATGAATGCTTGCAATATAGTAGAATATTAAAATAAGTAAGCCTAGTAATAAACTAAAATGAAAGAAAGTAAGATAATTTTTTTAATTATAGAAGTAAAAGTGAAGAAATAATTAATAATGTATAATTAAATAGGCATAATAAAGATGCGATACATTTTACTTGAATTATTCAACGAAACTTTTCTCATAAAGGAACCCTATTAATCACATAAAAATCATAAGTAAGGAAGTTTTATTTCATGTTTAGCCAGTCTTAATAACCAAAAAAGTTTGATTAATACATAAATATATTTGGTAAGAACTTGTGATTACCAGTGATATCAGCGATATCTTCAATTTTTTTAGAAATAAATTTATACATGAAAAACCACGAGTTCAGACATGTTATCAAGAATTACATATTAAAATTATATAAAACTAAAAAACTCTGTAATTTGGCCCGTACATCTGAACTGAAAGTTTCATCGTTTACATCTGCGATTATGTGTGGATTTTGGGCATTTGCGGATTAGTCTACTGTATGACAAAATCTTTTTTTTGCTAGTTAGCTATATTTTGCAACTTTCCAAATTACCGTGATGTAAACATGATACAGTCAAGGATCTATAATCCGCACACCCATAATCCGCAATTTTCTATAATTCGCATTACTTAATTAATGTAAACAATTAAAGAAATTTACAAATTCTTGATCCAAAAATGATTTTTTAAAAGAAATATCTGAAATTTTTAAATATATAAAAGCGAATATAATAAATTTTTTAATGCAAGAATTTGAAAAATGCGTTTTTTGATATAGCATATTAAATTAATTATTATATTTCATATTTTTCTTTTCATATTATACTGAATATGGAATTAAAATAGTGTCCAGAAATAAGAAAATGACATAATCCGCAATATTCCATAATCTGCACAACCTTTAGTCCCAACTTTGGCGGATTAAAGAACTTTGTCTGTACTAAGTTCTATTCTATAATAAACTTTCATCTCTTGTCTATATTTCTTAACTATTCAACTAGTGTGTAACTAGTGTTGAAAGATTCTTTTATGTATATCTCAAACCTCTTGTCTCATATCCTACTAACATCATCATCATCTGTGTCCCAGTGTGTACCTGCAAAGTGTGGGTTACTCCTGCAAATTGATTATAATGTAATATTATTTGTAATGACTTTAAATTTTGATTGTGTATAGTTAAGGGGGCTCTTCACCCACTTGAAAACGTCTGTTCGCTAATGTTAAACTTATCGATAGGTTGTTTTCGAATTACTCGTTTAAATTTCAATATTTGTAAACTATTTTTTTTAATAGGATAGCTGAGGTCAATCTATAACATGGCTATTTTTTACTTTTTCGATTTCGGTTGCAGATTTTTTTTATAAAGGTACTTTCCCTTTCGAAAGTGAAAGTATCTTTTTAAAAAAAATCTGCATCCAGAATCAAAAAAGTACAAAATGGCTCTATTAGAGATAGAGTTCAGCCATCCTATGCAAAAAAAAATTATTTAAATATATTCAAATTTAAACGAGAAATTCGAAAGCAACATGCCTATTGGTGTAACATTAGCAAATCAGGCCTTTTTTTAAATTTTTACATTCATTCTTTTGATTTTTAAAACCTTTCAAGACAACATTGAGTCAATTTTTACTCTGCAAGCAAATGTTTTTATGCAAAAAGAAGAAAGGCCACTTCTTTTCACTATGATGCAAGAAGGGTGCAAATTTTTTGGATGAGGGGCAAGAAGGGTGCTAATTTTTTGAATGAGGGGCAAGAGGGGTGCTATTTTGTAAACCAAAGGGGAAGTGGAGTACACCCCCCTGAAACTGCCTGGGGAAACTCTGGTAGTGGGCTTCTCCAGCTCACAGTGGAGTGTAAAATATCAGTTAAAAAAAATACATAACTCATAAAAGTTTCTGTTTGGAGAATCTATAACTAATAAAAGAATGTTTGGCTCTCTGTGTGTGTCTGTGTTCATGATGATCAGTGAAATTTACAGCACGTACGAGGATCAAGATTTTTGTGAGGGTACTCCAAGGCCTCTCCTGGTAATCCTCAGGCTCAGAATTTAAATTTTTATTTAGTAGCTGAGATGTTAATTACAAATCACAATGAATGCTCATCAAAAACCCCAAATCAGAATATGCTTAAAAGTGTGATGTACATCACAGAACAACATACTTCTCTGCAGAACATTTTTCATTTTTAACAAAAATCAACATTCATTCATTGGAAAAAGTGTGAGATTCATCACTCAACTGTCAACTGCCAGGGAAAAAAAATCGCAAAATTCTTCAATCGTACCTTTAAAAAGATTGCAAAATTCATCATTGTTAGAAAAACTCGCGTAATTCATAAGTTGATCATGGGGAAAAATCTCAAAATATTTCAGCTGATTGTAGTAAAACATACAAAATTCATAGAACATGCGTGAAAAAAAATCCATGATTTTTTCCAATCACTCGCAAGGAAAACCCACAAAATTTGCCTGTCGGCACACAGAAAATATTGTGAAATTCACCAAAAAGTCTCTGGTAAAAAAAAAAATTCGTCAGTGGATCATCAGTAATTTGTTGATTAGACATGTAAAAAACCTGCTATTTTACTGATTGGTCGCAAAAAAGCAGAAAAATTTTCCAATCCATAGGAAGAAAATATTTCAAAATTCACTTATCGGTCGTAGATAAAAAAAAAACCTGCAAAAATTCGGCGATCAATTGGTTGATTTTCGGTCAAAATACCAATTGAAATTTCTCGATTTTTGCCAATCGGTCTCAAGAAAAAATGACAAAATTCGACAATCAGTTTGGGTAAAAAAAAGAAATACGTCAGTGGATCATTGGAAAAAATCAGAAATTCGTCTATTAGATGCAGAAAATCCCCATGATTTTTGTCAATCGTTCCCAAAAAAGGAATAAAATTTGCCAATCGATAGAGAGAAACTGTCACGAAATTCACCTATCTGTCCCAGATAAAAAAACCATGAAATTCATCGATCAATTGTGCGATTGTTTGTTGATATTTCGTGATTTTTTCCAATCAGTTGCAAAAAAAGGCGAAAAAATTCGCCAATCGGTCGCAGGTAAAAAAAGTGAGATATGTTGATCAGTTTTACCCACCAGTTAGATCTGCAATTTTTGCCAGTCTGTAGCGACTAAAAAACTGCAAAATTTGTTGATCGTTGCATAAAAATATCCATGATTTTTGATAATCGGTCACAGGGAAAAACAACAAAATTTGCCAATCGGTAGAAAGAAAATATCTCTAAATTCGCCTATCAGTTGCGGGTAAAAAACTCTAAATTTGTCAGTGGAGCGTCAGGAAAAATCACGAGATTCGCCGATCTGTCGCGAAAAAAAAAACTTGATTTTTTCCAATCTGTCGCAAGAAAAAGCCGCAACATTTGTCTTTCCAAATCAGTATAAGGAAAATATTGCGAAATTTTCTAATCAGTCTTCAGTGAAAAAAAAAAATAATAATCACATCAGTCGCATGAAAAAACTTACGATTTTCGGCAAACAACCGCAAGAAAGAAGCCAAAAAATTTGCCAGTTGGTCGAAGACAAATATCGTGAAATTCGCCAATCGGTCACAGGTTTAAAAAAATGCAAAATTTGTCAGTGAATTGTTTAAAAGAAATTCTAGAAATTCTTCAATCAGTCATGGATAAAAAAATTGCAAAATTTGACGATCGGTTGAGAAAAAAAATCACAAAATCTGCCAGTACGATAGAACTGTATCCTTATGATTCAATTTATTGTGCATATGGATAAATCAATAGGTCTGACTCATTGTGTGATGTTTATTCACTTATCTTTTTTAGTGTACACGCAGTAGTGCACCCAGAATTCGGCTCTTAGGGGGGGGATTTTGAGTTGTTGATATTAGTGGTTTATGGTTACTTGAAATATTGGTTAATTGAATCATAATCTTTTTTTTTCTGATATTATAATCAGCAGTTAAGTTGGTTATGATTCATTTAAACAGCATTTACAATCTTAGATACAAAACATAAAATGAACCAATGAAATAACACAAAACTATGTTAGATTTATATAAAGTTTTTAAAAACAGTAATTTTAGCGGAATTTTCAATAGACTTATCGTGCTTTCTATCAAATGTAACAATATTACAAGAATTGAAGGAATTTATCATCATTCACGTCCAAAGAGTGCTGAATTGTGTAGTACCTATTTTGAAAGGTAGTTGACATTAAACAGGTATCGTTGACTGAATTACTGTGCACTTCCAGCACTTTACCTGATATCGAATTTCACATAAAGCAGTGGAAATCTGATGAATATTTCGGTTATCTTCATTATTGTTAAGGGTTTCTATCACTAGTCGGATAGTGCTATATTATCTCAATATTCATTTCTTATTTCAAAAACTTTTACATGATTGATAATTTTTTCATTATAAAACTTTTAATTAAGGATATAAAAATGAAATAATGTCTGAAAATTAGTCCTTTAGAGCAAGTCTATACAACCTTTCAGTATAGGTGAAAATTAGCGGTCGCCACTCGCCACGTGGCGATTAAAGCTGTAAAAGTGGCGATTAAAAAATCGGCCATCGATCGCCACCTTAGTCGCCACTCGCCAAGTGGCGATAAAAAATCTGTTATCGATCGCCAAGTGAAATATAGCTTTTTTCATAGAAATATGCATCTCTACTTTGGTTACATCTAATTAGCAAACTTGTTAATTCTTTTCTCTACCAGATGCAAGCAGATTATAACAACTCAGCTGTATTTTCAATATTTCGGCTTTTCGCTGTTGCTCTTCAGTTGGATTATTTTTTCAAGAAATAGTTTTATTCTGCAAAATATATTCATCAGCTTTGATTCCACATGCATTTAAAATAATTTATTCCCCCTTTTTTTACCACCGGATGCAAGTGGATTTTAAGGGCATTGCAGTATTTTCAATATTTTGACTCCTGCCGCATGCTCACCAGTTAGATTATTTTTCTTCAAGAAATACTGTTTAAGCCTGCTTGATACACTTATCAGCTTAGATTTCAACTGTATGTAATGAGTGTAGTAATGTTAATACATTTACTTATTAAATAAAATCCAAATAACATTTTATTGTGCTTTGATTTTTTTTTTTTTATATATATTGTATACACCTAACTGTCGGAATTTTGATTTAGTTATTTTTTATATAAAGAAAATAATAGTAATTTAATTGATAATAGTAATGAACATATACAAATACTGTAAAAATATATTCTAAAAAAAATTAATATAACAGATTCTGTGGTTTTAAAAAAATTTTCTTAATTTTGACTTCTTCCCTATTCTTATGAATAATTGGCTGGTATAAAACTCTGACTTATAGAAAAATATGTATATATACAACGATTATAGTTTATGTAGATGTCAAGAAAGTTTGAAGCATTATAGTGGCCACTAACTTTAAAAAGTGGCCACTAATGAAACTGAGTCTACCGGCCACTGGCTACTAACTCAATTTCCCAGTTTTCACCTATACCTTTCAGTAAGTACAGGTGCATTGTTGACTAACATTGAAAAGTGCTATTAATTCACATGACTGGAAAGAACAATATTACCTCACTGTTGTAGAGGACAGGATTGTGATTTTGACCTTGTATGTTGAACTTTTTGTCAAAGTTTATCTTTTCCTTAGGAAAGTTAATCAAAAGTTCTCTCTATTCTTATATATTAAGGTGGATTGCAAATAATGTAACAAAGTTTTGAAATGTTTGCTTTCGAAGACATCAATATTTTTACAATGTGGAATGCAAAATTCACTGTTTACGCCTGAGAAGTTATGCATTATATAGACAATTGCTTATTATACATCAGCATTCTAAAGATCTTTCATTGTATTACTTTGTCATCTTTTTATAATACTGATTTTTTATGCAACAAATATTTAGTTTTTCAGTCATGATGTGGTCACTGCAATGAAATTGTTCCATCCAGAAATTAAAGAGCCTAAAGACAATGAAGTATGCAAGGCATTTATTCGAAGGATGAACAAATCGATAAAGGCCATGAATTCGAGATGCCCAAAAGATGCACTTCTTAGAGATTCACCATCAATGGAGGTTTAAATAATTTTACAAAAGTATTATAAATATATTTGTTTTAAATTGTTTGATTAATATCGCTTTATTTCTTTTTGGCAGTTAAAACATTCTTATCCTACCTGAACAACCGGGAAATTTTCAAGAAGCAGTATAATGTGGATTTTCTCTCCGATTCTACAACTAAAGGATGAAGTGTCGCCCTTAAGGCAACACTTGAACTATGAAATTTTGACCACAGAACATGCGTGTTATCAGTGGCACCAACTTATATGGGTCCATGGGGTGCGAGCCTACCCAATAATTTGATCTCTCCACCCACCCAATTTTGATTGATTTAATTTGTAATTTAATTAGTGTTCACTCTAGAAAAAAAAAGGGCAGGGTGCTAGCCACAAAAAGGGCACAGTTGAAGCTGAAAGAGGGCACATTTTTCAGTGAAAAAGGGCATTGTTTCTTCAGAAAATGTAGGACCGAAACTAGCCTTTTTTTTTTTTTGCATTCGGGGCAAACATAGATTTTGGTGCACACCCCCACCCCTCCCCCTCCTCCGCAAAGGATATTTACAAAGATAATTTTATTAATTTTCTAATAGCTGGCTTATTTTAAAATTAAAAATATGTAATCATAAAATATGTAATACTGAACTATTTTAATCTACTTTACTTTATCAATTATTGATTCATTAAAATCTTTAAAATAGAATTGAAAAAAATTCCGCTTTATACGGCATCCTTATGCCATATCCTTAGATTCTTCTGTGCTTTGGCATACCCCAGAGAGGACAATTTTAACAATACAGTGCTAAACATGGAGTGATAGAAATAAAAAAACAAAATCTTCATTTGTCACACCTTTGTTCATCCCATCCCCCCCCTCCCTCCTGTTTCGACTCCCAGAAAATGTACATCTATGAAACTGATTAAAGAATTATATATTACTACAAACTCATCATTGTTTATGCGCACATTTAGTAACAGATTACATATATATATATATTTTTCTTAAATTGATATTTCAAAGATCTAGGTAAGTAATTTTGTTTCAAATAAAAAAGTAAAAAATTTTTAGTCCCATAAACTAGCAGTTTTAAGGGTAAAGCAGAAATTTTAAGGGGTAGTAAAATTTAGATGGGTGACCAATTAATTGTTCTTGCAATAAATCACCAAATATAATTTAAAGATCATAAGCTTTACGATCTGTGGAGGTGGGGGCAAAGAGACAAAAGCAAATTTTTTCATGGTTTTTTTTGGGGGGGTGGGGGGGGAGGGAGGAGGTTGATTATATAATGAAATATTTACCGTTAGTAAAATTTTAACAATTAGGACAGAGAAAATATTATAAAATAAAAGCCTTTAAATTTGATGTGTTTGATAAGAAAGAGAAGCAGAATTTAGATGATATTTATTGTCACAATGAAGTGACAGAGTTGCAAGTAAAAAAAAATTAGTTTTAAAGATTTAAACCTTCGGAGAAGGAGGGAGGGGGGGGGGGGGGAAAGAAGAGGTAGATTAGATTGGATGATTGATTATTTATGCTTTACATTTATTACAATACTTTATATTTATGCTTTACTTATATATATATATATATATTTTTACTTTATAATAAAATAACAAACAAAATAGAAAAAGTAATAAAGTAAATAATTTTAAATATGAACTGTGAGGCTGATTAACCCTTTATGCACCAATGGTACTTTAAAGTACCATTAAAATAACTTGTTGTAAAATTAATTTAATAAATCGATTAGTAGTAATACCATTTAGAATGAGTTATAGATACTTTACTTTATCTTGTTCCAAAAGCATTATTAGTTGCATGAAATAAAAACATTTTTTAATGGCTGATTTCTTTTTCTTTTGCATCTTTCCAGCTTTTTTGACGTTTAAAGATTGGAGGTTAAAAGTTTCAATTTGGATATATTTCTATTGTAAGAACATTATATTTGTACATTTCCTTATTCTAAGAAAATGGTAAAAAAAATAAATAAATAAAAAAAAAAATAAAAATAAGATTTGAGTGGAGTTATATAAATATTGCACAAAATCCCTATAAATTCAAATTTAATTAACTTTAATTGGCAAAATCTTTCTAAAATTTATTAAATGATTGTGTAAATCTTCTAATGTAGTTTCAAAAATTCACAAAAAATGCTTTAGAAGATGAAATTTTTGTCAATTCATAATTTGGGACATAAAGGGTTAAGGGGAGGAAACGAAATTTCAGAAGGGGGAGGGGAGTAGTAGATATATTATAAAATATATATCTATATATACATATATGAAATCTGCTAAAATGTGGAAGGTTGCATCCCAGATTAGAAATAATGGAAAAGTATAAGCGAAGATTTTTGGTATAAAAATATGAACTAGACATTAACAAATTTTTTGAATACAGCTTATCAAAAATATGAAATCATTACCATTCCTAAATGTATTTTTATCTGTTTAACTGGCTGACTTGTCCGACGTTGCCCGAACCCGTATAAAAATCGCGAAAAATTTAAAATTCACTGCGCAAATTCCAAATAAACGTTATTGAAAAGAGAGCAAAATTTACTATATTGGGCTAAAAATTTAATTTTTTTTTTTTTTTTTTTTTACTAGTGTGGGAAAATCGCCGTGAAACTTAAAGAAATCACAGATGACAAAATTGAAAGTAGGCTGAAACACTATAACTAGAATTCTTTCTCAAATGTAAAAAAAATCAGTATTTTAACATGAAAAATTGCTAAAAATTCTGAAATCACGAAGATATAATGTACTATATTACGCTAAACGTTTAAACCAAATACCTTTTACAAATGTAAAAAAAAGGAGGGGGGAAGCCGCGGAATGCAAAATACTAAAAATTGCAGTGAAAATAACAATAAAAATCGAAAAACTATAAAAATCGCAGGGGGCAAAAGTTAGTATATTAGGCATTTTGAAATCTAATTCTTTTTATGAGTGTCAAAACATCGCAGCTGAACACGAAAAAACAGTAAAATAGCACTTAAAATTACTAAAAAATCAAAAATTGCACAGGACAAAATTTACTACATTAAGTTAAAAGTTTAAAACAAAATTCCTTTAACAAAAGTGAAAAAAAATAAAAAACGATGCAAATCGCTATAAATTCAGAAGAGGACAGACAGAATTTGCCATATTTGGTAAAAGTTTGAAATTGAATTCCTTTTACGAATGTCAAGAAATCACCACGGAACGTAAAAACAAATATGAAAATCTCAGAAATCACATTAAAAATTGCTAAAAATTGAAAAATCGCAGAGAAAAATATTTACTATATTGCGCTAAAAGTTTGAAACCATAATAAACTTTTGTGACGGTTAAAGAAAAAAAAAATCGCTGCAGAACGTGAAAAATCACGTTAAAAATCTAATTCAAAATTGCCAAGAATTCAAAAATCGTGTAATACAAAATTTATTATATTAGGCTGAAAATATGAAGTCAAATTCCTTTTACCAATGTCAAAAAAAAAATAATAATAATTATTATTATTATAATAAAATAAAATAAATAAATCACCGTAGATCACGGGAAAACGTTAATCACCGCATTAAAAAATTCACATAATAAAAAAGACATTAACATGAACGGTAAAATCTGCATGCTTCTGAACTTTCATTAAATTATATCATTGAGATTTTAAACTACCTCTGCCATTAAAACAAAATATGATAATAAAAATATTAGTCACTATTTAGTAGAAAGAAAAATAACTTATCTTTGTTTTTAAGTAGTATTTGGTCTTGAATTTTTTGCTGACATCATTCTTTTCTCTTCCTGTATTCTGTACCTACCGCTTAGCACAAGGCATTTTATTTTAACTTATTATCAGAGAAACGAGCGTGGAATTTGTCTTTTCAGAGTCCAGCGAGTGCTTTCTTGATTATACCATATCGATATAACCATACCCTATATCAAGATCTCCAGCCCCTCCCCTGAAGTCTGATTCATTTTAAAAACATCACATATAAGATGCAGTATACTGTACAAAGGGGGGGGGGGGAAATAGACGGTGACAACTACCCCCACCCCGCTCTACCGAAATACTTCCCAGTCCCAATAGATACAACTAATTAGGTAGGAACTTTTCAGGGGGCATTCTGTATTCAGCAATACAGGGAGACATTTTACCTGAAGCTCTTCTCTTGAATGTGAGAACGGACCGGCACTGACTTCTCATCGTCATCAGAACTAACGAATTAGAAAAAAGAAACAAACATGAAGAAAGAGAAAAAAAAATGCTGTAAAATAGACCAGTCCAGTAATATCACAGAAGTTCATTACCAGGACTTGTTTTTCGCCTTCGCCAGAATTACGTAGCCTTCCTGATAGATTTATGTAAAAATGATTTTATTAGGATTTTTTTCTTTCTTTTTTTTCAAATTGGATATTTTAATAAACATTAAAATTATTTATAATGCTTAATTCTCCGTCGGTCGCAACAGGCCTGACAGGTACAGCACAATCATTTCCGTTCTCTCCACCAATACAGCACGCAGGATTGATTACTTTGAGTGTCATAAACGAGTTTTTTTCATTAAAATTTGAAATATTATCTCTTAGTATATCCTAATGAAGGTCACTGATCACTTTAAAAGCGTTAGAATTTCGTCAAATAATTGCTAATGACGATTTTCTAACGGGTGCCTGTGAGGTGCATTGCATATCAAATAAGTTAATAATTGGAATCTTGAAAGATTAAAAAAGTAAAAGAAACAGCACATTCAAAACTTGGCACAATGTATTCTTAAAATAACATAGTTTATTCAGAAAAGAAATGGCGCACTCAGAAAAAGACATTTGAAAAATGCCTTATTGGGGCTGATACATAAAAGTATTAGTACCACAATTACATCCGAATTTGGAATCTTTGCTCTGAGTACTTGAAGAACATTGCTTAACCCTTTCCGGCGCATAGTAATTCTGTTTGTAAAATGATGAATTGACACATGAATTTACAATAGAATTTATTAGAAAATAAAAACTTGTTACTTTTCCTGTAATTTATAAAAGGAAAATTTTAATTAAATATTATTGGTGCCAGTACTCTTAAAATTAAGTGTTCTTTTTTGTAGACATCGCCCACTAAAGTGTTAAGGGGGTGGGTACATGACTGGGAAGAGATGGTTTGAGCCTGGTCTTCACTCTTTTCGGGTCGGGCCTGATCTTCACTCTCTTCGGGCCGGGCCTAGTCACTACTCTTTCCAGACAGAGCTGGGCTATATAATCTAACCTATTTTTTCCGAGCCGGGACTGTCTTCATTCTTCTTATGTTGCACGGCTGAAACTTAAATATTTTTCCAAAAAATGTACATATTTTTAAATCTCCATTATTCAACAATTAAACTTTAAACATTAATCTTTTTAAAGAATAGTAGATTTCTAGGCAATAAAATTAAAATACAGTAAAACCTGTGAAAACGAACCTGCTTATGACGGAATCCTTTCTTAAACGGAAAAATGTGTTGATCCATGCAAAATGAATATAATAATATGTGAGAAAAGAATATAATACATTTACCATCTGCTAATAAGGGAACTTGTCTATAACACATTATATTTTTTTCCCTATGCAATTTCATCTTAGGAGATTTTACTCTATAGCATTTTTCAGATTTTTAATTCTCCAATACATGGAAAACGGATTAACGGTATTGATGATCACTGAAACATTTACAGTCTGACCTCGTTATCCCGACACCCGGTTTTCACGTCACTCCGCTTATCACTTCATTTTTTCAAAGTCCCGAGTTTCTGCATGTGATTTTAATGTAAATAAACTCCGGATTTTACGTCGTTATATAATTTTAAACTCCGGATATCCGACGCTTTAGGAAAATTGTCCATTTTTCATAATCCATCTTAATAGCACGGAAATTAAGCGGTAACAAATGTTTTAGCCAAACTTTTCACAAAAGTCTCTAAAATACCCATTCAGATAAATCAGAAATTTTACTTCAATCCTTTATTTGGATAAATAAACCCAAACTCTATGAATGACTCACTTAAGTTCCAGATAGACGTATCAGTCTACTCGCGGTCTTTTTGTTCTGGTCAGGTGGCACTTTCTTTTGGTTACAAGGCATTTTTCATCCGAGAAAAAACGAAATTGCATTGCATTGAAACAATCAGAAATTATCTAACATCCATTTCTGAAACAACGAATATTGATTACAATTTATTGTATAATATTGAAAAAAGAATTGTAGGAAGCACATATAAGGATAAGCAAATCTTAATTTATCAATATTTCATGTAACAATAAAAAAAACAAGTCACCATAAATCTGATTTTTATTCTCTTCTATTTTGTTTTTGTGTTTACTTTGATTAATAATAATGTTTTATTGCTTAAAACTGCAATAACAGATATGAATTTCAAATTGTCTTAAATTACTTAAAAATACAGATTTTTATAAACATTTTTCTCCTACTCCGGCTACTGCGACACCCCGCTTATGACGACACTTTGTTCTGGTCCTTAGAGTGTCGGGATAACGAGGTTCGACTGTATATACAAATAGATTCATTAAATATATATATATATATATATCGCAGCCTAAGGCTGTTCTTTGAGAATAAAGATTATAATAAAATAAGTATTTTTGATCAGAACTCTTACTAATCAATTTTTAACCACATCGAGGTAAAAATCCATGTTCTGTCTTCAGCCGGGCCGATCTCGTACCGTGATCCGTCGGCCTAATCGTTCGGAGTTTTCTGTGTTTTTCTTCGAACCTTGGATTTCCTTGCGTAAATACAGGTTAGGTTCCCTTAAAAAGACCCCCCCCCCCCCCATGGAGGGCATGCCCCCTCGGGCCCATGTCCCTCGTGTAGATAATTGGCCATCAGAAACAACACCAACACTTCGGGCCGAGGTTTTAACTATTTTCCATGCCGGGCAAAGGTGCCGGGTTGGCTCTTGTACCGAACTTTTAGCTTTTATGCCAGGAAGGGCCGAACTTTTAGCTTTTATACCGGGAAGGGCCAATATTTTTAGCTTTTATACCGGGAAGGGCCAATATTTTTTTCGTATGGGCATGGCCGGACTTTTAACTTTTATACTGGCCATTCATTTTTTTTTTTTTTTTTTTGTACGGGCCGAATTTTTTTTATGGGTTGGGCCCACCCCAGGCCTGGAAATTTTGGCTCGTGCAGACATCTAATCTGGCGTCACCAAGCATATGTTAATAGATGCATAAATTGAAAATAAAGAGAAGTTGCTATTTAATTACGATAAAACTGCTGACATATCAACAAAATGGAAAGTTGAATTCATTAATTGTGCCACTTTGGCTCTACGTTGTTTATCAAAATAAGGCATATCTTCTTCCTTATATAAACAACCTAACAGCTGTATTTTCGACTGCATATGTCAATTTTCTATTGCGTTCATAAGTAATGTAAAATACTTTATTCGCTAACGTGGTTTCATGTTTGTATAATATGTGCATCTGTAAATTAAAACTGAAAGAATAAAGTTTCCCCCCCCCCCCCTTAATTGTTAGGACTATGATGGAAGCAGGTTTTCTTTTCCATTGATATGATATTTATATATTGGTACCATACACAGTCTTCTTAGTTTAAAAAAGGAGATGTCATGCCTAATATTTCAGAAAAGCTACAAGACTGACGGAGTTACGGCGAGGGTGGTAAGAAGGAGAAAAGCTCTTGCTCATATTTCTCCTTTGAATTTTTTCTTTGGGCAAGCAGTGTTGGCGGGGTGATCGCGGGGTTGAGTTCGTCTAACCCAGTTTCGTAAAAGAATATCGTGAATATTGTTTCTGATATAAAATGAAACATTTGAACAAATAGACACCTACATGCATTATACTTAATAAGAAAATTCATTTGACAGGGTTCGTACGCGACTGGAAAACCGTGAATTGTCAGGGAAAATGACAAGTGCTCAAAAAGTCATGGAAAAGTCAGGGAAAATTGCAATTTTTTTCTAAAACCTGGAAAAGTCAGGGATTTTTTTATGTGGTATCATGTCTCAAGATTTTGCTGAATTCCGAGGTTCGTCCGCAAAAAAGTTCTTATTTTTCACTTGGAAGTAGAATTTTCGCTAAATATTTTACTAAATTCACATTTTGACAGGCAGAAGTTTTAGCTATACAAATTTGTCGCCAAATGGGCAATATCTTTGCCAATGATGGGACTCTGTAAAAGAGCGAACCGCGCAATAGAATAGAGTTATTTTCCGGTTTCTTTTGTCAGCTTTAAAGTTGAATGTCACCAAATAATTTCGTTTGTTATTTAATGCAACCCTTTTTCATGAAGAGTGAAATAGGCGGAAGCTGAAGGGCTGGTTAAAGCGAATGGAGAGCCGCGATCTTCTTGTCTTCTGCTGACTGCTGCTGAGTGAGAAGGTGATTTATTTTCGTTTTGGTGACGGCATGATTCTTTTCTGAAACCGAAAGTTCTGTTAATTGCAGGTAAGTAATCTTAATTAAAAGTATTCTTTAATAGCCCTAGTTTTTTAATAATAAATAATATATAACAACTAAACGATTTTTTCAGAAACGAGATTGCTATTATTAAATATCTATTCTGAAGATATGTTTTTATCCCCTTTTATCACATTATTATATACAACTTTGCTAGTAAAAAAATAAAAAAGGTGAATCCTGGAAAAATCTAATTTGGTTGCACTATTCTAAAGCTAACGTAATGCAAATATTTCGCATGAACTCATCTATTATTCTTCACTCGTATGTGTGTCATTTTTCAAAAATTTAGATTTAAATATATTTTTAATATATAGTACAGGATATATTATCCGGAACGCTAAACGATCCGAAACCGAAACTTAGTGAAAGCTTTCATTTAAGAAAAATTTGCAGTTTTTTTTTCCATATTTTATTGAAGAGTTAACATGTTTTATAAATCGATATTTTGAATATTTTAAACTTTTTCTCATACATCTCAAGGTACCGTTATATCCGATTAATCCCCCCCCCCCCCCACCCCAAACTCGGCAAAAAATCGTAAAGTAATCGGAGAGGACTTTTACAGGGATTAAAAGCGGCTATCGAAATCTACCGCCTGTAGAGATCCGAAAATGTGTATAAGAATAGACCAAAGCCTACCCTGATATTCATTTTTTTTTTTTTTTTTTTTTTTTTTTTTTGTTAACTGAGATAATTAGAAGTCAGAACCTAAAAAGCACGAAATACGCGCTCTCCCTGCGATACTCTGAGCCTACTTATGATGCTCCTATGAAAGATAAGAATTGAATGTACGCGATCGTCGCACATAAGTTTCTTTTGGATCATTTTTACTTCTCATTGGCATAACTTTTAGAAATATGGGAAAACTAACTACATATTTTTAAATTTCGTATTTTTCTGTTTCAAACGCTAAAATCCATTGTAAAAAATTTTAATTTTTAACCTTTTGAAAAAAAAATTCGAAACATCACTTAGAATTTGAACACGTTTTCCGCGATCGAAAATCTGTCGGCAAGCCTCTGGTCTGAAAATTCCAAAAAATTAAGGTGATCATTTCCGAAAATTAAAAAAATTGGTCATAAATCTTAAAATTCAGGCATAAAATTTATCGCAAAATTTGATGAATGATCGCCGAAAAAAATCAATTTCGTCCATCGTTTGAAGAAAAATTGCTAATTTTGTCAAAGGAGCGCAGGAAAATGCGAATTTCATCAAAAAAACGTGAAAATTGGCAAATTTCGTAAAAGGATCGTGAAAAAAGGCAAATTTCGTCAAAGAATCGCAGAAAAACGGCAAAAATCGTCAACAGATCGCAAAAAACCCCTCTAATTTCTTCAAAGAGGTGCAGGAAAAAAAAAACACTTAGTGCCGGGAGTTTACTCCTTTCAGAAAATTTCCTTTGTTTGTTTTTTTTTTCCTTGTTTAACCAGAATAATTATTCTCTAATTAATATTAATTAGTTTTTAATTTTTTATGGTAATTATTTTAAACCACTGTTTTTAATTCATAACATAAAAATAATATACGTAATTTTTTAAGATTAATTTGCAGAAAGTTTTTGACCAAATATTTATTTCTGCAGAAAGTTTTTGGTTTTATACAAGTCTGGGGTAGTGTTGCCAGTGGGTTACTTTTTTTTTAATTCAAATTTCTTGATTGGCAACACTTTTTTGAAATGATAAAATTTCTTCTCTTAAATCTGTTCCCGGGTGCAGAATCGGCGCAACGCTGCGACGCACGTCGCAGACTCTTGAGAAGGTCTGCAGACTATTTTTCAACTGTTAAAATTTAGAAAAAAAAAGTTTGTTAGAAATTATTTGCCATGTGCCATAATTATACGATCCACACCACATGCAATTGACGAAGCTCCGATTCCCTTTAAAATATAAATAATTCACGGAGAAAACTAGACACGCGATCGTGAAACGCCCATTATTAAACGAGTCAATCCTCGTAGGGGCGATTTCTTTAGAAATTAAAAAAAAAAAAATCTGTCATTAGTCCGAAAATTCGGATGTAAATATCACGAATTTTGACAAATGTTCGCCGAAAAAACAATTTCGTCAATCGTTTGCAGTTAAAATAGCCAATTTCGTCAAAGGATCGCGAAAAAAACGTGAATTTCGTCAAAAGATCGCAAAGAAAAAACGAAATTTTGTCATAAGATCAATAAGGAAACGTCAATTTCGTCAAAAGGCTGCGGAAAAATGCAGCTTCTATCAAATGATCATGGAAAAAACACTAACTTCATCAAAAGACTATGGAAAAATAGCAACTTTCTTTAAAGGATTGCGGAAAAATGTAAATTTCATCAAAGGATTGCGGAAAAAACACTAATTTCGTCAAAGGATTGCAGAAAGAACGCAGATTTTATCAAAGGATCGTTAAAAAATGAGATTTTCGTCAAAAGATCGTGGAAAATAGGCGAATTTCGTCAAAAGATGGCGAAAATTTTATCACAAGATCGAAAAAAAAGCCCATTTCGTCAAAGGGCTGCGGAAAAATAGTAACTTTCCACAAAGGATGGCGGGAAAACGCGAGTTTCGTCAAATGATCGGGGGAAAAATGTTAATTTTGACAAAGATCGCGGTAAAAACGCGAATTTCGTCAAAGGATTGCGGAGAAAACGTGAATCTCGTGAAAAGATCGCAAAAAAATGCGGATTTCGCTAAAAGATCGCGAAAAAACGCGTATATCGTCGAAAGATCACGGAGAAAACGCAATTTTTTTTTTCAAAGGATCGGCAGAATAAATTCGAATTTCGTCAAAAAATCGCGAAAAAAACACGAACATCGTCGAAAGATCACGAATAAAAGCGAACAACATCCAAAGATCGTGAAAAAACACGAACATCGTCAAAAGATCGCGAATAAAAGCGAACAACATCCAAAGATCGTGAAAAAACACGAACATCGTCAAAAGATCACGAATAAAAGCGAGCAACATCCAAAGATCGCGAAAAAAACGCGAACATCGTCAAAAGATCGCAAATAAAAGATAACAACATCCAAAGATCGCGAAAAAAATGCGAACATCGTCGAAAGATCGCAAATAAAAGCGAACAACATCCAAAGATCGCGAAAAAAACGCGAACATTATCGAAATATCGCGAAAAAATGCAAACATCGTCGATAGATCGTGGAAAAACGCAAACAGCGTCGAAAGATCGTGATTAAAAAAGCGGACATCGTAAAAAAAAGCGATAAAAAAGGCGGACATCGTGGAAATGTCGCGAAAATCATCGAAAGATTGCGAAAAAACGCGCATTTCGTCAAAGGATCGAGGAAAAAAAGGTGAATTCCGTCAAAGAATCGCAGAAAATTTTGCTGCAACATTGATGTTTTCACGAGATTTTTTTACAGCTGAGTGGCAGGTTAAATATTAGTTAGCCTTGTTTTGTTTTGAGTGAAAGTATGTTAAATTTTGAATTGCACAACTAGCTAAGATTGCTAAATAAAACATTGCATTAGAATTACTTATAGTATTTGCATGAATTACTCAAATTTGATTTTCTAAGAATTTCAATCTGCTCCAATAACAGCTTTTATTGCTAAAAAATTAGATTTTTGCTGCTACAAAAATGGATTTTACAGCTAAAAAATTAGATTTTTGCTGCTTCAAAGTGGCTTTAGTGCACTTTCATCCCTGTATTGTCACATCTATATATAATTTTTGATATTATCACATTGTATCAATCTTTTCAAAAATTTTAGTAATTGGTGTTCATATGTTATTTTTACTGTTATTCTGTTTTCTAACTTCACAGAAATTTTGACAAATTCTATGAAAGATTTTTCAGATAGTGGTGTTAAAAATTTGGAGGACAAGGGTAAATTATTTTAAAAAATGCTTTCCTTTTATGTTAATCACAAATACTTGAGGGGGGGGGGGGAGTGCATGAGGGACTGGAAAAAGGGCGTTTGTCCTTAAGTTCTGCAGACTGTTTTTGAAGTTTCTACTTGTGTTGCAGACTGCAGAAAAAAATTCTGCTGCTGGGAATCTGTTGTTTAATATTTTCAGCATTTTAAAGCAGGTTCATGTGCAGTTATTTATTTAATTAAAGAAATATGTAATTTAATATCTAGCATTAAAAAGAAATCTGGCAACATAGTATAAATAAAAAAAGTACTGTTATTATAATTTATTTTGCCCCACCTAACCCTAAATTAAGATTTTATAAATTAAAACTAGAATAGATTCAGATTTTTTTCCCTTTTGCATTAATTGTTTTGGAGTTACTTTTGATAGAATGTAATAAATATACAAAATCAGTTTTTTAAAAATGATTGCAGTATAATTGTGTATTTTCTTCTTTTAGGAAAAGTATATATAATATGTCTAAGAAAAGAACATTATTTAATCCAGAGTGGACAGACAAGGAAATAAATCCAGAATGGTGCTCTTGGTTAAAAGAAGTAAAGAGTGATCCATTCTCTGCCCATTGTTCTATTTGTCGAAGATCATTTCAACTCAGTAATATGGGTAGAACAGCCATTACCAGCCATGAGGAAGGTTATAAACATCAGAGAAACGCAAATTCTGCTAAGGGTTCTTTGCCATTGGAAAAAGTATTTCAGACTGATAAATCTACGAAAGAAAATACAATTAATAAAAATAAAAAGTCCATATCTGAAGAAAAAATCATAGCAGAAACGAATGATACTTCTACTGCAACATGTGTTAAACCTTATTGTAGTAATAAACTTTCTTTAGAGAATCATGTTTCAAAAGAAGCTATTTTAAGAGCTGAAATTCTCTGGGCCATGAAACTTGTCATGTCCCATAGTTTGTATATTTCCTTTCATGATGCTTCCGGTTTGTTCAAAGCAATGTTTCCAGACAGTAAAATAGGACAAGCAGTTACTTGTAGTAGTTCAAAAATGTCTTACATGATTTGTTTTGGCTTATCACCATACTTCTCTGAACATTTAAGAAGGGACATAGGGAATTCAAAGTTTGTTATTTGCTTCGACGAAGCTTTAAATAAAGTAGTTCAAAAAGGTCAGATGGATATTGTAATTAGGTATTGGTCAGAATCATTTAAAAGAATAAAAACTCGATATCTGGATTCTGTTTTCCTTGGCCATTCCACAGCACTAGATTTAATAGCTAAACTTCATGAAGGAACTGAAGGCCTTGACCTTAGCAAACTATTACAGTTGTCAATGGATGGCCCCAATGTAAATGTCAAAATGGCCAGACTATTGACAGATGAACTTGCCACTGAACATTTATGTGAAGTTCTGGATATAGGGACTTGTGGGTTGCATGTAGTTCACAGTGCATTTCGTACGGGCCACAAAGCTGCAAATTGGTCTTTAAATACTGTGTTCAGAGCTATGTATCAATTATTTAAAAATTCACCTGCAAGACGAGCAGATTATATTGAAATTACAGGCAGCAACAAATTTTCTCAAAAGTTTTGTGAAGTACGGTGGGTAGAAAATGCAGCTGTTGCTGAAAGAGCTGTTGAAGTTTTCAATTTTGTAAAAACGTATGTTCAGCAATCGACACTTCCTAAAACACAAACTGTTGAAGTATTACAGGAAGCGTGCAATAATAAATTGATCTTGCCACAGATGGCCTTTTATTCATCCATTGCTACACTTTTGCAACCATTTCTTAAAAAATACCAATCTAGTGATCCACTTTGCCCATTTATGCATCAAGACTTGCATTTTATAATTTACCAACTTATGAAAAGATTCATTAAATCTGATGTTATGAGATTAGCAGACACTGCCCAGAAGTGTATGAAAGTAGATATCAATGATAAAGACAATTTATGCAGTCTTCAGTTTCTTGATGTAGGAGTAGCTGCATCAGGTCTTCTTGCAAAATGTGGTGCCACAGAAAATGAAAAAAAACGATTCCGGCTTGATTGCCAAAAATTTTTTAAAGCAATGACATAAAAAATATTTGAACGTTCTCCGCTGACATATTCTTTACTTAGATATATCTCATGTTTAGATCCTAAGCTAATTCTATCCAATTCCAATACTTCAGAACTGAGAATGAGTAAATTATTAGAAGTTTAATACACAAAGCAGCATGTGACATCTGCTGAAGCAGACAGAGCTAAACAACAATTTAGTAAGCTTTGCTTTGACGCAAAAGCTGAGAAAAAAGAATATTTTGAAAAGTATTCTTATGAAAATGAAAGTTTAGATGCATTTTATTGCAACATTATTCCTGAAGATAGCTTTAAGGATTTATGGAAAGTTTTAAAAATTGTTTTAGTTCTTTCAAATGGGAATGCATCTGTGGAAAGCAGTTTTTCAATTAACAAAGATGTATTAATAGAGAACTTAGCAGAAAGATCTGTGTGTGCCCTTAGGACTGTTTATGATGCTGTTAAAGCAGCTGGTGGAGTTGAAAAAGTAGATATTAGTAAAGAAATGTTGAGCCATGTTAAGGTGGCTAGAATGAGATACCATGACTATTTAAATGAAAAAAAAAAAAAAAGAAAATCATGAAGCAAGCAAAAAAGAAACAGAAAAAAGAAAAGCTGTAGCAGAAATTAAACTGTTAAAAGAAAAAAAAATTAAACTGACACAACAAACTGCTTCTGAAACAGTACATATAAACAATATGATTGCAGAACTGTCCAAAAAAATTTGAATTTTTAATATGCATAATGTAAATTTTGTTATAGAAGTAAAAAGTTACTTTGAATCCTTTTGAGTTGTATTTTAGTGTTTTTTTTCTTTCTTTTTTTAATTATTATCAGTGGCGTAGCTAGAGCATTTCGTTTGGGGGGGGGGGGGGGTGAAGATCGAATTTACCGAATGTTCATAGTAATTTTTTTTTTTTTTTGTATTTACAGTACAGGACCTATTACCCAGAATCCTCGGAACCGAAGGCTTTCTGGATTTTGGAATTTTCCAGATTTCGGGTCCTCTCAAATTTCACGTTTTTTTCGCGATCCTTTGACGAAATTTGCGTTTTTTTTTCACGATCCTTTGACGAAATTTGTGGGGGTTTTTTCGCGATCATTTGACAAAATTTGAGTTTTTTCGCGATTCTTTTACAACATTTGCGTATTTTTTCTACGATCCTTTGACGAAATTAGCGTTTTTTCCCCGCGATTCTTTGACAAACTTTCAGATTTTTTTACGATCATTTGACAAAATTAGCGTTTTTTCGCGATCATGTGACGAAATTAGCGTTTTTTCCGCGATTCCTTGACAAAATTTGCATATTTTATATGATCATTTGACGAAATTAGCGTTTTTTCCGCAATTCTTTGACAAAATTAGCATATTTTTTCTACGATGATTTGACGAATTTGCCGTTTTTTCACGATCATTTGACGAAATTAGCGTTTTTTCGCGATCCTTTGACAAAATTAGCGATTTTTCCGCGATTCTTTGACAAAATTTGCGTTTTATTTCAGGATCCTTTGACAAAATTCGCGTTCTTTCGGCGATTCTTTGACAAAATTTACGTATTTTTTCTACGATCATTTGACGAAGTTAGCATTTTTTCGCGATCATTTGACGAAATTCTTGTTTTTTTCGCGATTCTTTGACAAAGTTTGTGTTTTATGGCGATCCTTTGACGATATTCGCGATTCTTTGAAAGACGTTCACATTCTTTTACGAAATTCGCGTTTTTTCTGTGATTCTTTGACGAAATTCACGTTTCTCTGCAATTTTTTGACGAAATTAGGATTTTTTAACGATCCTTTGATGAAATTATCGTTTTTTTTTTCGCGATCCTTTGTCAAAATTCGCATTTTTTTCGCGACTCTTTGAAGAAATTTGCATTTTTTTCAGAATCCTGTGATGAAATTTGCGGGTTTTTTGCGATTCTTTGACGGAATTTGTGTTTTTTTTTTCGCGATTCCTTGACAAAATTCGCGTTTTTTCTGCAATTCTTTGGAGAAATTGGCGATTTCTTCTGCGAACGATTGACGTAATTGATTTTTTTTCGGCGCCCATTTGTCGAAAATCGCGATTTTTTTTTATGTCCGAATTTTCGGACTGAAGACCAATTTTTTTTTTAATTTTCGGAAAATTCAGAACAGAATCAATCACCCCCGGTGAAATATCTGACGATTTTCTTTTTTTAACGAATCTTAATATAAATTAATTTTATACTAAAATTGGAGAGAAAAAATGATTTTTTCCTAATGTCGGGGGGAGGGGAGGATGGCTTCGTGTTATCTGGCGGATGAAATAACATATTTTAGTGGTTACACGTCGTAACACAATGGATTGAAAAAAAATTGATTATTTATTATTACAATAAAAATAAGTTTAACAGAAAATATTTTAAAAATAATTATTTTTTTCTTTTATTTATAACTCAAAGTTTGAAATTTGCAATACTTTTTAAATTTTAAGTTAGAAGTCTGTACGGGTAGAAATTTTCAGGCCCGGGCCAGGCCAACCCATAGAAAAAAGTCAACCCGGCCCATTATAAAAGATAGGCCTGAACTCGGCCAGACCTGTCAAAAAAATTATTGGCCTGGCCCGGCGTTATAGCAGCTAAAAGTTCAGCCTGAGACCATTCTGGCCCGAAAAAAAAAATGAAAATCTTGAGCCGAGCCTGGCACGGCTCGAGTGAATTTTTACAAAACATTGATTTTTACGTCGATTTGGTTAAAAATTAGTCTGTACGAGGAATCTTGATCAAAAATACTTAATCTTAGCTTTTTTTTTTTTTTTTTTTTTTAATAGAAATGCCGTAGGTTGCGATATTTTTTTTAAAAATAAATCTCTATTTGTTATATGCAAATGCTTCGACTATCATTATTTTTGTTAATCCATAGTGGAGACTTAAAAATCTAGAAAATGCTATACAGTGAAATCTTCTAAGACGGAATCGCACTGTAAAGTAAAAAAATGCATTACAGACAAGTTCCCTTCTTAATAGGTGTAAATGTATTATATATCCTTTTATCACATATTATTATATTAATTTTGCATGGATCAACACCCTTTTTCAGTTTAAAACAGGATTACGCATGGGCAGGTTCTTTTTCACACGCGTTGCTATATTTTAATTTAGCTTTATTTTGCTACCAGGCCACGCTCAGACAATGATTTTCATACGGGTTGGGTGAAAACCGGAACTGAAAATTTTGGCCCATGAAGACTCGGAAGAATGAAACCAGTCCCGGCTCTGTACAGAAAACATTAATTAGGCCTAGTCAGGCGTTATTTATGTTTTGCCAAAGCTGACGTTTGTAACAGATTTTTTTAAAACGTGGCAAAAGATCATTATGAGGTAGCAATTGATTATAATTTTATATGTGATACATTTATCAGAAAATTAAAAAAGTCTATTGGATTTCATAGCACTTCATGCCTTATGCCTGCTGATTTCATGCTTCTGGATTAAAAAAATGTCTACTTAAATGTGTCAGAAAATTTACCATTCGTAAGAGGAGTAAAAATATTTTTTAAGAACAAGTATTTTTTTTTTTTCATAAACGTGGCATTTAATTCGAAGTTAGAAAATTATTTAGTTATTTCAAATTTTAATCCGTGTATGGTATATTTGATAATTTTGATGATATGTGACAGAAAAATGCACAATATAAGAATAAGAGGATTTTTGGATTTTATTTTTTCTTTTCTTTTTTTTCTTTCTCTTTTTCCATAAATATTTATCCAAGTAAAAACGTAAGATAAAATAAGAAAATTAATAAAAATTAAATAAAAATATATGAGAGAATTGGTTGATTAGTAGTTTTTATTTTCTCTGGTAATTAGAATAAGGATAATTGTTGCAGATTACTTCAATGAGAAAATTTCAACTGTCTGCCCCCCAAAGCAGATCAAAGGACCAAAACAAACTACAGAGAACGACGGAAACATTTAGTAGACAATGTTGCATAAAACCGGACAGAAGAATTTTTTTACTTGGAACTTTTTTACAGAACGTTTTTACTTGGATTTATAGAAAAAAGAGAAAGAAATAAAAGAAAAAAAATTCAAACCCTCCTATTCTTATATTGTGCATTTTTTTTTCACATATGATCAAAATTATCAAATACACACCATACACCGATTCAGATTTGAAATAACTAAACAGTTTTCTAACTTCGTATTAAAAGCCACGTTTATGAAAAAAAAAAAAGCACTTGTTCTTAAAAAATAGTTTTACTTCTCTCAAGAATGTTAAATTTTCTGACACATTTAAGTAGACATTTTTTTATCCAGAAGTAATGTAATCAGCAGGCATGACCGCATGAGGTATGAAGTGCTTTGAAATCAAATAGCACTTTTAAATTTTCTAATAAATGTATTACATATTAAGTTGTAATCAATCGCTATTTCATAATGATCTTTTGCCTATTGTCATGTTTAAAAAAAATCTGTTCCAAACGTCAACTTTGGCACCATTTTCGGAAAGACCAGTCACCTTTATAGGAAAAAAGAGAAACTCTATTCGTTTACGAATAAGAAAGAATATCTGCAAATTTCGTGCATTTAAAAATGAAAATTTCTTCACGAAAGTGTAAAAAAAGATACAAGTTACGATTTCAGATCAGCTTTAAATAGTTTTTAAAAACCACAAAATGTGGCTAATCAAACCTGCACTTTATTTGTAGGATATTTTTTCTGTTGAATTTTTAAGCTGGAACTCGTAATATAGAAAGTTATCAGAATTGAAATAGTCAAATATCATGTTGAGCAATTGAGCATAAGTATACAAAAATTAAATATTATTTTAATTTGCAATAATAGAAAAAGAGTCTTGAACACAAAAAGATTTTTTTAGATGGAGAAGGGGAAGGGGAGAGAGAGTAGACAGTGTGAAAAATTATTTTGTGTTCTGCAAAATTACTTTGCTTGCATTTTTTTGTGAGCTGTAGCGTTGATTCTATTACACGAATTAGCCTGATTGAAGTCAAAGGATTTTTTTAAATCAATTTAAATTAACTTTGAGATCCCTTCATTTCAGAAAACAAAGAAAAAAATGGCTTTCAGTTTTTGCAGCAGAATGTAAATGTATGTCTCAATACGCCAATTAGAAGAAAAATTAATGTTTTATCATCAATGCACTTGCTTTATATATCAATACAACTGATGATTTTAAAACAAGTTCAAAAACATAAATAAAAAATATATTTTCGAACTGAATGACAAGAACCAGTGTTGCAGTCGTAAAAAAACAAAGGATATACGCTAAAGTCATGAACATTCATGGATACAGTATACGCCAATGCTTTATTTGAGAAGCAGAGGGTATGCGGAGCTTCTTAAAAAAATCCAGAGTGAGGGTATACGGCGTATATCTCCGTATACCCTCCACTACTACGTGACAAAAACAGATCCAGATCTTAAAACATATCGTCGGTTTATATTAAGTTACAAAGGAAAAAATCCAATATTTTATAGTTCTCTGTCTTATATTATTTTTCTTTAAAGCGGTTCTCGAGCTTCCTACTGAACAACACAAAAATTTTTCTGACACATTTTCTGTCTCATTTTAAGCATATTGGCAGGCTTGACTGTTGAAGCGGAATACAATGGAAACTAGTTTTACATTTTTTTGATAAAATTACTTATCACGTTATAAGCAAATGTTGTCACATGACGACAAGTTTTTTGCCTTTCTCGAGCTGCCGTGTCTGAATTTAGGTTCAAAACGTTAACTTTGAAAATATTTTCTGAAAAATCTTTTGCGTTTACCAAAAAATGGAAAGCGTTTTTCGACTACATAGTTTCTGAATAACAACACCTGCCAATTTCCGAACAAAAATGAATTCAGAAATGTCTCAGAAAGTAGCTCTTCTGATTTGAGAATACCCTTAAGGATTTTTTTCCCGCATTTTTTTTAAATAAGTTTTTCAAGAAACTTTTAGTTTTTCGAAGATACAATATACCATTATATATAGTAGCTAATAGGGATGTAACGAATATTCGGTATCTATTCTGTATTCGGCCTTTTCGGCCATATTACCGAATATTCCGTTAGGCCGAATATAAAGATATTCGGCCAAACCGAATACTTAAAAAAAACTTTTAAAACATTTTTAAAAATCTTACACAATTTCTACTTTTAGCTGTCAAATTATAGAGATGTTCATAAAAATTAGAAACAGAATCATATTTAAGTAAAAGAGAATATGTTCACATTATTTGCTTTTTGTAAAGTATTACTTAAGAAAATTAACCATAATGGAGATTTTCATAGGAATTAACAATGTAAAAATGCAACTTCCTAAACCTTTTCTAGTAAATAATCGGTTTCTTGCTTTTTCACACAAAAGTGCGCTTCTAATCGAAACAGAAAAACTTTCAGGGTTGATAATACACATCAAGAAAGACAATTTTTGCTCAGAAAACCACAATCGAAATCCACTTATTCAGTTATAAATAAAGTGTATCTCATCTCATTCGAGGTCAAACTTGGATTTTCATTTGTTAACCCTAACGAAGATATCATAGCTATATTTTTTAACAAACTTGCTTTGATTTCTGTGAAATATAATATCATGATGAGGAGTGCTGGAAATTGCCATTTTTCATATTTAAACAACTATGAGGTGGACATTCCTTTATTCAGAATGCAATTTATAGTATTTATACTGTGTCTCTGGCCAAAATGCAATCATTTTCAATGATATCATCACATTTAATACAAACTAAATTAATATGAAACAAATCTTGCTAAAATATCTTCATTTACTGATAAAGTTGTGAACGAAAATTCAGTTTCGGCTTGTAGTTGCACACCCAGAATTTTTGACTAAATATATTGTAATTTTAATGAAATAAATGGAGTGAGGTGTTGTTTTTTGTTCAAAATTTTTTTGTCTTGACCATATTATCTCTGTTTTTTACAATTTTCTAGGAACAATGTGTATGTTTACAATCTCTGAAAATAATCGCCCATTCGAAACACTGATCTAAGATGCATTTAAAAACTTCCTTGCTAAATCAAAGACAGTAGAAAAGTTATTTTTGCTGAGTTGATTGTTTTAGAATTTAAATATATATATATTCACTTGGTTTAATTCACCAGAAGAAGCAATGAAATATCAAACTTTTTTAATTAATAAAATTTTAAAATTCTCTTCTTAAATAACACAAAGATTTTTTTCATGTATAAAGTTTACTTGTAAAAAGTTCTTGTTTATCAATATGTAAATTTCTGCATTAAATATTGTGTAAAATTATTTTAAAATTTAACATTTTAATGCCTTTAATCTTTGAAATATAAAAGTATTCGACAAGCCGAGTACTTGGTATTTGGCCGAATAGTTACTACTCAGCTGGCCGAATATTCGGTACTCGGCCTAACAGTTAATTCGGCTAACCGAATATTCGGTATACGGTTCGCTTGTAGGCCGAATATTCGGTAGAAAAGCTATTTTTGCTGAGTTGTTTGTTTTAGAATTAAAAAATATATATTCCCTTGGTGGTTTAATTCACCATAAGAAGCCATGAAATATGAAACTTTTTTAATTAATAAAATTTTTAAATATTCGACCAGCCGAATATTTGGTATTTGACCGAATAGTTACTACTCGGCTAGCTGAATATTCGGTATCCGGTTCGCCTGTAGGCCGAATATTGGGTATTCGGTCAAAATCACTATTCGGTACATCCTTAGTAGCTGATGTAATTTTATTACACCGTTTTAATTTTCTTTGATAAGAAAAGATTCCCTGTTCTCTCTTATTTTTTGCTTTGAAAAACAGACAATACAACAGAAAAAAATCTGGCGACATCCTGTCCACCGAAAAAACCGCGAAATATCAACCCCCGATAGCTTTCGGAGTCAAGCAAAACGAATTTTAACGAACAAGAAGTCTGGCCTTCTAATTTCATTTGCATTGGTCAAGGAGTGTACGCATTTACCCTCAAGGCACTCTTCTCCAGATTCCTTTCTTGAATGAAGCAAAGATATTTTCTACCCTTATCTTCTAGCTTACAGGGACACTGCATAGAAATAGGAAGAAGCTATACTTACGGCCGTATTCTCCCCTCATGCGGAATCGGAATATCGTACTGAATTCAGTGATTCCGGTTGTTATTCCGAAGATGAGCGATTTTCCCCTCAAAATTCGGAATTCAGGCATTTCGAATAACCGGAATATCTCTTACTTTTTTCCGGTTGCTCAGAGGCAGGTGGAATATCGTTCGGAAGGCCGGAATCATGTAATGGCGGATGTAAACAGTTATTCTTTATGTATTTTCATAAACTATATCTTACGTTTTAAGTAATAAATCACATTAGATATGAATAATTTTTTTATTTATACCTGTATTGCGGTCAAAATGGGAATATTTTTCAGCAAATTGGTATGTAATAAATTTTATTTTCTAGGTAAAAGTTTGCTTTATTTTGTAATATGGTAAAAAGAAATTATATTTTAGATTCTGTCTCCTTTCCACCCGTATACTTTTTTGTTTACAGATTTGTTGATGAAGTAAATTATATATTTCATTCAATTTAAATATTGATATGTCACCAGAATTGTTTAAATGACTTGTTAATATTTTGTAGTATTTGTTTAACATATCCATCTTTCTTATATAATTTGAAGATTTTAAGGTTTTTTTTTTTTTTAAACTGAACTTAATATTTCTGAATGACCTTTGTAGCTAAGTATAACTTAAAAACCCGTGCTTCAAGTATGTATACATACATAGTACTCGTGTAATATTGTGTGTTGTTTTTTATTATTGGTATGATCCATGTCAATTCAGGCAGCCAAAGAAAAAATCTTACCTTAATAGTCTCAGAAGTTGTTGAATTGAACATATGTTAAAATTCAATAAAAAATAAGATACTTGTACATTTTGGTTTTGCCCCAAAAAATTCCTGGCCCGAGATACAGGCCGCCAAAGATGGCATCCCGGGCACCATTTCCAATTTGCCATTTTCGATAAAAATTTTAAAGTGCTGTATCTCTAGAACGGTGCAAGATATTTTGTTGCGGTTTTTTTTATTTTAAAGATAATATTCTTCTGTTTAAAATGATATACCCAATTTCGAAAAATGTATTCAACTTTTCTTGTGGCAACCTTTTGAAAAAAAAAATTTTTTTTCAAAAAACTTTTTTTTTTCGAAAATGCCAATCCTAAAAATTTTGATTTTTTTGCTGTTGATCAATACCATTGGGGACTATCTTCACTGTAAAGGAGAACTTCCACTTTTGAGTTTAACAAATTTTAGAAACATTTAAAAAATTCAGAGAATTTTACAGGAACTGTATACATACAGTTCCAGTAAAAGTCACTGAATTTTTGCTTATTTGTATCATAATTGTAAGTATAAGCCTACTATATATCCTAAACAAGTTAGAAATTGCAATATCAAATGTGGCAAATGAGGTGCGTGCATAGTATTAACTAGTTTTATAAATATTCAGATCTTGGTGCAATAAGTGTTACACTCTTGGGCAAAAAGGCATGAATACAAAATTTACTATAATACCATATATTAAATTCAGTAATACAGAAGTAATATGAATCCATCTTAAAAGGACTTAATCGCCATGGCAACCTAGAATCATTGCCTATCATGGTATATCATTGAATCAGTTATGTATTATAGGATTTTTAAATAGAATGAAGAAAACTTTTATTAATGTCTTTTTATGTTTTAATTTGATTTTCGTAGCATTTGAAGTGATACATACTTTATTGCAGAGGTTTGCAAAAAATTACTTTCTGTGTCATAGAAAGTGCATAGTGTTTACAGGGACACGCAAAAGATTTCGGATACTTTACCTTATTGGAAATACTGTACATTAGCGATGATTGCTAGAGGTGCATTCTTAGTTGCAATATGAGTTTTTAAGTTTAATTAAATATTTCCATATTACATTGTGTGTATAAAGGCTGTAGATCATATACAGGGCTACACAAAAAAAATCGTAAGGGTATTGCTGGAAGTGCATTTTTAGTTGTATTTGAGTTTTTAAATTTAACTAAAATTTTCCATATTACGTTGTGTGCATAAATGCTGTAGATCATATACAGGGCTACACAAAAGAAATCTTAAGGGTTTACTGAGTATGAATGAAAGTAGCTTAAAGGTGATTTTTAAATGATTTATGCATTTTTACACTGAACTACATTTAGTATACTAAGATATGTTTGGAGAATATAGATAAAATTATATACAGGTCCACGCAAAGAATTAGAAACATGGCCGTCTATGGATGATAATCTCTGGAAGTATGATTTCACTGGTTTTAAGGATGTTTTAATCTTAATTAAATATTAGGTAAATAGTGGCATGTATATAAAGATAGTAGGTAAAATACAGGGTTGTATGAAAGTATTCAAGTATGCTTCCGTCTATTGACATAAATTTCTAAATGTCAAATTCCGACCTATTTATGTGTTTTTAACAATTTCCAACGTAGTTGAAAGTCTTTATGGATTCGATTTGTCTGCCCATCTGTCTGAACTCTAACTTGTATTAATATAATTTGTATTACTGTGTTATATATGTGATATATGTTATTGAGATTGTTTTACTATCTTCGGTATTGAAAATAAAGTATGTATCACTTCAAATGCTATGAAAATCAAATTAAAACATAAAAGACATTAATAAAAGTTTTCATCATTCTATTTAAAAATCCTATAATACATAATTGATTCAATGATATACCATGATAGGCAATGATTCTAGGTTGCCATGGCGATTAAGTCCTTTTAAGATGAATTCATATTACTTCCTTATTACTGAATTTAATATGTAGAATCATAATAAATTTTGTATTCATGCCCTTTATGCCCAAGAGTGTAACACTTATTGCACCAAGATCTGAATATTTATAAAACTAGTTATAGTACGCACGCACCTCATTTGCCACATTTGATATTGCAATTTCTAACTTGTTTAGGATATATAGTAGGCTTATACTTACAATTATGATACAAATAAGCAAAAATTCAGTGACTTTTACTGGAACTGTATGTATACAGTTTCTGTAAAATTCTCTGAATTTTTTAAATGTTTCTAAAATTTGTTAAACTCAAAAGTGGAAGTTCTCCTTTACAGTGAAGATAGTTCCCAATGGTATTGATCAACAGCAAAAAAATCAAAATTTTTAGGATTGGCATTTTCGAAAAAAAAAAGTTTTTTTGAAAAAAAAATTTTTTTTCAAAAGGTTGCCACAAGAAAAGTTGAATACATTTTTCAAAATTGGGTATATCATTTTAAACAGAAGAATATTATCTTTAAAATAAAATAAACCTCAACAACATATCTTGCACCGTTCTAGAGATAGAGCACTTTAAAATTTTTATCGAAAATCGCAAATGAGAAAGGATGCCGGGGATGTCATTTTTGGCGGCCTGTATCTCGGGTCAGGAATTTTTTTGGGCAAAATGAAAATATACAAGTATCTTACTTTTTCTTAAATTTTAACATATGTTCAATTCAAAAACTTCTGAGACTATGAAGGTAACCCCCCTGCCTGAGTTGATATGGATTCAGCCTATTATTATTCAAATGTACTCCAATAAATTACAAAGTAGCCTCATGTTTTTACATTTCAGTGCTTAATAAGCCTTGTGTCCGACAGTTTTGCATTCAAACTTTCATGTGATATTTTACAAATGAATTTAAAGTCTATGGGCTACAATAGCAGTTGCATTGCACTGTCTAAAGTATTTGTTTAAAATCTGAAATTAATAGTATCAAAGAGGGTTGAAAATTTGATTAGGGAATTAAAATGCCCTCATGATGTAGAAGCTTTGTAAGTTTTAAACTAAAAAAAGCTATACAGCCTTGCTATAAGGCCTTTTTGCATTATCAGTAATAGCAACAAAGATTTTGCTAGTATACATGGTCCTATATCATTCTTTTATTAATACTTGACTATTTGTGTGAAAAAGTGTGATAACTAAAATTTGAGATTCTGCCTTTTCTCAAAACAAATTTTCTGAGTTCTCAAAGTGCATCAATATAATTGGTCTATTGGTTGTTTTATACTTTTAAATGTTCATGTTGCGTGTTGATGATTGCAGACAGAGGATTTTTATTATTTATAAAATCACTAATTGTTATATCTACATTAATTTCTTGTAAAATTCAGGCAAGAATTATTTATGCAATTTGTTATTGGATTACTAAAATCTTTTCTTACTTCCACATGGTATGTTTCTCTATTTTTGATTTGGTTTTGTCTATAGTTTCTTGTTAGTAACTTATGCTTAACTTGCTGCATACTCATTAAATAATAATTTTCTGTATTCTGTGATGAAAGAATGCCACCTGCTCTTATTTTGCAAGTTTTTTTTTATACAGGGCCAGCCAAGTATAGGATCTGGTGGCGTTATATTGTTTTGAGGCTTTTTTTTCCTTTAAACTTGTCATTAGTAGTTCAGTTATTCTTTTTCTGATTTTACAATATTTAATGTTTAATGGAATCTTATATTTTTTAAGAAACAGAAAAATATTTCTTAGATGATGAAACACTTGTATTGCAGTTATAATATTTCTTATTTTCTTTTTCAGTTGAAATGTAACCTGTAAATTGAATCTTCAATTTTTTGTCCACTGTGAAGTATGTGCAAGAGTCTATAGGAACCAAATGACAAGAATTACGACTTAGTGTCCAGCTGGTACCACTTTTAAAAGCATTAAGAGGTGTTATTTGTTCTCTGCTTTTGAGTGTGTATCCAGCTAGATTGAAATTTGGAAAGTGCGGAGTTTTGATGCCAATGGACAACATTGATTTATGACTCTTGGCTGTTTGCAAGTTGTTTTTAAGCCAAGGATGTTTAAGGATTGTCACCAAACTCCTGTTCAAGTAAGAAATAAGACTAAAAAAAGCATTTATTATTGGAATTTTAATCGTGCTATTGTATATAATTCAAAATTTATCTTCTTTGTTTACAGTTACAAAGATTAAATATTTGGTAAGTGTTTCTTGTTTTTTTAAATTGGTATTTTTTGCATTGAATTTAAATAATAAATTTTAATATTTAACTGTATTTTACAGATATATATGAGTATGTATCACTCAACTATTGCTCCCCCTCCCCTTTCCACTTTTTAAAAATTCTTTTGCAAATTTAAAATATGAATAATTAATTAATTTATGTAGTACTTACTTACTTTAACATCAGTTGCATTTAATTTTTATATGTAAAACATAAGCATAGCAAGAGGCTATTTCAGTCCCATGAACACACCCGTTCACTAATGTTAATCCAATCCAATGGGAGAATTTTTTTAAGATATCTCGTTTGCATTTGAACATTTTAAAATTATTATTATTCATTTATTTTTGGATAGCTGAGGTAAATCTCCACAAAGGCTGTTTTTTACTTTTGCTATATTGATTGCAGGTTTTTCTTATGAAGAGGCTTTCATTTCTAAAAGCGGTTCTGAAAGTGAAAGTGGCTTAATTAAAAATACTTGTAAACAAAATCGAAAAATGGTCTATGTTGTATAGATCTACCTCAGCTATCCAATGCCAAAAATATTCAAATGCAAACGAGATATCTGAAATTTCTCCCATTGGATTAACATTAGCAAACAGGTGTTTTCGCGTGGCTGAAGTAGCCTCTTAAGAGCTCACACTATCGCAGGAAAAAAGGAAAACACTAATGTTTATATGGGGTCTTTATTTTCAAATTTCTCATTTGAATTTTAATATTTTTGGGCATAGGGTAGTTGAGGATGATCTATAACAGGCTAGTTTTTACTTTTTGATTTTGGTTATAGTTTTTTTTTTTATTTTTTATTAGGATAGTTTCAATTTCAGAACCGGTTCCAAAAGGGAAAGTAATTGTTTTTAAATCTGAAACCAAACTCGAAAAAATAAAAACTAGCCTGGTTACAGATCGTCCTCAGCTATTTTTGAAAATAATGCCCCCATAGATTTAACATTAACATTTTAACTACCCTTATAAAAAATAAAAAGAAATGTGCTCGGTTAAATTGATGGCACTGAGCTCACAGGCTATTCACACTAATTGTATATTATACTCTTATTTTTTCAAAGAATAATGTCCCTTGAAAAATATTTCAATTTTGTTGTAAGTGAGGAAAAGAAGGGAAATCGCCTTTAGAATATCGATTTATAAAGTTTTCATATTAAGTGCAATATTTTTCAGTTTCTAATTTATATTACTTTTAAAAATATTTATCAACAATAAGTCGACTATTTTGAAAACATTAGATATACATAAAAAATATCGGATATTTTTGATATATTCAAAAATATATTTATGGACCCACCCTGGGTATAATTTTCATAATTTTTTTCGTTAACATATACATGTATGTGTATAATTTTAGATTTATGCGATGTCAATTATTTTACAAAGTACAAGTGCAAGAAGAGCAAATACTGCCATTTCTGCTATTAACTAATGAATTGACATTTGCAGTTTTTATTGTTTTATAATTACTAATTATAATTTCATTAATTATAAAAAATTATGGTACTTTTCGGTTAGCCGGATGCCAGTGTTATATATACATATGTATGTATACCTATATATACATATATATGTATATTTATACATATATAGAAGCTATATGTATACATATATATATATATATATATATATATGTGTGTATATATACATATGTATATGTAGATATACATACATATGTATATATAACACTGGCGCCCGGCTAACCGAAAAGTACCAAAATTAAATTATGCTTCTTAATGTCATCAAATTAAAGGTTTAATTGTTTTGGAAACCTATAACTCTTGATAGACATTCAGTACCTTAAATCAAGATTGAAAATCAGATTTTTTTTTCTTCTATTTTACACTTTACTTTGGAGTATATTTTGTTAAACTGAAATAGTTGAGTTATTTTTCTTATAAACATTCATATAAGTTAAGTATTGATATTAAATACAGTAGAACCTCGCTAATCCAAACTAGTTGGGACCAGTGGCTATTCGTATTACAAAAAATTTGGATTACCCAAGATTTCGATAAAAATAGAAGCAAAATAAAAATGCGTGCTAAAAAAGTTATAAGTAATAGTACAGTAAACATCCTGTAATTCGGAATCCTAAGGTACGGCATGACTTTCGGAAAAGAATAGTATTATTTGTTTAATCACTCCTGATGTCTATAATATTCCAATGGAACTTCAGAATGAGGAATTATAGTGCTGTCCTCTAAAAAAAACCCACAGGAAAATGTATCCTAAAAAAAACCCACCCTAGAACTTAATCAAAAAAATCACAGAAGTCAAAATTTCTTTTTGTCCTGTTTCTATATGTCATTTACAATAATAAAAGCATTTAAAATTACTTAAGTGTTCATTTAGTTTTTTAAAAAATAAGCAAAAAATTACATTTATAATTTTTCATTTGTAAATCCTTCAATTTACAATTATTAAAATATTATTATTATTTTTTCTTTTTTTTTGCAGAATTGTGTTTTAAAACTAATTAATAATGAAAGAAAAACTTTGCTGTTTAATATTTTGATTTCTAGAAGTGTCTTTACATGTGGGTTATTTTTAGAAAAAAAGTGGGTTTTTTTCAAAGTCTTGTTTAATTGGCTGCCATTTTGTAATATATTGATAGAAAAAAAAATACTATACATTAAAATCTTAGTCAGGACAGGCTATGAAAATGTAGCTACTTCAAATTGTTTTGTATTTTTTATTAAATTTTATATAGTGAGAAATTAAAAAAGTGGGTTTTTTTTTAGAGGACAGCACAGTATGTAACAACTCATTACAAATGGTTCAAAATCATGATTCTATAAATACCTGAGTCACCATGTCGAGTAAGAAGGAAGAAAAAACATTTCTGTAAATAATTTGCGAAACAAAACTGTTGAAAGGAAAAATATATTTTTATCATCTAAATTAAATACTTTTTGCATTTTAGAAAAGAATTTTATAATGACTAGCAAACAAACTGATATTCAAGATTTCTTTTATGACGGCTTCTACAAGTAGACCTACAGTGCACGTTTTTATTTTATATTCGCTTACATATATTGTACTTTTACATTATTCGGTATTTTTTAAAATTCTTTTCAAGCTATTTAAAGAATGAAAAACATGCTTTACTGCCTTTTTTTGTTTAATTCTAACTTCTACATGATATTCATTCTGTAATTCAGAGTATAAATATAGAAATTTCATAATCCGGTATACTTCAAATCCAGTAATTTTCGAATATAAAATCGGTTCGTATTAACCGGAATTTCAGATCAGCAGGGTTCTACTGTATTTATATTTACCAATATCTATGTACTCATAGATGACTACAAGTAAAAATATAGTATGATTACGTATTTAACCCCTTGAGGACTTGCGACCGGTATTCAATTACATAGCCTAGGATTTTTCTCCAGGAAAGGTTTTTCATCAATTTATTTAAAAAAAAAATTGTTTAATTGTTCAAAAATATAATTTTTCTGTTGACTATTTGAGGCGATAAAAATTAATGTAAAGAAAAGTATTAAAAGCCATAATTAATATACCACATAGTTATTCCAAGAATTTATATATAAAAAAAAAGCAAGCCCATTCTTCACCATAAGATTAAAAAAAGTGGAACAAAAACACATATGAGTAGTAACATTGGAAATGACCATCGTTTGTACACAAATTACAAACAACAATTGAACTAGGGCTTCCGTAATTTAGAATGCGACTGACAATACTTCTGATATCGCAGATTAAATTGTAATGCACATTCCATGATGTCATTCCATTTGCAGAAAGCAATCTGTTAATTGTTGAATATTTTGCTGAACTATATTTTTAAAACTATGAACAAAAATCCAAATTTGACTTTTACCTTCTCGTCACCCTGATCCTCATGTGAGGCTCCTACTTCGAATTGCAATATTTGAAAGAAAAAAAATATTTTTGTTAATTCCAACACCTAATAGCGATAGCATATGTTGATACATTTACTATTATGACTTTACTTATGCTTCAGCATTTAATAATAATAATATTAATAAAAGTTTTATTAATTATTAGTAAACCGTTGGCGCTTCTTTTAATTTCAAACATATGTTTCACTAGGGACTCCTTTTTCGAATTAGTAATTTGTGATAAGAAATAAAAAATACTACTAAATTTTTTATGTTTCTTTAATCTGGTTGTAATACGACATTTTCCAAACGTCTTAAAAGATTCTTCCTTAGACTATTTTTATATGAAAAACGTGCAACATAACTACATTCGTTAAATTTCAGTAAACTGTAACTTCTGTGATTTCGATAGCTACTTTTAATTTTGTTACAGTAAAAGTAATTTTTCCCAAAATTGGAAAAAAAAATTGGTGCCGAGAGGGTTAAGAGAAAAACACCCTGAGTTCTTGATTAAAAATATATTGTAACCCTAATTTCCTATTTAAAAATTGTTTAACATGACTTGTATTATCAACTCTAAATATTTGTTCTTCTAATTAGGAATACATATATATAAAAAAGAGTTTTTTTTTATTATAGATACGATGTATAGAAACTAATTTAAAGAAAAGAAATAAGACATAATTAATATAGCATGCAACATTTCAAGACATGATAAAAGGATTATTCCCTTTTTCAGTAGAATTTATTTTATTTATTTTTTTGTAAGAAAGAGGGGGGGGGGGAGGGAAATATTCGTGTAACATGTACACAAAGAATGCATATTTCTGCTATTGCTATTTATTCACTTTAGCTCTGAAGAAAGGAAGTTTTATTTTGAAATCTATAAACAGCTATGTGTTAAATTAATAATACATGCTGTGCTTTCCTTTGCATTGTTTTTTACATGCCACATAATAATCATAATACAAAAGTATTTTTATTTGTTTTACCAGTCATTAGAGCTTTGGGGGGGGGGGGGGGGAGCGAAATCATTCTTTCCTCTGGCTGCACCGGTGCTTTTAAATGACTTAGATAATAATATATATGATTTTATTAATCGTTAAACAAATTAAAATCATAACTAATTTGAATGACTGAATAACTAAGTTGTAAAGTCAGTGCTTCCAAGACTGCTATAAAAAGCTCATTTTTTTATGTGCTGATAATTTGATGATATATATATAACCAAAATGTTTATTAAAATACATCAATATCTAGATTTATCAAATGAAAGAAAATTAATGTTCACGTAGATACTACTATACAATATTATAATAAATTTCCAGTGCATACATTGAATACAAAATGCTGTCTTGACTAGTTGGGCTTTTCATTATGTTAGTTTTTACATGTCCATGTACTTACTAAACCTGTTGTATGTACATGTAAAAAAATGAAATTATTTTGTGATGAGTATCTGACAGATATTTTAACTAACATCTTCGAGTTTCTCTGAAAAATTACTAAGATACAGTGGTTTGCTACGCTGTACGTTACAGAAAAATCTGAGGAATGTATACCATCATACAGCTATAAGGTAAGAGTTTATAAAAAGAAAAGCTGATGTTACAAAAAGCAAAGTATGCGGGTACATCCATTCATTACTCTTGTGACCATTAGAGTAAATTTTCAGAAATATTTCCAATTATTTATTATTAGGATAAAACATTACATAAAAAGTTAAATGCCATTATGTATCATTCACATAAAATATATCTAATTTGTTACAAAATTTTGATATATTATATAGACAAGTAAAGTGTTTTTTGTTACAAATTAGATACATTTTATGTGTGTAGAACACAATGGTATTTAACTTGTTATACTATCTATTTTATCCTATTTATATTTTGTAATAAAATAATTGTAAGTATTTCTGAAAATTTGCTCTAATGGTCATAGAGTAACAGTGCACATAATGTTGATATAATGTATGCTCTCATATAAAGTTGTTCAGATTTTTTTAATGAAATATTTTTATTTTTTACAAAAATATTACTTACGATGAAATTTTAGAAATCATCTTTGTTTTCCATCTTCAATGAATTTATTAGTTAATAAGGCAGTATTGTAAATAAGCTCCCCCCCCCCCCCTCTAAAAAAAAGAAAGAAAAGTAAAAAAAAATAAAGTAGTTTTATTGCTTTAAAAACATGAAGAATTTTAAATGAATAGCAAGCAATTATAATGACGATAAAAAAAAAAAAAAAAAAAAAAAAAAAAAAAAAGATAAAAATTCAGCATTTATAAAATTATATTTTAATCTTAAAATAGTTTTCTTTTTCAACTCGAAATGATAAAAACTTTAAATTATAATAAAGCTTAATAGTCACTTCAATAAATTCTAATGTGAAATGTAACATGAGTTACATGTAAAATATTGATTATCATAATTTTTTACAATCAAATCATTGTTGTCCTTGAATTAATCAGAACTAATTATCTAATCTTAATATCTAATTTAATCCTTAAAATATTTTTTTCTCTATTCTGCTGCAATGAAAAAAAAAAAAAAAAAAAAAAAAAGGAGAGGGGGGGGGGGGAAGCAATGATTGAGTTTTGACTATTAATGTCTTTTTTTTTTCAGTAATGAGAATTATTGGTACTTTTTAGTTATCCCGTCAACCAAATTACTGTTTCCAAATTGTAAGATTAAATGCCAATAATGGTTTGCCATTAATTAATTGTAAGATTAAATGCCAATAATGGCCAATAAAACCATTAATTTGACTTTTTAAATGTTTTACTAATTTATTTGCTCTTTTGTTATTTAAAATAAAAATTATGTCAATGTGTATAATTTGGCGATTTATATAATTTGGCGAAATTGGTCGACGGAATAACTAAGAAGTTATTATATTAAATAAGGGTTAGGTTCTTTTATATTTAAGTCAAGAGTGCTACCATACTATTCTTTATTTACATGGACAATATCTATATCTGAGTATCCATAAAGGAACAACTTTTTACTAATAAACTTTTATAGGATAAATATAAGTTTTTATTAAAGTTTTATCAGTTGTAATTGTATTCAGTTTTTGTTTTTATTATAAAGAAAGAAAAAAAACTTGGATGATAAAAAAAAAAAAAAATCATTTAATATAGCTAATTTTCAACCAAACAGTAAATAAATATATTTAAAAAAGTGCAATTTAAGTGTATCTAACAATTGCCAATGCGATGCTTTGTTCCCAATTAGAGCACAGGTTGACATATTTTGCCAAGACAGGATCTTTAATGTAAACATTTGGTATATTACAAAGTCGATAGATATTGTTTGCAAATTTTTGGCTTTGCGAAAAATTGCCATATCTGAAGAAAGCTATGACACAGACACACACGCACAATATATACGTACCAAATGTATATACACACACACACGAACTTACACATATATATTATTTTTTTGTTCAATGTATCTAAATAATAATTCTAAGCAAAATTATGTATGGTGCTATCTATATTGTATAGGCAGCCCTTCCTGGAGTACCTAAAACCTGATATGATGGAACAAAACATATTGCATTAAAGTGAATAACAATGCATGATGTGTAAAAATCAAAATAATAAAAGTCTGAAGAGATAAAAATATTTTAGAATGCAACTGTTTCTAGATTGCAAAATAGGAGTTCTTTTTTTACAAAATTTATGAAAGTGGATGAGAAACATTAGCAGCAAGGCATGTGTATATGTTACCACAGTTTCTCGCTTTTTATTCTGATGATTAAAATTGGTCTCCTATTATGAAACCTTAAAACTGCTCAATGAAATTTATTTTGACTGCTTGGGCTTTCCATTACATTAGTTTTTACACATTCCTGTACTTACTAAATCTATTTTATAAACATAAAAAAAAGAAGAAATTATTCCTTTTATGATTCGTAACTGCCATCAAGCGAAGAACTTAACTGCACCATTGTATTACAGATGATTACAATTGCATTAGCAAGAATAAAATGTGTTATGGAATTTGAAAAACTACAAATACAAAAAATGAAGGATATATGTAATCTAGAATACAAATTTTTTTAATATTACACAGAACATATATTTAATCCTACAATGTGTATACTTAATCATATATTGAATCCTACATTATCTGCATCTATATGTTATTTCTATGAGAAATGTGCATCAAGATGACATACACTAATATTCTACAAAAGTATGCCAATAGTAAAATAGATTTCAAATTTAAGTTGAAATTTTGTATATCCAATAAATTACCGAAATTACCGAATGTATATGAGTTTACCGAAGTGGGGGGGTGTCGCACCCCCCCACACCCCCCCTGTAGCTACGTCCCTGATTATTATAAGCTATTTTCACTTTCAGAGGTAAGCTTACATTTTATTCTTATTAATGTACCTCTTATGCTGTACAAATTTAATCATTAAAATGTAAAATTGAAATTCATATTTCTAAAAAAATGTCGTGAATTGTGGTCAGGGAATTTTAAGAAATATGACCTGGAAAACCTGGAAAAGTCAGGGAATTTTGTAATTCAAAAAGAGTATGAACCCTGTTTGAAATCAAATGAAAATTTCTTATTCTGGGTTTTTAATTCAATTGTTAAAAGGTTAAAACTTTACTTATAGAGTTGCACAACAAAGATAATTAAAGGATTATAGTGTGTTTGGCATGTTTGCAAAGTTCTTCGAAATCATATACTAGGTTAAAATCATACGAAAGGTGCGATAGGCATAAAGTACGCAAGACTCGCGCTTATAGAGGCCCACAAGAAGACTAAAATATCTTTAAATAGAAAAGGACTTCTGAAAAATGTTTGCATCTGGGTTAGTACGTAGCCATACTTACTCTTGTCTATCCCACCCTTGATGAGATTTTTTTTGAATAATTCCTACCTTTATTGTTATTATTTTATTATAGGGTCGGAAATTTACCGGAATTATTTTATTATAGGGCCGGAAAAGGTACCTTTAAGGGTGTTCTCAAATCCAAAAGGGCAACTTTCTGACACAAGTTTTAATTTATTTTTGTTCGAAAATGCATGAAACTAGCTGGTGATGTTGTTCAGAAACTATGTAATTGTGCTGTTTTTCCATTTTTTTTTCAATCGCAATAGATCTTTCAGAAAATAATCTCAAAGTGGGCGTTTTGAACCAAATTTCCACGCGAAGGAAGAAAGAGACTCAAGAGCGGGCGAAAAACGTGTTTTTCACGTGGTCAAAATTCCTCATAACTCAATAGTTACTTGATTGAGCAAAAAATGGAAAAAACAGCTTAATTCCAAATCGCCTCCATGGCCAGGCTTTCCAATTTTATACCTTTCCGTTAAAAAATGAATTTGCAAATGTGTCAAAACTTTTTGCGCTTGTTGAGCAGAGCAGTTAAGAACAGCGTTAAGGAGAAAGCCGGATATGATCATACATTAATTGGTACTTCAATGTTTTTTGTGACCAGAGACGGATTTATTTGTTTGTTTATTTCAGATACGATTCAAGGCAGACAAAAGGCTGGAGTTTCTAATCGTCAATGTTTTCGTCTGTTCATCAATCTCTTCCTCAGGAGCGGACGTTTTTAGTCACTTTTTTTTTTTTTTTTAAACTTTTTTCATAACTTTCGTTTAATGGCAGGTGTTGTGTTTTTGAATTGGTGCTGCTGGTCTGGATGAGTTGTATGGTCCTTTGTTCTCATACGCATGCGGTTTTTCTTTTTTTTTTTTCATGTTTAGGGTGCGTTTCATTTGTGCTTTTCTGGGGTGCCTTTTCTCGCCCGTTTTGTGTTTTCGGCTCGTGGTTTTATGTGTCTGCTCTCTCCCTGTATTTCCTTTTTCAATTTGTTTTTCATACTGCTTTGTCGTATAGGATCTATCTGATCATTTGAGCACCTACCTGAAAGCTCTAATAATAATAAACCTCTCAAGTTTGCTTTCTTTTCTTTCCTTTTTAAAAAAAAACATCAAACATTTTAAACAAAGTGTTGAAGGCCAAATTAGATTACTGTCACTTTTTTTTTCCTTTTTTTGTTACACTTTAAGCGAATAAAAGAATACGCAGGGCCGAAACTAGGGCATGGGGGTGCAGAAGGGGCATATGCCCCAGTCGCCAGAATGTAAGAAGAAGGGGGGTGGGGGGGGGGGGCTCCAAATGAAGATTTTGTTTTTCGTTTGATATAAAAATGTACATATATATGAAATACAAAGAAACTTGCATGCAAATGTCAAATCTATGAGAGCGTTCTTTTCAAATTTGTGAAAGTGAAAGTAACTATATAAAAAGAAAGCTGCAACCAAAATCGAAAAAGTAAAACACTATCCCAGCTAGAATTCAATCTTAGCTATTCTAAGCAAGAAAAAAAATCATTTGATACTATTAATATGCAAGTGAGAAATTTTAAAAAGAATGCTCCCAGAGGTTTAACATTAGCGTTCCAATTTCTTTGCGTAACTAGAGTAGGCTCTTAACGCTCAAGATAATGTTAATCCTATGGGAGTGTTGTTTACATATTTCTTGCTAGCATTTTAAGTATCATTAAATGATTTTTATATTTTATTAAGGATTTATTTATTTGTATAGGTTACCTGCGGTCGATAACTTTTATTGTGCATGAGACGGGGGGGGGGGCGCCATAATCCATGTTTGCCACGGGCGCAAAATAGGCTAGTTTCGGCCCTGAGAATACGGAAAAAAGAGGATGGTATTATAGGAGATTTACCCCTGGAGGTCGGAATTAAAATGTCGTCTCACCACCTTCCTATTTGAAATAACTTTTTCTTCTCCCGTTTGTCGCGTGCACTTTATTCTGTCCCAGACCAGTACGACCGGCGCCTAATCTGGTGGGGAACTAAAGTTATAGATAAAAAGTATATAAAAAATAACTTTTCTTTTCTGTAGCATCCAGAGTCAAATCTCAGAGATACCATCTGGATGTCTGGATAAGGAACTTGGGAAATAGCTAAGGAAAATGCCAATTATCCAGTGCTTAACTTCCCATAGAATATCTCATTTCCTTTCTGTTCTGGGCGAACTCCGAATGACCACCCAAGGAATGGTTGGCTCCTACTGAATATATGGAAGAATGGAGGGGAGAAAGTATACTACGTAATTAATGTTGCTTGAAGCTATGTTATACTGATGGGAAGAAAACAGGATGCGTTCGATTTTCGTGCGTGATCACTGGGAGAATTTGGGGCACATTTGATTATTTTTTAATAGGAGGGCGCATTTTACCGATTTTTAAATGGGCATGACTCGTTTTGCCGATTCTAATAAGGGCGGGTGCTGTGCCCTTCAAAAATGGCCTAGCGGGAACACTAATTTAATTATTTAATCGCTGAAATGAAATTTGGTTTTATTAATGTTCTCAAAATAGTTTGGTTTTAGTGAGCACATCAATTAAACTTACAGGAGCACTGAAAATCGCTTCAGCGGATGTATACATTAAAGTCCCGATTATCCGAGTTTCTACTTTAACAGAGTTGTTTTCTTCTGATGGACTGATTGCTTCCATTATTATGAAACAGCCATTATAAATGAAGTGTTAGGTGAAGATGAAAGAGCAGTCGTAAAAAGTTAGAACTGATTTTCTGCCAGAATAGGAAAAAAAAATGTCCATAATTTTTTTTAGCAGAAATAAGAGGCTACACCTGCAATTTTCATGGCACTAATAGAATCACTTAGTTGCCAATTTGTACAGTTTTGTTGCCTCTAAAATTTATTAAAATTTTTTACCATATTTAATCATTGACAATTGTTAGATTTCAGAGATTGAAATAGGCAAAATTTCCAGCCCATTTTGCCATCTGTTTTGATGTATTGATAAAGCACTTGGGTTTGGTGACTAAAATGTATGTTTTTCTTAATATTTCATTTTTTGCTATTTCAATAATTAGCAATTCCAATGTTATTTAAAATAAATATTAATGTAATTATAAGGAAGAACTTATAAGAATGCAATTTAATAAAACTATTTATAAAATTATAATAATTTAAAAAATAGCTTAGAAAAATATAATTTCGAATTATCATCTTTAGTCATTTGCTTCTCCCGCCTCCTTCTCCACACACATAAAGACTAAGGTAAAACAGTTATATATTTATTATTTTACTCAAAGGGTTTTGAGCCCACCCAATATTTTTGAAAAGTTAGCGTTACTGCATGTTATTTTAACTTTTCTTCTACAGCTTGTAAGTACTGCATTTTATTATTTATCAAGCAATGATAAAAAAGTAGATTTGCACACACACTTCTGCAGCATACAAATAGCTATAAACTATATATAAAATCACACAATTAATTAAAAAATCTTTACTTAAAGACGTATACTACATAAAAACACTTTTAAAACATTAAATAAAAATTTTAAAGTTTAAAAACCAACAAGTTTTGACCACCCTGTGGCCTTCATCAGGGTTTGTTTTTATGTAATATACGTCTTTAAGTAAAGATTTTTTAATTAATTGTGTGATTTTAGTCTCAAGACGTAAGTCCTTCAATACATCTATATATAAAAATCATGATTTTTGTTTTTGTTTACTAGTTTTTCAATTTGAAAAAAAAAAAAAAAATGCAAAAATATTTTTATCATTTTAATTTCCTGAGAATGTTGCCATCTGATGCAATGAAACATGTTGAAATGTAAATAAATAAAGGTATTTTGCCTTTTTTTAAATTTATGTTTATCACTTATAGCAATTTTTGAGTATTTTGACAGATAATAGCTGTTTAATAATTTGAAAATGCAGCTTTCTATTATAAATTTTATTGCTATATTTACTTACATATAGCATGACTTCATAGCACATGCATCTTGAGTTTTAATATCTTATTTGAAGAATAAAAACCACAAGGAAAAGTTTTCAAGCAGATTTTACTTTATTTAAATTTAACATTTATATAATTAATATTGCACATTATTTGCAAAATATTAATCCATGAATTTGTATATTACAGTAGAGGGTCATTCCATGCCAAATCACCCCAGCCATGTAGCCCACCATCTCCGATTTGTCTAAAATTTTCAGAAAACACCATACTAATAAAGTTAGAAAAGCACATGAAATTTTAAATTGATGTGACTTATACATTTTTTTAAACGTGACCTTGAATGTGGGTGTACAGCAAAAAAATACGTAACATTGTAGTGGTAGTCATGGGCATGCTTTGAGCTGCTGAATTTTATTTCTCGGCTGCTACTTAAGATAGAAAGCTGAAAATTTTGCCACTTATAGTTCTTACCATGTGGAATTCAGAAAAAATACTGTTTTAATGCTGGATCTTTTGTATATTATTAAAAAAATATTTTTATTGACAGTTACTATATTTGGTATGAAAATTTTCAAAAATCAATTCTATAAAAGTACATCTTCCAACCTGAACCTAATATTTTTTTTAAATGCTTCATATACCATGTTCTTTCAAGTAAAGAAAAAAAATCAGTGGTTGCTGTAATAATTTTTGAGAAAAAAAAAGAAAAGCTAAACTTCTTTAAAGCTACGTATTTATATAATTACGAACGCACCTAAAAAGCAAAACTTCTTTAAAGCATTGCAATTGGAATAATGTTATAAACAGTCAAAGAAAATATTATACTAAATTAGCTAAACAGCTTCATTAAAACACATTTCTTAAATTCTTGTTTGCATAGCTATCAAAATTTACTGTTATTGGTAAAATCTACCCCTTGGGATTGCACTAACACTCTAAAGCGAAAGCTGAGTTCCCCAGGTGGTCATCGTTGTTATTGGTAAAATAAATACACAAATAAAAGTCTTGTTTACTCCAATTCTATACTTTCTTGACTACATATTTGGAACAAATTACTTCAATATTTTAAATTTTCAGCAAGTAAATACACTGAAAACAAACAGATTTTGATTTTACACATACCATGTTTAAAATAATAAATAATAATAATCAGTGGGTGCTTTAATATATATATATCAGTAACTAAATTTATGAGTATAGAAATTAGAATATTCTTAGAAAGTTGAAATAGTTGCAAGTAAAATAACTTACAAATATTCTGATGTGAAGTTGCATATGATTGGTAATATAAATACATAAATAAAAGTCTTGTTTACCCCAATTCTATATTTCTTTGACTACATATTTGGAACAAATTACTTCATTGCAGTAAATTCTGTCTAAGGCGGACTCTGTGCAAGCGGGAAATCTATCTACCGAGGAAAATTTTTCAAGTCCCGGCGAACCCATAGAAAATAACATTAATTTTTGTTGCATAAGCCGGAATCTGTCTAACATGGAAACGGAAATGTTTTTAGGTTCCCTCCAAAACCAAAATTTTGCATAAGGCAGAAAAAATGATATTTTAAATATGAAAAGCATTCCATTTATGAAACTTTAAAACTGAAATACATACGTCATATACTCAATGCCAAGAATTTTAATTAAGTTCCGTAATAGTTTTTTTTTTTAAAGTTTATTTTTAACTAGAAACTGTTTAAATTTTAAGGAATTCTTGCATTTAAAAATTGAAATAATCGTTTTCCCTATATAAATTTGCATGTAAAAATTATTATTAGAAGGATGTCCATTTATAAAAATAAATATTTTCTAAAGTACAATATATTTATACTAGATTAATATTAACACAATTATTCTAATTGGTAAACAAATCATATTAGATGTAAATTTCCAACTGGGCGAAAAAAATGTCTGGACCAGGATTCGAACCCGGGACCTCCTGGCTGGAGGTGCCAAATAAGTCACTTGTAAAAAAAAGATGAAGCTAATGCCGCTGAGTTAAAACCTCCAACGAACGTGTCACTGTTTTGCTTTTTGCGAATTTGTAGGGCAGTTTATAAAAAAAAGTTAGTGATTGGAAAATTAAAAATGTCGTTATGTTTCAATAATGTAAATATTGTTAAACTGCTTGTGACTTGAAGATCTCAGAAAAAATACTGGTTGTCAATTGTTTTAATGGAGGGGTGACTGAAGGAATTCAATAGACGAATGATTGAAGAAACTAAAAAATAAAATTTGTTCCTCGATAATGCACCTTGTCATGCCGACGTCAAACTGTTGAATATAAATTTACAATTTCTTCCGGCAGATACTAATGCAGTGACACAGCCAATGGATCAATGAGTTATTAAAATGCTGAAACCTACTACAAAAGACATCTGTTGCGGTCGATTATTGCGTCTTTTGATGATTGTTCTTCAGCCACTGACCTGACAAAAAACATCAGTGTTTTCGATGCTGTTAAATGGATTGCCAAACTTTGCTCCGAAATGCCGCCTGAAAAGACTAACTGAGGAAAGCAAATGAGAATGGCCATGCTTTTGAAAACGTTGAAGGCAGTGGTGCAATTCAAACAGGACAGTTTGAGAAGAATTAGGCTCCTCAAAATTATTTTCTTTGTTCAGAGAAATTTAAAAAAATAATACTGATAATAACAGACTTACACGTTAGAGCAAAATGCACAGTAAACCGAAAGAAAAAAACAAACATTGATAAAGGATTATTATTTTTTTTTTTTTTTAAACTACCATGCGAATTATAAAGCATGTAATTGTATTGATTAAATTAAATGATTTTCATTAAATTTCAGAATTAGAGCAATTTTGTATTGATAATATTTGTTTTTGTGTTCAAATAATGTGTTTCAAAATTATTAAAAACAATAAATTTAATAAAAATAATAATAAACTGATTATTATTATTTTAAACATATGTGTAAAATCAAAATCTTTGTTTTTGGTGTATTTACTTGCTGAAAATTTAAAATATTGAAGTAATTTGTTCCAAATATGTAGTCAAGAAAATATAGAATAGGAGTAAACAAGACTTTTATTTATGTACTTATTTTACCAATAAGAGTAAATTTTGATAGCTATGCAAACAAGAATTTAAGAAATGTGTTTTAATGAAGCTGTTTAGCTAATTTAGTATAATATTTTCTTTGACTGTTTATAACATTATTCCAATTGCAATGCTTTAAAGAAGTTTTGCTTTTTAGGTGCGTTCGTAATTATATAAATACTTAGCACTTGTAGTCGTCGTTCAGTCTGTCTGCATATAACACAGCAAAAACTACCCAACTGAATGGTCTGAAATTTTAAATATATAATTGTTGCAAAATTTTCTCGAGTCATTTCAAATTTTATGAAAATCGGATGGATAGTTTAATTACAGGGACAGTCAAAAGTTTTCTGTTACATTGCAGCCAATGGGAATAAATTAATGCAAGCGCAATTTAATGATGTTACAGCCTTCCGAATGGTCTGAAATTTTAAATATATAATTGTAAAATTTTGTCGAGTCATTTCCAATTATATGAAAATCGGATGTATAGTTTAATTACAGGGAAAGTCAAATTTTTCCATTACATGACGGCAATGGGAAAAAAATTATTTCAAGGGCATTTTAATGATGTTACAGCCTTTCGAACAGAATGAAATGGATATGCACTTATTGAAGTGCAGTAAAATATACATTCCGTACAATATGCGGTGCACAAAATATTTATAAAACTAGTTATAGTACAAACACACCTCATTTGCCTCATTTGACGAGCAATCGCCAATTTGTTTTTTTTTCCCCCTAAAAATTATTACAGCAACCACTGATTTTTTTTCTTTATTTGAAAGAACATGGTATATGGAGCATTTAAAAAAATATTATGTTCAGGTTGGAAGATGCACTTTTATAGAATTGATTTTTGAAAATTTTCATACAAAATATAGTAACTGTCAATATAAATATTTTTTTAATTATATACAAAAGATCCAGCATTAAAACAGTATTTTTTTCTGAATTCTACATGGAAAGAACTATAAGTGGCAAAATTTTCAGCTTTCTACTACTATCTTCTACTTTCTATTAGTGTGGTGTTTTCTGAAAATTTCAGACAAATCAGAGATGGTGGGTTACATTTTGAATTTTTTGGGGTGATTTGGCATGGAATGAGACTAGATCTTTATAATGAAACTCTATATAATGTACAACTTCTCAGGCATAAACAGGGCCAAAACTAGCCTTTTTTTTTTTGCACCCGGGGCAAACATGGATTTTGGCACCCCCCCCCCCCATTATTTTGATATGTTTCAGACATATTTGGCCATGTTTGCAAGATAAATTCAATGATGTGTGAAATGTGATCCATTTAATGCAAAATTTTATATAGTGCACAACCTTGCATTTTTAGGTTTGCATTATAAAGATCTTCTACTGTGTATTGAAACTAGTGGTGGTTTATCTGCTAAATTTTGTTTTAAATCTTCATGAAGATAGATCCATGGCAAAATCTTTAAAATGTTACCACTGATTCACTATTTTAGTAACGTCTTTTAACTGGATTTCGAAAACCTATTTTTATTATGAACATAATATGAAACATTGAACATAGGCATAGCCGTATGAAAGCACGGCTGGGTGCAAGAACTTTTGAGAGACCCTTCCTTTCCAAGTTAGTTAACTCCATCTCATTTGTACCAATGTTGGCAGTTTAGCTGAATTTTTTTTCTTCATCTAGCAGAAATTTCAAATAGAAATTTTTGCTATATTTAATTATGTTGGCTTAAGTTTAAATATATAAAGTTTCAGTAGAGTTAAGTTTATTACAAAAGCATTTTTATATTTTTCCCAGATAGTTTTCCCAGTTTCTCTGGTCAACCAATAACTCTTAATGTTTTTCAAAGAAACAGTAAAGCTTCAATGACTTGTTTAGAAATTGTTAAAGTGTTTGAAATTTATTTAAATATGTGCTTAAGATATCAGTTTATTGTTTTTGAATATTAATTTACTTACTTAAAGGATACTATGGACTTTCACTAACCCTGTTTTGCCACATTAGACCCTGCTGTGTTTACATTGTAGATATGACTAGTTGGATGAGTGTGTGGCAGGAAAATCCTTTCATCTCGGTTAACCTGCAGCAAACTGGTTTTGCTGCTTCACTCTAACCATTTAAATTTGCATATTAATCTTTAACCTCATTTCATTTTGTATTTAAGCCTGGAGATTTTGCTTCAAGGGGTGGAGATGCAATATGGAAGCAACTCTGCCTGCACTGGCTGCAATTATGAATTGGCAGTAGTGTTAGCTGATATATTTATACTGTCTGGTACAGCTTATTCCTTTTCTTATATTATTTCATACAGACATGGGGTCTACAAACTATGGAAAGTCTGATGCCATGCTACTGCTGTTATATTAAGCTTTACTCTTGTTATACCATTTTTACTCAAAATTTATTAACATCTCTTTGTTGGTTAATAAATTTAGTTACTATTTTAAAAATTTGTTTTAAATTATGGCCTTATACACTCAGTGAAGACATCATCCTACATCATGATAGTAAAATTTAATTCTCTTTAGTATAGTGATCCATGGTCCAACAAATTACAGACATTGTAATTAAAATAAAATGAAGGTAACTATTCAGAAATTTTGGTAGACATTTTGAATAAAAAAATTTGCTAAATTGCCAGTACTACCTCCCACAATACAATTTTATAAATAAGCATATATACACAGAAATTTTATTATGAACTCGCAACAAAATTAATAAGAAATGTGTTTTACTATTTTGTGAAAAATATTTTTCTTTGGGCGTGAGGCCCTGTGTGGTTACACACCCCTAAGGACAGCTGTGAAAATAGGCAATTTTTATTTTCCTTAATATGTATAATTGTGCATTCCAATAATAGTAATAAATGCCAGAGCACACTATAGTCTTAAACAAAGTCTCAGAATAAACAAATTAACATTCTTTGTTTTAGTAGGTGCAAAAACTGTGCTTCATGCATGATTAAATATATTTTATGTACTTATTTTTTAATAGGGAAGTGTGAAATAATGTAGAATTTTTTGATTTATTTTACAGTTTTTTCAACACGATGAGGCATGCTTGTGGATGCTATGGCCTTCCAGATGGTACAACATTTGTACAATTATTTCATTTGTTGGGTACATATTCTTTGATTAAACCTCCCCGTGATAGTAATGTAACTGAGAGCGATTTGGTAAGATTACTTTTTAATTTTAATTACAGTAGAAGATCTTTATAACGCAAACTTAAAAATGCAACGTTGTGCGTTATATAGAATTTTGCATTATATGGTTCACATTTTACACATCTTTAAATTTACCTTGTAAACATAATTAAATATGTCTGAAACATATAAAAATACATTAGCGTATCTTTATACTACATTCCTTGTCACCTGGAATTATCCAAATTATAAATTTTTGCATTAAAAAGGTCATTCCACATTGTTTAATTTACTTTATAAACATGGTCCAACTTACCTGTACCAAATCACTGATATTACTGATTTTCAATTACTATATATATACTGAATATATATATATATACTGAGTATATTACTGATTTTCAAAAATGTTTATTGTAATAATAGCAATTTTTTCATTAAAAAGTTTTGAATTAAGGAAATAAAGTTGAACTAATGTATCAAATTCAGTTTTCTAGAGAGTAGCAAGTTTTACAATGTGGGAACTCAGGTGCTTCTTAACTGCAAAATTCATTGTTTACATCTGAGAAGTTGTGTGTTATATGGGGAATTGCTTTATATAGATTTGCGTTATAAAGATCTTCTACTGTATCTGTTAACTGCAACAGATGTTAGCGAAATTTTCAATAACAGACTGGGGTTGCTGTTAACAACTGGATCTAACAGCTCCATAGTTGCTAATTCAGAACATCATACTTATTTTCAGCAGAATTCACCAGAAAGTGTTGTTGGATTCCTAGCAGGCTTTGTTGCATTTAGAGGGCAAAAAATGACTAAATGCATAGATTGTAAAAATTGTTTGCTTTTCAGTGAGGAAAATGAAATTTAATAAAGGCTAAATCTTATGGCTTCTTAAAATACTATCAATAATAATATCAATAGAATTTCTTAATTTAATTTCAATTATTGAAAATTCTACAATGAAGGTTTTGTCTACTCAAAAATTAGGATACACTATTGGATATCATTACAGATTTAGGACAAGTAAATACTTTACCATTAATTGGATGTATAAACCACCAGAAAACCTTCACAATGGCACTTTTAAATTATTATGTAAAGGCTAATAAGGTACCAAAAAGATGTGCGTACACAAACCTGAGTGCATGATTTTTATGCAAGATGCAACCAGATTGTTTTAAGTACCGTTGTCATGCAAAAATACCATACTTAATCTTAGTACAATAGCTGCATTAAGATGTTGTAGGGTTGCCATTTGCATCTAGAATTCTACTAAAAATGACTATTGTATGTACCAGGTGATTATGGCTATTATTTTAACTGTACTGAAAACACTACTTTTAATCTCCACCAGGATTACCTGCATAAAGTTTAACAGAAATTTTGAAAATTTAACTAATGCTGTCAGATAAAGAACATTTGCAATATATTAAGTATCCACTGTCATAACTCTAAATTTCTTCTGGTGCTTTTAACAAAAAATATTTATTTTACATACACTGTTAAAAATATGCAGCATTGTCACTCCACCGCTTTTATAGAATATTTCTATTCTGACCAATGAGAATGCTCCATAACATAGTCATGTAACAGTTTCCTATAAAAGTGATGGAGTGACTATGTAGTACAGTTTTTAACAGTGTACTCCATAGAGTGCTATGCTAATATTAAAAAAAATCCCTGCCGGCCCGGCCTACAGGCAGAGGTAGATTTCGAAGTCAAATATACTAATTTCACAAACAAAAACTAAATCATGATTAGAGATAAATCCACTTTAACAATTTTATCTGGCCACTTTTGATGAGTATTTATTTCATTTTTATATAATAACTGGTTTTGTCAGAATCATGTTAGGGCGGTATTCAAAAAAATACTTTTCCATGCTGAACAACTTGAAATTTTCTGGCATAATTCCAGATTCATTTTTAATAAAAAAAATAATATGAAACTTGCTGACGTAATTTTTGAAGAGATTTATAAGCGACCTGTGTTTTATTTTTTTTTTTCAATTAATTGAAACTTGATATAATAAACAATTATTTTCTCAGAAGGACAATATTTTTCGTTTCTAACACAATCGCTTCGGGAAATTCCGTTCAAAATGCCTACTTTGACATCATTTTTTGAAATATATTCTACCTCTATCAAAAAATAGATCATTACGGTACATTATATAGTTTCTGAATAAGCGAATATACCAATTAAATGCATTTGAGAGCAAAAATGAATTTAAAAATGAGTCAGAAAATAAGCAGTTTGGATTTGAGTGCATCCTTAATACAATGATTTTTCCAACACAATCCGCTTCTGTAAATTCGGTTCAAAATGCCCTTTTTAACAGCATTTTAAAAAATATATTCTGCCTCTATCAAAAAATCGACCATTAAGGTACATTATATAGTTTCTGAGTAAGAAAACTTACCAATTGGAAGCCTTTGAGAGCAAAAATGAATTGTAAAATGAGTCAGAAAATAAGCAGTTTGGATTTGAATACACTCTTACTAAGATGATTTTTTTCTTCAACCGCGATGTATTTTTAATTTGTTTTTGCTGTAAGAATTGGTCCTATCCAAAACTTGTCTATATAGATGTTGTAGACAATATTAAGAAGATATATGATAAATTCATGGGGATTTTATATCTTTTGAATTGACGGAGTTATGGATTTTTTTCATCTTCAAACCCCCTTTTTGTTTCCGTTTTTTTTTTTTTTTTTTTTGTGGTACGAATTGGTCCTATTAAAAACTTGTGAATATAAAAGTTGTAGATAATATTAAGGAGATTTATAATAAAATTAATTGGATTTGATATCTTGAGAATTGACGAAGTTATGAATTTTTTTCTCTCAAAAACACTATTTTTTGTGCCCCTTCAGCCCATTTTTAACTTTATCAAAAATCTGATACATAAATGTTTGGCCATATTTTTAGAAGTAATAAAAACTTTAAACTGATTTGATATGTAGAAAAATTAAGAAGTTATGGGGGGTTGTCTGTTTTCACAAAACCCCTCCCTATTTCTATCCCCTTGGTCCGATTTTGCCCATTAACGAACTTGACCGACATTTTATGTCCATTGATTATATGTATCGGTTTGGAAGAGATTGGTGCAGAATTATGAAAGTTATCGTGTCCAGAAGAAAGGTATATAGATAGATAGATAGATAAAGTTTTTTGCTGAGGGTGGTTTTGGGTTCTAGGGGTCATGATCGGTGTAGATCTGCAAAAATTTTTCAGAAATTCCAACATAGGAACGATCGCAATAGGTAGTATTTCATACGAAATCTACCTAAATTAAACACTACCAGCAGACAAATTTTAGCTTTGACCTCAGGTTGCATGCGTCCCAAGTCTATTGTCCCAGTGACTTTTATTTTTGTTCTTTAAGTAAACATGCAAATATTTTTGTACAAATGTTTTTTTTTTTTTCTGTTTCACCATAGTACAGTGCCTAGAAGATACAGTGTGGAAAACGGCTATTCCTATTAATGCTTTAAAAAGTGCTAAAAACTTGTATCCCATAAATCTCCAACAATGCTCAGTGGCAATATGCTGATACGAGCGCCATCTGGTAGCTCTTTTTAATATAAACACTGTGTTTTCAAAAATTATAGAATGTTAAATATAGGAAACTATAAATATAAGATATTTTGGTCTGTTATAAGCTAATTTAGTTAAGGAATGACGTGAAATAGGTTAAAGAGTCGCTTTTAGAATGACTATATATCATTTTTAAATCGCTTCAGTACTGAAACAAAAAATGGATCTGTGTTTGCAAACGTGAAAATAAGAAAAATCCGTATTTCATGTTCATTTGATTTCAAATGCAAGCTACTTCTTGGCGTTCTCTCTTTCATAATGCCTTTCAAATTTTTCATCATGATGATGAATTGAACAGTAGATTCACTGTTACTACATTTATTTTTATACAAATATAAAGGTCTTCCCACTGTTGCACTGCATAACTACTCTCATTTTGTCAAAATTGCTTGGATTAAGATGAGAGATATCTTGGGCACTGCTTGTTCATGAATCATCTTGTCATGCTGTTGTTATATGTTCTAATCAAGCTTCTCCTTTGTATAGCAACAAACTTTTCTCAATAAACATGTTTCTCGAATATTTAACTAATGGTGAAAATCTAATTAAGATATAAGTTGAAATATCTAGTTTAAATATCAACTGTATGTTTTGAATATTTCCCACTGCATCTATCTATTCCATGATGCAGCATCACATGTTACAAAGTTTACATTCCAAGTATTTGACTCCATTTCCGAACTATGGTTTATATAAAATGACTAATCCATGATTGCAAAGTGTGGACTTTAAATTAGCAAGTGCATAGAGGCAAATGACAACAAAACCTTCAATTCTTTACCTGCAGTTTTAAGTTAATTTTATTTCATCAATTTTTAGTGTGTTTCATCATTTGTGATACTATGTCATAATTTTCTTTTGTAAAAATAGCCACAACTTTGTGATTTCGTGTACACTTTAGGAAAGTTTATTGCATAGGTATGTAATACAAGAATAACTTTAAATGAATAAATATTGTATTTATTACATGCTTTTGTTTTATTTAAGTTTTTCATTGCTTAAAAATGGAGTTTTGTAATCGATTTTTCACAGATTCCTGATGCTTCTTGAAAGTATGTACAATTGTGTTTCCTTAAAGTTTGATTATACATTCAGACATGAAAACAATTTATAAATCTTAGATACTTTTAAGTAATTTTCAAACATACTTTTTAAAAATCTATTACTATGTGACTCAACTGCAAACACTTGTTTGTTACAATAATGTAAATTTTAAGTAATATAAATGTGCATTTTTCTTTCCAGTAACTATTAAAAAATAAATTACAGTTGCAGTAGTTATTAAAGTAACATCTTTAAATAGGATGAAAAGTTTTTTTTTTTTTTTTTTTTTTTAAGTTTTCAGGAGTATTTTAGGATATTATTATTAATAATGATAGAAAGACTAACTTAGAAGTCACTTTAATAACTACTGCAACTGTAATTTATTTTTTAATAGTTACTGGAAAGAAAAATGCACATTTATATTACTTAAAATTTACATTATTGTAACAAACAAGTGTTTGTAGTTGTGTCACATGGTAATGCATTTTTAAAAAGTATGTTTAAAAATTACTTAAGTATCTAAGATTTATAAAGTATTAGTAGTTAACATTAGAAGGGTATTTAAAATCTCTTATTGATATTTTTCTGCAAAGTAGAGGATTCTAAATTTAAAGTCTGAAATAAAACTTATCTTTTTAGCCACTGTAATTTTACAGCATGAATAGTTTGATCAAGTGTTCAAACTTTGATTTTTGACAGGAAATTACTAATGTATTACACATCTGTTGATGCAGTATTATTAGTCATACAATCACATTCACTCTTGAAGGATATAAGAGTGAAATAAAGGTTTGTGAAAATATTTGTATATATTTTTTTTTCATTATTTATCTGATATTATAGATGAATCTTGTTGCAGTCAGCATATTCCTATGATATTTTATCCTGTGTTTAATCTCAACTATTTTAACTGATGGTATTTTAAATACAGTTGAAAAAAATTACTTTTATTCGTGAAGTTTTAATTCATACCTTATTGCAGCCTCAACCAACTTCTTCAACACAAATTCAGCATGTTTTTGTATCTTTTCTGTAAACGACAGTTGAAGATTTTTAAATTTAAAGTAATCAAAACTTATTTACTGTGCTTTTATAGGTCATTTTATTGGCTACTACTATTTCTAAACAATCTTCCTGGTACATTTCTATTGAAAATGTTTTAGAAATTTATCATGATGATTAGTGTACAGAAATTATGGTAGCCAAGGAAAACAACCCTGAGAAACCTAGCAATGCCTTAGCTATTTAGTTATTTTACGATTTGAGAAAAAAAAATATAGTTTGACAAGTTGAAGAAAATGATTAACAATTTTACAAATGAAAAATTAAAAAAAAAAAAGAAACATATGAAGTTTTTTTTTTTGTTGTTGTTGTTTTTGCAGAAAATAAACATACACCAATACAGATTACAAAACAATAACAAGAGCCAGGTCTATGCATATTCCAGCAGTCCACTGCGACAAAATTTAGAGGAGGGGGGGGGGACGACACATTGAGATTTCAAAAATATGGCAAATCCACAAATGCAGAATTGATAAGCATTTTCCTTCATAAAGAGAGAAACAGTTAAGTATTAATTTCAGTGTTCCTTTGGACCTAATTATCGCCTATGCAAATTCACACAACTTTTTTTTTTTAAGTATTTTTCTGCATTTAACTTAATCTCAAAATTTTAGGTTTAAATAAGGAAAACATATTTTTCGAAAATAGTAATGTGAAATTGCTTAGCCGGTAATCATGCTCTGCAAACTTCCTAAATTTTCAAATTATAAAAGAAAACAAATTCTGGTGTTACCACACACAACTTTTTTAACTGCTTACAGAAACACTGATTTTTCAAAACAGTATAAAATTAATAAAAACTTAAATCCTAATTTCATACAAAGATAAAAAGCTTCCACTGGTGATAAACACATCGTGTTTTAAAGAAAATGCATACTTTTATTCAGGTTAAACATTAGCGTAAAGCTTAAACATTTTTCCAATGACAAAATTTTCAACAACTATTCACTTCGACCGTGCTGAAACTAGGCCAATAAATAAGAAAAAAATTAAAAAATAGGATTTTATTAAATTGTCACATTCTGGCAGATTTAGACATTCAGACTGGCGTACTGGGTAAGCGACCGTTATACTTTGTGTGGCGGCGTGTCCTAAACCAGCTAAAACTGGGTTTAAGTCAAGCTAATAGTTAGTCTTAAATTATTTTAAAAAATCCAAATTTGAATGAAATTTTTTTTTATGTTTGTTATATTGATTTTTAAGTTTGATGCACAAAAATATTTATAAAGAATATTTGTGGAAAGCAAAAAGTAAATTGAACAGTCTTTTTCACTAAAAAATACATTTTAATGTGGAAACGGGACTGTTTCAATATTGCCTATAAATGTGATAACCAGAATGACAGTCAGCTATTTTGTACATACGTTAGATCAAACTGTTCAATGTAGGCCCTTTGAAGGTTCTTTTTGCACCCCTTCGATTATATTCTGTTGCTAGATTTTTAAAAAAATACAGTACAGTCTGCCTAAGGCGGATTCTGCATAAAACGGTAATCTGTTTTACATACAGCTGTAGACAGTTTACTGCATGAAAATCTATTTTAAAGATACTTTGATTTAAAGTGAAATTAATATTTATTAATATTACTAGCAGCATTAAGGGGACAGTTTACCTCAAAATTGATCAAAAAATTTATTTTTGTTCTTAAATATTAAATGAAAGCCTGTTTAATTGTGAATATTTTGACACCTCATTTTTATCCATAAGGCAATTACTATATCACAAGATATTGTAAATTTCATTAATACAACCAGTGCGATTCCCCACACAAATGAAAACTTTAAACGGCTTTTTTCCATGTTCATATTTTCTTCACTTTCATGTTTTAAAAATGCTAAACCTTTTTTTGTATTTGAGATAGAAATTTATCATTTTTTGTACATGTTCTTTATTATATACATGATTCTACATATTTTACCTACTACTACATGATTCTACATACATTTTATTCTACATATATCTGTAAAAAATTATATTAAATGTAATATTAGATGTATCTAAAAATCCATGCACAGTGTTATATAATACACATTTAAAAATCTAAAAAAAGGATAATTGGGCAAAAATTAAATATTTAAAAAAAGTAATAGGGATTTAAAAAAATTCAAATTTTCTTAAACTTTTTAAACATTTTAATTAAATATGCAGTTAAAATATTTTTATGCAAGGAGTTCACCATTTGAAGCATATATTTAAAAAAATTTTTTTTTGAAAATGTAAACTGTCTCCTTATGATTTTTTATCCTCCCGCTGCAAAAAAAAAAAAAAAAAAAAAAAAAAAAAGCTTAAAATAAGTTTAATCATAACATTCTTATTTAATACTAAAAATCTACATACTTAGAATCCTACACCAGTCACTCCACAAGCTAGCATTAAATGGCAGCATTCTTTACAAATTTGTCATTTACATTTCAATATTTTTTTTTTTTTTTTGCATAGAATATGAGGTTGATGTCTAAATGGTTATCTTTATAACTGTTTTGATTCTTTTTCTTCTAAGGACACTTTCAATTCTGCATCCAATTCTGAAATTGAAAGTATCCCCTGAAAGAAGAACTGGAATGGTAATGAATATTTTTGATGGATAATTTATATTTAATGGATATATCACTCGTAAGGTAGTAAAATAATGAGTTTTTTAAACATTGCACCATTCAAAAATCCAAGATCTGCGCATTTTATAGTGACTGAATCCAATCCTGCGTGCACTAGCGGCTTTTCAGTGTTCATAGTCACCTTTCTACCAGAATATTGGTATATAAAATTTAATTTGTTTTAACTGTAGGATTTCCTAGGGTTAAACAAGGAGAAAAATTTTGGTACTTCTTAATTATCCAATTGACCAAATTACTGTCACCAAATTGTAAGATTAAATGCCAATAATGGTTGCCATTAATTAATTAATTGTAAGATTAAATGCCAATAATGGCCAATAAAACCATTAATTGGACATTTTATTTGTATTTCTATTAATGTTTTACTAATTTATTTGTTCTTTCGTTATTTAAAATAAAAATTATGTCAATGTATATAATTTGGCGAGTGGTTTGGTGATTTGTATAATTTGGCGAAATTGGTCGACGGGATAACTAAGAAGTACCAAAATTTTTTATGAAATTACTGGTAGTAAAGTGATTTTGTTCCTCTCTTCGAGCGACACTGCTTTTGTGGTGAAACGTTGGTGTATAGATATGAGATGAACATAAGCAATGAAAATAATTTAATTGAGATATAAGGGAAAATGTTCATCAGTTATCGTCACAGAATGGCTGAAAAATATTTTAGGTACCAAACCCATCTGCTGATTTCTTCGAAAATTAAAACAATTCTTGCAACAGATTTATAACGCACCTGCCTACACCATCAAGAACACACCAAATCGTGTTCTGGTAATCTGAAAACGAGGAAATTTTAACATACATGTAGACATATGCACATACATATTGAATCATTATAAAAATTGGGAGAATAGATTCAGGCAGGGTTGTCGGCTTTTAGTCCGGCCAAAAAAAGCCGGTCGGCTTTTTTTGGTTTTAACCATTTAAAAAAAAGCCGGCTTTTATTTTTCAAAAAGGTGGTTTATAGATAATTCATATAAAATATGGATTAATTTATTTTTAATACACTTATAAATATTTTCTACTAAAAAAATATAAACTTCTATTAAATTTTGTCAAATAAATAAGTCCTTATAACTGCTAAAATGCAACTGTGAAGGTATTATGTCAGGGGGAAAAAATATAAATATTCGGAAGAATGCATTAAATTAGACTCTAAAGTATTGGTTTGGAATTTTTTAATATAGCAGCTCTACACATGCCACATATTTTAAAGATTATATGAAAGAATAAGAAAATGTCACACATCAAAATAGAAAATTCTTACATACTGTCATTTACTTATTAAAATTGATTAAAACTAAATAGCACACATGTATTTAATAACTGAAATTATCTCATATAATACTTGAGAACACCCAATAATAAGCAATTGATATTCTAACTTATAAAAATGATATATGTAGAAAGTTTTTCTGCTACTAAGCTGTTCTGTAACTTATTCCAGATATGTCCATACGGACAGATTAAAATCGTAGAATGAACAATGTTGAAAGAGAAATTAGGAAGGATGTAACATTTGAGGAAATTTTAATACATGTAAGTGCATAAAATGAAGAGAACAATTTAAAAAAAATTCTTCAAATAAAACTTGTTGAATTAGAATTTGAAAAGCTAGTTGCTATTTAAAATAGTGCATATTCATGCATAAATTAATGCATATGTTATTCATAACACTGTTTTAACCCTTGAAGGGCACCGGTATATAATATATACCACTTACTTTTAATCCCAAAATGCCACCAGAATTTTTGAATTAAATTTTGCATTTATAATGTACAGTCGTGGGGGAAAAAAAAAAGTAAACACCCCCTACAAACTCCTCAACAAATTATCGAACAAGAAAGTTACTGGTACCGAACGATTGGAAATAAAGTCTACTTTTAAATGATGTAAATAAAATTTGCTTAGGGGGCCATCTACAAATTCAAACGAACCATAACTTTGTTTTTTTCAATGGCAGTACACAATTCTGACAGCATAAATGAACTCTACACCCTTCAATTAGCCTAAAAACAAATTTTTATGCAATTCGTACCATAAGTTTCCGAGAAATTAATTATTTTAAAACGAGCGTATTTTTGTATCCAAATTGAAGTTCGGTACTCGATTGTTAACCGAGAGAGAGTTCTTGATCAAGGCACCAGAAGCACCACTCAAGCAGTCAATGAAGCCGGTTAGATTACAGGACAGCAGAAGAAATTAAAAAATATCTACTCACTTCTATCATAGATGGCCCCTTAAACCATCATTTTGCCATTTTTTAAGCATAATTTGAAAACTACTTGGAATTAAAATGTGAAAATTTGGATTTCCATGAAGCAGGACTTAATAAATCTAAATCCATCAAAAAAAAATTGTAGGTTGCAATTCATAATTTTTTCGAATATTAATTTCATAATTCATATCATAAAATTATAAAAATTGCAAATTCAGTGTATTTATGTTTGGGTATATTAGAATTATTGCTACACAAAAAATTAGCACATTAGGAGCATAATTTCAGGAGATATAAATAAAAATATGAAAATGTAATTTAACATTAGAAGCACTAAAATTTGAATGTTTATAATTCAAAAACTTATCATTCAAATAACTTGAAATTTGGTGTCTAGGCATAGTTTGAACCGAAGATTTGAAATATCTCGTTAAAATTGGGTATTGCTATTGAAAAAAATGAAGTTTGGATTCATTTTAATATGTAGATGGCTTCCTAAGCAAATTTCATAAACATCATTTAAAAGTAGACTATTTCCAATCGTTCAGTACCAGTAACTTTTGTTTGCAATAATTTGTTGAGGAGTTAGTAGGGGATGTTTACTTTTTTTTTTCCACGACTGTAGATGTAGAAGAACTTTTAGTTATTTTCAGATAAATTTGTTCATAAATCCTTGTATCAAACAATCATTTCAATATTTTAGCAACAGAAGTACTTTGCCCCTGAAAGGGTTAATAGAGAGAAATGATGTTTTTATTAAATGACTTTATGTGTGATTTTAAATAAATGTTTATGAGAAATAAAATAAGACATATATTAATATTCCTTAAAATTAGTTAATAATATATATGACTAAGCCACCATTGTCTTTTTTAATTATATAAAGCAGTAAAAATGAAAAAAAAAAAAGGCTGTTAAGGTCAGTATAAACCAGAGAAAGCAATTGGTATGGCCTTTTATTCCAATATTAATGTCTTCAATATTGAAAAATTGGGTTATATTGATTTCTACCTCAATTAAATGTCTTTAAAACTAATTAAAAAACACATAAAAATGTGTCATTTATAATTAAAATACTTCAATGCATAAAAGCCAATTCTGACCGAAAAAGGCCAATTTTGACCAAAAAAAGCCAGTTAAAATGAATAAAAGACACCGGCATGGCTTTTTTAATTTTTAGCCGGCTTTTTTGCAACCCTGATTCAGAGTATTTGAAAATGTAAAAATATACCATTATTTTCATTTATTTTTATTGTGATTACAATGACTTCCTATTTCCTTCCTTATATTCTATGTGCATGGAAAGTAAACTCTGCAATCTTGAGTAATATATGAGGGTATCAATCAGGGTTCTCACTGCCGAAATACGCCAAAATATTTCATTTGGTGAGAAAACTAAAGATTGAAATCGTCAAATTGCAAGTGATTTTTTTTGTTTGTTTGTTTCAGCCACTTTCTCAATGATGTTACTGTACGATTGAATCTTTCCTGTGTAATTCAATATTTCTGTTTTGATATTCTTAGTCTTTCACGACGAATCTATTACTGCCATTATTTGCATTTGGCTTTTAGTCAAAAGCCAGGGAGAACCCCTTTGCCAACTTTTATCGTTGTTCTTTGGCTACTTTTCTAAATCATTAGCTGTAGAAATATAATCCTAACAGTAAAGAATGTCAAAGTTGTTCTTCATCATCTTAAAAGTAATTTATGTCAAAATAATTATTTTTGAAAAGTTACGAGGTTTACGTTTTTCATCTGCCCCTGGGTTTTATACCTTACATTTAGAAAAATCTCCGTAGCAGGTAAAATAGTAAAAATTTCATTTATGTGCAATCAAAACTTACCGAACTATGAAACGTTGAATTTTATGGAATCTTAGTATTTTCTGGCACTAAAAACAGGAAAACGTCTTTTGCTTCATCCATATGTGAAAAGTAAAAATACATAAATAAAAAATAAATCTTGACAATAGTGTGTTTTTTATTAGTATTCTACAATGTTTCGAATACCTTAAAAAATCGTACTGGCCCTGATGGCACTTTTAAAGTGAAAATCATGCCCAATTCTCAGAAAATATTGGTAGGTACTTTGTAATTAAAGAATTGTAATTCATTTCTTTATTATTTACTTATTTGTGTTTAATATGTTGTTAAAATACTTTGACTTTCAAAGAATAGTATATAAATTTTAAATTCCAAAATAAAATTGTGCAGAAGTTGCTCGAGTAACAAGAGGATGCATAAATTTTACTTGCTCCAGGGCTCTGAATATATTGCTACGGCACTGATTCAAACACAAAAAACAGAACATGTTCCTGTAGATACACAGAATTAAAGTCAATATTTTAAATCTGATTATTAAATCAAAATTGCTAGAATATGGGTGGGTAAAGTAATTTTGAAATTTTGTTTTCTTATTTTCTTTCCCATAGATGCTTCATCTGAAAACTACACTTTTTTTAAACATAATTTTTTTTTTTTTTTTAGAAGTATGAGATGCAAATATTTTGTTTTACCAAAATTTCCTTTCAAAAGTACAGAATGCATAAATTATGTAGAGACATACATTATGCAAGTAAATATGGTGTTTTCATCTTGGATTTCGATACTTTTTCACATTACTTAAAAAATAAGAAAATTTATTATTTTAATCACTGATTTTTTTCTTTTCAATGATGAATTTTTGATATGAATCATCTGATTAAAGCTGGCTTGTTTTTTTTTTTTGTTTTTTTAAGAAGTCAAAGAAATTTTGTGATACATCATGATTTAAAAGCTATTAATGATTCATTATTTTTTTCATTTGATATTAATTAGCTATAGTAATGTGAATCTGAGCAAGATTTGAAATAGATTTTATAACAAGATTTCAGTTGTATTTTACACAAAAATATGTTAAATAAATTAACATATGTAGATGTGAAATCTAAATAGTAATACACAATTTAAAAAAGCTAAAGACCTTTAAAAAAACTTAAAAACAAAAGCCAGTCAGTTTGGTTTTTAAAATAATGACTGCCCTTTTTGTTGGCCTGTCCAAGATGTACACTGTGCATATCAGGAAATCATAATAGATTACTAGCTACAACAACAATATTTATATCTAGGGATGTACAGAATATTTGGTTAGGCCGAATATAAAAATATTCGGCCAAACCAAATACTTAAAAAATCTATTTTCAAACTGCCAATAAATAAAGATATTCAAAGACACTCAGTAATCTGCAATCGAACTTTCGATTCCTTTTTTACTTATTTCATGTTAAAAGTTTTTGGATGTACTCACTGGATGGCACCACTGCATTTTTCCAATCATGTAATTAGCCAAGATAACAAATTTTCTCTCACACATGAAGCTAGGAATTGGAAAAGTGCTTGCTAAATGGAGGAATCCCCTTTTTGAGAGTGTCTGTTATGAAGAATTTATTGTATATAGATTTTTCATTTAAAAAAATATTTTAGACATTCTTTTTAAAAACCGGGTCAATCAACCCTAACTTTTGCTTTAAAATATTTGTTTTAGAATATAAAAAAGTATTAAATTTATTTTAATTCACAGAAGCCATAAAGTTGAAAGTTTTATTAATAAACGAAGTTTTAAAACTATCCTTTTTTTAAATAATAACTCGGAACATAGATTACTTTTTTTAGTGCAAAGTTTACATGTGAAAGGTCTTGTTCATCAAAATGAAAGTATTTGTGTTATACCAGGGGTGCATAATATGTCCGATCCGGCGATCTAGGATCAGGGGGAAATTATATAGTAAAATATGCAATTGATTTCGATTTTAACAATGAATTACATAATTCTTCATGATAGAAAAAATTTCACTACAAATAAAAAGACCCGTATGGCGACTTTCACAAAATCGATCTCAGAATAATATGTACCGTATATACTTACACATGGGTTGAGAAATTAAAAAAAAAAATTATCTACGGTAATACAGAATTTATGTAAGCCTATAACATCGTAAAATTTTGGGGAAATTTTTATTTGAGAAATGTTGGAATTTCTGCACCCCTGTGTTACACATTGAGGAATTTCAAAGAACAGACGATAAAATACATATTCTTTGAATCAGAAATTAATCACATAATTCAATAAAATATGTAGAATGATTTTTATGCATTCAAAGTAAATCATAACTCTAATAATTAAAAACTCAGAAAACTGAATATGAATAAGTTTTATTATGACCAAGAAAAGCCTTGGTTCAGATCAGATATAGTGCTGATCACTCGCTTCCAGAATTTAATTACATCTACATTAAAGCAAAATGAAAAATAGTAAAGTAAAAAAGGGTTGCAATAATTCTTGGCGATGACTCATTTTCGCCAAGTCAAACAGAAAAAAAGGGGGTTTTAACACACATGATGTAAAATGTTTTTAAATATAACTTTTTAATACTTTAAAACCCAGAAATGTAGGAGAATTCAGCTAGCTGAATATTCGATATTCAGTTTACCTGTGTGTCAAATATTCAGTATTCAGCTCAAAGCACTATTTGGCGTATTAATCCACAGTACTGGAAATGAATTATCTGGAATTCTGAAGAGCTTCTTTAGGAGAAACACTATATTTTTGAAAAAAAAAATTTCAAGAAATTTTTTGAAATATATATATATATAGGTAAGTATATATATAAAATCTTTTTTAAATGATTCCAACAAAAACACCAATTCAATCTGTATAGTATTCAATTTTCCTTTTCTAGCAAAATTCCTTAAATGCAGGAATCAGCTTGAAATATTTTCTCTCTGTGATCCCTTGTACATATCATAAAAGCTAGAAAATAATTTTTTTTTCAACCTAAATCTGTAGCACACATTTAGAAAAATTATGGTCTTTCAACAAAAATTCAGGAACTTTGCAGGAAGCAGAACCTAAATTTAATTATTTGGAGGCCTTTTACAAAGTTAAACATTAGGAATTTTTCAGAAACATAAACATATAACCTTGAGTATTTTAAAATTTCTTTTTTCTTTGTTCTATTATAGATAAATGGCAAAACAAGACAACATTCTCATTTTATTTCATGTAAAATAATAAGTAAAAAATGTACTTTACATTAAAATCTACCAAAATGTGTGAAGGATACAGCTTTAATATCAATGTGGTTAATAAGATTAATAATAAAAAGAGCTATGAGTAGCAAGTAAAGATGTAAAGATTTGAAATATTTTAACTGAATCTCACCTTCCACCTTACAAAAATTAACTAAAACTGGTTTGAAAAAGTACATTGCTAGATAGAACAAATACCTGTTTATGATGCTACATAAACTTTTTTCGGTTAGCCGGGCGCCAGTGTTATATATATATATATATATTTATATACATATATATTTACATATATATGTGTGTGTATATATACAATGTGTAAAGTACAGAACCATTTATCCAGAATGCTTGGGGTCAGATGTATTCCGGATAACTGGTTTTTCCGGTTAACTGGTTGTGCATTAAAGCAGCATCCTTTTGATAAGTTTTGTGGAATATGTGTGGTTGTGGCATTATTTATGATTTTAAATTAATAGATTACTTAGATTAAAAATCAAAGCAAGAAAGACAAAGTTAACCAGAGTTTAAAAAAATGTAATTTATGGGAATCCCTTAGGAACAGAAATTTTTCTGTTTACTCTGCATAAAAATTAAAACATCTAAAATACAACTAAATATGTTTTCTTTTCAAATACTAGATGTTGTCCTCAAATTATATAATTGTTTCAAGCAAAGCCTATGTCAAACTGGCAGTGTATGACACCTTTTTCTGCAAAGATTCTGAAATCAGTCTATCAGAAATATCATTCCGGATAACTGGTTTTCCGGTTAACTGGTTTCTGGATAAATGGTTCCATTCTGTATATGTATATTTACGTATATGTATGTACATAAATATGTATATACAACACTGGCACCCGGCTAACCGAAAAGTACACTTTTTTCTTATTTTCATAATTAGAAGTACTGCTTTCTGTATAAATTCTACATTTACTAATACACTGAAAACATTATTTGTATTAATTAACATTTTAATAGGAATATAGTATTACTTAGTATTTCAATTATTTTTAAGCTGTGCCTGATTTAGAAACAGTGGAGTAAGAAATATGAAGTCTAATCAAACATTAAAAGTTACTTACCAGCATTTTACTTGTGTATGTTTGTACCTAAGAAAACTTCCCGTACTGCACTGTCCTTTATATAATCAGACCTTGTGCAGCAGAGAAGTTCACCTGACACGTTAGTGCTTGTACTTTTCCCATCAGCTGACTGGTAACAAATATCTCATCTTTGGTAACATTATTAGATATTGTGGCGATGACATCTTGCACAGGTAGGAAGCAATCAAGCTAGTCTTTTGCTCTGTGCTATAAATCTCTGTTACTGTTCATGTGTTCTTCAGTTTAATCCTCGCCGCTGCACTTTTCCCTTGCATTGGTGACTTAGGGCAAATGGACACGGACCTTCATCAACATTATCTCCTCTTGAGACAAACAGATGGCAGCATTGAAACTTCCAGCATGCAAAACTAGTAAAACACTCACAGCACAAAAGCCTATGATGCCTACATTATTGTGTAAACAAAACAAATAGACCACAATGTCATTCAATTGATTTAAATATTTCATTAAAAAAAAGTTTTAATTTTACATATAAAGGTAAAGTATGAATATTGAGAAAATGTGGCAAAATGATTATAACAATCATTAATTAAAAATTAATACAGTAGACTCCCTCAAATCCACAAACACCTAAAATCTGCACATCTTTAGAAATGTAAACAGTGGAATTTTCATTTCAGATGTAAGGGCAAAATTACACAATTGTTTAGTTTTATTTCATCCTGTATTTATTTTAATATATAATTCTTAATAATATGACTGAACTCGTGTTTTTTTCATGAAATGAGTATATAGGGTAGATGTGCCAGTAATGGACACCCTTAAGGAATTTCTTTTAAAATTATTTTTTTATTAATAGTTATAGTTATTATATTCCAGTTTTTTCAATATTATATTAATCTATCAACAATATTTAACCATTCCTATGGTCTCATTTCCCAATATGAATTGAAATTTAATTTAAATAACAGAAATATATCAAAACACCCAAAAGCCCAGTAATGCACACCCCATAAAAAGTAATAAATATAATTACTTTTATGACTGTATTTACAACCAGAATTTATTGAATACATACTAATGAAACAAAATAGTTATTTTCAAATAAATTTAACAATTAGGATACCAGTAATTAATAAAATATTTGTGATAACCATTTACTGTTTGCATCAATTATTGTAATTATCAGAAGATCAATGTTTTAATTATTTTAGATGGATAGTTTAAAATACTAAATATCAGGCAATTACAGCTATCAAATTATTGAAATAGTGGAGAATTTAAAGGGTAATTAAAAAAAATTTTTGGAGTACAGCAGACTCCCTCAAATCTGCAACCCTAAAATCCACACACCCTCACAGATATAAACAATGAAACTTTTAGTTCAGATGTAGGGTCAAAATTAGAGACTTTTATTTTTATATCATTCTTACATATTTTAAATGCGATTCTCATTAATATGACTGAACTCATGTTTTTTCATGAAGGAAGTAAAAACTTATTTCCGAAAAAAAAAAAATCAAGATATTGATGATATTTTTGGTAATCACCAACTTTTTACCAAATATATTTACTACGTATTAATCAAGCTTTCTTGGTTATTAAGTCCGGCTAAACCTAAAATAAAACTTTCTTATTTTATGATTTTCATGTGAATTAGTAGCATACCTTTATGAGGAAAGTTGCATTGAAAAATTTTTAAAAAAAATGTATCTTCATGGTGTATATTTAATTATACTCGTACATTAATAACGACATTTATTTATAATGTTTTAAGCATTTTTAAAACCATCTTCTTAATTCTCATTTTAGTTCATTACTTAAGTATTTTAATATTCTATTATATTGTAAGTATTCATTATAATTTCAATTGCATTATAACATTCAAATTATGTTTTAAAAATGTAAACAAATCAATGACCGGAAATCCGCAAAATTCTAAAATCTGCACAACCTCCCGTCCCAAGCAGTGCGGATTTGAGGGAGTCTACTGTATTAGTGTTTAGTTTTGTCTCACTATTTTTAACAATTAATCTTCCAGAGACTACTTGATATATCATGTATAGTAATTAATATTACAAGCATGAAAGAAATGATATTGTGAGTTGAATATTTTTAACTGATGAGTATATGTAGAACTGATGTTTGAGGCCACTGATCTGCAGATTTACTAGTTTCATGAGTATTACCTGTAACTTTCATTATTATTATTTTGTCAATGATGATTAAGGAAACATTTAAGACAGAAAATAGATTTTTAATAGCTTCTGTAACTCAATTGTTTTTATTTAAACGGAGAGGGGATTAAGCCCTATGAGCCCCTCTTTGACTGTGGCTCTTAAACAAAAAGTTTTGGTGTTATTACATTTTGGTAAGTGTAATTTAAAAATTAAATTTGATTATTTAGGTTTGCAGTTAAGTCAAAATATTTTATGCACTATAAACATTACTAAAATTGCATTTTTAGCAATGTCTACATGGGGTGTGCATTACTGGAAAATGACTAACTGACCATCCCAGTAATGGACACCCCCTCTTAAAACCTTAAAAATAAATTAAATTTAGCAAATGGCCGTCCGTTAGTATATAAAATTCTAAGTTTTCTATTGCTACTCAAACAAAAACATTCAAATTTTGCAAGAAAATAAATAATATATAAATTAATTAAACGAAGCCAGCTCTTGGCCTCTTCATTAAGATTTTCACAGAAAAACAGCAAAACTTTGAAACATTATTTTCTACTTCCTGATTGGTTTGATTAAAAGCGTCAACAATAACTTAGTTTTATAAAACATACAAGGGGTAATTATAAAAAAAAAAAAAATTAAAGCTAAATAATTTATTAGTTATTTTTTCATGAACTAAAAACATCAAGGGGTGTCCATTACTGGCACATCTACCCTATATATTTTTTTAATCAAGATATTGCTGATATCACTGGTAATCACAATCTTTTTACCTAATATATATATGTATTAATCAAGTTTTTTTTTGTCATTATTATGATGATTTTGATGTGAATTAATAGAGAGTACTCAATGGAAAGTTTCATTGAATAATCCAAGGAAAATGTATCTCATCTTTTTTTATGCATGTTCAAATATACATTATTAATTATTTACTTGACCTTTACTTTTAATATTTTATTCAGTTTTTAAATTATCTCATCTTTTATCAGATTTGGGAATTAAACTTTTCCATTTTTCTAGCAGACCTTCATCTTTTGGTACGCTAAACAGGGAAAGTTTACTAGTTTTATATTTAGTGTTGCAACCAGGCACAAAACAATGCGTATCGCGTTTTTTAGCCATATTTAGTAATTTTCAGTGTTTTAAATTTATTGAAAACCTTTATCCTGCACATAATTTAAATATTTATCATTCGCTGTACCGTTCTCTGAATTCAAAACTTATACAATGTTTACATTGAAGAAAACTAGATGGCGCTACAATCGATATCTTGTTATTCAGCATCGTAGTACATTTATGGGATTCAATTTTTTAGCACTATTTTGTAGGTGATTTCAACTACACTTATGTAACTCTAAGTACAACGCCTAGAAGATAAACGGCTACAAAATAGTGCTAAAAAATTGAATCCCATAAATGTACAACAATGCTGAATAACAAGATGTCGATTGTAGCGCCATCGTAGTGATTTAAAAACGATAGTCATTCTAAGGCTGGGATTACGGTGCCTCGCTCGACCGTATCTTACGCTCGATCGTAGGATGGGCTTTCCTGCAATCGATCGTAACTTGGTATTGCGGTGCCTCAGCGTAAGTCCTCGTGCTTCGTCGTAAGTCCTCCTGCAGTCAGCCAATCGGAGGCAGCAGTTACATTTGTTGTGATTGCGCGCGCATCCACTTGCGTCTTATCTTACGGCTGCTTCCAAGCTGTCGTAAGATCGTGAGGCACCGAACGTAAACGGCATTACGGTGGCGACATTTCTAAATTCCAGACTTCTGTTCTGGCGTCCTTCAGAGCCGTTCTGATTGGTTGGCAGGTTCCAGATAAAATGGCCAGACGCCCGAGCATCGTTTGCACATATTCGAATATTTATTTTCAGCTACTATTTCGTTTCCTAGCTACTATTTCGTAAGTCCTCCTGCAGTCAGCCAATCGGAGGCAGCAGTTACATTTGTTGTGATTGCGCGCGCATCCACTTGCGTCTTATCTTACAGCTGCTTCCAAGCTGTCGTAATACCCTGTTCACACTGCGTTATCGGAACTCTCTTAAACCTCCGAACTCTCTGAGGGAGTTCCACAAACTCTCTGAGAGAGTTTCAACTTTCTTCGGGCTAGAGACAGTCACGACCATTCACTCTTGCTGACTGTAAAGCTTCGCATTAACTGATTGGGTGTTGCGGGCGGTTTTATCTTAAGCGCATGCGCAAACAACACTGTGACGTTCACTGAGTTATCTTAAGTGAGTTTTTCCATGTGAACAGGTTTCCAATTCTGGGAGGGTACCACCTCAAAATTAAGAGAGTTCGGCGGCCTAAGATATAAGTATCGTAGTGTGAACATAGTATAATACTATGTTCACACTACAATACTTAAGATATCTTAGGCCGCCGAACTCTCTTAATTTTGAAGTGGTACCCTCCCGGAATTGGAAACCTGTTCACATGGAAAAACTCACTTAAGATAACTCAGTGAACGTCACTGTGTTGTTTGCGCTGGAGTGAATGGTCGTGACTGTCTCTAGCCCGAAGAAAGTTGAAACTCTCTCAGAGAGTTTGTGGAACTCCCTCAGAGAACGGAGGTTTAAGATAGTTCCGATAACGCAGTGTGAACAGGGTATAAGATCGTGAGGCACCGAACGTAAACGGCATCACGGTGGCGACATTTCTAATTCCACTAGACTTCTGTTCTGGCGTCCTTCAGAGCCGTTCTGATTGGTTGGCAGGCTCCAGATAAAATGGCCAGACGCCCGAGCATCGTTTGCACATATTCGAATATTTGTTTTCAGCTACTATTTCGTTTCTGATGCTACATAAGTTTGATTTGAATAAATTATTTTCCGTTTTTAGACGGTGAAACTATTTTCTACTTGAAAGTATTCAAAAATACCTGTATAAAACGCACCTCCGTCATTTTCGTACTAAAACCGTTTTTTTTTTTTTTTTTTTTTTTTTTTTAAATCTTTTAAGATAAAGTCATAAAGACTTTCATAAATTTTAAATGTTATTTGTAATAAAAATTATTAAAAAATATATAATTTATATTAAAAACTCATTTTCACTTATAAAACGCCGCAGCTGCAGGGAGAATTTGCATATCTAAAGCATGACAAAATATAAAATCAGAATTTTTTTTTCTTTTTTTTAGGGGGGGGGACTGAGGGGGAATACCTTCTAACTGTCCCCTGAATTTGCAACTGAATCCTCCTATACCTCCATGAAACATATTTAAAAAATCCATATTCAGTGCTAAAAAAAGAATACTTTTCAGGGTTATTTTTATTATCAGGGTTACAAAAATAACCATCGTTTTATATTTTTTTTTTCATGGTTTAGATATGCAATTTTCCCCTGCAATTGCAGCGTTTTAAAAGTGACGATGCGTTTTTAATATAAATTATATATTTTTTATAATTTTTAATATAAATAACATTTAAAATTTATGAAACGATCTTTAACTTAAAATTTTTGGAAAAAAAAAAAAAACAGTTTTAGTATGGAAATGATGGAGGTTTGTTTTATACAGGTATTTTTGAATAGTTTCAAGTAGAAAATAGCAATTTCATCATCTAAAAATGAAAAATAAATTATTCAATTTCAAACTTATGTAGTATCAGAATGAGAATCGAAATAGCTGAAAACAAACAACCGAATATGTGCAAACGGTGCTCGGATGTCTAGCCACTGCATCTGAATCGGACCAGTAAAGCAGAACGGCTCTAAGGACGCTAGAACAGGTTCTGAAATACGCTAGAACAGAAGCCTAGTGGAAATAGAAATGTCGCGTTTACGTTTTGTTTATATCGTAAGTCTCTAAGTTGATCTTAAGTGAGGCACCGTAATCCCAGCCTTAAAGAGACTCTTTAACCTATTTCACGCCATTCCTTAACTAAATTAGCTTATAACAGACCAAAATATCTTATATTTATAGTTTCCGATATTTAACATTCTATAATTTTTGAAAACACAGTGTTTATATTGAAAAGAGTTACGAGATGGCACTCGTATCAGCATATTGCCGTTGAGCACTGTTGGAGATTTATGGGATACAAGTTTTTAGCACTTTTTAAAGCATTAATAGGAATAGCCGTTTTCCACACTGTATCTTCTAGGCGCTGTACTCTGGGTTACTGGAATCCTATCCCAGGATTCCCTGCCGAAATGAGAACAAAAATAATTTCTCGTTATCCTTACTATATATATCCTTCCTATATCTATGGATCTAGTAATACGAAAATCCCGCAGACGCCGCTGCGATCGACACTTGAAATTTTAGCAGTATCGTAGCACATTTAAGGGATGAAAGCGTAAAAAATAGCAACGTTAAAAGCACCAAAATTTTAAATTTTAAGCATACCGGTATCGGTAGCATATAGCATACCTTCCTCAGTGCTAAGGATGGCGGAAATTTGCTCACATATATAGGAGAGATGGGAATTCCAGTTAAAGGTTTATTGACCAATAGGAAAACAGAGGATTGCAGGCAACAGCCAATAGGAAAAAAGATGGGAAATGGAACCGAAGTAGTGACGGGGGGGGGGGGGTTAAGAGAAAGAAGTTTTTATGTAATATTTCCAACAGTCTGATAATGGGGGAATAGCGATTTCATAATTAACAATATTTTTTATAAATATGAAATGCTTCAAGGAAGTTAAGTTCGTGTATAGAAGTAGGTTTAGAGATTATTGAAGTCAAAAGTATGATTCATCTCCCAGCAATGTTTTGCAATAGAGGATTTATTGATTTCTTGTTTTTTAATATATTGTTGATGTTCTCAGGGACGTAGCTACAGGGGGGGTGTGGGGGGGTGCGACACCCCCCCACATTTGGTAAACTCGTATACATTCGGTAATTTCACTTTTGCTCAATCATTACATCATTTGGTTCTGATTTTTTTTTTTTTTTTTTTTTTTTTTTTAAGAATTTTTAAACATATTACAAAATTTATTACAAAACAGAAAACAATGTCAAAGCATGCTTAAAATTATTAAATATTTTCTAATTAGAAACTTCCTTTCTCATTGCATTATGTAAGTTTTTTTTTTCGCTCGAAGTCTATTGCAATTTCACTTTTTAACTATTTTATGGGCGCAAGAAGCGGAGGGAGGGGGGGGGGGGGGTGGTCCATGATACAGTATCCCTTGGGAGAAGAAATATACCTTCTTATTTCTATGCAGTATCCCTGTAAGCTAGGAGATTGGGGTAGAGAATATCTTCCCTTCATTCAAGAAAGGAACCAGGAGAAAAAGGCCTTGAAGGTAAATGGTACACGTAAAATGGACTCCTTGACCAATGCAAATGAAATTAGAAGGACAGATTTCTTGTTCGTTAAAATTCGTTTTGCTGGACTCTGAAAGCTATGGGGGGGGGGGGTATATTTCGCAGTCTTTTCGGGGGACATAATCTCGCCAGATGTTTACTGTTCTATCGTCTGTTTTTCAAAGCAAAATATAAGAGAGAACTGGGAATTTTTTCTTATCAAAGAACGGTGTAATAACATTACATCAGCGACTAGGGATGTACCGAATGGTGATTTTAACCGAATACCGAATATTCGGCCTAGAGGCGAACTGGATACTGAATATTCGGCAAGCCGAATTAACTGTTAGGCCGAATATTAACTATTTGGCCGAATAGTAACTATTTGGCCAAACACCATATATTCGGCTGGTCGAATATTTTAAAATTTTATGAATTAAAAAAGTTTCATATTTCATGGCTTCTTCTGGAGAATTAAACAAAGTGAATAACTTGTCTTTTTTAATTCTAAAACAGGCAACTCATCAAAAAATAACTTTTGTACCGAATATTCGGCCTACAGGCGAGCCGGATACCGAATATTCGGCTAGTCGAATTAACTGTTAGGCTGAATACCAAATATTCGGCTAGCCGAGTAGTAACTATTCGACCAAATACCAAGTATTCGGCTGCTCGAATACTTTTATATTTCAAAGATTAAAGGCATTAAAATGTTAAATTTTAAAACAATTTTATATAATATTTAATGCAGAAACATACATATTGATACACAAGAACTTTTTAAAGTAAACTTTATGCATGAAAAAAATCTGCTTTGAGTTATTTAAGAAGATAATTTTAAAATTTTATTAATTAAAAAAGTTTTATATTTCCTGGTGAATTAAACCAAGTGAATATATATATATTTTAAACTAGCAAAAATAACTTTTGTACCAAATATTCGGCCTGCAAGGCGAGCCGGATACCGAATATTCGGCTAGTCGGATTAACTGTTAGGCTGAATACCGAATATTCGGCCAAATACCAAATTCGGCTGGTCAAATACTTTTATATTTCAAAGATTAAAGGCATTAAAATGTTAAATTTTAAAACAATTTTACATAATATTTAAGGCAGAAACTTACATATTGATACACAAGAACTGTTTACAAGTAAACTTTATGCATGAAAAAAAAATATGCTTTGAGTTATTTAAGAAGAGAATTTTAAAATTTTATTAATTAAAAAAGTTTTATATTCCATAGCTTCTTCTGGTGAATTAAACCAAGTGAATATATATATTTTTTAATTCTAAAACAAACAATTCAGTAAAAATAACTTTTGTACCGAATATTCGGCCTACACGCGAGCCGGATACCGAATATTCGGCTAGTCGAATTAACTGTTAGGCCGAATACCGAATATTCGGCCAGCCGAGTAGTAACTATTCGGTCAAATACCAAGTATTATGGTAAATGATACACAAGAACTTTTTAAAGTAAACTTTTTGCATGAAAAAAATCTGCTTTGAGTTATTTAAGAAGAAAATTTTAACATTTTATTAATAAAAAAAGTATTATATTTCACACTGTAAAAAAATACGACGTTTTCCTGTAGGAATCGGAAAAATAGTTGCCCTTATCGTACCGGAAAAAATTCCGACACAGATCGGAATAAAATCCGTAAAATACCGTTTTATTGACTATTTCCTTTTTTTTTTACGGATTTTATTCCAAGCTGGGTCGGAAAATTTTCCGGTACGATAAGAGCAGCTATTTTTCCGATTCCTACAGGAAAACTGGTTGGATTTTTTTTTACAGTGCATGGCATCTTTTGGTGAATTAAACCAAGTGAAAAATATTTTTTTTAATTCTAAAACAAACAATTCGGCAAAAATAAATTTTATTACCGAATATTCGACTCGTCGAACTAACTGTTAGGCAGAATTCCGAATATTCGGCCAGTCGAGTAGTAAGTATTCGGCCAAATACCAAGTATTCGGCTGTTCGAATACTTTTATATTTCAAAGATTAAAGGCATTAAAATGTTAAATTTAAAAACAATTTTACATAATATTTAATGCAAAAACTTACATATTGATATGCAAGAACTTTTTACAGGTAAACTTTATATATTAAAAAAAATCTGCTTTGAGTTATTTAAGAAGAGAATTTAAAAATTTTATTAATTAAAAAGTTATATATTTCATGGATTTTCTGGTGCATTAAAGCAAGTGAATATATATATTTTTTAATTCTGAAACAAACAACTCAGGAAAAATAACTGTTCTATTGACTTTGATTTAGCAAGGAAGTTTTTAAAAGCATCTTAGATCAGTGTTTCCAATGGGCGATTATTTTCATAGATTGTAAACATACACATTGTTCCTAAAAAATTGTAATAAACTTTCAACAGAGATGTGGTCAAATGTGGTCAAGACAAAAAAATTTTGAACAAGAAACAACACATCACTCCATTTATTCCATCAAAATTACAATACATTCAGTCAAAAATTCTGGGTGTGCAACTACAAACCGAAACTGAATTTTCGTTCACAACTTTATCAGTAAATGAAGATATTTTAGCAAGATTTGTTTCATATTAATTTAGTTTGTACTAAATGTTATGATATCATTGAAAATGACTGAATTTTGGCCAGTGACGCAGTATAAATACTGTAAATTGCAATCTGAATAAAGGAATGCCTGCCTCATAGTTGTTTAAATATGAAAAGTGGCAATTTCCAGCACTTCTCATCATGATATTATATTTCACAGAAATCAAAGCAAGTTTGTTAAAAATATAGCTATGATATCTTCGTTAGGGTTAACAAATGAAAATCTAAGTTTGACCTCGAATGAGATGAGATACGCTTTATTTATAACTGAATAAGTGGATTGCGATTATGGTTTTCTGAACAAAAATTGTCCTTTTTGCTGTGTATTATCAACCATGAAAGTTTTTCTGTTTGATTAGAAACGCCCTTTTTGTGAAAAAGCAAGAAACAGATTATTTACTAGAAAAGGTTCAGGAACTTGCATTTTTACATTGTTAATTTCTATGAAAATCCCCATTAATGGTTAATTTTCTTAATACTTTACAAAAAGCAAAAATGTAAAAACATTCTCTTTTACTTAAATATGATTCTGTTTCTAATTATTGTGACTATATTTATAAGTTGACAGTTAGAAGTAGAAATTGTGTAAGATTTTTAAAAATGTTTTAGAAGTTTTTTAAGTATTCGGTAACATGGCCGAAGAGGTCGAATACAGAATAGATACCGATTATTCGGTACATCCCTATTAGCTAACTATATACAATAGTATTGTCTATCTTCGAAAAACTAAAAGTTTCTTGAAAAAATATTTAAAAAAGAATGCGGGAAAAAAATCCTTAAGGCTGTTCTCAAATCAAAAGAGCTACTTTCTGAGACATTTCTGAATTCATTTTTGTTCGGAAATTGGACGGTGTTGTTATTCAGAAACTATGTAGTTGAAAGACGTTTTCCATTTTTTTGTAACGCAAAAGATTTTTCAGAAAATATTGTCAAAAATATTGTTTGAATTCCAGACGCGGCAGCTCGAGAAAGACAAAAAACTTGTCGTCATGTGACCACAATTGCTTATAACTCGTTAAGTAATTTTATCAAAAACTGTAAAACTAGTTTCCATTGTATTCTGCTTCAACAGTCAGGCCTGCCAATATGCTTAAAAATGAGACAGAAAATGTGTCAGAAAATTTTGCGTTGTTGAGTAGGAAGCTCGAGAACCGCTTTAAAGAAAAATAATAATAAGATAGAGAACTATAAAACATTGGATTTTTTCCTTTGTAACTTAATATAAACCGACGACGATATGTTTTGAGATCTGGATCTGTTCTTGCTACATACGGAGATATATGCCGTATAAACTCTCTCTGGATTTTTTAAAGAAGCTCCGTATACCCCCTGCTTCTAAAATAAAGCATTAGCGTAAACTGTATCCATGAATGTTCATGACTTTATCGTAGGGATGCACAACCTGTGGCCCGCGATGGGATAACAAGTGGCCGGCGAATTTCGTCAATTTACAAATGACAAAAATTGCAATTTTTGATAATAGATTGCAGGAAAAAATCGCGAATTTTGTCAATTTTCCGCGGAAAACGCAAATTTCGTCAATCAGCTAATAATTGCGAATGTCATTAATCGTCTAGCCGATACCATTTGTATCAATAAAGGAAATTCCCGAGTTGCTAATTTCGTCAGCGCAAGTCAAAAATACCTCGAATTTCGTCGGTCGCGCGCGTGATCGAGCACGGGAAAATCGTGAGTTTAGTCAGTTTATTACGAGAAAAAGTCGCGAATTTCGCCAATTTGCCGAGAGAAAATTGCAAATTTCGTTAGTCAATTAAGAATTGCGATTTTCGTTGACTTGAGTGCGGAAAAATCGAGTTTCAGTTTCGTCAATCGGGCGCGGAAAAATCGCAAGTTTCTTAGATCGGGTGCGGTAAAATCAAGAGTTTCGTCGATCAGGCACGAAAAAATCGTGAGTTTCATCAATCGGGTGCGGAAAAATCGCGCGTTTCGTCAGTTTATTGCAATAAAAAGTCGTGAATATCGCCAATTTCCCGTGGGAAATTGCAAATTTCGTCAGTCATTTAAGATATGCGAATTTCGCTGATCAGGCGCGGAAAAATCGCAAGGTTTGTCGATCGGGCGTGGAAAAATTGGGAATTTCGTTGATCGGCTGCTGAAAAATCGTGAGTTTCACCAGTTTATCGCGAGAAAGAGCCGCGAATTTTGCCAATTTGCCAAGGATTTTAGTCAGTTAAGAATCGCGAATTTCGTCGACAGAAAAAATTGCGAGTTCTGTCTATCGAGCGTGGAAAAATTGCGAAATTTGTCGATCTGGCGCGAAAAAAATCGCAAATTTCGTTGATCGGACAGAGGAAACATCGTGAATTTTGTCGATTAGGTGCAAAAAATGGCAAATTTCGTCGATCGGCTATGGTAAAGTCGCGTGTTTCGGTAGTTTATCGCGAGAAAAGTTGTGAATTTCGACAATTCAACACGGGAAAAAATTGAAAATTTCGTCAGTCAGTTAACAATCGCGAATTTCGTTGACTGGGCGTGGAAAAATCGCGAAATTGTCGGTCAAGCGCAGGAAAATCTAAAATTTTGTTGATCGGCTGCAGAAAAATTGAGAGTTTCGTCAATTTATCTTCGTTCATAAAGTTCACATTTTCTTCGGCACTAACCACTTTCATGCCTATGTTTGTTTTTTAGCACTTTTAATAAAGCAAAATTTAATCCCCCCGAATAAAGTCAAGGAACATTTTCACTCCTTGAAAATAATCTTTGCTATATCTCTGTTATATATGCAAACATAAACTGTTGATATATCCTTGCCAACTGAATTGGATATGACATGTTGACTGGGTAAGGAAACCTAAAGGGATAAAGCTGCCACTCTTCTGAAACCATGTTTTTTATAGGCCACAGATCTCCCCGAAATAGAATAATCTCTGTTTTACTGATGTGGCCCTCGACAACCCAGGAATTTTTGTAAGTGGCCCTTCTCTTAAAAAGGTTGTGCACCCCTACAGTATACCCTTTGTTTTTTTACGACTGCAACACTGGTTCTTGTCATTCAGTTCGAAAAGATATTTTTTATTTATGTTTTTGAACTTGTTTTAAAATCATCAGTTATATTGATATATATAAAGACAAGAGCACTGATGATAAGCATTAATCTTTCTTCTAATTGGCCTTTTGAGACACACATTTACTTTCTGCTGCAAAAACTGAAAGCAGTATTTTTCTTAGTTTTCTGAAATGAAGGGATCTCAAAGTTAATTTAAAAAAAATCCTTTGACTTGAATTAGTATAATTCATGCAACAGAATCAACGCAACAGCTCACAAAAAAATGCAAGCAAAGTAATTTTGCAGAAAATAAAATAATTTTCCACTCCGTCTATCTATACCCTCTCGCCCCTTTCCCTTCTCCATCGAAAAAAAAAACCTTTTTGTGTTCAAAACTCTTTTTTTTATTGAAATTTAAATGACAATATTTAATTTTATACTTATGCTCAATTGCTCAACATGATATTTGACTATTTCAATTCTGCTAACTTTCTATGTTACGAGTTTCAGTTTAAAAATTCAACAGAAAAAATATCCTACAAATAAAATGTAGCTTTGATTAGCCACATTTTGTGGTTTTTAAAAACTATTTAAAGCTGTTCTGAAATCGTAACTTGCATCTTTTTTTTACACTTTCGTGAAGAAATTTTCATTTTTAAATGCGCGAAATTTGCAGATATTCTTTCTTATTTGTAAACGAATAGCGTTTCTCTTTTTTTCTATAAAGGTAACTGATTTTTCAGAAAATGGTGCCAAAGTTGACGTTTGGAACAGATTTTTTTGAAACGTGACAATCGGCAAAAGATGATTATGAGGTAGCAATTGATTATAACTTAATATGTAACACATTTATCAGAAAATTTAAAAATGCTATTTGATTTCAAAGCACTTCATGCCTCATGCCTGTTGATTACATGATTACTTAATTGATTGCTGATTACTTAAATGTGTTAGAAAATTTAACATTCTTGAGAGGAGTAAAAATATTTTTTAAGGACAAGTGTTTGTTTTTTTCATAAACGTGGCATTAATACAAAGTTAAAAAACTGTTTAGTTATTTCAAATCTGAATCCGACTCCGTGTATAGTGTATTTGATAATTTTGATCATATGTGATAGAAAAATGTACCGTACTAGAAAACAGGAATTCTGCTTTTTCAGAATTTTGTGTCTTCCCTGATGAAAAAAAAATATATATGACTTACAACACGCGCTTTTATTTTATGTAAAATGAGGTCATTCGCATCCACTTAAGAATTCCACATACGATCCACTCTTAAACATCTACAGTAAAATATGCATAGGACGTCACTATCGCGAAATAATACACAAATACAGCAAAAAGATGCCGTAATTAAAGGAACTCGACGCAAAAAAAAAAAAAAAAAAAAAAAAAAAAAAAAAACGGCTGTCTAATGACTCATAGACCTTCATTTGTTTGTAACATTAATATAGACACTTAAAATTAAATATAGTTTATAAAAGCTCCATATGTTTTAACAGAAACGATTCGTTTATATTTTTTCAAAATAGCACGTATTTTAATTACATTTTCTTTCGGCTGTTATGAAAAAATGGCAGCAAAAATATATGAGTAATATTTTACAACTATTTTTCCTTTAATTTCTACAAAAATGGAGTACTTCCGTTGACAGTATTAAGCAAATGGCCCCAAAAACTACAAAAGTCAATATTTCAAAAATAAATGGAGATGCAGTTTTTAAACAAATTGCATTTAAAAGTACTTTTTTCCCCAATACGATGGTATAGAAAATTGAAAATGTGTGAAGCTTAGAAGTTTAAAAAATTGCTATAGGGCATTTTGATATGACGTAAAAAAGGTAGAACACAAATCCGCCAACTGCGCACTCGACTGCACATATTCTTGGCATCTTTTGAATGAATTCAGGCTTACCATATTGGCTTCTTTTTCGCACATTATGCGATTGTCAAGTGCTTCTGTACAACTTTTTTTTTAAGAAAATGCCGAAGTGTGAAGTGTCATTTTTTGCAAAACGTGTATTGTTGTTATCGTCTAGCGTATAGAAAAATAAATATAAACGGAGAAACATATACTAAGTAAGTGTTTTGTATATTTTTTTCTGTTTCATTTTCTTTCAGACTAGCTTTTATTTGGTATCTCGTATAATTTTTTTTTTGTTTATGTCAATATTAAAAAATTTTTCGTGTTAGATATGATCCTGTTACTTCTACTGCTTTTGCTCAGTGTAATTTTACGAATTTAATATTATGATTAAAAAATTTGTAGTCATATGTAGAGTAATATTAACATATATTAGAGGTAGGATATATCTTCGGATCAACGACATACACAAGATTGTTTTAGGTTGGAGGAGGAATGAAAAGTGCATAACTTTTTCAAAAAAAGTTGGTTCTTTGAAAATAAAAGACTTACCTAATTTTACAGATATCAAAAGCACATCTGTGAAAATAAGTATTCATGTACTTTTATTTAAAAGAAAATCGTCGTAACTGAAAGCTAACCCCCACACCAAAATATAAGTTATGTGCTTGAGTTGAACTCTTTTATTGTTGTTAAATATCGATAACTTACAAAACTGAATGTTTTCAGTGGATATGGTAAGCAGTGTTAGGGAATAAACGGTTAAAAATGAGGTGGATGAAATTTCAATAATCAGTTTAATCACAATCATTAACAGCTTTTTATATTTTTTCCATCTCTCAGTGCTTTTTAAAAAACTTCATACTTTTCTCAGAGATTAAGGGAGGGGTCGCAATCCTCTCCATGCTTCAGAATTCTAATACACAAAAATGTCAGTAGGGTATCTAGGATTTTGTTCCGAGAAAGTGGAGAGCTGGGAAATGATCTTGTGTACACAATTATGTAAAAAATACAGATTTTGAGGGGGAGGGAGGTACGGCTACTGTAGCCTCTCAGCTCCCTTCTTCTTGAATTTGTCCCTGATAAATGCTATTGCATATCGTCAGTGTTTTTTAGTTTTATGAGTGGTCAAATTTTATATGCGTAATCCAAGCTGATGCATGAGCAATATGAAACGTGGGAAAAAATGCATGTGTATTCTTATTATTTAAACAATACGTGCGTTTATTTGTATTTGATTTTTATGTAGCATTTCTAAGAAGTTACAGCCTGAATGTATAGTGAGATGACTTTCATATAATAGACAGATTTTTTTTTTTTTACTCCCAATTTTTGATTAACTTTTAAATGTTTATAGGAGGCTGAATTTTAGTTACAGTAATGCAAAAAAAATTGTAATGTTGCCTGACTATGGGTAAGTAATTCATCTAGTAGACTTATTATAACTATGCGATACAGTGTTTGTATACCATTCTATGGTAAGGGTTTGACATAACTATTGTATATTTAACCCGTTTGCGATGAATGTCTTTTACAGAATTTTTAATCTTTTCCCACATAGCCTTTTTAGTTTGCAGAAGTCTTGCTTTGAAAACTTGCAAAGTTGCAGCAAGCTCAGCATGACAAGACTGAAATTTCATAACACAACTGCAGCAAGTTAATGCAAACGCCAAAGTCACCACACTTTGAACTTGCAGCTAACTTATCGTGCAAATTAAATTCATGCTGTGTCCAAGTTATTGCAAAATAAGAGCAAAGAAGTAATCAAAAATACTGCAAACTTACTGCTAAGTAATAATCTTTCCATGCCACATCAACTGTTTAGAACTGTTAAGTTTAACCCCTTCGAAGGGGTCCATAGACCTTACCAGGTCTACTGATACATACACACCGTTAAGGTACATGCATTGTTTTTACCACCATAAATAAGTTAGGGTAATATTTGTACATTTCAATTCAATCCTTTTTTGGTATTTGATAAGTATAGCGTTTAATAAAAGCAGTGCCAAACGAATAAAATTTCTGTGTATCTGCTAATTATCTATTCTCTCAACAGAGGGATTTTTGCTTTCGTCACTTTTGTGAATTAAAGACAGTCTTGCCATCAGTTTCATAACAAACTACTCATGTAAGTGGGTGATGGTATACCCTGCGGAAGATTTACTGCGAATTTCTCACGACAATTTAATATCAGAAAAAATCAAACTTGCTGCTAATGTTCATGCTATCTGGGTTATCACCGGTTTTTCAAAACAGAAAATTTTGCCTAATTGAATTGAGAAAATGCCCTGATTAAATAAAGCAAAATTTACAATAAAAAATAACTGGTGGGAATAATCAAGGATTCTGAGCAATTTATGAGTCAGGTATATGTGATGCTCATCCCCAAGGTGTTAAATTGATCATTAATTTATCTCTCTCTCTCTCTCTAATAGGATATCATAGTTTTGGAAGATTGTGTTGCAGTTCATCTAAAGCCAAGAAGTAGTTGAAGCTTTCATGGTATTGTAGAAAAGATGAAGCTCCCTTAAGAACCACCTCTCTGAAGATGAACAGAAGAGGCCGAGAGCTTAAATCTGCTGTTACCTGACGTGATTGAAAAATAATATTCATACATTAAAAGCAATTATTGGCCTGGTGAAAATCTCTGGTGGATAGAGCCTTTTTCATTGATTTCATTGAAAAGTGGCCGTTCACTAGGGCGTTTTGCCCGGATCGTTACTCCGAAAAAAATGAGAAGAAACAGTAAGTTGATTTCATTTCTGTCTCTTAAACCATATTTACAATAACTCTCCTCTTTAAGTTCTCAAACTCTTATTTTCAAATGCCACTTTCATAAATTAAAATTTTTTTACCAATGAGATAGATTGTAAATACAACTTTGTTTTCAACAAAAGTAAGATTCTAATTTTTAAGGCCATGACAGGTTTTGAGATAGCTTTTGCCCCCTCCCTTTCTATGCAGACTTAGATAAAATGTAAAACTGTCTGCAAACTCAAATAATTTCTTAAAAATTTTCTGCAGAAAAATGTCATGCCCCTCCTAAGTCCTATATCGCCGCTAACAGCAAAAGTAAAAAAGTTTTCTTTACAATCCCTCAGATTACGTTACATGCTCTCACCCCCCCCCCCCCCCCCTCCAGTTTTCTGAATTAGACTTTATTGAAAAGAGGATAATGTTTACTAAGATATTAAAACCGAATTCCCCTTTCGAATGTAAAAAAGTCACTGCAAATCGCAGAGAAATGCTAAACAAGCGCATAAACTTTTGCTAAAATTTCCAACCAATAAACTTTATTTAAAAGAGATCAACATTTAACATTTACTTTTCAACACAAAATTTATTTTTAATCTGTTAAATTAACCTGCAAAGCGTAAAATAATCTGCAGCACCTGCTTCGGTACTGCACTGTTTCTGCTACCGGCCCTGGCAAAAAAACAAAAAAAAAAAAAGCATTGTACTTGCCGTTCCGGCATAAGCCCCACACTTCCAATATTTTTAAGTTTTAAAAATATATATGCCATGGCGCTTCTTCCATGGTACATGGCAAATAATTTCTAGATAGCTTTTTTTATCTGCAGACCTTCTCACAAGTCTGCAATGGGCCTTGCAGATTCTCTGCCTGGGATCTTAAAAATTTTTTTTATGAAAAATTTGTAAAAAAAAAACCCCATCAGAACTGTTTGCAAACTTTGAAAATTTTCTGCAAACGGCGTTCGCATGTTCGTCTATATTATCTGACCCTGTTTCTATGTATGTAGGTTAGAAAGAAATGTCCAAATCAAATATTTTTTTTAATTCAAAGTTCATTCTAAATAGAATTTAAAATATTTAATTGGTGATTAAGTTACATTATTAAGTTAAATTATTGCATTTTTAAAATTTACGTGAAAAATTATAAACAAAAATCAATTTTAATTCTAGAATTCAACATTTTCGCATTTAAGTATATGAAGTCACAAATTATGTTAAATCTCTATTTTTGGTGATAAGAACAAAAAATTTTTTGCTGAATTTCAACCCCATGGCTCGAGATGTTGCATCATCTTTAGTACACCATTGACCTTATTAATAATCAGGATGGCCTGAAATTATTCCAAAATCCTACGGTGCTGAATTTTCCAGCGCAACCAGCTTATAGCGTCAGGTCATCACTAGCAACCGTAACTGGGACGATCATTGATGGAAAAGCCGCATCGCTACCTTGTATATCTACATATGGCAAAAAATCAATTTAAAATAAAAAATGAACAGAATATTTGGTAGTTTTCGGTTAGCCAGCGCCAGTGTTATATATACATATTTATATACATACATATATGTAAATATACATATACACATGTTGTATATATACTACATATAAATATATATGTATATATACATACATGTATGTATATGTAACACTGGCACCCGGCTAACCGAAAAGTACCGAATATCTTTATGCTTCTTTTAAATTTTGACAAATGTCTTTAGCTATATATTTTGTAACAAAAAAAAAAATTATGATAGCCGGGAAACAAAATATTTGTAAATGTAAATTTACTTTTTTTGTATAATTTTTTTTTTCTTGAAATAAAATTCAGAATTTATTTATGTATTACTTTTTAAATGTAAATTCTTTTTAAAATTTAGGAAATTCGATTCAAAACTGCAGCTTTGACAGCATTTTCTAAAAAATCTTCTGCCTTTACAGAAAAAACAGTTAAATTACATAGATTGATTTAAGTCTATATTTTTAGTTAGAGAAATTTACTTTTTTTAGTCTTTCACTTCTGTTATTGATAAAAGATTCGACACACACATTAACTAGCAGAAGATTACAAAAAATAAACCTTTTCATAAAATGAGCTTGCTTTTCATTATCTTTTCTTTTCCGTGCCCTCCTGTTTCTATAATAATTTCACACTTTTTTCTTTTCCGGCATTTTGGTAATATAACTTTTAAATTAATATTTATCAATATAGAAAAAGAAGAATAAATAATTTCTATGATTCTCAATAAGACGTTACCCGTCAAAGGATCTGGTGCCAGCAACGGTTGCATTGTCATTGGACTACCTAGCCGGCAGAGTTTGGTACAAATTAATTCTAAAACTGCCAAAGTCAAAATTAATCACTAGTAGCCTTTCCCGATGGAGACGAGTTGAATAGGGGTTTGGTTTTGTCTTCCACATCATAAGGACGCCAAGACATAAGGTCTGTATGTGAAAATTCAGTGTCCTTTAATTGTTGTTTAAACACAAACTAGACCCCTCTCCCACACCAAGCAGATCCCGGCCTGGGCCTGGCTATAAAAAAGGGTAAAGGTTAAAAAAAATAATATTTTTTATCAATGCTCTTTTGCTCGCTCCTTACATTGGTTGGCATGTTTGGCATATTCAGCCTACAGGTGAACCGAATATTTGGCTGAATGAATACTTTTACATTTTAAAGGCATTAAAATGTTAAATTTTAAAACCATCTATTGAAATGGTGGCAACTCATCAAGAATAACTTTTCTACTCTCTTTGATTCAGCAAGGAAGTTTTTAAATGCATCCTTGATCAGTAACTGGAGTTAGCAATCATTTGTAGAGATTGTAAACAAACAGACTGTTCTTAAAATCTTTCAACAAACATTTCAATCCATTTATTCCATCAAAATTACAATACAATCAATCAAAAACACTAGGTATGTAACTACAAGCTGAAATGAAATTTTCGTTCACAGCTTTATCAACAATGAAGGTATTTTAGCGAGATTTGTTTCATATTAATTTTGCTTCTATTAAAGGTGATGATTGAAATTGACTGAATTTTGACCAGCGACACAGTATAATTACTGTCAACTGCATTCTGAATAAAAGAATATCCAGGTCATAGTTGTTTAGATATGAATGGTGGCAATATACAGAACTTCTTATCATATCATATTTCACAGAAATCATAAGCAAGTCAGTTGAAAATATAGTTTTGATATCTTCATTATTGTTAAAGGAACAAACAAAAATCCATGTTTGATCTCGAGTGAGATGAGATACACTGTAATTATAACTGAATAAGAAAATTGTGATTTTGATTTCTTGGACAAAAATTGTGCTTTTTGATGTCTATTATCAAAACTCTGAACGTTTTTCTATTTTGTTTAGAAACACTCTTTTTGTGAAAAAGCAAAAAACAGATTATTTACTAGACAATGGTCAAGAACCTGCATTGGTAGATCATAAATGCCTATGAAAATCCTCATTAATGGTTAATTTTCTTAAGTGATACTTTACAAATAGTAAATAAATAAAGTAAAAAGATTCTCTTTTATTTAAATATGATTCTGTTTCTGATTATTCTGAATATGTTTATAAGTTGACAGTTAAAAGTAAAAGTTGTGTAAGATTTTTGAAAATATGTTTAAAATTTTTTTAAGTATTAGATTTGTACAAACATTTTGATATTCGGCATAACTGAATAGAATGAATATTCAGTAACATGGATGAATACTGAATAGATACCGAATATTCGGTGCATCTCAGGGCTCGAAATGGAAAAATCCACGAACCGAAACGCTATTTCAAAATTATTGTTGACTAATTTTTTTTTAAAGTACAGTACAGTCCCGCTTAACCGAGTTTCTGCTTTAACCCAGTTATTTTCTTTTGATGGACTGAGAGCTTCCATTATTATGAAACAGGCATTACAAATGAAGTGTTAGGTGAAGATGAAAGAGCAGCCGTAAAAAGTTAGAACTCTGATTTTCTGGTCAGAATGGGGGAAAAAATGGCCAGAAGAAAATAATCCATCCCAAAGGTATAAGTTCGATTTAAAAAACTATTTAATACTTTGAGCAGAAAGAAGAGGCTACACCTACAATTTTCATTTCACTAATAGAATCATATAGCTGCCAATTTGTACGGTTTTGTTATCTCTAAAATTGAATACAAATTTTTGCCGTATTTAATCGTTGACAATTGTTAGATTTCGGCGACTGAATTAGGCAAAATTTACTGGTAAGTTTTAGAGGGAAGAAAAAAATCTTAGAAATTGGTAGCTATGCAGTAGCGTCAGGCTCAGACTGGCCCCTCGTCCACGGAAAACTTCGCGCCCCTAAGTGCCTTAAGCCGCTCCAATATTTTTTCCCAAGTTGTGCACATACATTCGGACTAGTGTACTAAATTTCGAGGATTTGTTTAGAAATAATCATCAGAATAATCATTAGGGATAATAGGCAAACAGCACAAGAGAGGTATTTTTTATCGCAAAGAAATTAAAAATACATCGAAGCAATTTCAGGATCGGAAACCATTGGTGGCATCTTTGAATACTATTGAGGGGGAAAACACGCAGAGAAAGCTTAGTAGCTACAGCGCCCTGGGCGAGATTTATTTCATCACTTCTTTGAATGATAGGTTTTAGATTTTAACCAAATATTTTGCATATTTTCAGGCCTTTAGCTTTTAGTACCTTGTTCCTACACTTTTAATGACGGCCATGATTGCTCCTACAATTGAAAATATCTTGAGACAAGAATGTGATAAATATCAGAAGACAAAAAAACTATTTGTGCGGATTTCGTTTTTGGTTGAAAAACATGACCTTTTTTTTCGCGGAATACAAATTTGATAACACTTCTGGATTACAATCCCCCAAACTGTGGAATCCCGCGGTTAGCGTTTTTTCATTCGCAAAATCTACACCATAATTTTCAGTTAGTAATCTTTGTTTTATTTAATGACAGATTTTCCATGGCTAAATAAATATTAGGAAATTCTAGTATGTATTTTAAATAAAAAGTTGTTTGAATTTAATCACGGAAAAATTATGATTAAATAAAGCGATGACTACTATTCAGAAATTATGATAGGTTTTTCGAAAAAAAAAACGCTGCCACGGGATCCTGCAGCTTGTATGAATACAATTCCTGGGGCATTTCTCTCAATTGTATAAACTTAAATATTTCCCTTGATAAAGGTATATATAAATATTATACAGACATACAAACAATAAATACAATAAACCCAACTGGAGTGAAAAATTAGCCAGAGCCAGGAATCGAACCCGGGACCACAGTATACAAGACTGCTGCTCTAACCACTGAGCTACTCCGGCCGATGCCTGAGTCTGCAATTTCTCACTCATAAACCATGTTGGGGAAGTCACCAGCCATCTATACGACAGCCTTGGATGACAGGACAACGATGAATAGATTTTACTATTACATCGATCTACGATAATTATAATAAAACACTCATACTACAATATATATTAAAACACACATACACACATAAATAACGTCTGCATTCAACAGTTAAAGGTATATATAAATATTATACAGACATACAAACAATAAATACAATAAACCCAACTGGAGTGAAAAATTAGCCAGAGCCAGGAATCGAACCCGGGACCACAGTATACAAGACTGCTGCTCTAAGGCTGTCGTATAGATGGCTGGTGACTTCCTCAACATGGTTTATTAGTGAGAAATTGCAGACTCAGGCATCAGCCGGAGTAGCTCAGTGGTTAGAGCAGCAGTCTTGTATACTGTGGTCCCGGGTTCGATTCCTGGCTCTGGCTAATTTTTCACTCCAGTTGGGTTTATTGTATTTATTGTTTGTATGTCTGTATAATATTTATATATACCTTTAACTGTTGAATGCAGACGTTATTTATGTGTGTATGTGTGTTTTAATATATATTGTAGTATGAGTGTTTTATTATTATTTCCCTTGATCTCTAATTAGGATAAAAACTTTGCAAATCATAGGAAGAGGGTGCTGAAAAGAGTAAATTTACTCAATTATTTTAGAGATTTTTAGGCTAACAAAGTGGCATTTTTGGTGTACTTTCTGTGTATAATTTTTTTAGTAGTGCAACATTAATGCAGCATTTTACGGATACATAAAGTCATTTTTTTAAGGACACAAACGCAAAGTGCCTCTTCCTACAAAATACATAACTCGCCTTATATAAATGTTGTAAGTGTAATAAGCATAATTTTCACAAGCAATTGTTATTTTCAAATTCCTTAATGGGATGTGGATTTGAATGTTTAAATATCCTTATGTTTCAACATTTAAATACCTTATAATATGTGGTACTTTTTATAAAAGAACAAAAGAAGCACAAGCTTTAGTTTTCAAAATTTCTACTTTTATATGAAAAGTATTATACGTATTTGTTTTAGATACAAAGAAATTTTAAGCGAAGTTTGCATACTGAATTTTTTTGTGTATCATGAGGGAGACACCAATAGATACCATTTTTTAAAATTCTACTTAAAAAAAAAAAAAAAAAAACTGTAGTAAATAAAAAGTAATTGTTGCCGGATTGTAACAGAAATTGAATTTATCTCATTTTAAACTGACTGATAAGTAATTCATTTTATAAAGAAGTATACTTAAAAAAAAGGGTTGAAACCCTTAGCAGCACCGCAGCAACTCTAGTTGGTGCCTGGTGCGAAAAATTTTGTTAGTTTTTGTACAGATTTTCAGTGCGTCAATGGGGATAAATGGAATAAAAGTGGTTACCCTTGCTAATTCAGCTGAAAATCTTCGTAAAAAAGTCTATAGATACAACTGGCTGTAAATAATGTCTACTAATTATTGTTATATATAAATTATATTTCCGAACTCGTCTACATATTAAAAATTGCACCAATTCTGAATTTACAAACAATAACGCCCATTTTTGGCACCTTATTTTTGGTTACTTTAATTTATTAATTTTTGCATGCAACAAAGAACAATCGTTTAAAACATCAATGTGTAAGTTTATAGCTAATTTGAATAATTAGTGTTCGAGATACGGAAAAATTTTGTCTTTCCATAATTTAAGGGGACCGTCTTCTTTTATCAAAAGAGCCACTGAAAACAATCATAGAAACTTAACAGAAATACTTTGTAAGATTTTATTTAATATAAAGTTTATAATAAATTTAAAATTCCTGTATCATTTGACTGGTGAGTAATTGAGTGTTTTCGGTTGTAACATATTTCATTTTATTTTCCGAAACTTATGGATAAACCCCTAACACTTTTTGTTTTATAACTGTATTCAGATTTAAGAAAATTGTATAAACTCTATCTTTTTATTTGCTGGTAAAGAATCAATTAGGGTATCAAAAGTGGATGTTACCATTTGAAAAATCAACGTTCACCATTTGAAAAATTAACGTTCGTGCATTTTTTAATACCTAGACAATCTCCAAATTGGTATCTATGTCGTTTTTATACAGTCATTTGCAAGAGAATTGGTAGGGGTGATCACTTTTTTCTCCGTCAGTCTTATAAGGTACCTATTAACAAAATAATAAAGTCCTATCCATCAGTCATCTACTACAAAGTAATCTGTGTTCAACTCGGAACTTTTAGATATTACTAGATTCGTTTTAAAAAATTGCGTAGCATTGTGTAGATTTGATAGAACTTTAAAATTGCACGGGTGATATATCAAAGTCTTCTATCTAGACTCAGAGATGTAATATTATAGCCACTTTTATTCTTGGTGCTGTGTGAATGTGTTAAACCTTCTCAAGCCAGGAAGAACACAAACAAGAAAAATTTACATGAGTTCGCTAAAATTTTTGCGCCCTCTGAAAATACAAGGTCTGCGCCCTTTTCCCTGGCCCAGTCCGACCCTGAGTAGCGTAATACTGCAGCAATATTGGCATTCAACAAACAAAAAACTATCAAGGGCTTTTTCAAATAAACAATTTCATTCTCCGTTTTTCTTAAAAGTAACGGAAATGTACATCAAAGAAATGTTACTAGTACCATAAAAATGAATGAATTAACACTAGAAAGACAGTGACGGTCATTTTGACCGCTACCAAATGAATTTATTTCGGTTTGAACCAGAAATTTCTTTATAAAACTAGTTTCGAAGGTAATAAGGAAAAAACTAGTTAAATAAATAAGTTAATAATTTAAAATAAAAATTCTGGCGCGAATTTTTATAAAATTTGAGTAAAATTCCCCGTCTTTCAAGTAATAAATGTAAATTTTAAGTGAAAATTTATATTTGAGTGAAATTTATATCTCCTGAGTTGGTGATGATTTGTGTAAATCTGGTTTATACAAGTTTTTTGTTTATCTGAGGTGAGATTGGTCCATATTAACTCAGATAATCGGGACTTTACTGTATAGCAAATTTATATTTAACCATAGAAAAACTAATTTTTAAAAATGCATTACAGAGAGCATAGTAAGCTATATGTATGAAACTGTAATAATATTTTTTAGTAATTCCATGAACCAGAACAATATTTGTTACAATTTCACGAACCGGAACATCATTCCGGTTTGCTCTGGTACATTTCGAGCCCTGGTGCATCCCTAGTTCTAAGCAATACTTATTTTATTTTGCACCGAAATGCAACTTCTGTACTTCTTTATTTTGAGTGAATATATTGGAGCTTATAAATACTGTGTACCGAAACCAGTAGGAACAGTGTTGTATGTTGTAATTTGCTTGCTGGTTGAAAGAAAAAGATCCTTGGTGAGTAAGATTTTCCGAAAATTCCCCACCCACAAGATTATAAAAATATTTACTAGATTTTCTTACATATGCATATATGGACGGTGGTGCACCCAGAGGAGGGAGGGGGCAATCCCTGGCCCCCTCCAAAAAAAGTGAGGAACACTAGAAAAATATTTAAAATATTTACGGATCAAAGTTCGTTTGTGTGTGTGTGGGGGGGGGGGGGGGGGGGAGGAGAGGGCAGCATCTGCCTCCTTCCAAATCTCATTGGCCTAGGTTTACCTAGGTTCAGCTTACGTGTACAATGAGTGGAGAGTTTGGCTGTGTACTGTCTCATATATCAGCTATATATCTGCAAGCTTTATATGTTCATTGTGACTCACATAGTTTAAATTTAGCAATTGGAAATGCTGCATTTGTGATAGAAATAAGAAACTACATTGTAGACTGGGAGGTATCAACACAGACAATCATCTCATCGAGCTGGAAGCTGAAATTCCAGGATTAGACAGAACTCGATTAGCATATTAAAATTCAACTGGTCTGCCAAAGCATATCTTGGTGGAAACCACCTTCAGACCCGATTTTAGTGGTTGACTTGTAGGTTTATCATTGTGTTTTCCTGCACCTAAAGGTATGAAAACATGAAGGACTGGGAGCACGAAAACACAATGACAAACCCTCGAGTCAGCTGCAAAAATCGGGTTTTCAGGTGTTTTCCACCAAGATATCACTTGGCAGACCAATTGCGTTTTAATATGTGAATAGAGTTTTAACTAATATTCGAATTCCAGCCTCCAACTCCATGAGGTGATTGTCTGCACTGCCGACTCCTGGTCTATTGGCATAGTTGAAATGACAAACAATTTTTTTAATACTCCTAAGAGACAAGATGTCCGCCTCAACAATATTGACAAACATACTCCGGAAATTAATAAACAAAAACTACGAAAAGCTTGTCCAACTAGGTGGGTAGTATGCCATGAAGTCATCATGACCATGATAGAATTATATGACGTAGTGATTCATAGCCTTGAAACATCGCAACTTGAAAAGACAGAGACTAGTTTTCTACACAGACAATCATCTCATCGAGCTGGAAGCTGAAATTCCAGGATTAGACAGAACTCGATTAGCATATTAAAATTCAACTGGTCTGCCAAAGCATATCTTGGTGGAAACCACCTTCAGACCTGATTTTAGTGGTTGACTTGTAGGTTTATCATTGTGTTTTCCTGCACCTAAAGGTATGAAAACATGAAGGACTGGGAGCACGAAAACACAATGACAAACCCTCGAGTCAGCTGCAAAAATCGGGTTTTCAGGTGTTTTCCACCAAGATATGACTTGGCAGACCAATTGCGTTTTAATATGTGAATAGAGTTTTAACTAATATTCGAATTCCAGCCTCCAACTCCATGAGGTGATTGTCTGCACTGCCGACTCCTGGTCTATTGGCATAATTGAAATGACAAACAATTTTTTTAATACTCCTAAGAGACAAGACGTCCGCCTCAACAATATTGACAAACATACTCCGGAAATTAATAAACAAAAACTACGAAAAGCTTGTCCAACTAGGTGGGTAGTATGCCATGAAGTCATCATGACCATGATAGAATTATATGACGTAGTGATTCATAGCCTTGAAACATCGCAACTTGAAAAGACAGAGACTAGTTTTCTACACAGAGCTGCAGAGTCGGTGGGAATTTTAACAGATCCGACTCCGACAACGCAGACTTGCTTGTAAAATGGATGACTCAGACTCCGGGAATTTTAAGAGATCTGACTCCGACTCTTTCGCTCAAAAATGGGTCCGACTCCGCAGCCCTGCTTCTAAGGCAAAACTTTTAAAAAATTCGTTGTGTATTAGGTTTCATAACTTCTTTATTTACCTTACAGAATATATTTACATACACTTTATGGACCAGAAGGAGGCTGCACAAACCATCACCTCATCGAGTTGATGGATGAAATTCCAGGATTAGTTAAAACTCGATTTGCATATTAAAATGCAACGAGTTTGTCAACTCATATCTTGGTGGTAAACACCTGCAAACCTGATTTTAGTGGCTGACTGGTAGGTTTACCATTGTGTTTTCTTGCTTCCAGTCTTCTATGTTTTCATACCTTTGGTTGCAGGAAATTGCAGGCAGACCAGTTGCATTTTAATATGCGAATTGATTTCTGTCTAATTCTGGAATTTCAGCCCTCAACTGGATAAGGCGATGGTCTGTTCATCTGCCTCCCGGGCTATTATCGCTGTCTAAATTATATCAAAAATGTGACAGTGACCTTTTAATTGCCTTAAATTTCATTAACAATGTTGTGGCTCACTTAAATCGTATTCGTAAAGCCCTTTCAAGAAAATTTTTGATGAAGCTTGTTTGAAAGACAGTAACTTTCATATTGACCTTAAAATGCCAAGAACTGCATCAAAACAAAAACAAAGATCCAATGTTCCAGCCGATTCTATAAAAGAGTATTTCAGGAGAAATATTTTTATTCCAGTCGTTGATCAAATGTTGACTGAACTTAATGAACATTTCACTTGGCACCGCAACATTTTGAAAGTTTTTTTAATTCTTCTACCTAATGGAAAAGATGCTCCAACAGCAAATGAAATAAAAAATTTTCTTTAATTGTGTGAATTTTATGCGCATGATTTGCTTTCTACCAATTCAAAAATTTTGAACGCCAAATTCAAGTTGTGGTACAGAAAATTTTAAAAATCACTTTCATAACTCGATGCAAGAATGCCATTGAAGCAGTTTCGATATATGAGAAAATGTTGTACCTGAACATCTATAAATTACTAAAAATATTTGCAATGCTTCCCGTTACAACCTGTGTCAACAAAAGGTCATTTTCAAACTTACGCATTTTAAAAATTTACTTAAGATCCACTATGACAGAATAAAGATTAAAAATGGGCTGCTTTATGATATATACATAAAGAGATTAATGTAACTGCAACTGAAGTAATTTGTAAAAAGAAAAATAGATTTTATTGTGTAACAATGTTTTTAATTGAATTTACTGAATTTTTTTATCTGTTCAATTCAACTCGCCTCCATAGTCGGCTGAGCCATGGTAGCAGTAGGGGCAGCTGCCTATAGGTCAAAATTGGGAAATTTCATTAGCGGCCACTGGCCGGTAGGACTAATTTTTAAAGTGGCCACTTTCTTTAAACTAGCGGCCACTTTTTTATTTCAAAATGCTAAACAGTAAAATTTCTATAAGTATTAATCTAAAACTGAGTAGCCCAAATAAATATGTTAATATAAATATACTGGAACCAAAAAAAGTTGATTCCTTGATGAAATGCAAGGAATTTTTTTAATCTCCTTGTAAAAAAGTGGCCGGAAGGTGGCCGCTGATAGACAATTTTTCACTAGCCACTTTTTTTCATTTTCTAGCCCTGTGGCCGGTGGCTAGTGCTAATTTTGACCTTTACAGCTGCCCTTTCCAAGACTAGAGGCAATGCCTTTCAAGAATTGACTGATGCCCAAAACAGATTAAATTCTCTATTAGTTTATTAATTCCCAAAAATTCTGACTGACAAATAAAGTTTAAATGAACTAGCCCAAAAATTTGCATCCAATAATTCATTTCGTCAAAGCTATTTTGGATATTTTCTTTTAAACTACAATATGTCTCACGGTCAGATAAATGTAAATAGGAAATTCTATAAATGTTTGTTTAAGGGCTCTTCAAGTATTTAACTTCTGCACATTCAAAAATTAGTGTACTTTTAAATTATTAATTTAATTAAATTTTAAATATAATAATTTTCATTAAAATAAATAAATTATTATTAAATACTGAATTAATTACGGTAATTTGATGATTAATTAGTGTCTCCTTGTAATTACCTATTGTAATCATAAGCAGAGAAATTTTTCCCTCACTAATTTTATTTTGTTTCGCCACCAATGCTCGGCACCTCCCATAAAAAAAATCCTGGGTGCACCACTGTATATGGATAGATATATTTAAAATATTATATTATTTCTTTTTACTAAAGAAAAAAATGCTTAATTATTGCAAATAATGTATAAAATACTATATGCTGGTGAAGGGGGTGGGGGGTACAACTAAAGTTGTTAGTATTCCAAATTATTAGGTCTCCAGTTTTTTTTTTAAATCAAGCAGCTAAAAATGAAATGTTTAAAACGGAACTTTTTCTTGGTTCCTTGCGATACTGTTTCGGCAGATTTTAGTATATTAGTTTTCTATTAATTAAAAAAAATTAATGATGAACTTCAAAGTAAAACGCATTACACATAATAGAAAAAGTGTAAAAAGATTTAAAACACTTTTCAGTTATGTGATACTTTAAATAACATACCTACAAAAGGGATTCAATTAAACACACTACACATAAACAAGGGTAAAAAGTTTTAAAATACTTTTCAGCTGTGTGATACTTTAAATAAAATATATCTATACAACAAAAGGGATTCAATTTGTTCACATTACTTAATATTTACGAAATATAGGGTAGATGTGCCAGTAATGGACACCCTTCCAGTAATGGACACCCCTTGATGTTTTTGGTTCATAAAAAAATAACTAATAAACATTTAGCTTTAATTATTTTTTTTATAATTCCCCCTTGTATGTTTTATAAAACTGGGTTATTGTTGACACTTTTAATCAAACCAATCAGGAAGCAGAAAATAATGTTTCAAAGTTTCGCTGTTTTTCTGTGAAAATCTTAATGAAGAGGCTAAGAGTTGGCTTCGTTTAATCAATTTATATATTATTTATTTTCTTGCAAAATTTGAATGTTTTTGTTTGAGTAGCAATAGAAAACTTTGAATTTTATATACCAATGGCCATTTACAAAATTTCATTTATTTTTAAGATTTTAAGAGGGGTGTCCATTACTGGGATGGTTAATTAGTCATTTTCCAGTAATGGACACCCCATGTAGACATTGCTAAAAATGCAATTTTAGTAATGTTTATAGTGCATAAAATACTTTGGCTTAACTGCAAACCTAAATAATCAAATTTAATTTTTAAATTATACTTACCAAAATGTAATAACACCAAAACTTTTATAAATAGCTGCTTTTAAGTTATTTTATGAAATTTCAATTTTTTATTTTATTTATTATTATTTTTTTTTATGTAGTACATATACCTTGCATATTTTATAATCCGGCAATCAAACCAGCCAGGAAGCAAAAAATATTGTTTAAGAGCACAGTCAAAGAGGGGCTCATAGGGCTTAATCCCTCTCCGTTTAAATAAAAACAATTAAGTTACAGAAGCTATTAAAAATCTATTTTCTGTCTTAAATGTTTCCTTATTTCAAAAAAATGTAATACTATTAATGAAAGTTAGGTAATATTCATGAAACTATAGTAAATCTGCAGATCATTGGCCTCAAACATCAGTATTCAGTACTACAGTTTTATTTTGAAATTATTTTATTTAGTATTTAAAATATTCAACTCACAATATCATTTCTTTCATATTTGTAATATTAATTATTATAAATGATATATCAAGTAGAGTCTGGAAGATTGTTAAAAATAGTGACACAAAACTAAACATTTAAAAATAGTGGCACAAAACTAAACATTAATATTCCAAAACTTTTTTTTAATTACCCTTTAAATCCACCACTGTTACAATAATTTGATAGCTGTAATTGCCTGATATTTAGTATTTTAATCTATCCATCTAAAATAATTAAAACATCGATCTTCTGATAATTTCAATAATTGATACAAACAATAAATGATTATCACAAATACTTTATTAATTACTGGTATCCTAAATGTTAAATTTATTTGAAAATAACTATTTTGTTTCATTAGTATGTATTCATCAAATTCTGGTTCTAAATAGTCATAAAAACAATTATATTTATTACTTTTTATGGGGTGTCCATTACTGGAACAGAGGCTGTCCACTACTGGGCCAGAGGGTGTCCATTACTGGGTTTTTGGGTGTTTTGATATATTTCTGTTATTTAAAATTAAATTTCTATTCATATTGGGAAATGAGGCTATAAGAATGGTTAAATATTGTCGATAGATTAATATAATATTGAAAAAACTGGAGTATAATAATTTTAACTATTAATAAAAAAATAATTTTTAAAGAAATTCCTTAAGGGTGTCCATTACTGGCACATCTACCCTATAGGTATAATAAATATAGTATGTACAATAGGTGTTTCAAATGGAATATTTAATAAATATGCAAGTAATCGTATGCAGTATGTAAATCAATAGTGATTTTTTTGTAACTACAAATTTTCCCTTTCTTCGTAATAAATAATATTGAGTGAAAAAAGTATTTTTTTTTTATTACAGCTGCGTATGAAACCTTTTTCATCCACCATATATTTAATAAACATTTCGGCGATAACCTGTAATTCTGATTTTATTAATAATCTTCAATATATTAAATTATATAGTATTTATTATAAATTGTAAGACTGATGTTATTAATTTTTTTGTTTACAAACTGCCGTAATACGAGGTTGCCAGAAAATCGCCAAGAAAATCACCAAAACTCCCTCCCATTAGCGGTGATGACGTCAAAAAGGTAGAAAAAGGTGGACGTCACGTGACTTGTTGCCGTATGTCGAAATAGTCTATTGAGTGTTTAATCGTACTGCTGTGTTTTACGGCTGGCGTAAGGTAACGTTATTTTTTGAAGATGTCACAAAATAAGCTGGGAGAAAGAAATAGCATACCGTACCGGGGGCTAATAAGAATAGGAGCATTTGGATTTTACTTTTTTATTTTCTTTTAATTTCTTTCTCTTTTTTCTATAAATATTTATCCAAGTAAAACGTTCTGTAAAAAAGTTCCAAGGGAAAAAAAATTCTGTCCGGCTTTATGCAATATTGTCTTCTAAATGTTTCCGTCGTCCTCTGTAGTTTGTTTTGGTCCTTTGATCTGCTTTGGAGAACAGACAGTTGAAATTTTCTCATTGAAGATTGATCTCTGCAACAATTATCCTTATTCTAATTACCAAAGAAAATAAAAACTACTAATTAACCAATTCTCTCATATTTTTTTATTTAATTTTTATTAATTTTCTTATTTTATCTTACGTTTTTACTTGGATAAATATTTATGGAAAAAAGAGAAAGAAGTAAAAGAAAATAAAAAATAAAATCCAAATCCCCCTATTCTTATATTGTGCATTTTTCTGTCACATATGATCAAAATTGTCAAATACACCATACACGGATTCAGATTTGAAACAACTAAACAGTTTTCTAACTTCGAATTAAATGCCACGTTAATGGAAAAAAAATAAAACACTTGTTCTTAAAAAAATATTTTTACTCCTCTCGGGAATGTTAAATTTTCTGATACATTTTTTTTAAAATCCAGAAGCATGAAATCAGCAGGCATGAGGCATAAAGTGCTTTGAAATCAAATAGCCTTTTTAAATTTTTTGATAAATTTATTACATATAAAGTTATAATCAATTTCTACCTCATAATGATCTGTTGCCAATTGTCACGTTTTCAAAAAATCTGTTACAAACGTCAACTTTGGCACCATTTTGGCAAAACATAAATTAGGCTTCTGTACCAAAATTGGAACAGAATCAAACAGAACACATGTGTTCTGTACCAAGCCGGGACTGGTTTCATTTTTCCAAGTCTTCACGGACCAAAATTTTCAGCCCCGGTTTTCACCTAGCCCATATAAAAATCATTTTCTCAAGGTGGCCTGGTAGCAAAATACAGCTAAATTAAGATATATTAAACGTGTGAAAAAGAACCTGCCTATGACGGAATCATGTTTTAAACTGAAAATGGTGTTGATCCATGCATAATTGATATAATATTATGCGAGAAAATAATATGTTACATTTACACCTATTAAAAAGGGAACTTGTATATAATGCATTTTTTTTTTTTTTTTTTTACTTTACTGTGCAATTCCGTCTTAGAAGATTTTACTGTATAGCATTTTTTAGATTTTTAAGTCTCCAATACATGGAATATGGATTAACAAAATTAATGATAATCGAAACATTAGCATACAACAAATAGAGATTTATTTAAAAAAAATACATCGCAGCCTACGCCATTTCTATAAAAATGAAGACTCCAAAAAAAAAAAACGAAAAAGAAAAAAGCTAAGATCAAGGCTAATGTCAGACGAGCGTCTATTTGCACGCTTTTTTCCTTCCTACAACCTTCCTACACCTTCGCTAGCATGTGTTTCTGTGCACGTTGAAACAAAAAGCGTGCAAATAGACGTTCGTCTGACATTAGCCTAAGTATTTATGGTCAGAATTCCTCGTACAGACAATTTTTTAACCAAATCGACGTAAAAATCAATGTTTTGTAGAAATTCACTCGGGCCGTGCCAGGCTCGGGGTCGAGATTTTCATTTTTTTTTTTTTTTTTTTTTTTTTTTTTTTTTTTTTTTTTTTTTTTTTTTTTTTTTTCGAGCCAGGATGGTCGCAGACTGCAATTTTAGCTGTTATAACGCGGGGCAGGCCAATATTTTTTTTCGACAGGCTTGGCCAAGTTCAGGCCTACATTTTATAATGGTCTGAGTCGAATTTTTTTATATGGGTCGGCCTGGCCCGGGCCTGAAAATTTCAACCCGTACAGACTTCTAACTTAAAATTTAAAAAGTATTGCAAATTTCAAATTTGAGTTATAAATAAAAGAAAAAAAGAATTATTTTTTAAATATTTTCTGTTGAATTTATTTTTATTGTAATAATAAATAATCTAAATCTGTCCTTTTACACCTCACCCCAAATTGCTGCTTTTTCCTTTGCCCCCTCCCCCCTAACTGGAGTATCGAGCACGAAAAGCTTAAACTTTAAGTGATGAGGTTATATATATATATATAACGTGGTGAGGTGGTGTATATGCAACCCCAAAATTAGATTTCTTGTCTTGTGTACTCCGCAAAATTTAGCGAATTAAAATAAGAAAATCTCCTGTGAATTTTGCATTATTTACTTGAATAAAAACAACTGAAGAAGTACCGCAAGTGTACATATATATGCATATAAATACACGTATCTAAATACCACACAAAAAAAAATTCTTCATAATTGAAATTTCTCTGGGGTGGAAAACACCTCACCTGATCAGTTAAGGGTTAGTCTCTAAAATTACATTTTTCCTCTGCTTTATTCGTAATTGTGCAATACCATAAATGAATCAGTAGTTATCTACTTCACTCCCTCCATTCATAATTTCTACTACCCCTCCCATCAGTTTGTAAAACTTTAAATGGTTGAAATTATTTAGTTTTTCGTTCATATTTTTTGGTCTGTTTATTTATATATTGCTGAAATAGTAAGTAAATGTCTAACCCCCCCCCCCCCCCCTCGCCTAAAAGAAAATAATGGGAAAAAATACAAAATAAAAATAAATACAAAATTTACTATGAACATTCGGTAAATTCGATCTCCACACCCCCCCAAACGAAATGCTCTAGCTACGCCACTGGATGTTCTTTGATACGAAATTTTAAGCAGCGTTCTGTTTGTCCAATATAGGAAAGGCCACACTGGAAATTAATACGGTAGATACCCCATGAATTGGATAATTCAATAGGATCTTTGAGATTGGAGAGGGTGAGTTCCTACTTCTATACACGAACTTAACTTCCTTGAAGCATTTCATATTTATAAAAATATAAAAAATATTGTTAACTGTGAATTCGCTATTCCCCCATTATCAGACTGTTGGAAACATAGACTTCTCATATAACTGGACTCAGAAATAGCAACCCTTTCTTGACGCCGGGATCACTACCCACCGTCACGTGATGGTGGGCAGAGAAAACGCGCTAAACCGGTTTTTCTCCTCTGGTTCCCGCTGAAACTTTCTTGCGTTGGGCGTTTCTCTCGCATAAATCAAATCCGACAGTTGCCAATAATGTGATCACCGCCAAAAAAGACAACCTTTTGGCGATGAAAGCAGAAACATGTGTGCCTCAAGTTCTGACCGAAATAACAATGGGATTCGGCCTCTACTTCTTATCTTTACTCTGAGGTTGGAAATATTACATAAAAACTTCTTTCTCTTAATTCCCCCCCCCCTCACTACTTCAGTTCCATTTCCCATCTTTTTTCCTCTTGGCTATTGCCTGCAATCCTCTGTTTTCCTATTGGTCAATAAACCTAATTCCCATCCCTCCTATATATGTGAACAAATTTCCGCCATCCTTGGCACTGAGGAAGGCATGAACATAGAATAGAGAAGGACTTCTCACGAAATAGGTTTTAGAAGAAGAAAACCGTTCCTTGAAAATTTGTCTAATAGATCTCTATATCTCGATATCTAGATTTGTCTAATAGGATCTCTATTCTATGTTCATGGAGGAAGGTATGCTATATGCTACCGAAACCAGTATGTTTAAAATTTTGGTGCTTTTAACGTTGCTATTTTTTACGCTTTCATTATATTGCACCAAGCTCCTACTTGATAATTATTACATTTAAGGGATACAAATTTTTAGCACTGTTTGGATAGCATATTTCCATACTAGGTATTCTAGGCGCTGTACTCCCGCGGTGATGACGTCAAAAAGTTCGCTTCTCCACTGAAGACGTTTACTCTCTTATAAAAGTACTCTATACGATTCCTTGAGATTAACAGTATAGAGGGCGCTAGGATTGAAAATCGTCTATAAAAGCATCGATTTTGAAGGAGTTACTTCAGAACCGCAACACGCTTGAATCCTGAGATATCTAGCAAACTGCTGCTTAAAGCAGCGGTAAAAAAAGAAAAATCAGAACACACACAATAAACATTAAACTACAAAGTACACAACCGTAGATATCACTGTTATTGTTATTAATTCAGTGGTGATATCGACGAGTTTTTTACTTTGTAGTCTAACCTATGGTCCTACGCTGAGCTGATCGTAGGATTCATTAGGCCTAACCCGTCCCTAGTACTAGGCCTAATGTATCCTCTTGGTTCTGCTCATCTTTTGGACTGGATATGGCATTACAATTAACGGTGTAAATATACATCTAACAAGTAATAATATAAATAAATAATCGGTACTATTTTTTTCTTTCCCCCCCCCCCAATAAATCTGGCTATAAACGTTTATCTCTTGTGTTTACCGCTTATTTTATAACCGCGGCCATGCATTTTTTGTAAAATAATATCTGAACAATACCGATAAACATCTATTTTCATTTTAATCAGAGTGGTCGTGCGAACGAAACAGACCATTTACTTTTTCACGTAAGTAAAAGTTTTTTAGCATTTGCAATACTTATGCCATACTAAAGTGATTTTAAAATATTTTGTTCGATAGAATAATACATTATTGAAATACAATAATAAACTCAAATTAAGGACTACTTTTCCGAATGAATAATTGGCGATAAACAATAAAAAAGTTCTAGTATGTTTTTATCTCTGTTAAATCCTGTTGTAATACGACATTTTCGAAACGTCTTCAAATATTCTTCCTTCGACTATTGTCATATGAAAAGAACGAGAAATAACTACATTCGTTAGGTTTCAGAAACATAAACATATTTGTTAAATTTCAGTAAACCCTAACTTCTGTACTGAAAAAAAATTCCGGGCCGAAAGTGTTAAACTAAAAAGGTAATAGTAATTCGTATGATTTTAGAAATGTAGGGTAAATGTTAGAGAAATCAATTGAGAAAAGTAGCTGTCTGTTTAATTTTAAATAAGAAAATTTTATAATATATTTTCTATTGTGTATAATGAGTAGTAATATTATAATATGGAGCATTATAACCCTTTAATCCATGAAAAAAGAATGTTTTAATGGTTTTTAAAACACAAAAATTAAAAAAATTATCGGTAAAAACAAATCTAGTCTTGTAAAAATACTATTTATTACTAGAAATTTATGTAATAGGTATATTTAGTAAAGATGTATTTTTGTGCATGGTTTAAGAAGATATAAAATATTTCGTGTTTATAAATTAAATAAATAATAGTTTTATTTGATTTTAGAAACCATATGTAAACGGAAGAAAAATCGAGAAAAAAGACTGTTTACTTTCTGATAACAAAATTGTGAGATTAGTTTGTATTCTTGTATACACTAAGTAGTAATTAAGTAGAAATATTATATTTTTGAGCATTATAAGCCTTTAATCCAATTAAAAAGAAAGATGTAATGTTCTTTAAAACACAAAAATCGCAAAAATTATTCTTGTTTAAAAACAAATCTAGTATGCTACTTATAACTGCAGTTTTATATATCTTGTAAAGGTGTATTTTTTTTTTTTTTTTTTTTTTGCATGATTAAAGTAAAAAGGTATTTCATGCCTTTAAATTAACATTAATTTTTTTCAAAATCATAGTTAAACCGAAGAAAAATTAAATCAAGAAAAGCAACTGTTTGTTTACTTTCCTATGACAACATTTTGTAATATATTTTATTCTGTTTACTTAGGTATCAGTGTTGGTAATTAAACATACTGTTATTGCACTCATAGTCATATATATATTTTGGTCACAGGTAACTTATTTCAGTATTTTCATAACCCCTTCTAAGTTGTATTAAATTCATGAACTGAGTTACATATCATCAGTATTATAAACAAGAGTGAGTGGTGACATCTGTACTTCTCAGTTGCTAGATATTTTCGTATTATTGAATAGCTTATATGGGTTGTTTTACAGTACGATGTACATAAAACATTGGCTGTTGAAAGCCAATTTGTCGAACGCCAGTTCGTTTTTTGAATGAGATAGATGATTAATGTTTGTTCGTTACAGAGAAGGGAAAATGGGGAATAATAATTTTTTTCTTTAAATTTTTGTTATGAGAGCAAATTGTATATAATGAGTTAAAGTGATCACAAGATTTGCAAAATCCATGCACTTTAGTACAGGGTTGTTGGATCCACTAATTTTGTTTTTCAATTAATAGTTACAAACTTCTTGTGTTTGGAAAATCAGCTTGTTTGTAGATAGATATCAAAGTTATCACAACATTTGCAAAATCTATGGACTTTAGAACAGGGTTGTTCGATCCACTAATTTTGATTTTCAATTAATAGTTACAAGCTTCTTGTGTCTGGAAAATTGGCTTGTTTGTGAATAGATTATCAATCCTTTCCATTAGCTGATGCTGGCATCAAATATTCTTTCAGATACATTGACATTTAAAAATGTCAGATTTCATTGACATTTCAAATATTTTTCAACGTTCTTCATGTGGAATTCCAGACACGAGGGGTGGGGAAATACATTTTACTTGCCACTGGCCAGTGAATTTTTAGGTAGTCTTTGAAAACTGCAAACTATAGAGATACAGTAGACTCCCTCAAATCTGTATAGCTTTGGACCAGAGCTTGTACAGATTTTAGAATTTGGCAGATTTCTGGTCATTGCTTTGTTTACATTCTTTCAAATAGTAATTTGAATGAAATAATGCAATCAAAATTATAATGAATGCTTGCAATATAGTAGAATATTAAAATAAGTAAGCCTAGTAATAAACTAGAATGAAAGAAAGTAAGATAATTTTTTTAATTATAGAAGTAAAAGTGAAGAAATAATTAATAATGTATAATTAAATAGGCATAATAAAGATGCGATACATTTTACTTGAATTATTCAACGAAACTTTTCTCATAAAGGAACCCTATTAATCACATAAAAATCATAAGTAAGGAAGTTTTATTTCATGTTTAGCCAGTCTTAATAACCAAAAAAGTTTGATTAATACATAAATATATTTGGTAAGAACTTGTGATTACCAGTGATATCAGCGATATCTTCAATTTTTTTAGAAATAAATTTATACATGAAAAACCACGAGTTCAGACATGTTATCAAGAATTACATATTAAAATTATATAAAACTAAAAAACTCTGTAATTTGGCCCGTACATCTGAACTGAAAGTTTCATCGTTTACATCTGCGATTATGTGTGGATTTAAGGCGTTTGCGGATTAGTCTACTGTATGACAAAATCTTTTTTTTGCTAGTTAGCTATATTTTGCAACTTTCCAAATTACCGTGATGTAAACATGATACTAAGTTCTATTCTATAATAAACTTTCATCTCTTGTCTATATTTCTTAACTATTCAACTAGTGTGTAACTAGTGTTGAAAGATTCTTTTATGTATATCTCAAACTTCTTGTCTCATATCCTACTAACATCATCATCATCTGTGTCCCAGTGTGTACCTGCAAAGTGTGGGTTACTCCTGCAAATTGATTATAATGTAATATTATTTGTAATGACTTTAAATTTTGATTGTGTATAGTTAAGGGGACTCTTCACCCACTTGAAAACGTCTGTTCGCTAATGTTAAACTTATCGATAGGTTGTTTTCGAATTACTCGTTTAAATTTCAATATTTGTAAACGATTTTTTTAATAGGATAGCTGAGGTCAATCTATAACATGGCTATTTTTTACTTTTTCGATTTCGGTTGCAGATTTTTTTTATAAAGGTACTTTCCCTTTCGAAAGTGAAAGTATCTTTTTAAAAAAAATCTGCATCCAGAATCAAAAAAGTACAAAATGGCTCTATTAGAGATAGAGTTCAGCTATCCTTTGCAAAAAAAAATTATTTAAATATATTCAAATTTAAACGAGAAATTCGAAAGCAACATGCTTATTGGTGTAACATTAGCAAATCAGGCATTTTTTTAAATTTTACATTCATTCTTTTGATTTTTAAAACCTTTCAAGACAACATTGAGTCAATTTTTACTCTGCAAGCAAATATTTTTATGCAAAAAGAAGAAAGGCCACTTCTTTTCACTATGATGCAAGAAGGGTGCAAATTTTTTGGATGAGGGGCAAGAAGGGTGCTAATTTTTTGAATGAGGGGCAAGAGGGGTGCTATTTTGTAAACCAAAGGAGAAGTGGAGTACACCCCCCTGAAACTGCCTGGGGAAACTCTGGTAGTGGGCTTCTCCAGCTCACAGTGGAGTGTAAAATATCAGTTAAAAAAAATACATAACTCATAAAAGTTTCTGTTTGGAGAATCTATAACTAATAAAAGAATGTTTGGCTCTCTGTGTGTGTCTGTGTTCATGATGATCAGTGAAATTTACAGCACGTACGAGGATCAAGATTTTTGTGAGGGTACTCCAAGGCCTCTCCTGGTAATCCTCAGGCTCAGAATTTAAATTTTTATTTAGTAGCTGAGATGTTAATTACAAATCACAATGAATGCTCATCAAAAACCCCAAATCAGAATATGCTTAAAAGTGTGATGTACATCACAGAACAACATACTTCTCTGCAGAACATTTTTCATTTTCAACAAAAATCAACATTCGTTCATTGGAAAAAGTGTGAGATTCATCACTCAACTGTCAACTGCCAGGGAAAAAAAATCTCAAAATTCTTAAATCGTACCTTTAAAAAGATTGCGAAATTCATCATTGTTAGAAAAACTCGCGTAATTCATAAGTTGATCATGGGGAAAAATCTCAAAATATTTCAGCTGATTGTAGTAAAACATACAAAATTCATAGAACATGCGTGAAAAAAAATCCATGATTTTTTCCAATCACTCCCAAGGAAAACCCACAAAATTTGCTTGTCGGCACACAGAAAATATTGTGAAATTCACCAAAAAGTCTCTGGTAAAAAAAAAAAATTCGTCAGTGGATCATCAGTAATTTGTTGATTAGACATGTAAAAAACCTGCTATTTTACTGATTGGTCGCAAAAAAGCAGAAAAATTTTCCAATCCATAGGAAGAAAATATTTCAAAATTCACTTATCGGTCGTAGATAAAAAAAAAACCTGCAAAAATTCGGCGATCAATTGGTTGATTTTCGGTCAAAATACCAATTGAAATTTCTCGATTTTTGCCGATCGGTCTCAAGAAAAAATGACAAAATTCGACAATCAGTTTGGGTGAAAAAAAGAAATTCGTCAGTGGTTCGTTGGAAAAAATCAGAAATTCGTCTATTAGATGCAGAAAATCCCCATGATTTTTGTCAATCGTTCCCAAAAAAGGAATAAAATTTGCCAATTGATAGAGAGAAACTGTCACGAAATTCACCTATCTGTCTCAGATAAAAAAACCATGAAATTCATCGATCAATTGTGCGATTGTTTGTTGATATTTCGTGATTTTTTCCAATCAGTTGCAAAAAAAGGCGAAAAAATTCGCCAATCGGTCGCAGGTAAAAAAAGTGAGATATGTTGATCAGTTTTACCCACCAGTTAGATCTGCGATTTTTGCCAGTCTGTAGCGACTAAAAAACTGCAAAATTTGTTGATTGTTGCATAAAAATATCCATGATTTTTGATAATCGGTCACAGGGAAAAACAACAAAATTTGCCAATTGGTAGAAAGAAAATATCTCTAAATTCGCCTATCAGTTGCGGGTAAAAAACTCTAAATTTGTCAGTGGGTCGTCAGGAAAAATCACGAAATTCGTCGATCTGTCGCGAAAAAGAAAACTTGATTTTTTCCAATCTGTCGCAAGAAAAAGCCGCAACATTTGTCTTTCCAAATCAGTATAAGGAAAATATTGCAAAATTTTCTAATCAGTCTTCAGTGAAAAAAAAATAATCACATCAGTCGCATGAAAAAACTTGGGATTTTCGGCAAACAACCGCAAGAAAGAAGCCAAAAAATTTGCCAGTTGGTCGAAGACAAATATCGTGAAATTCGCCAATCAGTCACAGGTTTAAAAAAATGCAAAATTTGTCAGTGAATTGTTTAAAAGAAATTCTAGAAATTCTTCAATCAGTCGTGGATAAAAAAATTGCAAAATTTGACGATCAGTTGAGAAAAAAAATCACAAAATCTGCCAGTAAGATAGAACTGTATCCTTATGATTCAATTTATTGTGCATATGGATAAATCAATAGGTCTGACTCATTGTGTGATGTTTATTCACTTATCTTTTTTAGTGTACACGCAGTAGTGCACCCGGAATTCGGCTCTTAGGGGGGGATTTTGAGTTGTTGATATTAGTGGTTTATGGTTACTTGAAATATCGGTTAATTGAATCATAATCTTTTTTTTCTGATATTATAATCAGCAGTTAAGTTGGTTATGATTCATTTAAACAGCATTTACAATCTTAGATACAAAACATAAAATGAACCAATGAAATAACACAAAACTATGTTATATTTATATAAAGTTTTTAAAAACAGTAATTTTAGCAGAATTTTCAATAGACTTACCGTGCTTTCTGTCAAATGTAACAATATCACAAGAATTGAAGGAATTTATCATCATTCACGTCCAAAGAGTGCTGAATTGTGTAGTACCTATTTTGAAAGGTAGTTGACATTAAACAGGTATCGTTGACTGAATTACTGTGCACTTCCAGCACTTTACCTGACATCGAATTTCACATAAAGCAGTGGAAATCTGATGAATATTTCAGTTATCTTCATTATTGTTAAGGGTTTCTATCACTAGTCGGATAGTGCTATATTATCTCAATATTCATTTCTTATTTCATAAACTTTTACATGATTGATAATTTTTTCATTATAAAACTTTTAATTAAGGATATAAAAATGAAATAATATCTGAAAATTAGTCCTTTAGAGCAAGTCTATACAACCTTTCAGTAAGTACAGGTGCATTGTTGACTAACATTGAAAAGTGCTATTAATTCACATGACTGGAAAGAACAATATTACCTCACTGTTGTAGAGGACAGGATTGTGATTTTGACCTTGTATGTTGAACTTTTTGTCAAAGTTTATCTTTTCCTTAGGAAAGTTAATCAAAAGTTCTCTCTATTCTTATATATTAAGGTGGATTGCAAATAATGTAACAAAGTTTTGAAATATTTGCTTTCGAAGACATCAATATTTTTACAATGTGGAATGCAAAATTCACTGTTTATGCCTGAGAAGTTATGCATTATATAGACAATTGCTTATTATACATCAGCATTCTAAAGATCTTTCATTGTATTACTTTGTCATCTTTTTATAATACTGATTTTTAATGCAACAAATATTTAGTTTTTCAGTCATGATGTGGTCACTGCAATGAAATTGTTCCATCCAGTAATTAAAGAGCCTAAAGACAATGAAGTATGCAAGGCATTTATTCGAAGGATGAATAAATCGATAAAGGCCATGAATTCGAGATGCCCAAAAGATGCACTTCTTAGAGATTCACCATCAATGCAGGTTTAAATAATTTTACAAAAGTATTATAAATATATTTGTTTTAAATTGTTTGATTAATATCGCTTTATTTCTTTTTGGCAGTTAAAACATTCTTATCCTACCTGAACAACAGGGAAATTTTCAAGAAGCAGTATAATGTGGATTTTCTCTCCGATTCTACAACCAAAGGATGAAGTGTCGCCCTTAAGGCAACACTTGAACTATGAAATTTTGACCACAGAACATGCGTGTTATCAGTGGCACCAACTTATATGGGTCCATGGGGTACGAGCCTACCCAATAATTTGATCTCTCCACCCACCCAATTTTGATTGATTTAATTCGTAATTTAATTAGTGTTCACTCTAGAAAAAAAAAGGGCAGGGTGCTAGCCACAAAAAGGGCACAGTTGAAGCTGAAAGAGGGCACATTTTTCAGTGAAAAAGGGCATTGTTTCTTCAGAAAATGTAGGACCAAAACTAGCCTTTTTTTTTTGCATTCGGGGCAAACATAGATTTTGGTGCACACCCCCACCCCTCCCCCTCCTCCGCAAAGGATATTTACAAAGATAATTTTATTAATTTTCTAATAGCTGGCTTATTTTAAAATTAAAAATATGTAATCATAAAATATGTAATACTGAACTACTTTAATCTAATTTACTTTATCAAATATTGATTCATTAAAATCTTTAAAATAGAATTGAAAAAAATTCCGCTTTATACGGCATCCTTATGCCATATCCTTAGATTCTTCTGTGCTTTGGCATACCCCAGAGAGGACAATTTTAACAATACAGTGCTAAACATGGAGTGATAAAAATCAAAAAACAAAATCTTCATTTGTCACGCCTTTGTTCATCCCCTCCCCCCCTCCCCCCAGTTTCGACTCTCAGAAAATGTACATCTATGAAACTGATGTAAGAATTATACATTACTACAAACTCATCATTGTTTATGCGCACATTTAGTAACAGATTACATATATATATGTATTTTTCTTAAATTGATATTTCAAAGATCTAGGTAAGTAATTTTGTTTCAAATAAAAAAGTAACAAATTTTTAGTCCCATAAACTAGCAGTTTTAAGGGTAAAGCAGAAATTTTAAGGGGTAGTAAAATTTAGATGGGTGACCAATTAATTGTTCTTACAATAAATCACCAAATATAATTTAAAGATCATAAGCTTTACGACCTGTGGAGGTGGGGGCAAAGAGACAAAAGCAAATTTTTTCATGGTTTTTTTTTTTGGGGGGGGGGGAGGGAGGAGGTTGATTATATAATGAAATATTTACCGTTAGTAAAATTTTAACAATTAGGACAGAGAAAATATTATAAAATAAAAGCCTTTAAATTTGATGTGTTTGATAAGAAAGAGAAGCAGAATTTAGATGATATTTATTGTCACAATGAAGTGACAGAGTTGCAAGTAAAAAAAAATTAGTTTTAAAGATTTAAACATTCGGAGAAGGAGGGAGGGGGGGGGGAGAAAGAAGAGGTAGATTAGATTGGATGATTGATTATTTATGCTTTACATTTATTACAATACTTTATATTTATGCTTTACTTATATATATATATATATATATATATATATTTACTTTATAATAAAATAACAAACAAAATAGAAAAAGTAATAAAGTAAATAATTTTAAATATGAACTGTGAGGCTGATTAACCCTTTATGCACCAATGGTACTTTAAAGTACCATTAAAATAACTTGTTGTAAAATTAATTTAATAAATCAATTAGTAGTAATACCGTTTAGAATGAGTTATAGATCCTTTACTTTATCTTGTTCCAAAAGCATTATTGGTTGCATGAAATAAAAACATTTTTTAATGGCTGATTTCTTTTTCTTTTGCATCTTTCCAGCTTTTTTGACATTTAAAGATTGGAGGTTAAAAGTTTCAATTCGGATATATTTCTATTGTAAGAACATTATATTTGTACATTTCCTTATTCTAAGAAAATGGTAAAAAAAAAAAATAAATAAATAAATAAAAAAATAAAAATAAGATTTGAGTGGAGTTATATAAATATTGCACAAAATCCCTATAAATTCAAATTTAATTAACTTTAATTGGCAAAATCTTTCTAAAATTTATTAAATGATTGTGTAAATCTTCTAATGTAGTTTCAAAAATTCACAAAAAATGCTTTAGAAGATGAAATTTTTGTCAATTCATAATTTGGGACATAAAGGGTTAAGGGGAGGAAACGAAATTTCAGAAGGGGGAGGGGAGTAGTAGATACATTATAAAATATATATCTATATATACATATATGAAATCTGCTAAAATGTGGAAGGTTGCATCCCAGATTAGAAATAATGGAAAAGTATAAGCGAAGATTTTTGGTATAAAAATATTAACTAGACATTAACAAATTTTTTGAATACAGCTTATCAAAAATATGAAATCATTACCATTCCTAAATGTATTTTTATCTCTTTAACTGGCTGACTCGTCCGACGTTGCCCGAACCCGTATAAAAATCGTGAAAAATTTAAAATTCACTGCGCAAATTCCAAATAAACGTTATTGAAAAGAGAGCAAAATTTATTATATTGGGCTAAAAATTTAATTTTTTTTTTTTTTTTACTAGTGTGGGAAAATCGCCGTGAAACTTAAAAAAATCACAGATGACAAAATTGAAAGTAGGCTGAAACACTATAACTGGAATTCTGTCTCAAATGTAAAAAAAATCAGTATTTTAACATGAAAAATTGCTAAAAATTCTGAAATCACGAAGATATAATGTACTATATTACGCTAAACGTTTAAACCAAATACCTTTTACAAATGTAAAAAAAAAAAAAAGGAGGGGGAAGCCGCGGAATGCAAAATACTAAAAATCGCAGTGAAAATAACAATAAAAATCGAAAAACTATAAAAATCACAGGGGGCAAAAGTTAGTATATTAGGCATTTTGAAATCTAATTCTTTTTATGAGTGTCAAAACATCGCAGCTGAACACGAAAAAACAGTAAAATAGCACTTAAAATTACTAAAAAATCAAAAATTGCACAGGACAAAATTTACTACATTAAGTTAAAAGTTTAAAACAAAATTCCTTTAACAAAAGTGAAAAAAAAAAAAACGATGCAAATCGCTATAAATTCAGAAGAGGACAGACAGAATTTGCCATATTTGGTAAAAGTTTGAAATTGAATTCCTTTTACGAATGTCAAGAAATCACCACGGAACGTAAAAACAAATCTGAAAATCTCAGAAATCACATTAAAAATTGCTAAAAATTGAAAAATCGCAGAGAAAAATATTTACTATATTGTGCTAAAAGTTTGAAACCATAATAAACTTTTGTGACGGTTAAAGAAAAAAAAAATCGCTGCAGAACGTGAAAAATCACGTTAAAAATCTAATTCAAAATTGCCAAGAATTCAAAAATCGTGTAATACAAAATTTATTATATTAGGCTGAAAGTTTGAAGTCAAATTCCTTTTACCAATGTCAAAAAAAAAATAATAATTATTATTATTATTATTATTATAATAAAATAAAATAAAATAAAAAAATCACCGTAGATCACGGGAAAACGTTAATCACCGCATTAAAAAATTCACATAATAAAAAAGACATTAACATGAACGGTAAAATCTGCATGCTTCTGAACTTTCATTAAATTATATCATTGAGATTTTAAACTACCTCTGCCATTAAAACAAAATATAATAATAAAAATATTAGTCACTATTTAGTAGAAAGAAAAATAACTTATCTTTGTTTTTAAGTAGTATTTGGTCTTGAATTTTTTGCTGACATCATTCTTTTCTCTTCCTGTATTCTGTACCTACCGCTTAGCACAAGGCATTTTATTTTAACTTATCATCAGAGAAACGAGCATGGAATTAGTCTTTTCAGAGTCCAGCCAGTGCTTTCTTGATTATACCATATCGATATAACCATATCCTATTTCAAGATCTCCAGCCCCTCCCCTGAAGTCTGATTCATTTTAAAAACGCCACATATAAGATGCAGTATACTGTACAAAGGGGGGGGGGGGAATAGACGGTGACAACTACCCCCACCCAGCTCCACCGAAATACTTCCCAGTCCCAATAGATACAACTAATTAGATAGGAACTTTTCAGGGGGCATTCTGTGATTCAGCAATACAGGGAGACATTTTACCTGAAGCTCTTCTGTTGAATGTGAGAACCGACCGGCACTGACTTCTCATCGTCATCAGAACTAACGAATTAGAAAAAAGAAACAAACATGAAGAAAGAGAAAAAAAAAATGCTGTAAAATAGACCAGTCCAGTAATATCACAGAAGTTCATTACCAGGACTTGTTTTTCGCCTTCGCCAGAATTACGTAGCCTTCCTGATAGATTTATGTAAAAATGATTTTATTAGGATTTTTTTCTTTCTTTTTTTTTCAAATTGGATATTTTAATAAACATTAAAATTATTTATAATGCTTAATTCTCCATCGGTCGCAACAGGCCTGATGGGTACAGCACAATCATTTCCGTTCTTCTCTCCACCAATACAGCACGCAGGATTGATTACTTTGAGTGTCATAAACGAGTTTTTTTTTATTAAAATTTGAAATATTATCTCTTAGTATATCCTAATGAAGGTCACTGATCGCTTTAAAAGCGTTAGAATTTCGTCAAATAATTGCTAATGACGATTTTCTAACAGGTGCCTGTGAGGTGCATTGCATATCAAATAAGTTAATAATTGGAATCTTGAAAGATTAAAAAAGTAAAAGAAACAGCACATTCAAAACTTGGCACAATGTATTCTTAAAATAACATAGTTTATTCAGAAAAGAAATGGCGCACTCAGAAAAAGACATTTGAAAAATGCCTTATTGGGGCTGATACATAAAAGTATTAGTACCACAATTACATCCGAATTTGGAATCTTTGCTCTGAGTACTTGAAGAACATTGCTTAACCCTTTCCGGTGCATAGTAATTCTGTTTGTAAAATGATGAATTGACACATGAATTTATAATAGAATTTATTAGAAAATAAAAACTTGTTACTTTTCCTGTAATTTATAAAAGGAAAATTTTAATTAAATATTATTGGTGCCAGTACTCTTAAAATTAGGTGTTCTTTTTTGTAGACATCGCCCACTAAAGTGTTAAGGGGGTGGGTACATGACTGGGAAGAGATGGTTTGAGCCTGGTCTTCACTCTTTTCAGGTCGGGCCCAGGCTCGGACTGGCCGATCGGCCCGAGGGTCGGTGCGCCCTCGCCCAGGGAAAACGTCGCGCCCCTAAGTGCCTAAGCCGCTCCAATATATTTTCACTTGTTGTACACATACATTCTGATTAGTGTACTAAATTTCGACAATTCGTTTAGGGATAATTGTCAAATAATTGATAGCACAAGAGAGGTATTTCTTTATTATCACAAATAAAGATATATCGTAGCAATTTCAGGACGGAAACCAAAACGGACATCTTTGCATGCGATTGAAAGAGAAAATATGCACCCAACGAGTGCTTTAGTAGCCATTGCGCCCTGGACGAATTTTTTTAATCGCTTCTTTAAATGATATCTTTTAGATTTTAACCAGTATTTTGCAAAATTTCAGTCCTTTTCTTTGAGTACTCTGCGCCCTCTTTCCTTATAGCCGCCCCTGAATGCACATATAATCGTGCTTTTTGAAAGCAACTTGACAGATAAAAAAGAGATACTATCAGAAGGCAAAAAACTTTTTGTATGGATTTTGTTTTTGATTAGAAAACATGATCTTTCTTTTCGGGGAATACAAAGTTGATGATACTTTTGGATTGCAATCCTGCAAGCTGTGGGATCTCGCGGACAGCGGTTTCTCATTCACAAAATCTGCCATCATTTTCGGATAGTAATCTCGCGCATAGTTTAGGAGTAATCAGTGAAAATACATAAAATATATATATATATATATGCGTCGAAATGAGAACATCCTCCTTTTTTTGAAGTCGGTTATAAAATACTGGCTATGTATCCTGCATGAATACAATCCCTGGGGAAACCCTTGATCTGTAACAATGATAAAAGTTTTGCAAATCATGGGAACAGTGTGCTGAGAATAGTAAAATTACTAAATTGTTTTAGCGATTTTAGACTAACAAAGAAATTTTTTAGGGTGCACTTTTTCTGTTGAAACCTTTTCACAACGTGATATCAATTCAGCTCTTTATGGACGCATAACAGTAATTTTTTAAGAATGAAAAATACCAATTATTTCCACAAGCAAGTATTATTTTTACATTCAAATAGCCTTATATTTTAGCATTCCAATGCCCTATAATACGTGGTACTTTTATAAAAGAAGAAAAGAAGCTTAAGATTTAGTTTTCAAAATTTCTATTTCAAAACGGAAAGTACATTTTTGTTCTAAACATAAATATTTTTTTAAACGAAGTTTGCATACTCAATGTTTCTTGTGTGTGTTGAGGGATATATCTGCAGATACCACATTTAAAAATGTTACTTGGTTAATAATATTAATATTAATAAAACGGTAGATAATAAAAAGTAATTTAGATTGTAACAGAAATTGAATTTATGACATTTTAAACAACTTGATAGCTAATTCATATTACTTTAAAGAAATATATTAAAAAAATAGGTTGAAGCCCTTAGCAACACCGCAGCAACTCTATTTCGCGCTTGGTGCAAAAAATCGCGTTTGATGAACTAAGGATCCTTAGTTCATCAATGGTGACAGTGGGTAAAAATGTGGTTTACAACTTACAAATTCTGCTAAAAATAATCGTAAAAATATATGTAGGTACCAATTGACTGAAAATAATATCTACTAATTATTATTATGTATAAATTATGTTTCTGAAGTTGTATACTTATTAAGGATTTTACCAACTTTTAATTTTCAAGCAATAACACCCATTTTTGACACCTTATTTGATTTTCTTGGATCGAGACAGCCCGGAAAAAGGCATATTTTATATACATTATCTTAAATCTTGATAGGGTTTGAATTTGAGGTTGTTAAAGATAAATCCATTTCAGAAACTTAATTTTTAACTTCATAAAAACTATCTGATTGATATTTTATTAATTCATTAGTGATATAGTGAATAGACCCAAACTTATCCCAGACTTTTTTTCAATTCAAAAACTTTTCTTAATTAGAAAATTAACAAAGTCATATTAAATATATATATGTATATTATGAACAAACCACAACTGTTAAAAGCATTGATGCGTACAGCTCATTTGAATAATTAGTTTTCGAGATATAGAGAATTTTTCCTTTCCATAATTTAAGGGGACCGTATTCCGTTATCAAAGGAACCAAACAAAATCGTAGAAACTTACCAGAAATATTTTGTAGAATTTTGTTGAACGTAAAGTAAGTTTTTAATAAAATCATTACTCCTGTAAAATTTTACTGGGTACTAATTGAGAGTTTTTGGTACTTTTTCTTGTAAGATCTTCAATTTATTTTCCGAAATTTAAGGATAAATCCCTGGCACATTTTGTTTTATAACAGTATTAAGATTTAATAAAAGCTTATAAGCTATATCGCTTTCCTGGCTAGCAAGGAACTCAAACAGGGTGTCAAAAGTGGATGTTGAAAAATGAACATTTGAAAAATCCATTTGAAAAATGAACATTCGTGTATTTTTTTATATGTAGACAGCCTCCAACGCAAAATTTATGAAAATCATTTAATAGTAAATATTATTCATAATCAATTAGAATCCTATGTCTTTTTTATACAGTGATTTTCAGGAAAATTGGTAGGGGCGATCATTTTTTTTTTCTGCAAGGTGTCTGTCGATAGAAGAAATTAAGAAAGCTCTAGTCTTGATATCAGTAATCTACTACTGTGTTCAACTTGTTGGAGCTTTTAGATGTTATGTGATGTGTTTTAAAAAATTGCGGAGTATTGTGTAGGATTGATGGAACTTTAAACATGCATGGAGAATATAACTAAGTCTTTTATCTAGAGTTAAAGATATAATTTAAGCCATTATCATTTACTTGGTGCTATGCGAGTGTGTTAATCCTTGTCAAGCCAGATACAACACAAACAAGTAAAATTGACTTGAGTTCGTTAAAATTTTTGCGCCCTCTGAAAATCCAAGGTCTGCGCCCTTTTCACTGACCCAGTCCGACCCTGGTCGGGCCTGATCTTCACTCTCTTCGGGCCGGGCCTAGTCACTACTCTTTCCAGACAGAGCTGGGCTATATAATCTAACCTATTTTTTCCGAGCCGGGACTGTCTTCATTCTTCTTGTGTTGCACGGCTGAAACTTAAATATTTTTCCAAAAAATGTACATATTTTTAAATCTCCATTATTCAACAATTAAACTTTAAACATTATTCTTTTTAAAGAATAGTAGATTTCTAGGCAATAAAATTAAAATACAGTAAAACCTGTGAAAATGAACCTGCTTATGACGGAATCCTTTCTTAAACGGAAAAATGTGTTGATCCATGCAAAATGAATATAATAATATGTGAGAAAAGAATATAATACATTTACATCTGCTAATAAGGGAACTTGTCTATAACACATTTATATTTTTTTCCCTATGCAATTTCATCTTAGGAGATTTTACTCTATAGCATTTTTCAGATTTTTAATTCTCCAATACATGGAAAACGGATTAACGGTATTAATGATCACTGAAACATTTACAGTCGGACCTCGTTATCCCAACACCCGGTTTTCACGTCACTCCGCTTATCACTTCAGTTTTTCAAAGTCCCGAGTTTCTGCATATGATTTTAATGTAAATAAACTCCGGATTTTATGTCGTTATATAATTTTAAACTCCGGATATCCGACGGTTTAGGAAAATTGTCCATTTTTCATAATCCATCTTAATAGCACGGAAATTAAGTGGTAAGAAATGTTTTAGCCAAACTTTTCACAAAAGTCTCTAAAATACCCATTCAGATAAATCAGAAATTTTACTTCAATCCTTTATCTGGATAAATAAACCCAAACTCTATGAATGACACACTTAAGTTCCAGATAAACGTATCAGTCTACTCGCGGTCTTTTTGTTCTGGTCAGGTGGCACTTTCTTTTGGTTACAAAGCATTTTTCATCCGAGAAAAAATGAAGCATTGCATTGCATTGAAACAATCAGAAATTATCTAACATCCATTTCTGAAACAACGAATATTGATTACAATTTATTGTATAATATTGAAAAAAGAATTGTAGGAAGCACATCTAAGGATAAGCAAATCTTACTTTATCAATATTTCATGTAACAATAAAAAAAACAAGTCACCATAAATCTGATTTTTATTCTCTTCTATTTTGTTTTTGTGTTTACTTTGATTAATAATAATGTTTTATTGCTTAAAACTGCAATAACAGATATGAATTTTAAATTTTCTTAAATTACTTAAAAATACAGATTTTTATAAACATTTTTCTCCTACTCCGGCTACTGCGACACCCCGCTTATGACGACACTTTGTTCTGGTCCTTAGAGTGTCGGATAACGAGTTCGACTGTATATACAAATAGATTCATTAAATATATATATATATATATATCGCAGCCTAAGGCTGTTCTTTGAGAATAAAGATTATAATAAAATAAGTATTTTTGATCAGAACTCTTACTAATCAATTTTTAACCACATCGAGGTAAAAATCCATGTTCTGTCTTCAGCCGGGCCGATCTCGTACCGTAATCTGTCGGCCTAATCGTTCGGAGTTTTCCGTGTTTTTCTTCGAACCTTGGATTTCCTTGCGTAAATACAGGTTAGGTTCCCTTAACCCCCCCCCCCACAGAGGGCATGCCCCCTCGGGCCCATGTCCCTCGTGTAGATAATTGGCCGTCAGAAACACCACCAACACTTCGGGCCGAGGTTTTAACTATTTTCCGTGCCGGGCAAAGGTGCCGGGTCGGCTCTCGTACCGAACTTTTAGCTTTTATGCCAGGAAGGGCTGAACTTTTAGCTTTTATACCGGGAAGGGCCAATATTTTTTTCGTACGGGCATGGCCAGACTTTTAACTTTTATACTGGCCATTCATTTTTTTTTTTGTACGGGCCGAATTTTTTTTATGGGTTGGGCCCACCCCGGGCCTGGAAATTTTGGCTCGTGCAGACATCTAATCTGGCGTCACCAAGCATATGTTAATAAATGCATAAATTGAAAATAAAGAGAAGTTGCTATTTAATTACGATAAAACTGCTGACATATCAACAAAATGCAAAGTTGAATTCGTTAATTGTGCCACTTTGGCTCTACGTTGTTTATCAAAATAAGGCATATCTTCTTCCTTATATAAACAACCTAACAGCTGTATTTTCGACTGCATATGTCAATTTTCTATTGCGTTCATAAGTAATGTAAAATACTTTATTCACTAACGTGGTTTCATGTTTGTATAATATGTGCATCTGTAAATTAAAACTGAAAGAATAAAGTTTTTTTTTCCCCCTTAATTGTTAGGACTATGATGGAAGCAGGTTTTCTTTTCCATTGATATGATATTTATATATTGGTACCATACACAGTCTTCTTAGTTTAAAAAAGGAGATGTCATGCCTAATATTTCAGAAAAGCTACAAGACTGACGGAGTTACGGCGAGGGTGGTAAGAAGGAGAAAAGCTCTTGCTCATATTTCTCCTTTGAATTTTTTCTTTGGGCAAGCAGTGTTGGCGGGGGGTATCGCCGGGTTGAGTTCGTCTAACCCAGTTTCGTAAAAGAATATCGTGAATATTGTTTCTGGTATAAAACGAAACATTTGAACAAATAGACACCTACATGCATTATACTTAATAAGAAAATTCATTTGACAGGGTTCGTACGCGACTGGAAAACCGTGAATTGTCAGGGAAAATGACAAGTGCTCAAAAAGTCATGGAAAAGTCAGGGAAAATTGCAATTTTTTTCTAAAACCTGGAAAAGTCAGGGATTTTTTTATGTGGTATCATGTCTCAAGATTTTGCCGAATTCCGAGGTTCGTCCGCAAAAAAGTTCTTATTTTTCACTTGGAAGTAGAATTTTCGCTAAATATTTTACTAAATTCACATTTTGACAGGCAGAAGTTTTAGCTATACAAATTTGTCGCCAAATGGGCAATATCTTTGCCAATGATGGGACTCTGTAAAAGAGCGAACCGCGCAATAGAATAGAGTTATTTTCCGGTTTCTTTTGTCAGCTTTAAAGTTGAATGTCACCAAATAATTTCGTTTGTTATTTAATGCAACCCTTTTTCATGAAGAGTGAAATAGGCGGAAGCTGAAGGGCTGGTTAAAGCGAACGGAGAGCCGCGATCTTCTTGTCTTCTGCTGACTGCTGCTGAGTGAGAAGGTGATTTAATTTCGTTTTGGTGACGGCATGATTCTTTTCTGAAACCGAAAGTTCTGTTAATTGCAGGTAAGTAATCTTAATTAAAAGTATTCTTTAATAGCCCTAGTTTTTTAATAATAAATAATATATAACAATTAAACGATTTTTTCAGAAACGAGATTGCTATTATTAAATATCTATTCTGAAGATATGTTTTTATCCCCTTTTATCACATTATTATATACAACTTTGCTAGTAAAAAAATAAAAAAGGTGAATCCTGGAAAAATTTAATTTGGTTGCACTATTCTAAAGCTAACGTAATGCAAATATTTCGCATGAACTCATCTATTATTCTTCACTCGTATGTGTGTCATTTTTCAAAAATTTAGATTTAAATATATTTTTAATATATAGTACAGGATATATTATCCGGAACGCTAAACGATCCGAAACCGAAACTTAGTGAAAGCTTTCATTTAAGAAAAATTTGCAGTTTTTTTTTCCATATTTTATTGAAGAGTTACATGTTTTATAAATCGATATTTTGAATATTTTAAACTTTTTCTCATACATCTCAAGGTACCGTTATATCCGATTAATTTCCCCCCCCAACCCCCCCCCAAACACGTCAAAAAATCATAAAGTAATCGGAGAGGACTTTTACAGGGATTAAAAGCGGCTATCGAAATCTACCGCCTGTAGAGATCCGAAAATGTGTATAAGAATAGACCAAAGCCTACCCTGATATTCATTTTTTTTTTTTTTTTTTTTTTTTTTTTTTGTTAACTGAGATAATTAGAAGTCAGAACCTAAAAAGCACGAAATACGCGCTCTCCCTGCGATACTCTGAGCCTACTTATGATGCTCCTATGAAAGATAAGAATTGAATGTACGCGATCGTCGCACATAAGTTTCTTTTGGATCATTTTTGACTTCTCATTGGCGTAACTTTTAGAAATATGGGAAAACTAACTACATATTTTTAAATTTCGTATTTTTCTGTTTCAAACGCTAAAATCCATTGTAAAAAATTTTAATTTTTAACCTTTTGAAAAAAAAATTCGAAACATCACTTAGAATTTGAACACGTTTTCCACGATCGAAAATCTGTGGGCAAGCCTCTGGTCTGAAAATTCCGAAAAATTAAGGTGATCATTTCCAAAAATTAAAAAAATCTGTCATAAATCTTAAAATTCAGGCATAAAATTTATCGGAAAATTTGGTGAATGATCGCCGAAAAAAATCAATTTCGTCCATCGTTTGAAGAAAAATTGCTAATTTTGTCAAAGGAGCGCAGGAAAATGCGAATTTCATCAAAAAAACGTGAAAATTGGCAAATTTCGTAAAAGGATCGTGAAAAAAGGCAAATTTCGTCAAAGAATCGCAGAAAAACAGCAAAAATCGTCAACAGATCGCAAAAAACCCCCTCTAATTTCTTCAAAGCGGTGCAGGAAAAAAAAACACTTAGTGCCGGGAGTTTACTCCTTTCAGAAAATTTCCTTTGTTTGTTTTTTTTTTCCTTGTTTAACCAGAATAATTATTCTCTAATTAATATTAATTAGTTTTTAATTTTTTATGGTAATTATTTTAAACCACTGTTTTTAATTCATAACGTAAAAATAATATACGTAATTTTTTAAGATTAATTTGCAGAAAGTTTTTGACCAAATATTTATTTCTGCAGAAAGTTTTTGGTTTTATACAAGTCTGGGGTAGTGTTGCCAGTGGGTTACTTTTTTTTTAATTCAAATTTCTTGATTGGCAACACTTTTTTGAAATGATAAAATTTCTTCTCTTAAATCTGTTCCCGGGTGCAGAATCGGCGCAATGCTGTGACGCACGTCGCAGACTCTTGAGAAGGTCTGCCGACTATTTTTCAACTGTTAAAATTTAGAAAAAAAAAGTTTGTTAGAAATTATTTGCCATGTGCCATAATTATACGATCCACACCACATGCGATTGACGAAGCTTCGATTCCCTTTAAAATATAAATAATTCACGGAGAAAACTAGACACGCGATCGTGAAACGCCCATTATTAAATGAGTCACTCCTCGTAGGGGCGATTTCTTTAGAAATAAAAAAGAAAAATCGGTCATTAGTCCGAAAATTCGGATGTAAATATCACGAATTTCGACAAATGTTCGCCGAAAAAACAATTTCGTCAATCGTTTGCAGTTAAAATAGCCAATTTCGTCAAAGGATCGCGAAAAAAACGTGAATTTCGTCAAAAGATCGCAAAGAAAAAACGAAATTTTGTCATAAGATCAATAAGGAAACGTCAATTTCGTCAAAAGGCTGCGGAAAAATGCGGCTTCTATCAAATGATCGTGGAAAAAACACTAACTTCATCAAAAGACTACGGAAAAATAGCAACTTTCTTTAAAGGATTGCGGAAAAATGTAAATTTCATCAAAGGATTTCGGAAAAAACACTAATTTCGTCAAAGGATTGCAGAAAGAACGCAGATTTTATCGAAGGATCGCTAAAAAATGAGATTTTCGTCAAAAGATCGTGGAAAATAGGCGAATTTCGACAAAAGATGGCGAAAATTTTATCACAAGATCGAAAAAAAAAGCCCATTTCATCAAAGGGCTGCGGAAAAATAGTAACTTTCCACAAAGGATGGCAGGAAAACACGAGTTTCGTCAAATGATCGGGGGAAAAAACGTTAATTTTGACAAAGATCGCGGTAAAAACGCGAATTTCGTCAAAGGATTGCGGAGAAAACGTGAATTTCGTGAAAAGATCGCGAAAAAACGTGGATTTTGCTAAAAGATCGCGAAAAAACGCGGAGAAAACGCAATTTTTTTTTCAAAGGATCGGCAGAAAAAATGCGAATTTCGTCAAAAAATCGCGAAAAAACATGAACATCGTCGAAAGATCGCGAATAAAAGCGAACAACATCCAAAGATCGTGAAAAAACACGAACATCGTCGAAAGATTGCAAATAAAAGCGAACAACATCCACAGATCGCAAAAAAAACGCGAACATCATCGAAATATCGCGAAAAAACGCAAACATCGTCGATAGATCGCAGAAACACGCAAACAGCATTGAAAGATCGTGATAAAAAAAGCGGACATCGTAAAAAAAAGCGATAAAAAAGGCAGACATCGTGGAAATGTCGCGAAAATCATCAAAAGATCGCGCATTTCGTCAAAGGATCGAGGAAAAAAAGGTGAATTCCGTCAAAGAATCGCAGAAAATTTTGCTGCAACATTGATGTTTTCACGAGATTTTTTTACAGCTGAGTGGCAGGTTAAATATTAGTTAGCCTTGTTTTGTTTTGAGTGAAAGTATGTTAAATTTTGAATTGCACAACTAGCTAAGATTGCTAAATAAAACATTACATTAGAATTACTTATAGTATTTGCATGAATTACTCAAATTTGATTTTCTAAGAATTTCAATCTGCTCCAATAACAGCTTTTATTGCTAAAAAATTAGATTTTTGCTGCTACAAAAATGGATTTTACAGCTAAAAAATTAGATTTTTGCTGCTTCAAAGTGGCTTTAGTGCACTTTCATCCCTGTATTGTCACATCTATATATAATTTTTGATATTATCACATTGTATCAATCTTTTCAAAAATTTTAGTAGTTGGTGTTCATATGTTATTTTTACTGTTATTCTGTTTTCTAACTTCACAGAAATTTTGACAAATTCTATGAAACATTTTTCAGATAGTGGTGTTAAAAATTTTGAGGACAAGGGTAAATTATTTTAAAAAATGCTTTCCTTTTATGTTAATCACAAATACTTGGGGGAGTGCATGAGGGACTGGAAAAAGGGCGTTTGTCCTTAAGTTCTGCAGACTGTTTTTGAAGTTTCTACTTGTGTTGCAGACTGCAGAAAAAAATTCTGCTGCTGGGAATCTGTTGTTTAATATTTTCAGCATTTTAAAGCAGGTTCATGTGCAGTTATTTATTTAATTAAAGAAATATGTAATTTAATATCTAGCATTAAAAAGAAATCTGGCAACATAGTATAAATAAAAAAAGTACTGTTATTATAATTTATTTTGCCCCACCTAACCCTAAATTAAGATTTTATAAATTAAAACTAGAATAGATTCAGATTTTTTTCCCTTTTGCATTAATTGTTTTGGAGTTACTTTTGATAGAATGTAATAAATATACAAAATCAGTTTTTTAAAAATGATTGCAGTATAATTCTGTATTTTCTTCTTTTAGGAAAAAGTATATATAATATGTCTAAGAAAAGAACATTATTTAATCCAGAGTGGACAGACAAGGAAATAAATCCAGAATGGTGCTCTTGGTTAAAAGAAGTAAAGAGTGATCCATTCTCTGCCCATTGTTCTATTTGTCGAAGATCATTTCAACTCAGTAATATGGGTAGAACAGCCATTACCAGCCATGAGGAAGGTTATAAACATCAGAGAAACGCAAATTCTGCTAAGGGTTCTTTGCCATTGGAAAAAGTATTTCAGACTGATAAATCTACGAAAGAAAATACAATTAATGAAAATAAAAAGTCCATATCTGAAGAAAAAATCATAGCAGAAACAAATGATACTTCTACTGCAACATGTGTTAAACCTTATTGTAGTAATAAACTTTCTTTAGAGAATCATGTTTCAAAAGAAGCTATTTTAAGAGCTGAAATTCTCTGTGCCATGAAACTTGTCATGTCCCATAGTTCGTATAATTCCTTTCATGATGCTTCCAGTTTGTTCAAAGCAATGTTTCCAGACAGTAAAATAGGACAAGCAGTTACTCTTAGTAGTTCAAAAATGTCTTACATGATTTGTTTTGGCTTATCACCATGCTTCTCTGAACATTTAAGAAGGGACATAGGGAATTCAAAGTTTGTTATTTGCTTCGACGAAGCTTTAAATAAAGTAGTTCAAAAAGGTCAGATGGATATTGTAATTAGGTATTGGTCAGAATCATTTAAAAGAATAAAAACTCGATATCTGGATTCTGTTTTCCTTGGCCATTCCACAGCACTAGATTTAATAGCTAAACTTCATGAAGGAACTGAAGGCCTTGACCTTAGCAAACTATTACAGTTGTCAATGGATGGCCCCAATGTAAATGTCAAAATGGCCAGACTATTGACAGATGAACTTGCCACTGAACATTTATGTCAAGTTCTGGATATAGGGACTTGTGGGTTGCATGTAGTTCACGGTGCATTTCATACGGGCCACAAAGCTGCAAATTGGTCTTTAAATACTGTGTTCAGAGCTATGTATCAATTATTTAAAAATTCACCTGCAAGACGAGCAGATTATATTGAAATTACAGGCAGCAACAAATTTCCTCAAAAGTTTTGTGAAGTACGGTGGGTAGAAAATGCAGCTGTTGCTGAAAGAGCTATTGAAGTTTTCAATTTTGTAAAAACGTATGTTCAGCAATCGACACTTCCTAAAACACAAACTGTTGAAGTATTACAGGAAGCGTGCAACAATAAATTGATCTTGCCACAGATGGCCTTTTATTCATCCATTGCTACACTTTTGCAACCATTTCTTAAAAAATACCAATCTAGTGATCCACTTTGCCCATTTATGTATTAAGACTTGCATTTTATAATTTACCAACTTATGAAAAGATTCATTAAATCTGATGTTATGAGATTAGCAGACACTGCCCAGAAGTGTATGAAAGTAGATATCAATGATAAAGACAATTTATGCAGTCTTCAGGTTCTTGATGTAGGAGTAGCTGCATCAGGTCTTCTTGCAAAATGTGGTGCCACAGAAAATGAAAAAAAACGATTCCGGCTTGATTGCCAAAAATTTTTTAAAGCAATAACATAAAAAATATTTGAACGTTCTCCGCTGACATATTCTTTACTTAGATATATCTCATGTTTAGATCCTAAGCTAATTCTATCCAATTCCAATACTTCAGAACTGAGAATGAGTAAATTATTAGAAGTTTTATACACAAAGCAGCATGTGACATCTGCTGAAGCAGACAGAGCTAAACAACAATTTAGTAAGCTTTGCTTTGACGCAAAAGCTGAGAAAAAAGAATATTTTGAAAAGTATTCTTATGAAAATGAAAGTTTAGATGCATTTTATTGCAACATTATTCCTGAAGATAGCTTTAAGGATTTATGGAAAGTTTTAAAAATTGTTTTAGTTCTTTCAAATGGGAATGCATCTGTGGAAAGCGGTTTTTCAATTAACAAAGATGTATTAATAGAGAACTTAGCAGAAAGATCTGTGTGTGCCCTTAAGACTGTTTATGATGCTGTTAAAGCAGCTGGTGGAGTTGAAAAAGTAGATATTAGTAAAGAAATGTTGAGCCATGTTAAGGTGGCTAGAATGAGATACCATGACTATTTAAATGAAAAAAAAAAAAAAGAAAATCATGAAGCAAGCAAAAAAGAAACAGAAAAAAGAAAAGCTGTAGCAGAAATTAAACTGTTAAAAGAAAAAAAAATTAAACTGACACAACAAACTGCTTCTGAAACAGTACATATAAACAATATGATTGCAGAACTGTCCAAAAAAATTTGAATTTTTAATATGCATAATGTAAATTTTGTTATAGAAGTAAAAAGTTACTTTGAATCCTTCTGAGTTATATTTTAGTGTTTTTTTTCTTTCTTTTTTTAATTATTATAAGTTATTTTCACTTTCAGAGGTAAGCTTACATTTTATTCTTATTAATGTACCTCTTATGCTGTACAAATTTAATCATTAAAATGTAAAATTGAAATTCATATTTCTAAAAAAATGTCGTGAATTGTGGTCAGGGAATTTTAAGAAATATGACCTGGAAAACCTGGAAAAGTCAGGGAATTTTGTAATTCAAAAAGAGTATGAACCCTGTTTGAAATCAAAAGAAAATTTCTTATTCTGGGTTTTTAATTCAATTGTTAAAAGGTTAAAACTTTACTTATAGAGTTGCAGAACAAAGATAATTAAAGGATTATAGTTTGTTTGGCATGTTTGCAAAGTTCTTCGAAATCATATACTAGGTTAAAATCATACGAAAGGTGCGATAGGCATAAAGTACGCAAGACTCGCGCTTATAGAGGCCCACAAGAAGACTAAAATATCTTTAAATAGAAAAGGACTTCTGAAAAATGTTTGCATCTGGGTTAGTACGTAGCCATACTTACTCTTGTCTATCCCACCCTTGATGAGATTTTTTTTGAATAATTCCTACCTTTATTGTTATTATTTTATTATAGGGTCGGAAATTTACCGGAATTATTTTATTATAGGGCCGGAAAAGGTACCTTTAAGGGTGTTCTCAAATCCAAAAGGGCAACTTTCTGACACAAGTTTTAATTTATTTTTGTTCGAAAATGCATGAAACTAGCTGGTGATGTTGTTCAGAAACTATGTAATTGTGCTGTTTTTCCATTTTTTTTTCAATCGCAGTAGATCGTTCAGAAAATAATCTCAAAGTGGGCGTTTTGAACCAAATTTCCGTGCGAAGGAAGAAAGAGACTCAAGAGCGGGCGAAAAACGTGTTTGTCACGTGGTCAAAATTCCTCATAACTCAATAGTTACTTGATTGAGCAAAAAATGGAAAAAACAGCTTAATTCCAAATCGCCTCCATGGCCAGGCTTTCCAATTTTATACCTTTCTGTTAAAAAATGAATTTGCAAATGTGTCAAAACTTTTTGCGCTTGTTGAGCAGAGCAGTTAAGAACAGCGTTAAGGAGAAAGCCGGATATGATCATACATTAATTGGTACTTCAATGTTTTTTGTGACCAGAGACGGATTTATTTGTTTGTTTATTTCAGATACGATTCAAGGCAGACAAAAGGCTGGAGTTTCTAATCGTCAATGTTTTCGTCTGTTCATCAATCTCTTCCTCAGGAGCGGACGTTTTTAGTCACTTTTTTTTTTTTTTTTTTACTTTTTTCATAACTTTAGTTTAATGGCAGGTGTTGTGTTTTTGAATTGGTGCTGCTGGTCTGGATGAGTTGTATGGTCCTTTGTTCTAATACGCATGCGGTTTTTCTTTTTTCTTTTTTTTTTCATGTTTAGGGTGCTTTTCAGGGGTGTCTTTTCTCGCCCGTTTTGTGTTTTCGGCTCGTGGTTTTATGTGTCTGCTCTCTCCCTGTATTTCCTTTTTCAATTTGTTTTTCATACTGCTTTGTCGTATAGGATCTATCTGATCATTTGAGCACCTACCTGAAAGCTCTAATAATAATAAACCTCTCAAGTTTGCTTTCTTTTCTTTCCTTTTTTAAAAAAAACATCAAACATTTTAAACAAAGTGTTGAAGGCCAAATTAGATTACTGTCACTTTTTTTTTCCTTTTTTTGTTACACTTTAAGCGAATAAAAGAATACGCAGGGCCGAAACTAGGGCATGGGGGTGCAGAAGGGGCATATGCGCCAGTCGCGAGAACGTAAGAAGAAGGGGGGTGGGGGGGGCTCCAAATGAAGATTTTGTTTTTCGTTTGATATAAAAATGTACATATATATGAAATACAAAGAAACTTGCATGCAAATGTCAAATCTATGAGAGCGTTCTTTTCAAATTTGTGAAAGTGAAAGTAACTATATAAAAAGAAAGCTGCAACCAAAATCAAAAAAGTAAAACACTATCCCGGCTAGAATTCAATCTTAGCTATTCTAAGCAAGAAAAAAAATCATTTGATACTATTAATATGCAAGTGAGAAATTTTAAAAAGAATGCTCCCAGAGGTTTAACATTAGCGTTCCAATTTCTTCGCGTAACTAGAGTAGGCTCTTAACGCTCAAGATAATGTTAATCCTATGGGAGCGTTGTTTACATATTTCTTGCTAGCATTTTAATTATCATTAAATGATTTTTATATTTTATTAAGGATTTATTTATTTGTATAGGTTACCTGCAGTCGATAACTTTTATTGTGCATGAGAAGGGGGGGGGGCAGCGGCGCCATAATCCATGTTTGCCACGGGCGCAAAATAGGCTAGTTTCGGCCCTGAGAATACGGAAAAAAGAGGATGGTATTACAGGAGATTTACCCCTGGAGGTCGGAATTAAAATGTCGTCTCACCACCTTCCTATTTGAAATAACTTTTTCTTCTCCCGTTTGTCGCGTGCACTTCATTCTGTCCCAGACCAGTACGACCGGCGCCTAATCTGTTGGGGAACTAAAGTTATAGATAAAAAGTATATAAAAAATAACTTTTCTTTTCTGTAGCATCCAGAGTCAAATCTCAGAGATACCATCTCGATGTCTGGATAAGGAACTTGGGAAATAGCTAAGAACAAAGCCAATTATCCAGTTCTTAACTTCCCATAGAATATCTCATTTCCTTTCTGTTCTGGGCGAACTCCGAATGACCACCCAAGGAATGGTTGGCTCCTACTGAATATATGGAAGAATGGAGGGGAGAAAGTATACTACGTAATTAATGTTGCTTGAAGCTATGTTATACTGATGGGAAGAAAACAGGATGCGTTCGATTTTCGTGCGTGATCACTGGGAGAATTTGGGGCACATTTGATTATTTTTTAATAGGAGGGCGCATTTTACCGATTTTTAAATGGGCATGACGCGTTTTGCCGATTCTAATAAGGGCGGGGTGCTGTGCCCTTCAAAAATGGCCTAGCGGGAACACTAATTTAATTATTTAATCGCTGAAATGAAATTTGGTTTTATTAATGTTCTCGAAATAGTTTGGTTTTAGTGAGCACATCAATTAAACTTACAGGAGCACTGAAAATCGCTTCAGTGGATGTATACATTAAAGTCCCGATTATCCGAGTTTCTACTTTAACAGAGTTGTTTTCTTCTGATGGACTGATTGTTTCCATTATTATGAAACAGCCATTATAAATGAAGTGTTAGGTGAAGATGAAAGAGCAGTCGTAAAAAGTTAGAACTGATTTTCTGCCAGAATAGGAAAAAAAAAATGTCCATAATTTTTTTTAGCAGAAATAAGAGGCTACACCTGCAATTTTCATGGCACTAATAGAATCACTTAGTTGCCAATTTGTACAGTTTTGTTGCCTCTAAAATTTATTAAAATTTTTTACCATATTTAATCATTGACAATTGTTAGATTTCAGAGATTGTATTGGGCAAAATTTCCTGCCCATTTTGCCATCTGTTTTGATGTATTGATAAAGCACTTGGGTTTGGTGACTAAATTGTATGTTTTTCTTAATATTTCATTTTTTGCTATTTCAATAATTAGCAATTCCAATGTTATTTAAAATAAATATTAATGTAATTATAAGGAAGAACTTATAAGAATGCAATTTAATAAAACTATTTATAAAATTATAATAATTTAAAAAATAGCTTAGAAAAATATAATTTCGAATTATCATCTTTAGTCATTTGCTTCTCCCGCCTCCCTCTCCACACACATAAAGACTAAGGTAAAACAGTTATATATTTATTATTTTACTCAAAGGGTTTTGAGCCCACCCAATATTTTTGAAAAGTTAGCGTTACTGCATGTTATTTTAACTTTTCTTCTACAGCTTGTAAGTACTGCATTTTATTATTTATCAAGCAATGATAAAAAAGTAGATTTGCACACACACTTCTGCAGCATACAAATAGCTATAAACTATATATAAAATCACACAATTAATTAAAAAATCTTTACTTAAAGACGTATACTACATAAAACACTTTTAAAACATTAAATAAAAATTTTAAAGTTTAAAAACCAACAAGTTTTGACCACCCTGTGGCCTTCATCAGGGTTTGTTATTATGTAATATACGTCTTTAAGTAAAGATTTTTTAATTAATTGTGTGATTTTAGTCTCAAGACGTAAGTCCTTCAATACATCTATATATAAAAATAGTGATTTTTGTTTTTGTTTACCAGTTTTTCAATTCAAAAAAAAAAAAAAAAAAATTGCGAAAATATTTTTATCACTTTATTTTCTTGAGAATGTTGCCATCTGATGCAATGAAACATGTTGAAATGTAAATAAATAAAGGTATTTTGCCTTTTTTAAAATTCATGTTTATCACTTATAGCAATTTTAGAGTATTTTGACAGATAATAGCTGTTTAATAATTTGAAAATGCAGCTTTCTATTATAAATTTTATTGCTATATTTACTTGTGTATAGCATGACTTCATAGCACATGCATCTTGAGTTTTAATATCTTATTTGAAGAATAAAGAAACACAAGGAAAAGTTTTCAAGCAGATTTTACTTTATTTAAATTTAACATTTATATAATTAATATTGCACATTATTTGCAAAATATTAATCCATGAATTTGTATATTACAGTAAGATCTTTATAATGAAACTCTATATAATGTACAACTTCTCAGGCATAAACAGGGCCAAAACTAGCTTTTTTTTTGCACCCGGGGCAAACATGGATTTTGACACACACCCCCCCCCCCCATTATTTTGATATGTTTCAGACATATTTGGCCATGTTTGCAAGATGTGTGAAATGTGATCCATTTAATGCAAAATTTTATATAGTGCACAACCTTACATTTTTAGGTTTGCATTATAAAGATCTTCTACTGTGTATTGAAACTAGTGGTGGTTTATCTGCTAAATTTTGTTTTAAATCTTCATGAAGATAGATCCATTTCAAAATCTTTAAAATGTTACCACTGATTCACTATTTTAGTAACGTCTTTTAACTGGATTTCGAAAACCTATTTTTATTATGAACATAATATGAAACATTGAACATAGGCATAGCCGTATGAAAGCACGGCTGGGTGCAAGAACTTTTGAGAGACCCTTCCTTTCCAAGTTAGTTAACTCCATCTCATTTGTACCAATGTTGGCAGTTTAGCTGATTTTTTTTTTCTTCATCTAGCAGAAATTTCAAATAGAAATTTTTGCTATATTTAATTATGTTGGCTTAAGTTTAAATATATAAAGTTTCAGTAGAATTAAATTTATTACAAAAGCATTTTTATATTTTTCCCAGATAGTTTTCCCAGTTTCTCTGCTCAACCAATAACTCTTAATGTTTTTCAAAGAAACAGTAAAGTTTCATTGACTTGTTTAGAAATTGTTAGAGTGTTTGAAATTTATTTAAATATGTGCTTAAGATATCAGTTTATTGTTTTTGAATATTAATTTACTTACTTAAAGGATACTATGGACTTTCACTAACCCTGTTTTGCCACATTAGACCCTGCTGTGTTTACATTCTAGATATGACTAGTTGGATGAGTGTGTGGCAGGAAAATCCTTTCATCTCGGTTAACCTGCAGCTAACTGGTTTTGCTGCTTCACTCTAACCATTTAAATTTGCATATTAATCTTTAACCTCATTTCATTTTGTATTTAAGCCTAGAGATTTTGCTTCAAGGGGTGGAGATGCAATATGGAAGCAACTCTACCTGCACTGGCTGCAATTATGAATTGGCAGTAGTGTTCGCTGATATATTTATACTGTCTGGTACAGCTTATTCCTTTTCTTATATTATTTCATCCAGACATGGGGTCTACAAACTATGGAAAGTCTGATGCCATGCTACTGCTGTTATATTAAGCTTTACTCTTGTTATACCATTTTTACTCAAAATTTATTAACATCTGTTTGTTGGTTAATAAATTTAGTTACTATTTTAAAAATTTGTTTTAAATTATGGCCTTATACACTCAGTGAAGACATCATCCTACATCATGATAGTAAAATTTAATTCTCTTTAGTATAGTGATCCATGGTCCAACAAATTACAGACATTGTAATTAAAATAAAATGAAGGTAACTATTCAGAAATTTTGGTAGACATTTTGAATAAAAAAAATTGCTAAATTGCCAGTATTACCTCCCACAATACAATTTTATAAATAAGCATATATACACAGAAATTTTATTATGAACTCACAACAAAATTAATAAGAAATGTGTTTTACTATTTTGTGAAAAATATTTTTCTTTGGGCGTGAGGCCCTGTGTGGTTACACACCCCTAAGGACAGCTGTGAAAATAGGCAATTTTTATTTTCCTTAATATGTATAATTGTGCATTCCAATAATAGTAATAAATGCCAGAGCACACTATAGTCTTAAACAAAGTCTCAGAATAAACAAATTAACATTCTTTGTTTTAGTAGGTGCAAAAACTGTGCTTCATGCATGATTAAATATATTTTATGTACTTATTTTTTAATAGGGAAGTGTGAAATAATGTAGAATTTTTTGATTTATTTTACAGTTTTTTCAACACGATAAGGCATGCTTGTGGATGCTATGGCCTTCCAGATGGTACAACATTTCTACAATTATTTCATTTGTTGGGTACATATTCTTTGATTAAACCTCCCCGTGATAGTAATGTAAATGAGCGATTTGGTAAGATTACTTTTTAATTTTAATTACAGTAGAAGATCTTTATAACGCAAGGTTGTGCGTTATATAGAATTTTGCATTATATGGTTCACATTTTACACATCTTTAAATTTACCTAGTAAACATAATTAAATATGTCTGAAACATATAAAAATACATTAGGGTATCTTTATACTACATTCCTTGTCACCTGGAATTATCCAAATTATAAATTTTTGCATTAAAAAGGTCATTCCACATTGTTTAATTTACTTTATAAACATGGTCCAACTTACCTGTACCAAATCACTGATATTACTGATTTTCAATTACTATATATATACTGAATATATATATATACTGAGTATATTACTGATTTTCAAAAATGTTTATTGTAATAATAGCAATTTTTTCATTAAAGTTTTGAATTAAGGAAATAAAGTTGAACTAATGTATCAAATTCAGTTTTCTAGAGAGTAGCAAGTTTTACAATGTGGGAACTCAGGTGCTTCTTAACTGCAAAATTCATTGTTTACATCTAAGAAGTTGTGTGTTGTATGGGGAATTGCTTTATATAGATTTGCGTTATAAAGATCTTCTACTGTATCTCTTAACTGCAACAGATGTTAGCGAAATTTTCAATAACAGACTGGGGTTGCTGTTAACAACTGGATCTAACAGCTCCATAGTTGCTAATTCAGAACATCATACTTATTTTCAGCAGAATTCACCAGAAAGTGTTGTTGGATTCCTAGCAGGCTTTGTTGCATTTAGAGGGCAAAAAATGACTAAATGCATAGATTGTAAAAATTGTTTGCTTTTCAGTGAGGAAAATGAAATTTAATAAAGGCTAAATCTTATGGCTTCTTAAAATACTATCAATAATAATATCAATAGAATTTCTTAATTTAATTTCAATTATTGAAAATTCTACAATGAAGGTTTTGTCTACTCAAAAATTAGGATACACTATTGGATATCATTACAGATTTAGGACAAGTAAATACTTTACCATTAATTGGATGTATAAACCACCAGAAAACCTTCACAATGGCACTTTTAAATTATTATGTAATGGCTAATAAGGTACCAAAAAGATGTGCATACACAAACCTGAGTGCATGATTTTTATGCAAGATGCAACCAGATTGTTTTAAGTACCGTTGTCATGCAAAAATACCATATTTAATCTTAGTACAATAGCTGCATTAAGATGTTGTAGGGTTGCCATTTGCATCTAGAATTCTACTGAAAATGACTATTGTATGTACCAGGTGATTATGGCTATTATTTTAACTGTACTGAAAACACTACTTTTAATCTCCACCAGGATTACCTGCATAAAGTTTAACAGAAATTTTGAAAATTTAACTAATGCTGTCAGATAAAGAACATTTGCAATTTATTTTGCAATATATTAAGTATCCACTGTCATAACTCTAAATTTCTTCTGGTGCTTTTAACAAAAAATATTTATTTTACATACACTGTTAAAAATATGCAGCATTGTCACTCCACCGCTTTTATAGAATATTTCTATTCTGACCAATGAGAATGCTCCATAACATAGTCATGTAACAGTTTCTTATAAAAGTGATGGAGTGACTATGTAGTACAGTTTTTAACAGTGTACTCCATAGAGTGCTATGCTAATATTAAAAAAAATCCCTGCCGGCCCGGCCTACAGGCAGAGGTAGATTTCGAAGTCAAATATACTAATTTCACAAACAAAAACTAAATCATGATTAGAGATAAATCCACTTTAACAATTTTATCTGGCCACTTTTGATGAGTATTTATTTCATTTTTATATAATAACTGGTTTTATCAGAATCATGTTAGGGCGGTATTCAAAAAAATACTTTTCCATGCTGAACAACTCGAAATTTTCTGGCATAATTCCAGATTCATTTTTAAAAAAAAAATAATATGAAACTTGCTGACGTAATTTTTGAAGAGATTTATAAGCGACCTGTGTTTTTATTTTTTTTTTTTCAATTAATTAAAATTTGATATAATAAACAATTATTTTCTCAGAAGGACAATATTTTTCGTTTCTAACACAATCGCTTCGGGAAATTCCGTTCAAAATGCCTACTTTGACATCATTTTTTGAAATATATTCTACCTCTATCAAAAAATAGATCATTACGGTACATTATATAGTTTCTGAATAAGCGAATATACCAATTAAATGCATTTGAGAGCAAAAATGAATTTAAAAATGAGTCAGAAAATAAGCAGTTTGGATTTGAGTGCATCCTTAATACAATGATTTTTCCAACACAATCCGCTTCTGTAAATTCGGTTCAAAATGCCCTTTTTAACAGCATTTTAAAAAATATATTCTGCCTCTATCAAAAAATCGACCATTAAGGTACATTATATAGTTTCTGAGTAAGAAAACTTACCAATTGGAAGCCTTTGAGAGCAAAAATGAATTGTAAAATGAGTCAGAAAATAAGCAGTTTGGATTTGAATACACTCTTACTAAGATGATTTTTTTCTTCAACCGCTATGTATTTTTAATTTGTTTTTGCTGTAAGAATTGGTCCTATCCAAAACTTGTCTATATAGATGTTGTAGACAATATTAAGAAGATATATGATAAATTCATGGGGATTTTATATCTTTTGAATTGACGGAGTTATGGATTTTTTTCTTCTTCAAACCCCCTTTTTGTTTCAGTTTTTTTTTTGTGGTACGAATTGGTCCTATTAAAAACTTGTGAATATAAAAGTTGTAGATAATATTAAGGAGATTTATAATAAAATTAATTGGATTTGATATCTTGAGAATTGACGAAGTTATGAATTTTTTTCTCTCAAAAACACTATTTTTTGTGCCCCTTCAGCCCATTTTTAACTTTATCAAAAATCTGATACATAAATGTTTGGCCATATTTTTAGAAGTAATAAAAACTTTAAACTGATTTGATATGTAGAAAAATTAAGAAGTTATGGGGGGTTGTCTGTTTTCACAAAACCCCTCCCTATTTCTATCCCCTTGGTCCGATTTTGCCCATTAACGAACTTGACCGACATTTTATGTCCATTGATTATATGTATCAGTTTGGAAGAGATTGGTGCAGAATTATGAAAGTTATCGTGTCCAGAAGAAAGGTATATAGATAGATAGATAGATAAAGTTTTTTGCTGAGGGTGGTTTTGGGTTCTAGGGGTCATGATCGGTGTAGATCTGCAAAAAATTTTCAGAAATTCCAACATAGGAACGATCGCAATAGGTAGTATTTCATACGAAATCTACCTAAATTAAACACTACCAGCAGACAAATTTTAGCTTTGACCTCAGGTTGCATGCGTCCCAAGTCTATTGTCCCAGTGACTTTTATTTTTGTTCTTTAAGTAAACATGCAAATATTTTTGTACAAATGTTTTTTTTTTTTTTCTGTTTCACCATAGTACAGCGTCTAGAAGATACAGTGTGGAAAACGGCTATTCCTATTAATGCTTTAAAAAGTGCTAAAAACTTGTATCCCATAAATCTCCAACAATGCTCAGTGGCAATATGCTGATACGAGCGCCATCTGGTAGCTCTTTTTAATATAAACACTGTGTTTTCAAAAATTATAGAATGTTAAATATAGGAAACTATAAATATAAGATATTTTGGTCTGTTATAAGCTAATTTAGTTAAGGAATGACGTGAAATAGGTTAAAGAGTCGCTTTTAGAATGACTATATATCATTTTTAAATCGCTTCAGTACTGAAACAAAAAATGGATCTGTGTTTGCAAACGTGAAAATAAGAAAAATCCGTATTTCATGTTCATTTGATTTCAAATGCAAGCTACTTCTTGGCGTTCTCTCTTTCATAATGCCTTTCAAATTTTTCATCATGATCATGAATTGAACAGTAGATTCACTGTTACTACATTTATTTTTATACAAATATAAAGGTCTTCCCACTGTTGCACTGCATAACTACTCTCATTTTGTCAAAATTGCTTGGATTAAGATGAGAGATATCTTGGGCACTGCTTGTTCATGAATCATCTTTTCATGCTGCTGTTATATGTTCTAATCAAGCTTCTCCTTTGTATAGCAACAAACTTTTCTCAATAAACATGTTTCTCGAATATTTAACTAATGGTGAAAATCTGATTAAGATATAAGTTGAAATATCTAGTTTAAATACAGTAGACTCTCGTTTTTGCGAACCTCTTTTTCAGGAACACTTGCGATTTTACGAACTATAGAGTGGTCCCGAATACGCTCCCATAGAAGCAATGTAATTTTTCGCTCCCATTTACGAACTGCAGATTATGAAAATCTCTTTTTTGCGAACTCAGTTTTCGAACTTTTGAATTTTTTTTTTTAAAGTATCGGAAGGCAGCGCCAATGTCAGTTAAACTATATACAGATACAATGAGACATCATGTGCATTCCAAGAATGTGCTGTTTTCCCCGATCTATTTCGGAGGGAGGGGGTATAGCAACAATTTCCAGTAGTGGTTGTCAGGACTAAGGAACTTTTTTGAAGGGAACAATAACTGTGAAAGGTAAACGTAGTAAAGGTTTCCATTGATAAATTGGAAACATACATTTTTCAAAATGTGATTTTTTAAAAAAAGATACGTGATTATTTCCATTCCTAATTTTTTATCTGTTTTCATCTATGTATTTTCATCTACTAAGTGCTAATACAGTTTGTGTTTTCATAAGTAATATTTTCAAAGCATAGTAACGTATGTGTACTAAAATTATCTTTAGTGCATAAATTTGCATTTATTTCTTGTATATTTAAAAATACAGGTATAAATTTATTAAATAATAAATAATCTTGAAATACTGCTTCATCTATGAAGAGGGGTCAGTTTGATAAAAATAGGCATAAATAATATACGTATTCATATCATTTTTGGTGTTTTTCTATTTTACGAACTTTCTATTTTACGAACTATTTGGGTGTTCCCTACGAGTTCGTAAAAACGAGCGTCGACTGTATCAACTGTATGTTTCGAATATTTCCCACTGCATCTATCTATTCCATGATGCAGCATCACATGTTACAAAGTTTACATTCCAAGTATTTGACTCCATTTCCGAACTATGGTTTATATAAAATGACTAATCCATGATTGCAAAGTGTGGACTTTAAATTAGCAAGTGCATAGAGGCAAATGACAACAAAACCTTCAATTCTTTACCTGCAGTTTTTTAGTTAATTTTATTTCATCAATTTTTAGTGTGTTTCATCATTTGTGATACTATGTCATAATTTTCTTTTGTAAAAATAGCCACAACTTTGTGATTTCGTGTACACTTTAGGAAAGTTTATTGCATAGGTATGTAATACAAGAATAACTTTAAATGAATAAATATTGTATTTATTACATGCTTTTGTTTTATTTAAGTTTTTCATTGCTTAAAAATGGAGTTTTGTAATCGATTTTTCACAGATTCCTGATGCTTCTTGAAAGTATGTACAATTGTGTTTCCTTAAAGTTTGATTATACATTCAGACATAAAAACAATTTATAAATCTTAGATACTTTTAAGTAATTTTCAAACATACTTTTTAAAAATCTATTACTATGTGACTCAACTGCAAACACTTGTTTGTTACAATAATGTAAATTTTAAGTAATATAAATGTGCATTTTTCTTTCCAGTAACTATTAAAAAATAAATTACAGTTGCAGTAGTTATTAAAGTGACATCTTTAAATAGGATGAAAAGTTTTTTTTTTTTTTCTTTAAGTTTTCAGGAGTATTTTAGGATATTATTATTAATAATGATAGAAAGACTAACTTAGAAGTCACTTTAATAACTACTGCAACTGTAATTTATTTTTTAATAGTTACTGGAAAGAAAAATGCACATTTATATTACTTAAAATTTACATTATTGTAACAAACAAGTGTTTGTAGTTGTGTCACATGGTAATGCATTTTTAAAAAGTATGTTTAAAAATTACTTAAAAGTATCTAAGATTTATAAAGTATTAGTAGTTAACATTAGAAGGGTATTTAAAATCTCTTATTGTTATTTTTCTGCAAAGTAGAGGATTCTAAATTTAAAGTCTGAAATAAAACTTATCTTTTTAGCCACTGTAATTTTACAGCATGAATAGTTTGATCAAGTGTTCAAACTTTGATTTTTGACAGGAAATTACTAATGTATTACACATTTGTTGATGCAATATTATTAGTCATACAATCACATTCACTCTTGAAGGATATAAGAGTGAAATAAAGGTTTGTAAAAATATTTGTATATGTTTTTTTTCATTATTTATCTGATATTATAGATGAATCTTGTTGCAGTCAGCATATTCCTATGATATTTTATCCTGTGTTTAATCTCAACTATTTTAACTGATGGTATTTTAAGTACAGTTAAAAAAAAATTACTTTTATTCGTGAAGTTTTAATTCATAATTTTTAATTCATGGCAAATCCACAAATGCAGAATTGATAAGCATTTTCCTTCATAAAGAGAGAAACAGTTAAGTATTAATTTCAGTGTTCCTTTGGACCTAATTATCGCCTATGCAAATTGACACAACTTTTTTTTTAAGTATTTTTCTGCATTTAACTTAATCTCAAAATTTTAGGTTTAAATAAGGAAAACATATTTTTCGAAAATAGTAATGTGAAATTGCTTAGCCGGTAATCATGCTCTGCACCCCTCCTAAATTTTCAAATTATAAAAGAAAACAAATTCTGGTGTTACCACACACAACTTTTTTAACTGTTTACAGAAACACTGATTTTTCAAAACAGTATAAAATTAATAAAAACTTAAATCCTAATTTCATACAAAGATAAAAAGCTTCCACTGGTGATAAACACATCATGTTTTAAAGAAAATGCGTACTTTTATTCAGGTTAAACATTAGCGTAAAGCTTAAACATTTTTTCAATGACAAAATTTTCAACATCTATTCACTTCGACCGTGCTGAAACTAGGCCAATAAATAAGAAAAAAATAAAAAAATAGGATTTTATTAAATTGTCACATTCTGGCAGATTTAGACATTCAGACTGCTGTACTGGGTAAGCGACCGTTATACTTTGTGTGGCGGCATGTCCTGAACCAGCTAAAACTGGGTTTAGGTCAAGCTAATAGTTAGTCTTAAATTATTTTAAAAAATCCAAATTTGAATGAATTTTTTTTTTATGTTTGTTATATTGATTTTTAAGTTTGATGCACAAAAATATTTATAAAGAATATTTGTGGAAAGCAAAAAGTAAATTAAACAGTCTTTTTCGCTAAAAAATACATTTTAATATGGAAACGGGACTGTTTCAATATTGCCTATAAATGTGATAACCAGAATGGCAGTCAGCTATTTTGTACATACGTTAGATCAAACTGTTCAATGTAGGCCCTTTGAAGGTTCTTTTTGCACCCCTTCGATTATATTCTGTTGCTAGATTTTTAAAAAAATACAGTACAGTCTGCCTAAGGCGGATTCTGCATAAAACGGTAATCTGTTTTACATACAGCTGTAGACAGTTTACTGCATGAAAATCTATTTTAAAGATACTTTGATTTAAAGTGAAATTAATATTTATTAATATTACTAGCAGCATTAAGGGGACAGTTTACCTCAAAATTGATCAAAAAATTTATTTTTGTTCTTAAATATTAAATGAAAGCCTGTTTAATTGTGAATATTTTGACACCTCATTTTTATCCATAAGGAAATTACTATATCACAAGATATTGTAAATTTCATTAATACAACCAGTGCGATTCCCCACACAAATGAAAACTTTAAACGGCTTTTTTCCATGTTCATATTTTCTTCACTTTCATGTTTTAAAAATGCTAAACCTTTTTTTGTATTTGAGATAGAAATTTATCATTTTTTGTACATGTTCTTTATTATATACATGATTCTACATATTTTACCTACTACTACATGATTCTACATACATTTTATTCTACATATATCAGTAAAAAATTATATTAAATGTAATATTAGATGTATCTAAAAATCCATGCACAGTGTTATATAATACACATTTAAAAATCTAAAAAAAGGATAATTGGGCAAAAAATAAATATTTAAAAAAAGTAATAGGGATTTTAAAAAATTCAAATTTTCTTAAACTTTTTAAACATTTTAATTAAATATGCAGTTAAAATATTTTTATGCAAGGAGTTCACCATTTGAAGCATATATTTAAAAAAAAAAAATGTTGAAAATGTAAACTTTCTCCTTATGATTTTTTATCCTCCCGCTGCAAAAAAAAAAAAAAAAAAAAAAAAAAAAAAAAGCTTAAAATAAGTTTAATCATAACATTCTTATTTAATACTAAAAATCTACATACTTGGAATCCTACACCAGTCACTCCACAAGCTAGCATTAAATGGCAGCATTCTTTACAAATTTGTCATTTACATTTCAATATTTTTATTTTATTTTATTTTTTTTTTGCATAGAATATGAGGTTGATGTCTAAATGGTTATCTTTATAACTGTTTTGATTCTTTTTCTTCTAAGGACACTTTCAATTCCGCATCCAATTCTGAAATTGAAAGTATCCCCTGAAAGAAGAACTGGAATGGTAATGAATATTTTTGATGGATAATTTATATTTAATGGATATATCACTCGTAAGGTAGTAAAATAATGAGTTTTTTAAACATTGCACCATTCAAAAATCCAAGATCTGCATATTTTACAGTGACTGAATCCAATCCTGTGTGCACTAGCGGCTTTTCAGTGTTCATAGTCACCTTTCTACCAGAATATTGGTATATAAAATTTAATTTGTTTTAACTGTAGGATTTCCTAGGGTTTAAACAAGGAGAAAAATTTTGGTACTTCTTAATTATCCAATCGACCAAATTACTGTCACCAAATTGTAAGATTAAATGCCAATAATGGTTGCCATTAATTAATTAATTAATTGTAAGATTAAATGCCAATAATGGCCAATAAAACCATTAATTGGACATTTTATTTGTATTTCTATTAATGTTTTACTAATTTATTTGTTCTTTCGTTATTTAAAATAAAAATTATGTGAATGTATATAATTTGGCGAGTGGTTTGGTGATTTGTATAATTTGGCGAAATTGGTCGACGGGATAACTAAGAAGTACCAAAATTTTTTATGAAATTACTGGTAGTAAAGTGATTTTGTTCCTCTCTTCGAGCCGACACTGCTTTTGTGGTGAAACGTTGGTGTAAGATATGAGATGAACATAAGCAATAAAAATAATTTAATTGAGATATAAGGGAAAATGTTCATCAGTTATCGTCACAGAATGGCTGAAAAATATTTTAGGTACCAAACCCATCTGCTGATTTCTTTGAAAATTAAAACAATTCTTGCAACAGATTTATAACGCACCTGCCTACACCATCAAGAACACACCAAATCGTGCTCTGGGAATCTGAAAACGAGGAAATTTTAACATACATGTAGACATATGCACATACATATTGAATCATTATAAAAATTGGGAGAATAGATTCAGGCAGGGTTGTCGGCTTTTAGTCCGGCCAAAAAAAGCCGGTCGGCTTTTTTTGGTTTTAACCATTTAAAAAAAACCGGCTTTTATTTTTCAAAAAGGTGGTTTATAGATAATTCATATAAAATATGGATTAATTTATTTTTAATACACTTATAAATATTTTCTACTAAAAAAATATAAACTTCTATTAAATTTTGTCAAATAAATAAGTCCTTATAACTGCTAAAATGCAACTGTGAAGGTATTATGTCAGGGGGAAAAAATATAAATATTCGGAAGAATGCATTAAATTAGACTCTAAAGTATTGGTTTGGAATTTTTTAATATAGCAGCTCTACACATACCACATATTTTAAAGATTATATGAAAGAATAAGAAAATGTCACACATCAAAATAGAAAATTCTTACATACTGACATTTACTTATTAAAATTGATTAAAACTAAATAGCACACATGTATTTAATAACTGAAATTATCTCATATAATACTTGAGAATACCCAATAATAAGCAATTGATATTCTAACTTATAAAAATGATATATGTAGAAAGTTTTTCTGCTACTAAGCTGTTCTGTAACTTATTCCAGATATGTCCATACGGACAGATTAAAATCGTAGAATGAACAATGTTGAAAGAGAAATTAGGAAGGATATAACATTTGAGGAAATTTTAATACATGTAAGTGCATAAAATGAAGAGAACAATTTAAAAAAAATTCTTCAAATAAAACTTGTTGAATTAGAATTTGAAAAGCTAGTTGCTATTTAAAATAGTGCATATTCATGCATAAATTAATGCATATGTTATTCATAACACTGTTTTAACCCTTGAAGGGCACCGGTATATAATATATACCACTTACTTTTAATCCCAAAATGCCACCAGAATTTTTGAATTAAATTTTGCATTTATAATGTACAGTCGTGGGGGAAAAAAAAAATAAACACCCCCTACAAACTCCTCAACAAATTGTCGAACAAGAAAGTTACTGGTACCGAACGATTGGAAATAAAGTCTACTTTTAAATGATGTAAATAAAATTTGCTTAGGGGGCCATCTACAAATTCAAACGAACCATAACTTTGTTTTTTTCAATGGCAGTACACAATTCTGACAGCATAAATGAACTCTACACCCTTCAATTAGCCTAAAAACAAATTTTTATGCAATTCGTACCATAAGTTTCCGAGAAATTAATTATTTTAAAACGAGCATATTTTTGTATCCAAATTGAAGTTCGGTACTCGATTGTTAATCGAGAGAGAGTTCTTGATCAAGGCACCTGAAGCACCACTCAAGCAGTCACTGAAGCCGGTTAGATTACAGGACAGCAGAAGAAATTAAAAAATATCTACTCACTTCTATCATAGATGGCCCCTTAAACCATCATTTTGCCATTTTTTAAGCATAATTTGTAAACTACTTGGAATTAAAATGTGAAAATTTGGATTTCCATGAAGCAGGACTTAATAAATCTAAATCCATCAAAAAAAAATTGTAGGTTGCAATTCATAATTTTTTCGAATATTAATTTCATAATTCATATCATAAAATTATAAAAATTGCAAATTCAGTGTATTTATGTTTGGGTATATTAGAATTATTGCTACACAAAAAATTAGCACATTAGGAGCATAATTTCAGGAGATATAAATAAAAATATGAAAATGTAATTTAACATTAGAAGCACTAAAATTTGAATGTTTATAATTCAAAAACTTATCATTCAAATAACTTGAAATTTGGTGTCTAGGCATAGTTTGAACCAAAGATTTGAAATATCTCGTTAAAATTGGGTATTGCTATTGAAAAAAATGAAGTTTGGATTCATTTTAATATGTAGATGGCTTCCTAAGCAAATTTCATATACATCATTTAAAAGTAGACTTTATTTCCAATCGTTCGGTACCAGTAACTTTTGTTTGCAATAATTTGTTGAGGAGTTAGTAGGGGATGTTTACTTTTTTATTTCCACGACTGTACATGTAGAAGAACTTTTAGTTATTTTCAGATAAATTTGTTCATAAATCCTGGTATCAAACAATCATTTCAATATTTTAGCAACAGAAGTACTTTGCCCCTGAAAGGGTTAATAGAGAGAAATGATGTTTTTATTAAATGACTTTGTGTGATTTTAAATAAATGTTTATGAGAAATAAAATAAGACGTATATTAATATTCCTTAAAATTAGTTAATAATATATATGACTAAGCAACCATTGTCTTTTTTAATTATATAAAGCAGTAAAAATGAAAAAAAAAAAGGCTGTTAAGGTCAGTATAAACCAGAGAAAGCAATTGGTATGGCCTTTTATTCCAATATTAATGTCTTCAATATTGAAAAATTGGGTTATATTGATTTCTACCTCAATTAAATGTCTTTAAAACTAATTAAAAAACACATAAAAATGTGTCATTTATAATTAAAATACTTCAATGCATAAAAGCCAATTCTGACCGAAAAAGGCCAATTTTCACCAAAAAAAGCCAGTTAAAACAAATAAAAGACACCGGCATGGCTTTTTTAATTTTTAGCCGGCTTTTTTGTAACCCTGATTCAGAGTATTTGAAAATGTAAAAATATACCATTATTTTCATTTATTTTTATTGTGATTACAATGACTTCCTATTTCCTTCCTTATATTGTACGTGCATGGAAAGTAAACTCTGCAATCTTGAGTAATATATGAGGGTATCAATCAGGGTTCTCACTGCCGAAATACGCCAAAATATTTCATTTGGTGAGAAAACTAAAGATTGAAATCGTCAAATTGCAAGTGATTTTTTTTGTTTGTTTGTTTCAGCCACTTTCTCAATGATGTTACTGTACGATTGAATCTTTCCTGTGTAATTCAATATTTCTGTTTTGATATTCTTCGTGTTTCACGACGAATCTATTACTGCCATTATTTGCATTTGGCTTTTAGTCAAAAGCCAGGGAGAACCCCTTTGCCAACTTTTATCATTGTTCTTTGGCTACTTTTCTAAATCATTAGCTTTAGAAATATAATCCTAACAGTAAAGAATGTCAAAGTTGTTCTTCATCATCTTAAAAGTAATTTATGTCAAAATAATAATTTTTTAAAAGTTACGAGGTTTACGTTTTTTGTTTGCCCCTGGGTTTTATACCTTACATTTAGAAAAATCTCCGTAGCAGGTAAAATAGTAAAAATTTCATTTATGTGCAATCAAAACTTACCGAACTATGAAACGTTGAATTTTATGGAATCTTAGTATTTTCTGGCACTAAAAACAGGAAAACGTCTTTTGCTTCATCCATATGTGAAAAGTAAAAATACATAAATAAAAAATAAATCTTGACAATAGTGTGTTTTTTATTAGTATTCTACAATGTTTCGAATACCTTAAAAAATCATACTGGCCCTGATGGCACTTTTAAAGTGAAAATCATGCCCAATTCTCAGAAAATATTGGTAGGTACTTTGTAATTAAAGAATTGTAATTCATTTCTTTATTATTTACTTATTTGTGTTTAATATGTTGTTAAAATACTTTGACTTTCAAAGAATAGTATATAAATTTTAAATTTCAAAATAAAATTGTGCAGAATTTGCTTGAGTAACAAGAGAATGCATAAATTTTACTTGCTCCAGGGCTCTGAATATATTGTTACGGCACTGATTCAAACACAAAAAACAGAACATGTTCCTGTAGATACACAGAATTAAAGTCAATATTTTAAATCTGATTATTAAATCAAAATTGCTAGAATATGGGTGGGTAAAGTAATTTTGAAATTTTGTTTTCTTATTTCCTTTCCCATAGATGCTTCATCTGAAAACTACACTTTTTTTAAACATAATTTTTTTTTTTTTTTAGAAGTATGAGATGCAAATATTTTGTTTTACCAAAATTTCCTTTCAAAAGTACAGAATGCATAAATTATGTAGAGACATACATTATGCAAGTAAATATGGTGTTTTCATCTTGGATTTCGATACTTTTTCACATTACTTAAAAAATAAGAAAATTTATTATTTTAATCACTGATTTTTTTCTTTTCAATGATGAATTTTTGATATGAATCATCTGATTAAAGCTGGCTTGTTTTTTTTTGTTTGTTTTTTTAAGAAGTCAAAGAAATTTTGTGATACATCATGATTTAAAAGCTATTGATGATTCATTATTTTTTTCATTTGATATTAATTAGCTATAGTAATGTGAATCTGAGCAAGATTTGAAATAGATTTTATAACAAGATTTCAGTTGTATTTTACACAAAAATATGTTAAATAAATTAACATATGTAGATGTGAAATCTAAATAGTAATACACAATTTAAAAAAGCTAAAGACCTTTAAAAAACTTAAAAACAAAAGCCAGTCAGTTTGGTTTTTAAAATAATGACTGCCCTTTTTGTTGGCCTGTCCAAGATGTACACTGTGCATATCAGGAAATCATAATAGATTACTAGCTACAACAACAATATTTATATCTAGGGATGTACAGAATATTTGGTTAGGCCGAATATAAAAATATTCGGCCAAACCAAATACTTAAAAAATCTATTTTCAAACTGCCAATAAATAAAGATATTCAAAGACACTCAGTAATCTGCAATCGAACTTTCGATTCCTTTTTTACTTATTTCATGTTAAAAGTTTTTGGATGTACTCACTGGATGGCACCACTGCATTTTTCCAATCATGTAATTAGCCAAGATAACAAATTTTCTCTCACACATGAAGCTAGGAATTGGAAAAGTGCTTGCTAAATGGAGGAATCCCCTTTTTGAGAGTGTCTGTTATGAAGAATTTATTGTATATAGATTTTTCATTTAAAAAAATATTTTAGACATTCTTTTTAAAAACTGGGTCAATCAACCCTAACTTTTTCTTTTGCTTTAAAATATTTGTTTTAGAATATAAAAAAGTATTAAATTTATTTTGATTCACAGAAGCCATAAAGTTGAAAGTTTTATTAATAAACAAAGTTTTAAAACTATCCTTTTTTTAAATAATAACTCAGAACATAGATTACTTTTCTTAGTGCAAAGTTCACATGTGAAAGGTCTTGTTCATCAAAATGAAAGTATTTGTGTTATACCAGGGGTGCATAATACGTCCGATCCGGCGATCTAGGATCAGGGGGAAATTATGTAGTAAAATATGCAATTGATTTTGATTTTAACAATGAATTACATAATTCTCCATGATAGAAAAAATTTCACTACAAATAAAAAGACCCGTATGGCGACTTTCACAAAATCGATCTCAGAATAATATGTACCGTATATACTTACACATGGGTTGAGAAATTTAAAAAAAAAAATTATCTACGGTAATACAGAATTTATGTAAGCCTATAACATCGTAAAGTTTTGGGGAAATTTTTATTTGAGAAATGTTGGAATTTCTGCACCCCTGTGTTACACATTGAGGAATTTCAAAGAACAGACGATAAAATACATATTCTTTGAATCAGAAATTAATCACATAATTCAATAAAATATGTAGAATGATTTTTATGCATTCAAAGTAAATCATAACTCTAATAATTAAAAACTCAGAAAACTGAATATGAATAAGTTTTATTATGACCAAGAAAAGCCTTGGTTCAGATCAGATATAGTGCTGATCACTCGCTTCCAGAATTTAATTACATCTACATTAAAGCAAAATGAAAAATAGTAAAGTAAAAAAGGGTTGCAATAATTCTTGGCGATGACTCATTTTCGCCAAGTCAAACAGAAAAAAAGGGGGTTTTAACACACATGATGTAAAATGTTTTTAAATATAACTTTTTAATACTTTAAAACCCAGAAATGTAGGAGAATTCAGCCAGCTGAATATTCGATATTCAGTTTACCTGTGTGTCAAATATTCAGTATTCAGCTCAAAGCACTATTTGGCGTATTAATCCACAGTACTGGAAATGAATTATCTGGAATTCTGAAGAGCTTCTTTAGGAGAAACACTATATTTTTGAAAAAAAAAATTCAAGAAATTTTTTGAAATATATATATATATAGGTAAGTATATATATAAAATCTTTTTTAAATGATTTCAACAAAAACACCAATTCAATCTGTATAGTATTCAATTTTCCTTTTCTAGCAAAATTCCTTAAATGCAGGAATCAGCTTGAAATATTTTCTCTCTGTGATCCCTTGTACATATCATAAAAGCTAGAAAATAATTTTTTTTTTCAACCTAAATCTGTAGCACACATTTAGAAAAATTATGGTCTTTCAACAAAAATTCAGGGACTTTGCAGGAAGCAGAACCTAAATTTAATTATTTGGAGGCCTTTTACAAAGTTAAACATTAGGAATTTTTCAGAAACATAAACATATAACCTTGAGTATTTTAAAATTTCTTTTTTCTTTGTTCTATTATAGATAAATGGCAAAACAAGACAACATTCTCATTTTATTTCATGTAAAATAATAAATAAAAAATGTACTTTACATTAAAATCTACCAAAATGTGTGAAGGATACAGCTTTAATATCAATGTGGTTAATAAGATTAATAATAAAAAGAGCTATGAGTAACAAGTAAAGATGTAAAGATTTGAAATATTTTAACTGAATCTCACCTTCCACCTTACAAAAATTAACTAAAACTGGTTTGAAAAAGTACATTGCTAGATAGAACAAATACCTGTTTATGATGCTACGTAAACTTTTTTCGGTTAGCCGGGCGCCAGTGTTATATATATATATATATTTATATACATATATATTTACATATATATATGTGTGTATATATACAATATGTGTAAAGTACAGAACCATTTATCCGGAATGCTTGGGGTCAGATGTATTCCGGATAACTGGTTTTTCCGGTTAACTGGTTGTGCATTAAAGCAGCATCCTTTTGATAAGTTTTGTGGAATATGTGTGGTTGTGGCATTATTTATGATTTTAAATTAATAGATTACTTAGATTAAAAATCAAAGCAAGAAAGACAAAGTTAACCAGAGTTTAAAAAAATGTAATTTATGGGAATTCCTTAGGAACAGAAATTCTTCTGTTTACTCTGCATAAAAATTAAAACATCTAAAATACAACTAAATATGTTTTCTTTTCAAATACTAGATGTTGTCCTCAAATTATATAATTGTTTCAAGCAAAGCCTATGTCAAACTGGCAGTGTATGACACCTTTTTCTGCAAAGATTCTGAAATCAGTCTATCAGAAATATCATTCCGGATAACTGGTTTTCCGGTTAACTGGTTTCTGGATAAATGGTTCCATACTGTATATGTATATTTACGTATATGTATGTACATAAATATGTATATACAACACTGGCACCCGGCTAACCGAAAAGTACCCTTTTTTCTTATTTTCATAATTAGAAGTACTGCTTTCTGTATAAATTATACATTTCATACACTGAAAACATTATTTGTATTAATTAACATTTTAATAGGAATATAGTATTACTTAGTATTTCAATTATTTTTAAGCTGTGCCTGATTTAGAAACAGTGGAGTAAGAAATATGAAGTCTAATCAAACATTAAAAATTACTTACCAGCGTTTTACTTGTATATGTTTGTACCTAAGAAAACTTCCCGTACTGCACTGTCCTTTATATAATCAGACCTTGTGCAGCAGAGAAGTTCACCTGACACGTTAGTGCTTGTACTTTTCCCATCAGCTGACTGGTAACAAATATCTCATCTTTGGTAACATTATTAGATATTGTGGTGATGACATCTTGCACAGGTAGGAAGCAATCAAGCTAGTCTTTTGCTCTGTGCTATAAATCTCTGTTACTGTTCATGTGTTCTTCAGTTTAATCCTCGCCGCTGCACTTTTCCCTTGCATTGGTGACTTAGGGCAAATGGACACGGACCTTCATCAACATTATCTCCTCTTGAGACAAACAGATGGCAGCATTGAAACTTCCAGCATGCAAAACTAGTAAAACACTCACAGCACAAAAGCCTATGATGCCTACATTATTGTGTAAACAAAACAAATAGACCACAATGTCATTCAATTGATTTAAATATTTCATTAAAAAAAAGTTTTAATTTTACATATAAAGGTAAAGTATGAATATTGAGAAAATGTGGCAAAATGATTATAACAATCATTAATTAAAAATTAATACAGTAGACTCCCTCAAATCCACAAACACCTAATATCTGCACATCTTTAGAGATGTAAACAGTGGAATTTTCATTTCAGATGTAAGGGCAAAATTACACAATTGTTTAGTTTTATTTCATCCTGTATTTATTTTAATATATAATTCTTAATAATATGACTGAACTCGTGTTTTTTTCATGAAATGAGTATATAGGGTAGATGTGCCAGTAATGGACACCCTTAAGGAATTTCTTTTAAAATTATTTTTTTATTAATAGTTATAATTACTATATATTCCAGTTTTTTCAATATTATATTAATCTATCAACAATATTTAACCATTCCTATGGTCTCATTTCCCAATATGAATTGAAATTTAATTTAAATAACAGAAATATATCAAAAGCCCAGTAATGGACACCTTCTGTTCCAGTAATGCACACCCCATAAAAAGTAATAAATATAATTATTTTTATGACTGTATTTACAACCAGAATTTATTGAATACATACTAATGAAACAAAATAGTTATTTTCAAATAAATTTAACAATTAGGATACCAGTAATTAATAAAATATTTGTGATAACCATTTACTGTTTGCATCAATTATTGTAATTATCAGAAGATCAATGTTTTAATTATTTTAGATGGCTAGTTTAAAATACTAAATATCAGGCAATTACAGCTATCAAATTATTGAAATAGTGGAGAATTTAAAGGGTAATTAAAAAAAAAGTTTTGGAGTACAGTAGACTCCCTCAAATCTGCAACCCTAAAATCCACAATCGCCTAAAATCCACACACCCTCACAGATATAAACAATGAAACTTTTAGTTCAGATGTAGGGTCAAAATTAGAGACTTTTTTTTAAATTTTTATATCATTCTTACATATTTTAAATGCGATTCTCATTAATATGACTGAACTCATGTTTTTTCATGAAGAAAGTAAAAACTTATTTCCGAAAAAAAAAATCAAGATATTGATGATATTTTTGGTAATCACCAACTTTTTACCAAATATATTTACTACGTATTAATCAAGCTTTCTTTGTTATTAAGTCCGGCTAAACCTAAAATAAAACTTTCTTATTTTATGATTTTCATGTGAATTAGTAGCGTACCTTTATGAGGAAAGTTGCATTGAAAAATTTAAAAAAAAAAATGTATCTTCATGGTGTATATTTAATTATACTCGTACATTATTAACGACATTTATTTATAATGATTTAAGCATTTTTAAAACCATATTCTTAATTCTCATTTTAGTTCATTACTTAAGTATTTTAATATTCTATTATATTGTAAGTATTCATTATAATTTCAATTGCATTATAACATTCAAATTATGTTTTAAAAATGTAAACAAATCAATGACCGGAAATCCGCAAAATTCTAAAATCCGCACAACCTCCAGTCCCAAGCAGTGCGGATTTGAGGGAGTCTACTGTATTAGTGTTTAGTTTTGTCTCACTATTTTTAACAATTAATCTTCCAGAGACTACTTGATATATCATGTATAGTAATTAATATTACAAGTATGAAAGAAATGATATTGTGAGTTGAATATTTTTAACTGATGAGTATATGTAGAACTGATGTTTGAGGCCACTGATCTGCAGATTTACTAGTTTCATGAGTATTACCTGTAACTTTCATTATTATTATTTTCTCAGTGGTGATTAAGGAAACATTTAAGACAGAAAATAGATTTTTAATAGCTTCTGTAACTCAATTGTTTTTATTTAAACGGAGAGGGGATTAAGCCCTATGAGCCCCTCTTTGACTGTGGCTCTTAAACAAAAAGTTTTGGTGTTATTACATTTTGGTAAGTGTAATTTAAAAATTAAATTTGATTATTTAGGTTTGCAGTTAACCCTCCGTCTACCAGACGGGTCCATTGGACCCAACAGGTACATACAAAATATTCATTCAAACCAGAAATTTCTTTAAAATAAACTAAGTATATAAACCAGACAAAAATAAGGTAAATAAATAAGTTAAATAGTTTTAAATAAAAATTCTGGTGTAGAACGTTTTATTAAAACTTGAATAAAATTCCCGGTAGATCTACGGTTAAGTCAAAATATTTTATGCACTATAAACATTACTAAAATTGCATTTTTAGCAATGTCTACATGGGGTGTGCATTACTGGAAAATGACTAACTGACCATCCCAGTAATGGACACCCCCTCTTAAAACCTTAAAAATAAATTAAATTTTGCAAATGGCCGTCCGTTAGTATATAAAATTCTAAGTTTTCTATTGCTACTCAAACAAAAACATTCAAATTTTGCAAGAAAATAAATAATATATAAATTAATTAAACGAAGCCAGCTCTTAGCCTCTTCATTAAGATTTTCACAGAAAAACAGCAAAACTTTGAAACATTATTTTCTACTTCCTGATTGGTTTGATTAAAAGCGTCAACAATAACTTAGTTTTATAAAACATACAAGGGGTAATTATAAAAAAAAAAAATTAAAGCTAAATAATTTATTAGTTATTTTTTCATGAACTAAAAACATCAAGGGGTGTCCATTACTGGCACATCTACCCTATATATTTTTTTAATCAAGATATTGCTGATATCACTGGTAATCACAATCTTTTTACCTAATATATATATGTATTAATCAAGTTTTTTTTTTGTCATTATTATGATGATTTTGATGTGAATTAATAGAGAGTACTCAATGGAAAGTTTCATTGAATAATCCAAGGAAAATGTATCTCATCTTTTTTTATGCATGTTCAAATAAACATTATTAATTATATACTTGACCTTTACTTTTAATATTTTATTCAGTTTTTAAATTATCTCATCTTTTATCAGATTTGGGAATTAAACTTTTCCATTTTTCTAGCAGACCTTCATCTTTTGGTACGCTAAACAGGGAAAGATTACTAGTTTTATATTTAGTGTTGCAACCAGGCACAAAACAATGCGTATCGCGTTTTTTAGCCATATTTAGTAATTTTCAGTGTTTTAAATTTATTGAAAACCTTTATCCTGCACATAATTTAAATATTTATCATTCGCTGTACCGTTTTCTGAATTCAAAACTTATACAATGTTTACATTGAAGAAAACTAGATGGCGCTACAATCGATATCTTGTTATTCAGCATCGTAGTACATTTATGGGATTCAATTTTTTAGCACTATTTTGTAGGTGATTTCAACTACACTTATGTAACTCTAAGTACAACGCCTAGAAGATAAACGGCTACAAAATAGTGCTAAAAAATTGAATCCCATAAATGTACAACAATGCTGAATAACAAGATGTCGATTGTAGCGCCATCGTAGTGATTTAAAAACGATAGTCATTCTAAGGCTGGGATTACGGTGCCTCGCTCGACCGTATCTTACGCTCGATCGTAGGATGGGCTTTCCTGCAATCGATCGTAACTTGGTATTGCGGTGCCTCAGCGTAAGTCCTCGTGCTTCGTCGTAAGTCCTCCTGCAGTCAGCCAATCGGAGGCAGCAGTTACATTTGTTGTAATTGCGCGCGCATCCACTTGCGTCTTATCTTACGGCTGCTTCCAAGCTGTCGTAAGATCGTGAGGCACCGAACGTAAACGGCATTACGGTGGCGACATTTCTAAATTCCAGACTTCTGTTCTGGCGTCCTTCAGAGCCGTTCTGATTGGTTGGCAGGTTCCAGATAAAATGGCCAGACGCCCGAGCATCGTTTGCACATATTCGAATATTTATTTTCAGCTACTATTTCGTTTCTGATGCTACATAAGTTTGATTTGAATAAATTATTTTCCGTTTTTAGATGATGAAACTATTTTCTACTTGAAAGTATTCAAAAATACCTGTATAAAACGCACCTCCGTCATTTTCGTACTAAAACCGTTTTTAAATCTTTTAAGATAAAGTCATAAAGACTTTCATAAATTTTAAATGTTATTTGTATTAAAAATTATTAAAAAATATATAATTTATATTAAAAACTCATTTTCACTTATAAAACGCCGCAGCTGCAGGGAGAATTTGCATATCTAAAGCATGACAAAATATACAGTTACATGCAAACGAAACGCTTGCAAATGAACTGACTTGCAATGGGATGACGACATACTTGCAATGGGTCGACAAATACTCATGCATTTGTAACGCTTGCAAGAAGTTACTCCTGTCTGCAAAATTGCTAAAAAGAGCATCGATTACAAACGATTTCGATGAATGATAAGCCAATAGGAAGCAAGAAAGCTTATATCAAATACTAAAGGCATTTAAATCGCAGCCAACGTGTTTTTTATTTACAATCTTGCTTCACTCAGCGGCTCAGCAATTTGATATTTTTACGTTTGCTTAGTTATTCCTTTAGACACAACTTCATACATTTTTTTTTTTTTTTAATATGATACGCGCTTTTATTAAACGATTCATGGAACTTGGTATTTTTTTTTTTTTCTGTGCAAAATTCATTTTACTTCTGATTCTCATTTAGCTGCTTACGTACACTTACATTGTTTGTTTTTTGTGTCTAGAAAAGTTTTGTTCTAATATAAATTTTATGTAAAATAAATAAATATATTTTTTTCAGTTTATCATTATGGCTTATAAAGCTTTCATTTTTTAAATTATGGTGTTGATAATAAAAATATTAGAAGATATTTAACTAATTTAATTATATGTACAGAATAAAATTTTTCTTACTATTCTAAATGAATATAGGTGCTCTCGAAGCTGGTAGACGGGAGGTGCTGGGTTCGATCCCAATCGCGCCCGTCGGCCTAATCGTTCGGAGTTTTCGTGGTTTTCTTCGAACCGTGGATATCCATGCGTTAATACGGATTAGGTTCCCTTAGAAAGACCTCCACGGAAGGCACCCCCCCCAGGGCCCATATCCCTCGTGTAGATAATTGGCCGTCAACAACCAAACCTAAAACCTAAATGAATATATTTTTTTAGGTGGGGGGGGGGGGGGGAGAGAACTGTTCAATAAACCACAATAGTTAAAACATAGTCATTCAACTAATATCCTGTAGCGACAGAATGTTGTTTCTTTCAGTCAATAGTAAAAATATTGCTAACAAAAATAATTTCTTTAAAAAAGAAATTTTAATTATTAACATTATTTTAAATTTGTGATCGCATATGCAGATTTTGAATATTTTTATTAATTAAATACAATAAAAAATCTAGATTTTATTTTCACAGAAAAAAAAATACAGGTATGATTTATTTACATATGAATTAAAAATAAGAAGCTGAATTTTATTAGCCATCAGTCAATTTTGTTCATATTGCTGTAGAAGGAGTGCTTTCAGGACAGATGGGGGGGATCCTGATCAAGCATAAACAAATTTGTGTTATTTTACAGTATTATACACCTACAGATAAAATGAATGAAACTTGGTAATGGATATAAAAATAAACTAAATGTATGCTAAACTGAGGACTGTTTAGTTAATGAATTGAAACAACTTATAAAATTATAGTACATTTTAATTTTTTTTAGATGAATATATTAATTGAAAGCTGTATTTCAGTTACTATGTTTAAAGTGCATATGTAGAAGGAGAAAAATAGCAACATTTAAATGAATTTGCCATGCTTTATACCACATTTACATAAAATTTACTGTGATTTAAAAAAATATTTATTAGATTAAAATAACTGGATAATTTTTAATAAAAAATAATTGATTAAGATATTGTGTTGTAGAATAAAATGTGCCAATGAAGTATTTTTTTTTTTCTAAAACATATTTAGCTTTGCAGCAACAATGAGAGATGGATATGTTGGGGAAGGGGGGGGGGGGGGGCTGGATAGCTTTTCTCAGAGCATCTAAAAAGCTGATAAGATATATAAAAACTAATTCTATTGAGAGGAACTGGCTCTAAAAACTAACGTAAAGAAAAGCGTGAGCAGAAAAAAAATTAGCATACAGCTATTTCGTCTTCTTAACAGCAAAGTATATGTAATGTTACTACTGCTGTTTCTCACTCTTATTTTGCCTGAGGATTGAAGATTGGTCTCCTTTTATGAAACAGCTGGATGCTAAATTTATTTGGGCTGCATGTGCTTTTCATTATGTTGGTTTGTACAAGTCATGTATTTAATAAAATATACTTTATAAACATATAAAGCAATGAAATTCTTCTTTTATGAGTAATAACAGGAGCACAGACAGGATCTTTACCAAAGTGCCATTTTGATTTGAAACATTATTACTTATAAAATGATAAAATTTGTTGTTTTACATACTCATAATATAATTCATTGTAAATACATTTCATGTAAAAAGTGATAATGAAAAGCACACGCAGCCAAAATTAATTTAGCATTTAAATATTTCAATGCTTCATTAAAGGAGTCTCTATTTAATCTTCAGAGTAAAATAAAGCAGAATTAGAACAGCATTAACAATAACATAATACTTTGCTACTGTTTTTCTCACTTTTTAGCTCACAGGCTATCAAAGCCTGAGAGCTTATGTGCTCGCCGGTTCTGTATGTACATACATAACACGATAACTCTTGATAGAAATATCTGATTTGCTTTAAAAAAATTTCTAGGTTCATTCTGATAAGGCACTTCCCTGATTAGTTTTGGGGGTTCATTGTTTAAGGATAAAGGAGGACTAGTCCCCCCCCCCTTAATTTAAATAAATCGGTTTTTCATGTAGAATTGTTTGATTTGCTCCAAATTTGGTATACTGGTTTATTATGTTAAGGAGCTTCCCTGATTAGATTTAGAGGATCATTAGTTAAGTATAAAGGAGGATCTAGTATTAAGTATAAAGGTCTAGATAAATGGTTTTTTTATGCAGAATTATTCGATTTGCTTCAAATTTGATATACTAGTTTATTCCAATATGGTGCTTCCTTCATTTGATTTGGAGGTTCATTGGTTAAGTATAAAAGGGGGAATGGGGGAAAAGTCCCCTCCCCTTAATTTAGATAAATCTGTTTTCATGCAGAATTGTCCAGTTTACTTTTTTTTTCTAGGTTCATTCTGATAAGGAGCTTTTCTGATTAAATTTGAAGGTTCATTGGTTCAGCATAAAGGGAGAAATGGGGGAGCTAATACTCCCTTAATTTAGCTAAATGGTTTTTTCATGCAGAGTTATCTGATTTGCTTCAAATTTGGTATACCAGTTTATTATGTTAAAAAGATTCCCTGATTAGATTTTGAGGTTCATTGGTTAAGTATAAAGGGGGAAACATGGGTTAATCCCCCTTCATTTATTTTTTGAGGGGCATTATTCTTTGAAATAAGAGTATAATATACAATTAGTATGAATAGCCTGTGAGCTCAATGCCATCAGTTTAACTGGGAACTTTTCTTTTTATTCATTTATTTTGCATGCAAGAAGACTTCTATCATGAAGCATTGAAGTAGTCGTATGTTAATTTTCGTATCTATCAATGCTTTTCTTTTCATTGTTTTTCTATTAATTTTATCAGATTTAACTCTATGTTTCACAGCTTAAGTAAATTTTAACAGATTAATTTTAATTAAATTTTCATTTTTAATTGAAAAAAAATTATGATTTCTTAATATAACTAATTTTCAGGCATGATTTAAAGAAAAAAAATATATATTATTTCCACATGACTCAACCGTAAACATTTATTTGTTACAATAATGTAAAGTAACAATTGCAGTAATATAAATAAAGATGCAAAATTAAGAAGAAAGTGACAGCTTTATCACAATTGCCAGCTCATTGCCCAAACTTGGTGAGAGCTCCTTTTTCATCCTCCTGAGTATTTTTGACTTGAATATTAATCAAATACTAAAGGGTAGAAAACAAAATAACATGTTTATTTGACAAACATATTTAAAAGTACAAAATAACTTTTTTGTGAACAATCCAATCCAGAGATTAAAAGAAAACTGCCAGAGCATGAAGATCTGAAAATAAAAATCATAAAATCTTAAACATGCATTATAAATTAAATTATATTATGAATGTGATAAAAATTCCAATTTACTTGAAATATTCTTAGTAGCACCTCAAGCTCTTTATTTTGACCTCCAGATTTTTGATAAAAAGTTGTTTTCTACTTTTAAGTACAATAAGTGCTTTTTTCCTTACTTTTTAGTCTAATATTTCTTTCAAGTAATTTGATTTCCGAAGACAGTTTAACCACTTTCATTTTCTTTTAAACTGCAGCGGTAGAATTGATAAAAAAAAGTCACTGGTCTCAAGGGCCGGTAAACATCAGGGTTTACTGGTCCGCAGACATCGCCACTGGCCCGCTATATAAAATTCTATTAAGTTATTAAGTACCTTTAACCCTTTGAGTGACATCCCCCCCCCTCCTCCTAGAATATAAACCAAACTTCCTTTCAGTTACCCAACATTTTGGGCATAATAAAATGTAAAATTATAAATTGCTAAAAATTAAATAAACAGTAAATAAACAAAAACTATAAAATTATTAATTATATATTTTATTTCCGATTATTTATTTCAACTGACTAAGTTTTAATGCAATTTTTATTTATTTTTTTAAATAAAATAAAATTCTGTGGTTTGTGTTTGGTTGCGGTTTTCTCAGGGACGGGAAAATTTACGTTTACCTGTCAGAGAGGGAAAAAGTTACTGGTCCTGCGGATCACTAAATTTTTTAAATTAGTGGTCCGATTGAATTTTTAGTGGTCTCGGACCAGCGGACCACCAAGGATTTCGAATGCTGAACTGTATAATAAGATATGAAAGAGTTTGTTTAAAAGACTATTTTCTGGATTTTATTATTGAGTTTCATATAAAAACATAATGTACTATTCTTACTTCTTTGTTTATCCTTTCATTGTTGCAAATGATTATATCCTTCCAGGCATACTGAAACTTAATTTGAATAGACTGTTTATGAAACCAAATTTCTTTATAAGGGAAAATAAATTTAAATAACATTAGTATCTTACTTATAAATGCTCGAAAAGAAGAGAATAGCAAAGGAAATTCTTTCTGCTATTCATTAATTATGTAAATAGGCGCATAAAATTATAGTAATAAAAAAAAATAAGAAAATTTAAAAATATCTGTGCTATAAGATGATATTGCAAGAATAGCAGCATTATTATTGTGTAAACATATTTATTAAAAAAGAATGCTTGAACTGTGGTATTAACAACAATAATAATTTAAATGGAGATGATACCTTCACTATAAATTCTAATACTTTGAAGAACACCCTCAAATTTATCAAACAACTTTATTTTTTGTATCAGAATTTATTTTTGAAAAGTATATATTTTAATTGCATTCAATTTATGTTAAAATAATGAAAGACTGAATAAATACAACTGTACTTTAAATGTATGTGTATACATAACTAGGCAATATGTATTTATGTCAGACATAATTAAAAATAGAAGCAAAAAATTACTGAAAACACCTTACTTCAAAGAAAAAAAAAGTAGTAAAAATTGAAGTATTTACTTGCTTTAATAAAAAATCAAAGTCTCTAGACTTAAACGCAAAGAAAATCTTTAAGGTTTTAACATAGGAAGACTAGCTTTATACACAAAATTTGTTATTTAGTGATACAGCAAATTAGAAAAGATAAAATTTGAAAAATAGTTTCTTGTAATATTCACGCCATGTACTTTATTTATTAAACAACAAAAATATTAAACACACATGAATTACTTCCTTTTAATTTAGGTGCTGCAAATAACTAATTTTAGAATTCCTAGTGCAATTCTAATGTGTAACACTTTTCAGATAAAGATATAAAATAAAAATACACTAAAAAAATTACTAATTTTTAATATAGTTTTTCAAAAAATGTGCACATAAAATAACTTTCCAAATCTCAAATGAACTTAATTATCAAAATATTAACTTAATGTAAGCATGTTCATTGGCAACACAAACTGAAACTAGGGCCGCAGCAAGTGTGGTGTAGACGACATCTAGGTTTACAGCAACAGCAAGCTCAATGTACTATATTATTGGTTGTGAAGATCATAGTATCTGAAGATCTAGCAAGTTACACTCGAAGACAGAAAATCGAAATAAACTCCTGCCTGCAAGTGTAGCCAGCTGTCATAAAAATTCAACACTATATCTTTCTTCCATCCTTCATAACTCAGTCCTTTGAGTTCCAGAAGTCGACTCCTATCTTCAGCAATAACAGCAGTACATTTTAAATTAATATTTTGATATTAAGTTCATTTGGGATTAGAAAAGTTATATTAATTGTACATTTATAGATAACAACCATATTAAAATGTTTTTTGTTTTTCAGTAAATAATTTAATTTTTTTCATTTTATCTGAAGAGTTTCATATATTAAAAACTCATTAGGTATTCCAAAGCTAATAAGAGTTATCAATAACAACTAATTTAAAATGAAATGATTAAAATGAGTATAATATTTTCATTGATTAAGAAAAGTTATGAATAGCATTATGAATGTATTTAATTTTGCTGTTAAAATAAATAAATACTCTTTTAGTTTCATATACACATACAGTGAGAGCTCCCAGAAAGACATCTTCATTCAATGCTACTGATTTAAATATGAGATACACATTGAAGTAACTTTTAATTCAATTTGAGTAAACTGTTTATTCAAAACAATTTATGATATTTCAGAAAAGATTTATTACAAGTGATGATAGATTTTACTTTGCAGATTGCAGCATTTTCAAATGTGCAAAATAAAATGAATACAAAGGAAAAATTTTTTCTACTAACATAAACAAAAGTAATAGGATTTTATATCATACTATATTTATTGTGCTGTCCTCTAAAAAAACCCCACTTTTTGAATTTTTCTCTATATAAAATTTAATAAAAAATACAAAACAATTTGAAGTAGCTACATTCTCACAGCTTGTTCTGACTAAGATTTTAATGTATAGTATTTTGATTTTGTCAATATATTACAAAATGGCAGTCAATTAAAGAATTTGAAAAAAACCCACTTTTTCCTAAAAATAACCCATGTTACCTAAAAAAAACCCACATGTAAAAACACTTCTAGAAACCAAAATATTAGACAGCAAAGTATTTTTTTCATTATTAATTATTTTTAAAACACAATTCTGCAAAAAAAGTTTTTTTTTTCAGTTTTTTTTTTGCAATCAAATCCAAAGGGGCAACTTAATAACTTAATCACACAAGTTTTAATTAATCTTTGTTCAGAAAGTAGAAATGCCTGAAATTGGCACAGTGTTATTCAGAAACTACAGAAATGTTCCATTTTTTGGATCATTTGAAAGATCCATAAAAGATCTTTCAGAAAATGATGTCAAAGTTGCCCAGAGTTTCCCCCAGGTTTAAAAAAGGGCAGGGTGCTTCTTGTAGGAAAAGGGCACTTTTGGATTCTAAAGGGCATGTTTTGGATTCTTAAGGGCACTTTTTTTTAATTTTTAAAGGCATTCTTTTGATTTTTAAAACTACTTTTAATATTTAATAGACAGGACGCTATTTTAAAGACAACAATGAGTCAATCTTTACTATGCAAGTAAATTTTTTAATAAACAAAGGAGTAAAGGCACTTTTTTCAGCTGGGGGCAAGGAGGGTGCTATTGTTTTTCATCAGGGGCAAGAGGGGTGCTATTTTGTAAATGTAAGGGCAGACAGGGTGCAGCACCCTACTAAAACTGTCTAGGGGAATCTCTGAAGTTGCCGTTTTGAACCAAATTTCCAGACAAAAGGAGAAAAACCACCCAAAGAGAGGCGAAAAACCAGTCATGAGACCCAAAATCGCTTGTAACTTGATAAGTAATTTATCAAAAATGTAAAACTCATTTCGATTCCAAATCGCTTAGTCAGCCTTGTCAATTTTGTACCTTTATGTTTAAAAATGAGTAAATGTGTCAGAAAGTTACGTCCTTGTTGAACAGTGAACTTGAGAATCGCCTAATAAAATTTGCATAAAAAAGCAAAATAATGATTCAAATAAAATAAGCTTGTAAACATTAAAACAATGTATGATATAAAAGTAAAAGGATATCTTTGGGCACATAAAAAAAGTGGATGGGTTTTATTTTTGCAAAAACAAAGGGGGGGGGGGGGGGGGGGTATGACATAACTTGTACAAATTCTTAGAAATGCAAAATATGCATTAAATTTGCATAATTTATTGTTTCTTTACCCTTTAATTAATATTTTAAAGAAAAAATGTATGCTCCACCATTTATTTATATATAAAAAAGTGGGTTTTTTTTAGTTCCTGCATGGGTTTTTTTTTACCTCTGTTTTCAAAAGGTCACAAACTGAGCCAAACATAATATAATCAGCTGAAAATGGTGCATTTTATTCACATATTAATGGTTTAACATAAAAACATCTAAAAACTGATGTACATCATTGTAACATGTTGTATTATAACAAGAAAAACTGTGAAAATGAAGCTCTTATTTTTTGCTAGAATTCTGTATTATTAGCTTATTTAAAAAAAAAAAAAAAACTAAAACACTTCTAAAGTAATTGTAAATGGCATATAGAAACAGGACAAAAAGAAAATTTTACTTCAGTGATTTTTTTGATGAAGTTCTAGGGTGGGGTTTTTTTAGGATACATTTTCCCGTGGGTTTTTTTTAGAGGACAGCACTATAATAGATTTTATTCAGAATGCACACATAAAATTACTTCCTTTATATAAAAACTTAAATCATTATAGTAATTTCAAAATAATTATAATAAAATACTTGTACTAGAATACAATATATTGCTGAAACAATAATATATTATATAAATATATACATTTCAAAAGGTAATATTTTTTATTATGCCAGAAGTGGCTAATAATAATGAAGGTGATAGCTTAGCTAGAGATTTCATTACATATAAAAAAAAACCCTAAATTTACGAAACGGTTTTTATTCAAAGCTCAAAAAGAAAAATTTGAAATAGTATATTGATCCAAATACATAAATGAAAACAATAACATAGTAAGCTTCATTTTCAAATATTCAGTAAATTAGAAATAGAAATCAAATGTAACAATGCAGCTGAAATATATATATTGATCAAATTTCACATTTGTGTCGAATCGTATAAAAGAAAATAATTTTTTTAACTTACTTGCATATCAACTGAAAGGGCATTCGGTGCCGTCTATAAATGAGGCGTTAATTCGTCAATATGAAGCTGGGTAGCTTTTTTTAATAGTCTGTATTTTTCCACAAATTGTAATACCCTTTCATCAAATAAATTTGACTTGTCTTTGGGAGTTCTTGTTATCTGTTGAAGATTTTATCCGTCGTCGTTTCTCTTACAAATAATAATACATCCGCCATCTTTTCACGAACTTACCATTGCAATTGTGTTTTGCGGAAGGTCTGAAGCTTCTGCAAATTTTGCCAGAGTTACCAGATCGGTTGCAGACGATGCGTTACGTTTGCATGCATTTTTCGGTTGCAGACAGCTTTGCAACCGGAAGTGTTTCGTTTGCATGTAACTAATAAAATCAGAATTTTTTTTCTTTTTTTTTAGGGGGGAACTGAGGGGGAATACCTTCTAACTGTCCCCTGAATTTGCAACTGAATCCTCCTATACCTCCATGAAACATATTTAAAAAATCCATATTCAGTGCTAAAAAAAGAATACTTTTCAGGGTTATTTTTATTATCAGGGTTACAAAAATAACCATCGTTTTATATTTTTTTTTTCATGGTTTAGATATGCAATTTTCCCCTGCAATTGCAGCGTTTTAAAAGTGACGATGCGTTTTTAATATAAATTATACATTTTTTATAATTTTTAATATAAATAACATTTAAAATTTATGAAACGATCTTTAACTTAAAATTTTTGGAAAAAAAAAAAACAGTTTTAGTATGGAAATGATGGAGGTTTGTTTTATACAGGTATTTTTGAATAGTTTCAAGTAGAAAATAGCAATTTCATCATCTAAAAATGAAAAATAAATTATTCAATTTCAAACTTATGTAGTATCAGAATGAGAATCGAAATAGCTGAAAACAAACAACCGAATATGTGCAAACTGTGCTCGGATGTCTAGCCACTGCATCTGAATCGGACCAAAAAGCAGAACGGCTCTAAGGACGCTAGAACAGGTTCTGAAATACGCTAGAACAGAAGTCTAGTGGAAATAGAAATGTCGCGTTTACGTTTTGTTTATATCGTAAGTCTCTAAGTTGATCTTAAGTGAGGCACCGTAATCCCAGCCTTAAAGAGACTCTTTAACCTATTTCACGCCATTCCTTAACTAAATTAGCTTATAACAGACCAAAATATCTTATATTTATAGTTTCCGATATTTAACATTCTATAATTTTTGAAAACACAGTGTTTATATTGAAAAGAGTTACGAGATGGCGCTCGTATCAGCATATTGCCGCTGAGCACTGTTGGAGATTTATGGGATACAAGTTTTTAGCACTTTTTAAAGCATTAATAGGAATAGCCGTTTTCCACACTGTATCTTCTAGGCGCTGTACTCTGGGTTACTGGAATCCTATCCCAGGATTCCCTGCCGAAATGAGAACAAAAATAATTTCTCGTTATCCTTACTATATATATCCTTCCTATATCTATGGATCTAGTAATACGAAAATCCCGCAGACGCCGCTGCGATCGACACTTGAAATTTTAGCAGTATCGTAGCACATTTAAGGGATGAAAGCGTAAAAAATAGCAACGTTAAAAGCACCAAAATTTTAAATTTTAAGCATACCGGTTTCGGTAGCATATAGCATACCTTCCTCAGTGCTAAGGATGGACTTTGATGGGGAAACTTTTAGAGTGCCGGAGGACCAAAAATCCCATATCTCTAGTGAAAAGATAGCCGAAAAAAGGAAAAACTTAAAAATTTAGAAGCCATAAAATGGCGGAGGGGGGGGGGGTGGCAGACAAAAACTGCCTAGAGCGGACGCAGGGAGCCGCGGTAGTAAAATACAAAAACAGAAACAGGAACAGACGCTTCCGCGCCTTGCTCACGCTTCACCGCGAGTCAAGGCTACTGTGGCTTCACAGGCATTCGCAGAAAATAGCATTGAAAAATGCTCTTCGAGATGCCCTCGATCCACCACAGCTGGAAGAAATGTTCTGTTCTGGGGAGAGGGGGAGGTCGATAACACTTTGCAGATGAGCGCGGGCACGCGCGCACCGCAAAGTGCTATAAGTACTAGAGAGAAGAAAGAGGCGGAGCCTCGGGTGGAAGGAAGAAATTTGGTTGGCCGGGGGAAGGTCAACAACCGTAGTTGTTTTGATGTTTAGCTCGGTTAAGCCGGAGAATTTGGAAAAGTGGCAGGATGACCGGGGGAAGGGGGAATTGCTTCTGTAAAGCGAAAGTCGGGAAGGATCAGCTGTCATACATAAACAAAAAAGTCCCTTTAGGGGGCCATATATATTTCTTTTTTAATTTTCTTTAATGATGTAAAAATGAGTAAGAATTGGAGTAAATAAATTAAAATTTAGAGCAATGGTACCAAAATAAGTAAGTTAAAAATAAGTTAGAAGTTAAAAACAAATTGATGTAAATAAGTAAAAGTTAAAAATAAAAAGGGGAAAAACTGTAGTTTAAGAGAAAGTTAAGTAAATGAAGAGGGTGCTTCCTTGAAGCCCTATCAATGCAGTGAAGGTCTGGGGGGGGGGGGGGGGTTAGTTGAGGCTTATAGGAATAATTGTAGTAGCACGGGGGCGACGCCAATTTTCCCTAAGATCGTAATCAGGAAGGTTAAAAATTAAAGGATTGGGGATGGAATACATATTGTTATAGAATTTAATGGCAGAATTTTTAATAATTTCTCTGATGGGTTTAATGTTAAGTTGATGGTGGATGACACTATTTCTTTTATACCAGGGGGCGCGGGTCATACTACGAAGGGTTTTATTTTGGGCAATTTGGAGTTTTTGGATGTTAGACTTTGCAGCTGAGCCCCATACCTGAGAGCAGTAGAGAAGTATAGGTCTTAGTACTGTTTGATATAGCAGTATTTTATTGCCTATACTCATATCATTAGAATACAAGAGGTGTGCAATATCATTTTTAGCTTTATGAAATTTATGGACGGTATTTTCAATGTGCTTTCGCCAAGTCAGGTTTGAGTCCAGAATTACGCCCAAGTACTTAACTTCTCTGCAGAAGTGAATTGGGTCGCCATTAAGTATAAGAGGTGGGGGGGGGGGGAATTTCTTCCTAGAGAAGAAAACAGCTGTGGATTTGTTGGGGTTAACTTTAATTCTCCAGCGTGTGAGTTGTGTTCAAGTTGGGTAATATGTTCTTGAAGCTGAGCATGCATGTATCTAATATTCTTATTTTTGGCGACAACAGTGGTGTCATCGGCATAGAGTGCAAGTAGGGTGCGAAGGGACTTGGAGATATCGTGTATAAATGCTTTGTAGAGCCATGCAGCAATTTTGCTTCCCTGTGGGACACCGGCATTAACTGGCCTACTTGTGGAAAAAAATGTTAGAGTATTTAACAGCAAAAGTTCTCAGCTTCAAGTAAGAGATTATAAGTTGAATATAAGCAGTGGGCACTTTAAGTTTAATGAGTTTATAAATGAGTCCTGAGTGCCACACTGTGTCAAACGCTTTGGATATGTCAACAAAGAGCGCTCCAGTCTGTTCGTGATTAATGAACCCATCCATTATGTGTTCGATCACTCTTAACAGCTGGTGTGTGGTTGCATGTTTGGGTCTGAAACCAAATTGTTCAGGAATGTCAGGGAGAAAATTAATAAGTCTGGAGAGGAAAATATGCTCAATTAATTTGCTAAGTGCAGGAAGTAAGCTTATGGGCCTGTAATTTCTGGCCTGAACAGGGTCTTCTCCGGGTTTTTTAATTGGTACGATAATAGCATGTCGCCAAATTTTGGGAAAATATCTAAATTTGAAGATGGAATTGGTAAGATTGGCTAGATGATCAGCATAGTTTAAGGGTAGATTTTTGATGGCCGAATTGTTGATCCCATCATGACCAGGGGCTTTCCGGTTTGGCAGGTTTTTGACTACTCGTATGATCTCATCAGGAGTGGTCGGTTTAATTTGCCTATTTGCTCTTCGGGAATTAAAATTTTCAAGAACACTATCAACCATGTCAATAGTTTCCGGATCAAAAACATCAGGGTGGGGGGTAAATTGATTTTGGTACTGGTCTGCTAAGGCTTCTACCTTGTCAGCATCAGTGCAGGCGAGACCGTTGGTGGTTTGTAACGGGGGAATTGGAGTGAAAGGTTTCCTCACCCGCCTAAGATAATTCCAGATGGAATTATCAGAGGGGGCGAGGGATTCGATATATTTTTGCCACTTATTGTTTTTATAAGTGGCGATTTCCCTCTTAATTTCAGCATTACACCGGTTCATTTCTGCTCTGATGCTGGGGTCGCCAGTAGATTGCCAGAGGCGCCTGACTCTATTTCTGTTGTTAATTTTAGCTCTAATATTAGAGGGGAGTTCATGAAAATTTTCTTTTTTGGGGTGGAATTTTGAATTTTCAAGAGCTTTTTTCATTAAGTTAGTTAAATTAGTGGCAGCCTCGTCAATGTCATTTTTAGAGTTAATGTTACTAAAAGGGGGGGGGGGGGGATTCCTGAATAAATTTAGAATAGCATGACCAGTCGATAATAGGATTTGTAAGGATGTTGGGAAGGGTGGGATTGCAGTCAAAATTAAATTGGATGGGGAGGTGATCAGAAGACATAACTGAGTGAGGAGTGATAGTAAAGGGGTAAGGAATATTGTTAAGAAGAGCAAGGTCAATTGTCGTACCACCCGATGGCCCATAACGGGTAGGGGAAGTGGGGGCAGCAATTTCAATACCATTATTGAGGCAGTACTGATACAGGGAATTCCCTAAAGTATCAGTGGGGGTGCTAGCATTCCAACTGGTATGATGGGCGTTGAAGTCCCCTGGGATTATCGTCTTGTCATCTAGCCTAAGTAGATTATCAAGATCGGACTGTAAAGCTTGGTGGGGGGGAATTACCGGTTGGGGGGGGATGGTCGGCGGTTTGGAAACCCGGAGATAGATGGAGGAGATCGTAAATGAATTTTGCTGGTCTAAATGAATTTTTATATTAGTATTTTCCATATTATGTAGGGGGAGGGAGGGTACGAAGGCATGGGGGACCCTGTTGTTAATGAAAATAGCCGTCCCGCCGTAAGGCGAAGTGACATTATTATCGGTTCTTGGGGTGAAATATGATTTAAAATTTTGAGGTTTTTGGTGTTGGTGCACTCGGAAATTTTCAAAAGTAGTATTGGCAACGTTTTGGAAATGAACGGAAGTGAGTTCAGTAGTGTTGCTATTCGATGATGCTTACAACGTGCAAGCATGTGGTCTTTTAGATTAGTAAAGATAAGTTACTATTATGAAGTCTGAATCTTATTTATATTTATCAATTAACATAAAACATGGCGTAGTCGTAATTATGTCTGACTTTTACAGTTAATTATATGTGTACATTGTTAGAAGCATCTGACTGAAGATGGAGTTTTGTCGTCCACCACAAGGCCTAAGTTTTGATGGAAATGTCGCAGAAAATTGGCGTCGTTTCAAACAATTGTTTGAAATCTGGTTGAAAGCGTCAGGTAATAATTCAAAAGATCCGGATGTTAAGCTTGCTTTATTTTTAAGTGCTGCAGGTGAGGAAGCAGTAGAAGTTTACAATACTCTGCCGTTAACCGGCGAAGAACAGCAGAAATATGAAGCTGTAATTAAGCAATTTGAAATTTATACGACGCCTAAAAAAAACATTGTAGTCGAGAGATTTATTTTCAACAATAGGAAGCAGCAAGAAACAGAACCTTTTGATGCTTTTGTGACGGATTTAAAGAAATTGGTAAAATCGTGCGAGTTCGGAGACCAGTCTGAGTCTGTTGTTAGAGATCGAATTGTTCTAGGAGTGGCTGATGTAAATCTCCAAGAAAGGATGCTTCGAGAGACTGATCTAAGTTTATCGAAAGCCATTGAGATAGGAAAAGCAGCGGAATTAAGTAAGCAAAGAACCCAAACTGTGCAGGGTCAAAGTGTCGATAGCTTACGCGGAAGTACTTCGAAACCAAGTTGGAGACCAAGAAAATTTCCAAAACGTTGCCAATACTACTTTTGAAATACATGAAACACATGTTACATCTTCCTCTTTTGGAGGAAATACACACATCGTAGGAATAAAACATCGTAGGAATCAGTGCCCAGCGTATGGAAAAAAATGCTTTAAATGCAATCGATTTAATCATTTTGCCAACGCCTGTAAATTCAAGCCTGTTCAGGAAGTGAAACTTAATACCGAGGCCAGTGACTCAGAAGATTTTTTCGTGGACTCTGTGTCAAGGGTGAGGTCAATCCATTCGGCAACCACTCTAAGAGAATGGACAAAAACTGTGCTGATCAATGGAATATCTGTGACATTCAAAGTGGACACTGGAGCAGAAGTAAACATTCTACCCTTAAGTGTTTTTAAAAAAGTATCCTCAGAGAGTGAGTTAAAAAAGTGTAACGTTATTTTGGAAGCCTTTGGAGGTTCCAAACTTAAACCTCTTGGGTCTGCATCATTATCTTGCATTGCCGATGGTGTAGATCATATCATAGAATTTCTGGTTTTGTCAAACAATGTACGACCATTGTTAGGTCTGGACACATGTGTCAAATTTAAGTTAGTTCACTTTCTGAATAATGTAGAAATGACGAATAAAGGTAAGTTAGATTCTTATATCAATGTATCAATTCCTAAAGAGCAGTTTATTCAAAATTATTTAGAGGTATTTGAAGGTGTAGGAAAATTTAATGGAACTTGTACAATAACTTTAAAAGATCAGGAAAACCCTGTTGTCAGACCACCACGTAGGGTACCTTTAAGCTTAAGATCTAAACTTGAAATAAAATTAAAAGATCTAGAAAGTCAAGGTATCATTGCGAAAGTAGATAAGCCTACAAGTTGGGTTAGTAACCTTGTAATTATTGAAAAAGCTAATGGTACATTAAGAATTTGCCTTGATCCTCAGGATCTTAATAAAGCAATTAAACGGGAGCACGTATTAATTCCTACAATTGAAGAAATTTTACCCAAATTATGTAATAAATCTGTGTATTCTGTCCTAGATCTTAAGGATGGATTCTTTCAAATTGTTTTAGATGAAAGAAGCAGTGATTTGTGTACATTTAGTACACCCTTTGGGTGTTATAAGTTTCTTAGGTTGCCAATGGGAATATCATGTGCCCCTGAAATTTTTCAAAAACGTAACCAGGAAAATTTTGGAGATATACCGGGTGTATTAGTTTATTTTGATGATCTTCTCATTGCAGCTAGTTCAGTGGAAGAACATGATGAAATTTTGTCCAAAGTGATTGACCGGGCTAAAGCTCTTAACATTAAGTTTAATAAAGACAAATTTCAATATAGGGTTACCGAGGTTAAGTATTTGGGTCATTTGTTTAATGCTTCAGGTATGCGGCCTGATCCTGACCGTGTTAAAGCTATTGCTGAATTAAAAGAACCAAGAAATAAACTTGAATTGCAGCGTGTCTTAGGGATGCTCAATTATCTGAGAAGGTTTGTACCAAAATTTTCTGATAAAACTGCTCCACTAAGAGAGCTTTTGAAACAAAATGTTGAGTGGCAATGGTTAGAGTTGCACACTAAAGCATTTACAAACTTAAAAAACTTGATTTCCAGTGCGCCTGTGTTAGGCATATTTGATAGTAATAAACCGATAACTATTCAAGCTGATAGTTCAAAAGATGGATTAGGATGTTGTTTGTTACAAAATGGTCAACCTATAGCATTTTCCTCTCGTAGTTTAACAAATGCTGAAAAAAACTATGCTCAAATTGAGAAAGAATTTTTAAGCATATTGTTTGCTGCAAATAAGTTTCATTATTATATTTATGGCAGGGAGGTTGAGGTCCTTACAGATCATAAACCATTGGTCTCTATTATGAAAAAAAATATATGCAATGTATTATCAAACAGATTACAAAGAATAAAAATTAAGCTTTTAAAGTATCACTTAAACCTTAGATATCTGCCTGGTAAATTTATGTACATAGCTGATTTGTTGTCACGTTCATTTTTGGATATACAAGTAGATGGGGAGAGCATTGAAACGAATGAATTTGTTCTCACTCTGACAAAACAATTACAGATGTCTGAGTCTAAAAAAAGGGAATTTTGGGAGGCTACCTCAAGGGATCAGGGGTTAAAATTGGTGCAGAGCTATTGGCAAATGGGTTGGCCTGCTGGTGTTGATCAGGTCCCTCGGGAAGCCAGATCTTATTTCAAACTTAAAAATGATTTGACCGTTGAAAATGGTTTGGTATTTTTAGGTAATAGAGTTGTAGTGCCAATATCTTTAAGAAAAAGTATGCTATTGTTATTGCATGAAGCACACTGTGGGATTGAGAAATCAAAAGCTAGAGCTAGGCAAGTAATGTTTTGGCCTGGAATTAATGATGATATTGAAAAAATGATTTCTACGTGTTTAGTTTGCGATAGGTACAGACCTCAAAATGTTAAAGAACCATTAATTAATCATAAGATTCCCAGTTTGCCATATGAGAAAATTGGTGTTGATATTTGTGAGTATGGGAGAAAGAACTATCTGGTGGTAGGGTGTTATTTAACAAAATGGATAGATATTGTTCCAATAAATGAAAAAAGTGCTTTAGAAGTAATTCACAAGTTAAAATCCATTTTCTCAACACATGGCATACCCAAAACTATGATTTGTGATAATGTACCCTTTAATAGCTGGAAAATGAAACAATTTGCTAAAGAATGGTGTTTTGAAATCATTCCCTGTAGTCCTCGTTATCCAAAAGCTAATGGGTTTGCTGAGAAAATGGTAGGTATTGCTAAAAGCATATTACGAAAAGCAGGGGTTGAAAAACTGTATGATGCATTGCTAGAATACAGATGCACTCCAATTTCAGGTATAAACTTATCACCCAGTCAAATGCTTTTTAGTAGAAATTTAAGAACTAAGTTACCCATTGTGCAGACAGAATTAAAACCCAGAATAGACAATACATTTAAAAAGAAATTACTGAGTAAACAAAAACAAGCTAAATTTTATTATGACAGACATGCTCAGGTAAGACCAGATTTCTGTCCTGGGGAAAAGGTAATGTTGAGAGTAGGAAATTTATGGGAACCAGCTGTAATAGTTAACAAGCACTCAACACCTAGGTCATATTGGGTTAAAACTAAGAACAACAGAATTGTTAGACGTAATAAATTTCATATACGAAAAACTAATAATCAAAATAATGTACTGCTTTCAGACTACTCTGATTTATGTAATAATGTTCAACAAGGTCAAAGTGCAGAGCATACAACAGAAAATGATCTTCACCATCAGAGCACTACCAATGATGATAATATGACTTCTGTGTATAAAACAAAAAGTGGTAGAAATATAAATCTTCCTCAAAAGTACAATGATTATATAATGTAATGTAATTTCATAATTTTAATGTTTTGTAATGATATTCTTTGTATAGAAATATAAATCGTCCTCAAAGTATAATGATTAATGTAATGTAATAATATTCTTTTCCTCCAAAAGAGGAAGATGTAACATGTGTTTCATGTATTTCAAAAGTAGTATTGGCAACGTTTTGGAAATGAACGGAAGTGAGTTCAGTAGTGTTGCTATTCGATGATGCTTACAACGTGCAAGCATGTGGTCTTTTAGATTAGTAAAGATAAGTTACTATTATGAAGTCTGAATCTTATTTATATTTATCAATTAACATAAAACAAAGTTGATGGTGGATGACACTATTTCTTTTATACCAGGGGGCGCGGGTCATACTACGAAGGGTTTTATTTTGGGCAATTTGGAGTTTTTGGATGTTAGACTTTGCAGCTGAGCCCCATACCTGAGAGCAGTAGAGAAGTATAGGTCTTAGTACTGTTTGATATAGCAGTATTTTATTGCCTATACTCATATCATTAGAATACAAGAGGTGTGCAATATCATTTTTAGCTTTATGAAATTTATGGACGGTATTTTCAATGTGCTTTCGCCAAGTCAGGTTTGAGTCCAGAATTACGCCCAAGTACTTAACTTCTCTGCAGAAGTGAATTGGGTCGCCATTAAGTATAAGAGGTGGGGGGGGGGGGAATTTCTTCCTAGAGAAGAAAACAGCTGTGGATTTGTTGGGGTTAACTTTAATTCTCCAGCGTGTGAGTTGTGTTCAAGTTGGGTAATATGTTCTTGAAGCTGAGCATGCATGTATCTAATATTCTTATTTTTGGCGACAACAGTGGTGTCATCGGCATAGAGTGCAAGTAGGGTGCGAAGGGACTTGGAGATATCGTGTATAAATGCTTTGTAGAGCCATGCAGCAATTTTGCTTCCCTGTGGGACACCGGCATTAACTGGCCTACTTGTGGAAAAAAATGTTAGAGTATTTAACAGCAAAAGTTCTCAGCTTCAAGTAAGAGATTATAAGTTGAATATAAGCAGTGGGCACTTTAAGTTTAATGAGTTTATAAATGAGTCCTGAGTGCCACACTGTGTCAAACGCTTTGGATATGTCAACAAAGAGCGCTCCAGTCTGTTCGTGATTAATGAACCCATCCATTATGTGTTCGATCACTCTTAACAGCTGGTGTGTGGTTGCATGTTTGGGTCTGAAACCAAATTGTTCAGGAATGTCAGGGAGAAAATTAATAAGTCTGGAGAGGAAAATATGCTCAATTAATTTGCTAAGTGCAGGAAGTAAGCTTATGGGCCTGTAATTTCTGGCCTGAACAGGGTCTTCTCCGGGTTTTTTAATTGGTACGATAATAGCATGTCGCCAAATTTTGGGAAAATATCTAAATTTGAAGATGGAATTGGTAAGATTGGCTAGATGATCAGCATAGTTTAAGGGTAGATTTTTGATGGCCGAATTGTTGATCCCATCATGACCAGGGGCTTTCCGGTTTGGTAGGTTTTTGACTACTCGTATGATCTCATCAGGAGTGGTCGGTTTAATTTGCCTATTTGCTCTTCGGGAATTAAAATTTTCAAGAACACTATCAACCATGTCAATAGTTTCCGGATCAAAAACATCAGGGTGGGGGGTAAATTGATTTTGGTACTGGTCTGCTAAGGCTTCTACCTTGTCAGCATCAGTGCAGGCGAGACCGTTGGTGGTTTGTAACGGGGGAATTGGAGTGAAAGGTTTCCTCACCCGCCTAAGATAATTCCAGATGGAATTATCAGAGGGGGCGAGGGATTCGATATATTTTTGCCACTTATTGTTTTTATAAGTGGCGATTTCCCTCTTAATTTCAGCATTACACCGGTTCATTTCTGCTCTGATGCTGGGGTCGCCAGTAGATTGCCAGAGGCGCCTGACTCTATTTCTGTTGTTAATTTTAGCTCTAATATTAGAGGGGAGTTCATGAAAATTTTCTTTTTTGGGGTGGAATTTTGAATTTTCAAGAGCTTTTTTCATTAAGTTAGTTAAATTAGTGGCAGCCTCGTCAATGTCATTTTTAGAGTTAATGTTACTAAAAGGGGGGGGGGGATTCCTGAATAAATTTAGAATAGCATGACCAGTCGATAATAGGATTTGTAAGGATGTTGGGAAGGGTGGGATTGCAGTCAAAATTAAATTGGATGGGGAGGTGATCAGAAGACATAACTGAGTGAGGAGTGATAGTAAAGGGGTAAGGAATATTGTTAAGAAGAGCAAGGTCAATTGTCGTACCACCCGATGGCCCATAACGGGTAGGGGAAGTGGGGGCAGCAATTTCAATACCATTATTGAGGCAGTACTGATACAGGGAATTCCCTAAAGTATCAGTGGGGGTGCTAGCATTCCAACTGGTATGATGGGCGTTGAAGTCCCCTGGGATTATCGTCTTGTCATCTAGCCTAAGTAGATTATCAAGATCGGACTGTAAAGCTTGGTGGGGGGGGGAATTACCGGTTGGGGGGGAGGGATGGTCGGCGGTTTGGAAACCCGGAGATAGATGGAGGAGATCGTAAATGAATTTTGCTGGTCTAAATGAATTTTTATATTAGTATTTTCCATATTATGTAGGGGGAGGGAGGGTACGAAGGCATGGGGGACCCTGTTGTTAATGAAAATATCCGTCCCGCCGTAAGGCGAAGTGACATTATTATCGGTTCTTGGGGTGAAATATGATTTAAAATTTTGAGGTTTTTGGTGTTGGTGCACTCGGAAATTTGCTCACATATATAGGAGAGATGGGAATTCCAGTTAAAGGTTTATTGACCAATAGGAAAACAGAGGATTGCAGGCAACAGCCAATAGGAAAAAAGATGGGAAATGGAACCGAAGTAGTGAGGGGGGGGGGGGTTAAGAGAAAGAAGTTTTTATGTAATATTTCCAAAAGTCTGATAATGGGGGAATAGCGAATTCACAATTAACAATATTTTTTATAAATATGAAATGCTTCAAGGAAGTTAAGTTCGTGTATAGAAGTAGGTTTAGAGATTATTGAAGTCAAAAGTATGATTCATCTCCCAGCAATGTTTTGCAATAGAGGATTTATTGATTTCTTGTTTTTTAATATATTGTTGATGTTCTTTGATACGAAATTTTAAGCAGCGTTCTGTTTGCCCAATATAGGAAAGGCCACACTGGAAATTAATACGGTAGATATCCCATGAATTGGATAATTCAATAGGATCTTTGAGTTTGGAGAGGGTGAGTTCCTACTTCTATACACGAACTTAACTTCCTTGAAGCATTTCATATTTATAAAAATATAAAAAATATTGTTAACTGTGAATTCGCTATTCCCCCATTATCAGACTGTTGGAAACATAGACTTCTCATATAACTGGACTCAGAAATAGCAACCCTTTCTTGACGCCGGGATCACTACCCACCGTCACGTGATGGTGGGCAGAGAAAACGCGCTAAACCGGTTTTTCTCCTCTGGTTCCCGCTGAAACTTTCTTGCGTTGGGCGTTTCTCTCGCATAAATCAAATCCGACAGTTGCCAATAATGTGATCACCGCCAAAAAAGACAACCTTTTGGCGATGAAAGCAGAAACATGTGTGCCTCAAGTTCTGACCGAAATAACAATGGGATTCGGCCTCTACTTCTTATCTTTACTCTGAGGTTGGAAATATTACATAAAAACTTCTTTCTCTTAATTCCCCCCCCCCCCCTCACTACTTCGGTTCCATTTCCCATCTTTTTTCCTCTTGGCTATTGCCTGCAATCCTCTGTTTTCCTATTGGTCAATAAACCTAATTCCCATCCCTCCTATATATGTGAGCAAATTTCCGCCATCCTTGGCACTGAGGAAGGCATGAACATAGAATAGAGAAGGACTTCTCACGAAATAGGTTTTAGAAGAAGAAAACCGTTCCTTGAAAATTTGTCTAATAGATGGCGCTGTGTCGCACGGTTGTACTCGGTTTCGTCTGCTTCAATGTGATCTACCAATAACTTCTTTGATTATTGAGATCCAGCCAATGAACATCGTCCGCTAGAGGCGCTGGTATGTACACGGTTGTATTCTAATCGTTGCCATCCCCTCATTTAAGGCCAAAATCGAGACACGATATTCACACTATTTCGTGTGAAGTCCTTCTCTATTCTATGTTCATGGAGGAAGGTATGCTATATGCTACCGAAACCGGTATGTTTAAAATTTTGGTGCTTTTAACGTTGCTATTTTTTACGCTTTCATTATATTGCACCAAGCTCCTACTTGATAATTATTACATTTAAGGGATACAAATTTTTAGCACTGTTTGGATAGCATATTTCCATACTAGGTATTCTAGGCGCTGTACTCCCGCGGTGATGACGTCAAAAAGTTCGCTTCTCCACTGAAGACGTTTACTCTCTTATAAAAGTACTCTATACGACTCCTTGAGATTAACAGTATAGAGGGCGCTAGGTTTGAAAATCGTCTATAAAAGCATCGATTTTGAAGGAGTTGCTTCAGAACCGCAACACGCTTGAATCCTGAGATATCTAGCAAACTGCTGCTTAAAGCAGCGGTAAAAAAAGAAAAATCAGAACACACACATTAAACTACAAAGTACACAACCGTAGATATCACTGTTATTGTTATTAATTCAGTGGTGATATCGACGAGTTTTTTACTTTGTAGTCTAACCTATGGTCCTACGCTGAGCTGATCGTAGGATTCATTAGGCCTAACCCGTCCCTAGTACTAGGCCTAACGTATCCTTTTGGCTCTGCTCATCTTTTGGACTGGATATGGCATTACAATTAACGGTGTAAATATACATCCAACAAGTAATAATATAAATAAATAATCGGTACTATTTTTTTCTTTCCCCCCAATAAATCTGGCTACAAACGTTTATCTCTTCTGTTTACCGCTTATTTTATAACCGCGGCCATGCATTTTTTGTAAAATAATATCTGAACAATACCCATAAACATCTTTTTGTATTTGTATCTATTTTCATTTTAATCAGAGTGGTCGTGTGAACGAAACTTCACGTTGAAGTTTTCGCAGACCTGTGTTTACTTTTTCACGTAAGTAAAAGTTTTTTAGCATTTGCAATACTTATGCCATACTAAAGTGATTTTAAAATATTTTGTTCGATAGAATAATACATTATTGAAATACAATAATAAACTCAAATTAAGGACTACTTTTCCGAATGAATAATTGGCGATAAACAATAAAAAAGTTCTAGTATGTTTTTATCTCTGTTAAATCCTGTTGTAATACGACATTTTCGAAACGTCTTCAAATATTCTTCCTTCGACTATTGTCATATGAAAAGAACGCGAAATAACTACATTTGTTAGGTTTCAGAAACATAAACATATTTGTTAAATTTAAGTAAACCGTAACTTCTGTACTGAAAAAAAATTCCGGGCCGAAAGTGTTAAACTAAAAAGGTAATAGTAATTCGTATGATTTTAGAAATGTAGGGTAAATGTTAGAGAAATCAATTGAGAAATGTAGCTGTCTGTTTAATTTTAAATAAGAAAATTTTATAATATATTTTCTATTGTGTATAATGAGTAGTAATATTATATTATGAAGCATTATAACCCTTTAATCCATTAAAAAAGAAAGTTTTAATGGTTTTTAAAACACAAAAATTAAAAAAATTATCGGTAAAAACAAATCTAGTCTTGTAAAAATACTATTTATTACTAGAAATTTATGTAATAGGTATATTTAGTAAAGATGTATTTTTGTGCATGGTTTAAGAAGATATAAAATATTTCGTGTTTATAAATTAAATAAATAATAGTTTTATTTGATTTTAGAAACCATATGTAAACGGAAGAAAAATCGAGAAAAAAGACTGTTTACTTTCTGATAACAAAATTGTGAGATTAGTTTGTATTCTTGTATACACTAAGTAGTAATTAAGTAGAAATATTATATTTTTGAGCATTATAAGCCTTTAATCCAATTAAAAAGAAAGATGTAATGTTCTTTAAAACACAAAAATCGCAAAAATTATTCTTGTTTAAAAACAAATCTAGTATGCTACTTATAACTGCAGTTTTATATATCTTGTAAAGGTGTATTTTTTTTTTTTTTTTTTTTTTTTTTGCATGATTAAAGTAAAAAGGTATTTCATGCCTTTAAATTAACATTAAATTTTTTCAAAATCATAGTTAAACCGAAGAAAAATTAAATCAAGAAAAGCAACTGTTTGTTTACTTTCCTATGACAACATTTTGTAATATATTTTATTCTGTTTACTTAGGTATCAGTGTTGGTAATTAAACATACTGTTATTGCACTCATAGTCATATATATATTTTGGTCTCAGGTAACTTATTTCAGTATTTTCATAACCCCTTCTAAGTTGTATTAAATTCATGAACTGAGTTACATATCATCAGTATTATAAACAAGAGTGGGTGGTGACATCTGTACTTCTCAGTTGCTAGATATTTTCGTATTATTGAATAGCTTATATGGGTTGTTTTACAGTACAATGTACATAAAACATTGGCTGTTGAAAGCCAATTTGTCGAACGCCAGTTCGTTTTTTGAATGAGATAGAAGATTAATGTTTGTTCGTTACAGAGAAGGGAAAATGGGGAATAATAATTTTTTTCTTTAAATTTTTGTTATGGGAGCAAATTGTATATAATGAGTTAAAGTGATCGCAAGATGTGCAAAATCCATGCACTTTAGTACAGGGTTGTTGGATCCACTAATTTTGTTTTTCAATTAATAGTTACAAACTTCTTGTGTTTGGAAAATCAGCTTGTTTGTAGATAGATATCAAAGTTATCACAACATTTGCAAAATCTATGGACTTTAGAACAGGGTTGTTTGATCCACTAATTTTGTTTTTCAATTAATAGTTACAAGCTTCTTGTGTCTGGAAAATTGGCTTGTTTGTAGATAGATATCAAAGTTATCACAACATTTGCAAAATCTATGGACTTTAGAACAGGGTTGTTTGATCCACTAATTTTGATTTTCAATTAATAGTTACAAGCTTCTTGTGTCTGGAAAATTGGCTTGTTTGTGAATAGATTATCAATCCTTTCCATTAGCTGATGCTGGCATCAAATATTCTTTCAGATACATTGACATTTAAAAATGTCAGATTTCATTGACATTTCAAATATTTTTCAACGTTCTTCATGTGGAATTCCAGACACGAGGGGTGGGGAAATACATTTTACTTGCCACTGGCCAGTGAATTTTTAGGTAGTCTTTGAAAACTGCAAACTATAGAGATACAGTAGACTCCCTCAAATCTGTATAGCTTTGGACCAGAGCTTGTACAGATTTTAGAATTTGGCAGATTTCTGGTCATTGCTTTGTTTACATTCTTTCAAATAGTAATTTGAATGAAATAATGCAATCAAATATATAATGAATGCTTGCAATATAGTAGAATATTAAAATAAGTAAGCCTAGTAATAAACTAAAATGAAAGAAAGTAAGATAATTTTTTTAATTATAGAAGTAAAAGTGAAGAAATAATTAATAATGTATAATTAAATAGGCATAATAAAGATGCGATACATTTTACTTGAATTATTCAACGAAACTTTTCTCATAAAGGAACCCTATTAATCACATAAAAATCATAAGTAAGGAAGTTTTATTTCATGTTTAGCCAGTCTTAATAACCAAAAAAGTTTGATTAATACATAAATATATTTGGTAAGAACTTGTGATTACCAGTGATATCAGCGATATCTTCAATTTTTTTAGAAATAAATTTATACATGAAAAACCACGAGTTCAGACATGTTATCAAGAATTACATATTAAAATTATATAAAACTAAAAAACTCTGTAATTTGGCCCGTACATCTGAACTGAAAGTTTCATCGTTTACATCTGCGATTATGTGTGGATTTTGGGCATTTGCGGATTAGTCTACTGTATGACAAAATCTTTTTTTTGCTAGTTAGCTATATTTTGCAACTTTCCAAATTACCGTGATGTAAACATGATACAGTCAAGGATCTATAATCCGCACACCCATAATCCGCAATTTTCTATAATTCGCATTACTTAATTAATGTAAACAATTAAAGAAATTTACAAATTCTTGATCCAAAAATGATTTTTTAAAAGAAATATCTGAAATTTTTAAATATATAAAAGCGAATATAATAAATTTTTTAATGCAAGAATTTGAAAAATGCGTTTTTTGATATAGCATATTAAATTAATTATTATATTTCATATTTTTCTTTTCAAATTATACTGAATATGGAATTAAAATAGTGTCCAGAAATAAGAAAATGACATAATCCGTTATATTCCATAATCTGCACAACCTTTAGTCCCAACTTTGGCGGATTAAAGAACTTTGTCTGTACTAAGTTCTATTCCATAATAAACTTTCATCTCTTGTCTATATTTCTTAACTATTCAACTAGTGTGTAACTAGTGTTGAAAGATTCTTTTATGTATATCTCAAACCTCTTGTCTCATATCCTACTAACATCATCATCATCTGTGTCCCAGTGTGTACCTGCAAAGTGTGGGTTACTCCTGCAAATTGATTATAATGTAATATTATTTGTAGTGACTTTAAATTTTGATTGTGTATAGTTAAGGGGGCTCTTCACCCACTTGAAAACGTCTGTTCGCTAATGTTAAACTTATCGATAGGTTGTTTTCGAATTACTCGTTTAAATTTCAATATTTGTAAACTATTTTTTTTAATAGGATAGCTGAGGTCAATCTATAACATGGCTATTTTTTACTTTTTCGATTTCGGTTGCAGATTTTTTTTATAAAGGTACTTTCCCTTTCGAAAGTGAAAGTATCTTTTTAAAAAAAATCTGCATCCAGAATCAAAAAAGTACAAAATGGCTCTATTAGAGATAGAGTTCAGCTATCCTATGCAAAAGAAAATTATTTAAATATATTCAAATTTAAACGAGAAATTCGAAAGCAACATGCCTATTGGTGTAACATTAGCAAATCAGGCCTTTTTTTAAATTTTTACATTCATTCTTTTGATTTTTAAAACCTTTCAAGACAACATTGAGTCAATTTTTACTCTGCAAGCAAATGTTTTTATGCAAAAAGAAGAAAGGCCACTTCTTTTCACTATGATGCAAGAAGGGTGCAAATTTTTTGGATGAGGGGCAAGAAGGGTGCTAATTTTTTGAATGAGGGGCAAGAGGGGTGCTATTTTGTAAACCAAAGGGGAAGTGGAGTACACCCCCCCTGAAACTGCCTGGGGAAACTCTGGTAGTGGGCTTCTCCAGCTCACAGTGGAGTGTAAAATATCAGTTAAAAAAAATACATAACTCATAAAAGTTTCTGTTTGGAGAATCTATAACTAATAAAAGAATGTTTGGCTCTCTGTGTGTGTCTGTGTTCATGATGATCAGTGAAATTTACAGCACGTACGAGGATCAAGATTTTTGTGAGGGTACTCCAAGGCCTCTCCTGGTAATCCTCAGGCTCAGAATTTAAATTTTTATTTAGTAGCTGAGATGTTAATTACAAATCACAATGAATGCTCATCAAAAACCCCAAATCAGAATATACTTAAAAGTGTGATGTACATCACAGAACAACATACTTCTCTGCAGAACATTTTTCATTTTCAACAAAAATCAACATTCATTCATTGGAAAAAGTGTGAGATTCATCACTCAACTGTCAACTGCCAGGGAAAAAAAATCGCAAAATTCTTCAATCGTACCTTTAAAAAGATTGCGAAATTCATCATTGTTAGAAAAACTCGCTTAATTCATAAGTTGATCATGGGGAAAAATCTCAAAATATTTCAGCTGATTGTAGTAAAACATACAAAATTCATAGAACATGCGTGAAAAAAAATCCATGATTTTTTCCAATCACTCGCAAGGAAAACCCACAAAATTTGCCTGTCGGCACACAGAAAATATTGTGAAATTCACCAAAAAGTCTCTGGTAAAAAAAAAAAATTCGTCAGTGGATCATCAGTAATTTGTTGATTAGACATGTAAAAAACCTGCTATTTTAGTGATTGGTCGCAAAAAAGCAGAAAAATTTTCCAATCCATAGGAAGAAAATATTTCAAAATTCACTTATCGGTCGTAGATAAAAAAAAAACCTGCAAAAATTCGGCGATCAATTGGTTGATTTTCGGTCAAAATACCAATTGAAATTTCTCGATTTTTGCCAATCGGTCTCAAGAAAAAATGACAAAATTCGACAATCAGTTTGGGTAAAAAAAAGAAATTCGTCAGTGGATCATTGGAAAAAATCAGAAATTCGTCTATTAGATGCAGAAAATCCCCATGATTTTTGTCAATCGTTCCCAAAAAAGGAATAAAATTTGCCAATCGATAGAGAGAAACTGTCACGAAATTCACCTATCTGTCCCAGATAAAAAAACCATGAAATTCATCGATCAATTGTGCGATTGTTTGTTGATATTTCGTGATTTTTTCCAATCAGTTGCAAAAAAAGGCGAAAAAATTCGCCAATCGGTCGCAGGTAAAAAAAGTGAGATATGTTGATCAGTTTTACCCACCAGTTAGATCTGCAATTTTTGCCAGCCTGTAGCGACTAAAAAACTGCAAAATTTGTTGATCGTTGCATAAAAATATCCATGATTTTTGATAATCGGTCACAGGGAAAAACAACAAAATTTGCCAATCGGTAGAAAGAAAATATCTCTAAATTCGCCTATCAGTTGCGGGTAAAAAACTCTAAATTTGTCAGTGGAGCGTCAGGAAAAATCACGAGATTCGCCGATCTGTCGCGAAAAAAAAAACTTGATTTTTTCCAATCTGTCGCAAGAAAAAGCCGCAACATTTGTCTTTCCAAATCAGTATAAGGAAAATATTGCGAAATTTTCTAATCAGTCTTCAGTGAAAAAAAAAAATAATAATCACATCAGTCGCATGAAAAAACTTACGATTTTCGGCAAACAACCGCAAGAAAGAAGCCAAAAAATTTGCCAGTTGGTCGAAGACAAATATCGTGAAATTCGCCAATCGGTCACAGGTTTAAAAAAATGCAAAATTTGTCAGTGAATTGTTTAAAAGAAATTCTAGAAATTCTTCAATCAGTCGTGGATAAAAAAATTGCAAAATTTGACGATCGGTTGAGAAAAAAAATCACAAAATCTGCCAGTACGATAGAACTGTATCCTTATGATTCAATTTATTGTGCATATGGATAAATCAATAGGTCTGACTCATTGTGTGATGTTTATTCACTTATCTTTTTTAGTGTACACGCAGTAGTGCACCCAGAATTCGGCTCTTAGGGGGGGGGATTTTGAGTTGTTGATATTAGTGGTTTATGGTTACTTGAAATATTGGTTAATTGAATCATAATCTTTTTTTTTCTGATATTATAATCAGCAGTTAAGTTGGTTATGATTCATTTAAACAGCATTTACAATCTTAGATACAAAACATAAAATGAACCAATGAAATAACACAAAACTATGTTAGATTTATATAAAGTTTTTAAAAACAGTAATTTTAGCAGAATTTTCAATAGACTTATCGTGCTTTCTATCAAATGTAACAATATCACAAGAATTGAAGGAATTTATCATCATTCACGTCCAAAGAGTGCTGAATTGTGTAGTACCTATTTTGAAAGGTAGTTGACATTAAACAGGTATCGTTGACTGAATTACTGTGCACTTCCAGCACTTTACCTGAACTTTATCGAATTTCACATAAAGCAGTGGAAATCTGATGAATATTTCGGTTATCTTCATTATTGTTAAGGGTTTCTATCACTAGTCGGATAGTGCTATATTATCTCAATATTCATTTCTTATTTCATAAACTTTTACATGATTGATAATTTTTTCATTATAAAACTTTTAATTAAGGATATAAAAATGAAATAATGTCTGAAAATTAGTCCTTTAGAGCAAGTCTATACAACCTTTCAGTAAGTACAGGTGCATTGTTGACTAACATTGAAAAGTGCTATTAATTCACATGACTGGAAAGAACAATATTACCTCACTGTTGTAGAGGACAGGATTGTGATTTTGACCTTGTATGTTGAACTTTTTGTCAAAGTTTATCTTTTCCTTAGGAAAGTTAATCAAAAGTTCTCTCTATTCTTATATATTAAGGTGGATTGCAAATAATGTAACAAAGTTTTGAAATGTTTGCTTTCGAAGACATCAATATTTTTACAATGTGGAATGCAAAATTCACTGTTTACGCCTGAGAAGTTATGCATTATATAGACAATTGCTTATTATACATCAGCATTCTAAAGATCTTTCATTGTATTACTTTGTCATCTTTTTATAATACTGATTTTTTATGCAACAAATATTTAGTTTTTCAGTCATGATGTGGTCACTGCAATGAAATTGTTCCATCCAGAAATTAAAGAGCCTAAAGACAATGAAGTATGCAAGGCATTTATTCGAAGGATGAACAAATCGATAAAGGCCATGAATTCGAGATGCCCAAAATATGCACTTCTTAGAGATTCACCATCAATGGAGGTTTAAATAATTTTACAAAAGTATTATAAATATATTTGTTTTAAATTGTTTGATTAATATCGCTTTATTTCTTTTTGGCAGTTAAAACATTCTTATCCAACCTGAACAACCGGGAAATTTTCAAGAAGCAGTATAATGTGGATTTTCTCTCCGATTCTACAACTAAAGGATGAAGTGTCGCCCTTAAGGCAACACTTGAACTATGAAATTTTGACCACAGAACATGCGTGTTATCAGTGGCACCAACTTATATGGGTCCATGGGGTGCGAGCCTACCCAATAATTTGATCTCTCCACCCACCCAATTTTGATTGATTTAATTCGTAATTTAATTAGTGTTCACTCTAGAAAAAAAAAGGGCAGGGTGCTAGCCACAAAAAGGGCACAGTTGAAGCTGAAAGAAGGCACATTTTTCAGTGAAAAAGGGCATTGTTTCTTCAGAAAATGTAGGACCGAAACTAGCCTTTTTTTTTTTTTGCATTCGGGGCAAACATAGATTTTGGTGCACACCCCCACCCCTCCCCCTCCTCCGCAAAGGATATTTACAATGATAATTTTATTAATTTTCTAATAGCTGGCTTATTTTAAAATTAAAAATATGTAATCATAAAATATGTAATACTGAACTATTTTAATCTACTTTACTTTATCAAATATTGATTCATTAAAATCTTTAAAATAGAATTGAAAAAAATTCCGCTTTATACGGCATCCTTATGCCATATCCTTAGATTCTTCTGTGCTTTGGCATACCCCAGAGAGGACAATTTTAACAATACAGTGCTAAACATGGAGTGATAGAAATAAAAAAACAAAATCTTCATTTGTCACACCTTTGTTCATCCCATCCCCCCCTCCCTCCTGTTTCGACTCCCAGAAAATGTACATCTATGAAACTGATGTAAGAATTATATATTACTACAAACTCATCATTGTTTATGCGCACATTTAGTAACAGATTACATATATATATATATTTTTCTTAAATTGATATTTCAAAGATCTAGGTAAGTAATTTTGTTTCAAATAAAAAAGTAAAAAATTTTTAGTCCCATAAACTAGCAGTTTTAAGGGTAAAGCAGAAATTTTAAGGGGTAGTAAAATTTAGATGGGTGACCAATTAATTGTTCTTGCAATAAATCACCAAATATAATTTAAAGATCATAAGCTTTACGATCTGTGGAGGTGGGGGCAAAGAGACAAAAGCAAATTTTTTCATGGTTTTTTTTGGGTGGGTGGGGCGGGGGGAGGGAGGAGGTTGATTATATAATGAAATATTTACCGTTAGTAAAATTTTAACAATTAGGACAGAGAAAATATTATAAAATAAAAGCCTTTAAATTTGATGTGTTTGATAAGAAAGAGAAGCAGAATTTAGATGATATTTATTGTCACAATGAAGTGACAGAGTTGCAAGTAAAAAAAAATTAGTTTTAAAGATTTAAACCTTCGGAGAAGGAGGGAGGGGGGGAGGAAGAAGAGGTAGATTAGATTGGATGATTGATTATTTATGCTTTACATTTATTACAATACTTTATATTTATGCTTTACTTATATATATATATATATATATATTTACTTTATAATAAAATAACAAACAAAATAGAAAAAGTAATAAAGTAAATAATTTTAAATATGAACTGTGAGGCTGATTAACCCTTTATGCACCAATGGTACTTTAAAGTTCCATTAGAATAACTTGTTGTAAAATTAATTTAATAAATCGATTAGTAGTAATACCGTTTAGAATGAGTTATAGATACTTTACTTTATCTTGTTCCAAAAGCATTATTGGTTGCATGAAATAAAAACATTTTTTAATGGCTGATTTCTTTTTCTTTTGCATCTTTCCAGCTTTTTTGACATTTAAAGATTGGAGGTTAAAAGTTTCAATTCGGATATATTTCTATTGTAAGAACATTATATTTGTTCATTTCCTTATTCTAAGAAAATGGTAAAAAAAAAATAAATAAATAAATTGAAAAAAAATAAAAATAAGATTTGAGTGGAGTTATATAAATATTGCACAAAATCCCTATAAATTCAAATTTAATTAACTTTAATTGGCAAAATCTTTCTAAAATTTATTAAATGATTGTGTAAATCTTCTAATGTAGTTTCAAAAATTCACAAAAAATGCTTTAGAAGATGAAATTTTTGTCAATTCATAATTTGGGACATAAAGGGTTAAGGGGAGGAAACGAAATTTCAGAAGGGGGAGGGGAGTAGTAGATACATTATAAAATATATATCTATATATACATATATGAAATCTGCTAAAATGTGGAAGGTTGCATCCCAGATTAGAAATAATGGAAAAGTATAAGCGAAGATTTTTGGTATAAAAATATGAACTAGACATTAATAAATTTTTTGAATACAGCTTATCAAAAATATGAAATCATTACCATTCCTAAATGTATTTTTATCTGTTTAACTGGCTGACTCGTCCGACGTTGCCCGAACCCGTATAAAAATCGCGAAAAATTTAAAATTCACTGCGCAAATTCCAAATAAACGTTATTGAAAAGAGAGCAAAATTTACTGTATTGGGCTAAAAATTTAATTTTTTTTTTTTTTTTACTAGTGTGGGAAAATCGCTGTGAAACTTAAAAAAATCACAGATGACAAAATTGAAAGTAGGCTGAAACACTATAACTGGAATTCTTTCTCAAATGTAAAAAAAATCAGTATTTTAACATGAAAAATTGCTAAAAATTCTGAAATCACGAAGATATAATGTACTATATTACGCTAAACGTTTAAACCAAATACCTTTTACAAATGTAAAAAAAAAAAAAGGAGGGGGGGAAGCCGCGGAATGCAAAATACTAAAAATCGCAGTGAAAATAACAATAAAAATCGAAAAACTATAAAAATTGCAGGGGGCAAAAGTTAGTATATTAGGCATTTTGAAATCTAATTCTTTTTATGAGTGTCAAAACATCGCAGCTGAACACGAAAAAACAGTAAAATAGCACTTAAAATTACTAAAAAATCAAAAATTGCACAGGAAAATTTACTACATTAAGTTAAAAGTTTAAAACAAAATTCCTTTAACAAAAGTGAAAAAAAAAAAACAAAAAAAAAGATGCAAATCGCTATAAATTCAGAAGAGGACAGACAGAATTTGCCGTATTTGGTAAAAGTTTGAAATTGAATTCCTTTTACGAATGTCAAGAAATCACCACGGAATGTAAAAACAAATCTGAAAATCTCAGAAATCACATTAAAAATTGCTAAAAATTGAAAAATCGCAGAGAAAAATATTTACTATATTGCGCTAAAAGTTTGAAACCATAATAAACTTTTGTGACGGTTAAAGAAAAAAAAAATCGCTGCAGAACGTGAAAAATCACGTTAAAAATCTAATTCAAAATTGCCAAGAATTCAAAAATCGTGTAATACAAAATTTATTATATTAGGCTGAAAGTTTGAAGTCAAATTCCTTTTACCAATGTCAAAAAAAAAAAATAATAATTATTATTATTATTATAATAAAATAAAATAAATAAATCACCGTAGATCACGGGAAAACGTTAATCACTGCATTAAAAAATTCACATAATAAAAAAGACATTAACATGAACGGTAAAATCTGCATGCTTCTGAACTTTCATTAAATTATATCATTGAGATTTTAAACTACCTCTGCCATTAAAACAAAATATAATAATAAAAATATTAGTCACTATTTAGTAGAAAGAAAAATAACTTATCTTTGTTTTTAAGTAGTATTTGGTCTTGAATTTTTTGCTGACATCATTCTTTTCTCTTCCTGTATTCTGTACCTACCACTTAGCACAAGGCATTTTATTTTAACTTATTATCAGAGAAACGAGCGTGGAATTTGTCTTTTCAGAGTCCATCCAGTGCTTTCTTGATTATACCATATCGATATAACCATACCCTATATCAAGATGGCCAGTCGCCTCCAGCCCCTCCCCTGAAGTCTGATTCATTTTAAAAACGTCACATATAAGATGCAGTATACTGTACAAAGGGGGGGGGGAAATAGACGGTGACAACTACCCCCACCCCGCTCCACCGAAATACTTCCCAGTCCCAATAGATACAACTAATTAGATAGGAACTTTTCAGGGGGCATTCTGTATTCAGCAATACAGGGAGAGATTTTACCTGAAGCTCTTCTGTTGAATGTGAGAACCGACCGGCACTGACTTCTCATCGTCATCAGAACTAACGAATTAGAAAAAAGAAACAAACATGAAGAAAGAAAAAAAATGCTGTAAAATAGACCAGTCCAGTAATAACACAGAAGTTCATTACCAGGACTTGTTTTTCGCCTTCGCCAGAATTACGTAGCCTTCCTGATAGATTTATGTAAAAATGATTTTATTAGGATTTTTTTCTTTCTTTTTTTTCAAATTGGATATTTTAATAAACATTAAAATTATTTATAATGCTTAATTCTCCGTCGGTCGCAACAGGCCTGATGGGTACAGCACAATCATTTCCGTTCTTCTCTCCACCAATACAGCACGCAGGATTGATTACTCTGAGTGTCATAAACGAGTTTTTTTTCATTAAAATTTGAAATATTATCTCTTAGTATATCCTAATGAAGGCCACTGATCACTTTAAGAGCGTTAGAATTTCGTCAAATAATTGCTAATGACGATTTTCTAACGGGTGCCTGTGAGGTGCATTGCATATCAAATAAGTTAATAATTGGAATCTTGAAAGATTAAAAAAGTAAAAGAAACAGCACATTCAAAACTTGGCACAATGTATTCTTAAAATAACATAGTTTATTCAGAAAAGAAATGGCGCACTCAGAAAAAGACATTTGAAAAATGCCTTATTGGGGCTGATACATAAAAGTATTAGTACCACAATTACATCCGAATTTGGAATCTTTGCTCTGAGTACTTGAAGAACATTGCTTAACCCTTTCCGGCGCATAGTAATTCTGTTTGTAAAATGATGAATTGACACATGAATTTATAATAGAATTTATTAGAAAATAAAAACTTGTTACTTTTCCTGTAATTTATAAAAGGAAAATTTTAATTAAATATTATTGGTGCCAGTACTCTTAAAATTAGGTGTTCTTTTTTGTAGACATCGCCCACTAAAGTGTTAAGGGGGTGGGTACATGACTGGGAAGAGATGGTTCGAGCCTGGTCTTCACTCTTTTTGGGTCGGGCCTGATCTTCACTCTCTTCGGGCCGCGCCTAGTCACTACTCTTTCCAGACAGAGCTGGGCTATATAATCTAACCTATTTTTTTCCGAGCCGGGACTGTCTTCATTCTTCTTATGTTGCACGGCTGAAACTTAAATATTTTTCCAAAAAATGTACATATTTTTAAATCTCCATTATTCAACAATTAAACTTTAAACATTATTCTTTTTAAAGAATAGTAGGTTTCTAGGCAATAAAATTAAAATACAGTAAAACCTGTGAAAACGAACCTGCTTATGACGGAATCCTTTCTTAAACGGAAAAATGTGTTGATCCATGCAAAATGAATATAATAATATGTGAGAAAAGAATATAATACATTTACATCTGCTAATAAGGGAACTTGTCTATAACACATTTATATTTTTTTCCCTATGCAATTTCATCTTAGGAGATTTTACTCTATAGCATTTTTCAGATTTTTAATTCTCCAATACGTGGAAAACGGATTAACGGTATTGATGATCACTGAAACATTTACAGTCGGACCTCGTTATCCCAACACCCGGTTTTCACGTCACTCCGCTTATCACTTCATTTTTTCAAAGTCCCGAGTTTCTGCATGTGATTTTAATGTAAATAAACTCCGGATTTTACGTCGTTATATAATTTTAAACTCTGGATATCCGACGCTTTAGGAAAATTGTCCATTTTTCATAATCCATCTTAATAGCACGGAAATTAAGCGGTAAGAAATGTTTTAACCAAACTTTTCACAAAAGTCTCTAAAATACCCATTCAGATAAATCAGAAATTTTACTTCAATCCTTTATTTGGATAAATAAACCCAAACTCTATGAATGACTCACTTAAGTTCCAGATAGACGTATCAGTGTACTCGCGGTCTTTTTGTTCTGGTCAGGTGGCACTTTCTTTTGGTTACAAGGCATTTTTCATCCGAGAAAAAACGAAGCATTGCATTGCATTGAAACAATCAGAAATTATCTAACATCCATTTCTGAAACAACGAATATTGATTACAATTTATTGTATAATATTGAAAAAAGAATTGTAGGAAGCACATCTAAGGATAAGCAAATCTTAATTTATCAATATTTCATGTAACAATAAAAAAAACAAGTCACCATAAATCTGATTTTTATTCTCTTCTATTTTGTTTTTGTGTTTACTTTGATTAATAATAATGTTTTATTGCTTAAAACTGCAATAACAGATATGAATTTCAAATTGTCTTAAATTACTTAAAAATACAGATTTTTATAAACATTTTTCTCCTACTCCGGCTACTGCGACACCCCGCTTATGACGACACTTTGTTCTGGTCCTTAGAGTGTCGGGATAACGAGGTTCGACTGTATATACAAATAGATTCATTAAATATATATATATATATCGCAGCCTAAGGCTGTTCTTTGAGAATAAAGATTATAATAAAATTAGTATTTTTGATCAGAACTCTTACTAATCAATTTTTAACCACATCAAGGTAAAAATCCATGTTCTGTCTTCAGCCGGGCCGATCTCGTACCACGATCCGTCGGCCTAATCGTTCGGAGTTTTCCGTGTTTTTCTTCGAACCTTAGATTTCCTTGCGTAAATACAGGTTAGGTTTTCTTAAAAAGACCCCCCCCCCCCACGGAGGGCATGCCCCCTCGGGCCCATGTCGCTCGTGTAGATAATTGGCCGTCAGAAACAACACCAACACTTCGGGCCGAGGTTTTAACTATTTTCCGTGCCGGGCAAAGGTGCCGGGTCGGCTCTCGTACCGAACTTTTAGCTTTTATGCCAGGAAGGGCCGAACTTTTAGCTTTTATACCGGGAAGGGCCAATATTTTTTTCGTACGGGCATGGCCGGACTTTTAACTTTTATACTGGCCATTCATTTTTTTTTTTTTTTTTTTGTATGGGCCGAATTTTTTTTATGGATTGGGCCCATCCCGGGCCTGGAAATTTTGGCTCGTGCAGACATCTAATCTGGCGTCACCAAGCATATGTTAATAAATGCATAAATTGAAAATAAAATGCATAAATTGAAAATAAAGAGAAGTTGCTATTTAATTATGATAAAATTGCTTACATATCAACAAAATGCAAAGTTGAATTCGTTAATTGTGCCACTTTGGCTGTACGTTGTTTATCAAAATAAGGCATATCTTCTTCCTTATATAAACAACCTAACAGCTGTATTTTCTTCTGCATATGTCAATTTTCTATTGCGTTCATAAGTAATGTAAAATACTTTATTCGCTAACGTGGTTTCATGTTTGTATAATATGTGCATCTGTAAATTAAAACTGAAAGAATAAAGTTTTTTTTCCGCCCTTAATTGTTAGGACTATGATGGAAGCAGGTTTTCTTTTCCATTGATATGATATTTATATATTGGTACCATACACAGTCTTCTTAGTTTAAAAAAGGAGATGTCATGCCTAATATTTCAGAAAAGCTACAAGACTGACGGAGTTACGGCGAGGGTGGTAAGAAGGAGAAAAGCTCTTGCTCATATTTCTCCTTTGAATTTTTTCTTTGGGCAAGCAGTGTTGGCGGGGGGGGGATCGCGGGGTTGAGTTCGTCTAAGCCAGTTTCGTAAAAGAATATCGTAAATATTGTTTCTGGTATAAAACGAAACATTTGAACAAATAGACACCTACATCCATTATACTTAATAAGAAAATTCATTTGAAATCAAATGAAAATTTCTTATTCTGGGTTTTTAATTCAATTGTTAAAAGGTTAAAACTTTACTTATAGAGTTTCACAACAAAGATAATTAAAGGATTATAGTTTGTTTGGCATGTTTGCAAAGTTCTTCGAAATCATATACTAGGTTAAAATCATACGAAAGGTGCGATAGGCATAAAGTACGCAAGACTCGCGCTTATAGAGGCCCCCAAGAAGACTAAAATATCTTTAAATAGAAAAGGACTTCTGAAAAATGTTTGCATCTGGGTTAGTACCTAGCCATACTTACTCTTGTCTATCCCACCCTCGATGAGATTTTTTTTGAATAATTCCTACTTTTATTGTTATTATTTTATTATAGGGTCGGAAATTTACCGGAATTATTTTATTATAGGGCCGGAAAAGGTACCTTTAAGGGTGTTCTCAAATCAAAAAGGGCAACTTTCTGACACAAGTTTTAATTTATTTTTGTTCGAAAATGCATGAAACTAGCTGGTGATGTTGTTCAGAAACTATGTAATTGAGCTGTTTTTCCATTTTTTTGCAATCGCAATAGATCTTTCAGAAAATAATCTCAAAGTGGGCGTTTTGAACCAAATTTCTGCGCGAAGGAAGAAAGAGACTCAAGAGCGGGCGAAAAACGTGTTTGTCACGTGGTCAAAATTCCTCATAACTCAATAGTTTGAGCAAAAAATGGAAAAAACAGCTTAATTCCAAATCGCCTCCATGGCCAGGCTTTCCAATTTTATACCTTTCCGTTAAAAAAGTAATTTGCAAATGTGTCAAAACTTTTTGCGCTTGTTGAGCAGAGCAGTTAAGAACAGCGTTAAGGAGAAAGCCGGATATGATCATACATTAATTGGTACTTCAATGTTTTTTGTGACCAGAGACGGATTTATTTGTTTGTTTATTTCAGATACGATTCAAGGCAGACAAAAGGCTGGAGTTTCTAATCGTCAATGTTTTCGTCTGTTCATCAATCTCTTCCTCGGGAGCGGACGCTTTTAGCCACTTTTTTTTTTTTTTTTTTTTTTTACTTTTTTCATAACTTTCGTTTAATGGCAGGTGTTGTCTTTTTGAATTGGTGCTGCTGGTCTAGATGAGTTGTATGGTCCTTTGTTCTAATACGCATGCGGTTTTTCTTTTTTCTTTCATGTTTAGGGTGCGTTTAATTTGTGCTTTTCAGGGGTGTCTTTTCTCTCCCGTTTTGTGTTTTCGACTCGTGGTTTTATGTGTCTGCTCTCTCCCTGTATTTCCTTTTTCGATTTGTTTTTCATACTGCTTTGTCGTATAGGATCTATGTGATCATTAGAGCACCTACCTGAAAGCTCTAATAATAATAAACCCCTCAAGTTTGCTTTCTTTTCTTTCCTTTTTTAAAAAAAACATCAAACATTTTAAACAAAGTGTTGAAGGCATAATTAGATTACTGTCACTTTTTTTCCCCTTTTTTGTTATACTTTAAGCGAATAAAAGAATACGCAGGGCCGAAACTAGGGCATGGGGGTGCAGAAGGGGCATATGCCCCGGTCGCCAGAACGTAAGAAGGAGGGGGGCTCCAAATGAAGATTTTGTTTTTCGTTTGATATAAAAATGTACATATATATGAAATACAAAGAAACTTGCATGCAAATGTCAAATCTATGAGAGCGTTCTTTTCAAATTTGTGAAAGTGAAAGTAACTATATAAAAAGAAAGCTACAACCAAAATCGAAAAAGTAAAACACTATCCCAGCTAGAATTCAATCTTAGCTATTCTAAGCAAGAAAAAAAATCATTTGATACTATTAATATGCAAGTGAGAAATTTTAAAAAGAATGCCCCCAGAGGTTTAACATTAGCATTCCAATTTCTTCGCGTAACTAGTGTAGGCTCTTAACGCTCAAGATAATGGTAATCCTATGGGAGCGTTGTTTACATATTTCTTGCTAGCATTTTAATTATCATTAAATGATTTATATATTTTTTTAAGGATTTATTTATTTGTATAGATTACCTGCGGTCGATAACTTTTATTATGTGTGAGGAGGGGGGGGGGGGGCAACGGCGGCGCCATAATCCATGTTTGCCACGGGCGCAAAATAGGCTAGTTTCGGCCCTGAGAATACGGAAAAAAGAGGATGGTATTATAGGAGATTTACCCCTGGAGGTCGGAATTAAAATGTCGTCTCGCCACCTTCCTATTTGAAATAACTTTTACTTCTCCCGTTTGTCACGTGCACTTCATTCTGTCCCAGACCAGTACGACCGGCGCCTAATCTGGTGGGGAACTAAAGTTACAGATAAAAAGTATATAAAAAAATACTTTTCTTTTCTGTAGCATCCAGAGTCAGATCTCAGAGATACCATCTCGATGTCTGGATAAGGAACTTGGGAAATAGCTAAGGACAATGCCAATTGTTCAGTTCTTAACTTCTCATAGAATATCTCATTTCCTTTCTGTTCTGGGTGAACTCCGAATGACCACCCAAGGAATGGTTGGCTCCTACTGAATATATGGAAGAATGGAGGGGAGAAAGTATACTACGTAATTAATGTTGCTTGAAGCTATGTTATACTGATGGGAAGAAAACAGGATGCGTTCGATTTTCGTGCACGATCACTGGGAGAATTTGGGGCACATTTGATTATTTTTTAATAGGAGGGCGCATTTTACTGATTTTTAAATGGGCATGACGCGTTTTGCCGATTTTAATAAGGGCGGGGCGCTGTGCCCTTCAAAAATGGCCTAGCGAGAACACTAATTTAATTATTTAATCGCTGAAATGAAATTTGGTTTTATTAATGTTCTCAAAATAGTTTGGTTTTAGTGAGCACATCAATTAAACTTACAGGAGCACTGAAAATCGTTTCAGCGGATGTATACTTTAAAGTCCCGATTATCAGAGTTTCTACTTTAACCGAGTTGTTTTCTTCTGATGGACTGATGGCTTCCATTATTTTGAAACAGCCATTATAAATGAAGTGTTAGGTGAAGATGAAAGAGCAGTCGTAAAAAGTTAGAACTGATTTTCTGCCAGAATAGGAAAAAAAAAATGTCCATAATTTTTTTTAGCAGAAATAAGAGGCTACACCTGCAATTTTCATGGCACTAATAGAATCACTTAGTTGCCAATTTGTACAGTTTTGTTGCCTCTAAAATTTATTAAAAATTTTTACCATATTTAATCATTGATAATTGTTAGATTTCAGAGATTGAATTAGGCAAAATTTCCTGCCCATTTTGCCATCTGTTTTGATGTATTGATAAAGCACTTGGGTTTGGTGACTAAAATGTATGTTTTTCTTAATATTTCATTTTTTGCTATTTCAATAATTAGCAATTCCTATGTTATTTAAAATAAATATTAATGTAATTTTAAGGAAGAACTTATAAGAATGTAATTTAATAAAACTATTTATAAAATTATAATAATTTAAAAAATAGCTTAGAAAAATATAATTTCGAATTATCATCTTTAGTCATTTGCTTCTCCCGCCTCCCTCTCCACACACATAAAGACTAAGGTAAAACAGTTATATATTTATTATTTTACTCAAAGGTTTTTGAGCCCACCCAATATTTTTGAAAAGTTAGCGCTACTGCATGTTATTTTAACTTTTCTTCTACAGCTTGTAAGTACTGCATTTTATTATTTATCAAGCAATGATAAAAAAGTAGATTTGCACACACACTTCTGCAGCATACAGATAATAGCTATAAACTATATATAAAATCACACAATTAATTAAAAAATCTTTACTTAAAGATGTATACTACATAAAAATACTTTTAAAACATTAAATAAAAATTTTAAAGTTTAAAAACCAACAAGTTTTGACCACCCTGTGGCCTTCATCAGGGTTTGTTTTTATGTAATATACATCTTTAAGTAAAGATTTTTTAATTAATTGTGTGATTTTAGTCTCAAGACGTAATAGTCCTTCAATACATCTCTATATAAAAATCGTGATTTTTGTTTTTGTTTACCAGTTTTTCAATTCAAAAAAAAAAATTTGTGAAAATATTTTTATTATTTTATTTTCTTGAGAATGTTGCCATCTGATGCAATGAAACATGTTGAAATGTAAATAAATAAAGGTATTTTGCCTTTTTTTAAATTCATGTTTATCACTTATAGCAATTTTAGAGTATTTTGACAGATAATAGCTGTTTAATAATTTGAAAATGCAGCTTTCTATTATAAATTTTATTGCTATATTTACTTGTGTATAGCATGACTTCATAGCACATGCATCTTGAGTTTTAATATCTTATTTGAAGAATAAAGTAACACAAGGAAAAGTTTTCAAGCTGATTTTACTTTAACATTTATATAATTAATATTACATAATATTTGCAAAATATTAATCCATGAATTTGTATATTACAGTAGAAGATCTTTATAATGAAATTCTATATAATGCAATTCTCCATATAATGCACAACTTCTCAGGCATAAACAGGGCTGAAACTAGCTTTTTTTTGCACCCGGGGCAAACATGGATTTTGGCGTGCCCTCCCCCCCCCCCTTCTATAAAGTATATTTACAAAGATAATTTTCTAATACCCAACTTATTTTAAAATTTAAAACATGTAATACTGAACTACGTAATCTGCTTTGCCAAATATTGATTCATTAAATTCTTGAAAACAGAAAAAAATTCCTCCTTATTATCCTTATGCCATATTCTTAGATTCTTCTATGTTTTGGCATACCCCAGACAGGACGTTTTTAACAATACCGTGCTAAATATAGACGTGAGAAAAATTGACAAACAAAATCTTCATTTGGCCCCCGGGGCACATGTCCCTTCTGACCCCCCCCCCCCCCCCCCTTTTGTTTCTTCCCTGGACATAAACAATGAATTTTGCAATTACAAAGGACCTGAATTCTCACATTGTAAAAAATTGCTACTCTCTAGAAAACTATGTTTAATTAATTAGTTTAACTTTATCTCCTTAATTCAGCATTTTTTAACGAAAAAATTGTTGCTATTACAATAAACATTTTTGAAAATAAGTAATACAATGAATGATTTGGTCCAGGTGTATTTGGACTATGTTTATAAAGTAAATTTAACAATGTGGAATGATATATATATTATGCAAAAATTTATAATCTGGATAACTCCTGGTGACAAGGAATGCTTTATAAAGATACTCTAATGTATTATTTTGATATGTTTCAGACATATTTGGCCATGTTTGCATTGTAAATTCAATGATATGTGAAATGTGATCCATTTAACACAAAGTCTATATAGCGCACAACCTTGCATTTTTAGGTTTGCATTATAAAGATCTTCTACTGTATATTGAAACTAGTGGTGGTTTAACTGCTAAATTTTGTTTTAAATCTTTGTGACTACTAACTTCTAATTTGTAAGATAGATCCATGGCAAAACCTTTAAAATGTTACCACTGATTCACTATTTTAGTAACTTCTTTTAACCGGATTTCAAAAACCTATTTTTATTATAAAAATAATATGAAACATTGAACATAGGCATAGCCGTATGAAAGCACGGCTGGGTGCAAGAACTTTTGAGAGACCCTTCCTTTCCAAGTTAGTTAACTCCATCTCATTTGTACTAATGTTGGCAGTTTAGCTGATTTTTTTTTCTTCATCTACCAGAAATTTTAAATAGAAATTTTTGCTATATTTAATTATGTTGGCTTAAGTTTAAATATATAAAGTTTCAGTAGAATTAAGTTTATTGTAAAAGCATTTCTATATTTTCCCAGATAGTTTTCCCAGTTTCTCTGCTCAACCAATAACTCTTAATGTTTTTCAAAGAAACAGTAAAGTTTCAGCGACTTGTTTAGAAATTGTTAGAGTGTTTGAAATTTATTTAAATATGTCCTTAAGATACCTGTTTAATTGTTTATGAATGTTAATTTACTTACTTAAAGGATACTATGGACTTTCACTAACCCTGTTTTGCCACACCAGACCTTGCTGTGTTTACATTGTAGATATGGCTGGTTGGATGAGTGTGTGGCAGGAAAATCCTTTCATCTCAGTTAACCTGCAGTTAACTGGTTTTGCTGCTTCATTTAAATTTGCATATTAATCTTTAACCTCATTTCATTTTGTATTTAAGCCTGGAGATTTTGCTTCAAGGGGTGGAGATGCAATATGGAAGCAACTCTTCCTGCGCTGGCTGCAATTATGAATTGGCAGTAGTGTTAGCTGATATGTTTATACTGTCTGGTACAGCTTATTCCTTTTCTTATATTATCTCATTCAGACATGGGGTCTGCAAACTACGGAAAGTCTGATGCCATGCTACTACTGTTATATTAAGCTTTACTCTTGTTATACCAATACCAATTTTTACTCAAAATTTATTAACATCTGTTTGTTGGTTAATAAATTTAGTTAACTATTTTAAAAATTTGTTTTAAATTATGGCCTTATACATCCAGTGAAGACATCATCCTACATCATGATGGTAAAATTTAATTCTCTTTAGTATAGTGATGCATGGTCCAACCAGAGTTCATTCTAGGATCAAGGGCAGGCAGGGTGCACTTTGCCATAAAAGGGCACTTTAGAGAGAAAAAAGGGCACATTAATGTAATGATAAATAATCAACTAATAACTCTTCCCCCCCCTGACCCCACCCCCTAAAAAGTCTTTGCTACTGGCCATTTACCCCATTCATGACACTTTGCAGAGTAGGGGTTGATTCTTTTCCGAAAATTTAAAAAAAAAAAAAAAAAAAAAAGTCATAAATCCGAAAATTTGGACATAAACTATATCAGAAATTTTTAGAAATGTTCGCCGAAAAAAAACCAATTTCGTCAGAGAATCACAAAAAAACGCCAATTTTGTCAAAGGACCTTTCCGTTTCTTTTTTTCTTTCTTATTTCGGCTGAATTTTCATGGTAGCCGAGAAACGGGGTATAGAGAAAGAGAAAGAAATTTATGACTGCATCGTTGCTAGAATTTTACTGAAAATAATTGGTGTCTGTATGAAGATGTTGGGAGGGGGGGATTGAAAAGGAACAGATTAGGAGCAAAATGGGGCTAGGACATTATATAATGTTTGCAAATAGTTTGGAGTTTGCTTGAAAGCGATGAAATTAACTTAAAGGGTGCTATTTTTTCTTCGGTCGATTTTCCGAGTGATAGGGCTCACGGGGCGGGGATTTTGGAAAGTGGGGGCATCAGGGCGTCAAATTTTGTAAAGAAGGGCAGGCAGGGCGGCCCACCCCACGAAAAACGCCTAGAATGAACTCTGGTCCAACAAATTACAGACATTTTAATTAAAATAAAGTGAAGGTAACTATTCAGAAATTTTGGTAGACATTTTGAATAAAAAAATTTGCTAAATTGCCAATACTACCTCCCACAATACAATTTTATAAATAAGCAACACAGAAATTTTATTATGAACTCACAACAAAATCAATAAGAAATGTGTTTTGCTATTTTGTGAAAAATATTTTTCTTTGGGCGTGAGGCCCTGTGTGGTTACACACCCCTAAGGACAGCTGTGAAAATAGGCAATTTTATTTCCCTTAATATGTATAATTGTGCATTCCAATAATAGTAATAAATGCCAGAGCACACTATAGTCTTAAACAAAGTCTCAGAATAAACAAATCAACATTCTTTGTTTTAGTAGGGACAAAAACTGTGCTTCATGCATGATTAAATATATTTTTTTTACTTATTTTTTAATAGGAAAGTGTGAAATAATATAGAATTTTTTGGATTTATTTTACGGTTTTTTCAACATGATGACATGCATGTGGATGCTATTGCCTTCCAGATGGTACAACATTTCTACAATTATTTCATTTGTTGGGTACATATTCTTTGATTAAACCTCCCCGTGATAGTCATGTAACTGAGAGCGATTTGGTAAGATTACTTTTTAATTTTAATTATCTGTTAAATGCAACAGATGTTAGTGAAAATTTCAATAACAGACTAGGGTTGCTGTTAACAACTGGATCTAACAGCTCCATAGTTGCTAATTCAGAACATCACACTTATTTTCAGCAGAATTCACCAGAAAGTGTTGTTGGATTCCTAGCAGGCTTTGTTGCATTTAGAGGGCAAAAAATGACTAAATGCATAGATTGTAAAAATTGTTTGCTTTTCAGTGAGGAAAAGGAAATTTAATACATGCTAAATCTTGTGGCTTCTTAAAAATACCATCAATAGAATTGCTTAATTTAATTTCAATTATTGAAAATTCTACAATGAAGGTTTTGTCTACTGAAAAATTAGGATACACTATCGGATATCATTACAGATTTAAGACAAGTAAATACTTTACCATTAATTGGATGTATAAACCACCAGAAAACCTTCACAATGGCACTTTTAAATTATAATGTAAAGGCTTATAAGGTACCAAAAAGATGTGCGTACACAAACCTGAGTGCATGATTTTTATGCAAGATGCAACCAGATTGTTTTAAGTACCATTGTCATGCAAAAATACCATATTTAATCTTAGTACAATAGCTGCATAAAGATGTTGTAGGGTTGCCATTTGCATCTAGAATTCTACTAAAAATGACTATTTATGTACCAGGTGATTATGGCTATTATTTTAACTTTACTGAAAACACTATACTTTTAATCTCCACCAGGATTACCTGCATAAAGTTTAACAGAAATTTTGAAAATTTAACTAATGCTGTCAGATAAAGAACATTTGCAATTTATTATGCAATATATTAAGTATCCACTGTCATAACTCTGAATTTCTTCTGGTACTTTTAACGAAAAATATTTATTTTACGTACACTGTTAAAAATATGCAGCATTATCACTCCACCGCTTTTATAGAATATTTCTATTCTGACCAATGAGAATGCTCCATAATATAGTCATGTAACAGTTTCCTATAAAAGTGATGGAGTGACTATGTAGAAAATGCTACAGATTTTTAACAGTGTACTCCATAGAGTGCTATGCTAATATTAAAAAATAAACACTACCAGCAGACAAATTTTAGCTTTGATCTCAGGTTGCATGCGTCCCAAGTCCATTGTCCCAGTGGCTTTTATTTTTGTTTTTTAATTAAACATGCAAATATTTTTGTACAAATGTTTTTTTTTCTTTTTCACCATAGGCTAGTGAAGCAACTATTTCGGTGCCATTAGGCAGTGTCAGTCTTGCATTGGATTTTATTTACTCATTGAATATTTTGAGTTTGGAAATGAAATTTATAATTTTTAATGTTTTTAAGAACAGTCCAAGTGTATAGTTAGTCTATAAACACACACATATGTAAGGAAGCTATGTAATGTAGATCATCTCCTGGTAGTGCTCCCTGTGTGATACTATAGGATCTATGATTAAGCTGTTCTAGCTAAACTCTTAACCCTTTGTGACTCAACTCTAATTTGAAAAATATTTACTAAGATGCATCATTGAATCTTTGCAATCTTTGAATGCATCATTTTAAGCATGTAAAAAATAATTTAAAACTTTAGACTAAGAGGTACTTTTTTTCATATCTGCGATACACAGAAAATGAGATTCTTTGCATAAATATTTCCAATTTTCTAACATTGTAAAGTTGTAACTATTATATACAAACTTGCCATTGTACAAAAATGTATTTTTGAACGTTTCTAACCTTTTTAATTCTATTAAATTTATGAAATTTTAGCAATAATGCTGTGAAACTGCTCAAATGATAAACTAACTTTGATATGGAAAAATTAGCTTAGTATCACTATCTGTGGAGGATTCTGTGAGTAGTTTATATTAACTACTCTGTTGGAAGATAGCAGCAATAAATAAAATTGCCTTTTAAAGCCCACTGTATAACATTGTTTTGGGATATGGTTGCAGTTTTGCAACACGACAATGCTAAGAGTTAATGTTATATTCTTGGAACTACTTTTCATTATGTTTGTGTTTTATGCAATATATTGGTAGGTTTAAGTAGCTAACAGTAATACGTATAAGTGAGTAGTTCTGTAAAAGTGTTGAACTAAATAAATAAAAAATATGCATTACTTCTTCAAAATACTATTATCATATTTCCTGTACTATATTTTAGTATGTAGATATTTTGTTAAATAAAGTAATTATATAAACATGTGTGATTACAACTTATTGTTTAACCAATTTGAAATTGACACTTTAAAAAACTTTTAGTGACTTTAAAACATGTCATAATGTTGAAAGTACTATTTGAATTTAATGATTACATTACTAAATTTTCTGCAAGTTAACCTGTAACAGGAAAGGTGCAATCCGTTAATAGCACTGTTTTTATGCACATGAAAATTTTTAATATGATGGACATTGTGCTTAAAAATTATGAGAGAAAAGAAAATTATTCTAAGTTAATTGTTCAATATACACACTTGTACAAATTAATACTAATATTTAAGTAAGGAATGTTATTAAATTCTCTAAGCTCACATGTTCTCTGTTTTATTTTTATTTTTCACCACTTCCACCTGTTATAGTTTAAATATGCATTAAAGTTGCTACTTTTTTTCTCCACACCATTATATAACATGCATAATTAAGATGTTTATCTTAAAAGAGTTAAAAATTCTGAAATTGGAAAGAAAGATGATTGTATTCTTTGTTACAATATGAAAGGTTGGTTGTGTTTATAACGGCCAGTTAACACAAAGGATATAGGCCCTAAGGAGTGAGAGTGTCCCCTGTGGGGGTCTTGCTAAGGGAACCTAACCTGTATTTACAATATGAAAGAATAAAATGATTCAGGTATACACGTCATATAATAATCAGTGTTTTAAATCAGGAAATATTTACAAGTAAATCTCATTTTATTCATTCTTTTAATTGTTTATATTTTGTATATGCTCTTAATATACAAAATATTTATATATATACTTCTCTTTGACTTGAAAAAATTGCTATACTGATATATTTTTAATCCAGGGTTGCTGGATTTTACACACACACACACACACACACACACACACACACACACACACAAAAAATGTTTACAGCTAATTCATATTAAATTTACATTAATTTATTTTTAATGCACCCATAAATGTTTTCTACAAAGAAATTGACGAATTTATAAGTTTTATGAAATAAATAATTTTATAACTACTAGCATGCAACTATGAAGGCATAAAGAAAAAATAAATATGTACATGTAGAGAAGAATACATTAGCTCCAAGGTGGTGTTTTGAAATTCTATATTACATATACTATAATTTTTAAAGATTATATTTAATTAAACAATAACAAAATACCACACATAAAAAAGAAAACATATTTAAGGAATGCTATTTACTTTAAAAATTAAATCATTTATATTTAATAAATGCAATTATCTGATATAATACTTGAGAACATCCATATTTAATTAATAATCAGTATTTTGACGACTTACAACTTTTTTTTTTTTTTTTTTTTTTTTTTTCTGCTACTAATTAATTACAAAACTTATTTCAGAAAAGTCCATATGAAGAGATTAAATCATAGAACAGGACTACCAAATGATCTGCTTTTTTAATACAGTAAAACCCCGATTATGCACAGTGGTGTAGTCATAAAAATAACAGAGGGTATACATTCTAAGCAGAGGGTATACCCTAGTGTATATATACTATAGCTTTTTTGAGAAACAGAGGGTATACGGTGTTCCTTAAAAAAATCCAGAGCGTATACGGTGTATACTCTCCACTACATCCCTGATTATGCAAGTTTCCACTTTAACCGAGCTATCAAATACTTCTAGGGTTTTATTTTTTTTTCTACATTTTCCATTTGTAAAACTACTGAAAAAATTCTGAACTTTATCTCAGGAACACTCAGAAAAACAAAATCCAGCAACACTATCCTCTTTACTTTTTATTGTATCACGCACCTGTCTTACCCCCTCTCTTCCCTTCTTTTGAAAGGAGAGTATTGCAACACTTAAGGTTAGGATTCTAAAAGAAAAGTATGCAACAAAAGAGAATTCGCAGAATATTATTGGTCATCTAATCACATGATCTCCTCCCTGGAAATGGTTTTGGCTGTTCACATCATCCCATGTATCTGGAAAGTATGGTGGTATATTTAGTCAGATCTACAGATTCAAAATGAGTAGCCCTAAGAGAAAGCTAGTGGTTGTTTCTATAGAAACAAAATTAGAAACAATCCAAATAATAGATAATGGTGAATCAAGAAAGAAAGTAGCAGAAGTTCTCAGTGTCAGAGCTGTTACTGTTGGAGACTGGAAAAGGAAGAGAAATGGAATAGAAAAATGGCTTGCAGAAAAGGTCAATTGCAGTTTGCGAAAAACAATGAAAAAGTGCAAATTCAAAAAAATATCAGAATCATTATTTCTGTGGTTCACATATTTGAGAGAGAAGGGATGTCCAATATCAATGCGACTACCAAAAGCACTGGACTGTCATAAAATGTTCTATGCTGGAAAAGATTTCACTGCTAGTAGTGGATGGTTGGAAAAACAGATATAGAATTCAATTAAATACAGGGGTTGGACAAAATAATGTGAACACCTGTGAAGAGAGAATTTTTTTTGGTTTGAAATAGCTGCTCTACCATGAATATTTGCCATATACAGTTCACGCCAGATAGTTTTGGATGAAACTGCTTCCTGTAGATGCGTGTTCATCTCGGATGTTATCTGGGATGCTGTTGTCTTGTGTTTTTTGCCACAATCTGCTTCAAAACCTTTCGACCACAGTTGTGCTTTTTAGATGATGTTTTCCCATGTTTCAAACATGCTGACATTACAGTTGACACTGTACTTCTCCCAACACCTAGAAAGGCTTCCGTTATCGTTACTGAGACTCCAGCAAGATGGGCCCCAACAATCATGCCTCTTTCAAAATCAGAGAGGTCAGCCATAATGCTATTTTAACACAGAAATATATTTCGTATCCAACTTCTATCACTGCTAGCAGCAGACTGATGTGTGTACTTTCTCATCCACTAGGTGGCACACTTTACCACTCGAGAGCTGGAGTAGATGAGAGATTTCTTTTGAGTGCTATTTTTTCAAAAATGTTCATATTATTTTGTCAAACCCCTGTATATCCGGACAAAAATTCTCAGCTGATTGTGATGAAGTGATTAAATTCAAAGAAAGTTTTAAAAATCTCAACGCAAAAGAAAATCTGAAAATATAACAACTTTTTAACTGTGATGAAACAGGATAGAACTTTAGAATGTTGCCTTCCAAAACTCTTGTGCCAAAGGATGAAATGTCAGCTCTGGGGTACAAGAAAAGTAAAGAAATACAGTAGAAGATCTTTATAACGCAAACCTAAAAATGCAAGGTTGTGTGTTATATAGAATTTTGCATTATATGGATCACATTTCACATATCATTAAATTTACCATGTTAACATGATCAAATATGTCTGAAACATATCAAAATACATTTAGAGTATCTTTATACTGCATTCCTTGCTGCCAGAAATTATCCAGACAATAATTTTTAGCATAATATAGATCATTTCACACATTGTTAAATTTACTTTATAAGGTCCAAGTATACCTGGCCCAAATCATTCATTATATTATTCATTTTCAAAAATGTTTATTGTAAAAATAAATTTTTTTCATTAAAAAGTTCTGAATTAAGGAATTTCTAATAAGGAATTAATTAAGGAAAAGTTCTGAATAAAGTTTATTTAAACTTAAAGTTGAAATAATGTATCAAATTTAGTTCTCTAGAAAGTCACATTTTTTTATAATATGGGAATACAGGTGCTTCTTAACTGCAAAATTCATTGTTTACATCTGAAGAAGTTGTGCGTTATATGGAGAATTGCGTTATAAAGATCTTCTACTGTAGTAACAATATTAGCATGTTCGAATGCATCTGAAAACTTAAAACTAAAGACACAGGTGATTGGCAAGACAAAAAAACTACAGTATTTAAGAATGTTCATATTTAAAGTTTTCCAGTGTATTACAAGAATCAGAAAAGTCCTTGGATAGATGCGGATTTGTTCAAAAAATGGTTTTTTGATGAATTCGTTCCTAAGGTGGAGATATTCTTAAGAAATCAAAATCTTCCAAGCAAAGCAATATTATTGCTTGACAATGTTCAGTGTCATCCGGATGATGACGAATTGGCGAGTGGCAATAATAAAGCCTTTTTTTTGCCTCCCAATGTCGCATCAAAAATTCAAGATTTAAGTGTTTTGGAGAACATGAAGAGAAATTACCGAAAAAAAATTAAAAGCTCTTATTGAAGGAATTGAGGAAAATAAGGTGTCTATGAGACACTTAAAAAAGTTTTAATCTTAAGGATGTTGTCTACTGGATAGCTGCCGCATGGGATGAAGTAAAATCAGCCACCATTATAAAGTCATGGAGGAAAATTATCGATACACAGAATACAGAACACCATGAAAAGTTCAATGAAAATAACAATGAGCTTATGGATTTAGTCATGAAACTCCCACTGTCTGAACCAATCAACAAAGAGGATGTACATGACTGGATAAATGCTGATGAACAACAAGAGATTACAGATGCAATATCGTCAATAAGGAAAATGAATCTAGCAATGATGATGAAGTCAGTGACGATGAAAATCGACACATGGAAAATCTCCCATACAGATGGGCTAAAACCTATCAAAAGTGCTGTTGAATATATAGAACAACAAGAAGAAGCAACACCAGTAATTTTGTTAACCTTAAAAAAATGGCGAAATATTGCTGCAGAAAATCACCAAAGTAACATAATACAAAAAAAAATTAAGGACTTTTTTAAAGATAAAAGAGCTCTAATTATCGTAACAATATGAATTGCATGTGGTGTATCTGTATAACTTTTGTATTTGTTGAAATATACATTTAAACCTATATGATTTATTTACAATTTTCGCTTTAACTGAGTTGTTTGGTTATCAAAGTTGGTCTTGGTCCACATTAAATCTGATAATCGGGGCTCTACTGTACAAGTATTTTCTTAGAAAAATTCTTTAGATTTTACTTGCAAATTTTGCAGAAGGCCCTTTTGAAAGTTAATTTTAATGGAAATTTTGAAACCTAGCATGAAATTTTCTGTTAAATATTGGTATTCGGTTGTCAGACCATTTGGGAGCCCTGTAGAATGAACAATGTTGAAGAAGAAATTAGCAAGGATATAAAATTTGAGGAGATTTTAAGTACATGCAAGTATATAAAAAGGAGAACAAATAAAAAGGAAAAAAAAGATTCAGTTGAAAGAAATTTTTGAAAAGCTTGTAGCTATTTAAGAGTTATTCATAATACTATTTTTAACAGTGAAAAATTATAATTTTATGTATTATTTTAAATGTTTATGAAGAAACAATAAGACTTCCATATCAATAGCACATAAAATTAGGTAAGTAATAAAATATATAACTAACTTCAAGATAAAGTATAGACTACTTGCTCTCTTCATTGTATCTAAGCAACCATTGTTCTATTTAATTAGTTTAATCATTAAAAATAAAAAAAAATGTTAAAGGCCAACAAAAGTAGACCATTGTACTAAAATACATTGAACTTATCAGCTAAAGAAAACACCTTTAGATGATGTGTTTTGGATACTAAAAAAAAGGTTTTCATTTTAAAACCAGTTATAGAACTAATTGAATCCATTCGGTAAAATAAAGTTAAGAGACATCTTCATACTGATATTGTACCAAACTTTGTGCACATTTTCTGTTAAAAGATTCATGGGTTTTTTTTTCAAAAATGTTATTTTTTCCAAAAAATTATGAATTGTAACTTATGAAATAAAAAAAAAAAAAAAAAAAAAAAAAAAAGTACTAAAGGCTTCAAAATATACAAATTATAAAAGTATAACTTATTCCACAAAGTAGTTCTGGAATTATGCTTAAAAAACATACCTCATTGCAATCTGTTTTACAACAGTTAAAAATGAATTTAACATTAGTAGTTCCAAATTTTAAATCTTGCAGAATTCATAGACTACTTGACTGAATGACTTCCCATTTGGTGTCCTGAAGTCAAATTTAATGACAAAGCCAAATACGTCAAAATTAGGTGTTTGTTCTGAAAATTTCAGTTTCATACAATTTCAGTATAAAGCCTATACAAGTTTTTTTTTTTTTATGTAAAAGAAAGAATACATACAGTGAAACCTTCCTGTGAGACCACCACCCTGAATGACCTTTTTTCCCATGGAACTAAATTCATTCCCATAGGTTCAATATCATTTTACCTTTATTCAGAGACTCATTTTTTTTTAAGAAAATGAAACCAATTTTGTGTTTTCCTGGTCGCTTGACAAAGGTTTTATTAGAATAATAATTCCGGAGGGCTTGTGATTCATCAAACTTTTAAACTAAGTTTAGAATTTTTATTTATTCCAGTAACTTTTAAGTGTTTAAAACCCTTTGTGCCTTTTTGGGCAATGAATCTAATTCTGATGACAAATTAAGAAAGACTGTCAATGAAATCCTCTGCCCTATTTTGTCAGGAAACTCTCCAAGAAATAGATGAATGAAATCATCATTATTTGTTCCCACTGAAAAAAAAATCCATTTATTTACTGAACTTCGAAAGGACTTTGAAATAAAAGTTATAAAATATAAACCATAAAATCAACACACATGTCAATGTATTCATTTTTTAAACTCTGCACTAATTAACTAATGTAATTAACTTTTGTTTGGATACTTAAATTTTCATATTTTTTCCTAATGTGGAAAATAAATTTTAATAATATTGTTGTCTACAATTAAAATCTAGATTGAAACATGACCTCCATTAAGGGACCACCTCTTGGAACAACCCATTTTTATTAGAACGGAACGTGGTCCGGACCTATTGGAATGGAACATAGGGAGGTTTTACTGTAATTTCCAGTTGAATGTCTATTTTAGTTGTTTTCTGCAAAATTTTGGTGATTACAATCCATGACGTGTTCATTTTTTCTTTTGGCCAGCTCAACCTTAAAACAGTAATACTTGACAGTTTAAACTTTATTTATGGAAATGGTCATCATATGAAATTAGATAACACTTACCTTACACATATGTAGTGATCTGCAGAGAAAAGAGTATCTGGGAAAGAAAAGTCTCATGAGAAGGATCACAGAATGTATTTCCTTTATTGGAGTAACCTACGTAGTACTAATATATTAGCTGAAGTGGTATTACACATATTAAGTGCACTTGTCACACAAATTTAATTAAAATTATGTTTTTAATTAATTTCTTCTGAATAAATACATTAGCTTTTTTACATTTATCTTCATAATTAAAGATATTTAAATTCAATATTTAAATGTAAATTGTTGAGTTCCTTTAAAATTTATGAGTTGTAAAAAGTCTAAATTTTTCTTTCTTTTTCAGTAATCCATCATAACTAATAGCGATAAGTTTTCTTTCACAAGTGTATTTAGTTGAAGAATAAATACCCAAAATGGGTATTTACCCAGGCATATACTTTGGGCATTTACGCTTAAAAAAATAAATACCCAAGTAGTTTACATTACTGTGTAAGAGTATGCTTTATATTATTTTGTTATGAATATTGTTGTATTTCCAATTTAAATTCTTTAGATGAACTGCCTGATTTTATTCAAAACATAAATTTGAGAACTAAATTTAAATCTACAGAAAATATCTTTCACTATTCTGTTGTGTGAACTTTACTCCAAATTTTCTTGGATCCCTCTGATGAGATGTGGTGCCCCCTAGGAGCTATGAAGCCACATTTTGAAAAATTGTCATGTGTAAATCCTGGTATACTGCATCTGTTATCCAAGAACCATCATCTGGCAAAATTTTATATGTAAGACCTTGATTGAGGTAATTTTAGATTTTATGCAAATCACCCCTGCACCTACTGAAGTTTTTAACATGGTTAAAAGCCCTTTTTTTTTATCTTTAAGAAATTTGAGTGCAAAAATTCTTTACTTGTACCAAACACTTAGCCACCTTGCTTTTAAAAGCTACCAAGGAGATTAAAATGTATTTCTTACAACTGAAACTAATTTTGAGTTCCTTTCAAAAAATAATTTACGTTTAGGCTTTCCTCAAGAGGAGAAGGGATACAACACTATTATACCTTTTAAGACTGTAGAAAACTGTCTAGAATGGAAATTTTCTGGTCTCATGAAATTCTGTTTTAGCAGGTTTAAGATTTGTTTGTACTCAATATGTTCAAGTTTAAAATCTGGAGACCCATGTGTTCAAAAAGCTGGCTATGCCTGTGGAAACACATAAACAAAGTAGCTCCCTTTTGCATGGCATTTAAAGTATTGCTCTACAAAGTCATTTTTAAGCAAGATAATCGTTTTGGCTTGCTTTGCATTACATTACAATTTTTTCTTCAATTTGATAAGATATTCTGATTTATTTGTGGAAGAAACTTTGGAATGACTTTGTGGTGAAAATAAATAGTTACATATTAAAAAAAGCTTTATATAAATATATTTTAATATACCTTAAAAGATACAAATGTACATTTCAAGTTTTGTCTGTTAAATAATTGATATATCAAAAGTAAGACAAACATGAAATTCTGCAAAACAACTGTCAACAAACATACATTTTTCAGTGGATATTTTATGTAACATGAAAAAATAGTTTAATTATAAAAATGTAATAATAACTGATATAAATAACAACATATTAATGACCTGAGAATTAAAATAGAAACTGCTGAAAACATACAATCTTTTAGGTAGTTTCTCATTTTTCTACAAATTTTTCTCCATTTATGATTGAATAATTTTTTAATACATGCACTCATTTCAGAATATTTACATTTCACAAGAATAATTAAATTTTAACTGCAAATTTTTCAATTATAATTTAAATACAAATGATTTTCTATCAACATCTGAAAGTTAGATAACTGATTTTGTGAAGAATATTCTATTCTGTAATTTATCACATTTAAAACATTTTAAGAATGTTCTAAAATTTATGAAAATTTTATACCCCATTTACTTCAAATATAAAAGACTGACAGAAATAGGGTAATTAAAATTATTGTTACTAAAATAATTTTATGAATGATACTTTTAACTTCTGATGACAATTAGGGAAAAAAAAATACTTTCAAATACAACTTTTCCGAGAAGTTTTGATGAACAATTTACACATGAACCTGGTTACAAATGTGAAAACGTATCTCTTACATACAAACTTTTTGGAAAGAGTTATTTACACAATTCATTCTAACTTTAATTGAAGCGATATTCATTCAAATTCATGTACATAATCGGCTTCACCAGGCGCCATTACTTTAATTGTGTAAAAGACTTTCTTGGATGATATCCAACTGAAGTTGTCAAACTTTAATATATCTGAAAAAAACAAAAAAAATTATGAACTGTATTATGAATTATAAGCATAATATTAATATATATTTGAGGACTTGAGTTTCAAAACATGCCTTAACCAAATAAAAAAAAAATAAGTTTTCTCTATCAATCTATTCTATTGGTGAACCTGCATGAAAAAAACACTTCAATCTGAAAAAAAAAACCTAGTGTTATCACGTATTTCTGCCATTGTAAAAATCTTGGTTTACAATGAAAATCAATGGATGCAGTCAGAGGTTTTTTACTATTTCCCAAAAATTTATTTTTTAGATAAGGTAAGTTTTGAAATTCACGTCCTCATTTTAGGTAGCTTTCATTACAAAAAGCTACCTATTGCAGCCGTTCGGAGGAAAGCGATTTCAAAAAATTTTGGTATATTTTCATCGATCATGACCTCCAGACCCCAAAACCACCCTCCGCTCAAAATTGATATATATATATATATATATATATATCCTGACCTATGTCACACTGTAACTCTCGTAATTATGAACCGATTTCGATGTAATTCGGTGTGTACATAGTACATATCAATGTCTCGACCGAGTTCGTTGGCCAGCTTCATCCGCCGTTTGGTTTCAAAATGGCGGCCATTTAAAATTTTTAAAAAATTTTAAAATCTGAAATGTGGTACCAAAAAATTTAAAATGGAAAAATATTATTTCGTTATGTAATTGACCTTTATACAAAGATTCCAGAGCAGTTTTTGTTTCGTCTATATCTTAAAAAATGGCTGAGTTATAGCATTTTGAATTTCTAGCGTGGCTGACATTTTGAAACGTCCTGAATTTTGTCACGCGATACAAGGCGTATTTATGAACCGATTTCGATATAATTCGGTGTGTACATAGTACATACCAATGTCTCGACCGAGTTCGTTGGCCAGTATCATCCGGCATTTGGTTTCAAAATGGTGGCCATTTAAAATTTTTAAAAATTTTTAAAATTTGAAATGGTGTACCAAAAATTAAAAATGGAAAAATATTATTTTGTTATGTAATTGACCTTTATACAAAGATTCCGAGCAGTTTTTGTTTCGTCTATATCTTAAAAAATGGCTGAGTTATAGCATTTTGAATTTCTAGCGTGGCTGACATTTTGAAACGTCCTGAATTTTGTCACGCGATACAAGGCGTATTTATGAACCGATTTCGATATAATTCAGTGTGTACATAGTACATACCAATGTCTCGACCGAGTTCGGTGACCAGCTTCATCCACCATTTTGTTTCAAAATGGCGGCCATTTAATTTTTTTTTTTTAAATTTAAAATTTGAAATGTGGTACCAAAAAATTGAAAATGGAAAATATTTTTTTCTTATGTATTTGACCTTTATACAAAGATTTCGAAGGAGTTTTTGTTTCGTCTATATCTTAAAAAATGGCTGAGTTGCAGCATTTTGAATTTCTATCGTGGCTGACATTTTGAAACGTCCTGAAATTTGTCACGCTATAAAAGGCGTATTTATAAACCGATTTGGATGTAACTTCGCATATACATAGTACATACTAATGTCTCGACTGAGTTCGTTGGCCAGCTTCATCCGCCATGTTGTTTCAAAATGGCGGCTATTTAAATAAAAAAATAAAAAATAAAAAAATTAAAATGAGATACCAAAAAATTGGAAAATGAAAAAGATTTTTTTCGTATGTGTTTGACCTTAATACAAAGATTCAGGAACAGTTTTTGTTTTGTCTATATCTAAAAAAATGGATGAGTAATAGTATTTTGAATTTCTATTGTGGCTGACATTTTAAAACGACCTGATTTTTGTCACGCGATAACAGGCGTATTTATGAACCGATTTGGATGTAATTTGGTCTGTACATAGTACATACCAATGTTTCGACCGAGTTCGTTGGCCAGCTTCATTCGCCATCTTGTTTCAAAATGGTTGCCATTTTAAAAAAAATTTAATTTAAAATGAGGTATTAAAAAATTGGAAAATGAAAAAGATTTTTTGTAATGTGTTTGGCCTTGATACAAAGATTCCGGAGCAGTTTTGTTTCTGAAAATTTGTTCTTTTGTTTATATCTTAAAAAATGGTTGAATTATAGCACTTTGAATTTCTAGCATGGCTAACATTTTGAAACGATCTTGTATTTGTCACGCGATAACACACGTATTCGCCTATTTCGATGGAAGAAGGCATGTGGATAGTATACATCAATACCTCGACCAAGTTCGCTGGCCAGATTCATCAGGCATCTTGTTTCAAATTGGCGGCCATTAAATTAAGAAAAAAATATATATTTAAAGTGAGGTGCAAAAAAATTAGAAATTGAAAAAGATTTCTTTCTTAAGTATTTGACCTTGAAAAGGAGCATTTTTTGTTTGTCTTTACCTTAAAAAATGGCTCAGATATAGCAGTTTCAATTTCTATTGTGGGTGACATTTTGAAAAATCTGATTTTTTGCATGCGACAGCACTCGTATATCTCAACCGATTCCGATGTGAGTGAGCATGTGCACAGCAATTACTAAGGTCTCGACCAAGTTCACTGGTTAGCCTCATCCACCATGTTGTCTTAAAATGGCAGGCACTTTAAGAAATCGCCGAATTTGGCAGCCAAATATAAGTTACTTTAAAGATAAGCAGCTTGGATAAAGCTGACTAATTTCGCGAAATTCTCATTCATTATATTGATAAAAATTAGTATTGAATCTCCTATATTCGACTTCCACTAAATTGAGCTTCGTGCGTTTGAATGATATAAGTTGGTTTTTTTAAAATAAGGAATATGAAAGCTACCTCTTCCTCCCGGCACTGGCCGGAAGGACTTTATTTTTGTCATTTTGATATGAGGCAATGTGAGCAAAGCAGACTAACATATCCTTTTTTAGTCTTTCCACTTACTGTGTACAAAAAAAATTCATTTTATAAAAATAAAAATGTGAAAGCAAATTGACTAAATATAACTACAAGATTTCATCTAAAAATTAAGGTTCTAAAATAAGAAATTCAGATCAAAAAATAATTTAAAAGGTTTTCAATAGTTGATGAATTATTAAGTTCCGTAAAGTGAGTTACTATGTACCACACTTGGAAAAAACATTCAACGCTTGCTAGCAGCTATTTTAATAAATATATACAAATGACTGACTCTGGTCTATAAATGGTATAACTTGCAAACTTATGTAAACAAGTCACTAATGCAATTGCCATATTTGATACTGTTTATTAACTGTATATATATGCATGACTTTTGCTGAACTTTTTCTCAGGAAAGAAATTGTATTTTGCTATTAAAAAATCTTTTTAATTAAAAGTTGTCATTTATTTATGCATAGATGTTAACTATTAAATTATACCTGTTAAATTTTGATTATTTATCACATATGATTAATAGTCCTATGGAAGAAACTCTGTAGAAACTAAGGAGTATTATAAAATCACTGGAGAAATTAAGCCATCAGCTAATATCATAGTTTTCATAGACGTCCTTAAGGCAACAAAGACTGCATGGAAAGTAAATACAATGATTATCGAAATGTTTGCCAAATTTTATTCATGCTAACTGCTGCATTTACACATAAATATAATGAATTGCACTTTTGTAAACTTTTAATATTTTCTATCTTTAACACCTAAAAAATCCACTTACTGGCAATTTTCAGTGTGTTATAAGAAAATGCAACAAATCTTAAGAGGCATTAAATTTCTCTAAGATATGGTTTTACTTTAAATGGTTTTACTTTAGATTGTTTTCCAATCAAATAATTAGCATATTAGATGATACAAAGTTACTTGATGCTATGGGTTACTTTCTTCTATTTAAAAAAAATTATTGTAATGAGTTTTTAAGACACTAAGAGTGTTTATGTAATATCCCAAAATAGATAAACATAATAGTTTAAAATCATTTAGCAAAATTATTATTCATCTAAAAATTAAGGTTCTAAAATAAGAAATTCAGATAGAACAGTAATTTAAAACGTTTTTCAATAGTTGATGAATTATTAAGTTCCGTAAAGTGGGGTTACTATGTACCACACTTGGAAAAATATTCAACACTTGCTAGCAGCTATTTTAATAAATATATACAATTGACTGACTCTGGTCTATAACTGGAACTACCTGTAAACTTATGTAAATGAGTCACTAATGCAATTGCCATTTTTCATACTGTTTATTAAATGTATATATATATATGCATGACTTTTGCTGAACTTTTTCTCAGGAAAGAAATTGTATTTTGTTGCTAAAAACCTTTTAATTAAAAGTTGTATCATTTATTTATCCATAGAAGTTAACTATTAAATTATACCTGTTAAATCTTGATTATCATATACGATTAATAGTACTTTGGAGGAAACTCTGTAGAAACTAAGGAGTATTGTAAAGTTACTGGAGAAATTAGCATAATTTCCGGCATATAGTCCGTGGATCAAACAATCCTTTTTTGACCCAGAAATTTTTAAAAATAAAATAACTCTTTAGATCGTGGTAAATATTTGTCTTTAATTATTAAATAAAATTTCTGGGTCCAAACAGAATTGTTTGATCCGCAGATTATATGCCGGAAATCACAGTAATTTATGCCATCAGCTAATATCTTAGTTTTCATAGACGCCCTTAAGCAGGGGTCTGTCCAGACTTTTCTTACAGGGTCCTGTTTCTGTGAAATTGTGAAGTTCTTTTTATTTTTGTGAAAATACGTCATAATTTTGTGAATTTTAAATTATCGATGTCTTCATGTTCTATCCTTCTTAAATAAAAAGCTAAGTAATATGCTCTTTGGTGAGTTCAACGCAGGGCATAAAATAACATATAAAGTAGGCAACACTAGTGTCGCCCAGTACCAAGTTATTGTCGCCCAGTCACCGGGGGTGGTCCGGCTAGTTTTAAATAAAAAACGAGCAAATAACATATGTTAACTCTGTGACTCAGGAGATGATACGAATGACAATGGTCGTCATAGCAGTAAACACAAAAAATAGAGATCGACCGAAAATTCCGTTTCGTTTTTGGCTCAAAATCTGAGTTCGGCGAAAATGCTGTCGAAAATTCGGCCGGGCCGAAACTATCTGTATTCCAAAAATCGCGTTTCTTCCTTCATAAATTTTCACCATTACTCATTGATTTGAGCTGTATGAGCTCAAAAGAGACACTTTTTATTTATTGTTATGTACGTCACTGTTTATAATTATCAGTCATGACTGACTCAAGAAATGAGTACAAATTATAAAGCAAGCAATGCCTATAGGACTAAACTTTGAAGACTCTTTTTATGTGCTCCTTAAAAGCTACAGACTTAAGACTAATAGAAAAAAATTAGTTTAAAACTGCAGAAGTGTTTCGAATACTCTTCCAGAAAGTTCTACCAGTGTAACAGATGATAATTTGCAAAAATCATCATAAAAGAAAAATCGAGGTATATATATCTAAAACATTTCTTAATCACAAGAAATTCGTATAGTTAGAAAATCATTTTGAGTTGTACATAATAAATTAAATTTTATTTTATAGGAGAATAAAAAGTTTTGGTCAGAGGCGCAAAGAGCCAACTTGAGCCACGTGATAATTACACGTATAATTAATTAATAATTCTGTATACAGTAAACTCTGTCTAAGGCGGAATCGATCGGGACTGAGAAAATTTTCCGTGGTAGACAATATTCCGGCTTATGCAAAAAAGCCCCCACCCCCACCACCACACACACACACACACCCAAAAGGAAAAAAATAAATAATTTAAAAAAAAAAAAAAACCTCGAAGATGATAATTTTTCATTGATTTTCCTGACTCGAAAATCACTTGAAAACTGAAATTCGGAAAGATCTTTTGTCTTTATAGATAAATGAGAAACGCTATTCAATTTCTTAGTACTGCTGTAATACATGCAAATCAGAAATTTACACATACACACATACAAAAAACAATAAACTTTGAGAATGAGACCGAACGCTGTGAATTTGAGTACAACTTTAAAGTATAATATTTTGTACTTTTGAAATATATATTTTGATAAATGTTCATTCTACTAGAAATATTAACTCTTAAATGCAATTTTGTATTGGAAAAAATGGCATTAGCATAAATTCCTTAAAATTTAAACAGGTTCTGTTCTTTTGAAATAACTTTTTCAAAGTGTTACGGAATTTAACTAAGATGGTCGACATTGAGTATTTGACTTATCAGTTTTAAAGTTTAATAAACAAAATGCCTTTCATTTTTAAATTATCCTTTTTTCCATCTTATGCAAAATTTTGGTTTCAGTGGGACCTTAAAATCCTTTCTGTTTCCGCGTTAGACAGATTCCGCCTTATGCAGCATGAATTAATGTAATTTTCTATGGGTTTGCCGGGACTTGAAAAATTTTCCGTGGTAGACAGGTTTTCGGCTTATACAGAGTCCGCCTTAGACAGAATTTACTGTATTTATGTAATGTATTAATTACGCAAAAACATTTTTTGGACATTTTCATTTTCAGCCGAAAATAGGAAGATTACCGAAATCCGGCTCCTATCTTAAAAATCTGTTTCGGTTGATCATTCACATAAAGTAAAAGAAAAACAGTAGCACAATTACAATATGCTGATTGTTTTTCTATCCAAGCAGATGGTTCTATTGAGAAATGTGGAGTTGATAACAAGTTTGTTACAGTACGATTTATTACAGCAGAACAAGAAATGAAATCAGTTTTTCTAGGAGAATGTGAATAAAGTAAGCGAGGTGCCGAAGGCCTCGTCAATACTGTCAGGATTGTGTTTGATAACTTGGCATTTTGAATCTCGCAAAAAAATAAGTTGGCAGGCATAACTCCAAATGGGAAAAATGTAAATACTACAGGCAAAGAAAATCGACCTTTTTGTTCGTATGATACAGTATTTTAAGAGAGATTTGCTTTGCATTTCATTCGTTGCTCACAAGTCCGAGTTAGCTATGTCTAATTTTGAATCCTTAGTTATCAAAGTGCAGCCCCGGAAATCAAATATAAAAGCAGTAAGGTCATTTTATCGAGTTTCTGCTCTATGCTTTGAAGAACTTGAAAGAATAGCTGGAACAGAAAGTCAAACTGCCTTTTGTTTTACTGCATATTTTGAAATACAGTTCGTGAAACACTTAAAAAAACTTAACAAAAGCAGTATGGCAAAATCATCCTTTCATGCAAAAACAGTGTGAATCATCAACTCGGTTCGTCAAAAACTGAACAAGCTTCTGTTCGCGGGTTCCTCCAATTGTAGATGAAAGATAGTGAACAACAATGCCTGACTTGCCTAGTTCTAGATCTTCTTAAACACTTTGAAAAAGTTCAAAAAGACACTCAAAGATCTTTACATTACACTGCTTGATATAAAATTGTTAAAAAATAAAAAAATACGAATTCTTTGACTCTTGTCGAAGATAGGCATTATTCTGGTGGATACGATGAACAGCTGATAAAAATAAATTAAGGCACTAAGGAATCTGAAAATGATTCGGATATTGAAGAAAATCCTCGTAGATGTAAAGTTAACAACACATCAGTTTCTATCAAGAGATGCTGGTGTGCAGTGAGAAAATAAACTTTGTGTTGTAAAGAATTTGTTTCCAAAGATTGGAAAAAGATCTACATCTCCAACAGGATAGATGCTTTTGTAAAGGCAAGAAGACCAACAAAGGTTGTTAGTACAGCTCGACAAGATGTTTAGAACCTTTTTCATAAAGAAAAAGTTGCCGATTTTACTGAGGATGCAATGGCTTTGTTTGCAGCTGAAAACTGAATCTTTCTTCAGACATGACCTCATCAAAAGCAAGATTATATTACTAATTTAGGGCGTCTCAACCTAACTCTACAAATTGATGCAGCCATATGTTTATATGACACCTCACAGTGCTGACCCAGAAACAGCTGTGTCCATACATATAACGTTTAAATCCAACAAACAGTCGGGACTGTCAAAAGAAATCTTAAACTCAAAGATGTTAATTAAAATTCATAAGATACAAATAAATGTAAAAACATTGCTTACAGGTGCGTCAAATACAATAAAATCCTTTAAAAACACATTAAAGTCATTTTAAAAACCAAAACGTTTTCAACCGAAACTTACTCGGCATTCATCAGTGAAAAACTAATAGCTGTTGTCTCTCTCCATAGAGAGTATGATCGATTCTGATCCTACTTTTACAGAAAATATTAAAATTACAGTTAAATCGGGTTTGAATTTAATTATCAACAACAACGTTTTTATTTTCCACAATGAAGTTTACAAACAAGTCAATGGGTTCCCCCATCTCATGTTTGCTTGCAGAGTTTAAACTACGTCCTCTTGGAAATATAATCCTGCAAACCATAAGACCGGGTCCGGATTGCTGGTTCAGATACGTTGATGATATACACTGGTTATCAAAAATTAAGGAAAAGTCACAAAATGCTAATTTTCAAATACGCGAACACTCAAAAGGAAATAATATAATTCGAGTAATTACTATCTCTACAACACAGCTAGCCCATATAGCATCTCATTCATGTCACACATGATCACAAGTGTCACAGTCACTATGGTGAAGCAAAAAAATAGGAAATTCCATACATCTCAGTATGAGTCTCAAATGATCACTATATGTGACTCCACTGAGAAGTCAATGTGCTTGTGACGAGTCATCAGGTGACTTTACAATGTAGTTAAATTGGGACTCTCATGTGACTGTCATTTTTAGACTCAATTTCATAGTCATCATGAACGTTGCATTATGATAAGTCACCAAATAATATCATATTATAGTCACATGGAGACTTTTCCCAAAAGAGCACAATGGTGACTTCACAATAGTCTCTCTGTCACCTGAAAGTCATCATGTGACTTTAATGTGACATTATTTCGTAACTTATCACAATGCTGTGTTCACGATGACTTTGAAATTGAGTCTACAAATGACAGTCACATGAGAGTCACAATGTAACTACATTGTAAAGTCACATGGTGACTCGTCACAAAGCAACAATCACAGTGACGTCTCAGTGGAGTCACATATAGTGATCATTTGAGACTCATAATGAGATGTATGGAATTTCCTATTTTTTTGCTTCACCGTAGTGACTGTGACACTTGTGACCATGTGTGACATGAATGAGATGTTATATGGACTAGCTGTGTTGTAGAGATAGTAATTACTCGAATTATATTATTTCCTTTTGAGTGTTCGCGTATTTGAAAATTAGCATTTTGTGACTTTTCCTTAATTTTTGCACACCTGTGTATTTACATTATATGGAATCACGGAAAAGATGAATTATACTCCTTTCTAGATAAAATCAATAGCTTAGACAACAAAATAAAATTCACACTAGAAGTAGAGCAAAATCAAAAGCTGGCGATTTTGGATGTCTAACTAATCAGAAATATAGCTAAACAAAATCTGGATCGAACAGTTTTTAGAAAAGTTAACAGATCTAATTCCACTATCCTATTTAGTACCAGTTCACCTATAAGTTACAAGTTAGCACCTTTCAATTTTTAAGTAAAAAGAAGTTCGTTCAAGCCATATCCTTAATGGGGAAATAGATGTAATTAGAAAAAGTCCTTCCGGCCAGTGCCGGGAGGAAGAGGTAGCTTTCATATTCCTTATTTTAAAAAAGCCAACTTATATTATTCAAACACACGAAGGCTCAATTTAGTGAAAACCGAATATAGGAGATTCAATACTAATTTTTATCAATACTAAATCATTATGAATGAGAATTTCGCGAAATTAGTCAGCTTTATCCAAGCTGCTTTTATTTAGAGTAACATATATTTGGCTGCCAAATTCGGCGATTTCTTAAAGTGCCTGCCATTTTAAGACAACATGGTGGATGAGGCTAACCAGTGAACTTGGTCGAGACCTTAGTAATTGCTGTGCACATGCTCACTCACATCGGAATCGGTTGATATATATGAGTGTTGTCGCAGACAAAAAATCAGATTTTTCAAAATGTCACCCACATTAGAAGTTGAAACTGCTATATCTGAGCCATTTTTTAAGATAAAGACAAACAAAAAATGCTCCTGAATCCTTATATCAAGGTCAAATACTTAAGAAAGAAACCTTTTTCAATTTCTAATTTTTTTGCACCTCACTTTAAATATAATTTTTTTTAATTTAATGGCCGCCATTTTGAAACAAGATGGCTGATGAAGCTGGCCAGCAAACTTGGTCGAGATATTGATGTATACTATCCACATGCCTTCTTACATCGAAATAGGCGAATACGTGTGTTATCGCGTGACAAATAAAGATCGTTTCAAAATGTTAGCCATGCTAGAAATTCAAAGTGCTATAATTCAACCATTTTTTAAGATATAAACAAAAGAACAAATTTTCAGAAACAAAAACTGCTCCGGAATCTTTGTATCAAGGCCAAACACATAAAAAAATCTTTTTCATTTTCTTATTTTTTAATACCTCATTTTAAATTTTAAATTTGATTTTTTTTAAATGACAACCCTTTTGAAACAAGATGGCGAATGAAGCTGGCCAACGAACTCGGTCTAGACATTGGTATGTACTATGTACAGACCAAGTTACATCCAAATTGGTTCATAAATACGCATGTTATCGCGTGACAAAAATGAGGTTGTTTTAAAATGTGAGCCACAATAGAAATTCAAAATGCTATAACTCAGTCATTTTTTTAGATATAGACGAAACAAAAACTGTTCCGGAATCTTTATATTCAGGTCAAACACATACGAAAAAAATCTTTTTCATTTTCTAATTTCTTGGTATCTCATTTTAAATTTAAAATTTTTAAATTGTTTTTAAATGGCCGCCATATTGAAACAAGATGGCGGATGAAGCTGGCCAACGAACTCGGTCGAGACATTGGTATGTACTATGTATAAACGAAGTTGCATCCAAATCGGTTCATAAATACGCCTTTTATCGCGTGACAAAATTCAGGACGTTTCAAAATGTCAGCCACGCTGGAAATTCAACTTGCTATAACTCAGCCATTTTTTAAGATATAGACGAAACAAAAACTGCTCCGGAATTTTTGTATAAAGATCAAATACATAAGAAAAAAATATTTTTCCATTTTTTATTTTTTGGTACCGCATTTCAAATTTTAAATTAAAAAAAAAAATTTAAATGGCCGCCATTTTGAAACAAAATGGCGAATGAAGCTGGCCAGCGAACTCGATCGAGACATTGGTATGTACTATGTACACACCGAATTACATCCAAATCGGTTCATAAATATGAGAGTTACAGTGTGACAAAGGTCAGATATATATATTTGTTGAAATCGCTTTCCTCCGAACGGCTGCAATAGGTAGCTTTTTGTAATGAAAGCTACCTAAAATAGCTGCCAAGAATTCAGTTCCACCCGTTTCATTGAAAAAAATCATAAACAGATTTAAAGTGAAAGATGAAGAAAAACGAAGTACAGCTCCAGATAAAAGTTTGAAATTTTGTAAAGTTAACTACATCCCAAGGTTTTTTGAGAGTATATGCGGCATTCCCTTTCTAAGTTTGGTGTTACATTAATCGCAGTTCCTCCCCCAAAGTTAAAAATTTTGTTAATTACGAAAATTGACCCAATTCAAACCATCAATAGATCAGGGGTATATTTATACCCTTCAAGAAAGAGAATAAAGATTTTATGTACATAGGTATGACACTGAGGAAATTTTGAGACAGAACAAAAGAACATGAAGCAGATCTGACAAGGAGAGGGCCAACCTTGTTAATCACAGATTTTGATTATTTTAATATATGTTGTAGGGTAGAGATCCCTTAGTGTCAGGTTCAACGGATTTTATCCAACGCTCCTTTGTTCTTGAGAAACCGGGGGGTCTAATAATAGTACACAACTTAAATACTTACATTGTAACCGCAATGATAGGTTGATCGTTGCTCAGTTGGTATGGAGTTCGCTGGCTGATCTGCGGGCCCGGGTTCGGAACCCGAACGCACTACATTTGTTTTTCTCATTTTTTGTTTTATAAATATACTTGTAATTATAATTTAATAATTTAAATTGCAAATTTTAATATCATACATTAATTATAATGTTAACAAACTTAAATTTATCATTTTTTAAAATTTTTAAACTATTATTTCTCATCTTTTAAAGAGGTTTAAAAAGAAATTGGATCTATTATTGAATGATAAAAATTCCAAAATCATGACAAAATCTGTTGTGGTGCCATCTAGTTATGATAAAATAAAACAATATTCAAATAAAATAAAAATAGAAGCAGAAAGAAGATAAAGGTGAAAGCGAAATAATTGAAAGCGCAAGCATACGTATTACAAATTTAAAAATCTTTAATATGCAAAAAATCGGTTGTAATTTAATTCTCATGCTAATTTTTAATATAATTATGCTTGTTACTTTAAAAACAGAATATTAACATTATCACATTGACTTCCTTTGTTAAAGCAATGCGTAAATGATGTTTCTTTAAAATCACGAATTGACAAAATTGCTCAATATCATTGCATCGATAAAGAATAGTATATGAAATACATTTTAAAAGTGATTTTTAGAAAATTAACAGTTTTATGATGTTTTATACAACGATTTAGTTAAAAGTAAAAAATTAAGTAGGTTAAAATTGATGTACAATATTATAAATTTTAATTGACAATGAGATTATTAATTATACTGACGAGTATATTTATAAAACAAAAAATGAGAAAACCAAATGTAGTGCATTCAGGCATCGAAACCGGGCCCACGGAACAGCCGGCAGACGCCATACCAACTGAGCTACGACCAACCTATCACTGCGGTTGCAAAGTAAGTATTTAAGTTGTGTACTATTATTAGACCCCCCGGTTTCTCAAGAACTAAGGAGCGTTGGATAAAATCCGTTGAACTTGACACTAAGGGGTCTCTACCCTACAACATATATTAAAATAATCAAAATCTGTGATTAACAAGGTTGGCCCTCTCCTTGTGAGATTAAATAGACCCCACATTGTGCTAGCAAGATTAGCACAAATTCAGTCTATAAAAGTAGATTTCAATCGATCCAAAATTATCTTCCGTACAAATAATCACCAAGAAGGTATCATAAGAGAATCTAGAAATAATCGCTAATAAAGAAATAGTCTGCAACGATATGTTATCATATGATATCCACACAGTCTGGAAAGAATTAATACATAATTAATAAACCTGTACTTTTTTGAGGAAAAAAAAAATTCCATTCCACCTTATATTTCATACCACCCTTGAAGTAAAATGGTCTGTTCCGGGCAAAGCTAGAGGACGCAGAGGAACAACAGCTATTAGATTTTCACTGATGAAGGCCGAGTAAGTTTCGGTTGAAAACGTTTTGTTTTTTAAAATGACCTTAATGTGTTTTTAAAGGATTTTATTGTATTTGACGCACCTGTAAGCAATATATTTACATTTATTTGTATCTTATGAATTTTAATTACTAATCAAGGTGAATTTTGCATGGAAAAATTTGAACTTTTTATTGAATTTAAAGATGTTTATTGCTCTTAAAGGAATTGGAACAGCTTTTTATAATCCAAAATCTGTTGTTGCACACTTCCTAGAGAGAAAAGGAAGAAGGAGAAAGTTTGCAGACAAAGAAACCTATCAAAATCATGAATTTGTCAAGAAATTCTTTTCTAATGTCAGTAACCTGTAAAGAAAAAACTTAACGATTGTAATTATTATTGTAGCATTTTGGAAACATTATAAAAATTTAATAAAGTTTAAAATTTTAAAACATAAAGAACTAAATCATTTTCCTTGCCAGCTTAATTTTCCTGTTTGCATACGAAAGTCCTTTGTATAAAAAATTGAGACAATAATAATAAATGTTGTAGCATTTTGGAAATATTTTATAGATAGAAGAATTTTTATTTTTTAGCATAAAGAGCAAAATCTGTGTCCTTGTTTAATTCCACTCTTTGCAAAATGCAGTAACTTGTAAGAAACAAAATAAATTTAACCAATATAATTATTATTGATTTGGCATTTTGAAAACATGTTTTAAAATTTAACGTGCTATTTTTTTATTTTAATTATATTTTTAATTTTTCATGTTTTTAAAACAAGCATCAAGAGAAAAATTATTTTCATGATGGGTTTCACTTTTGGGTCTAAAACTATAGTTCGGTACTATTTCACCAAAGAAAATATTTAATGATTCAGGTCATATTTACTTTTCAATTTTAAAATGTATTCCAGGCTCCAATTATCTAATTTGTCTGACGTATTATGGTTATGAACAAAAGCCTAATGTACAAACTAATAAAAATCTAAGCAACATTTTAGCATGAATTTAGATGATAATTTTCTGACATAAAGTTTTAAATAGGCATACAAATTTGGTAGATTGGGTATCATGTTTGATCCATTACTAACATAACGATTAACAATTTGTCTGAACTGAGAATGTAGCCTTTTGTTTAATATTACCTAGCTATAAATGAGGTGATTTACATGATTTATTGAAGATTTTGCAGTTTACTACCCTGCAACAGAAGAAGTACAGTAGCCATAACTAATAATGTATAGAAATTTGTCAGACAATGGATATTCTTATTATTTGTTTTGCAGTTATTGGGGAAAGGGGGGGGGGGGGGTAATTTATAAACATTTGCTTTAGACAACAGACCAAACCTATTGTCGCCCAGTGAAAATTCCTTAAAATATGCTCTGGTTCAACGGCTTACTTATAGGCCAGATTTTATTTTTAAATGACTAAATTTGTGAAAAGTTCAATTTGAAGGTGAAAAAATTCTGTGAAAGGTCTATTTAAGAGACAAATAATTTTGTGAAGGGTCCTGTTTTGGGATAATATGTTTTGTGAAGGGTCCTGTTTTGGGATAAATTATTTTGTGAAGGGTCCTTTAAAGGACCTAAAATTTTCCTAAACATATACCTGTTAAGGCAACAAAGGCTGCATGGAAAGTAAATCCAAAGATTATCAAAATGTTTGCCAAATTTTATTCATGTTAATTGCCACATTTACACATAAATATAATGAATTGCACTTTTGTAAACTTTTAATATTTTCTATCTATAACGTCTAAAAAAGCCATTTACTGGCAATTTTCAGTGTGTTATATGAAAATACAACAAATCTTAAGAGGTTAAATTTCTCTAAGATGTGGTTTTACTTTAGATTGTATTATCTAATATGCAAATTATCTGAATGGAAAACAAAGTTACTCGATGCTATGTGTTACCTTCAACTACATACTTTAAAAAGTTATTGTTATGAGTTTTTAAGACACTAAGAGTGTTTACGTAATGTCACAGAATAGATAAACATAGTAGTTTTAAATCATTTAGCAAAATTATTGTGCTTTACAAACTTTGTTTAACTCTAAAATGTGATGTAGAGTAGCTCCTGATTACCTAAGCTTTTTCTTAATTTTATTTTATTGCATGACTATAGCAAATCAATACTTTTAACATCGATTCTGTATATAAAAATCAAAAGAGGAAGAAAAAAAACATTTGTGTCAAAGGAAACAAGTAAACATATTTTGGCTATGAAAAGCAATGTATTTCTTAGATTTAAAAATATGATGGTGTTCAGAATTCTGCCATAATGATTCAACTTCCTATTTCAGAATATTTGTAAGCCCCAAAATTTATCAAAATAATTTATTAGATTTTTCTGATTAAGACCACGGTGAATAATAGAAATTTAATTGAGACAATCATGAAACAAGTACGAAAAGTTATGCACAGATTATGTAATACTATCAGAATATTGCTAAGAAGTTCATTAAAAATAAATAAATAAAATGAAATATTTAAATAAACAATTCGGAAAACAACACTGTCAAAAACCCATTATCAGGAAGTGTTGTTTATAGATAGTAATGTATGCATATTCGTTTATACAGAAATGTATATGAGTTTATTTATATTATACTAATACTGCATGATAATAAAATGCACCTTTAGTTAATCCTGTTCATAAAAGTTAATCTGAATCATTTTGTGTAGTCCTGCATCTATAGAATTTATACATATCTCATAATTTATATTAAAATTTAATTCAGCTGGAAAACACTTAACCCTCTCCGGCATGGAGTAATTCTGCTTATAAACTGATGAAATAATGGACTGACACCAGAATATTTAAACGAGTTTATTAGGTAATACGAACTTGGTTATTTTCATGTACATTATAAAAAAAAAATTTTTATTAAATATTCTTGGTGCCAGTTGTCAGTTTTGGAATTAAAATTAGGTGTCCTTTTTTAAAGACACCACCCTCGAAAGGGTTAACACAACTAAAGATGCACTTTCACATATTGCCATCCATAGAGGCAACCTGTCAAATTTCTTCCATTTCTATATATGAATTTAAATCTACAAGTAAATCTACAAGCATATCTCCATATGCTAAAATAAATTGCAGTTATAAAAGACATAACACAGTTAAAAACACACTTAAGCAAATTATGACCATAGACATTATTTATGAATTCTTTTGTGTACCCCTGAGTATGATGTATAGAATTTATATACACTATGTAATACACTAAAATTTTGATAAGCTTTTAAATGCATACTGCAGATGAAAACACACTTCTACCAATTATCGCTCAGAGTCAGCCCAGTAGCTGAATTATTTTGTGTATTTCTGTATATTAACGATAAATGTTACACACTCCAAAATTTATTTAAAAAATGCTGTATTACACCTTAGTGATGCATATCAATTTAGTTCTGTTGGAAGTAGTGTAACATCAATGATTGCACTGCAACTAGATCATAATATAACGATATTCTTTTGTGTATCTGTGTAAACACACTTCTTTGCAACTCGCTCCATATTCTATAGAAATCATGTTGTCCACCTCAATGTTGCATATCAGTATATCATTTTTATTATTTTAAAAGTATCTTAATGTAACGAAATTCTTTTGTATATCCCTATAAACAAACTATAAATATTACTCACTCAAGATTCTATAGACAGCATGTTGTAGTAATTTTTACAGCGATGGATGTAAGTTTCATTACGTTTGCAGTAGCATAATATCATTAAAATGCACTGCATTTAATCCTCCTCCCCATAGACTATATTGTAACAAAATTCTTTTGTGTGTCGATTTAAATGACCTATACAACCACATACTTCATCTTTGATAGGAAACTTACTATAGTGGACCTAACTAACATATCATTATTATGAAAATTCAACTATATTTATGAGAGTTACAGTGCAGACAGACAGGCGAACTTGAGCCAAACACTTTTCAAATGTCAGAATGTGTTAATGATTTAGAAATAAAATTTTCTCAAAAATTGTTTTTTTTATTAAATGAAAAAGGTAGGCCAAATCTAGCTTACATTTAACAAGCTTGCATTTTAATAAGACCAATTTTACTACAGGCAACTAAAAAATAAGGTACATACATAGATTTACTAGATGCATTAGTTGAACTTACCCATCAACAGCACAATTGATATAACAGAAAGCATTCAATGACTTGAACTAACTGCACACAATAATATTATAGGCAGGGGTGGGAAATTTATAGAAAATCTTACCAGCCAAGGATTTATTTTACCAGCCAGCAAAATGCAACGTATAGTTGAAAATTATTATGACAAAATTTATGCGACTGCAAAAATAGTTGATTACTGTTGCTTCCATGCATTTTCATATTTTTTTTTCTATAAAATTAAGAAATATATACAAGAGAGTTAAGCTTCATATGGAATAGAACTTAGTACCATGTTTAAATCGCAGTAATTTGGAAAGTTGCAAAATATAGCTACCTACTAAATAAAAAAAGAAAGTTTGCGGCATATCTCTATAATAAAAAGCTAAAATCTTAAACAATGATTTTTACGCACAAATAACGTACAGAATGATAAAAATACCCATACGATAGTTTCAAGGATACCTCAATCCCCTTCCTCAGTGAGAGAGGAAAGAAAAAAAAAAAAAAATTAAAATGGGTTCATAGAACCCCTTGGCTATAGCCCCAAGAACTGGCTTATGGATTCAAAATCCATGGAATCCATAAGCCAATTCTCGGGGCTATAGCCAAGGGGTTCTTCAAACCTATTTTAATTTAATTTTTTTTTTTTCTCTCTCACTGAGGAAGGGGATTGAGTTTTCCTCAAAACGATTGTATGGGTATTTTTATCGTCTGTACGTTATTTGTGCATAAAAATCATTGTTTAAGATTATAGCTTTTTATTACAATTCACACAAAGTTTAATCTATGTTCATATCTCTATAGTTTGCAGTTTTCAAAGACTACCTAAAAATTCACTTGCCCTGTCAGAAAATTCACTTGCCAGTGTTGAGTAAAATGATGTGTTTCTCCACTCCTGATTATGGGGAATAAAAGCAATTATTTCATTACCGTAAAATTCCGATTGTAAGACCCCCCCCCCCCATTTTTCAAAAGAAAAAGCAGTTAAATTTGGGAGGGGGGCTTATAATCGAGATTTTTTTTAAATAATTATTTTAAAACCTGTTTTTATCATTAATTTAGAAGTAAATAAGGTAAATACAGAGCTGAGAATCTTTCTTATTTTGACAGCTTGGCGATTTGTAAAAAAAAAAAAAAAAAAAAAAAAAAAATTCTTTCAACTATAAGCACTAAATAAATAAATATAGATATATTCTGGTATATTTTTATAATGATTGGCCGTTAATTAAAGTTTTTAATTATTGCAAAAACGGGAAAGTTAAAAAATGGCAAAAAAAGAAAGACTGGACTTTAAACGTTGATGACTCGAAGCTTCATATATTTTAATTCTAATAAAATCACTAAAGTACATATTTATAACTAAAGGAACAAACATGCAATTTCATTTTTGTTTGATTGAACTGAAAGATAAGCACACTTGATAGTCATTCCATTCATTAACACCTGCTCCTTCTCCAACAGAATGATCAACCTAGTGACACATTGCCCTATGATCTTGATGCGCACATTTGCCGATCTCGATGTGTTGTTTGTTTCAGTTTTGTTTCCTTGAAAAGAATTTAGAATGCAGTAGGAAAATGAGAAAACAAGATGAGGGTTTTTTTTTTTTTTTTTTGCGATCTTTTGACAAAATTCTCGTTTTTTTTTTCTCTCTTCCCGCAATCCTTTGCAAAATTTCCTTTTTTTTTCAGTTCGCGATTGTTTGACAAAATTGGCAATTTTTTCTGCGATTGATTGACAAAATTGATCTTTTTTTTTTTTTTTTTTTTTTTCTTTTGGACGATTATTTGTCGAAATTCGGATATTTTTCTGTGACAGACTGACAAAATACATTAGGTTTTAGTGTATTATTCCAATTTTATACCTTAATTCGGCAATTTAATCGTCGTTTATTTGCACTAGGCGGAAAAAATGCATTTTGTATGTTATCATATTGCCATGAAAAATATTTAACAGATCTCCAAAATCCAGAAAATTCGGAATCGTCGCGGTTTTTCCCACAAAAAAATTTGTGAAAGGAAGAGAGGGGGGCTTACATTTGGGAGTGTAAAATAAAATAAAAAGTGCTTAAAAGTGGGAGGGGGGCTTACTTTCGAGAGGGGTCTTACAATCGGGATTTTACGGTAAGTAATAGAAGAATTATTTTAAATAAAGGTTGTCTCCTATCCGAATTCAGGTTGCCAGTAATAATAAACCCGGCCCACATAGACAGTCTCTACCAGGATATCTTTTGTTTTAGAACATCAACGTCTGCTGAGATCCTCGCGTGATTCATATCTTAACAGAACAGCTAAAAAAAAAAAAAAAATTCAGTCCGGGCACATGACAACTTTCAAAGAGTGCCATCACAGAAGAGATGAACCCAACAGTAGGAGCTGACTAAATTCAAAACAACTCAGCACTTAACTCTATATTAAGTCTCAAACTTATTTTTCTGTTTTCATATGTAAAAAAAAAAAAAAATTGGGAGGTTCTATCTCTTAACACCCAATCCACACTAAATTAGGAATCGAAAATTTATACTCTATTGGCAAAACTTTCTCTCTACTTTCTGGCACAAAAGATGCAATTTAAATATTAAAGTAATGCTAACTGTGGTTGTACCTGGAGCACCCTTGCGAATTTAATGCCTGAAAGTGATATCTGACCAGATTACAAATGTCATACACATAGGCGTAGAGCTGTATGGGGCTCGGGCAGGGCCGGCCCAAGGACATTTTGGCGCCCGTGCGAGCACCCATCGGCGCCCCCCCCCCCCACACACACACACACACAAACAAGAAAAATTGCTTGACTTATGGTCTTAATTTTCTTTAAATATTCGTACTTTTTATACAGACTATTACTAATTATTTAAGATATTAATTTAAAGTGTTTCAAAAACGGGTAAAAGAATTTAAATTTAATCCCATTTTTGAGTTTGTATTTGGTAAATTGTAAAATCAAGGAAATTTGAATTTTACAGTAATTACAGTCTTAATGTGGTGTAACATTACGATACAAAAGTAAAACACAAAGCCACAACACATAGTACTGGACGAAAATAACAATAATAAGTTAATTAATTTTTACTTAGAAAACTTTTTTAGAAGAATACTGTTTGGAATACTACAAAATAAAGAAGCAGAACTGTAAATAGCAATTATTAAAGATGAAAACTGTAATCTTGTCTTGTTATTTAGTACACAAAAAGTACGAATAAATTTCATATTTAAATATCGATTTTCATTAAGGACTCACTTTTTATGGTGAAAACTTTCGAAAGAAGGGAAAACCCAGTTTTCTCTTCAGCTAATTCCGATAACATAAATACAGTAGAGCCTCGATTATCCGAAGTCATTGGGACCGACCCTCTTTCGGAAAATCGAAACTTTTGGATAATCGAGAAGGCTTCCATTTTAACATTAAGGAGAAATATATGCAATAGTTCTTATTATAGTAACAAGTGTTTAATAAAAATAAAGCAATAGCAAAATAGAAACAGGAATAAATTACATGAATTTTAATTTTGAAATGAAGTACCTTTTACATATATCACAAGAGTTTGAAAAAATGTTTTGTTTATCGCAGTTTTGATTGCCTTTGCTTTGAAGCTCTATCATGGAGTTTTTTAATATTCTTAGTTCACCAGTATCGCAGTGTTTCTGTGTCTCCAGCCATGCCAAACCTTTTGCAAAATATTCAAAAGATTAAGAAATGGTAATTTGTTCGTTTTCTTCGTTCCACTCCGCAACTTACGGGAGCTCAAGTTAAATTCAAATGAACTCTAAGAAAGGGGATCAAAAATATTTATATGTACGCGTAATTCGGAAAGGGCCGCTTGCACACAAGAAATATGCTAGTTAACACGTTAAGCGCCATTTCAGTCACTGGTGACTGACACTGAACTTTCCGTTTAAAACGCATCATCCACCGATGGCTGATGTCTAAAATACGATATAAAACTAAAAAAATATATATTGTTTTAAGTAATGACTGAACATTTATTTAAAATTTACCTACCTTTTATTTATTACAGGATTATACTTTCTTAAAAATTACTTAAAACATTGTCAATTTTTCAGCGCTTCAGTGTCAGTCACCGTGGCACTCAACGTGCTGAAAAAACTTTCAAAATGGATTTTGCATACAAGAAATGGGATAGTAAAAAAAAAGCTTCAAAAATGGATTTCGGTTAATCAGGAGTTTCGGTTAAAAGAGTTTCGGATAAAAGAAGTTCTACTGTATTTTAATTCTTTCTTTTTATTTTTTGACTCAATCTCTGGGATGATATTTGCCAAAAAAAAAAAACGAAAAAAACTTACTAAAATTTATTTTTTTAAGTAACCTAAATTAATTAAACACTAAGAAAAAACAATGATTGAGAATAAGAGTTGTATTTATAATATTAAGGAATACTATAACAAAAAAATGCCCCCCCCCCCCCAAAAAAAAAAAAAAGTTTCCTGGAATTTGTTCTACTGGTGCCCAGGCTAGAATTAAACAAACTATCCCAAAAGAAAATCTATAAGTATTATGAATTTACGTTTTAGCGCCGCACTGATATTGGATAAAGAAAGTGTCATTATAAAATCACAGGTGTAGGACATCATAAAAAAATCAACATATTGGGCACTAAAGGGGAAAAAATGTTATTTAACGGTAAATGTATTAAATGAAAGATTTTTTCAAGGCAATTACAAAATAAAATTAATATGCAGATAAATTATTATTAAACAAAAAAAAAAAGGGCTCCAGTTCACAATTCTGCATTGTCAAGCTTATGTTGATTTATTTATCGAGCTCTTTACTCCTCTTAATGAGAAATCAAGGCAAAGTCATCTTACTATCAACTTCTGCTTAGTAGATTTACGGGCGCTGGTAGGGGGGGAGGAGGAAAGGCCTTTGCTCCACTCTTTTGAAAAAAATTCGTCATCGTAGATGATTTTTAAAAAAGGGGGAGGGTTAAATTTACTTTTTTTCGCTTAGTTTAAATAATAAATCACTAAGAGAAAAATTGAACTTGGGTATAAGTATGTATATATAATAAAAAGCCTTAGAACAATATTATTCCGAAGAAATCTTACCCCTAAGCAGATTTCGTTCTTCCAGTACTTAAGGTGCAAATTATTTCACAAAATAATGAAGAATTTCTGTAATATTCAATAGAATTCCCTTTCGGTTTAAACAAACTTTGACTCAGTATCAAATACATAATCTGATTGCAAAAAAGTCTTCTTTTTCATTTTACTTAAATTTCCAGCAATTTTTATTTTTAAATTAACAATATTTGCTTAAAATTTCAGTTATTTTAATTTCAGTATTGCGAAATATTTATTATATAATGGGCCAAAGACTATATTCCACTAATAAATAATCCCTAATGAGGAATGAAACAGTGCATCATCATAACACAATTATCTATTTTTATTACGTTATTTCTTACTGGCTTTCCGCTCCGTGTTCCTTTCAGACCACTTTTCGGAAAACTGGAGCAATTCATAAATTCAAACAACATGGCATGGGCGCCGGCTGAACGAAATCCCTGAAGTGGGAAGATTTTGGAACAAATGTGTGCCTGTAGCAAAAATAGAAATAGTTTAATCCCTTTCCGTCAATTGAGTTTCGACCGCAAATAATTAAACATTAAAGAAATTGTACTGTTGCTCGAAAATTTTCCCAAGTAGGGAGAGGGGTCTGGTCTTACGCAGATAGAGGCACTATTTTCCACGATATGTGCCTGAAAGAAACACCGGTTCTGATCATAGCCTGATAATCGCAAGGCAAAAGAGGCAGCTGTCCAGGCTCTCAATTCTAAAATACCCCTCCCCCCCCCCCCCATCAAACCCCAAAATCGTTTTTTTAATTAGTAAAAATTGAGGCTAAAAGCATGTTATAAGGGGTCCCATCTGAATCATTGCCTCACGCACCAGGGCGTCATATAGGCCCTTGTTCCGCCACTCTGAGTTTAGGGCGCAGGAATGTCCTTCATTATGTCAAGAACTGACAATTTTAAAATACTACGAGCATGCTTTGTAACTTTAAATATTCTACATACTATGTTTCACATTCGCATGAAAATTACTCATTTAATCGAAATAAATAAATGAATCAAGCTGCTTGAAAAATGTTTGGTTTAATTTATTTTTACCTGTCAAATATTCACTTTACAGCATATAGGTATCCGCACACCTTCGGAAGTGAATTTTTGAAATTTTTGGAAATTTTCTCTTGTTATCCATTTTTTTATAATGATATTTACTTTAAAACTTCGAAAAAAAATATAAAAATTTTGGCAATTACCCAAAAATATTTTTCTGAGAGAAAAATTCTCAAAATTCTGTCAAAATTTGACATTTTCGCAAAACGTGATAACTCAAAAATGAAACAATGTGTTGACATTTTGTAAATTGCATAATAAACAGAATAACTTTCTCTAGGACTTAGACTACACACATGATAATCGCATCTCTATCTCAGATGATATGGCAGTTAAAGTACTAATGTAATGAAAAATTCCCAAAATTTGTCTCAAGTTTGTCATTTATACCAGTGTAAATATAAAACTATTTAATATATTATCATGAGTGTAGTCTATTCCCTCAAAAGACATTTTTAACAGAAGTACTGAAAATTTCGTGGCATTTCATGTATATATTTTTGTTTTAGGATGTTTTGCGTGTAGTAAAAATCTGAAAAACTTCATTTTGAGAAAAAGCTAAAAAAACTTTTAAACACAATTCAAAAGCTGCAATAGCCGTAACTTTAAATGGCTGTAACTCGAGTTCTATTTTAGATACATACAAAATTTATGCAGATTTCGATAGATAAAAGATTCAATTTTAATATTATTGCAAAAATGAAAAATCGATATTTTGATCGAAAATTACTTTTTAAAGGTGTTCAGATACCTTAATAAAATAATTGTGAACGACTGAATTGTATTGTCTCGGTCATTTTAATAAGAATTATTTACCTATATATTTTTGGTTACCCCTTTTTTCATTTTTGGCAAAATTTCTGGCACTAACGCTATTGACTATTTGTAGAAGAAGATAAGCTCACATCCAGAAGACACTGCTAGAAGAAAAACTTTTTCAAAGACGGGTGTTTTTTATTTTAAAATTTCTGCCCCTTTAAGCTCCTAACGGTTTCCTTTTTCCGGTTATTTGAGGGGCAGTCTCAGATTCCCTGTGGGGTAAAAGAACTCAATGACAGAATTCACCATGAATCTGTCAAAGTCGTAATTAATTAGCATCCAGCAAGGGAAGCAGATTTGAATCGGGTGGTTCCTGGGGTTCTTGATTCTGTTTCTTTTCTCATTCAGATAAAGAACAGAAGTCGATGTCTTGATGCGAAAATTCGGCGCCTTTGAATTCCTTTTTAAACAGAACGAAGAATCCTTTCTCGAGCTGACTTCAGCCTAGCTATAGAAAATGTAAAAAAAAAACAAAAAAAGGCAGAATATAAAATAATTTTTATCGGTGATCTTATAGGCACCCTTTCATCTGTTTGGCACCCCTCTGACTCGGTGCCCCATGCGGTGGCACACTTCGCATATGCCTTGGGCCGGTCCTGGCCCCCCCAATAATTTTTTCAGATGGGCTGTATTTTTTGGCGCCATCCGATATAGAAAAAAATCTCAAATTTTTGGAATGTATAATAATTTAAAGAATTTTTCAGCGTATATTGTTTTCTATAGAAAATTTTCTTTCTTTAAATGAGTTGTTTACTTTTATTCTTTAAAAATGACTAAAACAATCTAAGAAAACTTTCAATATAATGTATTGGTAAAATGGAGCACTCTCACAGGGTTTTTTTCCCTTTCTTTCTTTCTTCCTTGGACGATGAACATAGTTTCTAGGAAGAATCACCTTTTCTGATTCAGATGTCTACACAGGGGGCAGGGGACAGTAAATTAACGCTTTTAACGTAGACGACATGTCCGATACTATCAAATTACAAAGCCTTAGATAAGATGTCTTCCTTTTCCCAAACATACAAAGAAGGGGCCTTCCGGACTTGGATAAAAAGGTTCTAATTTAGGAGCTTCCAAGAACTCGAGAGGTGGTGGGAGGAAGGTGTATAGAGGGGTTTTAATGTTTTATTGCAGCGGATGACCAAACCAGTAGTGTCTTTAATGCAAAGAACACAGACGGGAGAATTTCTTTATACCTAAGCATAAAATATAAAATTTCCTTACAAATGAAAATTTCAGATGGACAAATACATATTAACTTCGCCTAAATGTACCAAGCCATCTCTCGCAGTAACAAATGATTCACGAGGATCTAGTAGTTCTAATAAACAGTAAGTATTCAATTGTTCCTATTTATTATTTTAAATAATTTATTTTTGTGTTGTCTTAAGTTATCTGATTAAAAGTCTGCACAGACTTGGCCCGGGCCCGAAACTCGAACTCATGACTCAGGCCAGTTTTCTTTCCCTGACCGCAACCTGATAAAGTCAGGGCCTACATCCCCCCCCCTCCTGCAAACTCGGGCTAGGCCTGAACTTTTTTTTTCTCGGTCTGTCTCAATCTGGAATTTGATTTTATTATTGTTATCGTTTCGATGTTCAGATAAATATATCTAGCTGTACATGTGTATTCGTGTTGAACAGGGCCGAAACTAGCCTTTTTTGCACCCGAGGCAAACATGGTTTTTGCCCCCCCCCCCCCTCTTCTGCAAAATATATTTACAAAGAGAATTTTACTAATTTTCTAATTGCCGACTTATTTTAAAATTTAAAATATATAATCATAAAATATGTACCGTATTTTATGGAAGAAACACCACACCCGTTGTAAGCGCCGCACTCCTCAAAATTGGTCTGAATAAGCTTTAAAGTATCGTAATCGCCGCACCTGTGTCTTTACTTCTACCTTTGTCGATAGTGTCTAACTTTAATTAAAGTGTTCTGAACAGTGTAGGGATGCCTCATTTTGAATAACTTAAGATTCTAAAAATTTATTTGAAATATTCAAATCAGGTTTTAAATATTTGTATGTAATTTTTAAATTATGAAACGTTAATTGGTACTAAAACCATCCAGAGCGCGGGACACGGACCCCTCACCTTAGGCGCTCCACATTTTTTAAAAGTGGTCGGCCCAACTTAGCACGCTTTTTACGTCGCATCCACTTTAGTCCTTTTTTAGTTTCTATTCGAAGCCCTTAAAATCTGAGTCGTAATATCTGAGTAGAAGAGTGGTAATTTTCTTTGGTCCACCTGTATGGTTCGGTATCGGTGTCATCACTGGAAATGTCACAGTTTTCATTATAGGTAAAGTCAGAAAGTTCCGCGTTGTTGAGACTTGAGAATAGTTTTAAGGCTGTTCTTAACTGCTCTGCTCAACAAGCGCAAAACGTTTTGACACATTTACAAATTCCTTTTTTAACGGAAATATGTAAAATTGAAAAGCCTGGCCATGGTAGCAATTTGGAATTGAACTGTTTTTTCCATTTTTTGATCAATAAATTAGCTATTGAGTTATAAGCGTTTTTGATCATGTGACAAACACGTTTATCGCCCGCTCTTGAGTGATTATTCACCGTTCGCGCGAAAACTCGGTTCAAAACGTCCACTTTGACACTATTTTCTGAAAGATCTATTGCGTTTGCAAAAAAAAATGGAAAAAACTGCTCGATGACATAGTTTTTGAACAACACCAGCTAGTTTCATGCATTTTCGAACAAAAATAAATTGAAACTTATGTCAGAAAGTTGCCCTTTTGCATTTGAGAACACCCTTAAGGAATTTTTACTTTATCCCAATTTTACGCGCACGGAAAAAAAAAAAAAAATCATAAACGGCGCACATGGTGTAAACGCTGTACTTGACAAAAAATTAACTTTCAAACTCGTAAACGCCGCGGCGTTTCTTCCATAAAATACAGTAATACTGAACTACGTAATCTACAATGGTGGATACAAGGGGGAGGTCACGGGGGTCATGACCCCCCTCTGATCACCAATAAAAATAGTCTAAAGATAATTTTTAAAATGAAATATACAGCAGAGTCTCGCCTAACCGAGTTTCCGCTTTAACCGAGTTATTTTCTTCTGATGGACTGATAGCTTCCATTATTATGAAACAGCTATTATAAATAAAGTGTTAGGTGAAGATGAAAGAGCAGTCGTAAAAAGTTAGAACTCTGATTTTCTGGTCAGAATAATAAAAAAAGGGCCATATTTTTTTTTGTTTTTTTAATTATTGCCATTTTTTTCCATTCTGACCAGAAAATCAGAGTTCTAACTTTTTGCGACTGCTCTTTCATCTTCACCTAACACTTCATTTATAATGGCTGTTTCATAATAATGGATGCCAACAGTCCATTAGAAGAAATTGATCCATTCCAAAGGCATAATCCTTCATTCTGGCGCCCTGATGTTGAACATACGGGCCAGCTTTTCCATGAAATATTTATATTATACGACGTTTCTTTAATGAAATTTTTGGAAGTTTTTTATACTGCTTGCTGTATTAAAATATATTTTGTTCCTATAAATTACGGAAAATACTTTTTCTTCATTATAATTACAGCACAGCTTTAAAAGTATGGTTTACTTTAATCAACTTTTTATTCTTCTTTTAATTACTATTATTTCTAATTGAATCTTGTGTATGCATGCAGTTGTTTAAATATCATTATTATTATTCCATATTATGATTGTTTACAGACATAAGAATCTGAAAAATACTATATTTCAAATTATTGTATAAAAACAGATGCAATATTCTTTTAACTCTTTCAGGGGCAAGTAATTGTGTTTCTGTAATGTTGAATTCACACTGGAATTTTTGAAAAAAAATGTTTCAAAATAAGGAGAAACATTTTTACAACTAATTTCTAACAAAGCTGTAAAAGAAAAAATATATTTAAAAGTTTCTAGTGCAAATCTTGATTAAAACTAGGTGGGATATAATATATCCCACCACTCCTCAAAGGGTTAAAAGAATGTCAGTAGTAAAATCATATTGATAAAAAGATATCGGCTTTTTATTTTATTTTCATTTATTTTATAGAAATTGAGTTGGGTTTAATTTCGTTGTTTTTCTACAAGGGAAAGTGATTAATTGGCAAAACTAAACAGATAGGGCTCAACTTTTAGTTTTTATTCCTGGTACGATATTGGAATATATATTATATAGTATGTTCCTCTTCTAAAGTTAGGACTTGTGCAGACCTCTAAGGGCGGTTCTGGCAAGCTGCCTGGGAAGGGTAATCGCCAGTGTAGAATTGATAATTTTTTCTACGATTGAAGTTTCTGCTGCTCCGAGGCGCCACCGAAACGGAGGGTGGGGTGTGTGCGTGAGGGGGGGGGGGGATGTCATTTATTCTTAGACTTTAGTATAAATAAATTTAAAAAAAAATGGTTGGGGCATGGACTAGGAAGGGGTTGCGGACCACTTCCAGTATTCATCACTGATTGTAACATTAAAATTTTCTGATAATGGAAATGGTACTCATATGACTTAGTAACTTAGTATTATAGTACTATCGAATAGTATCTGCAATATAATCGTCGTATTCCAACCACACTTGCTACCAGATATATTACATCAATTTATTCGATTGACTTCCATTTAAAAAAAAAAAAACAATTTAGCTCTCATTAACTTATTCAATTATTAATTCATTCGTGCAATGAGTAAAAAAAAAAAAGTCTTACTTAATTATATAGAAAATGTAATGGTGAATATTATGAATGTTTTTCAATGGGGCCAAGGTTATTTTAGTTAATGGTGATTCTATCTGAATTTTAAGAAGTGAATTTATATTAAAATGTAATCTTTTAAAACTCTGCAATTCTTTGAAAAGTCTCATCTATTATACATTTAAGGGCCAAAAACCTTTAGGACCACCAATATTGCTGCTATTTTAGTCACATTTGTACGAGGGAATATAAAGAAAGAATTAAAAAAAAATATATTTAATTTTCTTTTTACTCCTCTTAGACATTTGAAATTGCAGATATTTTTCTAAATTTATATAGAGAAATATATAAAACACGCAACTTGAAAAAAATTATCTAGCCCTTTCAAGTTACCTCTTTAGAACTACCCTTGTAATAAACTTTTTTTTTTTTTTTTTTTTTTTTTTTTTTTTTTTTTTTTTAATATAAATAGTTAATTTAGTGAGTCATAACTTTATGAAAAATTGATAAATAACAGCCATATTTTTGCAACTAAAAGCGATATATTCTTACTTTTCATAGGAATGTACAAAATTTGCTTCAGTTTTAAACCTATTGTGTTTCATTTATAAATTTTCCTTTGTTTATTGTTTATTTATTTATTTTAAATGTATGAAAAACTGTCGTTAAGCTTATTTGTATTATTATTATTTGCATCTTAAATTTAATTTTACCGGATGATTGAAAATAGACATAGTAGCGATTAAGCCTACCGAAGGACATTAAAAAAAATCCCATTCTTTTACGGTTAAAAATTACCCAGTTATGTTATTTCAGAGCTTTCCTGCACTAAAAATGGCAAAACTGGGTTTTAGTATCTAAAGGGTTTGAAATTTCATAAAATTCAAAATATCCTAATTAGATTACATTTTTGTCAAAGAAGAGGATTTATTTTAATGTCCTTCTTTGACTCTGGATTTTTTTTCTCAAATATAAGTTAAAGGATAAGAGGGGGCGTGCTATATATATATATATATTAATGGGCATTATCGCCAGGTAATCAGAAATATATATCTTTCTGTAAAACAAATGCCATGTCTAAAATCTGTTCATAATTTGTATACTTTTGTGATTAGAAGTATGTTTCTAAGCATCAGCGATACACAAGATTATATCTATTTTAATTAATTTTAATTAAACTATTTTAATGTCCATTATATCTATTTTAAATTATCCGGTATTTTGTTTTTGTTTTTTCCCTCACCAATTACTTTCGTACAACTCAGATTGTTTTGTGGCTTTGGCTTGTCATGGTTAAAAACTTTTTAGGGTTGTACAGAATATTTTACACGTGTGTATGTTTCTTAAGGCTCCTCTCCCTGCCGGCGAAGGAATTCACGAGCTATTGTTAACCCTATGGGGAGGGATATTTCTAATATCTCGTTTGCATTTCGACATTTTTTTTTTTTTTTTTTTGCATTGAATAGCCGAGATCCGTCTCTACAGCACACCTTTTTTACTTTTTCGATTTTGGTTGCAGATATTTTTTAGAATGACACTTTCATTTTCAGAAGCGGTTTTGAAAGTGAAAGTAACTTTATAAAAAATATCTGCGACCAAAATCGAAAAAGTGAAAAGGTGCGATGTAGAGACGGACCTCAGCTATCCAATGCAAAAAAAAAATATTTAATGTCGAAATGAAAACGAGATATTAGATAAATCCCTCCCCTTAGGATTAGCATTAGCTCGTGTCTTCGCCGGCAGGGACAGGTGCCTTAAGGCTACCGTTCCGTCAGGCGAGGACACTTGCGAGCTGATGTTAAACCTATGGGAAATTTCTTTTCAAATATTTCATTTGCATTTCGATATTTTTAAATATATATATATATATATTTTCATTGGATAGCTGAGGTCGATCCCTACACAAGTCTTTTTTTACTTATCGTATTTTGGCAGCAGATTTTTTTTTATGAAGTTACACTTTCGGAACCGGTTTCGAAAGTGAAAATGTGATCATAAAAAAACTGCAGTCAAATGTAGGGATTGACTTCAGCTATTCTCTCTCTCTCTCTCTCTCTCTCTCTCTATATATATATATATATATATATATATTTTGTCTCTTTCAGATTGCTCTAATTTTTAATTTTTCTAGCTCCATTTCAGTTATAATTTAATACACTAGGGGGTATTTTTAGCTAAATTTTGACGATATTGTTAAACAGTTATTAATTAATTTAATAGTGCATTTTAAATAATGTAATTACTATCTATTTATTTTATATTAGATTAAATGTGTTTAACTAGGTATTTCAAATTTTATTTCAAAATGTATTTACTGCATCCTTTGCTATCATTTACTGTGATTTCTTAACTGTTTTATTCACCTTAATCTTTATGATATACTGGTAGACATGTGCACATGGATTTTTGTAAAATACTGAAATATTAATCGGTATGGTGTTTATTATTTATATTTTATATCCTATAAATATTTAAATACGTTTTATTGATTCTTCCATTTCATATTATTTGTATCTATTCTGCTTTCATTTTTAATCAATTCACTTGATTTTAGTGGTTGTTCGGGCACAGGGGAAAATAATTTTTAGCTTTAGCTTATTTTTCCCACAGAAAACAACCATTTTGCTTATATCATTGAATTCTGTGCCCTTGATAACGTAATTCAATGTATAAGCTTTTCAATTTTTGTCGGTGTCCACTTTTTTCTTTTTTCTTCCATAATAATTCTTATAATAATTTTTTTTTTTTTTTAATACTTACAGCTTTAATTCATATTAATTGACGGTGGTAGGTTTTGTTTAATTAATGGTGATATATATATATATATATATATATATATATATATATATATATCTATAAAAAATTAAAAATTGTAAAATAATATAAAAAAATTATTATAGGTTGGTTGGGTGGGTAGATGTTAGAGTACGGAGGAGGGTGGTGTTGTCTGGATAATACGCAATGGTTAATTATTTAAAAAAAAAATGGTGGCTTTTGTATTATTACTATATTTTTGTTACGTATTTTATATGGATGTTGATTTTATATTTTATATGTAATTGGAGAATTTCATTAATATTATAATTAGCTTAATTATTGATTAATCTAATTTACAATTATCTGTTACTAAATTTTAATTTACTAAGGACAATATCATATTAATTACTAATAGTATGCCATTCTTATAGTGAATAATATACATATAAGTATGTTTAATATAAATATAGTTATACTGTATGCATTAAAATTGGGTAATTAATTTTATTATTATTCCTCTATTCTTTTTAATATTTATTATCGGTTTAATGTTTTTGAATGTCCCACATTCATACTTTTTGGATTTTTATGGATGTCTGAAAATAATCCACACTCTATATTTGTGCTTTTTAAGTAATGGGAATTTAAGTATCATTTAACCTTCCACATGTTTTTTATTTCCTGTTCATTTTATAAATATCTTATATATATAATTGATTAAAAAATAATTTTTATATTATTTTTAATAATTATTTATATTAATTATTCCTGAATTTATTTTGTTTTATAGCATATAGCTATATGCTATATATTATCAAAGTTCTAGAATTATTTAAATTCTTAGTTTAGTTTAAATAAGTTAGCTAATAGAATATATTGTATGCTTTTAATTTTATTAATAATAGTTTTTAAATACATTGTGTGGTTTATATTAGGTTTATAATTCTCTATATATAAGGATATGTTTGGTTTTGCTGTTTAAACAGTTATTTACATTCAAATGCTTACAAATATTTATCTTGCAACAGTTGTTTAATAAAAGTAATACTAGATGGCAGCACCAAATTTGTCTCTTTAAGATAGCTCTAAAATTTCATTTTTCTAGCTCCATTTCAGTTATAATTTAATACACTAGGGGGTATTTTTAGCTAAATTTTGACGATATTGTTAAACAGTTATTAATTAATTTAATAGTGCATTTTAAATAATGTAATTACTATCTATTTATTTTATATTAGATTAAATGTGTTTAACTAGGTATTTCAAATTTTATTTCAAAATGTATTTACTGCATCCTTTGCTATCATTTACTGTGATTTCTTAACTGTTTTATTCACCTTAATCTTTATGATATTCTGGTAGCCATGTGCGCGTGGATTTTTGTAAAATACTGAAATATTAATCGGTATGGTGTTTATTATTTATATTTTATATCCTATAATTATTTAAATACGTTTTATTGATTCTTCCATTTCATGTTATTTGTTTCTATTCTGCTTTCATTTTTAATCAATTCACTTGATTTTAATGGTTGTTTGGGCACAGGGGAAAATAATTTTTAGCTTTAGCTTATTTTTCCCACAGAAAACAACCATTTTGCTTATATCATTGAATTCTGTGCCCTTGATAACGTAATTCAATGTATAAGCTTTTCAATTTTTGTCGGTGTCCACTTTTTTCTTCCATAATAATTCTTATAATATTTTTTTTTTTTTTTTTTTTTATACTTACAGCTTTAATTCATAATAATTGACGGTGGTAAGTTATGTTTAATTAATGGTTATATATATATATATATATATTGTCCCAAATTCATGTTCTTTAGCTAATTTATGGCTAATATGAAGATGAAACCACACATTTTATTTGTGGAACTTTTGGCATTTGGGACACGACGATTCTGTCTAAATTCTACAAATTTCCATTATTCCATTTTTGTTATTCAATTTCTTCTGTTTTTTACTATGTTTTTAGAATCTATGTTATGTGTGTTGAGGGGAACTGTATTTTTGTCAATTTGTTAGTGTAATTTTATTCATAATTTCACAGTTTTTCTTGGTGGCCGGTAATGTTTATTTAATAGTTATATACTATATTTAGAAATATCAAAATGCAAATGAGAAATGAGATATTTGAGAAGAACCTTACCATAGATTTAACATTTGCTCGCGAGTGTCTTTGCCTGACGAGACGGTAGCCTTAAGGAGTTCCAATATCTCATTCAGAATAACATATGACTGCTTTATTTTATTTATTTATTTTTATGGGAGCGTTTCATCGAAACAGGTACCTCCATTCCACTCACGTATCATGTATAACGATCAAAACTCAGTTTTCACCCACCAGAAACTACACGTTTGATGTTGATGCACTGCATTTAAAATTGTTTCCTTAAATTTTAAGAATTTGATAAAATCATATTAAATTTGAATTTTATGCTGTACAGAAACTTTAAATTTTATAGTCTTTAAAAAAGATTACAATAGTGTCATCGGATGTTAATTTTTTTGTCGTGATAACCATATTTTGATAATTATATTAAGGGGGTTTGGACACGTGTCAATGTTAAATTTGTCATATTGATGATCCTTTATATCTGGAGCTGTTCCAAGGAATCAGCTGAAAATTTCAAAGCTTATTTCCTGTATATTTTTACAGACATTAACATACAAATTTCTTGAAATTGGTTGTAATTATAATTTTATGATTTTTATTAATTTGAAAATTAAAAATCTTCTTTATAATTTTCATAGAAACTTATCTAGAAATGAGTTTTCCTTGATAATTTTCATAGAAACTTATCTAAAAATGCGTTTTCCTTGATATTGTGGAGAAAACCTACCACAAATTTTTTTTCTTAAAAATTATTGGTGTTCAAAAAACGGACCAGTGCGAGTCCTGAAACTGCTTAAAAAATTTAAAATTTCATTAAAAATAACAAAACTTCAAATTACAAAAAGCTTGTGTTAAACTACGTACATATGAGAGAAATACGTGTGTGAAAGATTGCAAAGGTGTATGTCGCGTTGTTTATGATATAAAAAGTCATTTAGGCAAAAAAAAAAAATAAATAAATAAAATGAGGTTTAACCCTTTATCTACTGAGTTATGAATTCATGAAAATTTTATCTTCTAAAGCATTTTTCGTGAATTGTCTAAACTACATTAGAAGATTTATATAACAATTTAATAAATTTTAGAAGGATTAATTAAATTTGAATTTATGGGGATTTCGTGCAATATTTATAACCCCACTCAAATCTTTTATTTTAAATATTTTTCTAAGTATTTTGTAGAATTAGGAAATGTATAAATAGAATATTCTTAAAGCAGAATTTTCTTTTAATAGAAATATAGAAATATTTCCAAATTGAAATATCCCCCCTCCCTCACCCCAATGCCAAGAATGCTGAAAAGATACAAAGGCAAAGAAATCGTTCTTTTAAAAATATTTTTGTTTTGCATAACCCATAATGCTTTTGGAACAAGATAATGTAATGCATCTATAACTCATTCTAAACTGTATTACAACTAATCGGTGTATTAGATGAATTTTATAACAAGTTATTTTAATGGTACTTATAAGTACCGTCAGTAGATAAAGGGTTAATATGTTATTATAAGGTGCACATCAATAAATTTAATGCATTCCACCACTCTATGAAGTGTCCGAACTCCCTTAAGTAATGTAATTTTTTGCTTAAATTTCCCCATAGCTTAACACAGGATTCCGAGGTCAACGGGATTCATTGAAACAACTCCTTAAATTCTGTTATTAATATGTACAATATTTTCCTCTTCAATATTCTGTCTTTTTATTTATATATTTATTTTATTCAATAATAGAATTGTTCATACGGATAAAAGGATTCTTAGTGAATATTCTAGGTGTACTTATCGTGGCATATATAACTTTAATGCTTTCCGAATGGACTGGGCTGTTTCCCAAGTGTGCCGTGTCATTTTTCAAATGATAGATCTTTTTTAAACAGCTTAAAAAAAAGTGCCTTATTTAAATTTTAGTTCACGGATAGCTCCAGACGAATTTTCAACTTCTATTTTCAACTTCTAAACTGTGAAATTTTTAGTATGATTCCAAATTCTTTGTAATCAAGTTATGTTTCTGAATTTCTATTCTTTAACCACATATACAGTGTTGAGTTTGTATGCATTGAGCGGTTAACGTACATTAAATAAGAAAACCATTCTTGTCAATTTCTAAATATTTTATATATAAATATATATATATATATAGCATTTTTTTATTATTATTACTTTTTGTTGAAGTTTTATGATTCAGCGTAAACATTAAAATAAATAATTTCAGTATTTGCAATTATTATCTTACATAACCTTCATAATTCACATTAAAACCTCTCTTTAGTACCTTATTTTCTGCTCCAAATTCTCTTATATATTTTTAACAAATGTATTTGTAATTCAGGGTTTTTAGAAAATATCTGCAGTGTAGAATTATATATATGATTTTACTAATTAGATATATGGACAAACTAATTTAAACTGTTTCTTTACATTAAAAAAAAAACAATGTATATATATATATTATATTTTGTGATTCTTTCTAATTTTAGTTCTTTATAATCTTTTTTTTTTTTTTTTTTTTTTTAAATGAAAATTTAGCTTGATAGATTTTCATTTACTACAGCCAGGGCCGGTCTTCTTTAAAGAGACTCGGGTGGACAAAAATAATTTTGAAGCCCGGCACTATTTCCCCCTTAAGATTTAAAAAAGAGGATCTTCAAAAGCCCCATTGATAAGCTCGGTTACAAGATGGGGACACGGCATGGATCAAACATTTTTCGGACCTCCTCACTTTTAAGTTCTTTTTAATTTCGTTCGCCAGACCGTATGAGCATGAGCTCAGGGTGCATTTCACCCACTGCGCTTTCCTCATGGACAAACCTGACATCAGCCGTTTTATGATTTAGGGATTAGTAATAATAACTATAATAATAAATTAGCAATCTGGATGTAAATAAATCTCCATCTACATACAGCCACCATTTATGTTCAGATATGCTATAAAGATGAATTTGCATGCATACATGTGCTATTTACTTTAACATACCTGTTTAAGAGCACTTTTTATACAAAATTTTAAAGCCATTACCGATTTATTTATTTATTTTTTAATAAAACAAGAATTAATTGTGTTGAGTAACATTGTATAACAATAAGTGATTTTTCATTACACAAATCAACCAACAATTTAGTAAAGTTTACTTTAGAAAGATTATAAAAGGAATTGCAAGGAAAATTAGATAGAAGGGAAAGACACATTCTATTATAGTTGTTAAAAAAGTAGTTAACCATAAAGCATAAAAACGGCTGTCGTTTTATTCTTTCTCTCAAATTTTGAAAAACGTTAATGTCGAAATTCTTATTATTACTAGCGAGTAGAGTATACAAACTGAGAATAAATTATTTTGCCTTTAAATTTAAAACATTGGAAAGGTTTGATTTATGCATACGCATAACAGAAATTACTTCGGCTCCCCAAATTGATAAATTTTTAAAATCTTATTTGGAAAAATAATATTTCATTTATTTTTCCATATAAGCAATAATTTGTAATATAAGCAATTATTTATGTATTAATATATTCAACAAATATTTTTGCATTATTTATTTGTGATCTCACGAGTTTGCTTTTCACACAACTATGAATTTGCAACTGTGTGTTGATTTATATTATTTATTTTTGAAATGAAATATGTATTAGTAAAAAGTTATTTAAAATGAAAAAATATTTTATTGTCATATAACACCCATAAAGTTACTTTTCTTAAATTTTTGACCGCGAAAATTAGGATATTTTTAATGTTTTAAAAATGCAAGGAATGTCATGTAATTATGTTATGTTACATGAATAGATTTTAAAATGTTTTTATAGAAAATAATCATTGTAAGTGCATTAATTTTAGGATTTTCAGTTTGATTTGAAAGGATTAATCGCTGGATATTTGCAATACAAAAAAAAAAAAAAAAAATCTGTAACAAGAGAATAGAAAAGAGTAGACTAAATAAAGCGGCATTGGCATCTTTAATCAAATTTATTCACCTGACACCACTTTTTTTTTTTTTTTTTTTTTTTCTTTAAGAAACACTTTCTCTTGTACTTAATAACATGTGCAAGAGAAATTTACAAAAAAAAAAAAAATACTTTTAAAATATAGTGGTGTGCATAGAATATAAAAATAGAATAATGCATTTAAAGTTATCGTCCGTTAACACTTTGGGGATGACCAACCAGTATACTTGCCACTTGAGGTGCTCAGAATCCTTCATTATTCCCACCAGTTATTTTTTATTGTAAATTTTACCTTATTTAACAGAGCATTTTCGCGATTCAATTACAGAAAAAATTCTCATTGAAAAACCGGTGGTAAAAGATTGAAATTTAAGCAAAGGGTTCCCATTGCGAAGGGGTTAGGGGTTAAATGTCATGTGTGGTGTCAAATTAAGAGAATATAGAAACAAATTTCAGTCTATGTATATACTGCTAATTCTACTATTGTTAAACAAAATAAAAAGAAAAGCAAGGCAGAAATTGCACAATGTTAGAAAGAATTTTATATTCAACGAGCAGTGTGTTGTCTTTTCTGGTTTATTTATATAACGATTTTCATAAATTTCATATACATGTCTTATTTTTCATTTTGCTACATTTTATTCACATGAAATTTAATTTTATTTACGAGTTATTAAACATTTAATTGGTTTCTTAACTGCAGAAATGCTGAACCTTCTACAGTTGAAAAATCTTTAAACAGTAAAAGAAGAGGTAGAGTTTTTCAAAAGACTTGGATAGACAAATTTCCATGGATTGAATATGAAAAGATCAAAGAACACGTTCTTTGTTCAACTTGCAAAGAATGCTCGGAAAAAAAGATTTTGTCTTCCAGTAAAAAAGAAGAAAATTTTATTTCTTTAGTATATAAAAATTGGAAACATGCGCTGAGAAACTTTCAAGCACATGAGAATTCTAACTGTCACCGAGAAGCAGTTTTGAAAATAAATTCACTTAATTCGGGAGTAAATGTATCAGCTTCCTTAGATGCAGGAAAAAAAGCTGATATGATCGTTTCAAGGGACGCCCTTAAAATTATTTTTACTAGCATTCAATATCATGCGCGCCAAGGTATTGCTTTGCGAGGGCACGATCCACAGCAATCAAATTTCTGGCAGCTATTGAAAACACAATCACAGGACTCCAGTACTATTGCTAGCTGGATTAAAAGGGATTCTAAATTCAAATGGTTATCTCCGGATATCCAAAACGAAATTTTGGAGATAATGTCGCATGCAGTATTGAGGACTATTACTGATAATATAAAAAATAACAATTATTTTTCAATAATTATGGACGAAACAGCCGATATCTCTGGAAAAGAACAAGTTAGTATTTGTTTTCGCCATGTATCTGCAAGTGATTTTTCTGTTAATGAGGATTTTGCAGGATTTTATGAGACGGACAATACCAGTGCAGAAGTGTTGTTTTTAATTTTAGATGACGCGCTTAAAAGATTCCAGTTATCATTTGAAAACTGCAGGGGGCAGTGCTATGATGGCGCAAGCAACGTTGCCGGCAAATTTTCTGGTGTACAAGAACAAGTAAAACAGCGACAACCGTCTGCAGAATTTGTTCATTGTTCTGCTCACTGTTTAAATTTAACAGTGCAAGATGCCATGAATAATATCTCAAATACGCGTGATTGTTTTAACATTGTTAAAGAAATGATCAATTTCATAAAAGTATCTCCAAAGCGTCTTGCAACTTTTCAAAATTTGCAGTCACCAGACATGGGCAATTTACGTCCCCTGTGCCCCACAAGGTGGTTGATGCGTGCCAGCAGTGTCAAGAGTATTTTAAATAATTATGAGTCCTTGATGGAATTTTTTGAAAATCTAAGTTCCTTTTCTGTATCAAGATATGACGTAGCTACTAAATGTAGTGGCTTTCTTCGAAATTTGATCTCTTTCGATTTTTCTTTGTGCTAAGCAACATCTCTCTATTCTAAAAAAAAGTAACTACCACTGTCACCACCGCCGGTTTTGCATATTTTGTGACCGGAGGTCTTTCTTCGTTAATATTAAGAAAAATAATGCATACAAAAATATAAAAATCGGTAGTATTATAGAAAAATATTTGATAAACACGCTGATGCAGACAGTTTTCAAATCGAAGAATTATTTTAAGAGATATTTTATGCCAAAGTTGGACAAAATCGTTCCATTAAAAAAGTTTTATAGGAGCAAAAACTGTACATAGGAATTTAATCATTTTTAGATCATTTTATGCGTCAGAATTTCCCGGTGTGCAGATTGCAGTTAGTCTTTTAATTTGAATAATTTTTCGAGGTTTTATTTCTATTTTAAATTCAAATTTTCAGCATTTCGAGAGATATTTTTTACAAATTTTAGAAAATTGTATTAATTTAAACTGTTGCCAATTGTATAAACAGCGCAAACAGTAATGTTTGCTTCAAATTGAAAATTTATTTTACACGTTGTGACAGCATTTCTGTCCCATACCTTTTTTTAATTCAAAATTTAATTTAAAACATAACTTTCTTACTTTTAGATCATATTATCCTCTTCCCCCCCCCCCTCTTTCCTATAACGAAATATGTGATTAAATTCATTTCTCAAAACCATCCAGAGTTTGTTAAAGTGATTTCTTTCATCTGTCTAAAATAATCTTTAATTCAAAGCGCTCAAATAATCATTTCCTTTTTTCTTTTCTTATTTTAATCTGTAAATACCCGTTACCGCTGCATGTGCAATGAAATAAATGAGAATTAAATAGCACAGCTGCTAGTCTCATTTCATTTTCTTGCATTGGATTTTTTTTCCCCCGCCGCAGTGATAAGAAATTTTTATCGCTACTAATACGTGAACCTTGAATATATATATTAACAGTAAAAAGCAAAAATGAACAGATCTTATGGGAAGCATGTATTTATCGTGCTTTGTGGTCGAGCTAAAAGCCAGATGCCTGTGATTTCCAGAATTTTTCTCAGGCAGCGGTCTTCTTTGTAAGATCTGTTGTATAAACAAGTTTCGCTTTTCTGACACATTTCTCATCCTATTTAGAAGCGCTTACTTGCAATCCACATTTTTGTGGTAATGTTTATCGCCAAAAGCCTTTGTACACTTTCGCGCGGTCACCAAAAGTTGTAAATTGGCGATGCTGTGCCACGCCAAGATTTCTTGATTTCGTGCAAAAAAACTTCACTTCTGTTTCAGCTCTCGAGATGTAAAGTTGTCTAATAAGAAAAGGCGCTTCTGCGTCCCATGTATTGTGGGGTCTCTCTCTCTCCCATTTTGGCTCCTGAACCAGCTTTCTTTTATAAGATTTTTAATAAAGAAATAGTTCCTGTAATATGGTTGGAGTTTTTGCATTTAAACGAACCATCCCACAGAACGCTATTACACAAATTTGGTTCATTTGCCGGACTTTCTCCAACCAAAAAAAAAAAAAAAAAAAGGAATGAATATTTATTTGAGAGAGAGAACCCCCCATCCCCCAACCTTTAAAATATTTTTTTATGCTGCACTTTCGACGTAGTACTCCTGCATCTTAAAAGTACAATTTTATTCGTGAGGTTTCCTGCCAATTTCCTGATGCTTCGTAAAACACCAGAACATGCTGTAACATCTATGTGCCGGAGCGGTACTGCTAGATTGCTTCGAAATTGTCTTTCAATTCTAAGCGAAGACTGGATTAACTCTACACTCTGTGGTGCTTCTACAATGGTGATTTAGGAATAAATGAGAGAGTTATGTTGTGACTCATCTACTCCGTTGCCCCACCAAGTTTTTTTTCTCCTCGCTTCACCTGCTGGATCTACAAATGTGAAATATGTTAAATTTTTTTTATGGTGTTTCCCTACAAAATAAGTTTTGCCTTCATTCCAATACTAAGGTGTTTGTTTGGTGATCCATAGTTAAAGAAAATAGAGCTAATATAACCGCATAGTTTACGGAAAGCCAATAATCTACTGGTGTATCTTGGTATAATATGTGCTGCATTATGCATCTGTGTTGGAAGTCAAAAGAAAAATTATTTCAGTTACGAAATAGTTCGTGAAACTTTTGCCATATGTGCGTTTTTTTTTATGACTACATCTCTAATTTGGATTCTTCATTCCCAGATTGTTTGTTTTGTGCATCTTATCATCTTCAGCAGGCAATCTAAAAAAAAAAAAAAAAAGAAGATAGCGTTCAACAGGCTCATTCATGTTGTGCAATTCGTTTTCGTGTCATATCTAGGTATCCCAAATTAGGATACCCCAATAGTGATAGAATTGGATGACGTTTAACATGCACAATATTGTTTCTCATATTGCCTATAGATACTTAATTGATATAGTGATTAATATTTTATCTTTCAGTTCTGTTTCTTTTCATGCTATGATAAATGTTTCTTTAGTTATACTTGCTGTTTAAAAAAAAAAAAAAAAAAAAAAAAAAAAAAAAAAAAAATTCGTTACTTCATGCAGTTCATATTTGTTTTTATTACTGCCTTATATAATATGTGACATCCGGAAGAGAGAAGATATCAGCATAAAAAAAAAGAAAAAAAATTATTGTATTTTAAACCGTTAAACTTGCAGCTATATTTCTAGGCTGCTCTTTGCATGTTAGTGTTTAAAAGGTAAGTGCTATTTAAGTTCAGTTATTTTATGAATGTTTAAATATACTTTATTTTCATGCATGACAAGGATTTTCTGGGTTTAACATTTATCGTGAAAGATATTGCGCTTGCATTCCTTGTCGCTATTGCACAAACAATAGCCTTTTAAAATTTATCTAATTTATCTGTGCACATTTTGTTGTTTTTAATTATAGTTATGAATGACATATTTTTAACGAAAGGTGTGTTTATTTTTAATTTAATTTCTATTTTGATTGAAAAGAGATGTATTTGTATTTATCTCTGTTATGAATATTTAATATGTTAGGTAATATTTCATCTGCTTTTAAAAATATAAGTTGTTACTTACAGATCGGCAGTTGAGGTGTAAAGTAAAATTTATGAATAATTGGGATGCATTTCTAAGGGGATAAAAAAAAGGGTAGCAATTTTTTTTAAGTTTGTTGCATTTGATTCACATTAGAAACTTCCTGAGTATCTTGCATTGACACATTGACGCACTTCAGAGATAATATATTCCTTTTATTTTATCTCTAGGCCTTGAAGTTGCTTCTCTGTTGTTTTATCATTTGTTGCACATAAATACGCTGGCTCGTATGCTGTCTGTTAACAGTATGATTTAAATAATATGTTGTGTCATATTGCAACTTATTCAGTATAGTGTCTGTTATGAGTCGTTTTCTGGGGATTTTTAAATGTTTTTTTATTGTTAGTTAAGATGTTGTCATTCAGCCTTTCTTAAAGATTGTGATAAAAAAGTCTATAGATATATTTATCTTAGATTGTAAATGTCTTACTTTTAAATACCTTTTTACACTAGTGGATCTGGGACACACTTTTGAAATTTCTTTTTAGAGTTAATATATATATATTTTTTTTTCTATGCAGAAAGTTTTATGTTTTATGACTTTATTAATTTTTTTTTTTTGCACTGATTAAGAGTAATGTGAAATATGTTGGATTTGCATAGTCGTGGCAATTTAAAATAAGTATAGAGGAGGTGAGCATAACATTTTTTTTCTCAGATGTGGGCACTTGATTAGAAATTTACATACAGTTGGCGTAATCATAAGTTAAAAAAAATATTAGATTATTTATCTTTCACATTAATATTTTCTTGGAGTGTGAACTTTGGCAAAATATTTAGTAAGCTTAGATTAGTTTATCCTGGCATACATTTTATTTAGGCATATTATATAGCTCGAGTCATCATGTCATGGTTACAAAAATATTTTTTTCCCTTTTGGCTCTTGGTTGCTTTTGCAAAATACATAAGATGTACAACATAGGTTTGACGTATAGTTTTAAACAGTTAGTTTTTTGTATGTTTCTCAATGACATGCATTCACATTAATACATTTTTTTTTTGGTTTTTTTTGGTGTGTAAGTTTGATTGCTTGTACTTCTGTCATGGTTTATGTGGGATACTTCAGTCATTGCGCTATTTTCCATGGGATAGCAAAATGTCTGAGGTGTGTATTTCGATCTATGGTTAAGCAAGTTGGCCGCTAGCTTAATCAGGGATCGGATATGTTTCCCAACATGATTGATGGAGCTACACTAATATTAATTTTACAATTGGAGTAGTGTTTACATTTTAAAAATTATTTTTAGATTGCCAAAATTTCGCCTGTAATTGTTTTCCTAATGCTGATGATGGATAACACCTTTACACTAATTTACACTTTATTTCTAACTTGCTATGGGCAGATAGCATTGTTGGGTATTAATCACACATGTTTTTTTCCCCCTCTCATGCACAGGGTTTGGGATGTCATGTTTGGCCTAGTACTTCACACACACACACACATTGACTCGTTCAGTTGTGCTGAATTTTGTTATATTTCAATTAATACTCCCCATGGTTAAGGTCATTCATTACCGTCTGTGCATGTATAGGTTTCTTTTAGCATCATTTGTGTTTAGCTTTAAGACTGCATTTTTTTTTTTTTTTCTCACTGCATTCACAACTTCGTAGTTGTTTTTAGATAGACTTTCTTTTAATGTCAAGTTTTTTTTTTTGGTTCGTGTGTTTAAAAGTTTTGCAGAAATTATAACATAATGTAACTATTGTACATTGTTTACACAGTCATCTTAAAGTTTTTTTCAAGGGATAATTAACCGGGTGTACAGTTTTACACATGCAGCTAATGTACTGTTTGACTTCATTGTTTACGCACGGCTGGTGACTCGTTGCTATTTTAGTTATAACATAAGGTATTTTTTTTTTATTATAACTGACATGATATTTGATATCGGTAAGTGTTTTTCTTATAAGAGGTAGTCACATGCATAATGTGAGCTGTTAGGTACACTTTATTTTTAAAGGGCTATTCACATATACTCATTAAACTAAATCTTTGGCATTTTTTTTTCTTCAGATTTAAAATTTTTTAATTTGTGAGTTCAAGTCTCACAGTTGTCTTGTGACGGATACATACATGCATACCACATAAGGTACATTGCTTGTTATTTTTGGCTATCAAAATTTTTTTTATTTTTCTTTTCCCTTTCATTCTTTTCTTGGAACATGTTTGCCTTACATAACTTCTACAATTTTTAGCATTGAGTTATACATTTTATGCACGCTTCCGTTAACTTAAGACCGCAATGACTTTGGCAGATGCAGTTTTATTTTCTTTTTAACCCTTAGTGAACCACTTATTCAACAATTGTCTTTCACATGTAGTTCATGTGTTGGATATTTGTTTGTGTTACACAACAGTTGTTTTTTTAATACATTTTGGTGCATTCTTATACATACATTACACTAGTTCATGTGTTGATTTACATATTTTGTTCATTTGCTTTCACACATTGTACTTTGCTAGCGATTTATTCGGCAGTATTTCTTTTTGTGTTTTTTTTCTTACAAGTAGTTCATTGAGTTGTACACACTGGCTGGTTTAGAGTTTAACCAGAGTTTTCACACACATTACAAGTAGTTCATTTGTTTTATTAACCCGTATTCATTGCATTTTGATGATAACTCATTAATTATGTAATTGAATCTCACTCGTTGTAAGTGTCTTGGGTTATTACACATATACTGTCTATTTATTTTGTTGGCAATTACATTACAATTTTACTTCATTGAGACATTAATACATATAGTTCATGTGATATTATACAATTTGTTCATGTGTTTACTTACACATTGTGTATGCTTGCGTACACTTTTGTTCATGTGTTGCATTACAAGTAGTTCATGAGTTTGGGAGTTTCCCCCCCCCTCCCTCCACACACATACAGTTTCTCCTTTTACTTTCATATCTTTTAAATTTTACACCATGTTTCAATATTAAAATACTTCTTTTTAACAGTTTTTTTTTGTGTTTGCATAATGTCAGAACATATCAATGGCATCATCACTTTGTATCTATACAAAGATTTTAATGTTTCTAGGAGTTATCCGTCACATGACATATTAAACTACACATACATTTCGAAGTTGTTAATTTTAACAGGTAACATTTTTTTACACTTTCATTAGATACTTCTTACTTGGAGGTGGCAGATCGAGTAAGATATCTTGTTTCACTATACAAAATTGTATGCAATTTATTATTAATTTTTTATAAGTTTGCCAGGGGTTAAATTTTGATCAATACACGGAATGTCAGGATGGCAGTGTAAAAATTCATAAAATGCTAAATTATAACATACTGTGATTTTTTTGGAAACCGGGGACTTAGTTAAATTGCAGGAATCTAAAAAAAACTACCCCTTATTATTTAGGGCAGAAGCCATAAGCTGATGCCACTAGAAATCACAATATTCCAATATTTAGGGCTACACTTGTTTGAGCGCGTGCAGCTTGCACAATTTTTGTCTCTGGTAGTCCTGAGCGTTATGCACAAATTTTTGTAAGTTTCTTATGCCAGTAATGAAGCAACCTAAGATAATACAAATAAGCTTCAATTTTATGAAAGAATTCATCTTTCCTTAAAGTAACAATTTTTTTTTACTGGTGAGTTTTTGTCCTTTGTTTTTATTTGCTTGCATTTATTTAATATTATGATCTCATATAAGATCAAATTTTGGAGAAGTCGTAAATACAGTAAATGCTTCTCTATATGAATACATACATGACTAAAATGCTGGTACCAGCGTCACAATACAATGCCACAAAGAAAAAAAATTAAATATAGGATCCTGTGTTATCAACTAATGTGGCCATTTTATTTTGTGGAATATTTAATTTAAAAAAAAAGATTATTTTGAATATTATGAGCGCTCAGTCATGGACATAACACAATTCTTGTGAATTGTTTTGAAAGCAAGCAAATATTTTTTTTTCTACTTACTTATAGTTGTATAAAATATTTTACAGGAGCTAAAGGGTAATAGTTTCACAGACAAGTTAAAATAGATTTCTTGGTAGATATCAACTTAAATAGTTAATTTTACTTATTTTGTCTTGGTGCATATTCTGTAAGTGCGAAAGTGGACAAAGGGTTTTAGGTACATATAAAGCTGCAACGTACACGTTTCAGCTTTCTTCTGTTGTGGGGGTGAGTTATGTGACAGCGTTTCTGTCCCATACCTTTTTTTAATTCAAAATTTAATTTAAAACATAACTTTCTTACTTTTAGATCATATTATCCTCCCCCCCCCCTCTTTCCTATAACGAAATATGTGATTAAATTCATTTCTCAAAACCATCCAGAGTTTGTTAAAGTGATTTCTTTCATCTGTCTAAAATAATCTTTAATTCAAAGCGCTCAAATAATCATTTCCTTTTTTCTTTTCTTATTTTAATCTGTAACTACCCGTTACCACAGCGTGTGCAATGAAATAAATGAGAATTAAATAGCACAGCTGCTAGTCTCATTTCATTTTCTTGCATTGGATTTTTTTCCCCCGCCGCAGTGATAAGAAATTTTTATCGCTACTAATACGTGAACCTTGAATATATATATTAACAGTAAAAAGTAAAAATGAACAGATCTTATGGGAAGCATGTATTTATCGTGCTTTGTGGTCGAGCTAAAAGCCAGATGCCTGTGATTTCCAGAATTTTTCTCAGGCAGCGGTCTTCTTTGTAAGATCTGTTGTATAAACAAGTTTCGCTTTTCTGACGTATTTCTCATCCTATTTAGAAGTGCTTACTTGCAATCCACATTTTTGCGGTAATGTTTATCGCCAAAAGCCTTTGTACACTTTCGCACGGTCACCAAAAGTTGTAAATTGGCGATGCTGTGCCACGCCAAGATTTCTTGATTTCGTGCAAAAAAACTTCACTTCTGTTTCAGCTCTCGAGATGTAAAGTTGTCTAATAAGAAAAGGCGCTTCGGCGTCCCATGTATTGTGGGGTCTCTCTCTCTCCCATTTTGGCTCCTGAACCAGCTTTCTTTTATAAGATTTTTAATAAAGAAATAGTTCCTGTAATATGGTTGGAGTTTTTGCATTTAAACGAACCATCCCACTGAACACTATTACACACGTGACTATTATAAACAAAAAATATAAAAAGCAGGAACTCATTGAAAATTACGTCATAAAAACTATAGTTACACGTGAATTTTAAATGAGAAAGAATATTGTAAAATAATAAATTCAGTAACATGCGTTAGAAGTCCTAAATAGGAGAATTTACGTCATATTACACTTATTACGTAAAATGAACAGAAAATAATATTGCAAAACAGTTTTAATTTAAAAATTGCGCGAGACATTTGCTTGACATTTTAAGAAGATCATAATATTTCATTTCTAACAAAAGTATTTTGACGTGAATATTAAAAAGAGAAAGAAAAATTTGGTGAAAATTACGTCAGATTATAATTGTCAGATTCAAATTATAATTCAATCTTCCGAAATCTTTTTAAAGGCGATAAAATTAGCGTGCTGTTAGAGTCTGCGGTGTCTGAACGGGGGTTGATGAGCGTAGCTCGTAGGGGGCAGAGCCCCCTAGTTATAAAAATATTAGGGCCAGTTGAGGAGGTACAAAAAACATTGCAATTGCCCAACATCTCACTGAGAAATATCCAAAGTCAAATTGATATTTTAAAAGACCTTTTGACAATTTATCGTCAAGATGAAAAATTTTCTGTATTTTGGAACGAAATTGTCTCTAAAAGCAAAGAATTTGATTTAGAAGAACCAATATTGCCTAAAATCCGAAGAAATCCTAAGCGTATTGACGGAGGAAGTGATCCCCATATCTACGAAAAACCTGAAGACTACTATCGCAGGAAGTTTTTTGAAATACTAGACAGTGTTCAAAATTCTTTAAATGAACGATATAATAAATGCAATACTTTTTCTAAATTGAAAAACATTGAAGAATTATTGGTAAGCTCTTTAAATTCTCAATCAGCTTTAACATCTGAAAAATTAAAGAATGTTCTTGGTGAGAATTTGGTGGCTGATTTTGATATAGAGAGATTACAATCGCACATTATGATGCTGTCAGATGTGTGCAAGACAAGAGAAAAAAGTTTTGAAAGTCTTTCTGATCTGAAACACTTTTTCCAGACTGATAAGAATATTGCTACAACATTTCTGGAAATAACCAAATTGATCCAAATTTGTTATGTAATTCCTGTAACCACTTGCACAGCTGAACAAAGTTTTAGCATGCTTCGTCGACTGAAAAACTTTTTAAGATCGACTATGACTCAGCAAAGACTAAACCATGTTCCTATTTTAAATACATACCAAGAAAAAGTTGATGTATTGAATATAGAAGAACTCGTAAATGCATTTATAGTTAGGTCACCTCAGAGACGAAATACTTTTGCAAACTTTTAATTAGATTATTTGAAATATGTATACATACTTTCCTTCTCATCTATTATTTTGTGAATTTTGTAAATTTAAATCTTTACGAAAATTGTGCATCCACAACTTCTTCACTTATAAATGTCTGACAAATGCCTACACTTCCAATGTCCATATTTTATTAACATCATCATTCATACTATCTTAAATAATTGATTATTCATAGAATTTTCAGTTTCGTATATGTATGGCTATATATCTGAATAGTATATTTTACCAATTTTATAGTGGAATTTCATACATAATTTCAATATAGTGTCTTAAATAGATTGAAACGCGTTTCATTTTTTTTACCTGTTAGAGATACGCAAACAATATAATTTGCAAAAATATTCAAAATAAAATAGGAATCAAGGTTATGTTTATTAAATAGTCCTGCCATTAATTTTCCAAAAGTTACACTTTTTAAATTTTCATATGGTTCCTCAGTCCTACAAGTTATATAATTAAAAAAAATTTCTTCATGCTTTGACAAGTAAAACAGAGTTTTATTCTTGTACGACCAAAACTTTCGGTCGTAAAAGAATAGATTCTTTACTGTGATAATATATCTTATAAGACCAAAAGTCGTATAAAAAATTATTATTATTTTTAAATCAATGGCAGTTATTTTTTCTGCAACATAATCCTTGATCCTACATTATTTTGAACAATTTTGCAATTTGCAATACCCACATTTTCCAGTAGTTAAAAATTTAAAGCACGTTTCAATCTTTTTTGAACACCCTGTGTGTATATACCTATATATATGTATATATATATATTTGTGTGTGTATATATTTAATTATTTTTAATAATGTAGATAAACTATTGTAAAAAGCTTCATATTCTAGTAATATTATATTAAAAAATATTTAATCTGGAAAAGCTATTATTGCTTATTGAATGTAAAATTAGACTACTGCTAAATATATCAAATGCTTTCTTTTGATTATCTAAATGAATAAAATATATATGCATTGATCATAAATGTCCAGGTCCAGAGTATAGAACTTCCTAGTTAGAATATTTCCTTTTCAAGGAAATTTATATTAGAAATTTTTATAATAAAATGAAATCAATATTTAATACTGTAGAACGAAAATTTTAAGAAATTGGAAAAACTGCAACTTGTTTTGAATTAATCTCTCTTTTCTCGGTACAAACAGAAGCAAAACACTTGTTATTATACAGGGTGTCCGGTCTCAACGGTGTCCAATGGCTAATTCCTAAACCGTTAGTCATAGACATATAGTTCCAATTACAAAAATGTTTTAAATCAGGTAAATAAATATTTTAAAAGCGATTTGGGTCAATAAAAACATTTCTTAAAAAATTACGAAATTTAAATTTTTATACAGTCCCCCGGTCCTATAAGTTATATTTAGTGAAATTTTCCTTTTACACTGACAAGTAATACAAAAAAAGTCCCCTTATTCTACGATTAAAATTGACCGAGTAATAGCTGTTTAAAGTTGGAGCATATTTTTTGCTGCAAATTGGGGGTCATTCACAAATTTAGTCGAAATATAATTTCGTCAGATATAAAAAATGTTTGGGAGTAAAATTAACATTGCAAAATAAATTTGAAATCTTTAATCATTCTGGCATATTAATGGAAAATATACAATTTGTAATAAACATTTAAGAAGAAAGAAAAAACAGAATTTTTGTTAAATAAAATGATTCTAAATTAACAGCCTCAATTCTTTACAAAATGATACGTATTTTAAAATATTATTAGATTGCACAAGCCTGCAAAAGTTGGGTTATGTCATGTTTTTTAGCTTTTGATAATTGATTCTTATATATTCTGTACCGCTGAATCCGAAATTGACCTTCTTTTTTAACTATCATATCAGGATTTTTCGCAAACTGCAAATTTCAAAGTTAAGAAGTTCAATGTTAAAATTGAATTTCCTCCCCCATCTCATTGGACCACTCAGCTGTTTAGCTGTAAGAATCCCAGGATAAACAAAAATATCGAATAAATTTTTTAATAAAATAAAATAAAATAAAAAATGTTTTACATATGTTTTATAGTATGAGATTTTCGCTATATTTTAACTTACACATTTGCAATTTGCAAAAAAATTCTAACGTAATGGTTAAAAATGAAGGTCATTTTCAGATTCAGTGCTAAAAAGTGCGTAAAAATCAATTATCAAAAGTTAAGAAACACAACCATCTCCTCTACTTTATAGTATTCGATTTTTGTTATTCTTTAAATTTGAAAATTTATGATTTGCAAAATATCCTGACAGGATGGTTAAAAATTAAGGTAATTTTCGGATTCAGTGCTAAAAAATACTTAAAAGTTAAAAAACCCAACAATCGCAGTCTTGTATTATCTAATCTAAAACTTTTTCTTAAAATCCTTGGCAGAAATCTATCTGAAATTTTTTGTGTTATCCTGTAAAATGAGTATAAATGGTAACCACCGAAAATCTTAATAATATTAGATTGTTATCGGATTTGCACCAGTATGTAAAATGCAATCTCGATCGGATATTTAAAAGTGGGTTAAAGTTCGAGTACAAATTTTGAACTGGAAAAACATACATACGATTGTTGAAGTAACATAAAAACTTATAATAAAACATAATTTTTGTTAAAAGAAATCATAAGAGAAACAGTCTCAAATCCTGACAAAATAAAACATATGTTATTTTAGCCAATTTGAGACTTAATCATAATACTTGTAGGATTTTTTTTCAAAGCGCAGATACACATGAAGTAAGATCTTCGAATACTTTAAACACTTGGTATATGATCCCTCAAAGCCAAGCCGAACTCATTTGTTTTCAGAGTAGAAAAGTGGCATAAGTCATGCATTTTTAAAGTTTCATAACTCGCTCAATTTTAGCGTTATATGAATGGGACTTTTTTTGTCTTACTTGTCAGTGTAATAGGAAAAAATTACTAAATATAACTTATAGGACCGGGAGACCGTATAAAAATTTAAATTTCGTAATTTTTTAAGAAATGTTTTTATTGACCCAAATCGCTTTTAAAATGTTTCTTTACCTGATTTTAAACATTTTTGTAATTGGAACTATATGTCTATAACTAACGGTTTAGGAATTAGCCATTGGACACCGTTGAGACCGGACACCGTGTATAGTGATAGCACGCCCAGGCCCTGATTAATGGTGGGGAAAAGTTCCACCAGCGAAAACGAAAAGAAATTTTATCCTTACTTTCGACACACATTCTGCATAAATAAACCGACAATTTCTATTTAAATTTATTAAGGAATGTTTGCCCCACTGGTAATCAGGTCTTGAGCACATCATTTTGCTTACTTTCCCCTTTGTGGTTTATTTAAGAAGTTTCTTTCATCATATTGCATTATTCATCAATATTTATAATACTTACTTGCAAGCTATTATTTATTTGCAAAAAGCGAAAATTTCATAAATTATCGAAGAACAGGAGGCTTATTTTTTTGCCCCCCCCCCCCCCCCCAAACAATGATAGTTTAAGGACCTTTCTTAAAGCATTTTAAGCATGACTACAAAATATTTAAAATCTAGCTCTGCGATACTAGATACTGGTCTAGTTACTTAGACAAAAAAAAATCTGTTAAATGGTAACGTTATACCTAAGGTTATGAATGATAAGGTTTATTCATTCAAATTTTTACATTGTCTGACAATTTTATATTTATATAGCATATTCAGGTTCAATATTTTAAAATAATGCACTCTATTTAAAAACACTGCCTAAAAACAATATTTAATATATAATAGATCTTTATTTATATTCAAAACACAAACGCACGCATATTTATTTTTTGAGCTGAGCCCATTGACGTAGCCAGGATTTCTTTTCAGAGAGGAAAGGGGGTGTCCAGAATTGTTCTGCATGATATATATATATATATATATATAAAACCGTTATATAATATTACAATTCATCATATGTGTATATATATAGTGAAACCTACTAAAACGAAATTAGAAAGTGAAAAATTTTGTTTGATGGGTTTCTGTCTTAGCTATTGCAATTGCACGGTACTTTTTTCAACAGGACGGTACAACGGTACTTTTTTCAACAGGTATTTTTCCGATTAAGATAGGTTCTGTTTTCAGATTTTGCCGTACTTACATATATCAATATATATTTATGTTATATGTACATTAAAACCTGCCAAAACAGAATCTGTCTATAACAAATCCTTGTTTTAAATCGAAAACTTTCATGCTCCGACGGAAGGATTACCATACAATCATACCTACTAAAGTCTGCAGAAACCTGACAAACATATTTTTTCGGTCCTTTGCACTTGCTTTTTCACAGATTTCACTGTATAAATATTTAACCCGTGTAAACGGAAGCAGTCTATAAAAGAATCCTGTCTCAATCGGAAACATTCCATAATCATAAAGAAATTAATATCTTGAAAGTTTACCTGCTAAAGTGGAAACCTGTCTAAAACGGAACTCCCTGATTCCTTGCAATTTCTTCTTACTGGTTTTTGTAACCATGATGAAATAATTAGTTTGATGTTCTGGGGGGACTGGGTGTCGCAAATCCCCCCCCCCCCCCTGGCTACGCCGCTGACTGAGCCCCTCCAATAATTTTGAAAACTCTACGCCTATGGTCATACATGAATCCTATCTGTTCCATTTTACTGTCCCAAAGGTCAGAGATAACGTCAAAGAAGAAGACTGAGCTAATTTCTAAAAGAGGAGAAAGATTGCATCATATTTATGTGACAAAATATCTTGTACAATGCATTATCACTCGCACTAACCTCAAAACCCTTCATTCCTACCATATACACAAAATTATCTTGGATCGACAAAACCTCCTCAGATCATTTTGCATGGTGTCTCTTGTTGCCAGACTCACTCAGATCTAGGGCAATGACCCTGCTCACATTACTCCCCCTCTGTTTTTGAGAAAAACTGCTTGTTCCATCTCATTTCTAAATGCCTTTCGCAAATGCACTTATTTCTTATTTAGGTAAACTTTTAAAAAACTATAAATAATTAAACAATAGAATTATTTAAAAAAATATTTTGTTATTAAAGTTAATTATTCTTCTTCTTATTATTTATATTACTAATTTTAATTCCCTGTTTATTTATGAATTTTTTCTGATCCTAACACAGCTGTAACAATAGTTCAGATTTAAAATATTCATTAAAAAATAATAGTGTCATATTCGGAGTGCAGTTTGCATCATAAGATTTTGTGTCCGAGTTTTTGTGGTAAGCAAAAGCAAAAGAAAAAATTCAATGTTTCATTTAACTATTTTTGCCAAAAATATTCCAAATATTTGACAAGTCTTATGAACCAGGGTGTCAACAATTTAAATCAGTTGATTAAAATCAGCGATTTAAATCATGATTTTAATCAAGTGATTTAAAAAAAAATCATTGATTAAAATCAAAAATTTTCTAAATGTTTAAAATGACATAAGAGTATTCAAATCTAAGATGAACATAATTTGGGAAGTTTCTACAGGTATTGTGACTTATGAATACACAAAACAAAGTTTTAAATAATTGTTTCGAAGCGTAATTCCTGAGTATTGTGAAAAATTTAAGTACCAATAAGTTTATAAAAAGCATGGTTTTTATCTAACAAACATAAAAAGCATTTAATTTAAAAATGATATTTAAATCTAATATAACTTACCGTGTCATAACTTCCTTTTAATAATCAAGTTATTCATTCTTTTATATACAACAAACAAAGCAATAGAGTGTCAATGATTTTAATCAATTGATTTAAATCAGATGATAAAATCACATATTTTCTGATTTTATAAAATAGTGTGAAAAAGCATTATAATCAGTAATGAAAATTATCACTAAATCACTCGTAAAAAATTTAATATTTGTTATTGTTAATTATAACAATATTAAATTGCATAAAAAGAAGTATTATGCATTTAAAAAACATCTAATTGTTAAATAACTTCAAACCATTATAATATTTAGTAACTATTCAAATATTTTATTGTTGTGGGGGAAAAACCTGATTTAAATTTCAAAAATACAATTTTTGTAATCTATAAATTATGTGTGAGTTTGCTGTATACATTGCTACAATTTTTGATCAATTTGATATACATGCACTTTAGAACCTGTGTAAAATTACTGGCTGCTTTATGAATTTATCAAACTATTATTTATCACCTTTTTTCAAACACTTTTTCAATTATGTAGATTGTGTTCTTAATTAAACAGTTAATTGTTTAATAATTACAAAATTTAATCTGTATCATCAATTTAAAATTAAATGCAATTTATCAATAACTTTAAAATGCAAGCAGTATTTAATATTGGTTTACATAATTATTACAATATGTTAATGCACATAATGTTGTATGTTACTAAAGAAATTTTTAATTTGCAGTTTTTTGTAATTTTTATAATTACATAATTAAAAATTTATTAATTAAAGCAGAAAAACATAGATTATGTTAGTAAGTGGAGGATTATTCATTTTTGAAATGCTTAATTCTTGGTAGATGTTTAATATTTTAACACGGGGAAAAAAATCAAAAAAATCCAATTTAAATAAAAAAAATCAGATTTTTTTTATTTTTTTTAAAAAGTCATGATTTTTTTACACCCTGTATAAACCGTAACTCTGATCCGCTAATATCAATTTTTTGTTTAAGAACTTTTGAGCATGAACCGATTTATGTGACATCCTGTATATACATATGTATATTTATACTTACATGTGCCTGGTGTTTCACATATGTATGCTTCAGATTCTGGGACCAAGTGGCAAAATACCCTTTCTGTTTGCAAGAGTTCAACCATATCATCTTTCAAATCATCATTTTTTTAAAGGTAAAATCAAACAGCAATATCTTTAGTGGGAGTTTCAAACACCCATTCTACTTTACTGTTTGCTTCTTTCACTTAGATTTCAATAAGTCTGCAATCTTGATGAGGAACTTTAATACTTAACACACCTTCTTGATCAACAAGAGACTGCATGTTTTTTTTTTGTTTTTTTTTTATGACATAGCACTCAGTCAGAACAAATCCACCGTAGTTTATCTACAAGACAATATAATAAATTAGCAAAGTGACAAGGCAATTGCACAAGAAATTTCTTCAATTCCTTTCATTATAAACATATGGTTCATGAGCAAATTAGTTTAACGCAGGGAAGAGTCATGCAAGTTTTACTTTTGGCACTATTATTTAATAGTAATTCCGCCTTATCACTGAATGTGTAGCTGTCATCTGCAATTAAATAATGTGAAAGTTACTACCTAGAAATACTGATGACTAATGCACTCTGGGTGTGTCATACCATCATTCCAAGGTTAACTTTTTCATATAATAAAAACAATTATTAATGTGTATACCAAGCAGGAGGATCATCCTGCACTAAGCTAAAAAAAAATTAAGTGCAGCAAACGAGCAAGTGCCAATAATACAACATTGGGCCATCTACTGCTTAATGTACTCATCTTCTCCATGTTAACTGGGCCGAAAGTTTGTTAGTACAAAATATTAAATATCGAAAAGAACCAAGCATTGTACATAAATTAAACAAGAAATGGAAGAATCCTAACAGTGAATACTTTAATTTGAGACCAAGCGGAAGTGATGTGCAATAATTAATTATCAGGGCCATAAAGTATGAGAAAATCCTTGAAGCCTGCTTTTTTTCTCTCTCAGAAATTGATTGCTTTATTCGTATTTGTTTGCCATTCATTTTATTTATTTAAAAGGGTTCTCCCAATTAATGAATTTTTACTGTAAGCAGACAATAAAATCACTTGAAAACTTCAAGGAACTCATAAAATTAAAAAAAACACAGAAGTAAAAAGTACTACATTTTAAAAAGGAATTTATACTATCAAGTTCATTTTTTCTTCAAGATGAATTAAAAAGAATTTTCGATATTTTGCTGAATAAAGGAGGTGGTTATTTAACAAATTTCAATTATATTTATCTGATTTTTGTTGATATGAAGAGCTCATAAAACCATCATACTTTTTGTATGTTAATATGTTTATAATATAAAAACATAATGGTAATATAAGAGCTTTGTGATTTTTGCCAACCTAACGGATATTTTTAATTAAAAAAACATTTCGAACCAGAAAATTTAACCAATTAAATGAATCTTATTTCTATGTGGTAGCCATTTGAAACTTACTTGGTTTCATTCATTAAATAAAATTTCTGTTTCAAATATGTTTATTTGAACAGGAGTTCCTTGATAAAATCAGGAGATTTGGCAAATATCGCTTTGCATAGGAAAAAAAAAAACTAAGTTGATATAATGAAACATTAAAATCTTCTAAATAAACCTACACTGCAAAAATAAAAGAAAAAGTTACCGTAATTTCGGGTAGATAAGCCGCGGCTTATACGTGTTTAAAAGTTAAATTTTACCTTTTGCGGCTTATCTGCCGGTGCGGCGTATATGAAGTAATAACGATTTTTTCCAGTAAAAAAAAAATAAATCAGATCATGTAATATTATAGAGTGAAAATCTGAAAAACAATATTAAAAATGTTTCACGGATTAGAAATAACAGTCATTAAAAAAATATCAGGAAGTTTTTTTTTATTTCATTAAAAAAGAAAACAAATCTATGCATGGTTTCTTTCTGCATAACGAAACGTATTACTCAAAGATAATGATCTCATTCTGATAACGTTCAACTTCCCACTCCACTCCAACTCCGCAGAGTTGAATAAACAAACTGCAGATAGCTGTCTTCCTTTTTATAAACTAGGTGTTTTTGGTTGGTTGATTGGTGTTTAATGGCACAAGGTCCTATTTGGGACATGCTGCGCTAAGAAAAAGGTCAGGAAAAAAAGATAATTAAAAATTAAAGTTTAAAACCTCAAGTATAAAGAATGTTACACAACAAGATGATTGGAAAAATATAATGATAAAATGTATAAATAAAATCATGACAAATTTAATAACCTATAGCTACTGCACCAAGAGCAGGTTAGAAAACAAGAAGTCAGAACTAAAGTTAAAAAAATTACATTAAACTTCTGATAAAAGCAGCAAGTGAAAAATTGAATTTAATGTAAAAGTAATGGGATAAAATGCAAATTTTAGAATGTATAAAAACTACACGATAGCAAAATAAAAAACAATCAAAAATAATTATCGTTAAAATATGTAAAAGGGATGAAGCAATGACCGTTCAAAAAACAAAGGGTAAAAATGTCAAAATGTCAAAATAAAATTTTTTTAAAGACAGATTTACAGAATAAAGATTTTTTTTTTTTTAAGCAATGTCAAATCATGTAGGATCGTATCTTTCGAGAACAGTATCAGCATCATCTGAATTTGAATCATAGGATTCAGAATCCATAGCCTCTTCCACACAGGGATGCAGAATATATCTGATCTGGTGATCTAGGATCGGGGGAAATTTTTGACAGCTGGGGAAATTCTGCAGAAAAAAATTTGCAATTGATTTCGATTTTAACAATGAAGTACATAATTCTCTGAGATAGAAAAAATTTCTCTACAAATAAAAAGATCCGTATTGTGACCTTCACAAAATCGAACTCAGGATAATATGTACCGTATATACTCGTGTGTAAGTTGAGAAAGTTTTGAAAAATAAAAAAAAATTCTATACCTACGGTAATACAGAATTTATGTAAGCCTGTAACATATTGTAAAATTTTGGGGAAATTTTCAGATGGATTCGGGGAAATGTTCGGAGTGAAAACATTTTCTGCACCCCTGCTTTCACATACCTTTCTAAATGTCTGGGATTCTTCGTATTTGTAAGAGTTGGGCTAAGAATGGATTTCTTGCCTTTCCTCTTTACAGTCTTCCACTGGGAGGAAACTTGAGTTGGAGCTTTCCTTTTCTGTTCCTGCACACAAGATTTTTGGTTTACTTTCTGATTTTGACTAGTATTAGGTTTTTGCAGATTACATGCAGATGGAACAGGAGTTTGCTCAATATGACGATTGGGTAACTTTTTGGATTCACCAGCAGATTTTTGTGACTGACTAGTTTGGTATTCTATTATAACAGGATCTGAGGATGGTAGCCAACGTTCTAATTTTGGGGTCGCATAGTATTTAGAACCACAACTGACATCACGAGTTTTTATCTTTGGAGTGGTACTGTTATAGCCGAATTACTTGGTGGAAAAGAGGAGTCTGTCTGGGTGCTTATGTGCCTTACGGGTTTTGATTGTTTCCTGAGTAAACTGGAGTAAGAAGTTCCAACAGATGGAGTTCTAGACTCAACAACCTTGCGAGCTTCAGGGTAAGAAAGCTTTTGAGTGATTTAACTGCAAGTATTTCCTTTTCTCCATTCCAGTTTGAACAAGAACAAGAGTATGCTGTATGGTCACCCTTACAGTTTATACAGCATTCAGGATTATTGCAAGATTTACTGTCGTGGCCGACTTCTACTCAACGTGCACAAGTAACCAAACAACGACAGTTGGTATTTGTATGGCCATAACGCTGGCATTTAAAGCAACGGAGGGGGTTAGGTATATAAGGCCGTACTGGACAGCTCAAATAAGCAACTTTAATTCTGGTTGGTAAATTTGGGCTATTAAAAGTAAGAGTAATGTGCATTGTAGGAAGCACTTGACCATTTCGACATATTGTGATACGATGTGCATCTATGATATTTGGATCTTTTAAGTTCTCTAGAAGCTCTTCCTTTGTAGAGAATAGAAGTTCTGGTTCGGATGCTAATTTACAAACCCTCAAGCTTTGGACACCCTTGGCGAAAGGGAAATGTAGCCAAATAATTTGGCGAGAAGAGATCAGTGCGCTCTGGAATGGACTGAGAATTTGAGAATGAATCAATGAATTGACGAGAGTTTTGAATCCCGAATGTGAAAGAAAACGGTGATTTTGTTCTCGTTTTGTTGCAATGTGGTATTTTCCGCAATAAATACTTCTCGGAATGGTATGTATTTTATTTATGTTAAACATATTATTGAATATAACTTTCCCAATTTATACCGATTTTTCTAAAAAATAATGTACTACTTTTAAAGTTATTTTATTTTTACGATACTTGCTGCGAGTTGATTTAAGCCTAACATGTCAAGTGTTTTCAAAATGCTAAAAAAATATTTGAATTGTAAAATCCAGTTCGAATTTTTCTATAATCAAATATTACAAAATATACATCAAGCTGTTAAAATTTTTAAACATACAAATATAATTTTTATTTTAGTTTATAATTTAAAAAGATATAAAAAAGATTGTATTTGAATTACAATTTGTTACATCTTTTATCTGTAGTAGTTATCTAATTAACATTTAAAATGAAAAAACTATCTACAGCCTTCTCCGATTCCCTGTCCTTTAAAACAAAATCTGTTGCACATCTGCATACTAAAAAGATTGATGCAAAGTATCCCTAGATTGTGTTTTTATAAATTGTGCAGTTTGTGTATGCATGACTTGTTTATATAAATTGTAAGTCTTCAATTTGTATATGATGATTTGTTTGGAACAGATGTCTTATCCCGGGGTCTGCCATCTTGGATTTTTTTCTTGGTGTGAATTAAAAATTGTTTTTCAATTAATAGTTATAATTATTATATTCCAATTTTTTCAATATTATATTAATGGTGACGTTTACTACTTGGCGAAAAAGGAGTTTTCATGCAAGAAAAAAAATCCAAGATGACAGACCCCGGGTTAATAAGAAATATAAGCCATTTGTTTTTATTATTTTGTTAATTTTAAAACCAATTTTTTTTCAGGTCAAAATTATGGACTTTAGACGAGTTGTTGTTCACTCTGATATTCAGCCAGTTGAAAGCATTCAAATGGCTTGAAATGCAATTGCTTTTCTTGCCTTTAAATGTCTTTTTGCTAGCTCTTAGGCGACCATATGGATGTCTTAGTTGACCACTCTACAGAAAGCTGTTTTGAGGATGATACAAACTTTTAAGTCAAAGTTTTCTTTAAGTAAATCAGGTCCAGCTAAATATTTTTCGTACGTATTCTTTCATTTTAAACTTTGTGGTAAGTACTCAATTGTTATAAAATATGAAAAAAATAACTTACGACAGACGTCGTGCTTAAACTTTTGCATCTTAATCTTTTATGATTTGAGTACATTACATTGGCTGTTTTTGTTTTCTTCATTTAATATTAGTACTGCACATTATGTATTTACAGTTCCTAAAATTATGAAATTTAATCCCAAAGTGTAAATGAATTTTGAAATGCATAATCTAATACATTGCATTCAAACTAATTATCTTAAGATCGAATTTTATAACATTCTAGTTTGTTAAAATAAAAATAATAAAACTTTGTAAAAAATCACCATAAAATAAAAACAATACATAGAACGCGTTTTGAGCTAAAAATATTAACAGCTCGTCATAAACTAAAGTAAAACACGCATCTGTAAGGGGACAAGGAATTTAGCTGATGACAAGCTGTTAATATTTTTAGCTTGAAACGTGTCCTATGTATTTTCTTTTTTATGGTGATTTTTTACAAAGTTTTATTTTAATTGTTACATATCGCCAGTTTTCGGTGCTGTTTCGCTGTATTCTATTTTGTTCTGGTAAAAATTCCTTTTTTATTGGTCTTTGATTATCTATCTCAGGTATTGTTACTTATCTGAATTTTTGGTGTTTTTCAAGATGGCCACCAGTTTGTTGTCTTAATCTTTGAATCAGTGTTTTATGTATTTAAAAAAAAATACCTTTTCATATTGGTAGGATAGTCTATTATTTTATAATTAATAAAGTATATTTTAAAGTGATTATATGTTTTCAAACATTTGATTATTTTTCTTTTAAAACTGCAGGCATTAGTGTGCCAAATGAAAAACAATATCTTCTTCAAAGCTGTTAACTTGACTAGTCTTTGTATATGAATTTAAAAGCACTTCAGTGTGTTATAGTCTATGAAAATATATTATAAGCATTCCTTTTAAAATAGTTTAATAATTGTTTCCTCTACACCTCAAGAATATTACTATAGTTATTTTAAATAGGTTTTCACAGCTGCAGTTTTAACAACTAAACTAAAGAAAGCCATATTTGTTTTTTCTTAGTGTAAACAAAAATTTAAATATCTTGTATTGAAAAGCTCTTATAATTAACATAAGTATTTTTATTATTTCTCATTAATATTATTTGTATATTCTATTCAGTTATAAATATTTTTGGGTTAAGAATTGTTTTTATTTAAGCATTATTAGGTCTTACTATAGTTATTTTAAATGGGTTTTCATAGCTGCAGTTAGCAAGTAAACTAAAGGAAGCCATATTTGTTTTTTCTTAGTGTAAACAAAAATTTAAATACCTTGTATTGAAAAGCTCTTATAATTAACATAAGTATTTTTATTATTTCTCATTAATATTATTTGTATATTCTATTCAGTTATAAATATTTTTGGGTTAAGAATTGTTTTTATTTAAGCATTATTAGGTCTTAGTATAGTTATTTTAAATGGGTTTTCATAGCTGCAGTTAGCAAGTAAACTAAAGGAAGCCATATTTGTTTTTTCTTAGTGTAAACAAAATTTTTGAACTGGAAATTTAAATATCTTGTGTATATTTTATTGAAAAGTTCATACAATTAACAAGTATTTTTGTTATTTCTCATGAATATTATTTGTATATTCTATTCAGTTATAAATATTTTTGGCTTAAGAATTGTTTTTATTTAAGCATTATTAGATCTTACTATAGTTATTTTAAATAGGTTTTCACAGCTGCAGTTAACAAGTAAACGAAAGGAAGCCATATTTGTTTTTTCTTAGTGTAAACAAAATTTTTGAACAGGAAATTTAAATATCTTGTGTACTATATTGTAATGAAAAGTTCATATAATTAACAAGTATTTTTGTTATTTCTCAAGAATGTTATTTGTATATTCTATTCAGTTATAAAAATTTTTGGCTTAAGTATTGTTTTTATTTAAGCATTATTAGGCCTAACTTTATCTGCATAAAGATAAGTCTTCATATTCTTTTGAGAAACTCATTTTTATGTTACTTCTCATTGTTAAATTTTTTAAGTAACATAAATCTTCATTCACTGTTTGTTTTCCTGAAATATTGAAAATGCATAAATGGTCTCCTTACTGTTTATCATACTATAAACAATAAATATAACCCTTTTTTACATTAAAAAATAAAATATATTTTCTGTATGATGTACTAAATTATATGTTGCAGTTCACTTGAAAGAAATCTTTTTATTTTTGACAAGTTTATTTTTTTGTATATATATATATATATATATATATATTAAGTTTAAAATAATTTAATCGATAAAATGGTTTCTGCTTAATCCTTTATTGTTTCCTTTTTTTATTTTGCTTGCTTTCCATATCAAATATAGAAAATTATGTTTGCTTGTATGACAGACAACTTATTTAGAAACATATTATTAAATTTTATTTTTAATATTTTAATTATTTGAAATAATTAAAGTACATATGTACAATCCTTCTCCCTCCTTCCAATAAATTGATCTTATAGCTTTTAAATGTATGATGCATTGCAACAAATTACAAGAATTTAAGCTCGTACAGTTCTTCAATGTCTTTTTCCTAATTATATTATGTACAAATTTGCCATTCATTTCTGCTATTAAAAAATACCGCGTTGCAGACAAATTTTGCTGTTTTTGAGGCTTGTCGTAGCAGAAAGCTTACAAAAATTTTGCTACAGGGCTATGCATTATGTGTAAGGATCGACTGAAACTGAATTTCGATAAGCTTCCTATTTTTGGCCAAAAACGAAAACATAATTTTTTTAAAGGTATTAATACATACATAAATATATGAAAATATGAATTACTGTATATACTCGTGTATAAGTCGAGGAATTTCTGACAATTTTCGATGAGCAAATTTGGGGGGTCGACTTATACGCGAGTCAGTTAAAAAAGCAAAAACAAAAAGTTCGAATACTGCAAAATTATGCCTTTATATGTGTATGAATAAAAAAATAATATATAAAATATACAAATAATAATAATTTATCATTTAAATATTTTTCAATGATATGTTTTTGTTTACTTACTACCTTTTTGCATTGGCAAGTGAAATCTTTAGTTTCATTATGTGCAAAATTGAAGTAAAAAGTTTGGGGGTCGACTTATACGCGAGTATATACGGTAATTATATGTGTGATCCGAATAGCTCTGTGTGCCTTTGACCAAAACTTTTTATTTTCATATAAAATAAAATGTAATTCATCTACATTACACATATGATTTTCTAATGATAGGAATTTCATGTAATTAAAAAATGTTTTAGATATGCATACTTCAATGTATCTTTTATTATGTAAATGATCATTTGTTATGCTAGAACTTTCTCAAAGAGTATTGGAAAAACTTCTGTGGTTTCAAACTAAAAATGTTCTGTTACTGTTAAGTCTGCAGCTTTTAATGAGCACATGAAAAGCACCTTCAAAGTTTAGTCATATATGCATTGCTTGCTTTGTAATTTGTATTCATGTCTCGAGTCAGTCATGACTGATAAACAGTGAAGTTTATAGCAATAAATAAAGAGTGTCTCATTTGAGCCATTACAGCTCAAATCATTAAGTAATGTTGAAAATTTCTGAAGCAAGAAATGAGATTTTTGGAATACTAATAGTTTCGGTCCAGCAGCATTTTCAGAGAAAGTCAGATTTTTGAATGAAAATTAATTTTCAGTTGATCTCTAATTATGTGTTTACAGTTTCTTAAATAAGAAAACTTTTTCCTATAATGTAATTCAACTTTGAAATGTATATTCTTATAAATTTAATTAAAGTAGACTAATTATGTTAATATCTAATTTTACAATCTTTTTTTTTCTACTGGTATAAATTTCTTTTCTCATGATTTTTGTCTCAAATTATCTGAGCTATTGTTATTCATTTGAATTTTTGGTGTTTCTGAAAATGATTATCGGTTGTCTTAATCTTTAAATTGGTGTTTACATTTGACATTTTTCAAAGGGCACTGCATGCTGCTCTTTTTAGATATGGAGAAGGCACCCGACCCTTTTCCCAGTATCTGCTTTGCACTATTTTTTCCCTTCCTATGTGGACTTTAGAAACCGGAGTTCCCACTTTCTATTTGAAAACTGCCCCTGCCCAGAATAGCATGCATTTCCTAAATTCATCAGGATTTCTCTCTTTAAGGCTATGCTTTCATTACAACACAAATTTAAATTAATGGAATATGTTAACATTTTGGTACTGCCATTTTCCTATTGTATTTAATGCTAAATTATCCTTTTATAGCGAATCTTCGCAATGTTAAGAAACAGCTATAGCGAAATTTTCTCCAGTTAACCACTGAATTTTTTTTTCTAACTTTTCCGCAGTTATGAAAATAGGACTTTGAATCTAATTTAATAAAAAAAATGCATGCCAGCCAGTGAAACACGGTACAAATCAGCGATAAGTCTGGTTATTAAAGGGTAGAAACAACTGCATTCTTTCCGTTTAACGATACAGTTTGCAGGTGTGATCCAGTCCACTCGTCTGTCAATTCCCTCATAAAGTGAATATCCTTTATTTGTTTGCCTATATATTATTATTTTGATTCCGTTTTATAAATAAAAATGTTCACAGATAATTTTAAAATGAGTATAATTTACGTATAATTTTTTTAAAGTTTAGTCAATTGATATTTTTAATGTTCCTTATTTAAAACCAGATACAGAAGATATTTTCAGAATCCAGTCCGTTCACTTTTTTTTTTTTTCCATGAACAGCGAGGCTGTGCATGTAATCTCTGTGGATTTATCTTAATACATTGGTTATAATTATGTCCCAGACACTGAAAAAATCTTGATAGCTTTATAAATGACATTTATTCATTTAGAGGTCTACACAGGCCGGATTTCCAGACCCAGCCCGGCCCAAGCGAAAGCTGCCCTGGTATGATGTAAAAATTAAAAGTTCAGTCCGGTCCTGGTCCATGCAAAAAAAAAAATTAAATCAGACGCGACTCAATTTCTACAAAAAATTCCAATTTTTCTTAACATACAATAAGGGATGGGTTTTTGACGTCAAAAACTGGTTTCTGACATGACAAGCATCAAAAACTGGTTTAAACTATCAAAAACCGCCAAATACATGTAACACACTAAAACATTTTAACAACAATAGGTAAACATTAAATAAGTCAATGATTTATGCGATCTTTTATTTAAATTTATTGTAATTTAATAATTTAAAAAATATATATTAATTGCTATAAAATATTTTTATTTTTTGGAATTTTCAATCAGAAGAAAATCATTTTGTACAATTAAATAATCTGGGTCAATTTTACCCCACAGCATGCTGCAGTACACAATGTGTTTAGCACATTTATTTACACCCAGATGATTTCTGAGCTTAGAGTGTATGAAGTGTTAGAAAATAGTCTGTCTCTTAATTGATGCTGAGCTAGTAGGACTTGATAGCAAAAGCATTGCTAGATGAGCAAGTTTTGAAGCAGGCTCAAAATGCTATTGCATTTAATGATACCTTTCCACCAAGAAATGGGGTCCCCCCTATAGCACTGAAATAAGAAGACGGGAAAGGAGATTCTTTAGCTTCATACACAATAGTATGGGTAAGCATCCATGAATTCTCTCTGTAGTGCGAGCGGAATCAACTGATAAATCAGTCAACCCTTGCCCCTGATGGTTGGGATACAAAATATAAGCCAAACAATGGTATGGTAAAAATTTCAATTGTGCACTTTTTCAATATGGGGCTTAAGGGAATTTTCTTTTAGAAGACCGAGCCAATTTTGTTCAGCTTTAAAATCAAAAACATATTTTTATATATTTAAAGAAAGCATGTTTTAAAAAGATTTTGATTTAAAGCTTTTTTTTTTATTATTACTTCTCTTATTTTGTAAATGTTTAAGATTAATAATCCAATTTCAATTTTGAATGGAATGGTTATTGCCTAGACTAGAATAACATTGATGCACATTATTTTGTTATATATACTAAAAAATCTGCATTTTTCGAAGTTTTTTTCATATAAAAAAAAAAGTCTAGCTAATGCTTTAAGATTTCAAAAGTAAGAGAAATTAAAACGATTTTAAGTAAGAGAATAAATGTACAGCTCAGGTGAGCTTAATGTCTACAAAATGTTTTTAATGTTTTTTAAAAAAACACAATTTTACAAAAAATAAAAATTTTAGCCTGTTAAAAAGTTGCACACTTAACAATGATACTTTACTATGTACTAATTATTGATATACAGTAATAGTGAATTTAAAATATTGCATGTAATGTTGTCATGTGTGACATTTAATGTGAATTTTTACAAATCAATTTTGTATTTGAGGTTTTTGACATGATGGTTTAAACCTGACATAAACTGACACACGTCAAAAACCTGCAACCCTGCATACAATTAAGATTGAGATTCTTTTAAAGAATACTGTATACATATTTATCGAAAATTTTACAGCGTATTTTAGATTATATGTGTTCACAAGACAGAAAATACACAATAGCAACAGCAATGTTAGATGCTTAGACATTCATGAGAAAATTAACGTAATTTAGAATAAAATAAAAAAAGGGGTTAAAAACATCATAACTTTTGAAGCTGTATAGTAAAAAGTAGATTCTTGAAAATATTTCTCTGTAATTAAGGCTCAAATACAAAGAAGCAACTTTCTGACACATTACTGAATTCATTTTTGTTCACTGTTCGGAAACATGTAAAATTGACAGGTGTTCTTATTCAGGAACTATGTAATCAAATGGCGTTTTCTATTTTTTGCCAAAATATTGTCAAAGTTGGAGTTTTGAATCGAATTTCTGTACGTGATAGCATGGGAAAGGAGAAAAACCTGTTGTTATGTGACAAAAATCTCATTTTACTTGATAAGCAATTTATTTATTAAAAAAATGGAAATTGCTATTTGATTCCATATCGCCTGAATAGTCAGGCCTGTCAGTTTTATAACTTTATAGTTAAAAATGCTGCCACTGAGCCCTGCAAAGTAAAGTTTGTGTGTAACGGAAAATGTGACTTTCTCCAAAATTACATGTCACCCAGGATAATCACCATAACATTCCAACAAAGTTTGAATTAGGGATGCACCGGATATTGATTTTGCCAGATATCGGATACCGGGTATCCGAAGCTCCTTCGCCTGCCGGATTCGGATATCCGATCGGACATCCGGCACTAGATATGTCTTTAGTTATATAGTGAATTATTTCTCTATACAATGTCATCTCAGAACAATAAATTACAAACATGTTTCACACATCATTAAAACATTTTAAATGTATTGAAATATAATTTACAAAAACTATATCTCTTTGAATATCAGATCTTGCAATTCAAGTTTTCCCAGGAGGGGAGTTTCATACCCAACATTTATAAATGCAGGGGAGTTGAACTGTTAGAAAGGGGAAAAAAATCTTTAAACCCCGTTATTTTTTATGTGATGCTACTTAAAGAATTACATTTATACAGATATGACAAAATACCATTGAAACAATTTAAATTAACAACTCAAGATAATTATTCAAAATTTTTATTTTATTAAAACAAAGGAACAGAATCAAGCTTTATATATACCATGTCTATTTTTCAACTTTCAACTAATGTTATGGGCAATTAACAATCGGGTTGCTAAATGAATTTCTTAATTTAGATTTTATTCCATTTTGCGTACTTTAGCCTCTTTCACAAGTTACACTTTTGACAAACAGCACAGAGTGACTTTTATAACTTTAGAAATTATCAGAAACACATGGTTATGCTCTCTTAAAAAGTTTTAGAAAACTTTGCAAATTCTGATGTGCATTAATTTTTAACTTACATGAATAATGCATATCGGTGATTGGTATGTCACTTCTGAACAAATTTGTTTTATTATATCCTTAATGGAATTATATTCAAAACTGTAATCCCTGGTATTTTTGTTAATTGAACTATGTTCTATGCATTGGAATTTTAAATCCATATCCAAAGTTTGAAAAGGGAATAGTCAATTGATTTCTTCTATTACACAAGAAAAGGTTGATTTCAAAAAGTCATGTCCTAATTTCTGTTAATTGCGAGAAACAACCAGTTTGTTGTTTCTAAATATATTTTTTTGAATTTCATCAGTTTTTTTTTTTTTTTTCATCTGCACCACAAGTGTAATCTCATTTTGTTTAGCGCTGACTATTGTCGAATTTGGTAGAGCTTAGTCTCCGGTGGCCGTTGCTGCCCTTTTAGTTATTTCCAATTTTGGGCACACAGGAAAAACATCGCAAAATACATAAATCGGTCATAGAAAAAAACATTGCTGATTTCGTCAATCATGGTGAAAATAAATAAAATAATTTGTCGATTGGTTTCGAGAAAAAAACTGAAGTTCATGGGAAATCGAAAGTGGGAAAATATCATGAAATTCGTCAATCGATCATGGAAAAGTATCGTGAAATTTGCCAGTCCGTCACGAGCAAATACCGTGAAATTCCTCAGCCGGTCGCAGGGAAAAAATGCGAAATTTTTCAATCGGATGCAGAAAAACAATCGTTACTTTCATCAGTATGTCACAAGAACAAACAGGGAAATTTGCCAATCGGTCACAGAATAAAATTTTGAAATTTGTCAATTGATTGCGAAAAAAAAAAATTTATGAAATTTTTCAATCGGTCGCCAGAAAAAAATCAAGAAATTCGTCAGTCGCTCGAGGATAAAAATCGCAAACTTTTTTGGTCAGATGCAGAAAAACAAACACTAATTTTGACAACTTGTTGTAAAAAGAAACTGTGAAATCTGCAAATCGATAGTGGAAAATATCATGAAATTTGTCAGTCAGTCCCGACACTTCATCGTCGTTTTACGAAAAAACATTTTCAGAAAATGATTTTTTGGAAACAGGAGCCTCCCGCCCCCAATATTCTTTAGGGTACGAATTCTGCCATCCCATCTCAAAATTCAAGACATGTATCTGCCATTCAAGCCGTGTAATGTATATTAATAATGTTGTATAAAAAATGTAATTTAAACATTAAAATATTCTGTTTATTTGTACAATGAAATGCCGATAATTGCTACTGAATTTGGATATGGGATTGACTATATTGATAATTGCTAATAATTATTTTGTACAATGAAATGCTGATAATTTGTGTAACAAATTTTAACAAATTAATAGGCTTATAATTGTAGAGTATTTTTACAAAGAAATACATACGTTCTTTTTATAATTTAAACATAAAATATCTACTAATATACCCATGATTAAAGAGTTATTTTCTCCAAAAATAGGTTTAGTTGATGTCTTTTTTCTGTTTTAATTATTTAATACTGTTTTGCTTTGAGTCACATTTGGTTTTATTTTAAGTTAAATTACTTTGATATTTAATAAGTAAAAAGAAAATTACTTTTAATTTTAAATATTTATAATGAAGTTGGATGTACCAATCCCAAAACTTTCTTCTATCTCATACATCTTAATATTTCAAAAAGTAGTTCCAAATGTTAATACTTCAATATTATACCAACTTTGATTTTGATATAAAATTTCTGCTCTTCAATTAATCAAAATAAGAATAAGTTAATCTCGATCATGATATTTATTAAAATCAATATTTTTTTTCGTTTTTATGTACATCAGCTGATTGTGAATAGCCAGCTTAGCAGGATGTGAAGTTCCCATGGCCTTACGAGCCAACAGTACAAAAAAATGCGAAAATTTTACAAAAAATGCTGTCACAGAGCCACCTACTGGCGGAATATTTCCAAATTCTAGAAAAAAACTGCCGGCCATAGCCAAAAATATAGGGTAATTCCTGGCCAAAAAGCATCAGCATCTAATTATTATAAAAACTATTAAAGGTATTGTTCCCAATTTTTTTGTAGAATAAACCCCCTCTGATGGCTATATTATAAAATGCTTACTTAAATATATATGTACTTATAATTAAAATAATTATAATTTTTAAATGACCAAGAATTACCCCAGACATGGGGTAATTCTTGCTCACCTCTGGGGTAATTATCGGTCAGCATCCTTTTTCATGTAAATTAAGTAGTACAGTTAATTTTTTTATGACTGAGTAATAAAATAAGTAGAATCAACCTTCTAAAAGTTTTGTTCATCTCATAATTGTGGAATAATAAAGCATAGATTTTGTTTTGGGCATAAATACTAAGTTATTTGATGTGTAAAAGACTCTTGTACATTTTACAAAACATAAATTAGCCAAAGAATTTTTATGCGTTTTTACAACATTTATAAGCAGTATTTATTACTTCATTAGTATTCATTGTGAATTGGATTTATTAATAACTTGCAAATTTATTGGTCCATAGGAAATATAACTGAATGTTTGTTATCAATTTTATTTTGCTTCTAGGCCAACTGAAGTTTTCGGCTCCCTTTCAAGAAAGTTTCAATACAGACCTTTAATATAATACACAGCATAATAATTAGGTTCCTCTATTGCATTATGTATATTTTTATGCACCATTTTGGCATTTTGCAATGAGATATTATTTCTACTTAAATTGTTCAGTCATAGAGTGTGTCTTATTCTCTTAGCACTTACTGTTTTCTGCTTTTAAAAGTGTTTAATATAGTAGAGGAAAATGTTATAATCTTTTTTAAAAGACTGTGATATGTGATTAGTTGAAATAAAATAATTAAAACTGCAAGAATGACAATGATCTGTTGTAAAATGTGTAACAATCAAGATCGATGTTTTGCAGAAATTTGAGTAGCAGTTTTGAACATAATTTTTTTTAAATATTTAATTTCAACTAAATGAATAATTAAGGCATATATTTCAAAGCAAAGGATTCAAAGTATCTTTGAGATTTTTTACAGTTTCATAAATTGTTATTTTTATAACAAAAGCGAAAATGATCAAGAATTACCTCAGAAACTCAGTGACCAGGAATTACCACGGGTGACTCTACTTTATTAAGAACCACAATTAACTAAAATGTGGTGAACAGTGTGGTTGCAGTTAATTCTCAAAGGGTTTGCGAAAATAAAAATCACTAAATATGACAATAAAAAGGAATTAAATGATGATAAAAACATTGACCAGGAATTACCCCAGTGACCAAGATTTACCCCAGATACATGGGGCAATATTTGACCAACTTCTGTAAATTATTTAACATAGTATGAAAAATTTCAAGACTATTTTCTAATAGCTAAAGTAGTTGGTAATTGAACCATAAAGAAAGAAAAGAAAAATATTTAAAATTTGAGTTGTGATAAAGATCTTTGTAAAAATGTATCATGACTAAGGCCAATGTTGTTTTACAGAAATTTAACAAGCCATTACAAAAAGATTTTTTTTTCAAAATAAATAAACAATAAACTCATAATTAAGTAATAAATTCCAATGAGGATAGTTCAGAGTACCTCTATGATTTTTTTCATTTTGGTGAAGCGTTCTTAAAACATAAAAAGGACTGTGACCAGGAATTACCCCAGAAACTTGCTGACCAGGAATTATCCCGAGTGACCCTACACAAAAAATTGGTTCAATTCTATGCTTAGATTCATACACTTTTCGATGATAAAATAATGGAAATAACACAAAAATCACTATTATAGCGCCCCCTTCAAGCAGAATATTTTCAAATTGAAGGAAGACCAGTTGGCCATAGCCAAAAACATACCCCCAAAAATTGGTTGAATTCTATACATAACTTCATACACTTTTAGATGGTACAAGAATGAAAATGACACAAAAATCACTATTACAGCGCACCCTTCTGGCAGAATATTTCCAGTTTAAAGGAGAACCTGCTGGACATAGCCAAAAACATACACAAAAAATTTTGTTCAATTATATGGATAACTTATCATTACATATTTAACATACACTTTTCGTTTCGATAGTACAATAATGAAAATGGCACAAAAATCGCAATTACAGCACTCCCTTCCAGCAGAAGGCTTCCATATTGAAGAAGGCCACAGCCAAAAACATACACAAAAAAATTGGTTCAATTCTAAGCATAACTTCATACACTTTTTGATGGTGCAATAATGAAAATGGCACAAATATCACGATTACAGCACCCCTTTCCAGTGGAATGTTCCAATATTGAAGGACGGCCAGCTGGCTACAGCCAAAAACATTCCCAAAAAATTTGGTTCAATTCTATGCATAGCTTCATACACTTTTTGATGGTATGATGACAGACAGACAGACATTTTGTATAAACATGTTTTGGGATCTCTGACCCCTAAAACGTCTAAGCCCACCGAAAACCAGAAATAAAAAAAAATCTCAGTTACAATACTTTCTTCTATTGAAGATAGAAGAAAGTAAAAATAGGCCTGTTTAATTGTTAAACTTAAAAGAGAGAAAGAAAATTAATAAAGTCATACTTTAATAAACAAATTCAGATTTTGTTTCACATTCTGAAAGTAAAGGTACAATTTTCTAAAAGATGTAAACATAAATTCTTAAATTTATTATAAAGAGTTCTAATAATACCAATGTTAGGAAAGCTGGCAATTCTTTAAACTTTAGAGAATTACCTTTTACTCATGAATAATGGACGTACTTTCATATTTTGCATTATAAACAAAAGTTGTTCGGCATTGCTTGGGTCAAACGATCTCTTATCCTTATATATTTGCTTTGCTACGTATTGCCGGATATCCGGCAGAGAAGTCGGATATCCGGTGATTGTGATTCGGATATCCGACGGTATTTCGGATATTGAAAAATCAGCCGGATATCCGTTGCATCCCTAGTTTGAATAAACTGCTACTGCCCCTATTAGTTTCACTAGATTTGGAAATAGGCTGTAGGGGGGGGGGGGGGACATACTTTTGCATTACATTTTTGACAATATCTAAAATTAAAACAAATATTTTTGAATACGGTGTTACAAGATCCTTCCAACAATACCCAACATGATACACACATGCCGAAAAAAATAAAGTAACTTAGTTAGTCATCCTATTTTTTTAAAAATATTTGTGGATAGCTAAAAATCTATAAATATGTGAACACGATTAACTTATAATGGCTCCATTTTCTTTTTTTAAGTATGGTACCCTAAAAAAATCAATGAAAAATAGATCTAAGAATTTAAAATGTTGTAATTGGGGAAGGGTGGCACAAAGAAGAGGAAACTAAAATTTCGAGAGGGGATTTAAATGACATTTTTATCACAAGCGGTAATTACCGAAAGGAGGATTTAGGAAATTTTGAAGAATTCTTGCCCTAGTTGGGAATAAATTTCACTTACTAACCATAATTTCTTGAAGAAACGCCACATGTGAAATTTCCACAGTAATCGTGAATGACATGCTAAACAGAAACATATTAATAAGCTGAATTAAGAAATTATAAAAATGAAATTATTAATTAGAAGTAAATAATTTATATATAGATGCAAAATTCGAAATTATTAATATGATTTAAACAATATAAATACCAAAAACTACACTGAAATTGCATAAAATCTGCAGCTTAAATTCTGGCATATGGCACAGATGATAAATTGCATCATTACCTTGGTATATCACGAATGATTCTGCAACAAAAAAAATTAATTACACTGAATTTTAGAAACCACAAGCATCAAAATATGAAATTATTAATTTGATATAAATAATAAGTATGATATTCAAAATTGATAATTCATTATAAATAATATTTAAAAGAAAAAAAATCCCGTTGAAATTGAGTAAACTTTTCTATACACTGAAGAGCGTTATGAGAACGATTGGGCGTTAGCAGTCTCAACTTTAACTCAAGTATCTTAAATAGCGTGTTTGAATGGGATAAAATGACATTTATTTTCACTGTGCCATATATTAAAATTATTTACAAATAGATAATAAACATATTAATTTTAATATTTAGCGCTATGTACAAATAAAATAACGTTATCACATCCCATTTCGTCAATTGGATAAGATATGAAAATTCTCATTTTAATCATTTCTAAAAGAATCTGTAGATCGGGAATACAGACTTTTTTTTTAAGGGGGGGGGGGGGGGGAGATTAAAAAGAAACCTCGCGCAATAATTCATCGAGATCCAGTAATTTTAAATGGAAAAGCGTAGAATCTGCTGGCATATCTATCAAAGTGATTTGAAATTGAATACGTTTTTCCATTTTCGATAAATGTATTATATCTTAAGTTATAAACGATGGCTATTTGATGATGACCTTCCGTGAGCTGTCTTATCTGGAAATTCAGTTCAAAAAATCAACTTTCAGCATTTTCTAAATGTTTTTTCCATTATCAAAAACTGAAAAATGCTATTAGATTTCGTTAAGTATTAATAAATGCACCAATAGTTTTTATACAATTGAAATTAAAAGTGACTTATAGTGAATACAGCCGTTATTTATGTATGTATGCGTGTTTTATAATAAAGTTCTCAAAAACAAATCAAAACTTTTTATTTAATTCCAATCAATCTGTAAGAAATTTCATGATGACCTACTTTTATTATTTCTTTGCACGTGGAGCGATAAGGATTATAAACATTATATAATTCATGCTAATCACTACAAAAAGATATCACGTGTGATCCTAAAGCTATTTTCTCTTTTTTCTCCCTTCTTCTATCACTCTATTTGGAACAGTTTAGCTGTCACAATCTCAAAGAAATAAATATAGATTTCAATTAGAAGATTTTGCTTTAAAAGCATTTATACATGAAATGATTACCAAGGAAAAAAAATAAATAAAATACTTACCATCACTGTGCTGTTTCTTAAATACAAGATATTTTAACAACGCAATTGAATCTGTTTTATTTTATGGTCGTTTCTAAGAATATTTGGCGTTATTGTAGATATTTTTAAAATACTTCTTGCATGAACATTTCAAAGTTGTATTTTATATTTATTTCAATCACTTGGTACAGAATTGAATCCTGCATTGGGTCGGGTAATCAGATAGTACCCAAACCCGACTGAAGTTCGGGTCGGGTTGGCACATTTTTTCTTTTGTTTTTTTTTCCCCGTTGTGAGTCAGGTTAGTTTTAAATGTTCAGCTCGGGTTGGAATTTGATTCATTCGAGTTAACTTTTTTCTTTCCAAAAGAAGATGCTGAATATTTGTTTAAATGGTAAAAGCCAAAATTTGATACAAGAAATATAATTGTAGACTACTTTTTCGTAAATGCATTAAAATATGATTAATTTTCCTTCAATTTAGATTTGGGTTTTAATATTTCGGTTAAAAAAATTTGTTCTTGTCGGGTCTCAAGTTGACTTTCAGCAGAGATTTCGGATAGGATACAATCCGGACCTTGCAGATCAGAGTAGGGTCCAACAGTTGATCTTGTAACCTGATTTTACCTGCTGTTGTTTTCTTATGGATAGAGGGGGGAAAAATAGATTTTTTCTAGAAAATACATTTTTCACAAATAGAATATTTTCTTAGAAAATATGGAATATTAAACATTTTAAAAATTTATATCCACTAATTTGTTTTATGTAACCTATGAATATTGTTTTAAATCATTTTCATAGGATTTTTACATAAAAAATGTACACATTAGAGATCTGCACGGACCTTTTTAATCTCTTTTTATTAGACTCAGGCTGGACCACACTCGAGCTTAATTTTTAGCTGCAGACTCTTGCCGGACCAGGACTGGAGAACTACTTATTTTTTTGGGAGGGCCGTGTTAGACCAGCAGGTTTTTGCGAAAATAACAGTGAAATTTTCCTTTGTTCGACGAAATCTTTAGAAGTTTATTTCATTTTATTAAATTATAGAGAAATATATTTAAAAAAATCTTTATAGAGCTTCAAAATTATTTTTTCTTAAATGTTTTTCTTCCATTTTAAACTACATTATTTTTTCTAATGAGTCATGGTGACTCATTAGAAAAAAAATGTGGTAATGTCCATTTAAATGAATTTCTCTGAGTAATCGATAATGTTGCCATTCCATATTTCATAGCTTGTGGACATACTAGTTTAAGCTGCAACTGCAAAATGTTTACATGAGTATGTATAAAATATATCTTAAATAATTTTATTTATAGGTGTTTATAATGTTGATTAAGAAGTTATCTGATTTTCTATCAAAAATGGAGTCTGGTTAAGACTTTGGGCTTGATTTAGTTGATTTTTCTGGGCTGGGTGGGCCAAATTTTTAGCATAAATGCTAAAAGTTTAGCCCAGGCAGGGACAATATATTTTGATCGCCTGGGTCTGAAAATTTCAGCTCACCTACATTATTTAAAAATCTCATTAATATTAAATTTCTCATCTTTGGTATCTGAATTTTTGGAAGTGAAAAAACCGGGAATGGGTTCATTCTTCCAAGGTTTGCAAAGGCCAAAATTTTAAGTGCCGGTCTCGGCCCAGCAAGCATGAAGATTATTGCCTCGGCATGGCCTGTTCCATGCAAAAATCAGTAAAATTTAGCCCTTCATGAAAATTTTTGCAAAAAATGCATAAATTTTTAAATCGCCATAATTCTGTAATTAAACTTTTAAAAATATTATTTTTAAAGAATAGCAATTTCTAGGCAATAAAACATGTGATAAAGAGCCTGTCCAGGGGTGTAAAAATCTAGGCGCCAGCAGAGAGTCTCTCACCACTAAATTTTATTTGCTATTTTTTGTCTAAATTTTTTGTAAGAATGGTAATAAAATTTAAGCGATAAAAACTATTAAAATTTAGTGGTGAGAAACAATCCGCTGGCACCTAAATTTTTACACCCCTGAACCTGCGTATGACGGAATTCTGCCTTAAACAGAAAAATGTGTTGATTCAAGCAAAATGAGTATAATAATATGTGAGAAAAGAATATAATACATTTAAACCTGCTAAGAAAAGAACTTGTCTATAACGCATACTTTTCCCTTTCCTAATTAATTCCGTCTTATAGAAGATTTTACTGTATAGCATTTTTCAGATTCTTAAGTCTCCAATACATAGAATATGGAACAGAGCTGTCCTTAGCGAAAGCGAGGCTGTGTGCAAGAATTGCTGCAAGGCCCCCTTCTACCGATGTTTTCAATTTAGCATATTTTTTATTAATCTGCCTGAAATTTTGAATAGTAATTTTTGCTTTATTTAATGATAGATATTCCGTAATTAATGAAGTGAAGGTAACTATTCAGAAATTCTGCTAGCTATTTTGAATTAAAAAAGCAACTAAATTGGCCACACAACACAATCACCTTTTGAAAATGTTCGCATGACATATACACGACAGCACAAACAGGATTATGCTTTTATTTTTGCTTAATAAATGAAGGTATAATATCTATATAGAGCTACTTTTTTAGGTGCGTTCGTAATAATATAAATACATAGCACCTATAGTCATTTTCTGGTCAGTTCGTCTGTATGCATATAACAACGCAAAAATTACCTAACCAAATGGTTTAAAATTGAATATATAGAATCATTGCAGAATTTTGTCGAGTCATTTCAAATTTTTATGAAAATTGAATCAAAACTGAAAAAGATATTAATAAAATTTTTCTTCATTCTTGAATTAAATACTATCCTAAGTCATGAATTCAATGATATCCCATGATAGGTCATGATATTCTAGGTTGCCATGGTGATGGCGTCCTATTTAAGATCGAGTCCTATTATTTCCGTACTGCCGAACTTAATATATATACTAATCGTAATAAATTTTGTATTTGTGCCTTTTTTCATAAGAGTGCAACAGCTATTGCACCAAAATCTGAATATTTATGAAACAGTTATCGTACGAATGCACCTCATTTGCCACGTTTGACGTACAATTTCAGACTTGTTTAATTTGTTACTGAAATGATAGAAATGTATGCAATAGATCTGAATAATATAAGGAATTTTCATTTAATTTCAGATTAATTTCGTGTTAACTGTCAAGTTTATTGGAAGTATAATGTTAAAATAAATTAGTTTATAGTAATGTTGATAAAATTGAGTGCAATTACAAGTTTTAAATTCAGGTTTCCTTATAAATTATGTAAATTAAACTTGCATTTAGAAATTTATTTAAATTTTGCAAATCATGCTTTTATCAAATTTTTCATTATTTAATACTTAAATAATGAAAGAATATGCTTCTGTTTCCATTAATTTGATTTCTGAGATCGTAAATGTGGCAATAAAATAACATGAATAATAACTTTTGATTGGCTGAGACCGGGACTGAACTTTTAGCTGTTACACTGGGTCAAGAAAAGATAGCATATCTCTGGCAAGGTCTGAACCAGGGTCAGAAAATTTCGTCCGCTTCAATCCTCTAGTATATTTATGTGATATCGGTAAACAGGCGATCAGTATGTGAAAATATTTTCCTTTAAAAATATAAAATCATACAAATTCGAGGGTTTACACTACCGGAGACAATTGGGCCCCCAACACTACGTTCGTTTGGAAAATTTTTCGTTTAAATCATTCAGCATTGCTTTTAGATATATGTAAAGTTATCTCGAGTTATGCCGGTCTTTTATTTAAAAAGAGACCGGGCATACGTAGTAGGCCTAGTGCATGCTGCCAAAAGCAGCGGGGCCAACAACTCTAGGTTTATTTGGATAGATTTTCATTTAAAAATGTAAAATTTGGTACAGATGTCATATTCACCCCATATAGGCACGATTTTTTACGGTTGTCAATTTGGCGAAAACATCAACAGCATAAACAACATAATCCGGGTTACCACATCAAGTAAAATAACGACACTTTGGTGCAAGTTAAGTACCTGTTGCCTATATGATATTGGCGACAGAAAAAAATCGCGCCAATATGGGACGAATATGACATCTGTACCTAAAATCATACACATTCGAGAGTTTACACTGCCAAAGGCAGTGCAACCTCCATTATTTGGCTTGTTTAGACAGATTGTTGTGTAAAAATATAAAATCCTTCAGCACTGATTTGAGATATTTTAAGCTTATGATTATGAGACTGGACAACGCCGGGGGATCAGGACGTTCGTATAATGAAAATAAGAAACTAATTGGACGTGCCAATCCCAAAACTTTCTTTGATCTCATACATCTTATTATTTCAAAAAGTAGTTACAGATATTAATACAGTATAAGACCCCAAATCCGGAATGCTCGGAATATTCTATTGGCTGAATCCGTACCAACTCAGGCAGGAGGGTTACCTTCATAGTCTCAGAAGTTTTTGAATTGAACATATGTTAAATTTTAAGAAAATGGAAGATACTTGTATATTTTCATTTTGCCCAAAAAAAGTCCTGACCCGAGATACAGGCCGCCAAAGATGACATCCCCGGCATCCTTTCTCATTCGCGATTTTCGATAAAAATTTTAAAGTGCTCTATCTCTAGAACGGTGCAAGATATTTTGTTGCGGTTTATTTTATTTTAAAGATAGTATTCTTCTGTTTAAAATGATATACCCAATTTTGAAAAATGTATTCAACTTTTCTTGTGGTAGCCTTTAAAAAAAAATTTTTTTTTTTCAAAAAAATTTTTTTTTTTTGGAAATGCCAATCCCAAAAATTTTGATTTTTTTGCTGTTGATCAATACCATTGGGAACTTCCTGTAAAGGAGAACTTCCACTTTTGAGTTTAACAAATTTTAGAAACATTTTAAAAATTCAGAGAAGTTTACAGGAACTGTGTATATACAGTCCCAGTAAAAGTCAATGAATTTTTGCTTATTTGTATCATATTTGTAAGGATAAGCCTACTATATATCCTAAACAAGTTAGAAATTGCAATATCAAATGTGGCAAATGAGGTGCGTGCGTACTATAACTAGTTTTATAAATATTCAGATCTTGGTGCAATAAGTTACACTCTTGGGCAAAAAGGGCATGAATACAAAATTTATGATTCTACATATTAAATTCAGTAATATGGAAGTAATATGAATTCATCTTAAAAGGACTTAATTGCCATGGCAACCTAGAATCATTGCCTATCATGGTATATCATTGAATCAATTATGTATTATAGGATTTTTAAATAGAATGAAGAAAACTTTTATTAATGTCTTTTATGTTTTAATTTGATTTTCATAGCATTTGAAGTGATACATACTTTATTTTCAATACCGAACATAGTAAAACAATCTCAATAACATATATCAATTACACAGCAATACAAATTATATTAATACAAGTTAGAGTTCAGACAGATGAGCAGACAAATCAAATCCATAAAGACTTTCAACTATGTTGGAAATTGTTAAAAACACATAAATAGGTCGGAATTTGACTTTTAGAAATTTATGTCAATAGACGGAAGCATACTTGAATACTTTCATACAACCCTGTATTTTACCTACTATCTTTATATACATGCCATTATTTAGCTAATATTTAATTAAGATTAAAACATCCTTAAAACCAGTGAAATCACACTTCCAGAGATTATCATCCATAGACGTTCCATTAGGATTATCATCCTAATTCTTTGCATGGACCTGTATATCATTTTATCTATATTCTCCAAACATATCTTAGTATACTAAATGTAGTTCAGCGTAAAAATGCATAACTCATTTAAAAATCACCTTTAAGCTACTTTCATTCATACTCAGTAAACCCTTAAGATTTCTTTTGTGTAGCCCTGTATATGATCTACAGCATTTATATATACAACGTAATATGGAAATATTTAATTAAACTTAAAAACTCATATCTCAACTAAAAATGCACCTCTAGCAATCATCAATGTACAGTATTTCCAATAAGGTAAAGTATCCGAAATCTTTTGTGTGTCCCTGTAAACACTATGCACTTTCTATGACACAGGAAGTAATTTTTTGTAAACCTCTGCAATAAAGTATGTATCACATCAAATGCTATGAAAATCAAATTAAAACATAAAAGACATTAATAAAAGTTTTCTTCATTCTATTTAAAAATCCTATAATACATAATTGATTCAATGATATACCATGATAGGCAATGATTCTAGGTTGCCATGGCGATTAAGTCCTTTTAAGATGGATTCATATTACTTCCATATTACTGAATTTAATATATGGAATTATAGTAAATTTTGTATTCATGCCTTTTTGCCCAAGAGTGTAACACTTATTGCACCAAGATCTGAATATTTATAAAACTAGTTAATACTATGCACGCACCTCATTTGCCACATTTGATATTGCAATTTCTAACTTGTTTAGGATATATTGTAGGCTTATCCTTACAAATATGATACAAATAAGCAAAAATTCAGTGACTTTTACTGGAGCTGTATATATACAGTTCCTGTAAAATTCTCTGAATTTTTTAAATGTTTCTAAAATTTGTTAAACTCAAAAGTGGAAGTTCTCCTTTACAGTGAAGATAGTTCCCAATGGTATTGATCAACAGCAAAAAAATCAAAATTTTTAGGATTGGCATTTTCGAAAAAAAAACTTTTTTTGAAAAAAAAATTTTTTTTTCAAAAGGTTGCCACAAGAAAAGTTCAATACATTTTTCAAAATTTGGTATATCATTTTAAACAGAAGAATATTATCTTTAAAATTAAAAAAAAACGCAACAAAATATCTTGCACCATTCTAGAGATAGAGCACTTTAAAATTTTTATTGAAAATGGCAAATTGGAAGTGGTGCCCAGGATGCCATCTTTTGCGGCCTGTATCTCGGGCCAGGAATTTTTTTGGACAAAACCAAAATATACAAGTGTCTTATTTTTTATTGAATTTTAACATATGTTCAATTCAAAAACTTCTGAGACTATGAAGGTAAGATTTTTTCTTTGGCTGCCTGAATTGACATGGATCATACCTATTCTATCTGAGTACACTAATAAAAGTGTGCTTAATTTTTTTTTACATTTTATTTATGCTTATTTTAAGCATGGTACTTCCTCAAACAATAATCTTAGTATATTAAAGTCTTTATTTTAATCTACGTGATTGTTCTGATTATACACAATTGATAATTATTAATTTCATTAAAAATTAATGTCTTAAATCAGAAAATATTAAATAAATTAAATTTACTCTTATATAAACAGTATACATAAGAGCACTAAAAATTTCTAAAAAGCAATAAGTTACTTACTTCTCATAAAGATAGGCAATAAAACAAAAAGAAGTAGCTTCCATGCAGCATATAAAACGTGATTTAGCCTGCAAGTTTGAATCTAAAAGACTAAAGATTATTCTTTCTAATCTATAGCCTTCCAGACGCATTCCAACGGGCCAACACAAAATTAAGCAACCAGCGATGCTGCAACTGTACTAGAAATTAGTTGAATTTTGCACCTTTCTGCACTGACCGTTGTCATGTTAGTGGCAATAACTGATGCTGCTGATGAACAGATCACCCAGCTTAACACCTACTCGCACCATCCTTGTTGCCTTTCCATCATCAACTGTAGCAGCTAAAGCATGTAGCAAACTAAAAAAAAAAAAAAAAAAAAAAAAAAAAAAATCTAGTGGGTACATGCATACATACACAGAAATTAGTTTTTGAAAAGCAAATATTATTTACTAATGAATAACTATTTATTAGCTAAGAAATGTAAATATGCTTGTTTGAAACCATTAGACAAAAAAAGAAATAATTATGCTACTGTAGCATGTAAATATTTATCACATACTGAAAATTATGAAAAAAATACTTTTAAAGTGATATAAATATTGGAATAAATTTTTGGTATTTAAAAAAAAGGATAAGATACAGCAAAATAGTTCTTTTGTTTACATTACATTTTTATCAAATTTTAGGATAAAGTTATAAGAATTCACGAAATGGAAGCCTCAACATCTTAACAATTTTAAATCAAAACATCTTAAGCACAATTATACATATTTAAAAAATAAAAGCACCTTAAACATATTAATATTTAAAAAATGAAAACCAAAATATAATACAAGTATAAATATTTGATTCAAAAGATAAACGCCGATTTTTTAAAGTACCCTAAAGCAGGGACAGAGAAACGGAAAATAGCTAATTATACATGTTTACTAAAACAGTATCATTTGTAACATTAACAAAAACCTAAAAAAATAATAATAATTTTGCCTCAAAGCAATAATTTATAAAAATACACATGCTACCACTTAAATTCCTTCAACTACTATTTACGAAACTTTAATAAAACTACATTTAAATACAAAATATATAATTATATATATAAAAAAAAACATCCTTACATACCAAATAGAAATCTTTTGGTTTATAAAATTGCCACGGTTATTCGCTAATTTAACAATATTTCCAAAGGATAATACGCTAAAAGAAATTTCTATCTAATATCAAAATATTAGCTTCTTGCTAATTTACAAAACCTCAAGCTTTGAACACCACTTACCTACACCTACGATGATACACGCATGCGCACGCTAATTTACAAACCCTCTAACTTTGGACACCTACCAAACACGCATGCGCGTACTGATCTCTTCTCGCCAAATTATTTGGCTACATTTCCCTTTCGCCAAGGGTGTTCAAAGCTTGAGGATTTGTAAATTAGCGGTTCGGATATCACATCACGGGTTGTACTTAAAGTTTGATGTGCTTGGACAGAAACAGAAAAGGAGACTATTGTTGTACAATTCAAGAGAAGTTGCGAGTGCTTGGCTGAAGAGACCCCCAACAACAAATCTCCAGACTGCATTTTTTTCACGGAATAGCCATCACCAAAAACTGACTGGAATGTTTTGCCAATAAGAAATGGTGAAGTTCTTTTAAATGAACTATCTGAAATACTGTCAGTACGTTTAATAATGAAAAAACGTGTGAATGAATCGTTCTGTACAGCTTGCTGCTCTCCACATGGGAGAGATATAGAAGGAAGTGAAGTTTTTCCATCCATATTAGAAAATATATACAATTCAGACCCCGGCTGCACCACCCACTACCGAGTCCAACAAGGGGATGCGCATTCGTGCACCAGTGCTAACCAGGGCCTATATGATCACAAGACACTCCTATGCCAGTCTCCACGGCCAAGATGGCTAGTAAGTGCCCACTCACTTGATCCCTTAGCCAGTAACAAAAGTCAGCTGACCAGCCGATTGATGCACAGGGGACCAATATGCACCTCCCGCCTACCTGAAGCAGAAGCCAAAGCAGTGTTTTGGTTTCCCTCAACTGCCAGGATCCCCCTTTCCAGGGACACAAGTCGCCACGCACGGCAAACACGTGGGTGGTTTACAATTCTCCATGAGTCGATATACAGGATGATATAGGCTCATACAGAATTGCCCTCACCTCCGATGAGGAAATCACAGCGAGAGTGAAACAGTGGGGAAAGAGAGACAAGAGAAATAAAAGGAAAAGAGAAAGATCGCTTAGGTGCCCGGGGTTGCGAAGCCCGTGAATACCTAAAGGAGGTATCCCCCTGGGGGGACTAGGGGTTTTGGGGAGTGCTGTAATTTTCCAATAACTTATTATATTTTAATAAAATTTTGTTACACAGCTTAATTTACTGTTGTTGCAACTTGCTGAAAATTTGAACAAAATCGGACAATTTATAATGGAGATTATTTTTTTTAATAGCTAAGAAAAAACGGGTTTTGCTTTTCTTTTTTTCTTTTAAATTATTTTTTTTGTTTGCTTGCAGCTCAATAATTTCTTTTTACTGCACTTACGCAAAGTGAAGTTGCTGACACATTTAAGGAATCCTTTTTATGCTCAGTTTTGCATAATCGCGGCGTTTTAACAGAAAAGAAAGCAGATTCTCTTGTTTTCTTTAAGTGTGTGCACTTACAAATGTTGTATTTTTTATTTTCAATAATGAACGTATGTATTTAATTTTTGTTTATTTTAAAACTTTCTTAGAACATTTTATTTTAAATATTTACAGAATATATCGGATCGAGTACCAATTAATTTCTGTTAATAGACATTAATGTTACCGTTAGTAGTGAAGAGATTTTCAAAAAAAATCTGTTTATACGGCTCTTCCAACTTTTGCCAATAGTTCATGTTGTCAAAATGATTATTTATCATTAGTTATTTTCGGAATTTTACGTTGTGTTATTTAATTGATGGATTCGAAAAAAAAAATAGTATTATTTGTAATTCTAGTGTAATATTTTATATTAAGAATTCCATCAAATATATTTCTACTTGCCGATCCAAGGCTGAAATGTGCGATGCAATTGGATAAATTCACAAACCAAAAGTAAATAAGTAATTTATTTATTTATTTATTTATTTTCATTATTTGAATTAAATTTAAAATTCTAATTTTTAAAATGGTTTTAAAAAATACGCAAAAATCTGCAATATGGCGTCTATAGGAGTACGTACAACAGTTTCAATAAGTGCAGCTTATACGCCGGTGCGGCGTATACGATGGAATTTCAGTTTTTTTTTACTATTTCCGGACGTAGCGGCTTATCTACCCAAAATTATGGTACATTGATTGCAAGTAAAATTTCTGTATTTTTACAGGATTTTTTCCCTATGAAAGTGAATTAGTGAATGAATCAAAAGTAGTGCGATCATGGATTTTAAAATATACAGATAGTACTAAATTTTCATTTTTTCTAAAGTATATGATTTTTATTACTCTGCAAAAGAATAGAAATCTGTAAAAGTACAGAAATTGTACAACAAAAATCCTTTTTAGAATGTAAAAAGAAAAGACCCAAACTTTTAATGAAAATGAATATTTAATTAGACTTTTAGCATCTATCTGTAAGAACGTTTTAAAATCCATATTTGCTACTTCTGTCTGACACATTCACATAATCATTTCATCGGAGAAGAAACTTTCCATAAAAATACTGAAATTGTTCTGACACTCAACTTATTTTATTTTATTATTATTACAGTGTATGTTTCTAATCATGTATAACACATTTAAACAATCTTCAAAACAAAAATCAAAGAGGCAGTAAATATAAACACTAAAGTATAATAACTGTTTGTGACTCAATTCCGATTTGAAAAATATTTGATCAGATTGTTAGAATACAAAATTTAAAGCATGTGTCCCCCCAAAATTCTGCACCCAGGGCGCCAGAACAGAAAGCATAGGGGGCGCCAAATGAAGATTTTTTTTTGTCTTTACATACAAAAATGTATATGTATATATATTGAATTTGCATAAAAATGTCTCACAGTTTGAAAATCCAAAAGGAAAACTGAACCAAATGCATTAAAATTTACAAATATATAAAAAAAATTCATCTATAATAGAAGACTGCAAATGAATTAGAAAAAAGAGCTGTTCTCTTAGGTTATTTTCTTTCTCCAATTCCAAATGTACCATGTATCTTCTAACATTTAAATCACTTCCTGTGTCAGGAAAATCACTAACATTTTCCAAGGTCAGTCTCTGGGAAGGGGGGAGTGCAGAGGACATGTACCCGGACACCAGAACGAAAGGGAGTGCCAAATAAAGATTTTGTTTGACTCTGACTTTTCTGACGAAAAGATTCCATGAAGGCTCTTCAATTTTTTTATTCCTCTCCCTGAGCAGTGTTGAGCTTTCTTTTTTCCTGTCTTGCTACAGGCAAGGTCTGGTAGCTGCCCAGGACAATAAAAGCAAATGGGGGAAGGAGTCAGGGTCAAAACTAATGGGGAGGGACAGGAGGGCATGTGCCCATCATGTGAAGAAGGCACCAGATGAAAATTTGGTTTGCCGTCTTATACAATATATATATATGTGTGTGTGTGTGTGAACTTTGTGTTAAAAAATATTTTTTAGCCGACAAATGAAAAAAAAAAGTTGAGTAAAGTGCATATTGTCAAATAGATAAAAAGATTTGCCTACAATATACAAGACAGCAAATGAATAACCCCATTCTTTTTCTTATAATTAATTTTTTATATGCATATCATCATATCTGGCCTTAGAGGGGGCAAGGTCAGGTGACGGACTGGGACAATCATAATCAAAACCAAGCGGTCAAAAATTCACAAAATAAAAAGTAAAAACTTAATAATTTTGTTGTTGTTGTTTTGAGTCGCACATAAATTTGAAAATTAGCATTAGGTTGAGGAAAGTATGTAAACATATCATTCTATAAATAAGAAGAGTGGTATAAGTGATAATCCCACAAAATTGGTGTAGATAATACTGGAAGATATTTTACAGTACTGGAATTCATTTTCATGCCTACAGTAAAACCTAGTTTTTTAGTTCCTAAAACAAGTGACTGATATCACTATGACATTTAAGTGCCTCATCTGTAATAATTTGTAATGTTACAACAACAGTAAAATCTGGAAAAATGAAATTTGTCTATACAGTTGGCCCCACTTAATCGGGTAATGGATAATTGCATACCCTGCTTATATGCATAGAATGCTGTGGAACAGAAACGTTCCCCATAAGGCTAATGTTAAATATACTCGTTTTATCGCATAACAATCCCCGATTAATTGCATTAATATTTCCAATCTATTAGTAGTAATCCGGATTTTATGAATTCCTGTTATAGTGATGAATGGGAAAAAAAGGAAGAACTTTTTTTTTTTTTTTGTAACAATGGTTTGTTATATTTACAATCGAAGAACAGAAATTGTCATGAAAGATGACTTATCTTAATTCTGGAAACTTATGAGAGTGTTGAATTTGGACAATTGTGTTTTTCTTTTAAAGCTTGCCATGCATACAGTTACTCAAGATGCTGGGGGTTCTTTTTGAAAAATTCTGGAATAAGGGAAAAATAGAATTGAGACTGTCAAAAGACCAATATTTAGCACTGGATGTGGAGAAATGCAATGTTGAGATATGAAAAAAAAAATCCTAAAGGATTTTTTGTGTAGGCGAAAGAAAAAAAAAGAAAGAAATTGACAAATAATTGAAAAATAAAAAGAATTTATGCAGAAACTTTTATTTTCAAAGGTATGATTTAAAAGCAAAAATTTTCTATTTAACTTTCATTTTAATTTTCACATAAATTATAATAAAAAATTAAACCATGTACCGTAAATAGTGTTATAATACCTTATACTTTATTACATATATTGTTATATATAGAGTAATAATAAATTATTTATTAAAGTTATTAATACAATAGTTTTTTAATTTATTAGGTAAATAATTATTGTTCATTAATATTTGTCATATCTGTGGTATACATAATCAAATGATAGTGTATACTGATAACATTAATTGCTGTCCTCACTTAAATGCATACAATTAAATGGAACCAACTGTATGCAATTAAACGGGGCCGACTGTAATGGAATCTTGTCTTAAATGAAAAAACTACATGGTTCCAACAGAAAGAAGACCAACAGTTATAGCTGCTAAGATGGAAACCTGTATAAAACAGAATTATTTCTGCTTCCTTTCGATCCTTTTGGTTTTTCACAGGTTTTAATGAATAAATATTTGACAAAGCTGGTTATACATTTCAATATTACGTATTTTAGTGTTACACTTTTAAAATAAGTCTGCTAATAGAAACGTTCATAAATTTCTCTTTGTAAATTTACTTTGCGGAGGAAGGAGGGGAGCGCCAAAATCCATGTTTGCATGAAGATATAGCTAGTTTCGGCTCTGGAAGGAGCGCACAAAATAAAATGCTTCAGTAAAACCCTTTAAAAGATAAAAATGAGTATAGCATTTTAGGTGGTACAGTAAAAAATCTCCCACAGGGCAGCATGGCTAATAAAGTCACCCCTGCCTTTATCCCCCAAAATGATTTTTTCTCTTCTTTTTGCCATTTCTAGGTGTTTTGCCACCCTAGGCAGAAATTGAAAAATGCCGCTTTGTTCCTTTTGGTGCAATTATTTTTTGCATTACTTTTGGTGCATTAATTTTTGCATTACTTTTGGGGCAATTGTTTTTTTATACCAACCAGATCCAGTCTTAGAGGAGGCAAGCTTGGGCGACTGCCCGTGATTTAAAAACCTTTGACTGAGGGTGCCATAACAGTAAAGCCACATCCGCCCCTGCTTTTACCTTCCCAAATTACATTTCTCATCCTTTTGCCATTTCTAGGTAGGTGAAAACGGAAAAATGTTGCCCATGCCTTTTACTAAAATTACTGGTTTTACATCCAGATCCGGCCTCAAGGGGCATGAGGTCGGGCAACTGTCAATGTCTAAAAACTAAGGGTTGAAATACGTACAAGATAGAATAGTAATCCCCCTTTTTTAATTTTTTTTTAGGAATATAGCCCTGGCTGAAACTAAGGGAACATGTACCACAGGTGCCTGAACAAAAGCGAAGGGGGTGCCAAATAAAGATATTGTTTTTTGCTTCATACAAAATTGCATATATATATATATGTATGAAATACAAAGAAACTTGCAAGTTAATGTTAAACGTATGGCAGCACTCTTTTCAAATTTCTCACTTGCATTTTAATATTTTAAAATGTTTTATTTTCTTAGGATAGTTTTGATTATCTTTAGAGTTACTATACTTTTAAGTTTCGAAACCAGTACTGAAAGTGAAAGTAACTTTATAAAAATAATCTGCAACCAAAATCGAAAAAGTAAACACCCACCCGGTTAGAATTCACCTCAGCTTTTCTAAGCTAAAGAAATCATTTAAAACTATTTATTGCCAAGTGAGAAAATTTAAAAAGAGTGTTCCAATTTCTTCGCGTGACTAGTGTAGGCTCTTAACGCTCAAGCTAATGTTAATCCTATGGGAGCGTTGTTTACATATTTCTTGCTCTAATTTTAAGTATTAAATTATTTTTATTTATTTATTTATTTTGCATAGGGTACCTGAGGTCGATAACTTTTATTGTGCGTGAGGAGATGTGAAAGGGGGGGGGGGGCAAAATCCATGTTTTCCCTAGGCGCAAAAAAGGCTAGTTTTGGCCCTGAATGTACGATTGATATTAAGGTTGTACTTATTGTGCAAATTATTAAAAACATTCATTATTCACTGTTTTAAAAAGATATGTGATTGTGTATTATACATGGGATTTTCAGATAAACTGATGTGAAATTTATATTCCCATATTTTAGGATTATGATCAGGGATCTGTTTAGGAAAGTTCTAGGTCCTTTAAAGGACCCTTCACAATTTTTTTTTATATTAAAACAGGACCCTTCACATTTTTTTTATCCTAAAACAGGACCCTTCACAAAATTCTTTGTCTTATAAATAGACCTTTTACAAAATTTTTCCACCTTTAAATTGAACCTTTCACAAATTTAATCCTTTAAAAATAAAATCTGACCTGTACAAAAAACAGCTGAACTCATCAAATAACATATTAGTTAGCTTTTTTATATATGAAGGATAAAACCTGAATATAATGATGATTTCAAATTCACAAAATTATGGCTAGAATTTTCACAAATCTAAAAAAACTTCACAATTTCACAAAAACAGGACCTTGTGAGAAAAGTCTAGACAGACCCCTGGCGATTTATTGAGACTTTTACAAAAAAGATAAATGGCAGTGATTTTCAATTTTTTAAAAAAAAGATGCAATTGAATTTAAACCCCTTTAGTATGTAGCATTTCACCCACTCTCTCTTCCCCCAAAACAAAAACGCTTTAGTTCTCAACCATTAATCCGGTGCTGGCCAATTATTGATATCTGGTCAGTAGTTGTAACTTTATCAGTAGAAGAAAAAATTTCCCTAACTGCAAAGCTGGTGTCCAGTCACCCAAGTAGTTTAATTGCAGTGAGTAACATGGCGGTGATACAAAGAACTTCTTTGACCTCTGAACTTGTGTTTCCCTCTACAGCAAAGTGAGATAATAAGAGCATCTCTACCTAACCCCTTCCCACACTCTTAAATGGTTTGGTCTGATCTGGTCATTTGTGGGAATGTGCTCGTAGTTAAATGTTGTTATGATTCTTTTTTAAACTGATCAGGAATGAATGACCCACGCAAAAACAAACACGATAAAAAAACAGGAATTTTTTTTATAAAAAACTCAATAAAAAGAGATGTCACGAAGCACGCCATGCTTCTAAATTCATGCAAGTCAGGCTTCAGAAGGAGGAAAATGAACAGTAGGTAAGAATATAAAGAATTGTTTGTTTTAGTAAATTAATAACGTTTACAGAAAAAACAAAAATTTCCATTCAAAAATATGATTATTTTTGACACATTCGTAAACTCATTTCTATTCCTCTTTGCCTGAAAATTACAGATGTTTGCATTCAGGTGCTTAAGAATCGAGTTGCGTTCTCTCTTTTCTTAATGTTTTTCCTAATTCGAAGCAGCTTGATTTAAAGAAGATTAGTACTAAATGGATCCATCTTGTAATTGCCAGCCTTCGAATTCAGAAATCAAAAATCCAACTTTGATGTTATTTTATAAAAAAAAAAATCGGAGTTTTTTAGAAGAACAACTTTATTCTATTTCATAAAAGCATCGCAATTGCAGGGCTGCCACTGCCGAATGATACTGAAAATAGTACTTTCAGTAGCCTCGAACGAAAAAAATAGTGGCATTTGTTCGAAAATAGTAGCCAAAATACTAGTCGCATACCCTCTTTAAAAAGAGGGAAGAAAAAATGTGTCTAAAATAACTGAAAGGACTTTATGAATGTCCACATCTTATTTCACAGTTTATGCTTCTGCTCAAATCACTGAATAAAGAATAGAGTGGTTTCTTCAAATGAGAAAGCACATTATCCAGAAAATAAGGCCCTAATGTTTTAGTTATGAAGTAAGTAAACTTGGTTCTTCCACAATAAAAATGATGGGCAGGACCAGGAAACATCAGGGCCGAAACTAACTTTTTTTGCGCCCGGGGCAAACATGAATTTTGGCACACCCCCCCCCCCCCCTCCTTCTTCCTCAAAGTATATTTACAAAGAGAATTTTACTAATTTTCTAATGACTGACTTATTTTAAAATTTAAAACATGTAATCATAAAATATGTAATACTGAACTACATAAATTGAATGTAATGTTTGTTGCAATTATAGTTCGTTCACATAAAAGAATTTGCATGTATTACCGGCTACTTACAGTGTTTGCTTATACAGTAGAGTTCTGATTATCCAAGACCCACTTAACCGAGTTATTTTCTTCTGATGGACTGATGGATTTCATTATTATGAAACAGCCATTATAAATGAAGTGTTAGGTGAAGATGAAAGAGCAGCCGTAAAATGTTTGAACTCTGATTTTCTGGTCAGAATGGGGGAAAAAAAATGGCCATAATTTTTTTTTTTTTTTAAATTATGGCCATTTTTTTTTTTTTCCATTCTGACCAGAAAATCAGAGTTCTGCTCTTTCATCTTCATCTAACACTTCATTTATAATGGCTGTTTCATAATAATGAAATCCATCAGTCCATCAGAAGAAAATGATCGATTCCAAAGGTATAATATTTCACTTGGCGCCCCTTGGCTCTGCCCCCCCTTAGTTTCGGCCCTGGGAAACATAGCAGTAAAAACTTCTTGCAGATCATCCCCAATATTACTTTCCATCAGGTCTTTCATTTCAAAAGTTTCTTGGAGAGAAGGAAGAAAAATTTTATTTGAGGGGCAAGATTAGAGAAAACGTGTGAGATATCACAAATCCCACACAAAAAAGGAAAATCCCGCATAATAAAAAAATTTGTTTGGATGGAATCTTCCAAATATACTTCTTGCACAAGCATATAATTCGTACGCAATTTTTGTTGTATTTCCCTTGACCTTAGTTCTTGTTCCTGTGCAGTGATGGAACAGCATGGACCTCATTTTGGAGCAGCAAAAAGCCATTTTGGAGCAGCAAAAATGCTCATTTTGGAGCAGCAAAAATGCTCATTTTGGAGCAGCAAAAATGCTCATTTTGGAGCAGAAAATAACAATTTTGGAGAAGCAAAAAGCTACTTTGGAGCAGAAATTAACTATTTTGGAGCAGCAAAAATGCTCATTTTCGAGCAGAAAATAACTATCTTGGAGCAACAAACTGTCATTTTGGTATTCTTTGACGAAATTCATATTTTTTCTGCAATTCTTTGACGAAATTTGCATTTTTTCTGCGATTCTTTGACGGAATTCGCGTTTTTTTTGCAGTCCTTTGACAAAATTCACATATTTCTCACGTGTTATTCGGGCCCTTAGTTGAAATCAGCGTGTTTTTCGCTATCTTTTGACGAAATTAGCGTGCTTTTTGAAATCTTTTGACAAAATTTGTGGTTTTTTGTGACCTTTTGATGAAGTTTGTGTTTTTTCTGCGATCTTTTAACAAAATTTGTGTTATTTCCTAATTTTTTGAGCCTGTTTTGTTCGGTTTTTTGATGAAATTAGCGATCCTTTGACAAAATTCATGTTTTTTTTTTTTCAATCCTTTGACAAAACTCATGTGTTTTTGGCGATATTTTGACAAAATTCGAGTGTTTTTTACGACTTTTTGACGAAATTTGCGGGGGTTTTTTCACGCTGTTTTAACGAGAGTTTTTTTTTTCACAATCTTTTGAAGGTGTTTTGTTCCCTTTTTATGGAAGTTAGCTATTCTTTGACAAAATTCACGTTTTTTTTTTCGTGATCCTTTGACGAAATTCGCGTATTTTTCGTGATCTTTTGACGAAATATGCGTTTTATTCACGATCTTTTGATGAAATTTGCGGGTTTCTTTTGCGATATTGTAACGAAAGTAGCATTTTTTCACTATCTTTTGACCCCGTTTTGCAGGGCCGAAACTAGCCTTTTTGGCACCCGGGGCAAACATGGATTTTGGCGCCCCCCCCCTCCACCACAAAGTAAATTTACAAAAAAGAATTTTACTAAACATCTAACAGACAACTTATTTTTAAATTTAAAATATATAAAACTGAACTACGTAATCAGCTTTGTCAAATATTGATCCATTAAAATCTTTGAAAAGAATTGCATTTTAATCTTTTTAAACTTTTTTTTTTTTTTTGCATAGTCTAAATGAGGTCGATATCTAAAAAAGAAAGGTTTTACTAAGAATTTTACTCTGTGCATTCCCGTTCCCGTTGTCATGGGCAGTCAGCACCCATGGCAAGACGGAAAAAAAAGAAAAAAAAAAAAAAGAAAGGAAGCTCAACACTGTTCAGCGGAAAAAAAACAAACAGCTTTCATGGAATTTCTTTATCTAGAAGAAAAATGAGACTGAGGGGTCACTTCTCCTTTGGTAGTTATCCATAGTGGACAGTAGGGTGTCCCACAATAGAGACTGACCTTGAAAAACGGTAATGATTCTCCCTCGGATTCTCCTCACAGGAGGTGATTTAAAAGATACAAAGCAAACGCATAGGCATGATACTTTGAAATTTTGTATTGTAATGAATCTTTTTATCTATTTGTAAAGTTTAATGCATTTGGTTCAGTTTTCCTTTTAAATTTTCCAGCTGCGAGACATTTTTATACAAATTTCATTATATATATATATATATATACATTCTTGTGTCAAACGTCAAACAAAATCTTCATTTTGGCGCCCCCTTCACCTCCTGTTAAAGCGGCGTCCGGGGCACGTGCCCCCTCTGCCCCCCCCCCCCCCCTAGTTTCGGCCCTGCCGTTTTGTTAGTTTTTTGACAAATTAGTGATTTTTTGACAAAATTTTTGTGTTTTTAGTGATCTTTTTAAGAAATTCGCGTGTTTTTTGCGACCTTTTGATGAAATTTGCTGTTTTTTTCGCGATATTTTAATGAAAGCAGCGTTTTTTCACGATCTTTTGACCGTGTTTTGACAATGTTAGCGCTCCTTTGAGAAAAATAAAAAAAATTTTCAGGATCCTTTGATGAAATTCGTCTGTTATTCGCGATCATTTGACGAAATTCGCGTGTTTTTCGCGATCTTTTGTCGGAAATCTCGTGTTTTTCGCGATCTTTTGTCGAAATTTGCGATCTTTTGATGATATTTGCGGTTTTTTTCACTATCTTTTAAATAAATTAGCATTTTTTCACGATCTTTTGACCGTGTTTTGTTCGTTTGTGGGCGAAATTAGCGATTATTTGACAAAATTCACGTTTTTCTCGCGATTCTTTGAGAAATTCGCGTTTTTTTTCGCGATCTCTTGTCGGAATTCGCGTATTTTTCACGATCTTTTGGCAAAATTCGCGTGTTTTTCGTGATCTTTTGGCAAAATTCGCGTGTTTTTCGCGATTTTTCGACAAAATTTGCGTGTTTTCGCAATCTTCTCACGAAATCTGCTTTTTATTCGCGATCTTTAAACGAAATCACGTTTTTCCGCGATCTTTTGACCGCGTTTTGTTCGCTTTTTGACGAAATTAGCGATCCTTTGTTAGAATTCGCGTTTTTTTCCTGTGATTATTTGAAAAACATCGCGTGTTTTTCGCTTTCTTTTGACCAGATTCGCATGTTTATCGCAATATTTTGGCGAAATTCGAGTGGAAAATGATCGATTTGGCTCAAGAATTACTATCGAATTGCCGCAGTTGGGCGCAATTTTGTTGAAAAATGATCGTTTTGGCGCAGAAATGCGCAGCATTATCGATTTGGCGCAATTGGAGCAGCTGTTCCATCACTGCCTGTGCAAATACCCATTAAAATACTACTTTCATATTTCCACCCTTAAAACTATTCATGGCTGCTACAAGATGGCGGTAGGTATCCAATCAGTGATGTCTCACTTACAGGAGTTGCATCATTCTGTTTCTCCTAATCAGATTCATAGAGTTTGAGGGAATTGTAATGCTGTCTCGTTATTAACTGCTACCCGCATTGATGATCGGTGTATACCCATACAACCAAAGACTGCCTCCGGACGTCCTATATGGTCCTATATACAGCCAGGAGGTCCGATACCCGTCAGATCCTGTACAGAGCCTAATTTGGACGTTCGCAGGACGGCAGAATCCGGACGAACCATCCACGATCGTCCGGTGTTGTCCTGAGAACATCCGTGTCACCTGTACGCATGCGCAAGAAATTCTGACTTCAACTGCTCTGTCTGGTTGTTGTTGAAACGAAAGATTTTTTTTAAACAACTGTGTTCTATTACTTATTTCTTTTAATGAGGATTGAATTTATCCTAAAGGTAAGTAAACTTTCGAATCTTAACTTTTTAGAGTGAACTTTTGAGTTTTGCACTAAAATATAAGGCTTTTGTCGTAATCTATACCATGAGACAGGCAAACTTTCATAGAAAACATATAAACAGTTATAAGCATTTTTCATATAAATACTTGAAATAATAATGTTGTATGATCGTAAAACGAACCTTTGTTCATTATATTTTTACTGAAATAGTATTATTTTTAAAGATAGATCATTTTGTGAGTCATCAAAACATTGTTTATGACCCATTGTTTGGGTGTTTTGTTAGATATAAAAATACATTAAACATTCATTTTGTTGATGATAAACAAGTGAAAATATTCATAAAGCTTTAAATTCAACTTTTAAATCTATTTAACCATTAAATTTATTTATCTTTAAAAAATCTAATAAAAACCTGGGGCGCCATTTGAGGGGGGCTGGGGGGGCCATAGCCCCCCCCCCCAAGGAATTTGATATTTTAGAAAATTTATCTGTCATCGCAGGTCAGATGCAAAAGAATTTAAAAAAATTACTCAAAACCTAAAATAGCTTGTCAAATTTTATTACAATAAAAGCACGTATAAGTAAACACTTTAGGTATATAAACTAATAATTATAAAAAAAAAAATTCTAATTTGCCAATTTATCTATTTTTTCCAAGTCTAATTTGCAAATTTCGCATTTTTTTTCTGCGGTCAATTGACAAATTGATTTTGTGTCGCTCTGCAAGAAAAATAAGCAAATAAATAAATAAAATAGCATGGTCTTCCCTTGAAAATTAAACAGGAGAGAAAAATCATGCATCAAGCATAGATTATGAAACACTTTCCAACACATCAAAAATGCTTTAGAAAAACTTAGCCTTTCAATAAAGTAAATAATATATCTAATTAAACATTTTAGAAAACATTAAGACTTTTTCCTAGAAATCCGCACAACTTTGCAATTATGTAAAATAGCAAAGGAAACCGAATCAGGTGAAACTTGCACGTGAAGTGTTGTGCTATGGTATATAAGAGCATGGCCATTAGCCAAGAGATCATTAAATAATCTGTGTTTTCCGAGAATAGAGCCACAAGAGGAGTGTCTATGTATTATTGTGTACAAGTTTTACAAAAGCAATATTCATCAAGGAGCAAGTCCATCGTGAACTATTTATTTTCCAAAAATATCACCAAACAAACTACATACGATGTTCTAGAATGTTACTAGGAGGGACTCTCGGCCAAAAAAGAACTGGGATCGGGTAGGAAGGCAAAAAAAAAAAAAATCTCCAAGCCAGAGTTAGAGCAGTTGAAAGGACTGTTTGATGAAAACGACCGAGTATTAATCCACATAGGCGTAACCAACCTTTTGAACGGGGGGATGCCCAGACTTTTTAACCTGAATATGTTGGATAAAAACGACATCTTATATAGTAAAACCTGCTAAAACAAAACCCCATGAAACCGGTCGATTTTCCGTTTTAGACAGGGTTTGCTCTTAGAATTCATAATTGTGTGGTATTTTTTTTTTTTTTTTTTAAGGGCTCAAACGTGATTTTTGTTTGCATGAGGGGATGTGAGTAGGGGTTCAGAACATCAAAACTGAATCTAATGGTAAAAGGAAAAAAAAATGTAAATCTCCTTGCAGCAGTGAAATAAGACAGTGACTAAGTGTGGTCACAAGTGTAAAACCTTTTGGGCACCCTTACTTCCTATAAAGATTAAAAAAGGCCTTTAATCATGCTGGGAACTTCCATAGGCACAGCGGCATTGCATGAGACCTAACATTATCTATGTCAAAGTCTTGTAGATGAAATTTTGCCAGATGATAAATCAAAGATAATACATGCTATACATCAGTACATACCCACAAAAGTTTTTCAGAATGTGACTCCATGACTTTTTAGGGATCCCCGGGGAGGACCCAAGAAATTTTGGAGGGAAGTGCATATAAATAATAATTATAATACAGTAAACGCTCGATTTTACAAACCTCTTTTTTACGAATTATTCGTTTTTATGAACTGAACTACTGGTCCCGACCAGCATCCCATTGAACTAATGTTACTCCCATTTGCGAACTTTCGATTTTACGAACACATTATATGGGTCCTATCGAGTTCGTAAAATCGAGCGTCTACTGTATTATAAATAATCACAATATTCATTAATAATTCATGTTTTTACCTCAGAATGTGTCCAATGTATTAGGTAAAGCAGGTCATGATAATATAGTAGACGCTCGATTTTAAAAACTCGAGTGGACTCATATAATGTGTTCGCAAATGGGAATAACATTAGTTCAATGGGATGCTGGTCAGGATCAGTACATCAGTTCGTAAAAACAAAGAATTCGTAAAAAAGAGGTTCGTAAAATTGAGCGTCTACTGTATACACTAAATTTTGTCAAGAGGATAAAAATTATATTATCATGATGAGACTGTAATAATAATGATAGGTGCTTGTCTGTCTCTATGGGTGAGTGTGTGTGTGTACGCGCGCGCACAGAACTCTGAAAAAACAATGCAGTCCTCACAGCCGCAAGATTGGACAGGAAAGTACCTGTTTGCCTAAAGTCATGCATATTGAAGACAATTTCTGAAATTTTTCAATTAATTTTTTACGCAAATTTTTTCAAATTAGTAAAAAAGAATCCGATTTATATATTTTATCCAGTAAACTTTGTCTTCTTTTCAATAAAGTTTTTTCGAGATTCTTACAGCGATTTTTCAATTTGTAACAATTTTTTAATGTTATTTTCAGAGAGTTTTTTTTCACGTTCTTAAAAGGAATCCGGTTTAAATATTTTACTCAATTAGTTAATTTCGTTCCCTGCTGTTTTTTAATATTTTCCGAATTTTTAACGTGATTTTTAGCGGGGTTTTTTGCCCTTTCTGGCGATTTTTTGACTTGTTTTTTAAACAAAAAACTGTCTGGTAATTTTTGCAATTGCTGTGATTAAATTCTAATTAGAAGAATGTCAAATCAGTTCTTATAAGAAAGCTGAAAATTTAGTGTGGCTTGAAATAAAAAAAAAATCGCGATAATTCAGGATTTGTTTGTTTTGAGACGGAAGCGGTCGTAACTTGGTCGGGGGTACGTTGCCGAACGCAGCCCCCCCCCCGCCAAAAAAAAAAATCCTAGATTCCTTTAATTCTATGTTCGTTTTAAAAAAAATCAACCAGCGAAACTCTACTAGTAATGAAGTTTTCTTTCAGGCGCAGGGTTTGAAATAACGCACAGAAAAGGAAAGTCCCACATAATAAAAAATGCTGTGCAGTATTTCCACCCTCAAAATTCTTTCACATTTCTGTTAATTTTCAGTGAGTATTTTAAAATACTTTTGAAGTCCGCGATTTTTATTTCTTTTGTGAAATTCGTGATTCGGTTCCGGAAAAATTTGAGAATTTCTTCAAACGATCGTGAAAAATATCGTGAATTTCGATAAAAGAGTGCAGAAAGAAATCGCGAATTTCGTCAAAAATTGCGCAAAAAAATACGAATTTCGATAAATGATTGATGAGAAAATGTTGCAAATTTCGTCAAAAAATCGCAGAAAAGAGTAGAGGATTTTGATAATTGGTATGGAAAGATATCGAAAATTTTCCCGATCGGTCGCGCAAAACTATCGTGAGTTTCGACAAATGACCTCTGTAAAAAAATCAGTATCATGAATAGGTCGTCAAAAAAAAAAAAAAATCGTCAAAGGATCCCGGTGAAAACGAGAATTCCGTCAAAGGATCGCGGTGAAAACGAGAATTCCGTCAAAGGATCGCAGAAAGAAAATGCTAATTTCATCAAAAGATCGCGGAAAGAAAAAGCGAATTTCGTCAAAAGATCGTGCAAAAAAACCACAAATTTCGTCGAAGGATCGAGTTAAAGAAATCGCAATTTCGTCAAAATATTGTGATAAGAAATGCGAATTTCGTCAAAGGACCGCGGAAAAACATGAATTTTGTCAATGGTTAGTGGTGAGGAGTGCGGATAGCGACAAAAAATCGCATAGAAAGACGTGAATTTCGTCAAATTATTTTGGGGGAAATTGTAAATATCATGAAATGATCACAGATTAAAATCACGAACTTCATCAAAATTTACTGCACTGGGCTAAAAGATTGAAACCGGGTCCTTTTCCTAGTTTCAAAAGAACTCTGCAAAACGAGAAGAAACTCCATAAATCGCATAAAAATTTTCAGAGGAAAAAAATTACTTTATTGACTTGAAAGACTGTAACCACATTCCTTTTACGAATGTCAAAATATGGTTGCGAAACATGAAATTCAACCAACCAACCAACCAACTCCAGATTAATTTTAATTTTCTGTGCTTTCTCATTTTCAAAGGAGGCAGGGTCTGTGCACCCCCACCTTTACCCTGGCTAATCGCATTTTACAATTACTGTTTCACGTCTGCATTCCCTTTAAATTTTTTTTGCTCCTTTCTAGACTTTAGACTGCGAAATCAAAGAGACAAATAATTTCCCTTTCTATCCTCATCAAGAACTTGCTTTAATTTCTCATGAAATTGCAGAAACATGTAATAGAAAGAAATCTCCCACAAAAAAGACGTCATAGTGGGATTATAAAACCTCCTTTTTGACTTACTGTGAGTAATACAGATTCTTGTAAATATTCTAGTTTTAAAAAAGATAAAATAACATAATTTAAAAAAAAAGAACGTGGGATTCTTTTTTTTCATCAGAGTTCAAAACTTAGGCTGTTAGTTTTTTGAACTAAACTAATTGGACTCTGCTTTCACTTCATTTTTCTTTTGTAGATTTCGATTTTTTAAAAATAGTTGTGCTTGAGTCTGCGCAAGCGGGGGTGCCCTGGGTGCCTGGGTGCCCGGGCACCCCCCTGGTTACGCCTATGATCCATCCCATGCCTTCGAAATACAGTGTTTCACCTAACCACCAACAAAAGACAATCACTAAGAACCTGAACATCAAATATTACAAGAAATGGTCATAACAGAACGAACAGAAAAACAAATGGTTGTCATGAAAATGAAGTGTGGTCACTTGTTCAGAAAATTCTCTGATAGAATATTCATCTTCGATGACGGTGACGGCTCATATTTTAAGCTCAAGCGTTCCACGTTTAACTATAACGGTGGCTATTATACATCTGACGTCTCCACGACCCAAGATATCATTAAATTTTCTACTAAAGCGAAATTCCAAGATAAGATCCTCGTATGGATTGCAATGGGTCCGAAAGGCTTGAGTCGTCCGTTCATCCGAAAGTCTGGGTTCGCTGTCAATGGGCAATGACCAATGACATTTGAACAAGGGCATTCGCCGTCTTCTTATCCCCTACATCTGTAGCAACTACAATGATGGTGATTACAGTATCTGGCCAGACTTGGATAGCAGTCATCTCTGCAAAATCGTTCTCAGCCATTTCCGCCAGCAAAACTTCACTTTCATAAAGAAGTCTGACAACCTGGTTAGCGTTCCCTAAATTTGACCAATTGAGCGGTTCTGAAAGTATCTGAAGTCAAAAGTGTATGCCAAAGGCTAGAAAGCAGGTAACATCCAGAAATTGTTCAATCGAATCAAGTATTGTTTCAAAATTATGAACTTAAATTTTGTACAATGTCTAGCAAGTACCACCAAAAGTAAAATCGATAATGTCAAACAAAACGGTTTAATTGAAATCCGATAACAGTTTTACAGAGGAATGTGGTTATTGAAGTCACCTTACAGTGCCCATTTGAGTTCTTTATCTCGTTTTTTAATAACTTTCAAGTCAAGAAAAGTTTGTGCAGATTTCTAGGAAATAGTCCTTATACCACATTTAAAAACCATATTTCAATAATTACCGCCCATAACCGTAAAAGTAATCCAGTTCTTTTGTGAAGCTCTGTATATAATCTATAAATTTGTACATATGATACACAGTGTGCTTAAATTATGTTTAGTAAGAAAATGCATAACATAGTAAAAAATTCCCCTTCAGCAGTTTCTACCGATAGGGGGAAACGTACTTAAATTCTTTTGTACAGCCCTGTATAATGTATATGACATACAGATTTTAATACACACCACATATTAATGCTGAAATTTAATTTAAGCAATGCTTAAGCTACTTAAATTACGCTTCCATGAGTTAATATCCATAGGCGATTATATATCCAGTTCTTTGCATAGTCCTGTATATGATTTTATTTATATGCCGCAAACTTACTTTAGTATATTATACTAAATGTAGTTGAGCTTGAAAGACAACTTGAAGCTGCATAACTCAAATTAAAAATGTAACATCTTTAAGCAATTCCTGCTCTTTCTCAATAATGCTTACGAATTTTCTGTGTGTCTTACGAATTTAAAAATTGCTCTGTATATGTTCTATAGAATTTATGTACACCATGTAGTATTCAAAAATTTAGTTAAACTAAAAAACCATACCATAAGTGAAAATGGACTTGCAGCAATCATTCCTAATAGCTAAACTTCGCATACAGATTTGCTCCCGAAATCTTTTATGTGTCCCTGTAAATGAATGATAAATGTAATCCCCATCCTATTTTACTGAAAGTATTTTGTTGTTAGCTTCAGTAATATATATCAGTTTCATCATGTTTGAAATAGTGCAACATAATTGAAATACGCAGCGAACTGTTTTTACCCGTAGACCATCATATAATCGAACTCTTTTGCATAACCTTGTAAATGAGTGATGAATGCTTTGCACCCCATATTCTACAGACAGTATGTATTAGCACTAGAGATGAGACGGACTCAACCCGGACCTGACACAGGTTTGATTTTTATACCAGCCTTCGGGCTCGAGCCCATTCTTTCTCAAATTGGCAATTTTACTTATTCTCGTACTCGTGTTGAAACAAAAAATAACTTTTTTACCCCTTAAAAATTAATTATCCCATTGCAAGTCTTTTTAATGCTATTTTGATCAGCAGGAAAGAGAAATAGATTTTTTTTCTTTTTTTTTTTTAGTATTTTTCGAACATTATTTTGAAAGAAAACTTGTGATATTTGATGATTTATGTCTGTAGTTTAACGTGAGTAATGACCTGTTGATGTTGGCGGCAATCAGAATATGGCGCCATTAGGACACTGTTTAATTGGAATGTTTATTTATTATTACTTTTTTCAGAGATCTAACGCGAAATAAATATTTTCTTTTACGTCAATCAGCATTAGCCTAAGATTTGGAAATTTTTAGTCTCCTATTGTCTGCGATTGTAATCACTCTTTATATGAAAATAATGTTGGTGATTTTATTCATGCTTCTTCTTGAAGTCTGCTCATTCTGTGGCTCTGTTCTTCATATTCATACAATCACTTTCATACGTAAGTAGATAAAATTGGCATGTGTTGTTATTCCCGATTGAAAGCAATCAAGCAGCGTTTCCTCTTTTTCTATAAAAGCATCAGATCTTTTCGGTAACGGTGTCAAATTTATAATTTAAACTTATTTTCAAAGCCATGATAAATGCAAAAGATGTACACCTTTTATAGGAAACAGAAAATGCTGTTCGATTCTTCGTCATATAAATCATAATTTCAGCAAATTTCATTAATTTATACATAAAATGCTCTTAGTTATTGTGTCCATCAGAGATACCTACTTGTTGCGGGAGAAAAATTTAAAAATCTTTTTAGGGAAGTATATTTCTATTTGACACTAAACGTCTCTTTTGATAAGATTTAATGTAAATTTCATAAAATTAATTATGTGCTAGAGATTAACAGTTGTTAAAAAATGAGATCTATTACATTTAGAACAGCTTTTAGATATGCATTTTTGTTAAACATTTTTTTCCGTGCATACTTTCGGTATCGGAGCCCCACCAGTGGCTGAGAGGTTCTGCTCTCGAAGCTGGTAGACAGGAGGTGCTGGGTTCGAACCCAATCGCGCCCGTCGGCCTAATCGTTCGGAGTTTTCGTGGTTTTCTTCGAACCGTGGATTTCCATGCGTTAATACGGATTAGGTTCCCTTAGAAAGACCTCCACGGAAGGCACTCCCCATAGGGCCTATATCCCTCATGTAGATAATTGGCCGTCAACAATCAACCCAACCCAACCCTTTCGGTATCGGAATCGGGCTCTGATGGCACAAATTTTTTCGGATTCGGATTTAAAATTGTTGGCCCCGGGCTCTGAAAAACGAGCCTGAACTCATCTCTAATTAGCACATCTCAGAAATTTTTATCAATTTCATTATGTTTGTAACGGAGTAACATTATTAAAATACGTCACAAATATTCTTTCTTCATAGAGTATAATATAACGGAATACTTGTGAGTTCTCCCGGACGCGAACTGTAAGTGCTAAACATAACATTACATGTAGTAGTCATCTTTTAGTACACCCCAATAATGTATATAAATGTTATTATGTTTAAATACTGTAATACAACAATATTAAAATATACCGCAAATGATTTTACCCAATAGACCATAATCTAACGGAATACTTTTGAGTCCTCCTGTAAATGAACTATGAACGATACACACTTCATTTTGAATACCGAACATTTTATTGTAAACATTAATAACATATATCAATTACGCGTTAATCCGAGTATATTTACGTGAGTTAGAGCATGACCAGACGGGCAGACAAACCCAATTCACTTTTCAACTGCGTTGGAAAGTGTTACAAATATTTCTTGAAGAATCCCATGCTTATGAAAATGTTAAGAATGGCATGCTATTTCAAACCCTTCCCTCAAACAAAATCTTGCCTTCTCTCCCCACTCTAAGAAACTTATTAAATGGCTTTCTGTCCTGCCCGTAAAGCCTGCAAAGTAAAAAAAAAAAAAAAAAAAACTCCATTGTAGACAGGTACCCTTCTTAGCAAGTATAATTATATAGTGCTTTCTTCATAGAAACTTAATTTTTTTTTCCGTTTACAAAACAATTCTTTTTTTGACAGATTTCGTATTCGCAAGTTTTACACTAAATGTAATATACCTATACTCTTCAGAGGTATACTATAGAAAGGATGTTTTAAATGCCTTTAAGAATACTTGTAAAAAGGGAAACTGTCTATAATAGAATACTGTCTTAAACGGAAAAAATGTTAGTCACATCTTGAAATTATACCTGCTAAGATTAAAAAAACCTCCTTAAAACGGAATTTTTCATAGGCTTTCGTTTCGATGGGAGAGAGTACAGGCTCCCCCCCCCCCCCCTGCCGCCGAACCCCACCCTTGGCTATGCCACTGTCCTCAAAGACAGCCTTGCCCCCCCCCCCCCAAGAAAATTCTGAAATGGCACCCCTGATAAAAATACTCGTAAAGTATATTTCATTCCAAGAATAACCTGCTTATAAAATTAATTTTGTATAAGATAAGGATTTTTAAATTTTCTAACTAAGCCTACATGTGGCCCAATAGCAAAGATCCAGTTGGGGGCCCTGTGTGACACTTTAACAGCTTCAATTTGCCTTCATTTATACATATAGTACTGTATTAAAAAAGTATATATATACTAGCTGGTTTTTAGCTTGCTTTTTTTTTGGATGGGGGGAGGGGGGAGGGGGTTCAGTGAGACACACAGCACCCCTGAAAAAAAGATAAAGTACACTGTTTTAATTCTTCATTTTAAAAAATGCGTCACAGTTGCTTTGTATTGGATTTTTATGTTACATTTCTGTGTTGTTTATTGTTTTGATGTGTTTAAAATCTGTCGTATTTTCAAAGAAGAGATTTTTAGAATAGCTTATTTCATCTGTCTGTTTTTCATTATAAATAACATTTTAGCCTTGTCTGTGTTCCCTCTAAGTCATTATTTAAAGACGCTGCACCTGTCTTTTTAAAATCGGCAAAATACACCCTGCTTTCTTTTTTTAATATAGTGAAATGTACCCCTATTTTTGCAAAAATATCTCATAAAACTCTTCGACGAATCGCAGTATTGCAGTATTTCAAAATCCATGTGCCCTAGAGCTTTCAAAAATTGTAGAACTTCCTTATTTCTTTAGGAAAACAGGTTATTCAATCATTGTAATCCAATTGTGTTTTTTAAATTTTTAATCCATAAAATCATTTAAAGTTAATGTTTCTTTGTTTACCATACATAAAAATCACATTTTTTTTTTTTTAACAATCACTACTAAACATGTTAATGCAATTTCTCTTGAAAAAATAGTTCAAAATATAAGAAACACTCTATATCTCAAGTTGAAACATCATGTAGGTGCAAATATTTGCACCTGTTTAGTAATAAATGTTTTTGAATCATGTAATAATCACATTTTTTTATTTATTTTATTTAAAGTATTCTTCCCTGTATTTATTTTCTGTCTACAGTAAACACTAGGCCTGGTAGCAAAATTTTTTCAAATTCTTGCTCCATCCCATATATTTTGTTAGTTCTGCAAGCCCAGTAGCAGAAACAGTGCAGCACGGCAGCGGGCATTGTAGATTATATTAAACTTTGCAGATTAATCCACCAAGTTAAAAAGAAATGCTGGGGTAAAAAAATAGCTGAAATTTGCTTAAGTCGCTAGATTTATTGTATCCTTATATTATATTTTCTTTATAAAGGGAAATTTTGATTACTTTAAGTGTTTTCCTCATTTCTTATGATAGTAGTCTTATTGAGTCGAAGATAAATTTTAGTTTGCTGCAGACTGACACAGAAAATTCTGCTTCTGGGTCTGCAAGTGTACATGATCTTAAAACTAAAAGTAAATAATACCATTTTTCAGACATAGCATTTTTATTTTGTAATTTTTATTGGTACTTTTGTAATAATTTTAACTGGATGTCTAAACTCATTATTAATTTCAGTACTTCTCCATTATCCCATCAATCACTTTTCTTAAAAAAAAAACTATTGCCAAAAAATTTCAACAACTAATAAATAAAAAGTAAGAATGTTACCATTAAATAAAAAAAAAAAAAAAAAAAAAAAAAAAAAAATCAGAAAAGCTCTGCTTACTAATTTGCTAACTATCAATTTTAAACGATATATTTTATAATATACTATTATTGAAAACTGAAATAAAAATCTTGGATATTTAATACATTATTTTTCTTAACTGTCCCTCTCGTCTGGTGAATGTTTAAGCGATATCAATTGAAACAGATCTATTACATGAAACTATGCATCATAAAATTTGTTCAATAGTTTTTCCTCTTTTAATATCATTTTGCTGCTGTTTAAGAACATAATTGTTATTTTAATCAACAAAATATCTGATAAATCAGTAAAACAACATTAAAAACAGATATAAATACATTTGACATCAAGTAAATGTGACGCTACAATCATGTAATTTTGGAATTCAATTTTATAGTTTGGCGGTAGCTTTTTTGGTACTTCTCCATTATCTTGTCGACTGCTTTCAATAAAAATAACTTTGGCCAAAATAGGATTAAATGCCAAAGATGTATGATTGTAGTGTTACATTCACTTGATGTCAGATGTTATTTTAATCCATAATATTATATGTGATGTGTTTATGTCATCTTATATGTGTTTGTCATCAGGGGATTTATAATTTGACCTTTTTCTGTATTTTTAATGGTGTTTTATTGGTTTACTAATTATTTCATTAATTAACATAAGAGTAAAGCTTTTAAATGGTGGCACTATGATATTAAAAGAGAAAACTCTTGAAAAATTTTGTGATTCATAGTTATTTACAACCTACAATAGATCAGTTTCAACTGAAAACTGACCATTACAAACATTCACCAGCCGATTGAGTTAATTAAGAAAAATAATGTAAACAAATAAATATCCAAGATTTCTTTTTCTGTTTTTATTAAGATATTGTTAATTTATTGTTTGAAGTTATTGATAGATGCAACTTTAGTGAGTGAGTCTTTTCCAAATTTCCTGGTTTTTTTTGTGCGGGGGTGGGGGGGGGGAGGGGAGGGGGTCCAATGGCTTCATTCTTCCATTTGTTTACTGTGTATTACGAATTTTAAAATTGGAGTTTGTTACGATACAATAGTTTTTTTTTTTTTTTTTTTTTTTTTTTAATGAAGTGTCAAATATCCAAGATTTCTTTTTCTGTTTCCATTAATTATATTGTTGATTTTATTGTTTAAAATTATTGATAGCTGTCACTTTAGTAAGTGGGGCTTTTCCAAATTTCTTGTTTGTTTCTTTTTTGCAAAGGGTGGGGGGGGGGGGGGTGAGGGATTCCAATGGCTTTATTCTTCGATTTGTTTATTAGGCATTGCATACAGTTTGTTAAGATACAATAGTTTTTATTTTATTTACATTTTTTTAATAAAAAATTGTCGATGGGTAGAGTTTTCGATTTTTTTTTAAAACCTCGCACAATATTATTATTTTACGACTTCTAATTTATACAATTGTATACACAGACATGAAAATGCACTGAATGGTTCAAATTTTAATATAATAGGCATCACCAAAGTCGAGAATTTCTCTTTAGCAAACAAGAATGTTGATTATTTTCTCACAGCTTGTTAGTTTCTCTATAATGCAAAAGATGGGATAATTAATCTGTTAGTCTCAATGCTTGTTTGTAACGAGCAAAGTCATATCATTTTATTTTACTTAAACTTACAGAAGTTTTTCTATATTCTATATTAAGTAATAGACAAGTAAATATTCCTATATTTAATATATTCATGCTTAGATTTCCTTATTGTTACTAGTTTATTTTACAATTTGATTCAAATTAAATTTGAAACAATTTTTTTTATTACATTGTACTTTACTTGACAAAAATTTTTCTTATAAAGCTTAAAAGCCTTATCTTTCTAAAAACTGATTCATTATCTGTATTATATAAAACTAAATATATTTAAAAACATTAATATGTTTGTTTACATATTGAATTTATCTAAATATAATTTTTATAAATTTGATTTAAATCATGATTTTAATCATGATTAAAATTAAGTTGATTTAAATCAATGAACCCTGCGATGGGATAATGGAGAAGTACCTTAATTTCTTTGAATTTGTTTAGGTCGAATGTAAAGATAATAGAAGCTGCCTAATGCCACATGTGATCATTTATATTAAATTTTATTTTGAATTGATTTGAATTTTGTATCTTAGTTATTTTATTTATTTTTTTCAGGCACAAATTGTAGGATGCAAAAAGTCCCAGCATGGATAAATGGGGGTTAAAAAGATACTGCAAACACCCAGCAGTCAAAGCTCAGTTCTACATGCAATTTTCAAGAAATTAAATTTCAAAATTGGTAAGTGTTTTAAGTATTTCTGAATAAGGGATCATAACAATAAAAATTCATATCAAGTCTATGGATCTCCCTGTTATGTAATTCTTTAATTATACTTTTCTGCAGCAAAATTGTAATTGATATTCATTAATGGTACTCTTTAAAGTATCTAAGCAAAAATAAAGCAAGTTCTAAGATCATTAAACGGAACTTTTCTGCTATAAAGATAAATGCAACTTCCCTTCTTAAAAATGGAAATACATGTGCAAAATTAATACAATAAGGCCAATGCCAATTAATATAAATGGTAAGGTTGAAAATTTAATATAAAATTTAAACCCTTTATTATTATTATTGACATAACTGCAATTTTAATGTAATCAAATGATAATCATAAAAAATATTTAACTATTTTTAATTCAACTTTATATATATGTATATTAATTAAATTAAACTCTACAAAGAAAATATAAACAGTTTTTTGCAACAAATTTAGTCAAACAACTTTTATAAGTAAGCGAAAATCCATCTGTTTTATAATTTTCATTAATAAATATATTGAGAAAATTAATTATTTATTAACATGTATATTGAGATTCTAAAACTTAAAGTAAAATGTAGTTTTGGTTTGGGTTTAGACTTGACAGTTATATCAAAACTAAATATATGGGAAATGAAAATTATATATTATATGCGTTCAATTGTAGTGTTATTTTGGTTAGAAACCAGGGTTGCCGTCTTTATTTGGTTTTAACCACTTTAAAAAAGCTGGCTTTCATTGAAAAAAAGCCAGTTTTTATTTTTAAAAGTTGGTTTACAGTTAATTCGTTTTAAATTTGGATCAATTAATTTATAATACTCTTATAAATATTTTCTACTGAGAAAATTATAAATTTCTATTAAATTTTCTCAAATATATAAGTCTTTATAACTGCTAGAAGGCAACTGTGAAGGCATTATGTCTGAAAATATATATATATATAAATATTGAAAAGAATATAACTTAGACTCCAAAAAAATAAATAAAATTTTGAAAAGCTTGTTGCTAAGCATATTCATGCATATGCTATTCATAATATTTTTAATAGTGAGAAATGACGTTTTTATTATGACTATGCATAATTTTAAATGTTTACTAGAAATAAAATAAGACTTGTATATTAATAGCTCTTAAAATTAATTAAGTAATAAAGCATGTAACTAAGTAACTATTGTCCTCTTTAATTTTATAAAGCTGTAAAAATGAAAAAAAATTGGGGGGGGGGGGGGGTTAAGGGTCAGTCAGTGTAAACCAGATAAAGCAGTTGGTATGGTGCTTTTCAAATTTAGCTGACATATTTGCAATTCTAACTACAAATCACTCACAAAACCATCTAAGTTTTATTCCAGTATTAATGTCTTCATTATTGAGAAATTGGGTTACTTATTAAATTCTAAATCAATTAAATGTCATTAAAATTAATTAAAAACACTTTAAAATGTGTAGTATATAATTACAATGCTTCATTGTATAAAAGCCAATTATGGCCAAAAAAAAGCCAGTTAAAACCAGTAAAAGCCACCGGCGTGGCTTTTTTAAAATTTTAGCCGGCTTTTTTGCAACCCTGTTAGAAACCTACTCCAAAAAAACAATTGCTATGTTGTATTTTCTATTTTGATATCTCACAGCTATGTGTTTTAATATTATATGTGGGGGTAACATTTTCTATGATTTATATTTAAGAAAAAATGAAACTTAGCAAATGTTGTTTGAAGTCAGTTTCCAACCAAAATGTTAAATACTGACATCCTACTAAAGCGTCTTTTGTAAGGCGCGGGGGGGGGGGGGGGGGGGGGGGAATTTGCTATTTTTTATAGAATGAAAGATTTAAAAATAACATTTATAATAATGCCAGAACCACAATAATTTGTTCCTTTAAAATTGCATCATTTATATACTTGAAAAACAATATTATGTAGATGGGGGATCTATATTACAATCCAAATTTGTTTTTGAACTGCAGGGATATTGATTGATGAAACTCTTTGTATTATTATTATTATATATTTTTTTGTAACTAGTTCTCCTGGAAATTAGTCAAATGCAACTGAAAAATAATTTCAACATGATATATTACAAAAATTGGTATTAAATTAAGTTGGAAAAGCTACTCTCAAAATTCTGAGACTGAAAGGCTAAACTTTTAAAAGCTGGCTTTTTCTTCTTTTTTACATTCATGTAAAGTGAAAATCACTTTGTTCAGATTAAAAAAGTTTTTAATATGTAATATTTTTTAAATTAATTTTACGATCATGACGACGCAACGTACAAATAAACTGTTTAAGATAAAAGTTCCAATCACGGGGGGTGGGGGGGGGGGGTGATAGAAAATGTACGTCAACTGGGAGCCTTAAGGCTCCTGTCCCTGCCAGCGAAGGCACTCAAGAGCTAATGTTAATCATTTAGGGAGGGATTTTTCTAATATCTCATTTGCATTTCGACATTTTAACATAATTTTTTTTTTTATTGGATAGCCGAGTTTCCATCTGTACATCACACTTTTTTTACTTTTTCAATTTTAGTTGCAGTTATTTTTTAGAATGACACTTTCATTTTCAGAACCGGTTTAGAAAGTGAAAGTAACTTTATAAAAAATTTCTGCGACCAAAATCTATGATTTATATTTAAGAAAAAATGAAACAGAGCAAATGTTGTTTGAAGTCAGTTTCTAACCGAAATGTTAATACTGACATCATACTAAAGCGTCTTTTGTAAGCCGGGTAGAGGGGGGGGGGGCGGTGTAATTTGCTAATTATTTATAAAAATTATCAATTTTTGTAGAATGAAAGATTTAAAAATAACATTTATAATAATGCCAGAACCACAGTAATTTGTTCCTTTAAAATTGCATCCTTTATATACTTCACAAACAATACTATGTAGATGGGATATATAACACAATCCAAATTTGCTTTTAATCTGCAGGGATATTGATTAAAACTCTTTGTATTTTTTTTTTAAACTAGTTTTATAAATTAGTCAAATGCAACTGAAAAATAATTTCAGCAGAGACATGACATACAGTATGGAACCATTTATCCGGAAACCAGTTAACCGGAAAACCAGTTATCCGGAATGGTATCTCTGATAGACTGATTTCAGAATCTTTGCAGAAAAAGGTGTCATATACTGCCAGTTTGACATAGACTTTGCTTGAAACAATTGTATAATTTGATGACAACATCTTGAATTTGAAAAAAAAGCATATTTAGTTCTATTTTAGATGTTTTAATTTTTATGCAGAGGAAACGGAAGAATTTTTGTTCCTAAGGGATTCCCATAAATTACCTTCTTTTAAACTCTGGTTAACTTTTGATCTTTCTTACATTGATTTTTAATCCAAGTAATCTAATAATTTAATATGAGAAATAATGCCACAACCACACATATTCCACAAAACTTATCAAATAGATGATGTCTTAATGCACAACCAGTTAACTGGAAAAACCAGTTATCCGGAATACATCTGACCCCAAGCATTCCAGATAAATGGTTCTGTACTGTATTACAAACATTGGTGTTAAATTAAGTTGGAAAAGCTACTCTCAAAATTCTGAGACTGAAAGGCTAAACTTTTAAAAGCTGGCTTTTTCTTCTTTTTTACATTCATGTAAAGTGAAAATCACTTTGTTCAGATTAAAAAAGTTTTTAATATGTAATATTTTTTAAATTAATTTTAATTATGATCATGATGACGTAACTTACAAATAAACTGTTTAAGATAAAAGTTCCAATCAAGGGGGTAAGGGGGGGGGATAGAAAATGCACGTTAACTGGGAGCCTTAATGAAGCATAATAAATTTGATTATGTGAATAACCTTAAATATGTCGAAGCAATTCAAATTTTCCTACATATGTTAATTTTCAAGTAATTTTTTATGCACACATTTTTTTTATTTAAGTAAAAAGAATGGGAACTTTTATGTTTATCAGGTGCAAATCCTGCCAACTGGATTTTTTTTCTTGTCAGTGACAGCTTTTGTTTTTTGCGTATGGAAATTAGAAATAATACTTTGATCATGAAATTAAATATTTTGCTTTGTGGTCTTCTTTACAAATTTTTGTTTTTATAAAACTTCTTTAAAAAGACAGTATGAGAATTTTTTTTAATTTTTCTGTATTTTAAATGTTATTAGTAAAAGGCATGTATGTAATTTAATGAAAATTATGTATTTTAAATCAAATAAGTGAAGGGTTTATATTTAAAATTAAATGAATTTAACACAAAGTAGGGCTATAAGAGGAATTTTTGTCAATTTATCACCTTATATACTAACATAAAAGTAGTACCAATACCAAGTTAGAAATTAAAAATTCTCTTATTTTCTTTTACACAAAATTTTGTTTAACTCCTATAGCCATAATGATATTTTACTCTGAATTTTAATGTTTTGAAAATTATTTGTTTCAGATGCTGTTGAGAAAGAAACTTATATCAAGGGCACGCATTGAAAGAGTATTAAAGGCATAGTTACAACATGTATAAGCATGTAAATGTTATGTAAAAAAAAGTCTATAAATGTAAATTAAAGTACTTTAAATGTATTTGCTGGTGTTGTTATTTTACAGTATTTTTTTCTTTCTTAACAGTGATTTAAAATGTATGTACTTCAGCAATTAAATTGTTTAAAACTTAAAATTCATGTATTCTAAAGCAGCGAGTAAAATAATTGTATAATTCTTTTTAAATATTACATCCATACTGGAATAGAAGATGTAAATAGATTTAGTTACAGGAGTTTATTAAGTATTTTGTGAAGAATATCATGATGTGAAGTGATTTTAATGTATTTTTTATGTGTTTAATGGCAAGCTTTTCATTTATTTACTATAAAAAATAATTAAGGAATTCAATGGATCTCAGACGTAGAACAACTAGATTGAATGTATTATTTATTATTTCATTAAAACCAAAACTTGACAGAACAAGTTATCAGGTAAGTTTTAGATATAATGGAATCTAATGGTATAAATATTATGAAAATTTTATGATCTTAGTGTGTTTTTACTTCAAGCTAAAGGGAAGAGAAAATATACCTAATTTACCTAAAAATAGAAGTTTTTATTGCACTTCAAAAGAATGCCTATTTAATTGCTTTCATATTTAAGATCTGACATCATAAATTGTTATCATTATTTTCTTTTGATTTATGTTAAAAATTAAATACTAAAAATTTTTGGTTTGTTTAAAGTAAATGTAATATATATAATTGATTATTAACAGAACTTATTAATATATTATTAACAGTAAATATTGAGCTAAATGCTTACATATTTTTAAAAAATGTATTTCTCTTGAATTTTAATTTAAAGAAATGTAATTAGTTAAGAAAAAGAAATATAACAAATGCAAAACATATTTGTTACTTGAGAATTTCATTATTTCTTCACCATGGAGTAGGTAATGTTCTTTATCTGTTTTTATAAATCATGAAAAAAAAAAAAAAAGAGTATGAGAAAATTGATACTGCAGAAGAATCGATAAAAATTCTGAGAATTTTTTTGTTAAAATTTCCTTTAGCGCATACTCAAATTTTTCATTTTAAATGAAAACTTCTTGCACATTCACAATTTCAATTCTGAAACTAAATACATGAAATTTTTAAACAAGCTTACTGCATTTTTCAGTTCTCTCAAATGAAACATGTCTTAAATTGTGGTTGTCTAAATACATGTATACGCATGAAGTTTGCAGACATTATTTTAATACGAAATTTTTTTTCTTTTAAGTAGTACTAGTATTAAGTTGTAACCAATGTTTTCGATGATGGCCTTTCCCAAAGGCTGTTGTATCCCAAAACTCTGATTAAAATAAAAAATTTGACAGTGTTAATAAACAAAGATTTTACCCCTTTTTTTTTAGAAATATTAAAATTGCTAATTAACTTTATTTTTACCTATATTAAATAAAAAAAACTGCAAATTTGATGTATTTATGAATTAAAATGACTTTGGAAAAGTATGAAGAATATCAAAAGAATGAAATTAAATTTATTTAATACATATATAACAATTGGTGTTGAATTCAGAGGGTGGCCTAGGAGGGAATCCTCCTCTTCCCCATATAGAAGGTTTGAGATTTATCCCTTTTAATGAACAAAAGTGCAATTTGACACCCAGATCTCTAAAATACCCTGGGCAAAGATAAACTTGGGGGCCCCATTCGCCAATTGGTCGTAGAAAAATTCACAAAATTTGGCAAAGGACTGTGTAAAGAAAATCGTGAATTCCATGAAATGATCAGCAGAAAAAAATGCTAATTTTGGTAATTCGGCGTCGAAAAAATCGCGAATCTCTTCAAAGGAGCGTGGAAAAATATCGTGAATTTTATCAAAGGTTGTGGAAACAAATGATGATTTTTGTAATTTGGTCATTGAAAAATCATCGCAAATTTCGTCAAAAGAATGCACAAAATATTACAAATTTTGTCTAACGATCAAGAGAAAAAAATTAAAAATTTCGTCAAATAGTCACGGACAAAAAGCTGGCAGGGGTGATTCTGAGTAAAAAAATAAAAATTCTGAAATTCACAACAAATTTACTGAAATGTTATTGCAAAGGAGGGAAAGGGAGGAAATTTTCTCCCAGCACCAATTACAGTACAGAACCATTTATCCGGAATGCTTGGGATCAGATGTATTCCGGATAACTGGTTTTTCCGGTTAACTGGTTGTGCATTAAAGTGCATCTATTTTATAAGTTTTGTGGAATATGTGTGGCTGTGGAATTATTTCTGATTTTAAATTATTAGATTACTTGGATTAAAAATCAATGCAAGAAAGATCAAAAGTTAACCAGAGTTTAAAATAAGGTAATTTATGGGAATCCCTTAGGAACAAAAAATCTTCTGTTTCCTCTACTTAAAAATTAAAACATCTAAAATACAACAAAATATGTTTTCTTTTCAAGTACTAGATGTCGTCATCAAATTATACAATTGTTTCAAGCAAAGCCTATGTCAAACTGGCAGTATATGACACCTTTTTCTGCAAAGAATCTGAAATCAGTCTATCAGAAATATCATTTCGGATAACTGGTTTTCCGGTTAACTGGTTTCCGGATAAATGGTTCCATACTGTATGCATTTTTTCGACAGTCCTTTGGCGAAATTCGCGTTTTTCTGCGATCTCTTGGCAAAAATCGTGTTCTTTGTGATCCTTTTACAAAATTAGAGTTTTCCTGCAATCCTTTAATAAAATTTGCGTTTTTTTATCGCGATCCTTTGACGAAATTCATGTTTTTCTGTGATCTTTTGATAAAATTTGCGTTTTTGGCGATCCCTTGGTGAAATTTGCATTTTTTTCGCGATCCCTAGACGAAGTTTGTGTTTTTTCGTGATCCCTTGAAGAAACTTGCGTTTTTCCGCGATTTTTTGACAAATTTTGTTTTTTTATGCGATCCTTTGTAGAAATTGGCAATTTTTTTCGATGAATGATTGTCGAAATTGATTTTTTTGGCGACCATTTGCCGAAACTTGTGATATTTTTTATGCCCAAATTTTCAGATTGATGACCGATTTTTTAAAATTTTCAGAACCGAATGCCTTAAAATTTCAGAAAATTCAGAACAGAATCACCCCTGAAAAGACGTGAATTTGGCCAAATACTTGCGTAAAAAATCGAGAATTTTGTAAGTTGGTTTTGAAAAGAAAACCATGAATTTCGAAAAACTATCATGGAAACGAATTGTGAGTATTGTCAAATGATATCTGAAACAAACAGCGAATACCATCAATTGGTCGCGGAAAAAATATGCAGTGCGAATTTCAGCAAGTGGTGGTGGGAAAAAAATTCTGCCAATCTGTTGCAGAAAAATTCACCAATTTTGGCAAAGGATTGCAGGAAAAAAAATCGTGAGTTCCGTGAAACAATCACCGGAAACAAAAACGCGAAATTTGGCAAAGGATCACAAAAAAAAAAGATTGTGAGTTCTGAGAAACGGTCGTCCCAAAAAAATCGGTATATTTGCAATAGGTCATATGAAAAATTGTGAAATCTCTTATTGAATTTTACCAAAGGTTGTGGAAACAAATGGCGATTTTCGTCATTCGTCAAAAGAATTTCGTCAAAAGAATGGACAAAAAATTGCGAATTTTGTTTAAGGATCACAAGAAAAAAAATCGCAAATTTCATCAAATGGTCGTGGACAAAAAATGCAAATTTGGTCAAAAAAAATTTGAGAATTTAACGAAATGATCGTGCAAAAAATCATGAATTGTGACGAACGATCTGGAAAAGAATCCATGTTTGTAACCAAATGCTCGCGCTCGCCCTCTCGTGGACAAAGTCTGAGTCAAATATAGCATGGATACTGTTGTCTTTTCCCGTAGATGTTAATGCAAGAAATGTAAATTTTATTACCTTGTAACTTTATAAAATGCCATTTAAAAAGATTAAAAAAAACACATGACTGAAGTTGCTAGGTTCCTTTGTGTAAATAGCGAGAATTGAAAGGCCTGAAGTCTTTATAAATTTCGTAATTCAAAGAATTTTTAAACACAATACTACAGACTGCTGTTTAGCAAATGGCAGAATTTATTTATATTTTGAAATAAGGAAAAAAAGTATTGACTTTGGAGAACATCTATTTGAAATATTTATTCTTAATAATATTATTTTCCAAAGTAAGTAATATGTATTATTCCTGTAATTAATGTTAATATTTTGTCACAAACATTAGTATAAAAATTACATGTCATATTGCCACTGTTTTTAATTTTTTACTGACAACTTTTGATTGTTTTATCGGTATTTACATTTTTCGTTTTAATCTAAAATTAAAAGTTTTATTTATTAAAAATTTTAATAAGTTGAACGATGTTGCAATCTGTTTTTGTTTCTTTTGTTTACACTATATCAAGTTACATACTGTGTTGATACGTATTTAGTTTATTTGGTTATTTTCAGGCAATATAAAGGTTAGGAAATTTTATGGTTACATTGGATAATAATCATGCAGTTTAGTCTGAAAGTTACGATCCTATTTTTTTTTTATGGACAACTAAGCCCTTCATTCAAAGATGGAATAACTCTATGAAGCATGTATCCACTATGGATACACTGGGAGCAAATTAGTTAAAGGACATCATATCATCTGTAATTGTGATCCTCAACAAATATTTACATTCTAATGTGCGTGTGTGAACTATTCTAATCTTGCAATTAAGAGTTTATTTATTTTTATAGCAAAAATGAAATTTTTATTGAATAATAGTACTTGTTTATTTTCCTGTTAATCACAAAAATAGAATTAATAAAAATAACATAGTGCCAAATGTTGTGCATGTGACTTATTGAAAGTAATGAATATGATAAACAATACAACATACTTCATGAGATGTTTCCATAGTTTTAAATAACCTGCAAATTAATTTTAAAAGCAAGCCAAGTTTATACTCAGTGATGAATTTAGGGGTTGGCCTGTGGGGGAACATTTCCCTTGAACATCCCCACAGCTGTGAAATTTCCTTCCAGCTAAACATGTCTGGGTACTTTGCCATTAAACTAGCATCTTGCCAAAATGTTTATGTTAAATTCACCATTTATTTCAATTCTGACCATGCAAAGGATTTTTTTTTGCAATCTGCACCTAACATTGTCATTTGCTATTTATTGAATGTTATTTATTTGTAAACTCACAAAACATCATAATTTGCTGTTTTTCGAATAAAAAATATTTATTAATAAGTTATAACTTGCATTTATTACTGGCTGTGAGATGGATTTTGATGAATGTTATCCTGTCTTATTGAGTTCATGTGGCTATGTCTTCATCCAAAAAATGAAATGTTTACTGTATAGCTATAGAAGAAAATTAAATTTTCATGCATGAAGTTTAAATTTGTTTACTTTATTAAATATCATTTTTTCTGTTTTAAGTACAGGGTGGTCATAAAAAAACTTTGCTGATATATGGAACTCTAGCGCCCGGTCCGTTTAACCGATCGAGATGAGATTTCAAATATAGTTATTCAGAGGTATGAGCTCGGGATTCTGTAAACGGCAACAAATTGGCGTTAACGGTTACGGTTATAGGTACAGAAACTCGAAATTTTCGAATGGCAATGCCCATTTTTTTCATCGCAAAATGCTCAGTGCATGCAAAAACCCTAAATAGCGCTGGAACGGTACGTGTATCGCAATAAACGGACGCGTTATGCACGCGCAAAAAACAGCTCAGCGAACGGCCAAAAACAACACGATCGGGGCGCACGGAGGAAATTTGCATGTGACAAAGGCAAGACAACAATCACAGAACACCGTTTGACAGATAATCAGCGTAGAAAATGGATTCTTGCCTCTGTCACAAGCAAATTTCCTCCGTGCGCCCCAGTCATGTTGTTTTTGGCCGTTCGCTGAGCTGTTTTTTGTGCATGCATAACGCATCCGTTTATTGCGATACACGTACCGTTCCAGCACTATTTAGGGTTTTTGCATGCGCTGAGCATTTTGCGATGAAAAAAAAGGGCGTTGCCATTCGAAAATTTCGAGTTCCAGTACCTATAACTGTAACCGTGAGCGCCAATTTGTTGCCATTCACAGAATCCTGAGCTCATACCTCTGAATAACTATATCTAAAATCTCACCTCGATTGGTTAAATGGAACGGCCACTAGAGTTCCATATATCGGTAAAGTTTTTTTATGACCACCCTGTATATACAGTAAACTCTCTGTAAGGCGGGCTCTGTGTAAGACGGAAATCTGTCTAACTCGGAAAGATTTTAAAGTCCCTTCGAATCCATAGACATAGAGTACAATTTGTCGAAGGCGGAATATTCATCTACTACAATGGAAAATTTTCGCAGTCCCGATCGATTCCACTCTAGACAGAGTTTACTGTATTTGTACTGATTTAATAAAACAGTTCATAAAAGCCTGTTATTTGCAAATCTTTATGCTTGGTACAACAGAATAGTTCCAATGTCTGATTACAACACTGGGTTTGCAGATAAGATATTTAACAAAGTTTATTACTACACAGTAAAATTTAACTTAAATAAGGACAGAAGTTTGAAGAAATAGCTCTTTATTTGGCTAGAAAATGAGCAAATACAAGTAACAGTTATAAATAGTGATACCTCTAAACTGTACTTTAAGGCTGTAACACCCTCTTAATATCGGCCGAATGCACCATATGTTTTTTTTCCTTCAAAATAGTGAGATACACCTAGATTTTCTATACATCGCTTGTACAAAAATTTTGTCCACGCTACAGTATTTCTAAATCTGAAAGCTTGCAACATTTTACAACTTCTTTACTTTTCTAGGAATAATAACATATTTAAATCATTATTTTTATTGCAATTCTTTTTTTGTTTTTTTTTAACAATTCAGAAAATCATTTGAAATTAATATTATGAAATTGAAATTTCATGTTATTGATGTATTGAAGAGAAGTTTTCAGATTTTTCTGTTTAATTATATTTCATCTTCTTTTTTTAAACAGATTACAGAGTATATTTTGGAATTATCTTTGAAAATAAAGATAGGGAAATATATATGGATTGATCAGCCTTTTACAGCCTTATGAAGATTTAGTGTTGAAGCTACTGAAGGCGGCAAAAAGGGAAAAAAAAGTCAAGAGAGTTTCCTTGCTGCTCAGTGTCTTTATAATTAATTACCTATGCAGTAAGGAACTTCCCTTAGACAAACTCCTCATTCTGAAGTGTTCATGGTGAAATTAGCATCAGAAATTTATCGCTGAAGTTGACACCATACAAATGGCAACAGATTTTTTTACATTAGGATCGGAATTCTCCAGGTAAATTATTCTTGTATCACGATTGATCATTTTTATTTTGTTTCTATTTGTCATTTGTTTTAATACATGTAAAAAATTTTATCTATCTAACATATAATTTATTTATTTATAAAAACGTAACTATCTAAAAGATGCATGCAATGTTTAATAAAGTTTTATTCTAAATTAGCTAACCTGCCTGGCTAAGTTGTGTTTAATTGTTAGTTCCCATCTATAAACACTGTTTTTTGATAACCAAACATGATGGCCTATAAATGTCTATGAAGGTTAGAGTTGCAGTAAAGCTAGTGATCCTACCTACACAACTTCCAGGTTGTGTAATATTTAAACAGAGCTTCTGACTGTAAAATAGTCAATGAAACATCATCTTCATTTTGAAAGAAAACCTATCAAGTGATATGCCACTCAATATGGTGCGTAAAAAAAAAATTCGCCTCTACCGCCATTTTTAATTTATAAAAACAAAATCTTGCCTATAACTAGTGATGGGAATGCTCGAAAAAAAAAAAAAAAAAAACAGAAAAGATGGGAAAAACCCCGGGTTTTTTTCCGAAGGCTTATTTTTCAATTTTTTCAAACTGGAAAAATTGAAATTTCATTTATAAAATACTGTATTCAAAATTTCATAATAGCTACATTCTGAAACTTTTTATTTTATTTATTTTTGTGTTAAGAGGTCACACTAGTCACTCAAAAAGACCTGGATGGTAATGTTAATCCTATGGGGAAGTTATTTTCAAATATCTCGTTTAAATTTTGATATTTTCAAATGATATTTTTTTGCACAGGATAGCTGCGGACGATCTACATCCAGATTAGTTTTTACTTTTTTGATTTCAGTTTCAGATTTTTTTTTTTTTTTTTTACATTCTTTTACTTTTGGAAAAGAATTTTTTAAAAAAAGTAATTTTAAAAAAAAAAATCTTAAACTAAAATCGAAAAAGTAAAAACTAGCCTGGATGTAGATTGTCCTCAGCTATCTGTGCCAAAAAAAAAAAAAATCGAAACTATCAAAATTTAGCAAGATATTTGAAAATAACTTCCCCATAAGATTAACATTATCATCAGGGTCTTTTTGAGTGACTAGCGTGGCCTCTTAAGTGTCTCACATGAAAACAATGTGAGAAATCTGATCTGTAAGAAGACTTAAAAAGGTCCTTTACATTTTTTCTACTTTGAAACACAAGACACCTTCACAAAATTTCTCTTAAAAATAGCATTTCAAAAAATTTTTTAATCTCCAAATTGAATCTTTCACAAATGCAATGATTGAAGAAAACAAAATCTCATGTCATATAACAGCTGAATCTTATCAAGTTGTGTATATATGTGTATATATATATATATGAAGAACTTTACTAAAAAGTGTCTAAATAGGAACCTAAATATAAAGGTAATTTCTAATTCACAAATTCTGATTACATTTTGTACAAGTATATATACAAAAGTTCACATTTCACAAAAACAGGATTAAATGAAAAAAAAAAAAAATCTAGATATATGCCTGGTAAGATAATTAAATCCAGCTTCTCTTGTTAAAAATGAATTCATGTGCAAAATTATTTCAATAATATGCCAATTAATCGAGATGGTAAAATTGAAAATTTAACATAAAGTTTGAATCATGCATTTATTTTTAATGCCATAGCTGCAGTTAATCATGTAATCGGTAATTAAAAAAAATATTTAACTATTTTAAAAAATAATACAGCATGCATTTGACATTAATTACTCTTTTCCTTAAATATAGATTCTCAACTTATCTAACTACAGTACAGAACCATTTATCCGGAATGCTTGGGGTCAGATGTATTCCGGATAACTGGTTTTTCTGGTTAACTGGTTGTGCATGAAGCAGCATCCATTTGATAAGTTTTGTGGAATATGTGTGGTTGTGACATTATTTCTGATTTTAAATTATTAGATTACTTGGATTAAAAATCAATGCAAAAAAGATCAAAAGTTAACCAGAGTTTAAAAGAAGGTAATTTATGGGAATCCCTTAGGAACAAAAATTCTCCTGTTTCCTCTGCATAAAAATTAAAACATCTAAAATACAACTAAATATGTTTTCTTTTCAATACTAGATGTTGTCATCAAATTATACAATTGTTTCAAGCAAAGCCTATGTCAAATTGGCTGTGTATGACACCTTTCTCTGCAAAGATTCTGAAATCAGTCTATCAGAAATATCATTCCGGATAACTGGTTTCCGGATAAATGGTTCCATACTGTATACGTATATATTTTATATATAAATGTAGATTAAATAAACTTTTCGATGGAAATGTAAAAAACTCCCTGTACAAAATTGTGTTGAAGGAAGTTTTTATACTTATTAAAAAATACCATCTGTTTTTATAACGTTGCCAAAAGAAAATTTTCTTTTCATTACTTTCATATTAAAGAGAAGAAAAACAAATTTTTTAGTTTTCATTTTTTCAAACTTATTACAAAATTTATAGTTAATTTTACTAGTCTTCATTCTGAGTCAGAATCTGAATTAGCTGATTCTGCACTGCTAACACTGTCTGTCTGAAGTCTGATCTAAATGTGTGGAAAATGAACATAAAAAGTTTTGGTTTAGTTTTATAACACAGGTCTACAGAAAAATCAATTTTTTCAGCTGCATGGGATATTTTTAGTTAATTGTGTGTTTTTTTAGAGCACTGAATCCAAAAAAGACCTCCATTTCCCTCCATCACATACAGTATTGTTGCAAAACATGGGGAATTTACATTAGAAAAACACAACAGCAATGAAAAAAATCAATATTTTATTACAAGCAACTATGTTCCAAATTATACTTTCCCTCTTGATTACACTTTGCATTTCAGAAGTTGTATGAATCATAGTAGCAGCTTATGTCTGTGTGTAACTGCTTCTGTTCGTTCCTCAAATTCCTCGCATTTTCCATTTGTAGTACTGTGTTTTGTAGTTCATATCTCTCGAGTGCCAATCTTAGAAATATGAAATTAGCATATGGAAACATTTATTAGATTTTTTTTACTCAAGAATAGGATAACAGATTTTAGGCTAAAAAGAGAAATTTTATGCTTCATTAAACTAAAAGCATAATTTTTGCAGGAAAACTTGATGTGATGGATTTTTTTTTTTTTTTTTTCCTGTTTTTAGTGAGTAAAAATCTGACAGTCAATAAATCCTATGCTAGCTTTTGGTTGCAGACCTGTGTAATCCAAACTAAAATTTAGTTTTGGTTTGAGTTTTGATTTAGACTATAAAACTAAATCAAAACTTTTTATACTTGGTTTGAGTTTAGATTAAAGAAAAATGTAATATTGTAAAAATATACATTTTTAAATAATGGAAGATTTGAATGCTGATATTTATAATGATGACAGAACTGCAACAATTTGTTTCTTTAAACTAGCATCATATACTTAAAAATCAATACTATGGAAATGGGATGTAGGGGAGAGGGGGCACATGTGAACAGTACATATTTCACTTAGTTAATTTGATATAAAAAAAATCCAAAAAATTACCAATAAATGGTAGTACTGGTACCATCTTTTGGCTGAATTTTCAGAACAATAAGCCATTTTGATTTCTGGTAGTTGTAATTTGTTTGTTTTAGAAGGTGTGAAGTAAAAAAGTCTTCTAAGTTAATGAAGTAAAAAATCATTCAAGACATTTTTTAAATTAGAATATCAGCATTGCATTTTACAGTGGCTTTAATTAGGTAAGTCTACAAAAAGTTTTGTTTCCTTATTTCAATTAAAAATATGTTTTTTTCAATAAGTTAGGTCAAAGTTGGTAGATGGGGCACTTGTGAACAGAACATATGGGGGCAGATATGAACAGTTCACAAGTGTATTTTTTAAGTCTGTGAAAACATTTTTTTTTTTTTTTAGTTTAAAATTTAATTATCCTTGTCAAACATTGGAGCTATAAATTCAATGTTTTCAGGATTTCTTCACAGTTTTAATTTACTGAAAGTTAGATAACAATTAAAAGTGACTCAAAACGAGTAGGTATATTAGTATACAATTTTACGAATAATTTCTTGTATCTATGTTGAAACATTTATTGATTTATTCACACAACTAGAAAGAGGGCATCTAATTAGTTTTTATTTACAAAAAAAAAAATTTTTGCCTTATTTATGCATGTGTTCACATGTGCCCCATGTATGTTCACAACTACCTCTCCACCAGGGTACATGTGAACAAATTTAGACAATTTTTAGAATGATGATATAAGTTATAAATGCATCCAAAAGTTTCACCAAAAGAACAAACAAATTGTAAATATTCATATAAATCAAATTTTTGTTCAATAGCTCATAACAACTTTGAGAAATAGTCAAAAATGTAAAAATTGTTCACATGTGCCCCCCTCTCCCCTATAATATATTTGATTTCAAACTGCAGAGATATTGGCTGCAAATTTTTTTACATTACTTCAATTGGTAACTAAACAAATGTAACTAAAAAATCACTTCAATGGAGACATGATATAATAAACAATAGCATTAAATAAAGTGTGAATGCTACTATGAAAATTCTGAGACTGAAAAACTAAACTTTTAGCTTTGCTTTTTCTTTTCTTTTGTAATGTAGTCATATAAAGTGAAAATAATTTTCTTTTAGTGCGGATAAATGAAAAAAAAAATGTTTTATTTAATATTCTGTAAGAAAATACCTCATTCATTAAAATCCATCCAGCCATTGGGATGTTTTGAGGGTATAAAGAAATCCACATACCCAGATACGTGTGAAACACATAACCCTTCTTGGCAGTTGGGGAAAAACAGAGTATGAATATAAATTTTTCATAAATGTTTCTTAAAAACAAACAGCAACTGCATAGCTTTACTCACAACAAACACCTAAAAAGCATGTATAATATACCTGTACATTTGCCACAGGAAGTCAGTATTTTATCCAAAGCTTGTAATGAAAAGAGGTAAAACTTACCTGTTTAGTTCGATTAAGTGATGAAAAATAAGGATAAGTGTGTATAGCATGCTCAATTTATCCTTGAAATGCTACATTTGTAATTAAATATATTTTTCTAATCATTATATACCTTTATATTTTTGATTGAATCATAAGTATAGTAGCTAGATCTCCCAAATGCTGAATAGAATTACCACCCATTTTAAAGAAAACTTTTCACTTAATATATTTCAGAATTTCAGCATGAATCTACATGAAAATAGTAGTATTCAAAAATCAGGCATTCTGGCAACTAGTAGGCATGATTGAATATTCTCAAAATTAAAAAACTAACTGTAATTTAAAAAAAAGTATATATTAAATTTCAATTATTTTTCTATAAAAAATTCCTATTTGTTAAAACTAAACAAAATTTTAAAACATTATGAGAAATAATGAACTAGCAATGTAACTTTTACATAAAGGCAAAGAAGGAAAAAAAAACCTTAAGGTTTTATTTCTTTAAAGTTACTAATATTTTCCAATCAAAATAGCTGGGAAGGTGTTTTGATTAGTTATTGACCAAAACAGGAATTTCGCCAAATACCAAAGCTTCGGTCAAAGTGTATATACGTAATATTCGATATCCGGCAACCGAATACTAAATTTTTTTTGCATATATTAGCTTTTTTAATAAACTTAACTTTTAAATTCTGAATATTTTAATTCAGTTACATTTTTATTCCTAAACCTAATTAACAAAAAAATTTAATGACTTCTTTCCGCTCACAAATTCATTAATCCATCACTTATTTTTTCATTAATTTATCACTACTCAATACCTAAAATCAGTGTTGAATTCAGACACTTTTCCCCGGGAGGGATTTTTGTGGCTCTGGTGGGGGCATTATAGAGTTCCGGGAGGGGAAATCGCACTTTTTGACCATTGCAAACATAAAATCTCAAATCTTCCAGGGGGGAGGACATCTCATTGCTCTGGGGGGATGTCCCCCCCAGGCCACCCCCTAAAATCAACACTGCCTAAAATAACCTATGAAAGTATTAAACTATACAGGCTATTATTAAGAATAAGGATTTCAGAAAAACAAAAGTTTGTTCAAATAAAAAGAAACAATGTTATCATTAAGCTGATTTACTGATTGTCAGGGGTGGGGAATTTCTAGAAAATCTTACCAGCCAGTAAAATGCAACGTACAGTTCAAAATTTTTAAGACAAAATTTACGCAACACAAAACTAGTTGGTTATTATTACTATAATGCATTTTCGTATTTCTTTTCCCTGTAAAATTAAGAAATACAAACAAGAAATGAAAGTTTAATATAAAATAGAACTTAGTGTCATATATATTTACATCACAGTAATCAGGAAACTTGAAAAATATAGCTAACTACTAAAAAAAGAAAGTTCCTGTATATCTCTATAGTTTGTAGTTTTCAAAGACTACCTAAAAATTCACTAACCCTGTCAAAAAATTTACTCGCCAGTGGCGAGTAAAATGATGCTTTTCCCCATCCCTGCTGATTGTCTATGTCTAATATTAAACAAAACATATTACATAAAAATTGTCTCTAATACAAAAGGTTTATTAATTTGTACACTTAACTATATTCTGTCAAATTATTGCTATTTATATTTTGATTAAGTTTAACACTGTGGTGATGAAAATAAAAAATTTGAGCAATTTTAATTTAATTTGATATATAAAAGCTATAGGATAGGCATAAGGATATACTTATTTGATGTGTATAGTAAAGAAAATACTCATCATAATTAAAAAAAAAAACTAATATAGAAAGAATTTAAATGATAAGGCCCTATCTTCCTTACTTTTTTTTTCTTTGTTGCAGACAGTTGTTTTGATTGTAATCCTATAAAAGAATATTTTAGAAAGGAAAAAGTTTGGCTTAGATGTCTTATTATACCAGGGTTCGCCATCTTGGATTTTTTTTCTTGCATGAAAACTCCTTTTTTGCCAAGTAGTAAATGTCGCCAATGGTTACATATTGTTGATAGATTAATATAATATTGAAAAAACTGGAATGTAATAATTATAACTATTAATCAAAAAACAATTTTTAATTCACGCCAAGAAAAAAAATCCAAGATGGCAGACCCTGGGATAATAAGACATCTGTTCCAAAAGTTTTTTGTTTTATTTAAAAATGGCTTTTGACTTGTTTCTTGTAGTGCAGCTGAACTCTGAACTCATGTACATAATATTGAAACTCATTGTTTAGCATATTCTACTTCTAAGTAAAAGAGAATTCTTCTACTTAGAAAATATTTATCTGCACCTGTCAGCAATGTTTATAGCAAAGATTTATTTTCTGAAGCTGGACAGATTTATAAACCTAAAAGAAACAGATTACATCCAGATAAAGCCTAAAAACTCTTATTTTTACACCACAATTTGTCCATGTTAAATTTTGATTACAAATAGTAATGTATCTGCTTTTATAAATGAGCAGTTATCACTTAAGCATATTAAAATAACATCAAATGAGCATTGATCATCATGTATTTTTACAACTAGTAATACTTTACCTGTTTTTCATAAACTAATAATTTGAAATATTCGGCCAAATGCTTTTAAGTATTTGGCCAAAGCCAAATATTCGGTCAATCCCTAGTTTTAATACAGATCTGAATATCTCTAAATATACATGTTAGATACTGCACCCAATTCTAAAAAGAAAGGTGTGAGAGAAGGATTCTACATACTCAAAGAAACAAAAAGAAAGAAAAAAGCTGTACATTCCTAAGGAAAAGAATTGAAGCTGATTATATAGCTAATGCCACCGTCTAAGTAAATATATATTTTTTAATTTTAATAAACAGCTATCACGTGCTTAAATAATAAATAAAAATATTTAAAACACAATCCTTATTATTCATAAGGGTTTAAGAACAAACTGCAATATTTTTTTTTTCCTTTCCAAATATAAAAAAAATATCTCTCAAAACATCTGTACTAAATAAATAGCACACATTAAAATAAGAAAGAATCAAAATTAAACAAAAAATGAACATTTATTACAAAGGTTAAAAAAAAAAAAAAACATCTTTATATGAACATTATAATATATTTTTTTTAATAATATGGAGATCTTGTGTTATTCTTTGAAGAGCTTACATGGCAATTCCATTTCATAAATGTCAGGATATGCTCGTTTCTGTCTCTTATTACCAGATGAAGATAAGGTTTCATAAGATCTTTTGAGACCAGTATCACGAGAAGGATTGATAGATTTCCAAGAGAGAGTAACGGTAGATTTAAATAACAGAGGACTCCTGGCGAAACTAACTAAAGTATCTAGATTATTCAAAGTGCACTCAATAGCAATAATTTTATTATCTTCATTGGCAACAGGAGACCTTTTAGATTCTTTAAGCTGCTTCAAAAAACATGTTATTACATCCGACAAAAATTGCAATCGAATTCTCATATCTTTAAAGCGAGTAGCATTATCAACACACACGATAATTTCTTCATTCTGTTTTAGCATCAAAATAAATGCATAGAGTAAATACTCTATGTGAGTGAAATAAAATTTAAGAGTCCATGCTTCTTTCTTTGTCACACTCTCAGGTGGTACTATTAGATATTTTATAAGTTCTTTATAAACAATTTCAACACTTTCTTTCATATTTTCATCCATCTGCAGGAAAGCAGATATTTCTGCTAATTCTTTAAATATATCCAAAATGAGATTGCTTCCATTTTCCAAATTTCTAACATCATCCAATAATGGAAATAGTTTCAAGCAAATATATGAAACAAATTTGTTAGAACTAACAAATGGTGAAAAGAAAGGGTATGCCTGTTTCAGAAAATGCATAAACCCTGTAATATTATCTGCTGAAATGGCAAAATCAGCATCAATATCAAGCTGAGATGCAATTATATCAACAATTGCGTTCTGAACAGGAACAGTTTTAGATATTTTTAAATGAGACAACAATGGTAAAAAACTGAGAAAATCTTGACCACTTACTTTAGGCAAAACTTTTTTACACGAATCCAGGAAAAAATGTTCAACTTCTTTTGTAAGAAGATCTGCTGGTAAAACTTTGAGCTTTGAGTTCAAAAACTCAATTGCACGTTTGCGATCGGCCTCTTCGTCTGCAGAAGAAATGTGTGATAAAACACCCTGTAACGCTCCTTTAATATCAATTTCCATAATAGCCATCAGAGCTGCTTGTACAGTCGTCTGTTCAACGGAGTCCTCCGTGATCAACATTTGGTGGGTGAGGATATCGGCTATTTTAGGAACATAATTTTTGTTCACTTTACAAAATCCAGGAAGATGTTTAACGGCCAATTTCCTAAGAGTTATTTCTTCACCTTCTACTAAATCTAGTTGAGTTTCAAGAGCGGTTGCGGCAAGTTTAGGAAAATCCTTTAGAAATTTTGGTATAAATTGGCATGCCAGACCTTTTTCATGTGCACTACCTTTAGCTGGATTTATAATTTCCACATAATCGGCCTCGCGCTCAGCTACTTTATCACCACTTTCAGCTAAATCGTTGTAAATAGCGTACAGTCCCACAACTACAACTTTATCCATTTTCTTATGAATTTGTAGGTAAACAGAATCAATGATTAAACAAGTCCAGAACAAAACATGCGAGATGCGAATAATATTTTTTTACACATACATCTGACTTGTGTGCTTGACATCTAGGTCCGCTAGACGGATTGCACATGACGTCACATGTCTGAAATCGCTTCCTATGGCGCTCAAATATAAGGCGAATTTGGTGCTCTCCATTTGATTTTTTAGACTTATTTGCACTAAAATAATTAAAATAAGGAAGCTCTAAATTAAAGAGAAAGATAACACGTGCTTTTAACGGCAAACGGGGAGTTCTGTGCTCCAGAAGCTATAGTATCAGTCGTTGCTAATAGCAACGTGACGTCAATGCAAGAGCACAATGAAATTTACAACACAGGCGTGGATACAAATGAAACGCTTCCCGTAACAACTCGAGTCACAGTAACAAATCCTACTAAACGGGATACAAATGAAACGCCTTCCAGCTTCTGGTCATAAAAATTAGGAGAGCCTAAAATGAGCGTGGCTCCACCTAATGCGCGTGCGTCGGAAGTTACCTTTTCTTGGAATTCAGGGTAGGATCCAGTGAGGGATTACCTTTGTTGGCGATAACTCGCTCTCAATTTAGGAAATACTTGTGGTTCGAAAGAAAAGATGAGGATTGCAGTATTTGGCAGTTAATCGCTTTCAGTTCCAATTTTGCTTTTTACGTATATTGTTTTTATTTTGAAATGAATGTTAATGTTTACTTTCGCAGAGTTCAAAATATTTTAATGAAATTAAGTTAGTGTTTGAGTGTATTTAGCAAATATTTATTTTTCTTTTTTTCAAAGCATCTAGCGTATATTTGAAAAGTGATCAGAAAAGCACTAAAATCTGTTTAAAAGAAAATTGAATTGCTATGTTTATGTCTATAAATTTTTTCATTAAGACTGAGCGATACAATGTACCTATACTATTGTATTCATGTATACTTAGCACTATATTCATAGAACTTTTCCGTAAATATTCAGTCCTGTTTACAAAACGGGTATGAATTCACAGAATATTTCGATTTAAATTTAAGCAAACAATATGACATAAAATGCAAGCTTTTCGGTTATACATTTAAAATTATTTGCTTGCAATTCTGAAGAAATTTTATATTTTATGATTAAATTCCCATAGTATTTATTGAGTTTTGTGTTGTTTATTGTGAATTCTGTATTTGCAATAGGTTTTGTTTTCATAGTAATTAATTTTGTTATATATGTTACTAGATTTTATTTTTACATACTTGGCATTTATTAATTCTTATTTATTGATTTAAGGTAATAATGGAGAATTTTAAAAAAAAAGCTACAATTTTTAAAATCAATGTAACACCAAGATAACGCTTTTATTTTTAATGCTTTCTATTCTCATTTTATGCATAGTAAAAATGAGCATGCAAATCATTTATATAGCATTCCAATTCCTTTTTAGAAAATGGAGATAATTTTAATAACAGAAGATGATTAATAAAGTCTGATAATCAAGTTATGAATAGGCAGCTCATCTGTTGAGGCATAAAAACTATTTTAATTTAAAACAAACAAACAAATAACTGTTGATGTGATGTTTAAAAACATCAAATTTAGAGCAAAATTAAAAGAAAATTTAGAGCAAAATTTAGATTTTTTTTTTTTTTTAATTTTCATGTTTCAATTTATAGGGTAAATGCACCAGTTTTGGTCACATTTAGAGAAAAATTGAAATTGAAATAATATAATTATTGGCTGATTGAAGCCTATTAAATCATAACATCATTCTTTAGTAAATTTAATTGTATTTCTGTTGATTATAGTAACTCTCTACAGAAGATTTTAGATTATAAGTAATTATTCATTAAGTAATTTATTTCAATTTGTACCAGTTTTGCCCCCCCCCCCCCCTACACCAGTTTTGGCCACTCCAATATCATGAGATTTAACAAATATTTTAATTGATAATAAGTCAAAATAAAGCATTTTCATGCCATATTTATTTTATCACATATAGGGTAGATGTGCCAGTAATGGACACCCTTCAGGAATTTCTTTAAAGATTATTTTTTAATTAATAGTTATAATTATTATATTCCAGTTTTTTCAATGTTATATTAACCTATCAACAATATTTAACCATTCTTATAGTCTCATTTCCCAATATGAATGGAAATTTAATTTTAAATAACAGAAATATATCAAAACACCCAAAAGCCTAGTAATGGACACCCTATGTTCCAGTAATGGACACCCCATAAAAAGTAATAAATATAATTGTTTTTATGACTGTATTTAGAGCCAGAATTTAATGAATACATACTAATGAGACAAAATAGTTATATTGAAATAAATTTAACAATTAGGATACCAGTAATTAATAAAATATTTGTCATAATCATTTACTGTTTGCATCAATTATTGTAATTATCAGAAGATCGATGTTTTAATTATTTTAGATGGATAGTTTAAAATACTAAATATCAGGCAATTACAGCTATCAAAGTATTGAAATGGTGGGTGATTTAAAAGATAATTAAAGAAAAAAAAAGTTTTGGAATATTAGTGTTTAGTTTTGTCTCACTATTTTTAACAATTAATCTTCCAGAGACTACTTGATATATTATTTATAATAATTAATGTTACAAATATGAAAGAAATGATATTGTAAGTTAAATATTTTAAATCCTAAATAAAATAATTTCAAAATAAAACTGTAGAACTGATGCTTGAGGCCACTGATCTGCAGATTTACTAGTTTCATGAATATTACCTATAGCTTTCATTAATATTACATTTTTATTTTTTGGTCAGAGGTGAATAATGAAACATTTAAGACAGAAAGTAGATTTTTAATAGCTTCTGTAACTTAATTGTTTTTATTTAAACGGAGAGGGATTAAGCCCTATGAGCCCCTCTTTGACTATGCTCTTAAACAATATTTTCTGCTTCCTGGCTGGTTTGATTGCCAGATTATAAAATATGCAAGGTACATATACTAAATTATAAATAAATAAAATATTGAAATTTTATTAATCACATAAAATATCTTAAAAGCAGCTATTTATAAAAGTTTATAGTGTTATTACATTTTGGTAAGTATAATTTAAAAATTAAATTTGATTATTTAGGTTTGCAGTTAAGTCAAAATATTTTATGCACTATAAACATTACTGAAATTGCATTTTTAGTACTATCTACATGGGGTCCATTACTGGAAGGTATGATCCATGTCAATTCAGGCAGCCAAAGAAAAAATCTTACCTTCATAGTCTCAGAACTTTTTGAATTGAACATATGTTAAAATTCAATAAAAAATAAGATACTTGTATATTTTGGTTTTGCCCAAAAAAATTCCTGGCCCGAGATACAGGCCGCCAAAGATGGCATCCCGGGCACCATTTCCGATAAAAATTTTAAAGTGCTCTATCTCTAGAACGGTGCAAGATATTTTGTTGCGGTTTTTTTTTATTTTAAAGATAATATTCTTCTGTTTAAAATGATATACCCAATTTTGAAAAATGTATTCAACTTTTCTTATGGCAACCTTTTTGAAAAAAAAATTTTTTTTTCGAAAATGCCAATCCTAAAAATTTTGATTTTTTTGCTGTTGATCAATACCATTGGGAACTATCTTCACTGTAAAGGAGAACTTCCACTTTTGAGTTTAACAAATTTTAGAAACATTTAAAAAATTCAGAGAATTTTACAGGAACTGTATATATACAGTTCCAGTAAAAGTCACTGAATTTTTAATTATTTGTATCATATTTGCAAGGATAAGCCTACTATATATCCTAAACAAGTTAGAAATTGCAATATCAAATGTGGCAATGGAGGTGCGAGCATAGTATTAACTAGTTTTATAAATATTCAGATCTTGGTGCAATAAGTGTTACACTCTTGGGCAAAAAGGCATGAATACAAAATTTACTATAATTCCATATATTAAATTCAGTAATACGGAAGTAATATGAATCCATCTTAAAAGGACTTAATCGCCATGGCAACCTAGAATCATTGCCTATCATGGTATATCATTGAATCAATTATGTATTAAAGGATTTTTAAATAGAATGAAGAAAACTTTTATTAATGTCTTTTATGTTTTAATTTGATTTTCATAGCATTTGAAGTGATAAATACTTTATTGCAGAGGTTTACAAAAAATTACTTCCTGTGTCATAGAAAGTGCATAGTGTTTACAGGGACACACAAAAGATTTCGGATACTTTACCTTATTGGAAATACTGTACATTAGCGATGATTGCTAGTGGTGCATTTTTAGTTGCGATATGAGTTTTTAAGTTTAATTAAATATTTCCATATTACGTTGTGTGTATAAAGGCTGTAGATCATATACAGGGCTACACAAAAGAAATCGTAAGGGTATTGCTGGAAGTGCATTTTTAGTTGTGTTTGAGTTTTTAAGTTTAACTAAATTTTTCCATGATTTTTAAATGAGTTATGCATTTTTACACTGAACTACATTTAGTATACTAAGATATGTTTGGAGAATATAGATAAAATGATATACAGGCCCAGGCAAAGAATTAGATACATGGCCGTCTATAGATGATAATCTCTGGAAGTGTGATTTCACTGGTTTTAAGGATGTTTTAATCTTAATTAAATATTAGCTAAATAGTGGCATGTATATAAAGATAGTAGGTAAAATACAGGGTTGTATGAAAGTATTCAAGTATGCTTCCGTCTATTGACATAAATTTCTAAAAGTCAAATTCCGACCTATTTATGTGTTTTTAACAATTTCCAACATAGTTGAAAGTCTTTATGGATTCGATTTGTCTGCCCATCTGTCTGAACTCTAACTTGTATTAATATAATTTGTATTGCTGTGTAATTGATATATGTTATTGAGATTGTTTTACTATGTTCGGTATTGAAAATAAAGTATGTATCACTTCAAATGCTATGAAAATCAAATTAAAATATAAAAGACATTTATAAAAGTTTTCTTCATTCTATTTAAAAATCCTATAATACATAATGGATTCAATGATATACCATGATAGGTAATGATTCTAGGTTGCCATGGCGATTAAGTCCTTTTAAGATGAATTCATATTACTTCCATATTACTGAATTTAATATGTAGAATCATAATAAATTTTGTATTCATGCCCTTTTTGCCCAAGAGTGTAACTTATTGCACCAAGATCTGAATATTTATAAAACGAGTTATAGTACGCACGCACCTCATTTGCCACATTTGATATTGCAATTTCTAACTTGTTTAGGATATATAGTAGGCTTATCCTTACAAATATGATACAAATAAGCAAAAATTCAGTGACCTTTACTGGAACTGTATATATACAGTTCCTGTAAACTTATCTGAATTTTTTAAATGTTTCTAAAATTTGTTAAACTCAAAAGTGGAAGTTCTCCTTTGCAGTGAAGGTAGTTCCCAATGGTATTGATCAACAGCAAAAAAATCAAAATTTTTGGGATTGGCATTTCCAAAAAAAAAATTTTTTTTGAAAAAAAAAAAATTTTTCAAAAGGCTGCCACAAGAAAAGTTGAATACATTTTTCAAAATTGGGTGTATCATTTTAAACAGAAGAATATTATCTTTAAAATAAAATAAACCGCAACAAAATATATTGCACCGTTCTAGAGATAGAGCACTTTAAAATTTTTATCGAAAATCGCGAATGAGAAATGATGTCGGGGATGTCATCTTTGGCGGCCTGTATCTCGGGCCAGGAATTTTTTGGGGCAAAATGAAAATATACAAGTATCTTACTTTTTCTTAAATTTTAACATATGTTCAATTCAAAAACTTCTGAGACTATGAAGGTAACCCCCCTGCCTGAGTTGATATGGATTCAGCCGGAAAATGACTAATTAATCATCCCAGTAATGGACACTCCCTCTTAGAACCTTAAAAATAAATGAAATTTTGTAAATGGCCGTTAGTATATAAAATTCTAAGTTTTCTATTGCTACTCAAACAAAAACATTCAAATTTTGCAAGAAAATAAATAATATAAATTAATTAAACAAAGCCAGCTCTTAGCCTCTTCATTAAGATTTCACAGGGAAACTTTGAAACATTATTTTCTGCTTCCTGACTGGCTTGATTAAAAATGTTAGTAATAACCCAGTTTTATAAAACATACGAGGGGGTTATTATAAAAAAATAATTAAAGCTAAATATTTATTAGTTATTTTTTTATGAATCAAATATCAAGGGGCATCCATTACTGGAAGGGTGTCCATTACTGGCACATCTACCCTATATTTGTTTGCTGTATTAAGATAATTTTGCAAATTTCTTTATGAATTGATAAAAACATCAAATAAAATATACTTAGGTTGATTTTAACTGAAAATTTCAATTAAAAAACAAAAAATATATTTAATTTGATTCATAAAAGGGACAACAGTGCCTATAGGACATAAAGATTAAATATTTAATCAGTTTGATAATTATCTATGGATTGTGGATTCTTTAAAACACTTGAATAGTCACCAAAGACTTATGTTTCTTGAAACCATTTTCTGATTTTGTTTTGATTTATATTACCTTGTGCCTTATTTATGTATTCTGCTTCTTTGCAAGTTATTTTAGGGATTTCCCAATTTTCTGGACAGAATCTTACAGCTGTTCCATTTTTATAGGAAATAGTGGTATTCTGACAATATCTAAAATCTATTTGTCTAATTGATTTTTAATTTCAATTCCTAGTACCTAGATCTACTACTTGAGATTCACCATTATTAGTAGAGAAACATTGTCCCCAAAATCTTGCAAAAATTATGGAACTTCTTCATTTCTTTAGGAAAAATACAAGAAATCATGCTGTAATTTTATTGAACTTTTTAATTTATAAAATCTTTCAAAATTTGTTTTAGTTTATTTATCACATATCACCCTCCCCCCCCCCCTTTGGTTTTATCAATACTAAACACAATACTATATTTTCTGTAGCAATATCATTCTTTAGTAACTAGCACAGTGTCCTTCTTTCTAAAGGGAATTATCTATTGAGCAGAGAAAAGAAAACCTCTTTGATAGAACTGCCATTAGCCTTGCTTTTTTTTTATTATTATTGAAGCCACACTATATAAAACAAAACTAAATTGATTGTTTTATCCAGATGTTCATAAATTTATTTAATGGCTAAAATTCCCACTTTAATGAAATATGTGACCAAAAGTGGAACATATGTTGTACCCTTTATGGCCACTTCCATGTCCATAACTGGTACATATAGCAAATTTAAAGCACCAGTTTTGGCCACTCCCTATTTAAAGTGTTAAAATAATTAATTTAAATGTGAAATTGCAATAGAGAGAGAAAGCTTACCTCTTAAAACCTAATATGTAGTAATTTGTTTCAGAACAAATAGAACCCAATAAGTGCCTAGTATTGAACGATTCTGAAAACTTGTCAGCTAAGCAAAAAATCTTAATACATGTGAGTAGAGGAGAGTGGGGAGGAATGGGACACTTTTTACAAAAATAAGAAAATCAACTTTGTTTGACACAAAAACAAAAATTTCAGTACATAGAATACAAAATGAAATACTTTCTAATGTCCTTGAACAATATAGAAACATAATTTGCAGGGACAATTTCATAAATAAAGAAATTAATATTTCAAAATGTGTTCCATACCTCCCCACTAACAGGGAGGTATGGGACAGCTATAAAATAATGTATGATAAGGCACAAATAGTCCAGTGTTGGCTATATATACAGTCTAACAAAGATTGTAGGTTGATAATGTCTGTTCTACAATATCAAATTCCATTACCTTCATCACTGGAAGGAAAATTCAGGATTGTCAGTCAGAGATGACATTAAAAAGTCATCAGTTTAATTTATTTACATTTTGAAGTAAATGAATATATTTATAATGTTATAATTAATATGCTACCCTCGAAAAATATTTGCATATTAGCAATTTACATTCATCTTATAAAAAGAAGAAATTAGACAGGTCCCATTCCTCCCTCTACCTTCTTTTATGTTAAACTTCTTGTATAAACAAAAATGCTGCTTTTAAGCATAGTTTAAATTAGGGATAATATACAGTATAATGTTCCATAAATGGGGAAACTATTACATCTACGCATAAGCAAGTCATTAATATACAAAAAAAACATAAAAAGTATATGAAGCAAATTTACTTTTGATTCTTGAAATAATCTTTTTCTTTATACAATCGAAAGCTTATGCAGATCAGCTACTTTTTTCATCTGAAGCTTAGGGTACCATTGCTTCATCTAATGTGTAATTGATGAAATGATTAAGATGATACATAAAGAGAAAAACATACTGTCCCATTCCACCCCACTCTCCCCTACACACTACAGTTTCACACACTTATCTTTTTTTTTTTTTTGCAAGTCACATTTTATCAAAAAATAAAAAAATGATAAAAGAGTGTTTGCATAAGGTTTAAGAATGCATATTACTTGTTAGCATCAATTCACAGCCTAAATATTGGACAAATTGATCCAATGCGGCCAAAACTGGAGCATCTACCCTATTTTAATTATGTAATGTATAGCATTGACAATTCAGGCGTTTGTCCAGCCTTTCCTTCCTGTTTTTCTGAAATTGTAAACAGCTTTTTACATTTGTGAATTTAAAATTATCGTTATATTCAGATTCTTGATTATATATCTTTAAGAAGACATGTATATAAAATACATACATTTTCTTTATATATGTAAAAGTAGCAGGTCAGATTTTACCTTTAAATGATTAAATTTGAGAAAGGTTCAGTTTGGAGATGGAAAAGTTTTGCGAAAGGCCTATTTTAACACAAATAATTTTATGAAGGGTCTTATTTTAAGTAAAAAGTTTTGTGAAGGGTGCTGTAATGTGAAATGTCCTTTAAAAGACCCAATTTCTTCCTAAACAGGGATATCCCTGTAATTTAAAGTTATTCAATTTTTTTTTTTTTTTTTTTTTTTTTTTTGAAAAATTAGAAAAATATATTAAACTGTTAAAAAAAGTTTCAAAATGCTTGGAAACAAACATAATTTAATCATCATATTTTAATGTAATTAGAAAGATTCAGTATTTTTTTTTTTTTTGTAGCTAAAATATGTATAACAGTGAAAAAAAGTAATAATCATTTTGTCTTGTTTAAACTAAATTGAGAAGCAAAATGAGATTAGACAAATCAATAAAATTAATGTTTTGCTTTAAAATTTTTAATTATCAGCTTGGAGCTATGTAATTTTTAGCTGAAGTACTTTTATTTCTTTTTTTTAAAAAAATTAATACTGTTTAAATACAAGTGAGTTTCTTTTTTTTTTTTTTTGTTTTTTATATTTTTAAGTAATGAAAACATGCTTTTGCAAAAGAATCTAAATAAAATACATTATTCTGTTTAAAAAATATATATATATCTTGTTACCAATAGTAACACTGTACAACAATGGTTTTGTCCTAGAACTAAAATTAGTTGATTCTAGATCAGTTTTTGGCGCTGATTCCGAATATGCTTTCCGTTTATCTCTAGGTGATCTAGGTTTTGAGAAATTTGCATATTTAAATTTATGCAAATTTAAGCTTTTTTGTGCTATTTTATGCAAATTTTAGATACAATATATCTCACATCTAATTACATTTTCTAGATAAAGACTACTTGACTATTTGCTTCAGATAAATGTCACGATTTGCATATTCTTAACATTTATTTATCAGTTATTAAGCCTAATTTGCATATTTTTCAATAGTGTAATGTTTGTTGTTTGGTGTTAATGTTTGTTGCACTATCAACTTTAAAATAGTTGCCACAGAATTGACATAATGTTTTTCTAGATTAGATTTTTATGCTGATTTCAAATCTGCAGTCTGTTTTCTTATGTCATGTCTAGTTTTTGAGTAAGATGAATTTCTGCTTTTGCACGGCATTAACACAGGTTTGATATAAGATGCTTTTTAGGGGTGTGCAATTCATTAAAAAGAAGGTGAACAGGGTCAGATTCATATCAAAGACATAAACAAAAATTTATATAATCAAAAAAAAATATATAAGTAGCAGAATCTATCTGACTAGTTGAAGTTTATCATACAAAGTATCATAAAAAGCTATTTCTGGCTTTTTTTGACCAAAAACTAAAATTTCACTTTTTTCAAAAACTAGACGTGATATAAGAAAACAGACACAAGATTTGAAATCAGCTCAAAAAACTGGTTTAGAAACATACTAGCGTACTTGTGCGGCAGAAATATTTGAACGTCAAGAAACATTATTAGAAAAACATGAAAAATATGCAAATTAGGTACAATATTTCACAATCACATGTCAGTATAATCTCAGAAACAACGTTTTTACGAAGTAAATTAGGTAGTAATCATAACATAAAACAAAATACCCTGTCTGATATTGCTTTATACCTTAAATTTGCAAATAATTGTATAAAATTTACTAAATTTGCATAAATTGAAATATGCAAAAATCTCTCAAACTTGACGTGCTGGAGTAAATATAAAACTAGATCCAGAATCAGCACAAAAAAACGCATAAAAAACAACTAATTTCTGTTATAGGACAGAGCATAAGTTCAAATTTGTTGACCAGTGTAATTAATGTCAGTGATTTATATTTTAATTCATCTTACTTTTTAAAAATGAAATTGTTTTTACTAGTTTAGGGACTAAAAAAACAATTTAAGTTCAAATCTGATTTTCATTTTATTAGAAATAAGGATATTTCAACATCAAAGTAAGTATTGTTTCTAATTTACACACACAATACACAAAAACTGCTATTGAAAAGGGAGGGGGGGGGGGGATATGCTATTGGCGACATTTTCTTTTCAATATTTGCTTCCAGTTAACAAAGAAGTTCTGAAAAAAAAAATTTTTTTTTGGTTCTGTCTTAAAGCAAAGGTAAAACACAATGAAAAATTAACTTTGTTGATAAAAAATTAAATTTTTAGGAAGACAATAGTGAGTACCGATTTATTTATTTATTTATTTTTTTTTTTTTTTAAATAAAGAGTTTTAAAGATCTTAATGGGTTTCGAAGGTTAAGAAAAAGCATATTTTCTCTGATTTTTTCTATATATAATAAATAATTTTATTCAAAATTTTAAGCATATAAAAGAGCAACATTTGAACAATATTTTCTAAAATTTTCATTAAAAAATTTGGAAAATTCAGCTGGTGGGACCTGGTTTCCAGAGACCCCTAAAAAAATGCCCTTGTGATGGTCAGGATAACTCATGATAGCTTTATCTGAAATTAAAAATACAAATTTTTTCTGTTAGTAGATAAGTATAGCCAGCGTTCGAAATCCTTGGTGGTCCGCTGGTCCGAGACCACCAAAAATGCAATCGACCACTAATTTGAAAAATTTAGTGGTCTGCAGGACCAGTAAGTTTTTCCCCCCTTTCTCACAGGTAAACTTAACTTACCCGTTCCCTAGAAAACCACAACCAAACACAAATCGCACAATAATTTAAAAAAATTGCATTAAATCTCAGTCATTTGAAATAAATAATCAGATAAATAAAACATCTAAATAATTTTATAGTTTTTCGTTATGCATACTGTTTATTTAATTTTTAGTAAATTATAATTTTACTATGCTGAAAATTTTGGATTGCTGTAAAGGAAGTTTGGTTTATATTCTAAGAGGGGGGGGGGGGGGGAGGTCACTCAAGGGTTAAAGGGACTTAATAGAATTTTATGTAGCGGGCCAGTGATGATAACTGCAGACCAGTAAATTCTCATGCTTACTGGTCCTTGGGACCAGTGACTTTTTTTTATCAATTCTACCGCTGAGTATAGCTCATGATTGAAGGAAGAATTTAAATAAAAATTGAAATTTGAATTTTTGGCAGTGTTGTATGCAAAACAGTGCAATTTACACTATGTATAGCCTTGTAAAATTGGTTCTAATTTGAAAAAAAGAGAAACACCTTCATTCAATCACTAGCCAATCCTATTTTGAAGAAGTGCGCAAAATTTCAATAAGATTAGTGCATTACTTTTTGAGAAATCATGTCCACCAATTTCAAAAGTACAGTAGAACCTCTTTTATCCGAAACACTTTTAACCAAAACTCTCGGTTAACCGAAATCCATTTTTAAAGCTTTTTGTTTTTAACTATTGCATTCCTTGTATGCAAAATCCATTTTTAAAGCTTTGCAAGCAGTCCTTTCTGAACTATGAGTAGGGGAGAGTGGGGAGGAATGGGTACTTTTTAGAAAAATAAGAAAATCAACTTATAGAATACAAAATGAAACACTTTCTAATGTCCTTGAACAATATGGAAACACAATTTGCAGAAAAATTTTATAAATAAAGAAAATGTAAATTTCAAAATATGTCCCATACCTCCCCACTAACAGGGAGGTACGGGACAACTATAAAACAATGTAAGGCACAAATAGTCTAGTGTTGTCTATGTATACAGTCTAACAAAGATTGTAGGTTGATAATGTATGTGCTACAATATCAAATTACAGTACCTTCATCACTGGAAGGAAAATTCAGGATTGTCAGTGAGAGATGACATTAAAAAATCATCCGTTCGTAATTTATTTACATTTTGAAGTAAATTAATATATTTATAATGTTGTAATTAACATACTACCCTTTAAAAATATTTGCATACTAGCAATTTACATTCATCTTATTAAAAAGAAGGAATTCGACATGTCCCATTCCTACCTTTGTTGGCATATCCCATTCCTCCTTCTACCTTCTTTTATGTTACACTTTTTGTATAAACAAAAATGCTGCTTTTAGGCATAGTTTAAATCATAGATAATATACAGTATAATGTTCCATAAATAGGGAAACTGTTACATTGACGCATAAATAAGTCATTAATATACAGAAAGTATATGAAGCAAATTTACTTTTAGTTCTTGAAATAATATTTTTCCTTATGCAATCGCAAACTTATGCAGATCAGCTGCTTTTTTCAACTGAAGATTGGTGTACCATTTCTTCACCTAATGTGTGATTTGTGAAATGTTTATAATGATACATAAAGAGAAAAACCTGCTGTCCTATTCCTCCCACTGTCCCATTCCACCCCACTCTCCCCTACATATAAATATTTTCGATCCCCTTTCCTAGAATTCCTTTGAATTTAACTTGAGCTCCCGTAAGCTGTGGATTGGGATGAAGAAAATGAACGAATTAGCAATTGTGAAACTTTTGAATGTTTTGCAAACTGTTTGGGATGGCTGGAGCAGCAGAAAGACTGTGATATTGGTGAACTAATAATATTAAAAACTCCGTGATAGAGCTTCAAAGCAAAGGCAATCGAAACTGCGACAAACAAAACATTTTTTTCATACCCTTGTGATATATGTAAAAGGTACTTAATTTCAAAGTTAAAATTCAGGTAATTAATTCTTGTTTCTATTTTGGTATTGCTTTATTTTTAATATGAAATATTGCATATATTTCTCCTTAATCTTAAAACTGAAGCATTCTCGATTATCAGAAAATTTCGATTTTCTGAAAGATGGTCAATCCCAATTACTTCGGATAATCGTGGTTCTACAGTAGTGTTTTTAGATAAATACACCTGCATCGCTTCCAGCCGGTCTTTCCTAATGAGGGGAATTTCCAAAAGCTCTCTGTCCTAGAGTTTTACTTCAATTGAATTGAAACTTTGGAAATATATTCTAGACGTATTGTACTATTAGATAAAAGAAAATAAAAAATAAATGGATTTTTTGAAATTTTCAAACTCATGTAACCCTCTAAGCTGAGGGGGGGGGGGGGGGGGTATAAAATTTCACTGGGTAGGGCTATCTATCAAGCTAGTAGGCTTATATATGACAGATTTATTTATTTTTTCCTATTGAGGCACAAATAGGGGAGAAGATTTTTTTTTAATGAAAATTTTAAACTTTCTGTACTGGAAGAGTGGGGCATAAATTTGAGGAGAGAGACATGACTAAGTCAATGCTAACTGCACCGCCACCCCCTTTCTATTTTTAGTATCAAAATTTGAAGTATGTCAATACTTAGTTCTAATTTGCTCCCTAATATTATAATTTGATCCTGTTGCAATGTCAAGATATCTCACTTAAAAGTCTAGGGGTGACGGGAAGGGGGGGGGGGGCAGTGGCTGCTGAGATTTTGAATATTGAAATTTCAAATATAGAAATATCACTCATTTTGCTCTATCTGTTATTTCAATTCTGATATCCAGAATTTCAATTAGAATGGTGAAAGGAATATGAAGTGGAAAAGGGGGGGGGGGGGGGGACTTTTGGAATGACAAACATTCACCACTCTTTTCCAATAGTAATTTTTACCTTCTTTATGGCAGAAATTCTGCATTTAAATTAAGCAACAATTTTTATTCAGAAGCAGGGCCGAAATTAGGGTGTGCAGAGGGAGCATGTGCCCAGGGTGCCAGAACGAAAGCTAAAGGGGCTTCATGAAGTTAAATGAAAGCCAAATGAAGTTTTTGTTTGTCGTTTCATACAAAAATGTATATGAAATACAAAGAAACTCGCAAGCTAATGTTAAACCTATGGGAGCATACTTTTCAAATTTGTGAAAGTAACTGTATATATATATATCTCTATCTGCAACCAAAATCGAAAAAGTAAACACTAACCTGGTTAGAATTCAATCTCTGCTATTCTAAGCAAGAAAAAAAAAATCATTTAAAACTATCAATACAATATGCAAGGAAGAGATTTTAAAAAGAACACTGCCATAGGATTAACATTAGCGATCCAGTTTCTTCACGTGATAAGTGTAGGCTCTTAACACTCATGCTAATGTTAATCCTATGGGAGCGTTGTTTACATATTTCTTGCTAGCATTTTAATTACTATTAAAGGATTTTTTTAAGGGTATTTTCTTTTTTTGCATAGGGTACCTGCCGTCGATAACTTTTATTGTGCGTGAGGAGGTGGGGGGCGCCAAAATTCATGTTATTACGAGGTATTAATTAATAACTCCTCAAACGGCTCAATAAAAAAGAGCAATTTTTCTGAAAACCGTAAACTGTTTTTGATTTGGACCCTTGCAGCGAGGCTAGATTTGAAGAATAGCAATACAAATAACATCGACTTTAATTTCAAATTGCAGACAACTGATTTTTCTATTTTCCACTAATCACCAAATATCAAAATAACTATTTGAGATATTGATTTGAAATTCATAATATGTGTGTTGAAAAATTTTGTGCATCCGAAAATCTAACTTTTTTTTATAATTGGCTGGTATTTTTTCTTAATTTTTGCAGAAAACTTAATCAGACATGAAAGGAATTATGCAGACGAGGGATCATCTTTCAATTTCAATAAAATTTGTTTTGCTGGCCCATCCATTCATTTACTTTCTGAAGGGAAGCAAATTGACAATGGGTGAAATTAATAATAAAAGGAAATAAATTTTTTTGGGGTAATGACCGATAATTAAGAGAACTGATTAAGATTCAGATTTGAATTTAAAGTTCAGAAGAAAAAACATCTGTCAGCCATTATTGTGTTGTGCTTTTAATAACTTCTAATTATCAGAAAACTATAGTTCTTTATTAATAATTGCATTAATGTAAAGGGGGTTCAATTTCAGTCATAAATTAAAAATTGCATTAATGATAAACTATCAACATTTTTGAACAATTTCGACGCATTCTTTTACACTCTAATTAAGATATAGAATTGGTAAGCATCAGTAGAAAAATATCTTACATAGGTGAAATATATTTAAAAGTATGCTTTCCTAAATATACACTTCAGTTACTGTTTTCAAACAGTAACGACACATTCTTTTCTCGGGTTTTATGGGCCTGAATTCAATGAAAATTGTTTCATTCGACCTTTAGTTACATTTAAAAGTGTTTTCCTAAATTTAGAATTCAGTTACCACCATTTTCGAACAGTAATATCTTCTTCTTTTCTGGAGTTCTATGGGACAGATTTCAACTGGAATTGATTCATTCAATTTAGAATACATTCACTTATAGTTTTTAGTTCCACCTTCCACCACCAAGGGATACATTCTGATCTCGGGTTCTATAGGCCCAATTTCAATGAGATATGGCTCATTAAACTTGGTTTTCATTTGATTCATTTCATTTCAGTTTTTAGTTCCACTGCCAAGGGGTGCATTCTTATCTCAGGTTTTGTGGCCGCGATTTCAACATTGTTTGGCTCATAATTTGAAAAAAATGCTCCCATAGGTTTAACATTAGCTTGCAAGTTTCTTTGTATTTCATATAGATATATATATGTATGAAACGACCAACAAAATCTTCATTTGACACCTCTTTCGTCATTTGTTCTGGCAATTGTTTTGATTGTCCTACAATTTTTAGTTCCCCATTTCACCACCAGAGGAATACATTCTTATTTTGGGTACTATGGGCCCATGGTCGAAACTAGGAAGGGGCAAAGGTGACATGTTGCCTGGGCGCCAGAGCAAAAGGCACCAAATGAAGATTTTGTTTCTAGTTTCATACAAAAATGCATATACAGTGAAACTTCCATTTAACGAAGTCTCGTCGTTACACTTAAATACTTCGTTATGAGGAAAATTCATTAAATAGAAATCAACTCAAATTCATGAAATTTGTATAATAAAATACATATGCATTACATGAAAAATACACATAAAATGGAAATATTGGGAAAATGTATTTTAATTCAAGCAGTATTTGTTTTTCTTTTTTTTTATGCAATGTAGATACATGAGAAAAATTTTATTAGAATAATATCTAAAAAATCACATAATAAAGAGAAGTAAATAAAAACTGAAGCGTAGCGTAACTTTTCTCTTTTTCTCAGTATTTCAAATCCTTAACTTTTAAAATGTCTTTAATATTTCTTTGTTACAGGTTTCTTATGTAAAATACACTTTTCCTAAAAATGTTCCCGCTCTTTTAAGTATCCGAACAATTTATCTGTAACATTTTCGTAAAACTGGAATCCCCTTCTTCTTGTATCGAAGACTTTTTAAATTTCTTCTTTTGAATGGGAATGATTAAATGTACTGTGATTAAATGTGATGTACACGCACAAAAGTAGAATAAACTTCGTTATATAGAATATATTTTTTGTAATATAGAGATTGATTTACATGTTAATTGTGTTTAAAGTCAAGATTCAGCAGAGAATTTCGTTAAGTAGAATACTTCGTTAAATAGGGACTTCGGTAAAGTTCGACTGTATATGAAATACAAAGAAACTTGCAAGCCTATGGGAGCTAAGTTGGAGACTTGAAATTTTGCATACTTATAGTTGAACACCCGAGATCACAAGACAAATCATAAAATGTTGAAAAGTATTATATTATTAGGGCATTTTAGGAATTCGACCATTTCTGCAACATTACATAATATTAATTTCAGCTTTTCATTCGTAGAAGTTACAGCGCAGCTGGTTAGAGTTTCGTACACAGAAGGTTGTAAGTTCAAATAACGCCGGTTAAAGTTGAACATTTTCAAAACTTAAATTTGTAAAAATTTTTTGTGAAATTCCTATTTTAAAATAAATTTGTGAAGTATTGCGTGTTCCACCTCCTCCCTCACCCTAAAAAAAAAGAATAAATATTTTAAAAAACGGAATTTCATTGAATTTTTTTAAAACTAAAATATGTAATTATTTTAGGAGAATTTCTTTTTAAACATAAGTTTGTGAAGTATCGTGACTCCCCACCCCCCACCCCGAAAGAAATTAAATAAGAAGCAAAAACCTTAAAAAAGAATTAACCTTTTAAATACTAACATTCTGACATATGCTATAAATCTTTTTAATTTTTTTGTTTGATGCTGCCATCTACATGCATTTTTATGAATTAACAAAATTCAAATGATTTGTAATGTCACATTATTTAATTTTAATCATTTCACCCAGTAATTATCATTATTTTATGTCGGATTTTTTTTTATCAATTTTAAAATTTCAGATTATTTGATAACACCTAAAATTTTTAAAAAAGGAATTCCAGAAATTTTCCAGATTTTGAATTCCAGAGGGAGTGGTGACAGCATTTTTTTTAAATTGTAGCAATAAATTAAGTTGTAGACTTGAAATTTTGCCTACTTATAGCTGAACACTTGCGATCACATGACAAATCATTAAATTTTCATAAAGTTTTATATTATTAACCTTTCTGGGCTCTAACTTGTATATTATTTTAAACATTAACCTATTACTATTATTAAACCTATTTTAAGTAAGTTTTCTTATTCAGCCCCTAATTAAGTAGGAGCCTTGAAATTTTGCATACTTATAGCTGAACATTTGCGATCCCACGACAACTCATAAAAATTTTCAATCATATTATTGACCTTTCCATGCTCTAAGATGTATATTTTAACCAGTTTTTTTTTTTTTTAGTTCAACCCCTAATTAAGTTGGAGACTTGAAATTTTGCATACTTATAGCTGAACACTTGCAGTCACTTGACAAATCATAAAATTTTCAAAAAGTCTTATATCATTGACTCCTCTGGACTCTAACTTGTGTATTTTGAAGCGATTTTTCTCACTCAGCCCCTTATTAAGCTACAGCAAGATTCGTCCTCATTTGAAGTCTTGACCAAAGAGTCATCTCATCAAGGCCTTTCGATTGGTGTAGTGTATGTTAACACCAGGCAATTAAGGCTGTTCTTAACTGCTCTGCTCAACAAGCAAAAAACGTTTTGACATATTTACAAATTCATTTCCTAACAGAAAGATATAAAATTGGAAAGCCCTGCCATAGAAGCGATTTGGAATCGAACTGTTTTTTTCATTTTTTGATCATTGAGTTATAAGCAAATTCGATCACGTGACAAACCCGTTTTTCGTCCGCTCTTGAGTGCTCTTTCTCCCTTCGCGCGGAAATTCTGTTCAAAACGCCTACTTTGACATTATTTTCTGAAAGATCTATTACGTTTGCAAAAAAAATGGAAAAAACAGCTCAATTACATAGTTTCTGAACAACAACACCAGCAAGTTTCATGCATTTTCGAACAAAAATAAATTAAAACTTATGTCAGAAAGTTGCCCTTTTTGATTTGAGAACACCCTTAAGGGAAATAATCCCCGTTGGAGAGGGGGGGGGGGGGTCAGGAAATGTATTTTTTCATGAAACATATCGTTTTAAGGCTCTTGGCCTATACATTACTAAGCACCCACCTCCTTAACTCATTTTTTTTTACCGCTAGTACCTTTGTTTGTCATGATATGAGTCCGGTTTTTTGGGCCATGGAGAAGGGGGGGGGGGGGCACAAACAAAGTTTTAAAATTGTAGCATTTTCTACACTAAATATCATTTTAGATTTTTTTTTACGAAGCCCTGTGATAAATATTATTTATAAAATATAAAAATTTCAAAGACAGGTGGTGTATTCCGGGGACGGGATAGTAAGGCTCGAAGAGGGGGAGGGTATTTTAAACTTTTTCCGAACCTCTCATGTGATTGTATATCAGTGGAAAGCCCTGTGACCACTCTTCCATACTATGCATCTTCCGGTTCCTCTCCAATCCCCCCCCCCCGAAGGAGCGACTTTTCTAACTTTTACCGACACCCCTCATGTGATTATGTGTGTACATTACTAAGCACACTATATATCATTGGAGAGCCATTTGACCACTCTCATATTATGCAGCATAGCCTTATACAGGGTTTCAAGTGCTGCGCAGAAATAGCGTTTTTCCTTAAATTTGCGCCAAAACGTACTTAGTACCAAAATGAAATTTAGCTCAGAGATCGTATTTAGCAGATCGTTTTAGCAAAACGATCCGAGAAACAAAGAAAAATTCCATTTTTAACTTTTCTCAGACCGCCAATTTCGTCAAAAAAGGAAAAAATCGCTATCAAAAAATTGCGAATTTCGTCAAAAAATTGCGAAAAACGTGCGAATTTTATCAAAAGATCGCGAAAAACGCGCCATATTAGTCAAAGGATCGCGAAAAATGGGAATTTTGTCAAAAAACAGACAAAACGCGGTCAAAAGATCGCGAAAAACGCGGATTTCGTCAAAAGATCGCGATAAAACGCGAATTTCGTCAAAAGATCGCGAAACAAATAGCAAATTTCGTCGAAAGATCAGGAAAAGTACACGAATTCCGTCAAAAGATCGCAAAAAAACGTGAATTTTGTCAAAGGATCGCTAGTTTTTAGAAAAAAAGAACAAAACGCGGTCAAAAGATAGAAAAAAATCCTGTAAATTTCTTCAAAAGATCGCAAAAAAGCGCAAGTTTTGCCAGAAGTTCGCAGAATAGCGCGAAAAATGCAAATTTCGTCAAAAGATCGCGAAAAATAAGCGAATTTCGCCCAAAGGTCGCGAAAAACTTGCGAATTTCGCCAAAAGATCCCGAAAAATATGCAAATTTAGTCAAAAGATCGTGAAAAACACGTGAATTTTGTCAAAAAATCGCGAAAAAGTGCGAATTTTATCTAAAGATCGCGAAAAACGCGCCATAATAGTCAAAGGATCACGAAAAATGGGAATTTTGTCAAAAAAACAGACAAAACGCGGTCAAAAAATCGCGAATTTCGTCAAAAAATCGCGAAACAAATAGCAAATTTCGTCAAAATACCGGGAGAAACACGCAAATTTCGTCGAAAGACCACAAAAAATACACGAATTCCGTCAAAAGATCGCAAAAAAAACGTGAATTTTTTCAAAGGATTGCTAGTTTCGTGAAAAAAGGAACAAAACGCGAAGTTTTGTCAAAAGTTCGCAAAAAAGCGCAAGTTTTGTCTATAGATCGCAAAAAAGCGCAAGTTTTCGCAGAATATCACGAAAAATGTAAATTTCGTCGAAAGATAGCGAAAAATAAGAGAAATCGTACAAAGGTCGCGAAAAACTTGCGATTTTCGCCAAAAGATCCCGAAAAATATGCGAATTTAGTAAAAAGATCGCCAAAAAATGCTAATTTCGTCAAAAAAATCGCAAAAATATGCGAATTTCTTCTAAAGATCTCAAAAAAAGCACTCAAATTTTGGTAAGGGATCGTGAATTTCGTCAAAGGATCGCGAAAAACGCGCTAATTTCGTGAAATGGTTGCGGAGATTTTGTTTATTTTATTTTGTGATTTGCTGAATTTAGGTACCTAAAGGTTCCTTTTTATGCGAAATATATGGTCTTTTTTGGTCCCTTTTTTTTGAAAAAAATAGTCCCCTTTTACCATTTTTTACTACAAAAGTTGAGTGGGAGTCCTGTTTGTTGTATTCATGGGCTTTTTATCGATTAGTTAAATTTACTGCTCTAAAATAATATTTTTTAAAGCCAAATAAACTGATTTTTTTTCTTCCTGCTGCTAATTTTTAGGGTTTCGTTCATCTGACGAAACCCTATTCGTCTCGCTCCTCTGTCTGTTCGTCACAGAGCCCTTTCTCAGAAACTATAGATGTTAGAGGCTTGAAATTTTGCATACTTATAGATGAACACCACACATCATATGACAAATCATAAAATTTTGAAAAAATCGTACATTTAACCCTTTGGTCTCCCACATGTGTATTTTAAACAATTATTTCTAAGTGAGTCCCTAATTAGGTTGCAGGCGTGAAATTTCGCGTACTTATAGACGGACACCTCAGATCAAACGACAAATCATAAAATTTTGATAAAGTCGTACATTCAACCCTTCGGGCTCCACATGTGTATTTTAAACAATTATTTCTATATGAGCCTCTAATTAGGTTGGAGGCGTGAAATTGTACATACTTATAGCTGAACACCTCACATCAAACGACAAACTACAAAATTTTGAAAAAGTCGTACATTTAACCCTTTGGGCTCCCAAATGTGCATTTTAAACAATTCTTTATAAGCGAGCCCCTAATTAGGTTGGAGGCGTGAAATTTTGCATACTTATAGCTGACTACCTCACATCAAACGACAAATCATAAAATTTTGAAAAAAAAGTGGTACATTTAACCCTTTGGGTTCCCGCATGTGTATTTTAAACAATTCTTTCTAAGTGAACCCTAATTAGGTTGGAGGCGTGAAATTTTGCATACTTATAGCTGAACACCTCACATCAAATGACAAACCATAAAATTTTGAAAAAAGTCGTACATTTAACCCTTTGGACTCCCACATGTGTATTTTAAACAATTCTTTGTAAATGAGCCCCTAATTAGGTTGGGGGCGTGAAATTTTGCATACTTATAGCTGAGCACCTCGCATCAAGCGATAAATCATAAAATTTTCAAAAAGTCGTACATTTAACCTTTTGGGCTCCTACATATGTATTTTAAACAATTCTTTCTAAGTTAGCCCCTAATTAGGTTGGAGGCGTGAAATTTTGCATACTTATAGCTGCATACCTCACATCAAACGACAAATCATAAAATTTTGAAAAAGTCGTACACTTAACCCTTTGGGCTCCACATGTGTATTTTAAACAATTCTTTCTAAGTGAGCCCCTAATTAGGTTGGAGGCGTGAAATTTTGCATACATATAGCTGAGCACCTCACATCAAAGGGCAAATCATAACATTTTGAAAAAGTCGTACATTTAACCTTTTGGGCTCCTACATGTATATTTTAAACAATTCTTTCCAAGTGATACCCTATTTAGGTTGGAGGCGTGAAATTTTGCATACTTATAGCTGAATATCATCATGCGACAAATCATAAAAATTTGAAAAAGTCGTACATTTAACCCTTTGGGATCCCACATGCGTATTTTAAGCAATTCTTTCTAACTGAGCTATTCTAATTGAACTATTAATATGGAGATTTGAAATTTTGCATACTTATAGCAGAACACCTGAAGTCAGGCGATAAATCATAAAATATTGAAAAAGTCTTACGTTTAACCCTTTGGGCTACCACATATATATTTTAAGCAATTATTTCTAAGAGAGCCCCTAATTAAGTTGGAGACATGAATTTTTGCATACGTATAGCTGAATACCTCAGACCACACGACAAATCATAAATTTTTCAAAAAGTCTTATATTACTTACTCCTCCGTGCTTTAACTTGTATATTTTAAGCAATTTTTCTAACCTCCGGCCTTTTCACCCGGGGAGCACTTTTCCAACTTCTGCCGACACCCCTTTGACCATTCTTTTATATTATGCACCGTAGCCTTACATATTTTAGTTCCACTTTTTACCGCCAGGGGCGCCTACTTATCTCGGGTGCTATGGGCCCAATCCCTTCGACTAATATGTATACGGATAGTATGTAAAACGGAGTTTCGTTCTGATAGAAGTTTGTTTAGAATAGAGTGCGCCCCTGGTTGCGAAATTTAGAACTAACAGATTTTCAAAAGGATAAAGTGTTTTGAAAGGAATATTAAACGAAACCGTCTGTGCGATCTGTGATCACACATACTCACTTGTTCATTATTGCAAACTGTACCCAATTGTCATTTAGAATGGCCATAGTTAGCAAAATGTGGGGAGAAATTTTATCTAATTATTCTTTCAAATGTAAAAATATTTTCGAGATAGCAATAATTTTAATTTTTACTTTCTTCTACCTTTACAAGAAGAAAGTATTGGATTCGTGAAAATGTTCGGTTTTCGACGGATTTACACGTTTTAGGGGTGAGAGATTCCGAAAAACTGTTTTTACAAAATGTCTGTCTGTCTGTATGTGTGTATGTATGTGACACAAATTTTGTGGGCGCTCTATCTCAAGAACTAATGCACGGAATTTAATAAAAATTTATATTGTTAGTCCCTGATATAAATTGGTGCTTATTTTTTTTTGGTGTAAATCGCTCAACAGGTGGCGCTGCTATGCAGCATTTTTTACGATTTCCGCAATACCCCAATCTCCAGAACTAATGCACGGATTTTCATCAAACTGCAGATTCAGGTATACCTTGATATGAATTAGAGCTGTTTATGTTTTGGTTCAAAACGCTCAACAGCTGGCGCTGCTATGCTGCTTTCTTCAGAATTTCCACTATAGCTCTCAAGAACTAATGCACGAATTTTCATCAAACTTCAGATTCAGGTATACCTTGATATCAATTAGTGCTGTTTATGTGATTTATATAGAAGAAAGTTTTGTGATGGCCATAACATACTAGTTAGGAGTTTATTAGCATTAGAATTTCAGTCTGCACCAAAAACAGAATTTTAATTTTATTGCTACAAAATTAGATTTTTGCTGCTCCAAAAATGGATTTTTTTCTGCTCCAAAGGTGCTCCAAAATGGCTTTAGTGTACTTTCATCCCTGCTTATATGTTTACATTAATAGTAGTGAAGTTCCTCTTTTTACCACCAGGGGTGCTTTCTAATCTCTGGTTCTATAGGCCTGATCTCCTCGACTAATACATCTACGTATGGATTATAAAACGGAGTTTTGTTCGAATAGAGGTTTTTTTAGAATAGAATGCGTCCCCTATTGGTGAATGTGGAACTAGCAGATTTTGCAACAGGATTAAGTGTTGAAAGAAATATTAAACGAAACCCTATGTGTGATCTGTGATCTCACTTGCCCAAATTTCGTGGGGTATTTTCTTAGTTCGCAGATGATTTTGAGTCAGTCGTACAAACAATCTGTAGAAAATCTTTTAGCCCTATATAATACATTTTGATCTTCTTTTCAATGAAATTTATTCTAAATTCGTATAGCGATTTTTCCATTTTGCACAATTTCTTTTTAATCACTTTAGAGTAAATTGAAGTTTCTGCTTTTATTAAAGAATCTGGTATCTAATCTTTGCCACCCAAAGTTAAATATCACAACCTTGTATGGAAAAAAATTTTTGTTTGGAAATTATATTAATATTAATATCAAAATTTTAAGTTTCTCTACCTACCTGCGGTCGTTGTAAGAGGTCTGGTGGAAAAAAATATTTGTTTTGAAAGTACTCTTTTTATTTTCACGTATTTTTGACGACTACATATTGTTGATTTTATTTTCGAATAGGTAATTTTTAAAAGGAAAAAGGTGACTGCAGTTCAGCGCTCTTAGTTAGTGGTATGATTACAATTCTTCAGAAACATTCATGTTATTGATAATGCCTTTTTCTTAATTTATTTATTGCATGCCACTTGGCGTACTTTTCAAGTGGAATATTGCAAAGCACAGTTTATGACAATTATATGCACATTCAATATAATCTACGTTACTGCCAAAGGACTGCCTTTATAAATAAAAACATAAAGACGTATCACATGCTGAGATTGAAACTTTGTTCAAACTATGACAATCAAGTTTCTAGCGATGCTAACAAAAAAAATCCACCAGTGCAGGTGCACGAAAAGAGCATCACATGACTCTAGCGGTCTAAGGCGTCAGGTACCGCGGCAGCCTATCCTTTTTTTCTAGCCTCGGTTTCTAGAACATAACAAAACTTACCTAATTTCTCGTTTCTCGCCCACAGATCTTTTAAATTAAATATTTTTGCCTATGCCAGCAAAAGGGCTTGAATTTGAAATGATAACGTTTAGAAACGGAATTTCAAGACGGAGACATTATGAGAGTGGCGACACACGCACAGCGCAGAAGTACGGTACGGCGCACCACACACCAGAGAGACATGCGACAATAGTTGTGAGACAGGAGACAAATTCTGCTGTTCAAACAGGTTTTTTCTTTGTTAACAGAGTGAAATTGTCGCATGCCTCACGCTTTTTTGTTGCATGTCTCCCTGGTGTGTGGCGCGCCTAACCTGCATTCCAAAATTTGGCGATACGTACCTGAATGAATAAGACGTGGGTACCTCTATATGAGAGGTGCGACGTATGGACACAAAATGGACTTTACCCATGTGACGTCAGCCGCGGGTAAACAGAAGAAAAACACCAATAGGCGTGAAGAACATTTTAACAGTGCTTCCTCTTCGTCCAATAAATAGTCTTTTCCGGAGGGAAAATTCCCGCAAAGGCCATTCGTGGGTAAAGTCCATTGGATTGGTTTGGACAATCTTAATTAAAGATGAATCGTCAAATTAATTTTGTCAGGTTGTCCCACTTTTCTAGAGAACTCATCCAGTGGATTTTACCCATGTCACATCAGCTGCGGATACACAGAAGAAAAGACCAATAGGCGTGAAAAACATTTTATCACTGTTCCCTGTTCGCCCAATAAGCAATCCTTTTCGGAGAGTATATACCCGCAAGAGCATGGCTGTTGCCAGACGTGGGTGAAATATAGTTTTGTTTTACGATAATTTAGACAAAACATCTGTCTAGGTATGTTTCTTCTGCTTATGTCGGAAATCTCATACAGGGTAATTTCAGATGACGTCACAAATTGACCATTGGAGATCAAACAACGATTGGAGGGAAGTTGTGATTGGTAGATAAGAGCATTGTGGGCGCGGTTGAACGTCAAACAAGCTGTTGTGATTGGCGGATAAAAATCTCAACAGCTGATATCAACTTCCTTATAGGAGCATCCTAGTAAGACATGTTCACAAGCATTAGTTTGGCGATAATGGCAGACTCGCGAAGATGTTTGGCGAGAAAATCGTCTCAATCGATCAAATTTCATTTTAGCAAGGAAATCGTCTCAATCGATCAAATTTCATTTTAGCAAGGAAATCGTCTCAATCAATCACATTTTATATCCAATGGACTTTACCCATGAATGGCAACAGCCACGCCTGTGCGGGAAAAAACCCTCCGAAAAAGACTGTTTATTGGACAAATGGAGAGCAGTGTTAAAATGCCCTTCACGCCTGTTGATGTTTTACTTCTGTTTACCCACGGCTGGCGTCCCATGAGTAAAGTCTATTTTATTTTATGTCGCCAGTTTCATATGGTGCCATCGTACTTTCACTCGAATTCGCACAGAAGTTTATTATTATGTTCTGATTTATTGGTTACCATAATTGGAATAAAACTTATTCTGAGCACGCGCTCAGTCAACGGGCCCTACAGACAATGCCGATGAGCTCGATTACCACGTCACGGCAAATCGGCCATTAGCTGATCATTCATTGGACCCTATTCTTATGACATAAAAGTCGAAATCGAGATCGTCGTCATTGTCTATAAGGAAAGGGCATGTTTACAAACAAACACTTCCGTCAACCAATCTACTACTACATTTTTATCTTAACGATCATTGCAGGAATCGCACTTGGCGACGTAGGCCAGTCATAACATAGATCTGTTAAAGACCAATCAAATTCCCGGAGTTTATGTGTATAGTAGAAGTAATAATGAATGAACAGGTTTTTCTTGCTGGCCAACAGTAATTCGACCAACAGTGACGCCAGCTGCCCTTTCCTTATAGGTGCTAAGGCTCCTATAATACGGGCTGACTCCAGTGGTGTAGTCGAGGGGGGACGGCGTCCCCTCACTTTTTTATGTTATCTTGAACGTCCCCTTACTTTATATTTTCAAGGGGGACGCCTAGAGACGTGGGAGGACGCAGACTTTCCCAAAGTTTTTTAATGAAGACACTAATAAATTAACAATTTTAGAAATAAGATAATGATTTTTAATACTTTTCAACAAACTTGAAAAGTGTTTATTGTGCTGATTCGCCTATTCACTAAACTTCCATAAGTTTGCTGGAATTACAGCAAAATTTTATGTATTTTTTTTAGGTTCAATGTAGTATGTAAATGTTTCACTATTGTATAGCATCATATACTTACATCATATAAAAAATCTCTATTGTATAGCATTAGTATTTCGTTTACGTGAAAACAAAAAGAAAGTTCTTTCATATTACGCTTTATTGGCAAAAATTGTTTGAAATAGACATTAATGAAGTTATATTTTAAATATAACGCAAATGGCATTTGAAATTTGTTACATGTTCCCTATCGGAAATAGCATATATTGTTCGTTTACACGGACATTAAAAAATATTTTCAAATACCATGATCCATTAACGATAATTATTCGAAATTCATGGAAAACTATAGGATGCGTGACGGTGCGTGAAACATTTATAATCATTTTACAATGCCACGCAAAAGAATCCATCACATTGTCATCTATGGGTTCAGCTGCTTGAACATGTTTTCAATTATATTATCAGGGCTCCCAACACATTTTAGTCCTCCAAAAGTGGAAAAAGTGCCATTTGATGAAATTCCTTGCTTTACTTTTTGGAATAGAGTAGTTAAGAAATTTGTATCGTACATATAGAGAGTATATATCGTACATCAAAAAATTGTCAAATCATATTCAGGTCATCCTATAGCGTGTAAATCCATCAAAAAGATTCCAATACTTTCTTCTGATAAAAATATATTTAAGAAGTATAACAAAAAAAAGAAGAATATTTAATTAAGATTTCCTTTAATAGAGAGAAGTACTTGACACCAAAATCGAAGACAAAACTAAATCTATAATAATAATAAAAAGCCAAGTGCGAGCATTACTCGCGCACAGAGGGTTCCATAGAATAAATATATGAATTTGTAATTGAACGTTGCTAAAAGAATACTAAGACTTTGTAAAAAAACTATACAACGTAGGCTTGGGCATAACTGTATATATTAGAAAAGTGTAAATGGGTATACCATGAAAGTTCAAAGAGATATGGAACCTAAATAATGTCAAATATAGCTATTCGTATAACGCTTTTTTTTAATATTATCCTAATCTGTTTACGCTGAACTTAATTCGGTACTGACAATAAAAGCAGTGCATAGTTAAATTTCATTTGGCATTTCATGAAATTAAATTCAGCGTACTAATAACCTTTATTTCTACAGTGTAGCTAAAACAAAACCTTTGTTCAAAGTTTAAATTTGGCATTGTGCTAAGCGCGCTTCGAATTGAGGTCTCAAAGTTGCAACGCCGACTTGGTCAGTGCCGCGTTTTTCCAGATAGGTGTTTAATTAACTTTTAAAGTCACTCGAGGCGTATTGAGAGATACACCCAATGCAAACTATCGCGAATCCCGCAATATTTATGCGATTCATTCTAATTAAATCTTTCGAGGGCGATGCCATTAAAAAACGGACACCTAATTTTAATTACAAAACAGACAAACGGCACCAAGAATATTTAATTAAAATTTTCCTTTTATCATGTACGTGAAAATAAGCAAGTTCGCATTTTCTAATAAATTCGTTTATAAATTCTGGTGTCAGTTCATTATTTCAGAGGTTTATAAATAGAATTACTCCTTGCCGGAAAGGATTCTCAAGAAATGTCGCAGGACTCTTAAAGCTTCAAAATTTAAGAAATTACAATTTTTTTTAGATGTTAAACTCCTATCTTTTCTGAATATTTTGATATAATTGTTTCCTTGAAATTCCCATTAGAACAGAAGTTTTGGCTTTTAGAATTATACCCGCTCAATAGCTGAAGCGGCGTTTCCGAAATCTTAAAGTCATTAATTTCCAAATGGCGTTTTTTGGGCATAACGCGCAGGATGCATCAAAAACTTCTGAATATTTTTTCATGAAATTTTCAAAACATACATTTCGTGTTAGTCTGTATAAACTGAACCTAAAATTTCCTTTTTATTGTTCAAAAAAATATTTTTTTAGGTGATTTTACTGTTGAAATTTTCAAAATTTTGTATTAGCTAAATGCAACATTGCATTAAAAATATAAAATTGCTTTAAATACAAATTTATTTAAGTTCAGGGAAATTATTACAATCTGAAGTATAAGTAAGCACCAAAATTGTCATTCTAGTTGCAATATTTATTTTGTAATCCTGCGCGTAAACTGTTATGCCATTTTTTTGTTCGACAAATGTCTAACAGTTTCGAGCCCCCTATAAATACTAATTCTGTATCTTGCAATTTTTTAAATACATGAAACGAAAGAACATACTTATATCTTTCATCCGAATAAAAATTGTGTTTTAAAATCATATACATTTTAAGACATTAAATGTTGAAAATGGTCTTTTTTACATTTTTTCCACTTTTTAGAGTCCCGAGACCCCTTAAATTAGTATGTTTTTAACAATTTGACGTTTATTGCTTTTATACTGTTACTGGACATTACATTACACATATATATCATTAAGAGTTGTTAACTAGGCATAGAGTACGCCGCCCCTGTCCTGTGTATGTCCAAACTGACCGTACCTTTAAGGGTTAATATCTCGGCTAATTACCGATGATTTTTTTCGAAAATCATTAGCAACAATGCTTTTATTCTTGTGCAACGATAGGTATATTCAGCGATGCTCAACAATTTTTCTGAATGCCCGTAAATCGAAATTTGTGTATAACAGAAAAATGTTAATTACTCAAAAACTATGTGACCTAGGGTCAAGGTTGGCAGGTTTTTGACATGTATCAGTTTATGACAGTTTAAACCATGGTTTAAACCGTCATGTCAAAAACCTCTTGTCAAAAACCTAAAATACTATATAGTGATCTGTAAAAATTCACATTAAATGTCACACATTACAACATTATATGTGATATTTTAAATTCACATTACTGTATATCAATAATTAGTACATAGTTAAGTATTATTGTGATATTTTAAATTCACATTACTGTATATCAATAATTAGTACATAGTTAAGTATTATTGTTAAGTGCAATTTTTTAACAGGGTAAAATTTTCATTTAATTTTTTTTTTTTTTTTTTTAAGTAGACATTAAGCTCACCTGAGCTGAAAATTTTTTCTCTTACTGCATTTTACGGAGGAAACGCCGCACTACTGAAAACTGGCCTGAATAAGATTAAAAATATCGTAACCTGTGGCAACGCTACTTTTGTCGACAGTGTCACATTGACCTAACTTTAATCTAAGTTTTCTGAACAGTGTAAGTGTAGGGTGCCTCATTTTTAATATCTTAAGATACCTAAAATTTTATTTAAAATATTTAAATCGTGTTTAAAATATTTTTATGTAATTTTTAAATGAAGGAGATGTCAGTTGGTATTTAAAACACCCAGAGCGCGGGACTCAAACCCTCTCCTTAGGCGTTCCATGTTTTTTTTAAGTGGCCGGCGCAACTTGGCACGCTTTTTACGAGTGAGTCGTATCTACTTTAGGCGATCTTTAGTTCCTATTCGAAGCCCTCAAAATCTGAGTCTTCAATATCAGAATGCATGAGTTGTAAATTTTTTTCTTCCATGCTGTATGGTTCGCTATCATCATCAGAAATGTCACAGTTTTCATTATCAGCAAAGTCAGAAAGTTGTTGGGCAGGGGACTTGAAAGCAGTCTAAAGGAATTTTTATTTTATCTCAATTTTACACGTGCGAAAAAAAAAATCGTAAACACCGCACATGGTGTAAACGCCGCACTTGAAAAAAAATTAACTTTTAAACCCGTAAACGCCACAGCGTTTCTTCCATAAAATACGGTACTTAAAATCGTTTTAATTTCTCTTACTTTTGAGAGCTTAAAGCACTAGCTAGGTTTTTTTTTTTTTTTAATAAGAAATAAAAACTTAGAAAAGTGCAGATTTTTTTTATATATATAACAAGATAATGTGCATCAATGTTATTCTAGTCTAAGCAATAACCATTCCATTCAAAATTGAAATTGGATTATTAATCTTAAACATTTACAAAATAAGAGAAGTAATAATAATAAAAAAAAAAGCTTAAAGTCAAAATTCTTTTTAAACAGCTTTCTTTTAAATATATAAAAATATGTTTTCGATTTTAAAACTGAACAAAATTGGCTCAGTCTTCTAAAAGAAAATTCACTTAAGCCCCATATTGAAAAAGTGCATAATAGAAGGGATCAAATCATGAAACTATACCATTGTTTGGCTTATATTTTGCATCTCAAACATCAGGGGCAAGGGTTGACTGATGTATCAGTTGATTCAGCTCGTGCTTGAGCTATAGAAAGAATTTATGGATGCTTACCCATAACTGATTGTGTATGAAGCTAAAGAATCTCCTTTCTCGTCTTATTATTTCAGTGCTATAGGGAGGACCCCATTATTTGGTGGAAAGGTATCATTAAATGCAATAGCTTTTTGAGCCTGTTTCAAAACTTGCCCATTTAGCAATGTTTTTGCTATCAAAAGACAGGCTATTTTCTAATGCTTCATACACTCTAAACTCAGAAATCATCTGGGTGTAAATAAATGTGAACACGTTGTGTGCTGCAGCATGCTAGGGGTAAAATTGATCCAGATTATTTAATTGTACTAAAAGGATTTTCTTCTGATTGAAAATACAAAAAAATAAAAATATTTTATGGCAATTAACAATTTATTTTTTTTTAAATTATTAAATTACCATAAATTTAAAAGATCACATAAATCATTGACTTATTTAATGTTTACTTATTGTTGTTAAAATGTTTTAGTGTGTTACATGCATTTGGCAGATTTTGACGGTTTAAACCAGTTTATGACAGTTTTTGACGGTTTAAACCTGTTTATGACAGTTTAAACCAGTTTTTGACGCTTGTCATGTCAAAAACCAGTTTTTGACGTCAAAAACCCAACCCTGCCTAGGGTAATCGCTATAATTTTCAGGGAAGGTTTATATTAACGTCTACTACCTTTATTTTTTTCATAATTTTAGTTTCAGTAGATTCAGAATTAGATGGGGGGGGGGGACATATTTTTGCGCTACATTTTCAACAATATCTTTGAAAATATAATACCTAAAATTAAAAGGAATGTATTTTTGTATTCAGTGTTACAAAAGCTTTCACAGGAAAAAATTTTTTTTTATTCAAGTAGCATAATTAGCCCCTCTATTTTTTTACTAAATATATTTATGAATGTTTATTAATCTGAAAATATGTGGGTCAATGGTCTTTATTACTTTCCCAAATTTGAACTTTCCATGTTCCATAGTTTACGAGTAAAATGTCTGTGACAGACAGACAGACGGACGGACAGACACAGGAGTGATCTTATAATGGTTCCGTTTTTACTTTTTAAATACGGAACCCTAAAAATAGAGTTTGGTCTGTGTGGTCTATGTGCTGAAAAGACCACTGTAACAGCTATGAGATAGAGGCGAGGTACCATTTTGTCTAAAATTATGCACTTCGGATTTTTTTTTAAATAATTTTTTTATTTTTTTTTTTGCGATTTTTAGCCTTTTTTTTTTACCTTTGACTGTGATTTTTTTTCACATTGATGAAAGGAATTCCGTTTCAATTTTTTAGCCAAGTAGTGGTAAATTTTGTCCTCTTTTCAGCTTTTTCAATAAATTTTATTCAGAATTCGTACAGCGATTTATTTTTGGCGAATTTTTATGCGAATTTCAGCTTTTTTTGCGTTTTGTTTCAATTTTATGATATTCGAAAAAAGAAATCGATTTCGAACTCTCAACCCTAATGTAATAGATTTTGTCATTTCGCGATTGATACATTTTCTTAATCAGAAACTATATAATGTACCGTAATGGTCGATTTTTTAATAGAGGCAGAATATGTTTTTAAAAATGCTGTTAAAAAGGGCATTTTGAACCGAATTTACCGAAGCGGATTGTGTTGGAAAAATCATTGTATTAAGGATGCACTCAAATCCAAACTGCTTATTTTCTGACTCATTTTTAAATTCATTTTTGCTCTCAAACGGATTTAATTGGTAGATTCGCTTATTCAGAAACTATATAATGTACCGTAATGATCGATTTTTTGATAGAGGCAGAATATATTTCAAAAAAATGATATCAAAGTATGCATTTTGAACGGAATTTCCCGAAGCGATTGTGTTGTCCTTCTGAGAAAATAATTGTTTATATATCAAGTTTTAATTAATTGAACAAAAAATAAAAACACAGGTCGCTTATAAATCTCTTCAAAAATCACGTCAGCAAGTTACATATTTTTTTAATTAAAAATGAATCTGGAATTATGCCAGAAAATTTCGAGTTGTTGAGCATGGAAAAGTATTTTTTTGAATACCGCCCTAACATGATTCTGATAAAACCAGCTATTATATAAAAATGAAATAAAAACTCGTCAAAAGCGGCCAGATAAAATTGTTACAGTGGATTTATCTCTAATCATGGTTTAGTTTTTGTTTGTGAAATTAGTATATTTGACTTCGAAATCTACCTCTGCCTGTAGGCCGGGCCGGCAGGGATTTTATTTGGAATTCGTATCATGATTTTTTAATTTTTTTGCTAATTTTTTATATAATTTTTCAGTTTTTTTGTGTTTTGCGGCGATTTTTTGTCACTCAGTTTCAATCTTCTGGTAGTTTAATATAGAAAATTTTGTCCTCTTTAATTTTTGAATTTTTAGTGATTTTTAATCCGATTTTCAATGAGTTTTACGTTTTTCCGCATTTCCTTTACATTGGTAAAAGTTCTGTTAGAATGCTTTATCCCACTATAGTAAATTTTGTCCTCACGATTTTTAGCGTTTTGCGGTGATTTTTTCCACATTAGTATTTTTTTTTTTCTTAAGTCACCATAAAAGGACTAAGTGGACGTTTTTCTAAAAATTGATTTTTAGGAGGGAGGGGAAGACGAAAAGATAGACCAAAATTTTAAAGTCTTATTTTTCCTTGCCTTAATTACAATAAATTCCTTACTCTTTATCTGACCATAAAGTAAAAATGCAATAATTTTCAATATTCTCAATAGAAAGCAGTTATTTTATAACTATATTTACAAAATAAATAATGCAAAACAAATTCTTATAAAATTTTCATTGCTTGAATTATTGCTACTGAATAACGGCTTCTAATACAAAAACATTTCAGTCATGACATCAGGTTTTAAATTTTTGAATTCTATAGCAAGCTTTTTAATGTCCAACAGATAAAGAAACTTTAATTAAATTAATTTAAATTTACATTTATAATTTTTTAACTTAAATTTCCACTTATTTTTCTCTGCAATTGAAAATAAAAAGCAAGATTCAAAATAAAGTTTGCCTATAGTGATACAGACCCTAATGTTCGAAACTGTGAGCGTCCCCCCACTTTTTTATCCAGGACTACACCACTGGCTGACTCACGCCGCCATTTAATTGCCGGTAGGAGAAGAACGATTGGCCACGCCGCGTGGGCAACAATCGCTCATTGGTCAAAGTGGGAAACAAACTGTTTGACGATTCAGCCTGTATTATAGGAGCCCTAATAGGTGCTGTAGGCTCAGTGCGTATGTCACCACTCTCTAATAGAAGCACCCTAGAGTAGAGCAATGAGATTGGCGACATATGCGTGTACAGGGCACATGCTCAGTCTGTGCTTAGAACACTATGTTTTATAATTATGAAGTTGCTTGCCGATTCATTTTTACTCAAAATCATCTCAATCAGTCAAATTTTATATTTCGTATGTAGCCATTCTCATTTCGAGGCACCCTAGACTCATTGGACATTACCAACGAATAGTAACAGCCTTGAAAAAGCCCTTTACTGTACTTAAGGCTCCTGTAATCTGGGCTGACCCACGCCGCCATTTAATTGCCGGTAGGAAAAGAACGATTGGCCACGCCACGTGTACAGCAATCGCTCATTGGTCTAAGTGGGAAACAAAATGCTTGACGATTCAGCCTGTATTATAGGAGCCCTAGCTGTACCCGTCCACACACGGCTAAAAGATAAGTGTCGCCGACCGGTGTTTAACCTCTTCAGTTCCGAAGCTAAAATAATAACACAAATGCTTATTCATTGGTTTTTTCCAAACAAAATGACAGAAAAAATATCTTTTCTGAAATGGGTCCTTTAAGGGCTTAGTAATTTAGGTTAAAAAATATGGATCTAAAACTACAAAATCCCTTAAAAACGTCAATTTAATAACCATTAACCTAAATTAACGCAATCACAAATTTAAGAGCTTTAAACAAGTAAATAATCTACAAATCCTCAAAATTTTGTATTGAAAAAGATTTAAGTTCCTTAAACACTTATGAAAATTTCTCACTTTCTTGGTCATACTGTCTTTTGGGAATTTTTAGGCATTTTGCAAACTCAGATGAAAATAACATTTATTTTATGTGGTAATCAGCTTAGATGCTGCCATTTATTCGTTTGCTTTGAACGCAAAAACATTCAGCTATTAAGAAGTGATGTGAAAATGTAAAAAAATCGGACATTTTAGTTTTTAATAGGTAAAAAACAGAGGTCCCCGTATGGGGACCCAGAGACCGAAGAGGTTAAAATGGTAGATTAAATGAAATCCTAAAAATGCAGATCTAAATTATGTCTCCGGCCATTACCGGCAGGGTTCCGTCTACTGTGGTTTCCTCTAGCGAGCAGAGAGGTGACATACCAGGGTTGTAGTTGTAGATATAAACAGTGTTGTAGTTGTAGTCATAAAAAGACCAGAGGGTACACTGTAGACGTGTACGGTAAAAAGGTATATACACTATAGCTTTACTTGAGAAACAGAATGTATACGCCATACACTCTCCATTACGCCCTTGGGTATACTGTTTAATGGACTGTACCCACGTGACGTCAGCCGCGGGTAAACAGAAGAAAAACACCAATAGGCGTGAAGAACATTTTAACACTCCTTCGCCTTCATTCAATAAACAGTCATTTTCGGAGGGTATCTGACCTCAGAAGATTGGTTGTTGCCATTCGTGGGTAAAGTTCATTGGTTAGAACAACTGTGGACAAAAGCGAATCGTCAACCATATCGGCAAGCCCGCCATTATCGCCAAACTAATGCTTGTTAACTTGTCTTACTAGCATAATCGAATTCGTCCGAGTATTGTCAAGTTATGGAATAAAAATTACTTAGAGAGCTCAACAATAGAACGGAGGGCTAACTCCCTATTCTGATAAATTGAATCCAGAGGTCCGCCCATGATATACCGATGAAAATTTTTGGCAATACATAGATTCCTCCCATAGAGTTAGTAAGGGGTGGATATTTTCAAATTGGATTTTCTTTTAAAAAATTGGCGAAGTTACTACAATTTTCACTGATATATATTTTTTATTGAAAAAACTATAGATTTTATTTAAATTAAACGCAATTTTTTAGTTTGATATTAGTTAAAAATAAAATTTTATGTAAGCTCAAAGACAAAAAAATGAAAAATTTGTTAAGCATTACTCATAAAAATATCAAAAAGATATAGAAAGCACCAAAATGGATAAAAAGTATGCGGAAAAGTTTGAAAAAATTCTTGTAAGAAAAGTGCAGGACTCATTACTTGCACGCATTGAAAGTGTGATGCAGTCGCGGCAGAAAGTGGATCTGTGAATTAGCTCTCCGTATTATTGTAGAGCGCAGTGGGTTTGCCATAGTTAGGTCAAACGCGTCTGTCAAAGTACAGTTTGAACACAATATGTTTCTACTTTCATATTTAGACTGAGCATCGCATGTCGCCACTTTCATATAGACGGCTTGCACATGACGTCACATTTCAGAAGAATCTGGCATCGCTTCATATGGCTCCCAAATATAAGGCGAATGTGGTGTCTCCATTTGACTTATTTGCACTATAATAATAAAAATCTAAATTAAACAGGAAGGCAACACGTGCTTTTAACGGCAAACGGGGAGTTCTGACGTTCCGTGTGGGCTCCAGATGCAATTGTACCAGTCGTTGCTAATAGAAACGGGACGTCAATGCAAGCCGTCTATAAAGGCGTACTAGTTTCACCTGGTAAGCTCGGAACGCACTGCTCTAACAACGACCAGCGACATATTACACTGTTAAAAATATCGTGAAAAATTACTTCTGTTTATAAAGACTATATATGATCTTTTGTCAGAAAATAGATAGTATTTAAAAACAGAGGCATCTTTCACGATATTTTTAACACTGTAGGTACAGCGTCTAGCGTAGGGCCACTGCCTCCTACACTAGATGTCACTAGATAGACACCTAACGTATGGACGGTCTCCTAAATTTCCACACCAGTAGATTTCTTTGATTTCTTAAATCTCAGAAAATTAAGGCGGAAAGCACTTTCAAAAAATATTAGTACCAAAATTCAAAAGACCGTACACCTGCTGAAAAAAATCCGCATTCAGCAGCTGCCATTTTTGTGTCAGCGCTCAAGCCTAATATTCAGGAGGCGGTGCAAGGCCAGCTCATGAATTTTAAAACGTCATATGGAGTGGATCATCTTTACACAGTGATTGGTACAAAGCGGCGCGCCCATAGTTTTTCGCCAATCGCCGTTTAAAGATGATCCACTACGTGTGACATTTTAAATGTAATAGACTGACCTTGTACTGCTCCGTATATCCTTTGTTTCTCAAATAAATCTATAGCATATATTCTAGGCGTGACGTTCATGAATTTAGCGTATACCCTCTTCCTATAGCGTATACCTTCTGTTTTTTTACGACTATAACACTGGTCTTGTATGTCGTTGGTCGCGCTCTAACAAACCCCATTTACAAGTTGTTCGAATTTATTTCTTTGTTTTGCCTGCTTTGTGTGATATTTCGTGACGCCACAGCAAGCGTCTCCAACGGCTATCTCCAATCATGGAGGCGTTGGATCCACACACGATAGACGAGCTAAAAAAGCTGAAAACAGGCCTTAAATAGATTTTTCTATGAATTCCGAGCGCAAGTTTCCACAGCCAATGAAATTTTGAAAAAGGCAGAACCCGACCAACGTAGAAAGCCTACGAGGCTAATGAAAAAGACAGGCTACCGCGGTGGGTCCGATCTGTCTTTTTTTTACAGACCGCTGGAGTCACGTGATGCTCGAATGCACCAATGAAGATGTGCGAAAAGAGCATCACGTCACTCTAGTGGTCTGTAAAAAAAGACAGATCGGTCCCACCGCAGTAGCCTGTCTTTCTCGTTAGCCTCGGGAGTTTAGAGAATACTTTGTGTTGATGTCTATGCTTGTGAAGCATGGGCAATGTCGTCGCAAAAATTTCTAAATAGATGTTAAGCTTTTTAGGGAAATTGTGTTAAAGCTTATAAGGAAAGGGCAGCTGACGTCACTGTTGGTCGTATTACTGTTGGTTAAGCAAGAAAATCTGTCCGTTCTTTATGACTCCTACCTTTACGCATGAGCTAGGGAAATTTAATTGCTCTACGTTTAACACGTCTCTGATATGATTGGCCTACGTCACCAAGACTATTCCTGCAATGATCTTTATGGCAAAAATATAGTTGGTAGATTGGTTGACGGAAGTGTTTGTTTGTAAACATGCCCTTTCCTTATGGACTGACTTTACCCACGTCACGTCAGCTGCGGGTATATAGTAGAAAACACCAATAGACGTGAAGAACATTTTAAAACTGCTTCCCCTTCGTCCAATAAACAGTCTTTGTCTGAGGGTATATACCCGCAGAGGCGTGACTGTTGCCGTTCGTGGGTAAAGTCCATTGAAGTTCCAACAAATTTTTGGTGAATTCGGTGGCGTAAAAAGAATACTGAACTGGGACCGAATTATTGCAATTTTAAGAGCAAAGAGGGGGAGTTGGGGCTAGAACTTTACGTCCGCTTATATGTCTAGAATGGGCCAATCTTTCTAGGGGAGAGTGTCCAGTTAGAATTCATATTGATTATTCCTTTAGAGTTATTACCCTTAATTTTAGGATTTCTGTCTTTAGTAGGTAGGGGATTTGTTTTGTGGAAACTTTGAGCAAAGAAATAGTTCGCCGGTTGATCACTTCCTCGCTCCAGGCACCGACAGTGTCTTTACTTGACATCATCACAAAGTCTTTTACATATCTGTTGGTCTTGAGTTCACTTTACACATCTGGTGTGTAAATTGCAAGTCATGTCAGAATGAACAAAAGCCTAATTAAGGTAATCAGTGTTGAACTCAGGGGGTGGCCTGGGGAAGACATCCCCCCCCCCCGAAAGATTTGAGGTTTTGTGTTTTCAATGGTAAAAAAATGCAATTTTCCCCACTGGAACTACAGAAATCCCTCCCGGCGAAAAATGTCTGAATTCAACACTGAAGGTAATACTGCGAGGCGCCCTTTTTATCCCGGTAATCTTCAAAACTGACCTCAGTTTCCATAATTTCTGTAACTTAGAAGCTGCGGTCAAATTCTGGTTGTTTTGGTATCGAAACAAAGAAAAAGGGGATGCATTTTTAGTTTGACATGGGCCTCTTATACATTTGGAAAACACGCCAAAGAAAGCTGATTCAATTTCTATTGCATCCTTCATGTCTTAGTCGCCAGTGTTGAGAGGAAGTTCCCTAAAAATCAATTGCATCTTCCAACACGTATGATTGAAATTGGACATTCTCCCGAAGCAAAATTTTCTGAACTTAACGATAATCTCCAACAGTATCAAATTTTATGTTAAATTACCCGCCCTTCTCTGGGAAATGGCAATTCTAGCCTTTTTCTTGATTGCGATATTAAGGAATTGCCATTTGTCTTCCGGAATAATTTTGAATGACTGAATTCTGCTTTTTTTTAGTTTATTAGCAGTACTAACTTTATCATTTGCAGTTAGCGAATGCGATTCCATCAAAATTAATGGCAACTTTGCTTTTTTGTAAAAAAATTAACAAAAATTGCCATATCAATAGGAGGTGAATTTATGCAGTCGAAGTCCTCCTAAAGTCTTTTTATACTCTAGAAATTTGGTTGACATCTGTGACGAGAGATGGCATCACTTCCGTCCCTGAGTCTCGACCCGGCTTTCGGTTCTCCCGACTAGTAATTATCCGAAACGGGGAGGATTTTTGCTTGTTAAATGGCAGACGGACGGCTGTAACAAAAAGTCTAGTCTTACAAACCTCGCTCACAATAGAGCTGTATGCTGTATCGCAAGGCATTCGAATCACCCACGCAGGGTTTCTTCAATTTCTCTAATTTGCAGAGTCTATTCTTAAGCACTGAAGAAGTCAGCCAAAAACTTGTCGCTCAGTCTCCAACTGCCGAGTCGTCCATTTTTTTCAATACGAGTGCAAGATTTAAGTTCATAATCACCAGTCCTCCAGAACAATCTGAGATTTACTTCCAGGGTCATGGCATAAAACGCCGTAAGTCCGCATTTGGATCGCTAAAAGCAGCAACATTCGCAATGTCCGGAAAGAAAAACGGCTGGAGATTAATACAAGAGGTCGGGTTTAACACGACCTTGTATTTCCGTCCTTCCAATGTACGACCTGGAACCAACTAGTGTTCGAGGTTGTTTTATTCGATCAGTTGAGTATCAGCAAGTTCTGGAATGTACACTGAGCTCCACATGTAACAGAAGTTCTGAGTCGGCGGTCAAAAACTTGCAAGGCAAAGGTAAAACATACTTCACGTTAAAAATAGCAAATAAAGCTGGCTTGGCTCAATATAATTCAATAAAATAATCAATATAATTTTTGGCTCAAGCAAATATAATTGGCTCAGCCTTGCTTTTTCTAGCATGCTATTCCTTATTCCCTATCTTGCACTGAAGAAGAATCTCGCTAGTAGATTCGAAACAGCTGTTTGCTGCTTTTCATATATTATTTGTGCATTTTAAACGTTGTTTTTTTCTGCTTTTTCATACTTCACGTTGTCAATGTTAGATATTAGTGTTCGCATTTGCTATTATCCTAATATCGGATTCTCCAATCATGTAGAGGGAATGCGATAAACAACGTTTTATGCCATGAATACGAACTAAAATTATCGTGACTGTATTCTTCCACGTTGGCCACTGGAAATCATGTTAGGAAATTAAAAAAAAAGATCTCCTGTTATATATGGAGCTTAGTGGGAATGCAGGTTTCTCATAGTTTGGACAAAAACGCCTGCCTAAGCACAGTCTGAGCATGTGTCCTGTGAATAAGTAAATCGCCGTTCTCATGAAGACATCCTAATAAAGAAAAACCTTTTAGAATGAAACGATGTTTTGTGGACCTGGTACTTGTTTCCAATATGAACGTTTTTTCCCAACCACAGCTGGGATGTCTCTATAAAAAAGAGGTTCTGCTCTTAAAACTGATAGACATGAGGTACTGGGTTCGCTCGCTAATCACTCTCAGTTTTCCGTGATTTTCTTCGAACCTTGCATAAATGTGGTTAGATTCCCTTAGAAAGACTCCACGGAAGGCACTCTTCCTTTGGGTCTATATACATTGTATAGATAATCGTAAACAACATCAACACCTATAATAAAGCAGCGGCGATATAAGTACAAGGCGGATGCTCACGCTAAATGTTTTGTCCAAACTATGGTAAACAGTATTTCAGAACTTGGTGAAACTCGCCAGTACGAGTTTGACAAGCCAATAAACATTAGCTTGGCGATATTGGCACGCGCACTAAGAAATGGACCTTATGCACGCGACCTGAGGTTGAGGCTAAAATTCGTCTGCTGGCGATATTTAGCATAGCAGTCTATGGAGTGTGAGTTATTAATGCTTGTTTGTTAAAAATACCGCAAAAGAATTCTTTGATGCAGCAGCATATACTTAATATATTGTCATCTAAATTCAAAATTTTGTTCTGTATGCGAGAAAATTCCCTAAGTTTGCAAATTTTCAGTTAAAACGTATGCATTCAACCTGGGTCAAGGCTAAAGTCGTCTGCTAGCGATGTTTGCGCCTGCGCATACTGGTATTCTGCCGGTGCAGTAACTAGAATAACAGATCATCATACCGCCAGCTCTGGCGTCTGACGTCACTTGAATAGAGTCCATTGGGAATTTGTTTTTGTCCAAAATCTTGACTCATCAAATTTTATTTTTTTTAATGACCATCATGTTGCAGAGGCACCCTAACTACAATTGGCTAAAAGTTGCGAGTGATGAAGATAAAATGCCTCTACAAAATAGTGGTGCCCTGATCACATGATCAGACTGAATATTTTGTCCAAATTATGGCAGCCAACAATCCAGAACTTGGAGGTGGAGATAATCTTTGTACGAGTTCGATAGACAAGCGAGTTATATGCAACAAAAATATGCTTGGCAATTTGTTTTGTCCAAAATCGTCTAGACCAATCACGTTTTAATTCTCGAATGTCATCAGTCCATAAAGAACCCTAGTGGAGGGGATCTTATCAATTTTGTCTTTCCTTATTGCAGTTAGACCATCGGTCTAATCAAGTTGCTCTTGTATTCACTATCGACCTCAACCTCAAGTACCGGTTAGCGCGAACATATCGATCAAACAGTCACATGTTATTCACCATTAATCTCATTAGACATAACCACGGCTGAAATCCAATAAAATTAATCGTGAATAATTGAATTTTATATTTCATATATTACATACTCTTTTAGAAGTATCCTAGGCTCATTGTACAACACCCATGAATAAATAGTCAGAGGAACTTGGTCATCAGGAAAACAGAATTCAAATGCCCTTCACTCCTATTGATATTTATTTCTACATATTCTCAGTTGTCTTGGCATGATAAAGTCTCTTGTTTAATCATACTTGTCTAGGCAAGTACTATGAAATTCTGGAATTTGTCGTATTTTTAAGAAAAAACATCCATTCTGGGTATAAGGAAAGGGCATGTTTACAAACAAACACTTCCGTCAACCAATCTACCAACTACATTTTTGTCATAACGATCATTGCAGGAATAGTCTTGGCGCCGTAGAGGCTAATCATATCAGAGATCTGTTAAACGTAGACCAATCAAATTTCGATAGCTCATGTGTACAGTAGGAGTTATAAAGAACGGCCAGGTTTTTCTGGCTAATCCACAGTAATTTGACCAACAATGACGTCAGATGGCCTTTCCTCGAGGCTAACGAAAAAGATAGGCTACCGCGGTGGGTCCGATCTGTCTTTTTTACAGACCGCTGGAGTCATGTGATGTCGAATGCACCAATGAAGGTGTGCGAAAAGAGCATCACGTCACCCTTGCGGCCTGTAAAAAAAGTCAGATCGGTCCCACCACGGTAGCCTGTCTTTCTCGTTAGCCTCGCCCTTTCCTTATACGCTCTGTGCGTATGTCGCCAGTACTTATTCATTAAGGCACTCTATTACCGAGAACGTAAAATATAAAGTATATGAATAACAATAAAATTTGTCACAAAAGAGCACTCTTTTGTGCCTATCCACCCTTACTAAAATACACCAATTGACGCTCTCTGACATAGTTATAAAATATTTTTATCCGTACCTACATTTCAATTAAAGTAACTTAATACCATGGAGCTATGAAAGAGAGGAGTAGACATAAATGTCGTTATTTGAAGCTTTTTCTAAACCCCTCCTGCATCCGCCACATTTAGCCGAGTCTTGCCGGCCAAAGTCTAATATGGCAGAAATAGTAGAGGTGGAAAGAACTCGTTTTTCGGCATCAGCGGGTCGCCCGGTGGCGTGGTCAGTAAGCGGAGGCTGCTGTCACGCTGGAATTTTTCATTTGTATTTTCAAGAGTACCCCCACATGTTCTACTGGCTCACTCGCCTACCAAAAGGTCATCACAAGAGATTATCTTTTGTTCACAACTCTCCTTTTCACCTATAAATACCTGGCTATTGTACTATTTTTGTTCTACTGGACAATAATAGCCCCTCTTTTGGAATAATCTTCTTTTATATACTTCACTCATTTTAATCCCATAAGAGAATGTGTCCATAACTCAAATACGTAGATAATGATGCACAGATAAATAGAATACATAAAGAAAATAAAATTAATTTAATAATAATTTACATTAAGCTTATATCTCATTAACGTCAGAGACCTGCAGCTGCTATGTTGGTGGTTGCATATTCCAATTTCACACCTAATTTAAAAGAATAGAGTTACGTCACAGAATGTGCTAGTGTAAATTACCATCCGAGGATGATGGGTAGAAATCATGGTTTTCACTTACAATTTGAAATAATTGATATGGCACATTTTTTGAGTAAGACGGTTACGCACGCTACACAACGGAGTGGCACAAAGGATGAGACAAGAGAACTGTTTCAGTCCCAATCCGGGATTTCACTTATACTTTAAAGCAAAAGCTAAGTTCCCGAGGCAGTCATCCCCTGCTAATAAATGAGAAACAGATTTGAATTTCAATGTCTCCCCAAAAGAATATATACAAAATAATATTACTTCAAAGGGATGAGAGGTAAAACCATACCTCAGAATCACTCAGGACATTAGAGGTCGATCTTTTGACCAAAGAATGATTGAGAGTTAACATAAGGGTTTTTCGGAAACCCGGGAATGTCTAGATGAATAAAGCTTGTGTCTACTTTGTGGACCAATATAGTAGATAGGTACCAAACAGTATCTTCGTTCAGAACCACCCAGCGCACAAACACCTGCAAAACAAAATCCAGGGATAGGTACAATTTTGGAACATATGTACCTTCAGCCACTACCAACTTAGCAATTTGATTTATAGTGAAGAATATAAATGTGAAATAAATTTAACTAGAATTGTTTGCCAGAACTCCATGTGCAAAACAATTTTTTAGCATATGATCATAATCAGAAGAGTAAGGCGTGCCACACACCAGCGAACATGCAACAGAAAAAGGAATGTGTCAGAAGACAATTTCACCCTGTTAACAAAGCAGAAACTTGTTCAAATATCAGAATTTGTCTCAGGCTTTTTGTAGCATGTCTCCCTGGTGTGTGGCGCACTTAACAGATAACACATTAAAAATCCAACAAACTTGTACGGCCTTTATTTAAAATGAAGAACTGAAAGAGTTTATTATTTTTTTCATAAGATTAGGGACTCTGAACTTTCATTTAAGATAATTTACAAGCACATATAAAGGAAATCAAAACTAATAAGTGGGTAAGTGTGATCGCAGATAGAACGGAGGGTTTCATTTAATATCTCTTTTAAAACATATCTCTTTTAAAACACTTTATCCTTAAATTAATAAATTGTTAATTTATAATTATTAAATCCTTACATAAATGGCAGCACCATTGTATTTAATTTTAAAATAATAAGAAAAATATTTTAAAACAAATTAAAAATATTCAAGAAAAATTATTTAAATAAAACAGTGATGGAACAGTGTAGCAGCAGAGAATCGATTGACACCGCTAAATTTTAACTGTATTCTTTGTCTTATTTCAGGACAGAATTTCTGAATTTTTTTTAACCCGATGAATACTATTAAAATTTAGTGGTGGCAATCGCACAACTGTTGCGTCACTGTTCCATGACTGATAAAATTAAAAAGTCCGAATATTTTTAAATTCAGCAATTTAAAAAATTTAGCACAGGTATAAATAAAATATAAAAATTTTAAAAGCAAAAAATTGTTTAAAACATATTTTAAACGTTCAAATAATTCAGAAAAAATCCATATTAACTGTTTGCCCTTTCCAAACACTCACTAGATGGCACCCAAAAAGAAGATGTAAACGTTTATTAAAATTTGAAATAAAAAAGAAAAAAACCTTTCAATTCCTGAAAAATTCTTCTAATGGTTTGGTTTGTGTTTACGACGGCCAATTATCAACAGGTGGGATGTAGGCCCTGGGGGGCGGGTGCCCTTCGTGGGGGTCTTTTTAAGGGAACCTAACCCGTATTTACGCATGGGAATCCACGGTTTCGAAGAAAACCACGAAAACTCCGAAACTGTTAGACCGACGGACGCGATTGGGTTCGAACCCAGCACCTCCCGTGTACCAGCTTCGAGAGCAGAACCTCTCAGCCACTGGCGGGGTAATTCTTCTAATGATAAGATGAAAAAAGTTCCCTATTATTTAAAAAAAGGGCCAGTAGATGTCAGCAATAAACAAAAAAATATTGGTTCTATATTGAAATTCCACATTTTCTGTGTCTTAAAAAAATATACTCTAAAAATTACCACTGCGCCAAAAAATAAAATAAGCCTAAAAATGGCCAAAAAAAAAGGAATTTTCCATTAATTAAATCCATATAAAAAAAAAGTTTAATAATAAAAATATTAAAGTTCCGCCAGAGAGATTCGAACCCACAATCTTTTGCATAGAAGACGAATCTAAACTATGGACACTCAGCGATATATGCTGATATTAAGATTATATTTTGAAATAAAAAAAGAATGAACTCGTTTAATTAAAAATATATATAAGACTTTTTCAAAATTTTATGAATTTGGGTATGTCAGGGGGTATTCAGCGCTATGTAAAAAAAAAAAAAAAATCACGTCATAACTTAGGTATTTTCCGAGTACGAGGCTGTGATGGACGAACAGACAGAGAAGTGAGACTATAAGGGTTTCGTGAGATGCACGAAACACTAAAAATCGTCTTCCACAGGGGATTCAGGAAAAATCCTTAGTTCCTCATTGACTTGGGTTAATTATTTTAAATCCCGCCCCCCCCTCCCCAAAAAAAAAAGTTTTGTATTTTTTTTCAAAATCATGAGAGAAAAAGAAAACCTGGGTAATTAAATTTGATAATCCAGGGCAGGGGACTCATGACCCATCTATACTCCGTATAATTTCAATTGCATTCTCAAAGGCATCGATACCCTCTCCAAAAGGGCCGGGGGGGGGGGGGGGAGAGACCGAGTGACATATAATCAAAGAAAGGATGAATCCGAGTAAAAAAAATACTGAAACTCACAGCATATTTTATGAAAGGTTACAACAGAGGGGTGACCGGGGGATCCTCTTCCAGCTCTAATTACGCTGTTTTTCGAGGCCTTTGGCGAATTTTGCGTTTTTAACCAATCCTTTGACGAAATTCCCGTTTTTCCGTGGTCATTTGACAAAATAGGCGTCATTCCGCGATCCTGTGATGCAATTCGCGTTTTTTTACAATCCTTTGACAAAGTTCACGTTTATTTCGTGATCCTTTGACGAAATTAGTGTTTTATCCGCGATCCTGTGGTAAAATTCGAGCTTTTTCCGGGATCCTGTGACAAATTTCGCGTTTTTTCGTAATTATTTGACGAAATTCGCGTTTTTTTTTCGCGATCCTTTGACGAAATTCGCATTTTTCGGTATCCTTTGGCGAAATTCGCATTTTTTCCGCGATACTGTGACAAAATTTGCTTTTTTCCGCGATCCTGCGACAAAATTCACGTTTTTTCCACGATCCTGCGACAAAATTCACATTTTTTTTGCAGTCCTTTGACGAAATTCGGGTTTTTTTAGTGATTCTTTTGCGACATTCGCGTTTTTCCGAGCTTCTTTGACGAAATTCGCGTTTTCCCTGCAATTCTTTGACGAAATTTGCGTTTTTTCCGCGATCCTGCGACAAAATTAGTTAGTGTCTTTTCCGCGATCTTGTGACAAAATTCACGTTTTTTTGTCCTTTGACGAGATTCGCGTTTTTTCGCGATACTTTGACGAGATTCGCGTTTTTTCGCGATACTTTGACGAAATTCGCGTTTTTTCGTGATCCTTTGACAAAATTCGCTTTTTTACGACCCATTAGCGAATTTAGTGTTTTATCCGCGATCCTGTGCGAAAATTCGTACTTTTTCGCAATTATCTGACGAAATTCGCATTTTTTACGAGATCCTTTGACGAAATTTGCATTGTATCTTTTGGCGAAATTCGCGTTTTCCGCAATTATCTGATGAAATTTGCGTTTTCTCCGCAATACTTTAACAAAATTTGGGTTTTTTCGCGATCCTGACAAAACGCGCGTCTCTTCCGCGATCCTGTGACAAAATTTACCTTTTTCGCGGTCCTTTGACGCAATTCGCTTTTTCCCGAAATCATGTAACGAAATTCGCGTTTTTTCCGCGATCCTGTTACAAAATTCGCGTTTTTCAGCGATCCTGTGATAAAATTCGCGTTTTTCCTTAAACCTGTGACAAAATTCGTGGTTTTTTCGCGGTCCTTTGACAAAATTCGCATTTTTTTCGTGATCTTTGGCAAAATTTCCGCTTTTCCGATCTCCTTTGACGAAATTCGCACTTTCCGAGATTTTTTGACGAAATTCGCGTTTATCCCACGATCCTGTGACAAAATTCGTGTTTTTTCGCGGTCCTTTGACGAAATTCGCGTTCTTTTCGCGATCCTTTGACAAAATTTGCGTTTATTTCCTAATCATTTGGCGAAATTCGCTTTTTTACGATTTTTAAACGAAATTAGTGTTTAATCCGCGATCCCGTTGCAAAATTTGCATTTTTTCCGCGATCCTGTGAAGAAATTCGCGTTTTTTTCGCGATCCTTTGACGAAATTCGCGTTTTTGGGGTATCCTTTGGCGAAATTCACGTTTTTTCTTGCGACCATTTAACGAAATTCCCTTTTTTGCGATCCTTTGACGAAATTCGCGGTCTTTTGACGAAATTCGCATTTTTTCGTGATCCTTTGGAGAAATTCACTTATTTACGAGATGTTTTCTTTGGGGGGAGGGGGATGATCCTCCCCCTCCGTAGGTGACAGGACAAAATCCTTTTTTGTTCATAAATTACCGGAGCATCAATGAGGCTTTCTGTTGACACCCGAAAACTTTTGGGCTTCCGTAAAAACTGCTATAAAAAAGTTGGAGTTACATTTTTTTTGCCCCCCCCCCCCCCCTCCCGTGGATCCTTGCCTGCTCTCCACTTCATCCTTTCAATGTCATGACAGCAGTCTGTCAGTCAAATGCATTGTTACCAAAATTATTGATCTAAGCCTCTGTTCAGAAGGAAAAAGTGCTCCCTCTCCTTTAACTCCTTGAGGACGAGCGACCCGTAAGGTGCCCAGAATCCATGATTATTCTCACCAGTAAATTTTTATTGTAAATTTTGCCTTGTTTAATCCGAGCATTTTTCAAATTCAATTAGGTAAAAATTTGTTTTGAAAAACCAGTGATAAAAGATTAAAAATTCTGTAAAAGACGCTCGTCCCGAAGGAGTTAAAAGCAATAACTGGCCGTTCTTTTCCAACTGTTCTGTGGTTATGGACAAAAGAAAGGGGAGTCTCAACAATAGAAAGATGCAGAGGTGGGTTTGACGGAAAAATTTCTGACTAGTTCGGATCATTCAAAAGCAAAAAAAAAAAAAATTGAACAGCACTGCCTAATCGCAGAAAAGACAATGACAGTTGAAGAATATGTCTATTTGGACCTTAAGACAAGGAACAGGAAAATAATCTTGTGAAGGCAATTTAAAATATATATAGTACAATTAGGTAATAAATAAAATCACAGTATTAGTTTTAGGAACAGTTAATTAACAATTCACTTTATGAGACACAACACAGAGTTGTAATTCTAGCAAAGATAAAAGCAGTTCTGTCCACATTGCAGCAACTTTTTAACTTACATGGTGTGAAAAGTTTTGTTTGGTCCATTACTGATTGCTATGCATTTGCCCAACAGTACAATTTTCCATGCAATTTGCAGTAAACAAAAATTATTGGTGATATTAATAATGTCAGCTTAATCTTATTATTATAATAACCTATTATTTAACATTATTTCAACCAGCATCAAATAACACCTTTTAAAATTTTGATTTATGGTTATTTTATAAGTTACTTTTTAAATTAAAATAATCACAAATCCTTTTTAATACTCTGAATGCTTGACTAATGATTGTCTTAGTTTAAGAATTACAAATAATACAACCACAAATCAAAATCTCAGAAGGTGTCATCTGACACTGATATAAATAGTGTTGACATTTTGCATTTATAAAGAAAATACAATATGTACAATAATTTAAAGACAAAGTAAATTATAGCAATTTCTATTTTATGCTGTTAGATTAATTTGCAAGCTTTTGCATCAATTGATTGTACCCCACCCCACATTATGAACCTTTTTCCAACCACAGAATAGCAGTGCATGCTGTTGAGTGAACGAAGTCAAAACTAAGTTGTCATCAGGGCTTAATTTGCGCCGAAGCCCAGCTCCTGTACTTCTCTGTCTTTATTAAATATTGGTCGGAATTCACCGGAGCTCAAATACAGGGCTCCGGAGCCCAGTGCAAAAGCACTTCCAAAAAAACAAAGCCAAAATTACCCTTTCCTTTCATTCCCATCTCCAAACTTTTGCATTCTTTTTCACCAAAACTCTTATATGTGACGTAACACACGTAGAAAATGGAGATAAAACAGACTCAATTTTTATAACAGTTTTTAGGCTTGAACTCAATCAAGCTCAATCTGTCTTACATTCAAAATTTTATTTATTCATGTATAGGAAAAAAAAAAACCTTTTTCTCCTTCAAAACTATGTATTTAAACTACTATTTCAAATAATTTTAATGCTATTTTGATCAAAATAAAGGGAAAACAGAAATAGTGTTTTTCCATTTTAGCGATATTTGCAAATTTATGTTGGCGATGGGTTGATACGGCGCTACTCAAGAGACTAACAATGAATTTCTTTCAGTTCGATTTTCTTTTGTGACAGTAGGATAATTTTTAATTGGTGGCTTTTATTTAGATATGTAACCTGAAAAGAATATTTTCTGTTTTTAGCCAACGAGAATCGGCTTGAGGTTTTGTTTATTTGAGATTTTTGTCTACTATTGCGCACGAGTACAATAATCACATTAGTGATTTTTCTATTTATTTCGTATCATGAACGCTGCCCATGTTAAGTTAAGGTTTTGCTCCGCACATTTACGAAGTCACTTACATTTGTACCTAGATATAATTGCTATGTATTATTATTCTGATAGAAAGTAACCAAGCAGTGTTTCGCCTTTTAAAAAAAAGCATAGAATCTTTCAGATAACGGTGTCAAATTTTTAATTTAATCTGATTTTCGGGGACTTACCACAAAAGACTGTTATGCGGAAGGAATCGATTATAAATTAAGGGTTGAGTTGATTTTTGACGGCCAATTATCTTCACGAGGGATATAGGCCCGGGGGGAGTGCCCTCCGTGGGGGTCTTTCTAAGGGAACCTAATCCGTATTAACGCATGGAAGATCCACGGCTCGAAGAAAACGACGAAAACTCCAAACGATTAGGCCGACGGGCACGATTGGGATCGAACCCAGCACCTCCCGTCTACCAGCTTCGAGAGCAGAACCTCTCGGCCACCGATTATAGTTTAAGATATGCAACTTTTATAGGAAATTGAAAAAACATTGTTCCATTCTTCAGCATATAGATGTTAATTTCAGTAAATTTCATTAAAATGCATAACTGCGAACTATCTCCCTTTTTTTGTTAACACTATATCCGAATCATAATCCTTACCATATTTAATTGCAGAATTCTGAAATTAATTACCAATAAAGTTAGGCAAAGATTACTATTCGGAAGGAGTGATAACTAAAAAGTGGAATAGTTGACAGCGACAGCTAAGTACATGTTGATAGATATATTTAAAATTTTTATTTTGCTAAAAAAATAAAATGCTTTAAATTTTGCAACTAAATATACGAAATATAAATATGCAGATTGGAGTGACAAGGGGGAGGGACGGTACAGTTGCTAGTACCGGTACCGCAGAATATTAGGACTCCGGTACTTTTTTTGTTAGATATTAAGCCCTGGATGTCATCCATTTATACCAAGGTCCAAAAGAATATGCAGTTTTAGGCATTTGATGCCTTCATATATTTGAAATATCTCCACTTGAAATTAATATTTTTAACTTCTTTTTTTTTATTGTTCTTAAAGGTTGTCTCTTTTTTCCATAGTTCTCAAAATATTTCTAAAATATATACTTAATTTTATATAAAGTGTTCATAAAATATTAAATTAAGCATAGATTTTAGAAATTTTTTGAAAATTAAGGAAAAATGAAATATCTTTTAAGAAGAGTACAAAGAAAAAAGCAATTAAAAAAACATTAATTTCCTCAGGAGATATTTTAAATATACAAATGCATTCCATCCTTATAGACTTAGCATTAGTGAGGGGAATTCAGAAGCGAGTGACTATCAGCCTTAAGCACAAGTTAACTGAATGCTTAGATGTATCAAGATATGATATTAGGTATGTGTTAATTATCTGAAAAAGTAATCAAATTTAATTGATGCTCTTTTTTTATTTTAAGAAAACTATTTTACATTTTATAGATTATATTAAGGATGGAAGGGATAATATGGCATACTTCCCAACATTCAACTAAACTTCCATAAAATGTGAGTTAAATTGACCCAGGTTCTACGCCAGAAAACTTATTTGATGTATCATTATACATTTAAAATCATATTTCTCTATGAAATCTATTTGAATTAATTTCTTTAGTAAATTTCTGGTACGAAACCAGTTTAACCTGGGTCAATTTAACTCGCATTTTACGGAAGTTTAAGGGAAAGTTGGCAAGTATGATATGGTGAAATGTATCATTATATATTATCATGGAATATTATTAATTACACTCTTTCTGGAAAGAAAAAAAAAAATTGCATGCATCAGATTTGAAGTTTTATCTTATCTATAACAGTATTTTATGATTCATTACTAATTTTTGTACTAAACCATAAATTTTATTGTTCACCCGTACAAGTTACAACCACACATTGTACAGCTAAACTATACAAGTTGGCAGTTATGCAAACTTAATCAGCACTAATTTATGTCAAGGTCTAATTGAATTTGAAGTTTGATGAAATTCTAAGTCTCGAAATGTAGTTATCGTGGAGAAATGCATCATAGCACTCAAGTGTTGTAATAAGCAACAATTTATGTCAATGTCTAACTGAATCTGAAGTTTAATTAAATTTCGAACATTAGTTATTGAGACAGAGCTTAGATAAAATTTGTCAGATGCAGCCTATCATTAAAAAAATGTATAGGGTATTGTTGAACAAGTTGGTAGCTATGCAAACCTAATCAGTACCAATTTATGTCAAGATCTAACTGAAGTTGAAGTTTGATGAAATTTTATGTATTAACTCTTGCAGTACTAAGATCAAAACGTTATTTAAATGCATATGATGGGGTCATTTTCACCACATATGTAATTTCAATGTTTAGGCCAGAAAACTGATCAAAAGATAAAATATTGACATAATACTGAACTGGCAATCAAGATTTATTAGAAAGGAGAAAATATAATCTCCACAATACAGTAGACTCTAAAATCCACACATCACCACAGATTCAAATGTAGGGGCAAAATTACAATTTTTTTAGTTTTATATCATTCTGTATGTATTTTAATACCTATGCAATTCTGGATAATACGACTGAATGTGTTTTTCATGGAGGAAGTATAAATTTATTTGTGAAAAAAGTCAAGATATCACTGGTAATCACAATCTCTTTTTACTGATATATATTATATATATGTATTAATCAAGCTTTTTTGGTTATTAAGACTGGCTAAACTTGAAATAAAACTTCCTTACTTTATGATTTTGATGTGAAATAACAGGTTACCTTTACGAGGAAAGTTTCATCAAATAATTCAAGGAAAATGTATCTCATCTTTATTATGCATATTTAATTATACATTATTTTTTACTTGACCCCTTACTTTTTATCATTTTAATTTATTACTTTACTTAATTATTTTAATATTTTACTATATTGCAAGCATTCATTAAAATTTTGATTGCATTATTACATTCAAAATTACTGTTTAAAAAATGTAAACAAAGCAATGACCAGAATCTGCAAAATTCTAAAATCCACACAACCTCTAGTCCCAAGCTGTGCAGATTTGAGGAAGTCTACTGTATTACAAATATTTAAAGTAGCACAAAAACTCAAGTAGAAAAAAGTTTAAAAAACAATAACGTTTTATAAGAAGTTCAAATTGGCACCATCTTAGTACTGTGAGGGTTAAGTCTTAAAATATAGTTATCATGGAAGAATGCATCATAAGCAGTGCCACCTTACACTTAAACCTAATTTATGTTAAATCTAACTGAATTTGAACTGTAATTAAATTTTGTACATTAGTTATTGAGATAGAGATATGGTAAAAATTGTCAGATGCAGGCTAACATTTAAAAATAAATAGTGTATGGTACCTTGTATGGTTGAACAAGACTATAGATTTTGTGCAGAAATTATTAATGAAACATAAATTAATCATATCGTATTCAGACAGTCCAAAACATTAAAAAAAAAAAAAAAAAAACTCATGTCACAAATTTTCACAATTCCAGTACTTTTACTTATTAGTACTTATTTTTTGTATGTATATATATATATAAAAAAAAAAAAAAAAAAAAAAAATCCTAACCAAATTATTTTGTAAAAATCAAGTTATATATTTTTTTATAAATACTTGGTCATGATATAGGATGTTATTTATATGGAAGTTTTATAAATCATTGACATCACATAAGCAATTACTCATTAAATATGGAGATTTTCCCTCTTTAACAGAAGGGAACATACACAATATGTATAAAAAATTAAAGGCATACTAAACGCAACCAATGAAAAAAAGGGGCAGGATACTTGTTCATGTTCAGCAATTATTTTAGTAATAAGTTTAACAATTTAAGGGAGAAAAAAAGCATAAAATTTCTTAATATGATAAATAGTCACATTAATTTTTAATGATTTTATGAACTGCCAATCGTAAAAATACAATTAAATGACAACATGATTTAATAATCTTCTGTTTTATATCTAAAGTAATAAAGTTGACTTTTTGCAAGATCTTGGATATTTGATTTGGACGGTGACTCTGGTAAGGAGAAGTTTTTTTTCAAGAAATCTTCTGGGTACAACTAAATGCAAATGTCTTCTTTTTTTCAAGCAAGGTGCATTTTGCCAATTTAAAAAGACAGGACATTGTGCCTTTAAAAAATGACAAACTGAAAATAAGTAATTTGTTAAACATCTAAATGTAAACTTACACACATGTATGTGCATGCTAATCAAACCTCTTATGAGAATAAATTACACCCATTCATTCATACAGAGTAAATATAATAGCCAGTTAAATCTGAAATCCTCAAAATTTTAAATAGAAGCATTATTATCACTTGGTAGGGATTTTTAGCATTTAAATTTCAACTTAAAAAAAAAAAAAATTGCCGCCTTTTCATTTTTCAATCTTTAAACGATTTCTCTATTTGAAATTTGATAAGTTCAAAAGTAAAAGAAACAGTTATTCCACTTCTGCTGCAGAAGTTCTTGCTGAGCTTATTTTAAAACAATAGTTCTTTTTCTCTTACACATTTTTTTTTACAATACCTCTTAAGTAGATGTCATTCTTTCATTGTTCTTTAGCTCGAATTTGATAAATTTATTATTGCAAAAATATAACAAAATAAACAGTATTCTTTTAATTGCAGAAAATTATTATATTTGAATGTTTATTTTATGTAAAAGAATGAATAATTTGATTATTTAAAGGAAATTATGACATTTCAAATTAGACTTAAACTTAATTTTAAAATTAAATGCTCTTTATGCCAGATAAAAACATGCTTTTTAAAAACTTACAATAGTACTTAATTTTTTACAAGCATAAATTTTTATGATTTTAATCGTTTTTTTTTTTTCTTTTAAGTGATCTGATGAAAGTCATTGACACCCTACCAGTGACGTCACATGAATCTTGTACATAAGAAAATAAGTTTTAAAATATGATGTAATTTTTACAATTAAATAAATTTTACACAAAAAAATTTAGTTTTAAGTTTTCTTTTTCAAAATTTACATGTAAACATATTCAATTAAAAATAGTGTTTAAAAACACTAAGAAAATGGTTTTAAATGTGATGTTTATAATTTTCACCATTTATTGCTTTTTATATGCAATAACTTACTTTAAAGTTTCTTTACTATTTTAATATTCACGTGTAACTGTATTTTTCAATTGAAAATTTTTTGTAAATATTATTTGTGCTTTTTTAATAAGTGACAACAGTAGGTGAAAAGATGATTTTTCAATATGAAATCTATTGAAATAGTGCAATTTTGAGTAAAAAATTTAAAAACAAAAAAATTAGATAAATTAAAAAATGATCGCACACTGTCCACTGTAAAATAGTCAAGTACAGTGTTGAATTCAGACACTTTTCTCAAGGAGGGATATTTTATAGATCCGGTGGAGAAATTGTACTTTTGCCCATTAAAAAACAAAATTTGAAACTCACCGGCGAGGGTACATCTCAATGTTCCAGGGAGGAACGTCCTTTTCCCTTTCATTCAACAGTGGTCAAGTATTAAGCTTGTGAAAGATGGTTAAATTTGTTATGCATAGATTTTGATCCTATAAAACTTCTTTAACAGATCAATTTTGATATTAAATAGCGTTCTTTGATTTAAGAACTGTATGTTTATCAACATTTCACTATAAAACTACCAGTTTTCATATTTTTATATGCAATAATTTCTATAATTATGTGGTGAGAAAGTCAAATGCCTACAATAAATCCAACTATGATAATAGTGCTGGGATAATATGCAAGATATTATTATTATAATAATTATAAAGATTATTATGCAAGATATGCTATGATAATAGTGCAAGGATTATTATAATTTTTTTTTTTAGAATTGAAAATAGCTATTTCATCCAACAATACACGAATCTACTTACCTATATACACATATGAAATGCAAGATTTACCACACCATCCCTCTGATACAATCCAATTTTTTAATTTGATTCCCCACTGGAGGAATTTCTGCAACCCAACAATGCTGAACAAAGCTTACTATCCAAAATAAAAGTAAAATTGCATTCTCAAAGAAAATCTAGAGTCAAGAAAGAAAATTTTATCTTCTTTTTAAAGTTGTCATATAAGATTATTCAGTTAGGGCTAAATTAATCTCTGCAGTACCCACTGCCATGCTGCACTGTCTTTGACCCTAATCCTATCAGTGATTTCTTTACCATCTATAATAGTTATTCCTGCCTTAAGTTATAAAATTTTCATAAAAGGTCAAAAAGATTTAATAAAATAAAGAAAGCTTGAAAACTACATTGAAACAATGCATAAAATCAAGAGAAGAGCATTATTATGTGTAAAAAAAAAAAAGGCCGATAATTATTTTACTTTGAAAAAAAAAAAAAATATATTTTTTTAAAAGGACACACTGAAAACAAAATACTCAGAATTTTTGAAATGTGTATTTATATTTGAACTATTTAATTATTCACATTCATTCATTAAGAATCAATAATAAATACATTTTTTGTCTGATGTTACCTTTGTAAAGATTATTAGCAGAGCAACTCATAATTAGCTAAATACGAAGCATTTCATTAATATATTAAATGGTTTAACACAAAAATACTTAATTTACATGTATTATAATGAAATCTCCGAAAAAAAAAAAGCTTGTGTTCTACCAGAATTCTGTATTATAACTCTTCAGGTATTTTTATTATTATAAATATTGTTTATAAACAGGACAAAACAAAAAAAAATAATGAAGTATTAAAAATGAAATGCTAGGGTGGGTTTTTTTAAGGAAACATTTCTCTCAGGATTTTTTTTTTTTTTTTTTTTTTTTTAAGAGAAGAGTAATAGAACATACCATGACAATAGCCTATATACTAAAAACCACAATATCATGAAATAAAATTATACCTTGAGATAATGCTGAAGTAGGATGTTGGATTAGAAATAAAGTCGCCTATTCCAATCTCTGCACGAAATTCCATCTTTTTCCGTTTCACAGCTAACATCTATAGAATCAAGTATAATCGAGAAAGTATTGTCAGTGATATGATGTGAAATATCAAACCATATAGCAAAGACAATACACATTCAATCAATATGCTGCGAGTTACTGGTGCTGATAATGGTAATGGTGGTTGGCAGGAAGTGTGTGTATGTGTATTTATATTTGAACTATTTAATTATTCACATTCATTCATTAAGAATCAATAATAAATACTTTTTTGTCTGATGTTACCTTTGTAAAGATTATTAGCAGAGCAACTCATAATTAGCTAAATACGAAGCATTTCATTAATATATTAAATGGTTTAACACAAAAATACTTAATTTACATGTATTATAATGAAATCTCCGAAAAAAAAAAAAGCTTGTGTTCTACCAGAATTCTGTATTATAACTCTTCAGGTATTTTTATTATTATAAATATTGTTTATAAACAGGACAAAATAAAAAAAAAATAATGAAGTATTAAAAATGAAATGCTAGGGTGGGTTTTTTTAAGGAAACATTTCTCTCAGGATTTTTTTTTTTTTTTTTTTTAAGAGAAGAGCAATAGAACATACCATGACAATAGCCTATATACTAAAAACCACAATATCATGAAATAAAATTATACCTTGAGATAATGCTGAAGTAGGATGTTGGATTAGAAATAAAGTCGCCCATTCCAATCTCTGCACGAAATTCCATCTTTTTCCGTTTCACAGCTAACATCTATAGAATCAAGTGTAATCGAGAAAGTATTGTCAGTGATATGATGTGAAATATCAAACCATATAGCAAAGACAATACACATTCAATCAATATGCTGCGAGTTACTGGTGCTGATAATGGTAATGGTGGTTAGCAGGAAGTGTCACTGTAAAGAGAAAAGAAAAACATTTAAAAAAAAACCCCATAGATTTCATAAATTACAGTCTATTAAAAATACAGTCCATGAATATTTAAAAAGTGACGTTGCGATAGCATTACATTATATTAATAATACAAATTATTTTCTTATATGTAAGAAAAGTGCTTTAAAAAAACTTTGCACACTACTAAATGATCAGGGTAACATAATAATTACATATTTAATAGAAGAAAAGCAGCATTTATAAATACCGCATTTTCGTCGTGTTTGCCATTTTTTTTTCTTATGCTACGATCATTTCGACCGATGTATAAGTTTGCGAAAAGCACTTTTCGAACTGCGTTTTATATACTACAATCGTAAACAATAAATATTTTAAAACTTACTTTATTCAAATTACTACAATCTCTAAGCTAATCAGCAGACGCAGAGTGAGATGAAATGCACAGAGGAACGCAACGCTACATACGGAGGGATAGGAAAATGAGATTGAGAATGACAAATCGCCAAGAGGTAACACGTTCAAAGGGTTACTTGTATTGTAGAAAAAGCGATTACGCCAAACCAGATATGCTGCCAAGATGCCAAGAGGTTACTAGATGTCGTCACGTGACCCTCTGTCAGGCGCATGCGTATTAGGTGGAGCCAAGCGCATTTTAGGGTTCCCCATAAAAATTTGCAACACCGTGAAATCCACCGCAAGCTGTCACAAGACCGTAACCAAGGAGGTTGAACTAATGGAGCCTGCCACGCCCCCTCATCCTCCCAAAACATTGAAGAACGCTTAGCGATACACTGAATAATGAGTATCGAAAATTCCTAATAAAAATAATTTTAGAGTCAAGATCGCGATTTTTTCTATGATTTTACATTTTAGGGCATTTTGATATGACGTAAAAAAGGTAGAACACAAATCCGCCATCTGCGCACTCGACTGCACATATTCTTGGCATCTTTTGAGTGAATTCATGTTTACCATATTGGCTTCTTTTTCGCACATTATGCGATTGTCAAGTGCTTCTGTACAACTTTTTTTTAAAGAAAATGCCGAAGTGCCATTTTTTGCAAAACGTGTATTGTTGTTATCGTATAGCGTATAGAAAAATAAATGTAAACGGAGAAACATATACTAAGTAAGTGTTTTGTATATTTTTTTCTGTTTCATTTTCTTTCAGATTAGTTTTTATTTGGTATCTCGTATAATTTTTTTTGGTTACGTCAATGTTAAAAATTTTTTGGTGTTAGATATGATCCTGTTACTTCTACTGCTTTGCCCAGTGTAATTTTACGAATTTAATATTATGATTAAACAACTTGTAGTCATATGTAGAGTAATATTAACATATATTACAGGTAGGATATATCTTCTGATCAATGACATACTCAAGATTTTTTTTAGTGTGGAGCAGGAATGAAAAGTGCATAACTTTTTCAAAAAAAGTTAGTTCTTTGAAAATAAAAGACTTACCGAATTTTACAGATATCAAGAGCACATCTGTGAAAATATGTATTCATGTACTTTTATTTAAAAGAAAGTCATTGTAACTGAAAGCTAACCCCCACAACCAGTAAATAATATAAGTTACATGCCTGAGTTGAACTCTTTTATTGTTGTTAAATATCAATAACTTACAAAACTGAATGTTTTCAGTGGATATTGTAAGCAGTGTTAGGGAATAAAAGGTTAAAAATGAGGTGGATGAAATTGCAATAATCAGTTTAATCACAATCATTAACAGCTTTTTATATTTTTATCATCTCTCAGTGCTTTTTAAAAAACTTCATACTTTTCTCAGAGATTAAGAGAGGGGTCAGAATCCTCTCCATGCTTTGCAATTCTAATACATAAAAATGTCAGTAGGGTATCTAAGATTTTGTTCCGAGAAAGCAGAGAGCTGAGATGCGAAATGGTCTTGTGTACAAAATTATGTAAAAAAAAAAAATTATGTAGTACTAAATCATTGCTTAGGGATAAAATTCTTTTATGAGGTTTTCGTTAATGTTACAAATGATACTATTTTAACAAATACATATATAGTCAGCTATTTTCAGTTTCCCATATCTGATTTTGAGTAGTACTTTAATAAAAAATCAACATTTACTGTTTGAATCAAATATTTATGTTTTATTATATTTTGCTGGTACTTTTTGGTTAGCCGGGCGCCAATGTTTTATATACATACATATATATGTATAAATGCATATATATGTGTATATATATGCACATACATGTATATATATATATATATATATGTATATAAAACATGAGTGCCCGACTAACTGAAAAGTACCATTTTGCCTTTCATTTTTTAAATATTATATGTATGCATGTATTACATTATTTTCTCTCTTTTAATTTGCTAGTTGCTTTAGCTGCTAGAAATGAAACAAGGATGGTGTGAATAGGTGTTACACAGTATGATCTGTTCATCAGCAGCATCAGTTATTGTCACTAACATGTTGACGTTCGGTGCAGAGAGCAGCAAAGTCAACTTATTTCTAGTAGAGTTGCAGCTTGTTGGTTCCTTACTTCTGTGGTGGCCCGTTGGAATGCGCCTGGGAGACTATTAGGTTAGAAATAATCTTTTAGTCTTTTGGATGCTAACTTGCAGGCTAAATCACTGTTTGTATGCAGCATGGAGGCTACACTTCTTTTATGTTTTGATGAGGATTTTATTTTGCTTTATGGACTATCTTTATGAAAAGTAAGTCATTTAATTTATTACTTAAAAATAAAATAAAATTATGTTCTATTATGTACTGCTGATGTACGAGTAAATTTGATTTAAGACATTAATTTTTAAGGGATTTCGTAATTATCAATTGCATAAATTTAAATTAAAACAATCACTTAGATTAAAAGATTTTAGTATAAAATTAGATTATTGGGTACTTTTTGGTTAGCCGTGGTGCCAGTGTTATATATACATACTTATATACATATATATATGCATATATAACACTGGCACCCGGGTAACCGAAAAGTAGCGATTATTGTTTAAGGAAACATGCTAATATAAGCATGCATAAAAAAAAAAAAAAAAATTAAAGCATCTTTTTATTAGAATACTCTAATAGAACAGAATATTTATAAATAATGTGGAGGTGAAAATAAATTATAAAAGCATGTGGCATTGACAGAAGTATTCTGCTCTTTTCCTTTAGATGAACACCACTTTGCGCTGAATGCAAATGTTGGCACAAAATTTGCAGACATGTATAAATGGCTGTACAATATATTAATATATCATGCATTCACCATTTTTTACTTTTGGTTGCAGATTTTTTAATTAATTTTCTTTCACTTTCGGAACCTGTTCTAAAAGTAAAAATATCCTCTTAAAAAAAAACTGCAAGCAAAATTGAAAAAATAAACATCGAATGTAGAAATTTACAGCTATCCAACGACAAAAAAATATACATGTTGAAATGTAAATAATATTTTTAAAAGAATCTTCCCATAGATTTAACATTAGCTTGTGAGTGTCTTTGCATGAAAGGATGGGAGCCTTAACCTATTAATCATACTGATCACTTTAAAAAACTAAGAGGAATGAAATTAAATTTTGCAACTCTTAATAATTTAAAAAGAAATGGGGTGCAAAGTCTTGTTTGCATATTTTTAAGTATAAGAACTGAATTTTTTTAAAATAAGACTATATTCTTCCAGAAATTGCATTTAAAATTCCACCAAACTTTCTAGTTTAAAAGTAAAAGCTAAAAGATGTCATATTTTCTGAACAAGAATTTCAAGTTTGATGAGAAGAAAAATGCATTTTGTCAGATCTTTAATGAAGGTAAAGAAGGAAGAAAGAATTTGTGAGCAAAAAATTAAATGTGTAAATTAAAATCTGTAACTCAAAAGCGCAAAGTCGGAGCCGAGTTGGATCAGTTGCCGGAGCCACAGTATTTTATCTAGGTGCGGAGCTGGAGCATCAAAAATTGTTCGGCTCCGGGTCACTGCCGAACTCAATTCAATATGTTTTTCTTGTTAAATCCATTGTTTACTTTAGTAGAATTCATTTGTATTTTTTTTAAGAAGTGTGAGCTGTATTATCATTAAACTGTGAATTTGTGTTTCTTTTACACTATTTTATTTAACTTGTAAATATGTCAGGCTACAATTTTATAATAGATTTTTTACCCAGTTCTTGATAGTCCAGAATCACAAAAAATATGTACACAAGTGTGCTTCTGACGACAATAATATTTTAAGGAACTTTATTATAATATAATAAATGAATTTTAAGGCATTTTTGAGTTAGCCACAGGTGATAAATCACCAAACATTCTTTATGGTTGGTTACAAGTTACAACAGAGTTAATTATGCTCCAAACAACACACCAATAAAATATGCCAACTGGCTGTGAAATAGCAGCAACAAAATATTTTGAAACTCTTAATGGTAGAAAATAAAATAAAAATAAAGAATAATATGTATTTTTTAAAATCTGCTTTTATCAATTAATAGCTTAATATTAAGTAAATTATAAGTTAAGAAAACAATTTAAAGATTCTGAATACATAGTTTTAAAAATGCTTTTTCCCCCCTTTCCTGTTGTCATATCTGAAAAAAAAAAATTATAGATCAATTGTAATTTTTTTAATAAATTCGGTCGATTTTCAATAATTAGAGTCGTTCCAAATTCATGTATTGTAACAAGTTTTTTGGACCAACATGATTTGCAGTCCTGAAATTAGACATGATTTTTATAAATATTGAATGCTTTATGGGTGGTGGTTAAAGAAAAAAAAACTATTTTTGATACTTGTGTATTATTCGGTCTAGGTCATACTCACTGTGCCAAAAATATTACAGTAACCCCTTATTATTATATACTTTTTTTTTCATTTTAAGTGCATATTATACAGTTGTCATATTAAAGGTGATGGCAGAAATATTTATATACATATAACTATATAATATGATATAGCATACTATATATATATAGACATAATATATTGTAATCATTCTGGTGAGCATAATAAATCACTGGAAATAAAACCACCATCGTTAATATCATTTATTGCTAAAAGCCATCATTTTGATGTTTATGTATCTGATGTATACTATATTGCTGTTTTGTATTATTTCAGTTTGCTTTTATATTTATTCTTTTTAATGATGTTTTGTATTAAATAACCATTTTGCGCAACATGGACAATTGACAATGATAAACAAAACTGGCAATTGACAACCATTTTTGGCAATCTCTTTACCTGGCCCGGATAAAACGCAAGTACCCTATTTTTACTTTTATACTTGTCCAGTAACAACTCTACAACTTTTTTCATATTTTAATTTTTAAACTAACTGAGAGATGAATGTGTCATCAATGAGAGAGAACAGGATGTGTTTTATTTGCATGTTATGGATGGGGAGATATTGAATAGTGTAATCCTTGTTATGCCATTTGATCCTGTTGTTTAAATTCACAACACTTTTGGGCACTTTATGTCAGCCGGGCACATCAGATAAATCGTTAAATATCATTCCTACAGGAATTATTAATTTCTTTTGAAATATAAAATTTTCATTCATTTCATTAAAAAAAAAAAGAATAAATTAAATACAACAAAACAAAATATGTATTTCAGCACCAAGGCGTTGTTTCTAAGTCACACAAATGAAAACTAAAAGGTTCTATTGTTGAAAGGAAAAAAATATTGCAAGATTTACACCCAACTAACATTGAAGTACCCTTTTTGTGATCTACTGACAAAATCAGGGAATTGCTCAAGGCAAATATTGAGACTCCTTCACAAAATTCTCCTAAATAAAAAAAAAAAGAAACTCTTCACAAAATTATTTTCCATAAAAGCGACTTCACACTATACGAAAAAATTGTAAGGATTTAAAATGTGGGTAATTTGTAAACAAAACAAACTCACAAGAAAAGTAAACTTCAGAAAGAGGGGGATTTTCTTTGCTGGATTTTTTGTTACAAAAGTTTATTTTTCTCAAATCTATAATAAACAAGTTGGAAATTGCTCGTCAAACGTGGCAAATGAGGTGCGTTCGTAGTATAACTAGTTTTATAATTACTTTTTACACTCCATATTGTACTGAGTGTATAATTTTTTGCACTTCATAAAGTACATACTCTGACTCTGGTCAGACTCAGACTCCGGGAATTTTAACAGATCTGACTCCGACTCTTTCATTCAAAAATGGGCCGACTCCGACTCTGGGAATTTTAACAGATCCGTCTCAGACTCTTTCACTCAAAAATGGGCCCGACTCCGCAGCCCTGCTTCTAAGGCAAAACTTTTGAAAAATTCGCTATGTGAATTAGGTTTCATAATTACTTTATTTACCTTACAGAATATATTTACATACACTTTATGGACCAGAAGGCGGCTGCACAAACCATCACCTCATCAAGTTGATGGATGAAATTCCAGGATTAGTTAAAACTCGATTTGCATATTAAAATGCAACGAGTTTGTCAACTCATATCTTGGTGGTAAACACCTGCAAACCTGAAAGTAGTGGCTTACTGGTAGGTTTACTATTGTGTTTTCTTGCTCCCAGTCCTCTATGTTTTCATACCTTTGGTTGCAGGAAATTGCAGGCAGACCAGTTGCATTTTAATATGCGAATCGAGTTCTGTCTAATTCTGGAATTTCAGCCATCAACTGGATAAGGCGATGGTCTGTTCATCCGCCTCCCGGGCTATTACCATTGTCTAAATTATTGCAAAAATGTGACAGTGACCTTTTAATTGCCTTAAATTTCGTTGACAATGTTGTGGCTCACTTATATTCTATTCGTAAAGCCCTTTCAAGGAAATTTTTGATGAAGCTTGTTTGAAAGACAGTAACTTTCATATTGACCTTAAACTGCCAAGAACTGCATCAAAACAAAAACAAAGATCTAATGTTCCAGCTGATTCTATAAAAGAGTATTTCAGAAGAAATATTTTTATTGCATTCATTGATCAAATGTTGACTCAACTTAATGAACATTTCACTTGGCACCACAACATTTTGAAAGTTTTTTAATTCTTCTACCTAATGGAAAAGATGCTCCAACAGCAAATGAAATGAAAGATTTTCTTTAATTGTGTGAATTTTATGCACATGACTTGCTTTCTACCAATTCAAAAATTTTGAACGCCGAATTCAAGTTGTGGTGCAGAAAATTTTAAAAATCACTTTCATAACTCGATGCAAGAATGCCATTGAAGCAGTTTCGAAATGTGAGAAAATGTTGTACCTGAACATCTATAAATTATTAAAAATATTTGCAACGCTTCCCGTTACAACCTGTGTCAGCGAAAGGTCATTTTCAACCTTACGCATTTTAAAAATTTACTTAAGATCCACTATGGCAGAATAAAGATTAAAAATGGGCTGTTTTATGATGTATACATAAAGAGATTAATGTAACTTCAACTGAAGTAATTTGTAAAAAGAAAATGATTTTATTGTGTAACAATGTTTTTAACTGAATTTACTGAATTTTTTTATCTGTTCAATTCAACTCGCCTCCATAGTCGGCTGAGCCACGGTAGCAGTAGGGGCAGCTGCCGTTTCCAAGACTAGAGGCAATGCCTTTCAAAAATTGACTGATGCCCAAAACAGATTAAATTCTCTATTAGTTTATTAATTCCCAAAAATTCGGACTGACAAATAAAGTGTAAAAGAACTAGCTAAAAATTTGCATCCAATAATTCAATTTGTGAAGGCTATTTTGGATATTTTCCTTTAAACTACAATATGTCTCACGGTCAGATAAATATAAATAGGAAATTCTATAAATGTTTGTTTAAGGGCTCTTTAAGTAGGGGAGAAGGGGGCTAGTGTGGACAACTTGAATAATTCTGTTATTTTTTAGTTAAAGTTGCTCTGTAAATTTTTGCAGATTGACAACACTGATATACACTTCCATGTGTAATTACACAAGAATACATTTCATAGTTCATTTGCAATTTATAAAAAAAGATTTTTATGGTGAAAAAGTAAATTCATGATTTGTTTTTTAATTACTAAGTTAGACTATTTATATTCATTGTTTCAAATGAAAGGGGATATTATATTATATAAATTAATCTAATCAGTATACTTTTTGATATTCACTTTTGCTTCAGTGTTAGTCCTAAAAAAATAAATGGCACCATGGGGCTAGTGTGGACATGTCCACACTAGCCCCATACAGCTTTCAGTTGTAAAAACATTAATTAGGTATATAAATATGTCACATTTTATGCTATTTCGATACTAAATTAGATTAATTTGTGAAGTAATAACTGAATTTTAATGTAGAACACACACATAGTAGAATTTAGTTTGATATACATTTTTTATTTAAATTACTAATGCTAGTCCATTATAATGACATAGGTAGGTAGTATATTTTTCCTAGAGTAAATTATAAGGATTATTTTCTTGTTGGTGCTCTAACTGGAAGTCTAGATTTGCCTTCAAAAAGCGGATGGATGGTGAAAGAACTATTTCCAGCTGTTTTACACCATATACAAGAACACACAAAATCTGATATAGACCACCCTGTTTTCTTTGCTTTTTGATAATCATAATTCAACATTTCTCTTGTAGCAATTACACATATGTGAAGGAAAATTACATTGTGTTACTGTCTTTCCCATCACATTGTTCAAATAAACTTCAACCCCTAGATGTTGCTATTTATGGTGCATTCAAAGGAATGTGTAAAGTTGCATTTAATGACTGGATGTTAAATTATCCTGACAAAACAGTATCAGTCTGATATTCCTTCCTTAACAGCGAAAGCATATCATAAATTATTTACACTAAGTAATATCATATCAAGATTTGTAAAAACCTGGCATTATCCCTTTAAATTGATTAGCATTTGGAGATGATGATTATTATTATTATTATTATTATTATTATTATTATTATTTTTTGGAGCTATACTATCGGCCGTGAATGCCCAGGTACTACACAAGATCTGGTAAGCACACGAGAAGACAGTGGAAACAGCATTTTTGACATGGAAGTTGATAAATTAGAAATTGAAGAAGTAGAAATGAGTGAAACAACAATCAAGCCAGGAGATTTTTTATTGGCTCAAGTTTCTTTAATTTGCAAGAAGTCAAGCCACAGCACATTTTATAAATATGTAGCAGTTATTCAAAGTCTGTTTCTGTTGTCGAGTACGAAACAGTTCCTCACGAGTATTAGCTTTAAGAAAAAACGTTTTATTTATATTGAAAATGATGTTTCACAAATAAACATCATTGGGAAAACTCTCACAGCCAGACATTATTCAAAAAGCCGTAATGTTTATTATGTAGTTTCCTGGCTGTGTAAACACTAATGAAAAACATTTAGTTGCTTTGACAATTACTTTAACCTTGTAAACAAACTTAAGATTTTAAGATAGGTAAATACGTCCATACCTTTTTATTTGTGTACTTTATTTTGACCAGTGTTTTGTAATGTATTTAATTTTGTCTTTAAAATAGATTCATAACATACCTAACTGCAGTCCTCAGTAATAATAAAAAAATATTAGGTATAACATTAATTAAGTTATAGTTTATTATGATTAATATATTTACTATGTTGTTTAGGTTCAAATTTATTTTATTATGGTTTTGCAAACACTTATAAGAGTTGTATTACATTGTCTAAATCAATATTCTAGCTTGTCCACACTAGTGGGGCTAATGTGGACAAAAATAACTTTTTTTTAAATTTATTAATAAATAACTGTATTGCCAAATAATTTAATATATCAACCAAATCAAAGATAAAATAGCAAATTCTTGTAAAAAAAATACTTGAAGTGTGAAAAAAATATATTTACTACATTTTTTTGCGAAATTTATAAAAATTGTCCACACTAGCCCCCTTCTCCCCTATTTAACTTCTGCACATTCAAAAATTTGTGTACTTTTAAATTATTAATTTAATTAAATTTTTAATATAATAATTTTCATTTTCATTAAAATAAATAAATTATTATTAAATACTGAATTAATTACAGTAATTTGATGAATAATTAGTATCTCCTTGTAATTACCTACTGTAATTATAAGCAGAGAAATTTTGCCCTCACTAATTTTATTTTGTTTCGCCACCAATGCTCGGCACCCCCCATAAAAAAGTCCTGGGTGTGCCACTGTATATGGGTAGATATATTTAAAATATTATATTGTTTTCTTTTACTAAAGAAAAAAATGCTTAATTTTTGCAAATAATGTATGAAGTACTATATGCTGGTGAAGGGGGCGAGGGGTACAACTAAAGTTGTTAGTATTCCAAAATATTAGGTCTCCAGATTTTTTTAAAATCAAGCAGCTAAAAATGAAATCTGTTTAAAACGGAAAATTTGCGATACTGTCTCGGCAGATTTTAGTATATTAGTTTTCTATTAATTAAAAAAAAATTAATGATGAACTTCAAAGTAAAACGTATTACACATAATAACTCTTTTCAGTTAGGTAATACTTTAAATAACATACCTACAAAAGTGATTCAATTAAACACACTATACGTAAAAAGTTTTAAAACACTTATCAGCTGTGTGATACTTAAAAAAAATATCTACTACAAAAGGGATTCAATTTGTTCACATTACTTAATATTTACGAAATATATAGGTATAATAATTATAGTATATACAATAGGTGTTTCAAATAGAACATTTAATAAATATGCAAGTAATCGTACACAGTATGCAAATCAATAGTGATTTTTTTGCAACTACAAATTTTCCCTTTCTTCGTAATAAAATAATCTTGAGTGAAAAAATTATTTTTTTTTTATTACAGCTGGGTATGAAACCTTTTTCATCCACCATATATTTAATAAACATTTCGGCGATAACCTATAATTCTGATTTTATTAATATTCTTCAATATATTAAATTTAGTAGTATAAATTGTAATACTGATATTATTAATTTTTTTGTTTACAAACTGCCGTAATACGAGGTTGCCAGAAAATCGCCAAGAAAAACACCAAATCTCCCTCTCCATTAGCGGTGATGACGTCAAAAAGGTAGAAAAGGTGGACGTCACGTGACTCGTTGCCGTATGTCGAATTACTCTATAGAAGACTGTTATTAACTTGTTTTTTATTGTAAAATTTCAAATATTTTCTCATTCATACGTCTTAAACACCAAGTGGAAAAAAAAAATATTACTATGATTATACTTTATAAAACTGGTTATATTCGGAAAAGTTTGACTTTTTTTAACGAAAAAAATGTTTATTGTAAAAAAAAAAAAAATACTTTTTATACTACTAGGAGGAGATATTTTGTTTCAACAAGGTTTTTTTTTTTTTTCACATCAGTCTTAATTAAATTGCTTACATTAGATTTAACATAATTTTCAGTCATGCTACAAAGATTAGAAGTAAGAATGCGATTTTAAATGTGTTAAATAAGATTTCTGAGGTATTTACAGACTGTAACAAAAACATCCTCTAATTTAGATATGAGCAAACAAATATGTTTCAAGCTTTTTAGGTCAATTTCTTTTATGAAAATATTGTTATTGCGAAGCTTATTTTTATTAAATAAGGCTGTCAAACAGATAATAAAGAATTCTTGAAATGGAAAATACAGAATTAGACTCAGATTTGTAGACAACCCCTGTATGTAAATATCCCACACAGCACACACGTAGATATTTCGTTTATTTAGAGCGGTTTACATCTAGAATACATACATGTACATCAAAATGATGTTCATTCAAAACCGTAAGATGGATGGTTGAACACATTATATTCATATAACATTTATATCCCAACAATCTATGGACCAACATAATATGGAGGTAGACTTAACGTTCATTCTAAAATATAAACTGGATTGTCAAAGAAACTACGTCAACATGACGTTTATATACCAACACTTTATGGAGGTAGACACAGCGCCCTCTATAAAGAGCGCTAAAAGAGTCAAATATCTTACTTCCGATACACTTTTTCGTGTGGCAACATGAGCTTTCTGTTGTTTTGTAAACACGCCAGACGCGACGCCATTATGTTAAGCAGATGTTTATGCATTTTTTAGCTGGTTTAATTTAGACTATCAAAGTTCAACTTGGTTTTTAATTTTATAAATTTTTAGTTGTATCAAACAGTTAGCATTTACAACAACCACTGAATCTAATAATAGAAGTAATGTTTACTTTACTTTAGGTTGTGCATGGTGTTGTTTGAGATTTGGATTAAATATCAAGCAGGATTATATGTAAGTAAGTCCTTTGATTTCTTTTTTTTTTCAGGTTTTTATTTGCTATTCTATTTTGGTGCTTTTTGTAGCATTTACGATTTTTAACCTTATCTTTAAAAAACTACAAAGAAATTAGCCATATAAATTTTTTATTAACTCCTCAAATTTTATAATCTTCTCTATCCCTATCATATAATTGACTGATCATAGTAATCTCTATACTTGAATTACATGGTTACTCATCGGTTTTACATTTAAAATGTTTTGATTTTTCAGTGAATCTTAATTTTGTATATAAAACTTTACAAAGTTTGGATTATATTTAATTTCTTATACTCCTTCTCCCATACCCCAGAAACTTTATCTAATACGAACGATATAAAATTGTATAATTATAGTGCAAACACTTTTTTGGGGTCAACAGTCTGTTTTGGCAAAAAAAAAAAAAAAAAAAAAGAGAGAATTTTTATTATCAATAAAAACTTTCAAATGGTGAATTTGTCTTGAATAAAAGAAAATAATGCTAACAAATTAGATCCAATGAAAACAAGGATAAGTTAACAGTTTGCCTAATAATAATAAATAATTTTTTAACATTGAAAGTAACTTATCACTTTATTATGTTGTTAAATTACGTTATTAAAAATTTATTGTTTCATAAAAAAGTTTTCTTAATCTCAAAAGTTTATTTTCATATATTTAATTTTATCTATTCAATGTATTTTAAGTTAAATCTGCATATCTTGTTAACGATGGAATGATTGTTTACATTTATTGAAAAAGCATTGATACCGAAATAATAGGAGTTCTCCATTTGAAATACATATTTACAAAATTTTATTTAAATTGATATTTAGGTGCATTTCTTTTACAAGTATAGCTACTATAGATTTTTCTTATAGCATAGGTCCTCAGTTTAAATGTAATTATCTATTAAATTAAAAATTTACCTTTTTTTTTTTTTTTCAAAAAGCATTTACTTATTATTCTTACTATTTTTGAAAAAGGGATTCATTATCAAAACATGAAATACTTTCTATGGAAGATTCTTTGATTTGAGTCTATATGTTTGAGTGTATAATAAAATTTTTGACGAATCAATGAATTCAATAAATTCAGTGGTCAAAATATTATATTAGAAGTAATGAGAAACTATAGTAGGTCCTAGTTTTGACATTGTTTGTTGTGTAAATTGCTATTTTTTAGAACACATAATTTAGCGAGTAATGTAATCTAAAAAAAAATAAACTAGTTTGTACGGAGCATCAATGTTATTTTTGACGTTACGTCCAGAAACAGTATCCCAGTCAATACAAAGTATACCAGTGGAGATGTGCGTCTGGTGGATCAGCTGGTGCCGGGATAGATCTTCAAATTTGAATGCTCTCAGAAAATCACAGGTGTGTAGTTTTATTATAAAATAAGTAACTACCATTAGTGATCTTCTGCAAGCAACTGGAATTTGTCTGGTGTCCTTTGACGGTATGCTCTTTTGCAAGGATTATGGATTCAGCATCGAAGATTTCAAAAAAGAAGATTTCAAAAAATCTGTGAGTATGTAGGACTCCCATTGCTTTCAAAAGAGGAGATAATAAAGTAAGTTTATTAAAGTAACCTCAATAATAATACTGACGCTCCCTACGAACTAGTTTTTTTAATCACATTACTCGCTAACTTATATTTTCCAAAAATAGTATGTTACGCTACAAACTATGAGTACACAATAAGAAAAGTAAGTACAAGAATTATTTAGCTGAAAATATTTTTAAATGCCCATGTAATAATAAAGTAAAATTGTAAATATAATGTGAAATAAACATTTATATATGTCAGTCTGGGGCATGAATAAAATCTGCCGCTAAGTAAAAATAATAGTGTGGGACAACCCTACGTATACTCCCACCTTGTTAGTTACCAGAGTAATTACACTATTTGGTTTGATTTTAAAAGATAAAAAAAAGGGGGGAGGAGATATGATGTTTTTATATAATAAAAGTTTCTGTTTTTGAAAGTAAAATAATAAGAAAAAAATACATTTTTTAAAAATAAAGCATTTATGTTGTTTTAAGATAATAAAAAGTATTTTTTTCCCTGATATTTTCTTATGTTAATGTGTGTTTTATGATGTTTAAATGAAGATAATAAAAAGTATTTTTTCCCTGATATTTTCTTATGTTAATTATATTTACTGTCATCAAAGCAGTTACACGATACAGTTGGTATGACTTAAAATACAGTTATTACAGTTTAGCTAATATTGCTAATAATTTGTGCTTTTTACCAATAATTTTGATACTTTAAAATATTTTTTAAAATCATAAACTTTTCATGAATAACGTTTTCTTGTAATTTACAAAAATAAGATGCAGAAGAGTCTGGGTATACGCATACTGTTCCATATTACATATATATATGTAAACATTACATAGATATGATGTATATATATATGTACATATTACATAGATATGTGTAGTATATATACGTACATATTACATAGATATGATGTATATATACATACATATTATGTCTAGGATATGATCTATATGGACATAGACATCCGTTTTACATAGATTTATGTCAGATCTGGATGTCCAACAAACGCTATATGGATGTATTCGGAGAGACATCTGATGGTAATATCTACGTAGATACTATGTAATATGGAATTCCTTGGATGAATTATGGACATGGTATATGGATGTACTTTACGTTATATGGATGTCATATTTACCAATTTGTGCTGTGTGGGTATGTACCTGCTACCAACAAATTCTTAAAGATTAAAGAATGGTTCAAATAATTCTAATTATATATATATAAACACACCGTTTTTTATCCATTTTTTAAGTGTTATAGATCTTAGCAATGTCTTCATTTTAAAAGGGAAGATTAGTAATATGTATATCTCTTAAGATTAAGGTCAAATTTTCCTGATACAGAAAAGGTACATTTCACAAAATTTTCCAGAATCAGAATTGTATTATTAAATTTTGTTTTACTATTTTTGGAAGAATTTTTTTTAATCATGAGATTTTTAAACTTAAGAACCTGTGCATTATAAAGAAAAGAGACTTCTTTTAAAATATAGACACCTGTAAGGGGTCAAGGAAGGATCATTATTCCTCCCTGAATTTTCAAATTTATTTAATTCAAAATCTGTCATGGTTAGAAAAAAAAAGAAAAGAAAACTGTGCAATTTAAAATAACACAAAAAAACTAGGGATTTTTCATTGGGGGGGAAGCATATGGAAGAGACAATGGTAAATTTCTGTGTTTTTAAATTGTGAGCCCACTGCTGAAAAAATATCCAACATTCTTAGAATTTTCAAACAGTTTTATCCAGTTTCTCAAGAATTTAACAGTTATACAAATTTCACAGTTATCTGTAAAATTTAATTATCTTGTAAAAGATATTGCTAGAGAAACAGTCCTCTTGTCCCCGTGAACATCATATGAGGCTCCTAATTAAAATATTTTTTCACTCTCAACAGCTCGAAATTTTCTGAGGCATTTTCAGACTCATTTTTAAAAGTAAAAACATGAAACTTGCTGAGGTAATTTTTGAAGAGATGTATAAGAGGCCGTGTGATTTCATTTTTTGCTCAATTAATTGGAATTTGATTTATAAACAATTATTTTCTCAGTATGACCATTTATTTCAGTCCCAGATCTCCCACTTCGGAAAATTCGGTTCAAAACGCCAACTTTGACAGCATTTTTTGCAATACTTTCTGCATTTATCAAAAATCGACAAGTTATTATAATATAGTTAAAATCGACAATCGGCACATTATATAGTTTCTAAATAAGAGAATGTGCCAGTTTGATGCACTCGAGAGCAAAAATGAATTTAAAAATAAATCAGAAAATAAGCAATTTGGATTGGAATACACCCTTAAATGATAAAACAATGTTTTGGAAAAGGTTTTCTTCTAAATTTTATTTTGAGTGATGTTTTTTATGTATCCAAGTCTTATTTATGGCATAAATCTTTATTGCAATTATATTAACATTTTAATTCTACTAATTCAAAGACCGATTTGTGGGGGAGGGGGGGGGAGGAAAATCGTGAATAAGAGGGTTAAACAAGCAAGTAAATCACATGCAGAGGATTTTGAAAGAGTCGGCTGTACAACAGTTAAAAGACTTTGAGGGCTGACATTTGTCAACAACTATTGGGCATGTAAATACCATGGGAAAAAAATGTCATACACATCACCCCTTCCTCTCCCCACCCCCCCCAAAAAAAAATCGAGCTGGGTTTTCTTAAGGAGAAAAATAGGGGGAAAAAAGATGTCAAATCGCTATAAGAGCAGAAGTAATGTCTCAAATGAAGTTTGTGTCTTTTTATGATATTGCATATTTACCACTATTTAAATTTGATTACAAAAAAATTACTTCAAAATATTATTAATTACTAATTATTACTAAATAGCTAAGAGCAAGTTTCTCCTTATTAAGCAATACCATTATTTACTATATTTATCATCATACTATTTTGTACTTACAAACAGTTTAAGGGACTAAAAGGAAAATAAAAATTCAATAATTTCCGTTCATACTTTTTACTTCACTTTGTAGCGGAAAAAATTATAAGGTCTCAAATAAAATTTGATAGCTAAAAGATGTTTTTAAAACATTTAAAAATTCAAGGACTATTTTGTCAAAGTTAGCGTTTTAAGGCAATTTTTAGGGCTTAACAGCGACAGAAATGTCGTCATGAGGGAGCAATTAGCAGTCGCATCCTGAAATTCAGTTTTAAACACCAAATTTTAAAGAAGTTTTTGAAAGATTCTTTGCTTTTATTGAAAAATGGAAAACACTATTTAATCACATAGTTTCTGAATAAGTGCACTTGCAAATTTCTTGAGACTAAAAATAATATCACGGATGTGTCAGAAATTACCTAATTTTGATTTGATTAGAGCTTTAAGGAGTTACAAAGATTCGCATTGTTGAGCGGGGGGGGGGGGGGACTGAAAGGATTTAATATGTATTTAAATTTTTTTAATGATTTTTAGCATTTTGTTGTTGTTGTTGTTCAGGGTGGACGCGACCCCCTCCCCCCCCCTTTCATCCGCCATTGCGCGTAGGGCTTCACCTCAAAGTACATGATATCAACGTAGGTGAAAGACTATCACAATAATAATCTTTTAGTCACGATTGCTGTCCGATCATTAACACGTACTTCGAAAATTGCCAATTGTTTTAAAAATAAAGAGTGAAAACATCATAAAATGGAAATCAGATTTATGCTTAAAGCTTTAGATTTAAATTCAACAAAAGTGTAAGCGGGAAACATAAAAAAAATCTTTCAATAAAGCCCTTTTATACAAGAAAATTTATATACATTGCTACCCACACAACACACACGTCCAGATTATATTCAGTTTTCATCTACTATTTCCGAAATACGTCTATATATGTAATTTGGACGTATACGGCCAGCTAGAATACGTTCAGAATTTGTTGAATGTTTGACATAGACGTAACTACGAAATAACTACAAAATATGGACATCAGTTTAAGAACATAGATTGGATGAAAACGCAACTAATCCAATTTTCGTCAACTCCCAAACTAAACCTTCACCTGTTTGTCCAATTTTCTGTTTTAATAACTTAAACTGGATGGAAACAGTACTAATCTAATTTTCGTTAATTCCGGGACAAAAACCTGACCTCGCCATGTATGGACATAATCTGGACAAAAACTTAACCTATCAATCGCCATCTTAAAATGACGGCATATACAGACTTAGGCCTGATTGACCGAAACTTGTATTATTTATTTTTGTTTGTTTTATTAATTTTTTATACAGCTTTGTTTGTTTGTTTGTTTATGACCCTCTCGGGCCCGGTGAGCAGCTTTCTATTTCTGTATAGCTGTCTTACTCCACTACCAAGATACACAACAAAAGTCAGATACGCCAGAAACTAAACAGACCGGCACAACGCAGTACCACCACTGACAAGATTACTCCTATACAGCAGCATCGATCCAACTCCGACAGTGACGATAGATCTCATTCAATAACTGTGAGAACAAACCCAACTCTTCATCTCCCTTTCTCCCCATAGCCGCAAAGATCTCTTCGTACGACATGCTCTTCGACATCGATAGCTTTCCAAAAATCTTATCCCGAATCCTACAGAATTTCTTACATCTCAAAACCAAGTGCTCCTCAGTTTGCTCCTCGCCACCACACAGATCACACTTTGCATCTCCCCTACCCAGAAACTTCTTATGACGAACAAGAGTAAGAACAGTTTTTGTCAGAAATCGAGCAAAAATTACACCACTCTCCCTCCTAAGACACTGATGCGGATGCCCTATGCTAGCGTAATCCCAACCACGACCTGAATGATCAATCCTGTACTGGTTCCAATCCCAAACAGACTCCCTCTGTTTGTTATTCCTCACAACCTTCATCCAGTCCTCAGGGGAAAACCATGGAATACTAATATTGCTATACGGGCCTTTCCTGGCCAGCTCATCTGCACACTCGTTGATTTCAATACCTTTATGTCCAGGCACCCAGATAAACTCCATCTGAAACTGGTCAATCCTCTTCCTGTTGATCTCGTCCCTTAGCATGGTGATAACCGCCACAGACTTTCGATTGATCTTCTCAAGGGCCATCAAGACACTTTTGGCATCCGTGAAAAACATATATTTCCCACCCTCCACCATATAATATTTAATGGCAACCAATAATGCAATCGCTTCTGCAGTAAAAATCGAATTGACATTGGGAATTTTCAACGCCATCCGATTACCCGTATGTTGGTTGACCATTCCAATCGCAGTCTTGTTTTCCTCTTTTGAAGCATCTGTTGCAATGATGATCGCCTTGTCTCTATGCATCTGATAAAACCTGCCAAACGAATTCCTAATAACCTCCTCAGGGAAATCTTTATTTTGGAAAGGCCAGGCATTTACATGAATTTTACAGTTTTCATTCACCTTGGTCCCCCACTTGTACGTGATCATTTCGTTAACATTCGTGTTATGCCGACCCAGGATATTCTGTTCCCTGTAAAGCAAATCCTCTGACAACACATCAGTATACTCTTTATGTTTAAATTCAGAAATACTCCTCTTTACAGCCAAGAATTCTCTTCTTGTGTGGCTACTCCAGACCCCGCTCTCTTGTAACAGCACCGGGATTGGACACCATCTTGGCATCCCACTCGCCCATCTAAGGCCCACATTATGAATCACTTGAAGTTGGCGGCTTTCAGTTTTGTTTGAGTGTGCCAGAATCCTCGGATTACCATCTAGAAGAGAACCCATCATACTATTTGTGATTTTTAAAAGATATTTGGTCTCAGTACCCCAACTCCTGCCAGCAATAACTTTAAGCATGTTCATCCTCTTACTAGATTTCTCTTTCAGCATGGCAATATGGTTCTTAAGATTCCCCTGACTGTTTAAAAACACCCCTAAAACTCTTAACTTCTCTGAAAAGTCAACCTCCTGACCTTTAATCTTAAACTTCTCCACATCCTCATTCCACCGCCCTATCTTCATAACTTGGCACTTATTTGGATTCACCTCAAGATTCCACGCCCGCAACCAATTGATAGTCCTAATCAGATTCTCCTGTAAGATGTCCCTTAACCATTCCACATTATCATGGAACCCATACAGAAAAATATCGTCGGCATAGATCACACAATGAATGCAAGAGTCGAAAATCTCAAAGATATCCGCAAGGTAAATGGCAAAAAGAAAAGGAGAAAGAGGGCTGCCCTGTAATAAGCCCCTCAGATACATGAATGGCACCGAGAACACGCCCCTCCACTTAACCCGAATCCTCAGCTCCTGCATGAGATTCCGGATCAGAATACACAGATTCGCGCCTAGCCCCAATTTTTTTAGTTTAAGAAGTAGACCGTCCCACCATACATTATCATAAGCACCTTTGATGTCCAGAGCCACTAAAAATCCCCTCTGTTTGGCTTGACGACCTCTCCGAATATCCCTGTAAATCCTGTACGCAGCCGCTTCACAGTCCCTGAATGGAATAAACCCATAGTGGTTCCTATGAAAAATTTTGTTGTTCATGCTCCAATTGAGCAGCATATCTAATATCATCTTTTCAAATATTTTTTTACTGGTCACAGTCAAGGCAATTGGCCTATACCCCCTTATATCGTTTCTATTCTTTCCTGGTTTTCTAATGGGCAGCATGATGACCTCTTTCCAGATTTCAGGGATTTTTTTTGCCTCGAGAATCCTATTATACATCTCCAGCACCTGAGATAACACCTTGGTTTTTAGGTTTTTAAAAAAATTCATTTTGATCCCGTCTATACCAGGTGAAGTAGATTTACTTTTCCTGATTGTCCTCTCCATATGGTCCATCGTAAGTCTTGTGTCCAGCTCATCATCACCCGAGAAGTCAATAGGTATGTCATGAAGGATGGGAGAATTTTGGAAAATAGTCGCAAACAAATTTGCTTGGGAAACCGCATCAGGAGGACAGTTTTGAAAATTGAAGTCCATATTCGCCTCCTCCTCCTTCAAATTGTTAATCCCCCGGATAATCTTGTAGATGTGAGGGCCCCTTCCAGCGTCCCTGGTAACAGAATCCCAAAACTTCTGATTGTCTTTCTTAATCTGCTTCTTCAGTTTAGCGTTGTAGAACTTGTATTTGCACCATAAGTCCAGCTGACCTAAACGGACTGCCTTCCTGTGGTAAAATCTTTTAAGAGCCAACAGTCTACGGGTGACAATCCCCCACCCAGGCGGAAGATTACCCCCACTCACTGGGAACCTCTCCGTACACTGAATCAACGCCTGAGCAATACCCTTTGACCACCTGTCCATCCCCTCCGCATAAACCTCATCGTCCAAACCATCTACAGCCGAGCAAACTCTATGCCAATTGACCTGGGACCAATACATTTTCTTACCACCCCCACCACTAGACCTTTCGAGGATTCTGATTGGGTAGTGGTCCGAACCCAACGGATCCGACAGAACCTCCACCTGGAAGCTCCGAGCTAAACTGTCCGACACAATTGTCAAATCCAATAATGATCCCGTACCTCCACCCCTACATCTCGTAACCACATCTAAATTCATTAAAATGGCATCCGTATGTATAATCCAATTCATCAAGTTCATCATTTTATGAGCTTTAGGGTTATTTTCCCAATTGAGGAAATTAATGTTAAAGTCCCCAACAATAATATAATCATGGCCGATCAGGTCTTTAATGCTCTCCAACCACCTAATATCAGCAAACCCCTTCGGTGCATAGACGTTGATGATTACGATCCACCTTTTTTTGTACCAAATTTTGATCCCAAGCGCCTCGTGATCCCGGCCAATCCTAGGAAGCTGAAGTCTTTCCACAGGTAATCGCTTCAACACCGCTAGCAGCAAACCACCTCCCCCCCTCGATAAACTACTAGGCCTATCAGCTCGAAATAAATTCCTATTCCTGAAGGATAAATTAAAATTGTTGCTAAGAAACGTTTCCTGAAACGCCCAAACAATACAGTTGCGAAACATCCCGGTACGCAGCCAGGGTAAATTAGACCTGAGACCTCTAATATTCCACTGACAAAGAAAAGTGTCCATACAAAACAAAAAACACACAAAGAACACAGAAACGCTAAGAAACACAAAAATTATCAACACTTACCCCAAAAACCAGCATACCAGTAAATCCAGATACCGATCCACCAGCTGACCATGAACCGAACACTAGTACCACAGAACAGTCCAAGACCCTTATCCATTTTCTGTATCAACCAACATTTTATCCATCTCTGGAGCTAGATATTCCTGTAACAGCAATCTTTCACCTTCCTGGGCTTCATTCGATAATTTTAATTTTTTCTCTCTTAACTGAGAATAGAACTCCCCCATGATATCTCTTTTTCCAATTTTATTTTTAACTGTCGTTTCTTTTTCGTTTCCTTCCACCCCGTTTTCGATTTCATTTACTGATTTTTGTTGTAAGCTCACCATAACTTCGCACATATTCATAACTATGTCCATTATTTTGTTAAACTTCTCTTCCATAAGTACAGCTAACTTGTGATAATTGCCTTCATCGTTCACTTTTTCGATGTTTGTTTTTGTTTTAGCCGCGTAGCTTTTGGCTGTTTTCAAATTGAACTGTCGTCTAGCTTCAGCCAGCGTGATATGGTTTTCACTTTTAAATTTTTGAATTTCCACCTCTCGTTTTTTAATTTCGCAATCCTCGTCGTCTGCTTCATGATTTTGCTCACAATTTGCGCATTTGACTTCGGCTTCTTTGCATACCAACTCAGGGTGGTTTTTCCCACATCTTTTGCATCTTTTGTCGTTTGTGCATTTATTCGTTCCATGGTTGAAGCTTTGGCAAATATTGCATTTTCTTGGCCTGTCTACAAATAAACTTATTTTCTGTCGCATATAAAACATTTTAATGTATTCTGGTAGGACATGTCCATATATGGTTATAAGCACTGTTCCCGTGGGAACTGTGCGGCCTTCATATCTCTTTGTAAATCTTCTAATATTTTGGATTGTAACTTGATTCTCTTCTTCAATCTCTTCTTGGATTTCTTTTAATGTTATATCGGTATCAATTCTGAAGATTAAAAATCTAGAGGTTATATTTTCATTCATTAATATATGCTTCACTTTATTGTTAAATATTTTTTCTCTGTTTACAATCTCATTGGCACATTCATAATTTTTCGTTGTGATTAGCAGCTTGTTGTTCCTGGTGTATCTAGCCGTATCAATTTCCTTGTAATGTTCAAAGCTTTGTTTTATTTCTTTCTTTAGCTGGATCGGGTTTAACTTGTGGAGTCCGCCCTCCTCACCTTCCGTAATGATGACATAGTCTTTTAAATTCGGTATCATGTTAATTTGCTGCTTGGCTGTCCTCCCATCGTTCCAATTATATTTCTTGTATTCTTCACTGTTGAAACCTATGCTTTCTTTTATCTTTACCTCCGTTCCCGACATTATACCAAACCGTGCCTGATGACCAGTCCAAAGTGCTCAGACTGTCAACACACACTTAAATTTAACTACACACAAATTCAATAATACGCGAAAACACTAACACTATTGTATTACGATAAACAAAAAACTTACTCTCACCACACTATAAGCACAACCCTCTACGCGCACGTGGGCTTAAAGCTACCGCCAAAAACACCACACACACTCACCGGGCCGCCACCCCTTCAGAAAAAGATGAACCTTATACAGCTTTCAACAAGTAAAGAATTTAATGCATTATTTATTTTTACAAGAATATCACATTGTGGAGTTACGCTCCGCATCAATCAATCAACGTGAGGAAGATTTGTTTATCTCATAGTATCTCATCGCGGAAATGAAAGCCATGCGGAAATAGTGAAAATAAGTGTGAATGCTGGTAAGTAAATTGACTTTGTTTTCTATATTTATTGTGTTTGTGTGCATACTTTACATAAAACATTTCTGTCACGATTCTGTGTTTTGTTATTTATTTGATTTATCAATAGTTTTGACTTTAGTCTGGACTTTTTGATAGGAGAAATCAGCGTTTGATTACGTAAATAAGAATGCTTTGTTTACATGATTTTTCTCGGTCATAATGCAATTTCATAAAAAGTAAACAAACATTTATTGGGTTGAAACGAATTTTACATTGATTTAGGTGCATATTAAAAAAAAAAATTCTTTGACAATTAATATATTAGTATGTGTTGCAAGTACGCAATTTCTAAAAACTTCCCATTTGATAGCAACTTCTTTTTTTGACTGATTTAAATTTATGTAATATCCAGTTCTTACCAAGACACCAAACTTTTTATATTTTAAATTTTCTAGTGCTCTAATGAAAGATCATTACTCAAATGTTATTCATTCATTATCATATTGTAATGTGAACTTATTTACTTAATACTAATAAAAAAGTCTGAATTATTTTGCCGAACAACATGAATTGTTATATTATTGTGGGCATGAAAAATGTATAAGGAAAATTTTTACTAGTATGTTCTAGATACAACTGGAGATTCATTTCACAATTTTTAAAAAGGACAGGATGCATTTTGTCAATTTTAGAATAAGCAGGATGCTGCGCCCTTTAATGATGGCCTAAGAGAAACAGTACTACTAATGCTCATATATATGTGCCTCATATGTATCATTATATGCATATTATTTACTTCTTGGATGCCATTTATACATTCTTATATCATATTTATATTATATAGGGCTGAAACTAGGGGGGGGGGTACAGAGAAGCAGAGGGGGTATGTGCTCCGGGTGCCAGAATGAAAGGCGAAGGGGGCCACCAAATAAAGATTTTGTTTGTCGTTTCATACAAAAATGTATACCCCAAAGCAGAATACTTTGCAATGTTCTGCAATGAACTTCATCTGAACAAAAATGTTCTGTGGGAATTTAAAAAAAGAAAGTTGCAGGGAGATTTTCTTAATAGTACATGAAGAAGTGCAATGGCATCTTTTATAGGAATGCAAAATACATTTTGTAAAACGCTGACATACTCAACCGAAAGAAACTATTGGCAAATTTTGTGATTTTACTGTGGTCAAATGATGAATTTCACTGTTTTTTCCGACAATCAATTGATTTTCGCAATATTTCAGAATTTTCCCTCTGTCAACTGGTGAATTTGACGTTTTTTTCTCGGACCCAATCATCGAATTGTGCGACTTTTTTTCCCGCAACTGGTTGAAGAATTTCGAGATATTTTCTACAATTCACTGACAAATTTTGCGTTTTTCAACTGCGACCGGTGGGTGAATTTTGCGATATTTTTCTTTGACCGTTTGGTGAAAATCGTATTTTTTTTCACATGACTGATCCATGAATTTCATGTTTTTTACTAACAACAAATACCAGCAAATGTTTCAACTTTTTCTTGCTACAGATTGGAAACAATCATTGTTTTTTTCATGACTGATCAAAGAATTTTGTGATTTTTCTGACAATTTTTTTTTTACACGTGACTGATTCGAATTAAATTATTTTCTTTTTATCGATTGGCAAATTTTTTCTCTTTTCTTGCGACTGATTGAATCAACGATTTTCCGATTTGTTTAAAAGATCAACAAAAGGATTTTGCAATTTTTTAGCCTCAAACGATTGGCAAATTTTGCGATATTTACTTTCTACTTATTGGCAAACTTTGACGGGTTTTTTGCGACCAATTGGCAAAAATTGTGGATTTTTCCATGATTGGTCGATGAATTTCCAATTTTTGACGATTTTCACAGGCCGTTTTCACGACAGATTTGGGAATTTTGAAAAATTTTCCTTGTACCAATAAGCAAATTTTGCAGCAGCTTCTTGCGACCAATTTTAGAAAATCGTACATTTTCCCTGCAACTTATCAACGAATTTTGCAGCTTTTATGACGAGACACTGATGAATTTCACAATAGTTTCTTTCTACTGATTAGCAATTTTTTTCGCTTTTTCTTGCGAACGATTGGTAAAAATCACGTTTTATTTATTTTTTTTTTTGTGAGTGCAACTGATCGACTAATTTTGCATTCTACCCACGACAGATCAGTGAATTCTGCAATATTTTCTTTCAGTCGATTGGAAAACTTCGTCGCTGTTTTGCGACTCATCGGCCAAATCTCGAGAGGGAGGGGTTGCACGACTGATCAATGAATTTCCGATTTTTCTTGACAGTCCGCTGACGATTTTTACCTGTGACCAATTTTTAAATTTCTCAATATTTTTCTTGAGCCAATAGGCAAATTTTTGTGGCTTTTTCTTGAGACCACTTACAGAAAATCATGAGTTTTTCCCGCTACTGATCTATGAATTTCGCAGTTTCTTTCAACGATCTACTGATGAATTTTGCAATTTTTTAAACCGCGACCGATTTGTAAATTTCACGATTTTTTTTCCTTGTATCATAGGCAAATTTTGAGGCTTTTTCTTGAGATCGATTAGAGAAAATCGTGGTTTTCTTCACAGTTTTCTTCCTTGGTGCACTGACAAATTTCACGGTTTTTTATCTGTAACTGATTGGCGAAAATCGTGGATTTTTTTCCCGCAACTGTTTGTTGAATTTTATGTTTTCCCACAACAGGCTGAAGAATTTCGTGATTTGTTTTCCATGATAAACTGACAAATTGCACGAGTTTTTCATGTGACCAGTTGTCATTTCACAATCTTTTTAAATGAACAATTAAAGAATTTTGCGATTTTTTTTTTTTTTTTTTTTTTTTTCAGCCATTGAGTGCAAATTTCACAATTTTTCCTAAGACTGAATGGTGAATTTTCTTGAAAATGAGGATTTGAAATGTTTTGCGATGTAGATCACATTTATAAGCATATTCTGCTTTGATGCAGGGTTGCAAAAAAGCCGGCTAAAATTAAAAAAAGCCAGGCCGGTGGCTTTTATTGGTTTCAACCGGCTTTTTTTGGCCAAAATTGGCCTTTTTTGGCCATAATTGGCTTTTATAAAGTGAAGCATTGTAATTATAAACTACGCATTTTAAAGTGTTTTTAATTAGTTTTAATGACATTTAATTGATCTAGAGTTTAATAAGTAACCCAATTTCTGAATAATGAAGACATTAATACTGGAATAAAACTTAGATGTTTTTGCTAGTGATTTGTAGTCAGAATTGCAAATATGTCAGCTAAATTTTAAAAGGTCCATACCAACTGCTTTATCTGGTTTACACTGACCTTTAACTCCACTCCCCCCCTCCCCCAATTTTTTTCATTTTTACTGCTTTATAAAATTGAAGAGGACAATGGTTACTTAGTTACATGTTTTATTACTTAATTAATTTTAAGAGCTATTAATATACAAGCCTTATTTTATTTCTAGTAAACATTCAAAATTATACATAGTCATGTAATAAAAACACCATTTCTAACTATTAAAAATATTATAAATAGCATATGCATGAAAATGCTTGGGGGAAGAGTCCCATAACCTGTGCCGGAAGATTTGGCGCGCTTTGTTTGGCGATAAATGTTTCGATCTGGTTTAAATTTGTTCGTCGGATTTCGGATCGTTGGAACGGCTTTAGGGTTGCTTTTTTTCGGAAATGCCTTTTTAAAACCGGACAACTGGTTGACGTGAGATCTTGAAGCTTATTGGTTTACTAATATCACGGAAACTGTTAGTCAGCAAATTTTGAATTCAGTTAGATAAGAATTTGCTCCGACGCCACACTGACACTCACCTCACATCTCACCTTACTCTCTGTGCTGGTCGATGTAAGTCTCGTTAATTTTTCCAAGATTGCGGAAAAACATCATTTTTAAATCTTTATATTATTTATAAATCAATGATTTTACACCATTTTTAAAAAGAGAAAATGATGTAAAAACATGGATTTATAAATTACATAAAGGTTTAAAAACGAAGTTTTTGCGCCACTTTGAAAATTTCTTCCGATGCAATTGCTTGAATTTTAGCAGCATTCTAAATAAATCTAAACAGGTGCTTTTTCAGATGAATAGTTGGTACCCTGTTTCAGACCCTAAATGGGATCATTTTATAAACATTAAATTCTTACTGTTTTTTTTTTTTTTTTTTTTTTTTGTGTGTGTGTGTGTGTAAGCATTTTTAAATTATTTTTATACATTTTTTCTATGTTTCTATGTTCCATCTTTTCTATTATTTCTTTAAATTATTTTTATACATTTTTTTATACTTTCTTTCTTTTTGGTAGTTGGGAGCGGGATTTTACCTGCATTAAAAATAATAGCTTTTGAAATATTGTTGAAATTTATAAAAAGTTTCTGGCCAGTTTTTTTCTTTTTTTATTGTTGAAAATGTTTTAAGAATGGGGGGTTCAGGGGGGCTGAGCCCCCCTGACAATAACAAGTATTAATCTCAAAAAATCCCTGCCGGCCCGGCCTACTGGCTGAGGTAGATTTCGAAGTCAAATATACTAATTTCACAAACAAAAACTAAATCATGATTATAGATAAATCCACTTTAACAATTTTATCTGGCCGCTCTTGACGAATTTTTATTTCATTTTCATATAATAGCTGGTTTTATCAGAATCATGTTAGGGCGGTATTCAAAAAAATACTTTCCCATGCTCAACAACTCGAAATTTTCTGGCATAATTCCAGATTCATATTTAATTAAAAAAAAAAAATGAAACTTGCTGACGTGATTTTTGAAGAGATTTATAAGTGACCTGTGTTTTTATTTTTTTGTTCAATTAATTAAAACTTGATATATAAATAATTATTTTCTCAGAAGGACAATTTTTTTCGTTTCTAATACAATCGCTTCGGGAAATTCCGTTCAAAATGCCCACTTTGACATCATTTTTTGAAATATATTCTGCCTCTATCTAAAAATCGATTATTACGGTACATTATATAGTTTCTGAATAAGCAAATCTACCAATTAAATGCGTTTGAGAGCAAAAATGAATTTAAAAACCAGTCAGAAAATAAGCAGTTTGGATTTATGCGCATCCTTAATACAATGATTTTTCCAACACAATCCGCTTCGGTAAATTCGGTTCAAAATGCCCTTTTTAACAGCATTTAAAAAAATATATTCTGCCCCTATCAGAAAATCGACCATTACGGTACATTATATAGTTTCTGAGTAAGAAAACGTACCAATTGGAAGCCTTTGAGAGCAAAAATGAAATGTAAAATGAGTCAGAAAATAAGCAGTTTGGATTTGAATACACCCTTACTAAGATCAATTTTTTACTTCAACCGGTATGTATTTTTAATTTGTTTTTGCTCTAAGAATTGGTCCTATCCAAAACTTGTCTATATAGATGTTGTAGACAATATTAAGAAGATATATGATAAATTCATGGGGATTTTATATCTTTTGAATTGACAGAGTTATGGATTTTTTTCTTCTTCAAACCCCCTTTTTGTTTTCGTTTTTAATTTTTTTTTGCGGTACGAATTGGTCCTATCAAAAACTTGTGAATATAAAAGTTGTAGATAATGTTAAGGAGATTCATGATAAAATTAATTGGATTTGATATCTTGAGAATTGACGAAGTTATGGATTTTTTTCTTCTTCAAACGCCCTTTTTGTTTTCGTTTTTAATTTTTTATGCGGTACGAATTGCTCCTATCAAAAACTTGTGAATATAAAAGTTTTAGATAATGTTAAGGAGATTTATAATAAAATTTGTTGAATTTGATATCTTGAGAATTGACGAAGTTATGAATTTTTTTCTCCCAAAAACCCTATTTTTTGCGCCCCTTGAGCCCATTTTTAACTTTATCAAAAATCTGTGATACATAAATTTTTGGCCCTATTTTTAGAAGTAATAAAAACTTTAAACTGATTTGATATGTACAAAAATTAAGAAGTTATGGGGGGTTTTCTGTTTTCACAAAACCCTTCCCTATTTCCTTCCCCTTGGTCTGATTTTGCCCATTAATGAACTTGACCGAGATTTTATGCCCATTGATTTTATGTATCAGTTTGGAAGAGATTGGTGCAGAATTACGAAAGTTATCGTGTCCAGAAGAAAGTGATATATATATATAGATAGATAGATAGATAGATATATAAAGTTTTTTACTGAGGGTGGTTTTGGATTCTAGGGGTCATGATCGGTGTAGATCTGCAAAATAGTTTCAGAAATTCCAACATAGGAACGATCCCAATAGGTAGTATTTCATACGAAATCTACCTAAAAGGACATTTATTTAGAATGCTAAAATTTGTGTAATTGTATCGGAAAAAAATTTCCAAGATGGCGCAAAAACTTCGTTTTTAAATCTTTGTGTAATTTATAAATCCATGTTTTTATATCATTTTCTATCTTTAAAAATGGTGCAAAATCATTGATTTATAATTAATATAAAGATTTAAAAATGATGTTTTTCTGCAATCTTGGAAAAATTTTCATGTCGCCAAAATGGCATTTTGGCGAGATTTTTTTTCGCCAAAAATCTTCCGGCGCAGGATATGGAACTCATCCCATGCTTGGCAACAAGATTTTCAAAATTTTATTTAGAGATTTATTTTTTTTTAATCTGTTTATGCTCTATTTTTTATACACTTATGTACCAAACTCTCCTCAAAAATTATATCCTTTCTAATTTCTCTTTTAACATATGAATAACTTAATCTCTTCATATGGACACATAAGAATGTTTCCATTTTGATGTGATTACATTTTGCAATTGTTCAATTAAATATAATCTTTAAAATGTGTAGTATATGTGGAGCTATGTAATATAGAATTTCAAAACACCAGTTTGGAGTCTAACTTATATCCTTTTCAATATTTATAACTTTTTTTTCAGACATAATGCCTTCAAAGTTCCCTTCTAACATTTATAAAGACTTATTTATTTGACAAAATTTAATAGAAATTTGTAATTTTTCTAGTAGAAAATATTTATAAGTGTATTAAAAATTAATTGATCTAAATTTAAAACGAATTAGCTGTAAACCAACTTTTAAAAATAAAACCCGGCTTTTTTTAAGTGGCTAAAACCAAAAAAAGCCGGCCGGCTTTTTTTGGCCTGACTAAAAGCCGGCAACCCTGCTTTGATGGTATATATATATATATATGAAATACAAAGAAACTTGCAAGCTGATGTTAAACCTGTGCAAGCATTGTTTTCAAATTTGTGAAAGTGACTTTATATATATATATATAAATCTACAACCAAAATTGAAAAAGTAAACATTAGCCCGGTTAGAATTGAATCCTCAGCTATTCTAAGAAAGACAAAAAGTCATTTAAAACTATTAATATGCAAGTGAGAAATTTTTAAAAGAACGCTCCCAGAGGTTTAACATTAGCATTCCAATTTCTACGTGTGACTAGTGTAGGCTCTGAATGCTCAAGCTAATGTTAATCCTATGGGAGCATTGTTTACATATATCTTGCTAGTATTTTAATTATTATTAAATGTTTTTTTTTTTTTTTTTGCATAGGTTATATGTGGTCGATAATTTTTATTGTGCACGAGGAGGAAAGGTGGCGGAAGGGCACCAAAATCCATGTTTGCTCTAGGCGAACCTAGGCAAAAAAAGCCTAGTTTTGGCCCTGATATTATCTGTCACATTTCACTATAACTGTGCCATATGTGTCACAAAATGTTATAGTTAAAAACATCTTAATGTTATTTTAATGTCACATATGCTTTATAATGTAGCGATAAATCCTGGTTGATTGGTGATTCGTTCTCGGGGGACATTATGTTTAACCCAAAAGTATATTGCAGATAATTTATTTGATTGCAGATATTTTATTTCAATATTTTCATAACCCCTTTCTAAAGAGTATTAAATTCATGAATCAAGTTACATATGTTTGTTATTATATAACAAGAGTAAGTGGTGACATCTGTTGGTGTTGATTCTAGTAAAAAAAGTCATCAGGTGGTAATTTTTAAAAAAGGCCATACTGTTTTCAAAAAGGCACTCTTATAGCTCGTCAAAAAGAAAAACAAAATTGAACTAGTTTAAAGTTACCTTTTATCAGTAGAATTTTGTGATATTTTTCGGTGACCGATTGAATTTTGTGATCCCTCTTCTTACCCCCTGATCAACTGACGAATTTTATGATTTTCCCCACGACCTATCGATCAATCTCTCATTTTTTTTCTACAAATAACTGATGAATTTTCAGGGGTCGATGCAGATTTTTATTCTTGGGGCCCATTTTGTGAAAAGTAGAAGTTATTTTTGAGAAAAATAACATTTTGTAACGAAAGTTGAAATCCAGTTCTAAAATTCGAACCAAGAATTTATGAACAAAAACTTTCTTTAAATCCCTTTGCTAAAGTTTTTGTTTTTCGTGACATGGTTTTATTTACAAATAACACATTTTAAAATAGTTTTTATGAAAAAGAATGTTACATAGAGGGTCTATTTTAGGGATTGACCGAATCAGCAATTTTGCCGAATACCGAAGCTTCGGTATTCGGCAACCGAATACTTGAAATTTTTTAATACGCATTTTTGCATTTTTTTAATAAGCTTTAATTGGAATTAAATTCTCAATAATTTAATTCAGTTAAATTTTTAGTCTAAAATCTAATTACACAAAAAAATTTAATGACTTCTTTCCACTCACAAATTCATTAACCCATCACTCATTTTTTATTATTTTATCACTAGTCAATACCCAAAAATAACCTATGAAAATATTAAACTATACAGGGTATTATTAAGGATAAGGATTGTCAGAAAAACAAAAGTTCATTCAAATAATAAGAAACAATGTTGTCATTAATCTGATTTACTGATTGTCTAACTCTAATTATAAGCATATTGAATAGGGATGTTATCAAAATACACAAAGTATTATATCAATTTGTACATTTAACTATTTTCTGTCAAATTATTGATAGAATATTTTGATTAATATTTTAACATTGTGGTGGTGAAGATAAGAAATTTGAGCGATTTTGATATAATGGTTATAAAAACGAATAATAATATGGTATGGTTATAATAACGGCACAAAGCGGATAGGCATAGGGGTATACTTATTTGATGTGTGTATTTTCTTTAATATACACCTTAGATATACAGATATGACCTCTAATATACTTATTTGATGTGTATATTAAAGAAAGTACACATTAAATAAATTTAAATTAAAAAAAACTAATATAGAAGTAAATAAAATTAAATGATAAGGGAAAGATGTGCATCTTCCTTACTTTCTTTTGCACCTATGTAGGCTATTTTAGGAAGGAAAAAGTTTTTTTTTAATAAAAAAGGGCCTTTGACACTTGTTTTTTGTAGTGCAGCTGAACTCTGAACTCATGCACATAATATTGAAACTCATTATTTAGCCTATTCTACTGCTAAGTAAAAGAGAATTCTTCTACTTTTAAGAAAATACCTATCTGCAATTATTCGGCTGAATACTTTTAAGTATTCGGCTGAAGCCAAATATTCGGTTTACATGCCGAACCACCGAATACCGAATCAACTATTCAGTATTCGGTCAATCCCTAGTCTATTCTATTAAAAGGAATTTTGTGAAGGGGCCTTTTTTATTAAGTTTATTTTTGTGAAGGGGCCCATTTTATTAAATTTATTTTTTTGAAGGGGACCATTTTAATAAATTTATTTTTGTGAAGGGGCCCATTTTAATAAATTTATTTTTGTGAAGGGGCCCTAAATAGGCCCCCAAATTTTGTCTGGATCGACCCCTGATTTTTCAATATTTCTAACGATAGAATGGTGAATTTCATGATTTTTTTCCTGTGACAGATTGGCAAATTTCGCAATATTTTAAAGCAACCAACTGAAGTATTTCTCAATTTTTTTCTGAGGATCGACTGGCAAATCTCGTGATTTTTTTCTGACCAGTAAATGACAATTTGCTTTTTTTTTTTTTTTTTGGCAACCAATTGATGAATTTCACAATATTTTATCTCTACCAGTTGACAAATTTTGTGGGTTTTTTTTATTTCCTTATGACCGATTGGTGAAATTCGCAGTTTTTTTTTTCATTTTTGCAGAATTTTGCAGATCTTTCTTGCGACTAATCCACAAATTTCATGATTTTCTTTTACATGAACAGTTGGTGAATTTCTGAATTTTCCCCTTTGACTTACTGGCAAAACTCTCAAGGTTTTTTTTTTTTTTATGCAATAGATCGATGGATGAGTATCTTGATTTTTTTTTCATGCATCTGATATATTTCACGTTACTTCCCTGCAACCAAATAATTAAATTAATATTTCTTATAATCAATAGATATAAAATAATTAAAATGGGCCACTAGGTGCGTAAAGGGCTGCCGACCCCTGCCAAATTGGCCTAGAGTCAACACAATCATTACATTACTGAGTAGCTTTACGTTCTTTTATAGTACAATGCACATAAAACATTGGTTGTGGAAAGCACATTTATCCGGTGCTAATTTCTTTTGTGAACAAGATAATTGAGAATCGATCGATCTATGCTTGATTCTCGATCAGAGAAGAAAAAATGGTGAATTAGACAAATTAATCTAATGTTGTTATTTTTTTATGTGTGTGTGCATGAGTTAAAATAATCACAATATTTGCAAAATTCATGCATTTTAAAATTGCTTTAAAATAAGATTATACTGGATCCACTCATTTTTTTTCCTTCTTTTTCTCCCAGTAGATACAAGCTTCCTGTCTTTGGAAAAACAACTGTTTTGTAGATAGATATCATTTGATTGAATAAAAGTTGGATTCAGCAGGACTCAACTCTTTTCAAGCAGGATTTAACTTTGAGTAAGGTAAATTTTCAGATTTAAAGTCCATAAATGCTGTTATTAAATAAAATTTTCAATTTATATGTCTGTGGGTATTTGATTTTATAATTGTCAGCTTGCATAAAAAATGAATAATGTGGTACTTTTATGTTAGCCAGGTGCAATTATGTTAACAGAATTTTTTTTTTTCTTTGCCAGTAGCAACTTTTTTTTCCACATAGTAAATATTAGAAACAACGATTAGAAATTTAAATAAAATGTTTTGGTTTCTGTTATTGTTTCCTATTAAACCTTTGTACTTCAACTGTAATGATGAGTGAAAAAAAAAAAAAAATCTTTTGTTTTATTTTATTTATTATTTACAACTATTTTTTTCTATCCCTAATCTCTTTTCTTACTTTCTGTTATTATATAACACCATCTGTGTGTGAATGTGTCTATCTATCTACTATCAATTCTAATGTGATATTATGTTTAAATTTTTTGATTTGAGATACTTAAAGAAAGAACTATTTAAATTCAAATTATTCAATTTTGTGGCGGACAGCATCACCCGCTTACAGCACAGTGTATAATCTCAGTTTCGGAAAATATATATTTATAACTCATAAAAATTTCTGTTTGGAGAATAAACAGTATATTTTTTTAAGGTTAAATTGAAATATATTGAGAGGTAGTATATATAAAAAAAAAATTGCAAGCATTTCCATTTTTAAATAATATTTTAATGTCAATATTTTATGTAGTCCTTGGATACGTAAATTTAAAAACATAAAACAATTTTACATGCCTGGGGGTTGGGATTTCAGCAGGTGTAGCGTGCCTGAATTTTAAGGTTTAGCCCACAAACTAATAAAAATATTGATATTAAAAATAATTGTTTAAAATTGTGAGAGTGAATAGTTAAATGTAATGCAATTATAAATAATGAATAGTTCAGGGATGACAAACCTTTTCACATTTGCATGCCAAAGGTTTCCAAAAATATATTTTATGTAACTGTAACATGCCAACACCCCCCCCCCTCCCCCTCCTTTTGCCTTATCAAAAAATAATCAATAAACAGTAATGAATCAAAGTTACTTGTAATTAGGATGGGACAAATAGTGATTTGGCCAAATAACCGAATACCAAGTTTTTTTTCCAATAAAGAAAATAACTTTTGGCTGAATCCATATCAACTCAGGCAGGGGGGTTACCTTCATAGTCTCAGAAGTTTTTGAATTGAACATATGTTAAAATTTAAGAAAAAGTAAGATACTTGTATATTTTCATTTTGCCCAAAAAAATTCCTGGCCCGAGATATAGGCCGAAAAAGATGACATCCCTGGCATCCTTTCTCATTCGCGATTTTCGATAAAAATTTTAAAGTGCTCTATCTCTAGAACGGTGCAAGATATTTTGTTGCGGTTTATTTTATTTTAAAGATAATATTCTTCTGTTTAAAATTATATACCCAATTTTGAAAAATGTATTCAACTTTTCTTGTGGCAGCCTTTTGAAAAAAAAAAGTTTTTTTCAAAAAAAATTTTTTTTTCGAAAATGCCAATCTCAAAAATTTTGATTTTTTTGCTGTTGATCAATACCATTGGGAACTATCTTCACTGTAAAGGAGAACTTCCACTTTTGAGTTTAACAAATTTTAGAAACATTTTAAAAATTCAGAGAAGTTGTACATATACATAGGACTGTATATATACAGTTCCAGTAAAATTCACTGAACTTTTGCTTATTTGTATCATATTTGTAAGGATAAGCCTACTATATATCCTAAACAAGTTAGAAATTGCAATATCAAATGTGGCAAATGAGGTGCGTGAGTACTATAACTAGTTTTATAAATATTCAGGTCTTGGTGCAATAAGTTACACTCTTGGGCAAAAAGGGCATGAATACAAAATTTATTATGATTCTACATATTAAATTCAGTAATACGGAAGTAATATGAATTCATCTTAAAAGGACTTAATCGCCATGGCAACCTAGAATCATTACCTATCATGGTATATCATTGAATCAATTATGTGTTATAGGATTTTTAAATAGAATGAAGAAAACTTTTATTAATGTATTTTATGTTTTAATTTGATTTTCATAGCATTTGAAGTGATACATACTTTATTTTCAATACCGAACATAGTAAAACAATCTCAATAACATATGTCAATTACACAGCTATACAAATTATATTAATACAAGTTAGAGTTCAGACAGATGGACAGACAAATCGAATCCATAAAGACTTTCAACTATGTTGGAAATTGTTAAAAACACATAAATAGGCCGGAATTTGACTTTTAGAAATTTATGTCAATAGACGGAAGCATACTTGAATACTTTCATACAACCCTGTATTTTACCTACTATCTTTATATACATGCCACTATTTAGCTAATATTTAATTAAGATTAAAACATCCTTAAAACCAGTGAAATCACACTTCCAGAGATTATCATTCATAGACGGCCATGTATCTAATTCTTTGTGTGGACCTGTATATCATTTTATCTATATTCTCCAAACATATCTTAGTATACTAAATGTAGTTCAGTGTAAAAATGCATAACTCATTTAAAAATCACCTTTAAGCTACTTTCATTCATACTCAGTAAACCCTTAAGATTTCTTTTGTGTAGCCCTGTACATGATCTACAGCATTTATGCACACAACGTAACATGGAAAAATTTAGTTAAACTTAAAAACTCAAACACAACTAAAAATGCACTTCCAGTAATACCCTTACGATTTCTTTTGTGTAGCCCTGTATATGATCTACAGCCTTTATACAAACAACATAATATGGAAATATTTAATTAAACTTGAAAACTCATATCACAACTAAAAATGCACCTCTAGCAATCATCGCTAATGTACAGTATTTCCAATAAGGTAAAGTATCCGAAATCTTTTGTGTGTCCCTGTAAACACTATGCACTTTCTATGACACAGGAAGTAATTTTTTGTAAACCTCTGCAATAAAGTATGTATCACTTCAAATGCTATGAAAATCAAATTAAAACATAAAAGACATTAATAAAAGTTTTCTTCATTCTATATAAAAATCCTATAATACATAATTGATTCAATGATATACCATGATAGGCAATGATTCTAGGTTGCCATGGCGATTAAGTCCGTTTAAGATGGATTCATATTACTTCCATATTACTGAATTTAATATATGGAATTATAGTAAATTTTGTATTCGTGCCTTTTTGCCCAAGAGTGTAACACTTATTGCCCCAAGATCTGAATATTTATAAAACTAGTTAATACTATGCATGCACCTCATTTGTCACATTTGATATTGCAATTTCTAACTTGTTTAGGATATATAGTAGGCTTATCCTTACAAATATGATACAAATAAGCAAAAATTCAGTGACTTTTACTGGAACTGTATATATACAGTTCCTGTAAAATTCTCTGAATTTTTTAAATGTTTCTAAAATTTGTTAAACTCAAAAGTGGAAGTTCTCCTTTACAGTGAAGATAGTTCCCAATGGTATTGATCAACAGCAAAAAAATCAAAATTTTTGGGATTGGCATTTTCGAAAAAAAAATTTTTTTTTGAAAAAAACTTTTTTTTTTCAAAAGGTTGCCACAAGAAAAGTTGGATACATTTTTCAAATTTGGGTATATCATTTTAAACAGAAGAATATTATCTTTAAAATAAAAAAAACCGCAACAAAATATCTTGCACCATTCTAGAGATAGAGCACTTTAAAATTTTTATCGAAAATGGCGAATTGGAAATGGTGCCCGGGATGCCATCTTTGGAGGCCTGTATCTCGGGCCAGGAATTTTTTTGGGCAAAACCAAAATATACAAGTATCTTATTTTTTATTGAATTTTAACATATGTTCAATTCAAAAACTTCTGAGACTATGAAGGTAAGATTTTTTCTTTGGCTGCCTGAATTGACATGGATCATACCTTTTGATTATATATGCATACATAGTTTAAAATTTTAAAATGGAAAAAAGAATTAAAAACAAATTTGTGTTCTATTTAATAATCTGTTTAAATTTCTTTATTACTTGATTTAGGGTGAAACCCCCAGAAACTGACACATTAAAAATTATTGTTCAAATCACTATTACAAAATTTTAAATCCATTCTACGCTTTTTTTTTTTTTTTTTTTTTTTTTTTTTGAATGGGTGGTAGAGATACATTTAAAAATTACTGTTGACAAAATTTTGAAAAATCATATATTGTATTATTAAAAATAAATGTTTTTCATAAATATGGTGAATAACTTCAGTAACTGACACAACCCCATTTTGAAAAATCAATAACTGACACAAAATGAACCAGTGTTTGACACTTTACTTGCAACGAAAAAAAAAAAAAAATACTTTAAAAATACTTTAAATATTTATTATAAAACAAATTACTTAAACCTTATTTATATATTTATAAAGGCAAAGTTCTTTAATCCGCACAAGTTGGGACCAAAGGTTGTGCAGATTATGGAATATTGCGGATTATTGAGTATTATGGATTATATGTCATTTTCTTATTTCTGGACACTATTTTAATTTCATATTGGATATAGTATGAAAAGAAAAATATGAAATATAATAATTTAATATGCTATCTCAAAAATGCATTTTTCAAATTCTTTAAGTAAAAAATTGATTATATTTACTTTTATATTTAATTTTTTTAAATATTACTTTTAAAAATTCATTTTTGGATCAAGAATTTGTTTAATTGTTTACATTCATTAAACAATGCGAATTATAAAAAATTGCGGATTATAGATCTTTGACGGTATATGATACCATACTACAGATGTGTCTCTCTTTTCATGTTTTAGATTATTAATAATGCAAGTATTCAATAATTGACATTTATGAACCAGTAAACTGACAAATGTTGTTAGGCTCTGATAGAACAACTTAAAATGTAATGGTGTTGATTACAAGATAAATTTATTTTATTTATTTATTTATTTTTTTAAACAGTTCAAAAAGATTTCAATTTTCTTTAATATTACCATTAATTAACTACTCTGTCAGAGACTGGTGAAAAGAAATTGATTCACTCACCGGCCTTCCCAGTTCAGAGGTGAAATGTTTCAATGCTGCAGAATTGCCGTTCATAGTAGCATAAATAACCAGCAAACATGCAACACAATTTACTTTTGCATTCATAGAGACCACTACCAGTGGAAAATTGGATAACCAAATTTAAGTAAATTTGAATTTTTTGTTTTTATTATGGATTTTAGTTACATCACAAATTGTGATGCAATACCTTATATATCCAACCCTAATTATAACATCTTCTATTAATTTTCTAATGAGTTCCTCTGAATTGCAGTAGTTATAAAACTTGACGCATTAAAAAAAAAACACAATTTTCAGAACAACAACAACAACAAAAAAAAAAACCACACGCATATTTCATGCATTGTATAGTCCCAAGAAGGGATAGATATTAGAATTTTTCTTCAGCTGCTTCTACAGTAAATGTTAAAGTTTTGCTACAAATAGGTTTAAACCAATTGATCTTAAAGAAATAAAAATAAAATTCGAACAATATGATACTTAAACTAATCTAAAAACTTACATTCCATTTGAATGAAATGGAAATAAAGCTGAGACTTTTTTAAAGGTTTGCATTTACCATGTATTTTTGTAATTTAAGTTTTTAGGGTAGTTTAAGTATCCTATTGTTTGAATTTTATTTTTTAAAATTCATTTGGTTTAAACATATTTTTTGCAAGACTTTAACATTAACTGTAGAAGCAGCTGAAGAAAAATTATAATACAGGACTCCCTCAAATCTGCAACTGCCTAAAATCCACACATCATCGCATATGTAAACAATGAAAATTTCAGTTAAGCTGTAGAGGTAAAGTAACAGGATTTTTTAGTTTTATATCATTTCATATGTATTTTAATATGTAATTCTCAATAATATGATGAGACTAAACTCGTTGTTTTTCATGAAGGAAATATAAATTTATTACTGAAAAAAAAAGGATATTGCTGATATCACTGCTAATCAGCCTTTTTACCAAATATATTATGTATTAATCAATTTTTTTCTATAGTTATTAACACTGGCAAACCTGAGATAAAACTTCCTTACTTTTTGATTTTGATGTGATTTAATAGGGTACCTTTATGAGGGAAGTGTCATTGAATGATTCAAGGAAAATGTATCTCATTTTTATTATGCATATTTAATTATATATTATTAATTATTTATTTGACCTTTACTTTTAACAATTTTATCATTTTTTAAATTATCTTACTTTTTATCATTTTAGTTTATTACTTTACTTAATTATTTTAATATTTTGCTGTATTGCAAACATTCATTATACATTTGATTGCAATATTACATTCAGATTATTGTCTAAAAAATGTAAACAAACCAGAAATCCACAAAATTCTAAAATTTACACAACCTCTGGTCCCAAGCTGCGTGGATTTGAGCAAATCTGCTGTATCTATCCTTTCTCAAGCATAAACAATGTGTAAAATATATATATTTTTTTTTTGTTCTGCAAATTATGTTTTTGTTTAATGATATATATGACTTATATATGATATAAATATTACTTATATGGCTCATATATGAGCATTTGGCTTATACATATTGTGCATGATGTTTGTATGATGCATATAAAAGCTTGGTGTTGATCTTTAGCAAATTTGAAACTGCTACCTTGACATAATTATAATTGAGGAGGCTGCTATAACGAGAAAGCACCAAATTTGATTTGATTTTTCTTTTTTTATCCTTACTTTATATAAATATAGATCTTTAAATAATCAAAATAAAGGACACAATTGAACATTATAAAGTACTTGACTTTTATATATTTTTAAACATTGCATCAGTAGTTGTTTGTTTAAAAAAAAATAATAATAATTTGATAAATAAATTAAACACGGGCTAGTAATTTTTAAAAATATATAAATGTTTTTTTTATATCATTCAAAGCTGGATGAAAAAACTTTATTTTATTATGAAATAATACAAGATGTCTGGTGATCTTTAAGCAAAAATTAAAACTAAAATTAAATTATTTTTAATTTGCATCTAACATTATGAATTATTGATATGTGCTATTTAATGAATTATTATTCTTTTTATTTATAGGCTTTGAAGCTGCTGTCTGTTAAATATAATGAAAATAAGTCTGAAAAGAATTAATGTAGAACAGAGTTTTCCCCAAACAGTTTCCGCAGAATCATCCTGCCTACTTTATAGTAATGAAATATAGCTCCCCTTTTGCCTTCCAGTGAAAAATATATTTTATATATGAATTGTAAAAAGAAAATATTGTTGTCAACAAGAGCCAGATTGGAAAATAAATAAATAAAACTTCATTTTTGAAAGTATTTCTTGCATCTTTATTGTATATTCCTTTATAACAATGATAATATATGTACCCTGTTCACTAAAGATTTTGAATAATTTTAAACTACAAGTTTGTACATAATTTTTAACCATATTTTATGCATGAAAATATTTGATAAATTTCATTTTTAATGCTTAAGCAATGTTTAAATAAACTTTGATTTCAAAACATTACTTAACTACACTGAATGTATTATTTTTGTTATTTTATAATATACTACAAATAATCAGGTTAATCTGAAATACATTTGATAATTTACATACTTAATTGTACAAAATGTAAATTCATTTATAAATGATTATTCAATATTTAATTGAATATATGATATTTAATTAAGAGCACAGATTAATTTTTTAAGACTTGGTTTGGTGATAACATAAATAAAAATCAGTATTTAAATGAATAAGTTTTGATGATATACTAAATTTTGTACTAGTACTCTTATCTTTGCTTTACAATAATATATAGTGTATAACAATATGCAATAATATTTTAAGTTTAACCCCCCCCCCCCCCCTCCCAATGGCTTTTCAAAAAGAATTTTCCTTTTAGTGAGTCTTGTAAACACTAACTCCCTAACACTATTTCACAAAATTAGCTTAAACTGATTGATATACTTGAAAAAATATTTTTTGAAAGCTATTTATCATGTATACGAATCCATTTTACTGATATTGTATGCTGACATGTAACACATATGTATACTTTTAGATTTAATTTTTGTATTTTTTATTATAATTGCCATATGTTGCGCAGATTGTTGTTTGATCGTTTGCAAAAACTTTCACGAGATACATAGTGAAAAAATAAGATGTAAATTATTTTAAAATACAATGCTATTATTTTTCATATACTTTAATAGCAACATTTAAAAAATATAAATTACATGTTTATTAAATCAAAAGTCTTAGTTCTTATGATCAAATTTTTTATAATTTATTTTTAAAACTGATTCATAATATGCACCTATAAATTTTGATAATTTTTCTTCTATCAAAAATTATTGTTACATACCAGAATATATAGTATGTATTTTTACATTAATCAGTGAAAAGTCAATTACTAAAATGAATAAAATGGAACTTTTTTTTTTATAATCCATGCATGAGTAATGGAAGGTTAATTTTGCAGTCCAGGTATATATATATATATTTTTTACATATTATGATAGTGCAGTAGGGAGTAGGTCTGCATATGAAAAACAAAGTTCACGCTCGTATTACATTTTAAATTTCTTTAATGATATTTCAAAATATTGTTTGTTATTATTATTAAAAATGTAAAATAATTTTTTTGCACACCTGACAACAAAGGCAAATTTCAGTGTGTAAAATTTTATTCACAATACATAAAAGTTGTTAGGGAATATCACATTTTCTTCCATGAATTAACAGCATTTGAAAAACTCAAAATTTTCAATTTCTTTGATACATTCCATTCTTAAGTGTAACCATCCTTAAAAGGAAAATCATATTCCCTGTTAGAGCTATTTTAATTCAAGTGAAAAAAAAAAGTGGAGTAGTTGAATAACACTGATTTTACAAAGAATTTAAAAGAAAAAATCCATTGTTCACAAAATGTAAAACTTCGCAGTTGACGATATGTATGCTAATGAATAATATAATAAAATTTCTAAATACAACGGCAAAATTCTACAAGTTCTAGCCATCACTAATTTCTTTTAAAAATCTTCATCTGATTTAATTATAGATATATGTTATTAAATAAAGCGAAGATTTCCATTAAAAATTAGTGCTAGCTAAAAATTGTAGCAGTTGGCAGCTATGCAAATATAGGACCTTTTTAGAAGCATTATCATCACCAATGATAATATAAACGAAAACCAAGAAATATAAATATATTTTTGCAGGAGAAATAGTATATAAAATGTGAAGAATAGCAGAAATGCATAGATTTCTAGAATCTAGCAATGCACAAAACATAATTCTTTTCACTGAGTGTTGTTGAATTCATAGAGTGTTATCTTAATGATTAGTTTTGTTATTACCTCCATGTAGTAATGATAGTATACCAATCCTAATAATATTATAAATGTAGAAGCTTGAAAATGTTTGGCTGTACTTAACGTCAAAACAAATGATTAAATGTCCTTGTATTCATTATTCATTTCTTTCCAGTAGTGCAAAATTTTTATTTAAGTTTAAAAAATTTACGGCTTATGTTAAAGCATTCTGATGTAGCATTTAATTGTATTATGAATTAAAAACTGTATTACTAAAAATTTTCTTCTTTTTTCGTGAAAGAACATAGTTGTGTTTGGGCCGAATGTAGCGAATTAAAGTCTCGTATAGCCTCTGTTTTTCAAATCAAGCTATAGCATATACTTTAGGAATTAATGTATTTTCTTTAAAGATCTTAGAAAATTAAAAGTATCATAAAAAAAAAGTTTATTAGCAATATGTATAAAATATATATGCTTTTACTGATTTATATGAATGAGTCCTGGCAAGGAATTAATTTAAAATATTTAAGTATTTAATATGATTTTGGGAGGAAAAAATTCTAAGTAAATTTCTATCAAAATTATTTATATTAAAAGTTTTTGTTATTTCAGTATTTTAATGTAACGTCATCCTTGCCTAGGGGAGATAACAGATTCGTCTCATTTTGGTCCAAACTACGTATTTTGGATCAATAAACACATTCATATTAGGGCTAAAAGGGGTCTATATTTCGTCCAAATGTGGGTGGTGTTTTCGGATGTAATATGGACAAATTTTGGACGCCTATATTACAGCCAAAATTCGTGTGTATTTCATCCGGATGGCGGTATATTTTGGACGTAATACGGACAAATTTTGGCCGATCCAAATTTCGTTCATTTTATGCTCATTTCATAGCCAAAAAGACGTACTTCTTACGTAAAGGGGGGGGTGACATTTGGACGTAATTTGACGAAATTTAGGTGAAGTCCGGAGGACTTTTAGACTTCAATTGGACACGTCCATTCATCCAAATTACGTACTTTAGGCGAAAATTGGACGAATCTGTGTTGTGTGGGTATTAGGCGACCCGATGTTTTGGGAGGATGAGGGGGCGTGGTCGCTAGCTTCAACAACGGGGAAGAACGGCTTCTCCATGGTTTAAGCTCCTTGACCGTAACATGTACTTATTATTCCAGATGGCGGAGATTTTGTTTGTTCGACGCCGGCGAAGAAATCAAATACAAAGGCAAGGCAAAGAATAAAGGATCGGGAAGATCCTTTTTCAATAAATGAAAGAAATTTCATCCCAACATACAAAGTAACGAAAAATGCGGCGAGAGATCTGATCGAGGAAATCAACCTTTCGTTTTGTTAGATGAAAATAAAAGTTATCCTTTAGAGATTTATGTAAGTTCAAGGATATATATATTACATAAAACGGTTTTCTCTGTATACGTTTTATACGTATAATCGCGAGCACTAGATTAAATAGAAATAGTTTAATAGTACTATTATATGCATAGAGTTTGTATATATATATAATTAATGCCCTTATTTATGTGAGATGCACGTTATCTGTATTATGATTGGGAGAATATTGTTTACTACATAATAATGGAATGGATAACATATCGGGCTTTAATTAGTATGTTCATAAGTATTCAAAATTTTTGTTGTCAGTTTATGTAGATTTTAAAAATGCAAAATATATGTAGGGTAGAGTGGGGAGGAATGGGACACTTTTTACAAAAATAAGAAAATCAACTTTGTTTGACACATAAACAAAAATTTCGATACATAGAATATACAAAGTGAAACATTTTCTAATGTCCTTGAATAATATAGAAATATAATTTGTGGAAACAATTCCATAAATAAAGAATTGGTGTAAAAACTTAGCACCAATGGACAGATTCTTACCAAATTTTTAAGTATTCTTCCACTAAATTTTATCAGTTATCTTATTAGTTATTAGGCAAACAATACTAAAAATTTACAAGTGGCAACCATTGGCACCTAGAATTTTACACTCCTGGTTACATAGATATGGCTAATGTGGTTTAGGAATTTTATTGTATACATACACTTATATTAATAAAATAAGGCTTATAAACACAAGTTTTAAAGCAGATATGAAATCATTCATGCTTTATTAATATTAATGTTGTCCTATTTATTGAATGAAGAATATCAGTTTTTTTTATTATTAATATTATTATTTGTCATGTTACAAAACTTTCCTGTTGTTTTTAAATCCACATGACTAAAAAAGGTACCAGAAATATGATTTTTTCCTCCTTTTTATATTAATATATTTGTACTCCATATTTTATGTACTTATAAAAACTGAAATGCTAAAACTATTTTTTTTTCGCCTTTTTAAATTAATATATTTATTTGTATTCCATATTTTATGTATGCTTAAAAACTGAAATACTAAAACCAAAGTTTAAATAATTATAGATTTAACCCTGATATAGTAACAATTAAATTTGAAATTCTTTTGTGTCATGAATTTTAACACAATGCAGTTTTATGATCAATATTTATTTTGATCACAATGTGAACAGGAGGGTTAAGAAAATTATTGTTCAATAACACAACTCGAAATACACAAATATTTCACATATCCACAAGAAGTATTAAAACATCTACTTACAATTTTCAGTTGAATTTCTTTCCTAGAAAGATAAAGTATTAGAATAGTAGCTGCGAACAGACTACTCCCTGCTACAACAGCAGTGCCTTTGATGTGGCAGCCTTCTGTTGCTCAGCGAAAGGTCATAGGTCTGCGGAGGAGATCCCTGATATGTTTATCACTGCCCTTTTTTTTTATTGAGACTCCCCTTTCTTTTGTTGATGACCACAGATCCTTTGGAAAAGAAAGTTCAAAGAAATATACAACTTTTTGAAGCAAAGGTTATTCAGTTTCTATTTTAGCAGGTATAACAGCTACACAGCTGGCTGAGTCCCACCAATAACTTTAAAATCTCTATGCTGGTGTTTCTCAACAAAATTTTATAAACAAACTTTTAGGGGTTTGGTCAAAACTTTAACCCTTTCAGGGGCAAGGTACTTGTATTCATAAAATGTTGAAATAATTGAACGACACCACAAGAAAAATTTTTTGTAAATAAGTAAAAGTATATTCTCGCATATTTAATAAAAGTGAAATTTTCATTTTTTTATTTACGGAAAACAACAAACTGTACAATTAAATATCTTGTTAATTCTAAATGAACTTGGTATCAAGATGTTAACTTATAATGAAGTGTAATGAAACCTCATGAAGTTATCTCTGGTCTGTGAACTGTGAAGCCTACTTTTAAAAGTCGAGGAACTGAAGTCTTCTATTGGGATTTTTATAACAGCTGGATGCATTATCAGGCAGAAGTTTCTTTTGATATTCTGTCTGTAAATGTAACCTGCTAGTTCTGCGATGTCTTCCATGCCAAGAAATCTCTTGCTGCAACTCTCGTTTTGTTTACAGGTTTGTGTCAGTAGACGTTCCATTCACAATAAGTTAATATGTTGATATTAAGTTCATTTGGGATTTCGAAAGTTATTTTATTCGTACTTTTTTGGATAACAACAGTAATAAAATGTTCTTTGTTTTCCTGTAAATATTTTTATTTTATACCTTTGTCTCGAAGTGTTAAATATATTAGAAATTCAGATACTGCCCGAGAAATATTTTGATAGCAAAAAACAACAATAAAAAACAGAGGCATACTTTAAGGAAAAAGAAGTTACTAAAAATAATAATTTCCCGTTGAGATATTTTAAAAATATGAATGCATTATGCAAGTATAGGTTTAACATTAGGGAAGGAATTTGAGATCTTACTGTCCATGACCCTTAAATATGTACGCTATGATTATTTTGCCTGACATTTTGGTGCTTCAGAATGAAGACTATTTATTATCAAACATTTTCATGAGCAAATATTACAATATAAAATTTTGCCTTTTTAGCAGAGCTGCGGAGTCGGTCAAATCCATTTTTGAGCAAAAGAGGCAGAGTCGCTAAAAAACAAGCAACTCCAACTTTTTTTTGTTAGACAGTTTGAAGTGAAATTAAACCTATTACAAGTAATTTTACATCTATAAAATGAATTATTATTGTTATTTTTGGACTATACCAGTCTACCTGTGTTAAAGATGTGCAGTTTTACAGAGTAGATGAAAACCGTTTTTAATTGAATAATCTAGTAGATATTTTACATTTAGAATACAAGTACTTTTCCTCTGATTTTTTGGGTTTGCGAAAACCAAGGTAGAGAGGTCTGCAAGGACCCAAGGCCTGGAAAATGAAGGCAATTTTTCAAACGGGCCGGGTCAGCAGAATAAAGGCAATTTTTGTTAATGGGTGAGACTGGACTGATAAAAGAGTTAAGCAAGCTGACCGGCCCAATATAACAAATTTGAAAAAATCAAACTACGCCGATAAAATAGGAACAATTTTCAGCGGATATAACCGGGGTGCAGGGCTTAACTTCTATTTAAAAAAGTACCGGAGCCCTAATATTCTGTGATACCAGTGCTGACAACTGTACCATTCACGCCTCCTCCCCTGTCACTCCAATCTGCATATTTATGTTTTGTACATTATTTGCAAAATTTAAAGCAGTTTTTTTTTTTCTCTAGCAAAATAAAAATTTTAAATATATCTATCAGCATATACCTAGCTTTCAACAATTCCACTTTTTAGTTATCACTCATTCCGAATAGTAATCTTTGCTTAATTATAATGTTAATTGTGTTTTTTTGCTAATTCTACGTTTAAATATGATAAGGATTAGGATTCAAAAATTGACTTAACACAAAAAAGGGATAGTTTGCAGCTATGCAAAGAAAATCGAACTGAAAGCAAATTCATTGTTCAGTCTCTTGAGTGGTGCCATATCAATGCCACGCCGACATAAATTTGCAAATATCACTACAACAGAAAAACACGATTTCTGTTTTCACTTCATTCTGATCAAAATAGTATTAAAATGATTTGAAATAGAATATAATACGTAATTTTGAAGGGGGAACTTTTTTTTTCGGTACATGAATAAATAAAATTTTGAATATAAGACCGGCCGGTGCGTGAACTGCAAAAATATATATGGGCAGGCTCGAACTTTTAAGGGTTCGCGCCTTGGAAATTTCGGCCGATGCAAATCTCTAACCAGATATAAACAAAAATTGTAAATTTCTGTTATTTTTGGAAGCCAAAGTACCCGCAATAGTGTTGTAATAGTAACCATTTTCCCTTTTAGGAGTGTTCATAGTTATATAAATATGTAGCACTTATAGTTGTCGTCTGATCCCTCCCATCTCTGTCTGCATATAACATTGCAAAAACTACCCCACTGAATGGTTTGAAATTTAATAAATACCTATAATCATTGCAGAATTTTGTTGAGTCCTTTCAAATTTTATAAAAATCGAATCAAAACTATAAAAAGATATTAATGAAAGTCTCCTATTAAATTCTATCATACATATTAATTCAATGATATCCTATGATAGGTAATGATTCTAGGTTGCCAAGGTGATTACGTCCTATTTAAGATGGAGTCATATTATTTATGTATTACTGAATTTAATGTATATAATCATAATAAAATAAAAAATAAATGATAAAAGTTTAAAGCATAATGAAATTCTGTTAGCTGAGCACCAGTGTTATATACATACATATACATAAACTGGCTAACAGAAAATTACCAGAAGTTTATAGAAGCAAAAACTATACATGAATTTAGCTATATTTTTTAAGGATATACATTACAAACTTGCAGTGTACAGAAGAAAAAAAATAATTATTTTAAATTGCTGGGAATTGTAAAAACATCACAAAGAATAGTATTTCCTTTCAATTAAAAAATTATTTACATGTGACTTATAAACAGAAAAAAACATTAAAATATTAAATTCATTAATATGCGTTAAAAGCAGTAAATGGCAGAAATTATGTCACATTCGAGATGATCATTTTAACTATTTTTGCGAATTCTAAGACAGCACAGATAGTAATACAGTCGAATCTTGTTAACGTGAACACTCACGGGTAATTTTTTTTTTTTTTTTCCTTTTTTTGCTTGTGTTAAAAGTAGTTTGTCTTATCCATATTTTAAAAATATATATTCCATGGAACAAGAATAAATATATGCATACATAACTTCAAAATCTACTGTATTGCTGGTGTTGAATTTAACTTAAGATCTATCCATCAAGAATATAGACCTACACATGAGATATCTCTCGGTGGAAGTCTTTTCAAGGAGAGCTGGTTGGTATTTACATTACATACTAAGAAATCTACCATCAAAGTTATGGACAGCCAACTTGATTTATTTTTACAGATTAGAATCTAAGTCATCACTGCCATAGCAATCTCTCAATTTAATTATCATACTTAAACAGCTTTGTTAAAAGAACTTTAATTACCGTTAAATACTTTTTTTTCACCCCTCAATGCAATTCTTGCAATAGAATTTAAAGTTTCATGGCAACTTATAAATAACTATATTACATAAATTTCAGAAGGCATCTCGCTGTGAAATATGGGGTGGAGGAAGTATTATGAGGGGCTTGTTAATTTTGAGAGAAAGAAAAGAGAAAAGTATATCTTAGTAGTAGAAAAGAGTAATTATATTTAAATGGAATGAATAATTATATTTTAAGAAAACAACCTTTTTCTTTACATACAGAATGTAAATTTACTAAGTTTGAGTTGCATGAGAAAGGATATAAAAAGACAGAGGACACATGCAAGTTCTTTTTTTTTGGGGGGGGGGGGGGGGGGGTGAAATGATTTTACTAAAATAAAAAAAGTTTCATTTTTACAGAGGTAATGAGTTTCTATTTTTGATAAAAATATATATAAATTACTAGAACTATCTATGGATTAAATAAAAAATTATGAATTAAATTATTATTTACATTTTTGAAAGTCATATGTTATCTTATTGGCATCAAAGTATTTAAAATATTACAAAAAATACATTCAGCTGTTATGATTTTTGAACACTCAAACAAAAAATTAATTTCAATTAGTCCTTAATTTAATTTTTGATTTTAAAATTGAAAAAAAAAAAAAACAATTAAAATAATTTTTTTTTAAAGTCAGTATTTGGCCAAATCACTATTCGTTACATCCCTAGTATTCGGCCTATTAGTCACTATTCGGCTAGTCGAATGTCTGGTATTCGGTTTACCTGTGGGCGGCCGAATATTTGGTATTTGGCCAAAATCACTATTCAATGCATCGCTAATTCACACTATGTAGGTACTTTATTTATTAACCAATGAAAATATTAAATTCTTGAATTGTGAATTCACTTTAATTTACTTGTTACAGATAAATTAATAATGTATTTCAATATTTTTCTACCATTGTTTTAAAAAGCTTAGTGCAGTTTGGACTTCAGAAAGTGAAATTTATTGGCCAAATAATATAAACACCTATGAAAACAAACCAAATGAACTTTTATTCTTGTTTATATACATATATATTAGTGATGCAACGAATAGTGGTTTGGCCGAATACCGAATATTCGGCCAAGTTGAAGCCGAATATTCGGCCGCCGAATAATGAACTTATTTTTGCCTAAAAACAAAATATGGTATGCACTATATGCACAATTCTTGTATATTTCACAATTAAAATGTATTGTTTTCTTTTAAAAAATTATTTATATACAAATTTTTAATTTTTTAAAGCATTATTTTACCCTGAAAAAATATTCGGCTATGTTCGGCCTAAAAATTGCCTCAATAATATAATTCAGATCCCCCCCCCCCCCCGCCCCAAAAAAAAAAAAAAATCTTAGCAAAAGTTCCTCATCAGGTACTGTCTAGTTACATTTTAATAGATATTATGTGTGTTGTTGTTACATTTTAAAATAATGACAAAATTTTAAAAGTACTAGGAAACATAAGTTTCAGCTTTCAGATGAAATAAAATAAAAAATAAGAAATCTTAATATCTTAAGAAAAACCACTAATAGAAAGGGTGAAAGGAATATCCTGTAAAATGGTGGAAAGAAATCATTGTAGACTTTATAAAGCTCACAATTAACAAAATTTTTATTTATCTTTATTTTTTCTATTTTTTATTTGCTGTCAGCAGTGAAGCCTCTATAGAAAGTGCGCCTCAACGTGAAGAGAAAAAGAAATTAGTAATTTTCTTTCCCAGCCACCACTAGAAAGACAATAGTATCCTTTGGGGTGGTGGGCGAAAAATGCAGAAGACTTTCCAAACGTTTTCACAATTAGCCAAAAAGTACCTTTCTGCACCAGGAAGTACCATATATAGTGAGAGGTTATTTTCAGAAGCAGGTAACATTTATCGGGAAAAAAAAAAAAAAAAAAAAAAAAAAAAGAAATAGACTAGCACCTGAGAATGCTGATTATTATTATTTCTGCATCACAATCTACATTTATTGAAAACATTTTAACTGTTTTTTAAGGCATTACAATGCTACTCTTGAAAAAAATATCTAAAACGTAAATGTATACTAATTAAAAGAATTTAGTATTTACATTTCTTTCATTATTTAATAAGAAATAGTAACAGACTTAAAAAAATCACTTAAATTATACAGTAGAAGATCTTTATAACACAAACCTAAAAACGCAAAGTTGTGCGTTATATAGAATTTTGTGTTATATGGATCACATCATTAAATTCACCTTGTAAACATGGCCAAATATGTTTGAAATATATCAAAATACATTAGAATATCTTTCTACTGCATTCCTTGTTACCAAGAGTTATCCAAATTATAAATTTTTGCATAATATAGGCCAGGCAATTTTAAATTTACTTTATAAACAGGATCCAAATATAACTGACACAACCATTTCTTATATTAGACATTTTCAAAAATGTTTATCGTAATAATAGCATTTTTTTTTTCAGTAAAAAGGTCTTAAATTAGAAGATAAAGTATGAACTAATGTATCAAATTTAGTCATCTAGAGAGTAGCAATATTTTACAATGTGAAAATGCAGGTGCTTTTTAGCAGCAAAATTCATTGTTTACATCTGAGAAGTTGTGCGTTATACGGAGAATTGTGTTATATAGAATTGCATTATAAAGATCTTCTACTGTATTTAACTTTTAAGCATATTTTACTAAAAAAAAACTTAACTATTGCAACATATACGACTTAAATGTCTTATTATATAATACATCTATATCTAATCAATCATATATTTATGTTCTTTATAGGTATAATTCAAAATATTATTGAAAGAAATATTTTTTTATGTAACAAGGGCTAAATGTTAAACTTCCCATTATGATAAAAAAATATATATATATTGAATTAGCTTGTTACAGCTGTATTAAAACAATTTTGAATAGATTAATTTTAAATTTAACAGATTATGTTAGCTTATTACAGATACTTTTTGTACTTACTGATACAGCATAATTTTTTTTTTTAACATGATTCCTAAATTAGCCTTTTATATAAAAATGGGTAGATAAAACCCATTCGGAGTATGAAAGTTAATGGAAAAAAAGTGTTAGTTAATTTCTAATAAAATTTTCATTATATATGATGAATATAAATTGTCAAATTAAAAAGTTATACTGTGTAAATATAAAAACATTTATTACAGTGTATTATTCGGCCTTGGCCGAATAATGGACTTGATATTCGGCCGAATATTCATTGCATCTCTAATATATATTACTGTTTTTATATACAAAGTACTTCTGTTTGTAAATAAAAAGAGGTAAATAGCTTCTTTGTATTAGATTAGTTGCATAAACATAAAAAAAAATTAATGTGTATAAGAAAATAAGGAATAGGTCGCCAGAAAATATGCATGAGAAATTTCCTTTTCTCGCCAAGGTCCCTATAGTCTGACAGCATGTGCATTTCTAATATATAACACTTTGAGACAAAGGTATAAAATAAAAATATTTACAAGAAAACAACGAACATTTTATTACTGTTATCTAAAAAAAGTAAGAATAAAATAACTTTCAAAATCCCAAATTAACTTAATATCAACATATTAACTTATTGTGAATGAAATGTCTACTGACAGAAACCTGTAAACAAAACGAGAGTTGCAGCAAGAGATTTCTTGGCATGGAAGACATCGCAGAACTAGCAGGATACATTTACAGACAGAATATCAAAAGAAACTTCTGCCTGATAATGCATCCAGCTGTTATAAAAACCCCAATAGATGACTTCAGTTCCTCGACTTCTAAAAGTAGGCTTCATAATTTGCAGACCACAGATATCTTCATGTAGTTTCATTACACTTCATTATAAGTTAATATCTTGATACTGAGTTCATTTAGAATTAGAGAAAGATATTTTGATGGTACATTTTTAGATAACAGCTTTAAAAAGTTCTATTTTCAGTAAATATTTTTACTTTATACTGCTGTCTGCAAGGCATTCTATATTAGAAATATTCCAAAATTAGTAAGAATTATCTTTAACAACTAAATTAAAATGAAGTGGTTCATAAGAGAGTGATATATTTACTGATTACAAAAAGTTATGAATAAATTTACTGTTTTAACTTTACATTTGATAACCTGATAATGATTAACAAATCAAAATAATTTAGCACATTTACTCAGTTTTATATCTTTTAGAACTGACATGCTTAACAGCTTCAAATTAAAATTCGTAACTTTCAGACTAAACTGCACGATTATTATTGTCCAATGTAATCATAAAAATATAAAATTTCCTAACCGTTATATTCCTAAAAACTACTAGGTACATTTTTTAAAAGTTTAGGTAGTTCCGTAAGTGGCTTTTGCCAAGCTTTTTTATACATAAAGGATCTTGTTAAAAATAGATTAATAAATACATTCAAACACAGACTGTCAAAATGTCAATTTTTTTTCGAGTCATGTTTGTTTTAGAAAAAAAAAAGTTCTGATACAAACAATATATGTAAAAAGCACATATGTATAGCAATAAAAAATTTCATTAGGAATATATGAACATAAATTACTCTTATACTGAAACAATAATAATATAATTTGTACTATAAACTGCAGCATTTTAAATGTCAAAACAATACTTTTAAATGTGATCACAGACACATATAATGTGAAGTAAATGTATATTCAGGATGGAAAATAGCATCAGTGTAATAAATAAATTTATTTAGTTTATTAAATCTGTATTTAAAAAAATTCATAATTAAGCCTACTGAAAATATTTAAAAAGGCAGTTACTTTCCCAATTGGTGAAAGCATTCATACAATATTGAAATCTTTTAAATGTTAGATACAACTCTGCAATCAGAAATTTCTAGTTATCACTGCAGACAAGATAGTTATAACTATAATCTTAATATATTTTTAAGCAAACAAACTCTTCGACATTTTCAGATTTTCATCACATTTACACAAATGAAATCTTTTTAAGCAACCGTTACGCTATATTTCTAAACAAAAAAACTATTTTTTCAATATATTATTTTATTGCAATATTCAGAAATAGACATGCACATGCAAACAAATAATTCTTAACATTACCATGCAATACTACGTTAAACAACTGCAGACACAAGAGCCTACGAAATACTAGATACATTATTTTAATCGCAATAATAATTATTCAGGGCTTACCACACTAATTTTAGCAGATAAAATGAAAAATAATGTTTCTTGAGTACATAGACGGCAAAAAAAATTAATTCTAAAGTAAACATCTTACATTAAATAAAAATTAACGTAACGAGCAATAGGATTACCCAATGTTTTGCTCTGAGAAGCTCAGGACCACAGATTATTATCTAATTGTCTCATTATGTCATTATTGTCTCAAATTGTCAATTATCTAATGAGTTTCTAATTGTCTGTGCTCACGACGGTTCTTCGAGTTTGTTTACGTATGACATCTGGTTACTAGCCAATGAAATGAGCGTATCGTTGAAAATAATCGATACTCTGTAACAACTTTGAGTGTGTTCAAGCTGCACGCGCGTTATGAGCTCAGGAGACAGGAACATGGAGTGGGTAAATATCATAGATGGAATAACACGTAGTGTGTTCAGGAACAGATCATGGATTTGATTAATTATGGTGCTAATTATAAAGATATTTTGTTGCAAAACGAACGTGTGCTAGATGGCTGAATGGATAAGGCAGTGAACTCGAGACTAGGGGTTCTGGGTTCGAATCCTTCCACTCCCACATTGTAATCATAATTTTTTTTTATTTTGTTTATTGGTTGTTTTATATTTTTCATAATGAATAAGATATTTTTGATGAAGATATATTTTTTATTTTTATTATACAGATGCACGTGTATTTTTATTATAATAATAAAATATTTATTTAAATGTGAGAAAATTAGGTATTTCGAGATGAAAGTTTTACATCTGAACGCCTTTTAAATATTTAAAGTTTCGTTTCTAAGTGATTATATATGTATATGTATAATGATATAAACATTAAGCAAATCCAAATGAAAAAATAATATATATTGGGCAAAAATATCCTTTTGCACGTAGGATAATTCCTTGATTTTCTTTTCTTTTTTTGAATACTTTACGAGTGAATTTTTATCGACACTAGGCTGGAAATCATATTTTACTTTGAACATTATAAAAATAAAATGTAATAGTTGTAGATTATTTTAACTAAAAATATCTGTAGATATATTTTTTAAAGAGATAAAATATATAGGTCTGCTGTCTAGTTTTGTAGTGAATAAAGTATGATTAGAATGTTTATAAATTTTCTACTGAAAGTATAAGTAAGTATTTTGCTTATACTAACAGAATTTTGAATGCCATTTATTTCTCATGTTTTATGATGTATTTTGGTCTGTTATCCACACGGTAGTAAAATATGCAATCATAAAATAAGAAATATATATATTAAAACCTTCTCTGAAAAACTGTCTAACTAACAGTGCAAATTCCATTGAAATCCATCCAGTATAGTAGATTACAAACAAATCTCATATGTTGATATCACAATCTTGGTTTACTAACAGCATTCTATTTATCACAGAAGTTATAAATCAACTGATAAATCATTTTTAAATAAATAAAAAGAAAATTGTTAAAAAGTTAAAATTTTTAGATCACTAGTTGAATTCTTAAATTGTATCAATCAACCTACCAAACAATGCACAACCAATAACACATAAGCAGAAAACGCACAATCACGTGATCAAATCGCCCACACAATTTTTTTGAGCAGCTTGAGCGGAGTTTGTGTGCGGTTGGTTAACTACCCATACAACACAAACACGTCCTGCGGACATACGAAAGACGTCCTATGCAGTATATTGCCTCGTCCGTCGGACGTCCTACAATATCCCATCGTTATCCGGCGGACGTCCGCGGGGAGCAGAAAGAGACACCTAATCACGTCCTTCGGACGTCATTTTCAGCCATTCATAGGATGACAGTAGGACGCTCATAGGACCAGATAAAACAAATAGAATTTGCATCCTCTGCTCGTCCGGCATGCGGCATTCATAGGATGCTCTTCGGATCAGTAGCGGACGCTTTATATAAAAAATAAAATAAATAGGAAGGAAGGGCAATTGCCCCACCCTGTTTTTCCTAGATGAGGCTTCAGATTTCTATTAATTTTATCTTAAACTGAGCGACGGCGCACACTGAAAGATTTCTATTAAAAAATAGTGGTAGCCTGGACAATTGTTGTCCAGGTTACCACTATTTTTTAATAGAAATGTCAGTGTAAAATAAAATTAATAAAAATCAGAAGCATCATTTAGAAAGGACAGGTGGGGCAATTGCAACCCCCCTTCATTTTTTGATTTTTAAAATCTTATATTTATATTATTGAAAAATATATTTTAATAGATTTCTTTTTGTATGATTGTTTTTCCTGTTGTTTTTTGCAAATATAGGAATCCTTCAATATAAATAAATTATACTAAAAATATTTAAAAATAAGCATGAAAAATGAATACGAAGAAAATACTAGTTCATTTCAAGAGAAAAATTATTTATTATTTCTGTTATCAACATCTCTTTTTTTTCAACTAATAAGTAGCATACGATGAATGGGGTATCATTGGATAGGATTCTTCGCCCATATCTAATATAACAAACTGAATTTTCTTTATACTTTTAGATTAATATCATCATACAGATTTTTTCTGATTTCAACACCCCATTTTTTAGGTAAATACACAAAGTTGAGTTGGATTTTATACGAAAAGCTTTTGACATAGCTCCTATTAGTACAATTTGTTTGATTTAAAAAAAAATTGCAAATATAAATTTAGGAAAAATGCACTTAATTTACAGTAACGATTACAGTGTGAAAGCCTTGCAAGGGTCTATTGGTCTAGACTTAATATACTTTTCTAACAAATGAATTTTACTCCTAAGCAAAATCTGCATTAAAATTAGTGATGAAAAAGTAACCGAATTGAAATTTTTGAAAAAGTAACAAATTTTATCAGTAATAGCTGAATGCATAAAAAATTCCTCATTTTCTTAGAACAGTTTAAAAAATTGTTAAATATTGTTATCGGTATTGAATTCAGACCTCTCGGGGAGGGATTTCTGTGGCTCCAGGCAGGGGAGGGGGTGTATTTTAGAGATCTGGGGGGTCAAATTGCACTTTTGTTCATTAAAAGGGATAAATCTCAAACCTTCTATATGGGGAAGAGGAGGATTCCCTCCTGGGCCACCCTCTGAATTCAACACAATTGTTATATATGTATTAAATAAATTTAATTTCATTCTTTTGATATTCCTCATACTTTTCCACAGTCATTTAAATTCATAAATAAATCAAATTTGCAGTTTTTTTTATTTAATATAGGTAAAAATAAAGTTAAATAGCAATTTTAATATTTCTAAAAAAATAAATAAATAAGAGGATAAAATCTTTGTTTTTTAACACTGTCAAAATTTTTATTTTAATCAGATTTTTGAGATACAACAGGGGAAAGGCCACCATCGAAAACATCGGTTACAACTTAATACCGACCCTACTTAAAATAAATAAAATTTCGTATTAAAATAATGTCTTGCAAACTTCATGTGTGTACGTGTATTTAGACAACCACAATTTAAGACATGTCTCATTTGAGAGAATTGAAAAATGTAGTAAACTTGTTTAAAAATTTCATGTATTTAGTTTCAAATTTGAAATTAAACATGTGCAAGAAGTTTTCATATAAAATGAAAAATTTGAGTATGCACTAAATGACATTTTAACAAAAAAATTCTCAGAATTTTTATCGATTCTTCTGCAGCATCAATTTTCTCTTTTTTTTTTCATGATTTATAAAAACAGATAAAGAACATTACCTACTCCATGGTGAAGAAATAATGAAAACTCAGAATGAAAATACTTCATTCTCAAGTAACAAATATGTTTTATATTTGTTATATATTTTTTCTGAATTACATTTCTTTAAATTAAAATTCAAGAGAAATACATTACATTTTTTAAAAGTATGTAAGCATTTAGCTCAATATTTATTGTTAATAATATATTAATAAGTTCTGTTAATAATCAATTATATATATTACATTTACTTTAAACAAACCAAAACTTTTTAGTATTTAATTTTTAGGATAAATCAAAAGAAAATAATAACATTTTATGATGTCAGATTTTAAATATGAAAGTAATTAAATAGGCATTCTTTTCAAGTGCAATAAAAACTTCTATTTTTAGGTAGGGTAGAATTAGGTATATTTTCTCTTCCCTTTAGCTTGAAGTAAAAACACACAAGATCATAAAAGTTTCATAATATTTATACCATTAGATTCTATTATATCTAAAACTTCTTACCTGATAACTTGTTCTGTCAAGTTTTGGTTTTAATGAAATAATAAATAGTACATTCAATCTAGTTGTTCTGTCTGAGATCCATTGAATTCCTTATTATTTTTTATAGTAAATAAATGAAAAGCTTGCCATTAGACGCATAAAAAATATATTAAAATCACTTCACATCATGATATTCTTTACAAAATACTTAATAAACTCCTGTAACTAAATCTATTTACATCTTCTATTCCAGTATAGATGTAATATTTTAAAATAATTATACAATTATTTTACTCGCTGCTTTAGAATGCATGAATTTTAAGTTTTAAACAATGCAATTGCTGAAGTACATACGTTTTAAATCACTGTTAAGAAAGAAAAAAATACTGTAAAATAACAACACCAACAAATACATTTAAAGTACTTTAATTTACATTTATAGACTTTTTTTTACATAACATTTACGTTCTTATACATGTTGTAACTATGCCTTTAATACTCTTTCAATGTGTGCCCTTGATATAAGTTTCTTTCTCAACAGCATCTGAAACAAATAATTTTCAAAACATAAAAATTCAGAGTAAAATATCATTATGGCTAGAGGAGTTAAACAAAATTTTGTGTAAAAGAAAATAAGAGAATTTTTAATTTCTAACTTGGTATTGGTACTACTTTTATGTTAGTATATCAGGTGATAAATTGACAAAAATTCCTTTTATAGCCCTACTTTGTGTTGAATTCATTTAATTTTAAATATAAACCCTTCACTTATTTCATTTAAAATACATAATTTTCATTAAATTACATACATGCCTTTTACTAATATCAGTTAAAATACAGAAAAAATAAAAAAATTCTCACACTGTCTTTTTAAAGAAGTTTTATAAAAACAAAAACTTATAAAGAAGACCACAAAGCAAAATATTTAATTTCATGATCAAAGTATTATTTCTAATTTCCATAGCAAAAAATAAAAGCTGTCACTGATGAGAAAAAAATTGCGGTTGGCAGGATTTGCACCTGGCAAACATAAAAGTTCCCAATCTTTTTACTTAAATAAAAAAAAAAAGTATGCATAAAAAATTACTTGAGAATTAACATATGTAAGAAAATTTGAATTGCTTTGCCATATTTAAGGTTATTCACATAATCAAATTTATTATGCTTCATTAAGGCTCCCAGTTAACGTGCATGTTCTATTTCTCCCTTGATTGGAACTTTTATCTTAAACAGTTTATTTGTAAGTTACGTCATCAAGATCATAATTAAAATTAATTTAAAAAATATAAAACATTAAAAGCTTTTTTAATCTAAACAAAGTGATTTTCACTTTACATGAATGTAAAAAAGAAGAAAAAGCCAGCTTTTAAAAGTTTAGCCTTTCAGTCTCAGAATTTTGAGAGTAACTTTTCCAATTTAATTTAACACCAATGTTTGCAGTATGTCATGTCTCTGTTCAAATTATTTTTCAGTTGCATTTGACTATTTTCCAAAACTAGTTAAAAAAAAAAAAAAATACATTTGTGAAGTATATAAAGGATGCAATTTTAAAGGAACAAATTATTGTGGTTCTGGCATTATTATAAATGTTATTTTTAAATCTTTCATTCTACAAAAATTGGTAATTTTTATAAAAAATTAGCAAATTAACCCCCCCCCCCCCCTCCCACACTGACTTACAAAAGACGCTTTTGTATGATGTCAGTATTAACATTTCGGCTAGAAACTGACCAAACAACATTTGCTCTGTTTCATTTTTTCTTAAATATAAATCATAGATTTTGGTCTCAGAAATTTTTTATAAAGTTACTTTCACTTTCTAAACCGGTTCTGAAAATGAAAGTGTCATTCTAAAAAATATCTGCAACTCAAATTGAAAAAGTAAAAAAGGTGCGATGTAGAGATGGAAACTCGGCTATCCAATACAAAAAATTTACATTAAAATGTCGAAATGCAAACGAGATATTAGAAAAATCCCTCCCTAAATGATTCACATTAGCTCTTGAGTGCCTTCGCTGGCAGGGACAGGAGCCTTAAGGTTCCCAGTTGACGTACATTTTCTATCACTTCGCCCCTCCCCCCTTGATTGGAACTTTTATCTTAAACAGTTTATTTGTAAGTTGCGTCGTCATGATCATAATTAAAATTAATTAAAAAAATATAAAATAAAAACTTTTTAAATTTCTCAATAAACAAAATGATTTTCACTTTATATGAATGTATTCTAAAAAAAGAAGAAAAAGCCAGCTTTTAAAAGTTTAGCGTTTCAGTCTCAGAATTTTGAGAGTAGCTTTTCCAACTTAATTTAATACCAATTTTTGTAATATATCATGTCTCTGTTGAAATTATTTTTCAGTTGCATTTGACTAATTTCCAGGAGAACTATTAAAAAAATAATAATAATACAAAGAGTTCAATCAATATCCCTGCAGTTCAAAAACAAATTTGGATTGTGTTATAGATCCCTCATCTACATAATATTGCTTTTTAAGTATATAAATGATGCAATTTTAAAGGAACAAATTATTGTGGTTTTGGCATTATTATAAATGTTATTTTTAAATCTTTCATTCTATAAAAATTAGCAAATTACCCCCCCCCCCCTCTTTCAAAAGACGCTTTAGTATGATGCCAGTATTTAACATTTTGGTTGGAAACTGACTTCAAACAACATTTGCTGTGTTTCATTTTTTCTTATAAATCATAGAAAATGTTACCCCCACATATAATATTAATACACTTAGCTGTGAGATATCAAAATAGAAAATACAACATCTAGCAATTGTTTGTTTAGAGTAGGTTACTAACAGGGCTGCAAAAAAGCCGGCTAAAATTTTAAAAAAGCCACGAGGGTGGCTTTTACTGGTTTTAACCGGCTTTTTTTGGCCATAATTGGCTTTTATACAATGAAACATTGTAATTATACACTACACATTTTAAAGTGCTTTTAATTAGTTTTAATGACATTTAATTGATTTAGAATTTAATAAGTAACCCAATTTCTCAATAATGAAGACATTAATACTGGAATAAAACTTAGATGGTTTTGTGAGTGATTTGTAGTTAGAATTGCAAATATGTCAGCTAAATTTGAAAAGCACCATACCAACTGCTTTATCTGGTTTATACTGACTGACCCTTAACCCCCCACCCCCCGAATTTTTTCATTTTTACAGCTTTATAAAATTAAAGAGGACAATGGTTACTTAGTTACATGCTTTATTACTTAATTAATTTTAAGAACTATTAATATACAAGTCTTATTTTATTTCTAGTAAACATTTAAAATTATGCATAGTCGTAATAAAAACGTCATTTTCTCACTATTAAAAATATTATGAATAGCATATGCATGAATATGCTTAGCAACAAGCTTTTCAAAATTTTATTTAGAGAAATTTTATTTATTTTTTTGGAGTCTAACTTATATTCTTTTCAATATTTATGTATATATTTTTTCAGACATAATGCCTTCACAGTTGCTTTCTAGCAGTTATAAAGACTTATTTATTTGAGAAAATTTAATAGAAATTTATAATTTACTCAGTAGAAAATATTTATAAATGTATTATAAATTAATTGATCCAAATTTAAAACGAATTAGCTGTAAACCAACTTTAAAAAATAAAAACCGGCTTTTTTTCAATAAAAGCCAGCTTTTTAAAAGTGGTTAACCCCCCCCCCCCCCCCCCAAAAAAAAAGCCGGCAAACCTGGTTTCTCACCAAAATGACACCACAATTGAATGCATATAATATATAATTTTCAATTCCCACATATTTAGTTTTGATATAACTGCCAAGTCTAAACCCAAACCAAAACTACATTTTACTTTAAGTTTTAGATTCTCAATATACATGTTAATAAATAATAATTAATTTTCTCAATATATTTATTAATGAAAATTATAAAACATGGATTTTCACTTACTTATAAAAGTTGTTTTCGACTAAATTTGTTGCAAAAAATTGTTTATATTTTCTTTGTAAAGTTTAATTTAATTAATATATAGATACATTTGAACTAAAAATAGTTAAATGTTTTTTTATGATTATCATTTGATTACATTAAAATTGCAGTTATGTCAATAAAAAAAAATCAATTGTAATTTAATTATAATCAATTAAAAAAAATCAATAAAAAATATCAATTATAATTTTGCTGCAGAAAAGTATAATTAAAGAATATATAACAGGGAGATACAAATATGCATAGACTTGATATGAATTTTTATTGTTATGGACCCTTATTCAGAAATACTTAAAAAAAAAAAAAAAAAAAAAAAAAAAACTTACCAATTTTGAAATTTAATTTCTTTAACATTTTACGTAGAACTGAGCTTTGAATGCTGGATGTTTGCAGTATCTTTTTAACCTTCATTTATCCATGCCTGGACTTTTTGGATCCTACAGTTTGTGCCTACAAAAAATAAATAAAATAATTGAAGATACAAAAGTCAAATCAATTCAAAATAAAATTTAATATAAATGATCACACGTGGCATTAAGCAGCTTCTATTATCTTTACATTCGATCTAAACAAATTCAAAGAAATTAAAGTACTTCTCCATTATTCCATCGCAGGGTTCATTTATTTTAAATCAATTTAGTTTTAATCGTGATTTAAATCAATGGATTTTTTTTAAAATTATGTTTAAATAAATTCAAGATGTAAACAAACATATTGTTTTTAAATATATTTAGTTTTATATAATACAGATAATGAATCAGTTTTTAGAAAGATAAGGCTTTTAAGCTTTATAAGATTAAAATTTTTGTCAAGTAAAGTACAATGTAATAGAAAAAATGGTTTCAAATTTAATTTGAATCAAATTGTAAAATAAACTAGCAACAGTAAGGAAATCTAAGCAGGAATATATTAAATATAGGAATATTTATTTTGATTACTTAATATAGTATTTAGAAAAACTTCTGCAAGTTTAAGTAAAATAAAATTATATGACTTTGCTCGTTACAAACAAGCATTGTGACTAACAGATTAATTATCCCATCTTTTGCATTATGCAGGAGAGAAACTAACAAGCTGTGAGAAAATAATCAACATTATTGTTTGCTTAAAAGAAATTCTTGACTTTAGTGTTACCTATTACATTAAAATTTGAACCATTAATTTTCATGTCTGTGTATATAATTTTATAAATAAAGTCATAAAATAATAATATTGTGCGAGGTTAAAAAAAAAAATAAAATAAAAAGCTCTACCCATTGACAACTTTTCATTAAAAAAAAATAATAATACAATAAAAACTATTGTATCTTAAACTGTATGTAATGCCTAATAAACAAATGGAGGTACTTTTCCGTTATACAGACACCACTGTCGCCAAGCATAACAGTTGGCACAAAATGAAAATCACGTGAATTGAAACATTTGAAAAATTAAAGAAAAAATTGATAGTACAGTGAGCATTTTAAAAATATAACATTTGAAAATTACAGACTTTTTCAAACTATTTTATTAAATCACAAATATATACTTAAAATAAGTGAATAAATAACTGTTATTCAATAAAGTAATAAAATAAAACTCGTATTAAACTTCTGGCATAAAATTACAAATATCTTAGAAATATCGCATGGTTATTTTCAATAAAAATCCCTTTCACGATCAGGGTTGAAATAATTAGCGCATTGGAAAAGCCCTACTTTTTAAAGTGTCAGCTATCAATAATTTTAAACAATAAAATTATTATGGATTAAAATAACATCTGACATCAAGTGAATGTAACGCTACAATCATATATCTTTGGCATTTAATCCTATTTTAGCCAAAGTTATTTTTATTGAAAGCAGTCGACAAGATAATGGAGGAGTACCAAAAAAGCTACCATCAAACTATAAAATTGAATGCCAAAATTACATGATCGTAGCGGCACATTTACTTGATGTCAAATGTGTTTATATCTGTTTTTAATGATGTTTTACTGATTTATTAGATATTTTGTTGATTAAAATAACAATTATGTTCTTAAACAGCAACAAAATGATATTAAAAGAGGAAAAACTATTGAACAAATTTTATGATGCATAGTTTCATATAATAGATTTGTTTCAATTGATATCGCTTAAACATTCACCAGACGAGAGGGACAGTTAAGAAAAATAATGTATTAAATATCCAAGATTTTTATTTCAGTTTTCAATAATAGTATATTATAAAATATATCGTTTAAAATTGATAGTTAGCAAATTAGTAAGCAGAGCTTTTCTGATTTTTTTTTTTAACTTCAATGATAACATTCTTACTTTTTATTTATTAGTTGTTGAAATTTTTTGGCAATAATTTTTTTTTTAAGAAAAGTGATTGATGGGATAACAGAGAAGTACTGAAATTAATAATGAGTTTAGACATCCAGTTAAAATTATTACAAAAGTACCAATAAAAATTAAAAATGCTATGTCTGAAAAATGGTATTATTTACTTTCAGTTTTAAGATCATGTACACTTGCAGACCCAGAAGCAGAATTTTCTGCATCAGTCTGCAGCAAACTAAAATTTATCTGCGACCCAATAAGCCTACTATCATAAGACAGTGATGCCACTGTACTTGAAAAAACCTGGGTCCCCGGGACCCAGGATTTCCAAAAATCTGGGTCCCTTTTTTACAAAAGCGGGTCCCCATCAATAATAATTTATATTTTAAAGGAATAAATGAAACTTGTTTATTTGGAAAAGATAAATGAAATGCATTAATTATTGTTTTAACAATAATTAAATAATGAATTAAAACCAGTATTATTTGCACTCAAATAAGATATTTTTTATAAAAATATTAAGAGAAATTCTCTTTACTTTTTTAAAAGTAAAAATGCAAGATACAATTTTAATTGTAAAATAATGTTTATTTGAGAGTAGAAGATACCAAGTTCCACTAACAAGTGTCCCTAATGTTCTCATTTCTTTTAAAAAGGGGCCAGATGGGTTTATTGAAAAAGATATTTTTGCTGAAAAAAAGAATACTTATGTTAAGTAAAGGTGTACTTTTTGTTGAATGAATGGGTGCTTTCATTATACTTTTCATTGAATTATTTGTCAGCATAGATTTGTGTTGGAATCAGACATTTTCCTTGGAAGGGAAATTTACATCTAAATCACTAATAAGCATCAAATCTTAAATGTTCTGAAGGCGGGAGACATTTCAATGCAGTACGAAGGAGGGGTGGGGGGGATTTTTCACTGTTTCACCTACTGAATACGTTATCAAAGTACACTGAAATCATGCTGTATTTTTAAGAATCTCAAAAAAAAAAAAAAAAAAAATCCCATTTTATGAATTTTCTACCTGTAAGTTTAGTTTGCACATCTTTTTTGGTGCTTTGACTAAATTCACGTTTTTCCGCATTACTTTGACGAAATTCGCGTTTTTCCGCGATCCTTTTGTTGAAATTCGCTATTTTTTCGCGAGCCTGTCACGAAAATCGTGTTTTTTCCGCGATACTTTGACAAAATTCGGCTTTATTCCGCGATTTTTCGACGAAATTCACTATTTTTTCGCGATCTTTTGACAAAATACACTATTTTGTTTCAGCCCTTTTACGAAAATAGAGTTTTTTCCGCGATATTTTGATGAAATTTGTGCTTTTTTTCGCGATCCTTTGACGAAAATCGGCTTTTTTACGCTATTTTTTGACGAAAGTCGCTATTTTTGGGGGATCCTTTGACGAAATACGCTATTTTTTCGCGATCCTTTGACGAAAATCGGCTTTTTTCCGCGACATTTTGATGAAATTTGCGCTTTTTTTCGTGATCCTTTGACAAAATTTGGCTTTTTTTCGCGATTTTTTGACGAAATTCGCTATTTTTTTCGCGATCTTTTAACGAAATACGCTAATTTGTCGCAGCCCATTTACGAAAATCACGTTTTTTCGCAATATTTTGATGAAATTTGTGCTTTTTTCGCGATCCTTTGACGAAAATCGGCTTTTTTATGCTATTTTTTGACGAAATTCGCGATTTTGGGGGGTTCTTTTGACGAAATACGCTATTTTTTCGCGATCTTTTGACGAAAATCGGCTTTTTCCCGCGACATTTTTATGAAATTTGCGCATTTTTCGTGATCCTTTGACAAAATTCGGCTTTTTTTCGCGATTTTTTGACGAAATTCGCTATTTTTTTCGCAATTTTTTAACGAAATACGTTAATTTGTCGCGGCTCTTTTACAAAAATCACGTTTTTTCGCAATATTTTGACGAAATTTGCGCTTATTTCCGCGATATTTTGATGAAATTTGCGATTATTTCCGCGATTTGTTGACGAAATACTCTTTTTTTCGCGATCCTTTGACGAAATACGCTATTTTTTCGAGGCCCTTTTACGAAAATCGCTGTTTTTGCGCGATATTTTGATGAGATTTGCGCTTTTTTCGCGATTCTTTGACGAAAATCGGCTTTTTTACGCAATTTTTTACGAAATTACGCGTCCCACGGGACGCGTAAGCTATTTTTTTGCGTCCCGTCTCCGATTTTTCGCGTAATTTACGCGCTATAGCGCGTCCGCGGCATCCCTGATAAGAAATGACAAAAACACTTAAAGTAATCAAAATTTCCCTTTATAAAGAAAATATAATATAAGGACACAATAAATACAATAAATCTAGCAACTTAAGCAAATTTCAGCTATTTTTTAACCCCAGCATTTCTTTTTAACTTGGTGGATTAATCTGCAAAGTTTAATATAATCTACAATGCCCGCTGCCGTGCTGCACTGTTTCTGCTACTGGGCTTGCAGAACTAAAAAAATATATGGGATGGAGCAAGAATTTGAAAAAATTTTGCTACCAGGCTTAGTGTTTACTACAACAGAAAATAAACAGAGGGAAGAATACTTTAAATAAAATAAATAAAACAATGTGATTATTACATGATTCAAAAACATTTATTACTAAACAGGTGCAAATATTTGCACCTACATGATGTTTCAACTTGAGATATAGAGTGTTTCTTATATTTTGAACTATTTTTTCCAAGAGAAATTGCATTAACATGTTTAGTATAGTAGTGATTGTTTAAAAAAAAAAAAAAAAAAAAAAAAAAAAAAAAAATGATTTTTATGTATGGTAAACAAAGAAACATTAACTTTAAATGATTTTATGGATTAAAAATTTAAAAATCACGTTCAATTGGAACATTCAATTGGATTACGAGGATTGAATAACATGTTTTCCTAAAGAAATAAGGAAGTTCTATAATTTTTTAAAGCTCTAGGGCACACAGATTTTGAAATACTGCAATACTGCGATTCGTCGAAGAGTTTTATAAGATATTTTTGCAAAAATAGGGGTACATTTCACTATATTAAAAAAAGAAAGCAAGGTGTATTTTGCCAATTTTAAAAAGACAGGTGCAGCGTCTTTAAATAATGACTTAGAGGGAACACAGACAAGGCTAAAATGTTATTTATAATGAAAAACTGATGAAATAAGCTATTCTGAAAATCTTTTCTTTGAAAATATGACAGATTTTAAACACATCAAAACAACAAACAACACAGAAATGCAACATAAAAACCCAATAGAAAGCAACTGTGACACATTTTTTAAAATGAAGAATTAAAACAGTGTACTTTATCTTTTTTTCAGGGGTGCTGTGTGTCTCACTGAACTCCCCCCCATCCAAAAAAAAAGCAAGCTAAAAACCAGCTATATATACTTTTTTAATACAGTATATATGTATAAATGAAGGCAAATTGAAGCTGCTAAAGTGTCACACAGGGTCCCCAACTGGATCTTTGCTATTGGGCCACATGTAGGCTTAGTTAGAAAATTTAAAAATCCTTATCTTATACAAAATTAATTTTATAAGCAGGTTATTCTTGGAATGAAGTATACTTTACGAGTATTTTTATTAGATTTTTTAAAGATAAATAAATTTAATGGTTAAATAGATTTAAAAGTTGAATTTAAAGCTTTATGAATATTTTTACTTGTTCATCATCACCAAAATGAATGTTTAATGTATTTTTATATCTAACACAACACCCAAACAATGGGTCATAAACAATGTTTTGATGACTCACGAAATGATCTATCTTTAAAAATAATACTATTTCAGTAAAAATATAATGAACAAATGTTTGTTTTACGATCATACAACATTATTATTTCGAGTATTTATATGAAAAATGCTTATAACTGTTTATATGTTTTCTATGAAAGTTTGCCTGTCTCATGGTATAGATTACGACAAAAGCCTTATACTTTAGTGCAAAACTCAAAAGTTCACTCTAAAAAGTTAAGATTCGAAAGTTTACTTACCTTTAGGATAAATTCAATCCTCATTAAAAGAAATAAGTAATAGAACACAGTTGTTTAAAAAAAATCTTTCGTTTCAACAACAACCAGACAGAGCAGTTGAAGTCAGAATTTCTTGCGCATGCGTACAGGTGACACGGATGTTCTCAGGACAACACCGGACGATCGTGGATGGTTCGTCCGGATTCTGGCGTCCTGCGAATGTCCAAATTAGGCTCTGTACAGGATCTGACGGGTATCCGACCTCTCGGCTCTATATAGGACCATATAGGACGTCCGGAGGCAGTCTTTGGTTGTATGGGTAATTTTAAATGCTAAATGGGCTAAAGTAGATAAAGAAGGTCACGTGATGTTTTTCCCGACTATTTTAGATTTTATCTGAGTGAACATAGGCATGTAGTCCTGTTACGAAAACCATGTTTTGGAAGGATAAAGAAATATAGTCGTTGGTTTTACCTTTTTTGAACCATTAAAGATAATGAAATAGTTGAATTATGTTAAAATTCCTTTCTTCGATAAGACCTACTCCATGACATAAACTTCTGAGCGCGCGCGCGGCGCGAAATGCACTTCTGAACACACTCTTTGTTACAGCACTATCTTCATTTGTGACGGTCACAAGTGTTACTTTTGTATCGCTTTTTTCGTGCCTGTTGCAAATTTCAGATTTGTGACGCGTAACTGTTACAGCGTGAAACCGTTTCATTTGTATCCACGCCACAGAGAAATTACATCTGGGAGCTCCACAAGGAGTGTGCAATGGAGCCAGCGAGAGTCGAACTCGCAGACCTCTGCCGTCCTCAATACTTGGCGGCTGGCAGCGCAGTGTCCTAACCGCTCGGCCACCGAGGCCCCTCCATAAGAGTTTTACAGAATAGAGACTTTTACGCCACCCGGAAGTTAGTTACCGTCACGTGACATCCTCAGTAACTAACTTGGCGATATTTTCATCTTGGCAAGATTATTATCGCTCAGGGCTCAGCCAGCGACTGCAGCCAGCTCTTCACTCATCATCATCATGAACATAGAATAGGGACAACATGAACATAGAATAAGGGCTTGCAGAAAAGGTCAATTGCAGTTTGCGAAAAACAATGAAAAAGTGCAAATTCGAAAAAATATCAGAATCATTATTTCTGTGGTTCACATATTTGAGAGAGAAGGGATGTCCAATATCAATGCGACTACCAAAAGCACTGGACTGTCATAAAATGTTCTATGCTGGAAAAGATTTCACTGCTAGTAGTGGATGGTTGGAAAAACAGATATAGAATTCAATTAAATACAGGGGTTGGACAAAATAATGTGAACACCTGTGAAGAGAGAATTTTTTTTGGTTTGAAATAGCTGCTCTACCATGAATATTTGCCATATACAGTTCACGCCAGATAGTTTTGGATGAAACTGCTTCCTGTAGATGCGTGTTCATCTCAGATGTTATCTGGGATGCTGTTGTCTTGTGTTTTTTGCCACAATCTGCTTCAAAACCTTTCGACCACAGTTGTGCTTTTTAGATGATGTTTTCCCATGTTTCAAACATGCTGACATTACAGTTGACACTGTACTTCTCCCAACACCTAGAAAGGCTTCCGTTATCGTTACTGAGACTCCAGCAAGATGGGCCCCAACAATCATGCCTCTTTCAAAATCAGAGAGGTCAGCCATAATGCTATTTTAACACAGAAATATATTTCGTATCCAACTTCTATCACTGTTAGCAGCAGACTGATGTGTGTACTTTCTCATCCGCTAGGTGGCACCCTTTACCGCTCGAGGGCAGGAGTAGATGAGAGATTTCTTTTGAGTGCTATTTTTTCAAAAATGTTCATATTATTTTGTCCAACACCTGTATATCCGGACAAAAATTCTCAGCTGATTGTGATGAGGTGATTAAATTCAAAGAAAGTTTTAAAAATCTCAATGCAAAAGAAAATCTCAAAATATAACAACTTTTTAACTGTGATGAAACAGGATAGAACTTTAGAATGTTGCCTTCCAAAACTCTTGTGCCGTAGGATGAAATGTCAGCTCTGGGGTACAAGAAAAGTAAAGAAATACAGTAGAAGATCTTTATAACGCAAACCTAAAAACGCAAGGTTGTGTGTTATATAGAATTTTGCATTATATGGATCACATTTCACATATCATTAAATTTACCATGTTAACATGATCAAATATGTCTGAAACATATCAAAATACATTTAGAGTATCTTTATACTGCATTCCTTGCTGCCAGAAATTATCCAGACAATAATTTTTAGCATAATATAGATCATTTCACACATTGTTAAATTTACTTTATAAGGTCCAAGTATACCTGGCCCAAATCATTCATTATATTATTCATTTTCAAAAATGTTTATTGTAAAAATAAATTTTTTTCATTAAAAAGTTCTGAATTAAGGAATTTCTAATAAGGAATTAATTAAGGAAAAGTTCTGAATAAAGTTTATTTAAACTTAAAGTTGAAATAATGTATCAAATTTAGTTCTCTAGAAAGTCACATTTTTTTATAATATGGGAATACAGGTGCTTCTTAACTGCAAAATTCATTGTTTACATCTGAAGAAGTTGTGCGTTATATGGAGAATTGCGTTATAAAGATCTTCTACTGTAGTAACAATATTAGCATGTTCGAATGCATCTGGAAACTTAAAACTAAAGACACAGGTGATTGGCAAGACAAAAAACCTAGAGCATTTAAGAATGTTCATATTTAAAGTTTACCAGTGTATTACAAGAATCAGAAAAGTCCTTGGATGGATGCGGATTTGTTCAAAAAATGGTTTTTTGATGAATTCGTTCCTAAGGTGGAGATATTCTTAAGAAATCAAAATCTTCCAAGCAAAGCAATATTATTACTTGACAATATTCAGTGTCATCCGGATGATGACAAATTGGTGAGTGGCAATAATAAAGCTTTTTTTGCCTCCCAATGTCACATCAAAAATTCAAGATTTAGATCACAGTGTTTTGGAGAACATGAAGAGAAATTACCGAAAAAGAATTAAAAGCTCTTATTGAGGAAAATAAGGTGTCTATGAGACACTTAAAAAAGTTTTAATCTTAAGGATGTTGTCTACTGGATAGCTGCCGCATGGGATGAAGTAAAATCAGCCACCATTATAAAGTCATGGAGGAAAATTATCGATACACAGAATACAGAACACCATGAAAAGTTCAATGAAAATAACAATGAGCTTATGGATTTAGTCATGAAACTCCCACTGTCTGAACCAATCAACAAAGAGGATGTACATGACTGGATAAATACTGATGAACAACAAGAGATTACAAATGCAATATCGTCAATAAGGAAAATGAATCTAGCAATGATGATGAAGTCAGTGACGATGAAAATCGACACATGGAAAATCTCCCATACAGATGGACTAAAAGCTATCAAAAGTGCTCATGAATATATAGAACAACAAGAAGCAACACCAGCAATTTTGTTATCCTTAAAAAAATGGCGAAATATTACTGCAGAAAATCACCAAAGTAACATAACAAAAAAAATTAAGGACTTTTTAAAGGTAAAAGAACTCTAATTATCGTAACAATATGAATTGCATGTGGTGTATCTGTATAACTTTTCATAGGCGTAACTTGGGCTCTAAGACTGGGGGTGCAAAAATTTTAAGGCCATTTTTTAAAAATATTTATACCCTCCCTCCCTATCACCACACACATGCACTTAAATTAAGACGTCTTTTTTTTACCGCGCAAAAACACCCAGGTTTTTACTTATTTCATAGATATTTTCATATATTTTAGTTTATAAAAATATTTATACTCGTCCGAACGTTTCGAAATTTTTGCAGGTGACGTAAATCTGGTCTATCCAAATGCTCTAAAAGGTTTCTGATAAAATACGCACGTTTTGTTACTTTTAGCATAGAAAAAATATTTTCACCATGAGGCGCGAAGTGACTTCCGTGCCGGTATATTTGAAAGGGTTAAAATTCTTATTTTTAAAAGCCGATTATAACATCGATTAGAAGAATGTTTCACCTTTAAGAACATATTTTTGGTTTTGTCGATACCTCTAAAATTGTGCCCTGAAGGGGCGAAACCGCGACGAAACACCCAGATTTTTTATTTTCATCGAATTTTTCACATATTTTATTTTGTAAAAAATATTTTATACCCGTCCGAACGTTTCAAAAATTTTGTAGGTTATGTAAATCTGGCCTATAGAGATGCTCTAAACAAAAAAAAAAAGTATGGTGTGTAAAGTAAAAAGTAAAGTATATTAAAATATGGACGTTTTGTTACTTTTAGGGTTAAAAAAATATCGTCTCCATAAAACGCGAAGTGACCTGAGTTCGCCAGTGTATTTGAAAAGGTTAAAATTCATATTTTTTAAAACCACCGATTAGAAGGTTTTAGCTTTGAGAGCACATTTTTAATTTGTCGGTACCTCTAAAATTGCGTCCTCGAGGGGCGCTGCAACAGGACAGAAAAACGCTTCACGGAAAAAACAAGCCTTTTTGGAAAAAAAAATTCGAAGGATTAACTGTGATATTTTTTTCAATTGATTGCGGCATTTGAGACATAACAGATCTTATAGAATATGTCATCTGTTTTTAACTTAACTAAACAGTTTGACTGATATAAGTTAATAAATAATGACAAAATACTCCCGAAATTCCTTCTTTTCGAACTTCATTTTCTCCCGATGCATAAATAAGGCTTCTGCAGGTGCGCCATCACTTTTTCCCTTTCGCAAGGGCCGAGATGAGTTATTAATGAGAGTGATTTGCGAATTTTAATTAATAACTCAACTAATTATTAGAATTTTAAAATTCTGAATCTGAGGTGCATCAGAAGAGACTTTGGGCTACTTTTATAAAAATTGTCAGCTTCGTACTTACGTTAGATTTTGCTAGCCATCGCATACACACAGACAGACACACACACACACACACAAAACGAACTTTTTTTTTTATTAGTATAGATTGTCCTCAAATTGGGCAAGCTTTTTTGACATTTCCCCTTAATAATTCATTTGATAATTATTTCTTTTTTTTTTTCATACTGATACACATTTATTAAGGGGAAAAAACAAAATTAGCATACAGGAGAAATTTGAAAGGGATTGATTGAAAAAATAATTCGTATGCAACATCTTAATCATCGGTTAGATTTTAGAGCTGTTTAAATCTAGTAACATTAATAGTTAATTTTTTTTCAACTGGCGGTAAACTGTTATAGTCCACTAGTTTCCAGGGAAATTCCAGATAACTCGTTTTTCCCACTCTTTTCATTCTTGACTATCAAAGTTCTGAAACAACCTCAAATGTAGTGTGAAAAAAGTAATAAATTGGGGAGTTCAGAACCCGTTATCAGAGAAACATTCTGAAAGTGAACCGCCATTCTTAGTGAAAAACTTTTTTGATACGATCCCACTCATTCTGGTTTAAGATTAATCCAGATAATTTAGCAATACAAAAATTTTAAATTAAACACTGATTTTAATGTTTATTTTAATTCAAATGTTTTTAATTTTTCACATTTTCAAAGTGGGCTCCCCTTAAAGACCTAAATAAAAATATTCAGTATTTTTATATAATGTTTTTACTTTCAAAATATTAAATACGAAATTTCATGTAATTTATGGTATTTTGATGGAAGAATGAAGAAAAAAATGTCAAGTTTTCTGCTTCGATTTATCTAAAGCATATTTCCTTTTTTACCATATTCTTCAATTGTACTTAAGGCTGGTCTCAAATTCAAAAGGTCAACTTTATGACACAAGTTTTCATTTATTTTTGTTCGGAAAAGCATGGAATAGGCAGGTGCTGTTATTCAGAAACTATGTAATCGAAATACGTTTTCCATTATTTGGTAAACGTAAATGATCTTTCAGAAAATACCATTAATTGGAGTTTTGAACCGAATTTCCGGACGTGAGAAGAAAACCAGCCAGAAAACCATAAAAAAATCATCAATTATGTATTATTTTATCCTAAAGAAAACAAGTGGGTAAGTGTGATATGCAGAGGATTTCGTTTAATATCTCTTTCAAAACACTTTATCCTTAAATTAACAAATCAAAATTGTTAATAGAAAATTAATAATTCCTTGCATAAATGGCAGCACTATTATATTTAGGAATGCGTCCCCTTGAAAATTATCCACTCCCATACTTCAGTTTTTTATATATTATACAAAGTTTAAAACAAAACGGATATTTCTATCAAGAATTATCGCGTTACGTATATACACAACATGCGGGCACATTAACTATCAAGCTTTGATAGTCTGGGAGCTAACAAATAAATGGTAATAAAAGCTAAATGATAATGCATGTAATTAATAAATAGACGTAACCAAATGCATAAAGTTTTTTTAAAAATCAGATTATCCTTTTTTTCACGGAGCCCTTGTTTGCACCCCCCCCCCCCCACACACACACAAATTCAGCTCACCTTAAATTCATAAAATTCTTATGTGTTATGAACTATGTCAAAGTTTAAAATCGATCGGTTCTTTAGTTTTCCTAATTTGAACAAATTCCCGTCAATTGTCTGTATGAAAAAGCATCCCTTTTATGTTTAAAAATCGATTTTTTCATAAACCGGAAAGTTGTGGTCTGATTTTTTTAAAATTTAGATTTTACGAATCAGCGTACGAAATAACATCTGGATGCGAAAGAACCAAATTTGTAAAATCAATAGTTAAAAAAATCTATACTGCGATTATGTACAAACATTATAAGTGTTAAAATAAATAGGGTTCTTACTGATTAATACTAAAAAATAAATAGAACTATATTCCAACTATAATATTAACCTAAATAAGTAAATAGCAAAAATTAATATTTTATGAAGAATTAAATGATAATGTAACATGGTTCATATACTCGAGAACAAATACTATTCCAGCACACTTTTAGATATGTGCATAAAAATGGCATAGAATAAACACATAAGGAAAATAGTGACCACATTGATTATCTATTTCACAGAAATCTTATCAGATCTTTCATATATAATAAGAGATATATTAAGAGAACAGTGCTTTATTTTTTTCTTTAACTGAAAGGAAAAAAGATATTTAATTTAATGATAAAAATTTATCATCACAAGAGTAGGAGTCAGGAATAAACTAAGTTAAAATTTAGGAATTCTGTACATCCATCAGACGTCCTTTTGACGAAATTTGAGTTTTTACCGCGATCCTTTGGCAGAAAATTGCATTTTTCGCGATCTTATGATGAAATTTCACGTTTTCCGTGATCTTTTGACAGAAATTTGCGTTTTTTCACGATCGTTTGGCTAAATTTGTGTTCTTTGCTCGATCTTTTGATGGAAGTCGTGTTTTTTTCGCGAGCCTGTGACAGAAATTTGCATTTTTTGCGGCACCCCTGGGACGAGATTCACGTTTTCCCCCCGAGATCTTTTGATGAAATTCGCACTTTTACAGCGATCCTTTGGCATAAATTTGCGTTTTTCGCGATCGTATGACGAAATTCCGCTTTTTTCCGCAATCCTCTTAGAGAAATTTGCGTTTTTTTCGCGATTGTTTGACTAAATTTGCTTTTCTTTTTTGCGATCGTTTGACTAAATTCGTGTTTTTTCCTCGATCCTTTGACGAAATTCAAGGCTTTTCTGCGATATTGTGACAGAAATTTGCTTTTTTCCCCGCACCCATGGCACGAAATTCATGTTTTTTCTGGAATTTTTGGATGAAATTCAAGTTTAAACAGTGATCTTTTGGCAGAAATTTACGGTTTTTGGGATCTTTTAACGAAATTCCACGTTTTTCTCCTGCAATCCTTTGACATAAATTTGCGCTTTTTCACGATCATTTGACAAATTTGCATTTTTTTTGCGATCGTTAGACTAAATTTGCATTTTCCCCACAATTGTTTGACTAAATTCAGGTTCTTTCCGCGATCCTTTGACTAAATTCGCATTTTTCCGCGATCCTGTGACAGAAATTTGTATTTTTTCCACAACCCTAGGACGGAATTCATGTTTATGTCCAGGATCTTTTGACGAAATTTGCATTTTTGCAGTGACCCTTTCGCTATAAATTACCAATTTTTTTGCGACCATTTGTCGAATTCACGATATTTTTTGTCAGAATTTTCGTACTTTTTTTTTTTTTTAAAGGAAATACTTTTTTTTCAAGTTGGCAAATTTATCCATAAGGTCCAAAATAAATCTGCGACGCACGTCACACACTTTCTGCTACCGGGTAAAAATGTAACTCTTTTTCTTTCCGTGTTACTTGGCCTGTTGTGCAAAAAATGCAATTCTGGTTTTAATTAACAAAAAATTAATTATCTTCGCTTCTGATTGTCGAAATTAAAAAATAAAGACATATTCTGAAAGAGAATGAAATTTTACGTCAGATGGCATAAAAATCATAGCTCGAAAATTGATATTTAAATTTGGTCTTATATAAAAATTCTGAATTCCGAGTCTGTTTCTAACCGCAAAACCGCACCTGTTTTATATTCTGTGGTTATCGCCGAAAATTCAATTCATCAGACATCTGTCGCCTTCACAAATGAAGGAAAATAAAAGATTTTTTTCTCGATTTTTAACGAATTTCAAAGTTTTTATGGTACGATCAGGATAATTTTTAGAATTTCTGAAAACTGATTTTTTCCCCTCTTGTGGTACTAATTTTGAATTTCTTGGATGAGTAAAAAATAAATAAAAGCGCCTTAAAGCAATCGCTAGTCCTTATCTGCCGTTAAAATGACAGCTGGTTTTAATCGATGGAAGAGATATTTTTTATAATTCGATAAAAAAATTATGCTTTTGTTGAATCATGAATGCCTTTCAGATCTTGTAATTGGGTTTTTTTTAATTAACAACGTCCATTAATTACTACTTTTTCAAAATTTTACGATTTGTGGTTTGATGTGAGGTGTTCAGCTATAAGTATGCAAAATTTCAAGTCAACATATATAGTTACGGGCACTGTGACAGATGGACAGACAGACGAGTGAGACGAATAGGTTTTCATCAGATGAAGGAAACCCTAATGACAATAGTCAGAATCAAAAGATAGTAATCAAGAGATCTATCCCACATGTGCATTTAAATAGTTCTATGAAAATAAAAAAAGAAAAATGGTTCCGCTTTTCTGAAAAATAGAGCAGAGGAAATATTCTTACTTGAGCTTTGACTACTGCATCAGAAATTACTTCTATGAACGTGGAGACGTTAATTCTGGTTATTTTGAATTATCCAATGCTTATGCTAGTTCGTGCGCAAAATAGCATATAAATGGTTAAATTTAAAAAAAAAATGAAATACAAAGTGACTGTAGGGGCAAAAGGTATTTGCCCTGTTCCTGAAAAACTAGGGGGTATGTGATCCCCACTTGCCCTCACCAGATTACGCCCAAGGGTACAACGCGACATGTGCAAGACTCTAGTCCCTGATGTACGCGAGAGAACGGAATGTGTGTGCATCTGTATATCCAGACGCCATGAGAATTTCCTCAGCTCACCAGTACTGGACTGAAGCTACGAGTATATTCAAGGAGCATCACTATAGTCGAGAGACCTGAGGAGCCAGGACGTTCTTGTTTTGTGCTTATATTATCTTACGAAAAAGGACAATGGTCAGAGTCAAGACCCAGTAATCGTGATATCTATTCCCCCCTCTTCCCACATGTGCACCCCAAAAAAAACATCCCTGGAAATGAAGAGGAAAATAAGCTTTGTACTTTGTACAAAAAGGAAAAAAAGGGAGACGGAAAAAAATTCTCTTGAACTGTTATTATAGCAGAACGTTTTGTCAAGACATAAGAAAAATTACTTATGTCAATGTGAAAACATTAATTCTGGCTGTTTTGATTTTGCTGCATCCAATTCTAGTTCAAACCCAAGATAGTAATATAAATTATTAAACTAAAGGGGTAAAAAAAAGCGAAAAAGGAAATACAGAAATTTGAAAAGAAGACAAAAAACTGGAGGGGCAAAATACATGTCTTGCCCCTGCTCTTAAAAAACTGGGGGGGGGGGGGGCATATGCCCCCCCTTGCCCCCACCAGATTACGCCCATGTAACTTTTGTATTTGTTGAAATCTATATACAGTAGAAGATCTTTATAATGCAAACCTAAAAATGCAAGGTTGTGTGTTATATAGAATTTTGCATTATATAGATCACATCATTAAATTCACCTTGTAAACATGGCCACATATGTCTGAAACATATCAAAATACATTAGAATATCTTTATACTGCATTCCTTGTTACCAAGAGTTATCCAAATTATAAATTTTTGCATAATATAGGTCAGACATTGTTAAATTTACTTTATAAACATGATCCAAATATAACTGACACAACCATCCTTTATATTAGGCATTTTCAAAAACGTTTATTGTAATAATAGCATTTTTTTTCAGTAAAAAAGTCTTAAATTAGAAGATAAAGTTGAACTAATATATCAAATTTAGTCCTCTAGAGAGTAGAAATATTTTACAATGTGAAAATGCAGGTACTTTTTAACTGCAAAAATCATTGTTTACATCTGAGAAGTTGTGCGTTATATGGAGAATTGCGTTATATAGAATTGCGTTATAAAGATCTTCTACTGTATTTAAAATGCTAAGCGTTTTCTTTCAACAGTCCGTGAGAAGAAAATATTGCATCAAATTACACCAATCTTTTTTTAAATGAAAGATATTTGGCCACAGATTTGTTATCGTCCATTCATTTGTTCAAATGTTTTATTAATTAGCCGTAATTTTAAATTAAAATTCTACAGTTGTGCATGCGCAGTACATAAGTACAAGTCTGCCTTTGGAGTGACGCGCTGCACGTTTAAGTTCGTCTGCTATTCGATCTTACTGTAAACAAGCTTTTCTTTCTTTCACAAAGTTAATATTATTTGGCTCTTTCAGCATTATTAACAATTAAAAATGTATTGTGTCTATACTAAGAGCTAGATACAGTTTATTTTGGAGGTATCATATTGTTTTGGTCATATTACACACAGAAGATAAACACAGTGATTTGAGTTTAAAAGTTATGGACTCTGTGATCCGTCTTATGAATTGCCAATAGTTAGACACGAAGGAAACTAGCATATTAAGTTGTAGCTACTTCTTTGAAAAAAAAAAAAAAAAAAGGTATAAATTATTACAATGCAAAACTATTTCTGTGAGATCAGAACTCAAATTCGAGACATTCGTAAGCGTCAACTGTTTTTCGAACCTCTTCAATTTAGAAAGTAGCTAAACGAGTCCCCACTAGCATAGTGGGTTAACGCAGCACTTTCTAGCTCTGAATTTTTGTACAAGACGCAGGTTCGAACCCAAGCATGGCAAAATGTGTAATGTCTGTAATTCATTTCAATAATGACATATTTTATTAGGAAGAGAAGTTATATAATTTTTATTTTATTATTATTATTATTTGAATGCTTTATAATTAAACAAAATTTAACACTCAATAATATTTTGAAAAAATAATGATTTTATATTTAAAATATTTTGCATGTAATTATCAATTAAATAAATTGAGCTGATCTAAAATTTTTGTTATATTTTCTGACCATTATCAAGAAGACATCATGTGTGTGTGTCAGAAAGGAAATTTTTGAAAATCATTTTCGTAAAAAAATAAAATGGAAAGAAAAAAATATATTCGTATAAGAGCTATAAAAGAAATTACCTTGATATCCAGGTTTAATATTTAAAAAATGTATAAAAATGTAAAATAAAATTCAAGAAATAAAATATATATTATAAATCGTTAGCTGCATCAAGTTTCAAATTCAGGTTTTTAGAGTGACACAGATAAAAATAAAATTCATGGCAGCTTTTAATGCCCGTGAAGTTTTAATAAATAAATAAATATATATTGTTATTAAAAAAATGAGGTCATAATAAGTAAAAATTTTCTACCCGGTGTTTTTAGATAAACTTCTGATAAAAAGCAAGCATAATTAGTTGTAAATTATAAACTTAAAATTCTTTCACTTCATTGAATAGGTTAGACAGGCAGCACCATCTATCACCTTAAAGAATTAAGAATCACTTATGCAATATAGAAATTCATCATATAATTAGTCATTCAATAATTAGTTTAAAAGCAACTAATTAAAAATTCAAGAATTTTTCTGATGAAACATTCAAGTTGTTTACCGTCAAATCTTAACGGGCACTAACTAGTATACATTTAAACCTATATGATTTATTTACAATTTTCACTTTAACTGAGTTTTTTTTGGTTATCCAAGTTGGTCTTGGTCCACATTAACTCTGATTATCGTGGCTCTACTGTACAAGTATTTTTTTAGAAAAATTCTTTAGATTTTACTTGCAAATTTTGCAAAAGGCCCTTTTGGAGGTTAATTTTAATGGAAATTTTGAAACCTAGCATGAAATTTTCTGTTGAAAAGTATTGGTATTTAGTTGTCAGACCATTTGGGAGTCCTGTAGAATGAACGATGTTGAAGAAGAAATTAGCAAGGACATAAAATTTGAGGAGATTTTAAGTACATGTAAGAATATGAAAAGGAGAAAAAAAGATTTGGTTGAAAGAAATTCTTGAAAAGCGTGTAGCTATTTAAGAGTTATTCATAATACTATTTTTAACAGTGAGAAATAATGATTTTATGTATGATTTTAAATGTTTATGAAGAAACAATAAGACTTCCATATCAATAGCACATAAAATTAGGTAAGTAATAAAATATATAGCTAACTTCAAGATAAAGTACAGACTACTAGCTATCTTCATTGTATCTAAGCAACCATTGTTCTATTTAATTAGTTTAATCATTAAAAGTAAAAAAAAATTTAAAGGCCAACAAAAGCAGACCATTGTACTAAAATACATTGAACTTATCAGCTAAAGAAAACACCTTTAGATGATGTGTTTTGGATACTAAAAAAAAAGGTTTTCATTTTAAAACCAGTTATAGAACTAATTGAATCCATTCATTGAAATAAAGTTAAGAGTCATCTTCATACTGATATTGTACCAAACTTCGTGCACAATTTCTGTTAAAAGATTCATGTTTTTTCAAAATTGTTATTTTTTCCAAAAAATTATGAACTGTAACTTATGAAATTAAAAAAAAGATTACTAAAGGCTTCAAAATATACAAATTATAAAAGTATAACTTATTCCACAAAGTAGTTCTAGAATTATGCTTAAAAAGCATACCTCATTGCAATCTGTTTTGCAACAGTTAAAAATGAATTTAACGTTAGTTCCAAATTTTAAATCTTGCAGAATTCATAGACTACTTGACTGAATGACGTCCCATTTGGTGTCCTGGAGTCAAATTTAACGACAAAGCCAAATATGTCAAAATTAGGTGTTTGTTCTGAAAATTTCAGTTTCATACAATTTCAGTATAAAGCCTATACAAGTTTTTTTTTTTTTATGTAAAAGAAAGAATACATACAGTGAAACCTTCCTGTGAGACCACCACCCTGAATGACCTTTTTTTCCCCCATGGAACTAAATTCATTCCCATAGGTTCAATATTCATTATACCTCTATTCAGAGACCAACCCAGTTGAATGCCCTCCATGAGAGACTCATTTTTTTTTTTTAAGAAAATGAAACAAATTTTGTGTTTTCCTGGTCACTTGACAAAGGTTTTATTAGAATAATAATTTCGGAGGGCTTGTGATTCATCAAACTTTTAAACTAAGTTTAGAATTTTTATTTATTCCAGTAACTTTTAAGTGTTTAAGACCCTTTGTGCCTTTTTGGGCAATGAATTTAATTCTGATGACAAATTAAGAAAGACGGTCAATGAAATCCTCTGCCCTATTCTGTCAGGAAACTCTCCAAGAAATAGATGAATGAAATCATCATTATTTGTTCCCATTGAAAAAAAAAAAAAATCCATTTATTTACTGAACTTTGAAAGGACTTGGAAATAAAATTTATAAAATATAAACCATAAAATCAACACAAATGTCAATGTATTCATTTTTTAAACTCTGCACTAATTAACTAATGTAATTAACTTTTGTTTGGATACTTAAATTTTTATATTTTTTCCTAATGTGAAAAATAAATTTTAGTAACATTGTTGTCTACAATTAAAATCTAGATTGAAACAGGACCTCCATTAAGGGTGTATTCCGATCCAAACTGCTTATTTTCTGATTCATTTTAAAATTCATTTTTGCTCTCAAGCACTTCAAACTTGGAAATTCTCTTATTTAGAAACTATATAATGTGCGGTGCTTCTTAATTTTTTGATAAATGCAGAAAATACTGTAAAAAACTCTGTCAAAGTTGGCGTTTTGAACCGAATTTTCCGAAGCGGGCGATCTGGGAATGAAAAAAATGGTCATACTGAGAAAATAATTGTTTCAAAATCAAATTCTAATTAATTGAGCTGAAAATGAAATCACACGGCATGTTAAACATGTCTTCAGAAATCACCCCAGCAAGTGTCATGTTTTTACTTTTAAAAATGAGTCTGAAAATGTCTCCGAAAATTTCGAGCTGTTGAGGGTGGAAAAATATTTTTTCGAATACACCCTTAAGGGACCACCTCTCAGAACAACCCATTTTTATTAGAACAGAACGTGGTCCGGACCTATAGGAATGGAACATAGGGAGGTTTTTCAGTAATTTCCAGTTGAATGTCTATTTTGGTTGTTTTCTGCAAAATTTTGGTGATTACAATCCATGACGTGTCCATTTTTTCTTTTGGCCAGCTGAACCTTAAAACAGTAATACTTGACAGTTTAAACTTTATTTATGGAAATGGTCATCATATGAAATTAGATAACACTTACCTTACACATATGTAGTGATCTGCAGAGTAAAGAGTATCTGGGAAAGAAAAGTCTCATGAGAAGGATCACAGAATGTATTTCCTTTATTGGAGTAACCTACGTAGTACTAATACATTAGTTGAAGTGGTATTACACATATTAAGTGCACTTGTCACACAAATTTAATTAAAATTATGTTTTTAATTAAATTCTTCTGAATAAATACATTAGCTTTTTTACATTTATCTCCATAATTAAAGATATTTAAATTCAATATTTAAATGTAAATTGTTGAGTTCCTTCAAAATTTATAAGTTGTAAAAAGTCTAAATTTTTCTTTCTTTTTCAGTAATCCATCATAACTAATAGCGATAAGTTTTCTTTCACAAGTGTATTTAATTGAAGAATAAATACCCAAAATGGGTATTTACTCAGGCATATACTTTCTGTATTTACACTTAAAAATAAATACCCAAGTATTTTACATTACTGTGTAAGAGTACTCTTTATATTATTTTATTATGAATATTGTTGTATTTCCAATTTAAATTTTTTAGATGAACTGCTTGATCTTATTCATAAATTTGAGAACTAAATTTAAATCTACAGAAAATATCTTTCAGTATTCTGTTGTGTGAACTTTACTCCAAATTTTCTTGGATCCCTCTGATGAGATGTGGTGCCCCCTAGGAGCTATGAAGCCACATTTTGAAAAATTGCCATGTGTAAATCCTGGTGTACTCAGGAGCGCCATTTCAGAAATTTCTTGGGGGGGGGGGGGGGCAAAGATTTTTTGAGGGAAGTTATATAGCTAAGGGTAGGATCTGGGCGTCTACCCCCCTTCCCTCCCCGGAAAGAGAAACGTGAAATGAAATCATGCTTATAAAAACAGTAAAAACTCTGAATACGGAAACTTAAGAACCAAATAAATATTTCGTTTTAAACAGGTTTCTGTCTTAGCAGCTAAAATTTTGATGTTTTGAATAAGCAAAAAAATTCTTTTTACACAGGATCCTATTATAGGTTGCATTTTTACAGGTACTCTCAAAGACTATTAAACCATCCACTCTGTAGTATAGCTTTGAAAAGATATGTATTCAGTAAAACTTGTGAAAACGAAGCCTGTCTATAACAGAATTCTTTCTCAAAAGGGAAAAAATTCAAATTTCGATGAAAAAACATCATACTTGCTACAACAAAGACCTGTCTTAAATGGAACGTTTTTCTGGTCTCTTTCGACTTCTTTTTTTCAGGTTTTACTACAGGGTTGCCATTTCAAGTTTCCTTTCGAAGGACAAGGGAAAATTTTCTTTGTGGAACAGGGAATGTGCAGAACTGCACATATCTCACAGAAAATGGGAAAATACCGCACAATAAAAAAACTGCATGATTTTCTCCTTAACTTCTTTCACAGACATGTGATTAGTCTGCGAATTTTTTTAATTTTCGTAAAAGTCCATGATTTTTTTTCTTTCAAATTGCGCAAAATCAATTCGTCAATGAATCACAGGAAAAAATTGCCAATGTTGCAAATTTTGAAACAAAATTCCCAAATTCATCACAGAAAAAAACGCTCATTTCTCCAAACGACCATGGAAAATACTGCTGATTTCACCAGAGATCGCGAAAAGAAATGCAGATTATGTCAAATAATTGTACTAACTAAAATCTCTAATTTTGTAAAAGAATTGTGAAAAAAATCACTAATTTCGTCAAAAGATTGCACAAAAAAATCTTGAAATTTCAGTCAAACAATCGAGGAGAATTTCGTCAAACAATCGGAAAATAAGATACAAAATTTCGTGTAACTGTCGCGCAAAAAATTAAATATATTATTCGTTGGTAGTAGAAAAAAATAATCACTAATTTCAACAAATGATCCTGAAAAAGAGTCGCGAATTTTGTCAAAAGATCACAGAAACAAATATGGAATTTCATCAGTTGGTCGCAGAAAAATATTGTGAATTTCGACAAATGGTCGTGAGAAAAAACCAATTTCGATAACGGTTACAAATAAAAATCGTGAAGTTCGTAAAACGATTTCAGAAAAAAATTGCAAATTTCGTCAGATGATAGCGCAAAAAGAATCAAGAAGTTCAATCAGTCATGAGGTAATCAGCCCACGAATGTCATGAAATTTGTAATTTTTGTGATCTATTTCGATAAGAAAATTTGCATTAGTGATTTTCTGCAAGTAAAAGGTAAGGTGTTAATTGTTTTGGATTATGTTTTCAGTATTTTGAGATGGGTTCGTGTTAATACTATTTTTCAAAGAAATCCTGAATATTTTTCAGATGAAAAAGCTACATATTTGAACATTAATAAATACTATATATACAGTCAAACCTCGTTAACATGAATCTCAAGGGGAATTAAATTTTTGTTCATGTTATCCGTAGTTCATGCTATCAGAGTAACAAAAAATTCAGAAAAAAAAACATTGACAAAAATTCATATAGGGGAGACTGGGGGCTAATGAGACATGGGAGCAGCTAAAAGAACAACGAGGTTTTCTCGTAAAATATAACAGTCAAAATATATCATTAAATGTCATTTCCACTGTTACACAGGAACATGCATGTTCCTGTGTAACAGTGGAAAAGTGGTAGGTAAAAAGTGATTCTATGCATGCATAGAACCACTATTTTTCATTAGCTATTTGCAAAGCTAGAAGCGAGATATATTTAAGCATCAAGATGAGATTTTTTTTATATATATTTGCTAAATATTTGTTTTGGTCAACTATTAAATCAGTTTTTCATAATAATACATTTTATTAAGAAGCTTTTATACAATGTTTTAATTTTAATCATTTATTTTTAATCATTATTTCATACCAGAGATAAACAGTTAATTTACAATAAGCTTAAATGCAGTGGTAAAGGATTCAGGGACAAATGTCCATTTCACATAGGGTCTAATGGGAGAAAACTTTGTCTCAGATATATTTTTTATTTTAATAATTAAACTATTATTGATATTTTTTATCTATTAATAGAAGACTGTTAGAAGTTATTGTGTAAAACAAAGTCCTATCCCCTAGGGCTATTCCTGTTATTCCCTAGTTAAAAGAAAGCTTTCACACTTTTCTAGGAATTTTCGTTCACGTTATGCGGCAAAATGTCTCAATGGGACATCGAGAATTGTTCATATTAAGCGAAATTTCACGTTAAATGTGTTCATCTTAAAAGGAGAAAAATACTAGAATCTGTATTCATTTTGACGGGGACAGTGGGAACTGTTCACGTTAAGCGTGTTCATGTTAACGAGGTTCGACTGTATATATATATATATATATATATCCTCATTTTCCTGCATAAAAGGTAAAGTTTATATTAAATATATAATTGTGCACTTCTTTTACAATAATTGTATTAAAATATGAATTAATTTCTTTTCATTTCGGGTTGGGTTGCCTTTCAATGGAAATCCTTTTAGTGGTTTTCGTATTTACATGAAATTACAGTCCTGCATCAAGATAGGTTGACGTGTTTTCTTCGTTGTGAGTGAGGTGTACTTTAAATTTTTTGGATTGTGTTTTATCTTTTTTGGTAGGAGTCGGGATCACCTGGTTATTAACAAGGAAGTCTTGAAGATTTTTCAAATGAAAAACTATAGATTTGACTATTAATGTTGGCCCATAATGATAACCCATGTGTGTTCATTTTTGTACACAAGGGATAAAATTATAGACTTCTTTATTATAAAGTTAAAATATGGAGTAATGTTCTTTTACTTTTGTATTTGGTGGAAGTCTGTCGGTTTTGGGGCTGAAGAAATAGTTTCGTCAGGTGCGCGCAGGCTCCATTCCTAGGCATTGAATTTTTGGAGTGTACCGTATATAATATGATTTAATAAAGCAAATAATTAAATAATTTGATAACAGTGCAATGATTGCAGTAAATATAATGTGACACTAATAATCCAAAAAAGTAAAAAAGTCGGATAATCAAGAACTTTAATTATGCTCGCCCCTCCGTGTAAAAAAAAAAAAAAAAAAAAAAAATGGGCTAAAATACGGAAATACTATTGGCAATCTAGACGCTAGTACTATTTCAGTATTTTAACGGAACTTTTCCCCAGTAAATTACAGAAAAATTTATGTTAAATTCCAAAAAACTGAAAATTTTCTGTAATTTACTGGGAAAAAGTTCCATTAAAATATGGAAATAGTACCGGCGTCTAGATTGCCAGTAGTATTTCCGTATTTTAGTCTGTTTTTTTTACAGTGCTTCAATTTGCTGGGGGAGGCTTTTGCCCCCCCCCCCCCCCAGCCCCCCTCAAATGGCACCCCTGGGTGTACTGCATCTGTTATCCAAGAACCATCATCTGGCAAAATTTTATATGTAAGACCTTGATTGAGGTAATTTTAGATTTCATGCAAATCGCCCCTACACCTACTGAAGTTTTTAACATGGTTAAAAGCCCTTTTTCTAATCTTTCAGAAATTTGAGTACAAAAACTCTTCACTTGTACCGAACACTTAGCCACCTTGCTTTTAAAAGCTACCAAGGAGATTAAAATTTATTTCTTACAACTGAAACTAATTTTGAGTTCCTTTCAAAAAATAATTTACGTTTAGGCTTTCCTCAAGAGGAGAAAGGATACAACACAATTATACCTTTTAAGACTGCAGAAAACTGTCTAGAACAGAAATTTTCTGGTCTCATGAAATTCTATTTTAGCAGGTTTAAGATTTGTTTGTACTCAATATGTTCAAGTTTAAAATCTGGAGACCCATGTGTTCAAAAAGCTGGCTATGCCTGTGGAAACAGACAAACAAAGTAACACCCTTTTGCATGGCATTTAAAGTATTGCTCTACAAAGTCATTTTTAAGCAAGATAATCATTTTGGCTCACTTTGCATTACATTACAATTTTTTCTTTAATTTGATAAGATATTCTGATTTATTTGTGGAAGAAACTTTGGAATGACTCTGTGGTGAAAATAAATAGTTACATATTAAAAAAGCTTTATATAAATATATTTTAATACACTTTAAAAGATACAAATGTACATTTCAAGTTTTGTCTGTTAAATAATTGATATATCAAAAGTAAGACAAATGTGAAATTCTACAAAACAACTGTTAACAAACATACATTTTTCAATAGATATTTTATGTAAAATGCAAAAATAGTTTAATTATAAAAATGTAATAATAACTGATATAAATAACAACATATTAATGACCTGAGAATTAAAATAGAAACTGCTGAAAACATACAATCTTTTAGGTAGTTTCTCATTTTTCTACAAATTTTTCTCCATTTATGATTGAATAATTTTTCAATACACACACTCATTTCAGAATATTTACATTTCACAAGAATAATTAAATTTTAACTGCAAATTTTTCAATTATAATTTAAATACAAATGATTTTCTATCAACATCTGAAAGTTAGATAACTGATTTTGTGAAGAATATTCTATTCTGTAATTTATCACATTTGAAACATTTTAAGAATGTTCTAAAATTTTTGAAAAATTTACACCCCCATTTACTTCAAATATAAAAGACTGACAAAAATAGGGTAATTAAAATTATTGTTACTAAAATAATTTTATGAATGATACTTTTAACTTCTGATGACAATTAGGAAAAAAAAAATACTTTCAAATACAACTTTTTCCTAGAAGCTTTGATGAACAATTTACACATGAACCCGGTTACAAATGTGAAAACGTATCTCTTACGTTGTAACTTTTTGGAAAGAGTTATTTACACAATTCATTCTAACTTCGATTGAAGCGATATTCATTCTAATTCATTTACATAATCAGCTTCACCAGGCGCCATGACTTTAATTTTGTAAAAGACTTTCTTGGATGATATCCAACTGAAGCTGTTGTCAAACTTTAATACATCTGAAAAAAAAATTGCAAATTTATTAATTGTATTATAAATTATATAACCATAATACTAATATACATTTGAGGACGTGAGTTTCAAAACATGCCTTATCCAAAATTTTAAAAATAGAGTTTCCTCTGTCAGTCTATTCTATTGGTGAACCTGCATAAAAAAAACACATCAATCTGAAAAAAAAAAAAACAACAACGACGAAAAACTAGTTTTATCATGTATTTCTGCCATTGTAAAAACCTTTGTTTACAATGAAAACCAATGGACGCATTCAGAGGTTTTTCACAATTTCCCAAAAATGCATTTAATAGATAAGGTAAGTTTTGAAAGTCACGTCCTCATTTATTTTTGTCATTTTGATATGAGGCAATGTGAGGAAAGCAGACTAACACATCCTTTTTTAGTCTTTTCACTTACTGTGTACAAAAAAAATTCATTTTATAAAAATAAAAATGCGAAAGCAAATTGACTAAATATAACTACAAGATTTCATCTAAAAATTAAGGTTCTAAAATAAGAAATTCAGATAGAAAAGTAATTTAAAACGTTTTTCAATAGTTGACGAATTATTAAGTTCCGTAAAGTGAGGTTACTATGTACCACACTTGGAAAAATATTCAACTCTTGCTAGCAGCTATTTTAATAAATATATACAATTGACTGACTCTGGTCTATAACTGGAACTACCTGTAAACTTATGTAAATGAGTCACTAATGCAATTGCCATTTTCATACTGTTTATTAAATGTATATATATATATGCATGACTTTTGCTGAACTTTTTCTCAGGAAAGAAATTATATTTTGTTGTTAAAAACCTTTTAATTAAAAGTTGTATCATTTATTTATCCATAGAAGTTAACTATTAAATTATACCTGTTAAATCTTGATTATCATATACGATTAATAGTACTTTGGAGGAAACTCTGTAGAAACTAAGGAGTATTGTAAAGTTACTGGAGAAATTACCGTAATTTCCGGCATATAGTCCGTGGATCAAACAATTGTTTTTTGACCCAGAAATTTTTAAAAATAAAATAACTCTTTAGATCGCGGTAAATATTTGTCTTTAATTATTAAATAAAAGTTCTGGGTCCAAACAGAATTGTTTGATCCGCAGATTATATGCCGGAAATCACGGTAATTTATGCCATCAGCTAATATCTTAGTTTTCATAGACACCCTTAAGGCAACAAAGGCTGCATGGAAAGTAAATCCAAAGATTATCAAAATGTTTGCCAAATTTTATTCATGTTAATTGCCGCATTTACACATAAATATAATGAATTGCACTTTTGTAAACTTTTAATATTTTCTATCTATAACGTCTAAAAAAGCCATTTACTGGCAATTTTCAGTGTGTTATATGAAAATACAACAAATCTTAAGAGGTTAAATTTCTCTAAGATGTGGTTTTACTTTAGATTGTATTATCTAATATGCAAATTATCTGAATGGAAAACAAAGTTACTTGATGCTATGTGTTACCTTCAACTACATACTTTAAAAAGTTATTGTGATGAGTTTTTAAGACACTAAGAGTGTTTACGTAATGTCACAATATAGATAAACAACCGGTAGCAGAAAGTGCGTGACGTGCGACGTAGATTTATTTTGGACCTTGCAGATAAATTTGCCAACTTGAAAAAAAAAAAAAAAAAAGTACGAAAATTCTGACAAAAAATATCGCGAATTCGACAATTGGTCGCCGAAAAATATCAATTTCAACAACCGTTCGCTTAAATATCTGTAATTTATAGCCAAAGGGTCACTATAAAAACGCGAATTTTGTCAAAAGAGCCTGGAAAAAAACATGAATTTCGTCCCAAGGTTGTGGGAAAAATGCAAATTTTTGTCACGGGATCACGAAAAAAACATGAATTTCGTCAAAGGATCGCGGAAAGAACGCGAATTTAGTCAAACGATTGTGGGAAAAACACAAATTTAGTCAAATGATCGCGAAAAAACGCAAATTTATATCAAAGGATTGCGAAAAAATGCAAATTTATGTCAAAGGATTGCGGAAAGAACTCGGAATTTCGTCAAAAAATCTTGAAAAACGTAAATTTCTGCCTAAAGATCGCTGTGCGAACTTTAATTTTATCCAAAAATCCCCGAAAAAAACGTGAATTTCGTTCCAGGGGCGCGAGAAAACGCAAATCTCTTATCACAAAATCGTGGAAAAAACTTTAATTTCATCAAAGGATCGAGGAAAAAGCAAGAATTTAGTCGGACAGTCACGGAAAAAATGCAAATTACTGTAAAACGATCGCGAAAAAATGCTAATTTCTGACAAAGGATCGCGAAAAACGCAATTACTGTCAAAGGATCACGAAAAAAAGAAAATTTATGTGAAAAGATCGGAATTAAATTTGCGGAATTTCGTCAAAAGATCGCGAAAAATGCAAATTTCGGCCAAAGGATCGCTGTCAAAACGCGAATTTCGTCAATAGATTCCAGGAAAAACGTGAATTTCATCCCAGGGACGCCGAAAAAGCACAAATTTCTGTCACAGAATCGCGGGAAAAACACGAAGTTCATCAAAGAGTTGAGGAAAAAACAAATTTCGTAAAGGTTTGCGAAAAAAAGCTCATTTTATCAAAGGATCGCGAAAAAAACGGCAAATTTCGTCGACAGATCGCGAAAAAACAGGAAATTTCGTCAAAATATCGTGAAAAAAACGAGAAATTTCCTCATAAGATCGCGAAAAAACAGCAGATTTCGTCAAAAGATCGCGAAAAAACGGCAGATTTCGTCAAAAGATCGAGAAAGACGGCATATTTCGTCAAAAGATCGAGGAAAACGGCATATTTCATCAAAAGATCATGAAAAAATGCAAATTTCATCAAAAGCGCTCAAAGAAAAACACACAATCAGTACCGGTAGTGGATTTTCGCTCTCTGTCCCCCCCCCCCCCCCTTCCTGTTGTAACCTTTTGGAAAATTTGCCGTGAATTTCAGATTTTTTTTTTTTTTTTTTTTAACTCAGAATCACCCTTTGTATTAATCAGTAAGAATGCTGTTTATTTTAACACTCATAATGTTTGTACATAAGAAAATGTAACACGCTACTCCCGCAGACAATTTTCATCCCACTAAATTGCTGTCGCAGACACAATCATAACTTTCTGCTACTGGGGATAAACATAGTAGTTTAAAATCATTTAGCAAAATTATTGTGCTTTACAAACATTGTTTAACTCTAAAATGTGATGTAGTGTAGCTCCTGATTACCTAAGCTTATTCTTAATTTTATTTTATTGCATGACTATAGCAAATCAATACTCTAACATCGATTCTGTATATAAAAATCAAAAAAGGAAGAAAAAAAAACATTTGTGTCGAAGGAAATGAGTAAAAATATTTTTGCTATGAAAAGCAACATATTTCTTAGATTTAAAAATATGACTGTGTTCAAAATTCTGCATAATGATTCAACTTCCTATTTCAGAATATTTGGAAGCCCCAGAATTTATCTAAATAATTTATTAGATTTTTCCGATTAAGACTGCGTTGAATAATAGAAAACTATTTCAGCCAATCATGAAACAAGAACGAAAAAGTATGCACAGATTATGTAACATTATCAGAATATTGATAAGAAGTTAATTAAAGATAAATAAAATGAAATATTTAAATAAACAATTTGGAAAACAACACTGTCCAAAATCCATTATCATGAAGTGCTCTTTATAGATAGTAATGTATGCAAATTCGTTAGTACATGTATATGAGTTTATATTATATTTATACTAACACCACATGATGATAAAATGCACCTTCAGTTAACTCCATTCATAAAAGTTAATCTGAATCATTTTGGGTAGTCCTGTATCTATAGAATTTATACATATCTCATAATTTATATTAAAATTTAATTCAGCCAGGAAACACTTAACATAACTAAAGATACACTTTCATATATTGCCATCCATAGAGGCAACCTATCTAATTTCTTCCATTTCTATACATTAATTCCAATCTACAAATGCTAAAATACAATTATAAAAGATATAACACAGTTAAAACACACTTTAAGCAATTTAAGACCATAGACATTATTTATGAATTATTTTGTGTAACCCTGTATATGATATATAGAATTTATATACACTATGTAATACACTAAAGTTTTGATAAGCTTTTAAATGCATACTGCAGCTGAAAACACACTTCTACCAATTATTGCTGAGAGTCAGCCCAGTAGCCGAATTATTTTGGGTATCTTTGTATATGAATGATAAATGTTACACACTCCAAAATGTATTTAAAGAATGCTGTATTACACCTTAGTGATGCATATCAATTTAGTTCCTTTTGAAGTAATGTAACATCAATGATTGCACTGCAACAATTTTCCCCTATTGGTCATAATATAATGATGTTTTGTGTATCTGTGTAAACACACTTAAGTGCAACTCTCTCCATATTCTATAGAAATCATGTTGTCCACCTCAGTGTTGCATATTTTTTATTATTTTACAAGTACCTTAATGTAACGAAATTCTTTTGCATGTTCCTATAAACAAGCTATAAATGCTACTCAGTCAATTTTCTATAGACAGCATGTTGTAGTAATTTTTACAGTGATGGATATAAGTTTCATTACGTTTGCAGTAGCATAATATTATTAAAATGCACTGCATTTATTCCCCTTCCCCATAGACTATATTGTAACGAAATTATTTTGTGTATCGATTTAAGTGAATTATATAACCACATACTTCATCTTTGATAAGAAACTTACTATAGTGAACTTAACATATTATTATGGAAATTTAACTATATTTATGAGTTACAGCACAGACAGGCAGGCAAACCAAACACTTTTCAAATGTTGGAATGTGTTAATGATTTGGAAATAAAATTTTCTCAAAAACTGCTTTTTTATTAAATGAAAAAGAAATTTTCTCGAAAATTGCTTTTTTATTAAATGAAAAAGGTAGGCCCTATCTAACTTGCATTTTAATAAGACCAATTTTACTACAGACAACTAAAAAATAAGGTACATACATACATTTGCTAGATGCATTAGTTGAACTTACCCATCAACACTAAAATTAATATAATAGAAATCATTCAATGACTTGAACAAACTGCACACAACATTATGGGCAGGGATGGGGAATTTCTAGAAAATCTTACCAGCCAGCAAAATGCAATGTACAGTTGAAAATTGCTATGACAAAATTTCAAAGAGAGCCATCACAGAAGAGATGAACCCAAATGTAAGAGCTGATTAAACTCAAAACAACTCAGCACCCAACTCTATATAAAGTCTCAAACTTACTTTCTTTTCTTATAGGTCAAAAAAAATTTTTGGGGAGGTCCTATCACTTAACACTCAATCCACACTAAATTAAGAATCTAAAATTTATGCTCTATTGGCTAAACTTTCTCTCTGCTCTCTGTCGCAAAAGATACAATTTAAATATTAAAGTAATGCTAATTGTTGTACCTGGAGCACCCGTGCCAATTTATTGCCTGAAAATAATATCTGCCCAGATTACAAATGTCATACATGAATCCTATGGCTGCATACACATACTTATTTTGCCATGCTTCTACAGTTTTCGTGGAAATATTTTTGTTCTGTATCCTTCTGCGGTTTATTCACAAAAGAATGAGGGGAATCAACAATGGGTAAGGAGATAAGTAGCTCAACTCTACTTGAAGGAAAGGTTCCTCTTTTGCAGGACATCAGTCTCTTTCCTTTTAAAGTCATTAAAGATCAAAAACACCACTTGGTCACAAGAAAAGACGCCAATACTGATAACAGAAGGATGGTCCAGGTTATGTGTTCCATTTTACTGCCCCAAAAGGTCAGAGGTAACGTCAGAGAAGACTGAGCTAATTCTAAAGAAGAGAAAGATTGCATCATATTTATGCGACAATTTCTTGCATGACACACTATCACTCGCACTAACCTCAGAACCCTTCATTCCTACCATATACACAAAAATACCTTGGATTGACAAAACCTCTCCAGACCATTTTGCATGGTTTCTCTCGCATTATTCCCCTCTGTTTTTGAGAAAAACTGCTTATTCCATCTCATTTCTAAATGCCTTTTGTGAATGCACTTATTTTCTTATTTAGGTAAACTTCTAAAAAATATAAATAATTAAACAATTATTTTAAATATTTTGTTATTAATGTTGTTGTTCTTATTATTTATAATACTAATTTTTATTCCCTGTTTATTTATGAATTTTTTGCTGGTCCTAACACAGCTGTAACAATAGTTCAGATTTAAAATATTCATTAAAGAATAATAGTGTCGCATTCGGAGTGCAGATGCAGAGGCATCATAAGATTTTGTGTCTGAGTTTTTGTGGCAAGCAAAAGCAAAAGAAATAATTCAATGTTTCATTTAACTATTATGGTAAAAATCGTACTCCGATCTGCTAATGCCAATTTTTTGTTCATGAACTTTTGAACATGAACTGATTCATGTGACATCCTGTATATACATATGTATATTTATACTTACATGTGCCTGGTGTTTCACATATGTATGCTCCAGATTCTGGGACCAAGTGGCAAAATACCCTTTCTGTTTGCAAGAGTTCAACCATATCTTTTGAATCATCATTTTTTTTAAGGTAAAATCCAACAGCAATATCTTTAGTGGGAGTTTCAAACACCCATTCTACTTTACTGTTTGCTTCTTTCACTTTGATTTCAATAAGTCTGCAATCTTGACGAGGAACTTTAATATTTAACACACCTTCTTGATCAACAAGAGACTGCATAGTTTTTTTGATGACATAGCACTCAGTCGGAACAAATCCACCGTAGTTTATCTACGAGACAATATAATAAATTAGCAAAGTGACAAGGCAATTGCACAAGAAATTCTTTCAATTCCTTACATAAACAAATTTATATAAACATATTAGTCCAGGGGAAATGTACAAAAAAAAGGGGGTTACCTTGCAAAAGGTCGGGTAGAAGATTTTTTTTTCTGAATTGTTTATAATGATACCAACATGGAAAAACAAAGTTTTCTAACAAAATTTTCTGTGGCCAAAAAACAAGAAAATTTTGGGACCTTTTTTGGGTTTTTTGAAATATCTCGAGACCCGTTGCCATAACATATTATTTGTCAGTTACAATATTAAAGAAGATAAAATTCTCTACAACATTCACACCTTCAACTTTTTTATACACTCAATAGCAAGCGCAGTATGCCATTTCAAAAATAGGACAATTTTTTCCATTTTCTTCAAAACTGTGAAAAACTTAGTTCTGCCCCGATTATTCAAATGTTTCCCACGAGATTTAATCGTGTATGTCAACTTCTATACATTAGTAGCAGTAAATTATGTGCTTCAGGGTTAAAATTAGCCTTTTTTGCACCCGTGGCAAACATGGATTTTTGTGCCCCCCCCCCTCCATCTTTTAAAAGGAAAATTTACCAGGGGAATTTTAATAAATCTCTAATAGCCAGTTTTTGAAAATTTTAAGTGTGTAAGCATTAAATACGTAATGCTGGACTACATAATCAGCTTTGCCAAATATTGATTCATTAAAACCTTGAAAAGTACCAAAAGGTTTGGTTTGTGTTTATGACGGGCGATTATCAACACGTGGGATATAGGCCCTGGGGGGAGTGCCCTTCGTGGGGGTCTTTCTAAGGGAACCTAACCTGTATTTATGCATGGAAATCCACGGTTTCGAAGAAAACCACGAAAACTCCAAAACGGTTAGGCCGACGGAGTACCAAAAGGAGCCGAAATATATTCCGCTTTAAGCAGGTTTTCATCTTAGCAGGTATAATTGTTCATATTCTGTCTCTTAAAAAATATATACTCTTTCTTTAAAGACTGAATTCGGTATATACAGAATTCATTTTTAAAGCTTTTACAGTAGTTGTCGTATTGAGGCGTTTAAAGTCACAGTTATATGAATTATGGGACTAAATTAGTCACACGAAGACATTTGCAAGGTAATATTAAACCTATGGGAGCGTTCTTGACAAATATCTTGCTCACATTTTGTTACTTTTAAATTTTTTTTTTTTAATGGATACCTGAGATGTACCTCTAATGTTGATAGATACCTCTAATTTTGTGATTTTGTACTTTTTCGGGTTTAGTTGCTTTTTTTTTTTTTTTTTTTAAATACATTCGGACTCTTATTTTTAGAAAACTGTTTGGAATCCGTTCTGAAATTTAAAGTATCCTGTTTGAGCTTTAAAGCAATTAATAGATAATCTTTAAGTTTTATATATTTTTGTATGCTAAAATGATATAATGTCTTGTTATATTTATCGATATAAGTAGGAAAAAATTGACAATATGGTTTAAAACTAATCTTTTAAATATTTTTTATAAAACTAGTGATCTCAAATATTTTATGAGCAGAATTTATACATTTTACAAGATATAAATGCATAACATTAGTTAGTGAAATAATCTGGTGTCATTTTTATTGTAGCTATTTTATAAGGTAAAAGTATTTCTTACATAAAAGATATTTATCTTTTGAGTCCCCCCTTTCATATGGAACTACGATTCAATGTTTGCTATCTTTAAAAACAGTAAAACATTAAAACATATGTTATCAATAATTGGTAAATAAAATATAACTTTGTAGTAGAGAATAAAATGTTTTTCGCAAATTTTCATATCTGGGTGATTTTCAAAAAAAGTGTCATGTTTTACTGTCCTTCACATTTGCATAGAAAAATGGTTAAATATCATAATTTTAATTATTGCATTTTAACTATCATGTGTTTTAATGATAATTTAGAGATATATTATTATTTATAAAAAATTTAAAACCAAGAAATATGTTCTTTTGTAGTCAAAATGTCATTACCATAGGTTGTCTTAACAAGCAATTTATTAGGTAAAGATTTGACAAAGTTCTATTTAAAACATATGGTTATAATTTTTTTATACATTTTTATTTATTAAGATGATACTAATTAAAAATAATAATTTTCAATAATTGAACTTATCTGTAATTCTTAATATATTTTTTAAACCGTGTCTCAAGAAAGCCATGCTTCTGAAAAAAAGTTCCTCTGAATTTTTTTAGAGGATAGCACATGCCTTTTTATCCAGGCAAAAGTACTCCTTAAAAGTCAACTTGTTATTGGGTTTAGGTGACTAGAGTAAATAGTTTTATAGTTTCAATAAAACAAGCAAACACTTTGAATGTTTTGGCGAGTATTCTTTTGTAAGTCATTACCGTACCCAATTCTAATTGATAATTAAATGAACTTTTATTTCTTAATCTGCTTTTATCATATGAGTAATAGAAAATCAGTGAAAGGGTCAGAAGATATAATGGCTGCCATTTATGCCTGGGGAAAAATAAAAATATTTTGCTTAATATGCCATTACTGTAACTGTCATTACAGTGCTCATTTCTGTCATTATACCAAGTGCATTAAAATTTTAAAATTAATTTTAAAATGTTAAATTATTAATTTGGTCTCTACTGATGCTTGTATATTGGTGTTTATGAGGCAAGGTAATTATTTACAAACAATTAAATCTTTCTGATTATTTCTAAAAATTTGATTTTTTTATTCCAAAACAAGGACAGATTTTGAAAATGACCCACCTATTCCATTGATACCTGGAAAAATATGTATGCATTATACAAATTATAAAATTTATTAAAATTAAGCAAGTAATATTTTTTAATTGAAACTATCATGCCAATAAGTTACTATGTATTGAAAAATTCTTTTAAACAATGTTTTGAAGTTAACATTGTATACACTTAAAGTTACTGTCTAAATAGGAAAATTGTCTCATTCATCTACACTCTGCCCCACTTTTAAAATTATATAAATTTATTGAATATAAAATGTCTGTTGAGATGAAAATAAAGACGTGAGTGTGCAAATAATAGATAATTTACTGCTACCAATTTTTAGAAGTCGACATACACAATTAAATCCGTGAGGAACATTTGAATAATTGAGGCAAAACTACGCTTTTCACGGTTTTAAGAAAATTGAAAAAATTGCCCCATTTTTGAAACAGCATACTGCGCTTGCTATTGAGTGTATAAAAAAGTTATAAATATGAAAGTTGTAAAGAATTTTATCCTCTTTAATATTGTAATTGACAAATAACATGCTACATCAACGAGTCGCGAGATATTTCTAAAAAAGCAAAAAATGTCCCAAAATTTTGTTGTTTTTCGGCCATAGAAAATTTAGCCTTAAGAAATTTTGTTAGAAAACTTGGGTTTTCGATGTTGGCATCATTATAAACAATTTAGAAAAAAAAATCTTCTACCCGATCTTTTGCAAGGTAAAATGTATATTTTCCTTGGACTATATGGTTAATTAGCAAATTAGTTTAACCCTGGGAAGAGTGCAGGATATGCAAGTTTTACTTTTGTCACTACTATTTAATAGTAATTTCGCCTTATCACTGAATGTGCAGCCATCGTCTGCAATTAAATAAAGCGAAAGTTACTTGAAAATACTGATGACTAATGCACTCTGGGTGTGTCATACGATCATTCGTGGGTTAATCTTTTCATATTATAATAAAAACAATTATTAAGGGACTTATCTGGTGCAGAAGAAAAAAGTGGAATCCCATGCTATCTTATGGAAAAAATATGTATCCTTCTGGTTCATTCAAATTTGGAAATTTCAACAATATTTTTTTTTCAGCACATCGTTAGGAAGGTTGATTATCACTCTGTAAGCTCTAAATTTTTATATCTTATTTTAGTCCAAAGTTACAAACAAGTAAAGAATACTTTTTATGCTTTTCAGAATTTATTGAAAATTTAACACATTTTAAAATACTCATAATTATCTTTAAATATTTTAAGCTTACAGAGGGATAAAGAATCTTCCTATCTACATGATGAAAAAAAATAATGTTGAAATTTCCAAATTTGAATGAACTAGAAGAATAAGTTTTTCCCATAGGATAACATGGGATTCCACTTTTTTTCTTTCCCACCAGATAAGTCCCTTTAATGTGTATACCAAGCAGGAGGATTGTCCTGTGCAGCTAAGCTTAAAAAATTTAAGTGTGCCAAATGAGCAAGTGCCAATTATACAACATGGGCCATCTACTGCTTAATGTACTCAAACAACTTCTCCATGTTAACTGGGCCGAAAGTTTGTTAGTACAAAATATTAAATATCGAAAAGAACCAAGCATTGTACATAAATTAAACAAGAAATGGAAGAATCCTAACAGCGAATACTTTAATTTGAGACCAAGCAGAAGTGATGTGCAATAATTAATTATCAGGGCCATAAAGTATGAGAAAATCCTCGAACCCTGCTTTCTCTCTCATAAATCTATTGCTTTATTCGTATGGACCATATTCTCCCTTTTGGTTCGAGGCTACAAAAATTCATCTGCTTGGGAATAACATTCATAACCGCGCCATTGAAAAGCATTGTGGTTAGAAAATTTATGCTTATATTTTATTTTCATATGAAGTTTTAGACTTTTTCAGGGACAGATATGAGTTATACATGAATTATTTTCTCTATTTTAAAGCACTTGCATGCACATTTTTCATTTTATTTAAAAAATAAAAAAATTTAATTTTAATTAATAAGTATATATGGATTTTAATTAGTATGTATATAAGTATTTATGGAAAATAATTCGTACAGAATAAATCTGCAGTATTTTATGCATGCATTTATCTGTATTAATGCTGCCTCAAATGACGCAATAACGGAACAAACACACTAGCCACTATTTTTACACCACGTGATTCCCACTTTGACGTCACGAGAATACTGTCCATCTGTTTGCGATTCATTTTATTGATTTTAAAGGGTTCTTCCAATGAATGAATTTTTACTGTAAGCAGACAAAAATCACCTGAAAACTTCAAGGAACTCATAAAATAAAAAATAAAAAACACAGAAGTAAAAAGTACTACATTTTGAAAAGGAATTTATATTATTGAGTTTCATTTTTTCTTCAAGAAGAATTAAAGAGAGTTTGATATTTTGCTGAATAAAGGAGGTGGCTATTTAACAAATTTCAATGCATTTCAATTATATTTATTTGATTTTTGTCAATATGAAGTGCTCATAAAACCATCACACTTTTTGCATGTTAATATGTTTATAATATAAAAACATAATGGTAATATAAGAGCTTTGTAATTTTTGCCAACCTAACCAATATTTTTAATTTAAAAAACCTTTTGAACGAGAAAATTTAACAAATTAAATGAATCTTATTTCTATGTGGTAGCCATTTGAAATTTACTTGATTTCATTCAGTAAATAAATTTTCTGTTTCAAATATGTTTATTTGAACAGGAGTCTCTCACTAAAATTGGGAAATTTGGCAAGTATCACTTCACATAGAAAAAAAATTGATATAATGAAATATTAAAATCTTCTAAATAAACCTGCACTTCAAAAAGAAAAAAAAAAAATCCATTGGTTGCAAGTAAAATATCTATTTCTACAGGATGTTTTCCCTATGAAAGTGAATTCGTGAATGAATCAAAAGTATTGCGAACATGGATTTTAAAATATACAGATAGTACTAAATTTTCCTTTTTTCTAAAGCATATGATTTTTATTACCCTGCAAAAGAATAGAAATCCATAAAATTATGGAAATTGTATGGCAAAAATTCTTTTTAGAATGCGTTAAGATAATAGCTAAATCAGAGGCCGATTATAAGTAAAGTTTTAATTAAGATTAGCTAAATCACACACATGGTGGTACAACTATATGACATATCACATTTCAAAACACAACATTAGTATACACCAATATAGTACCGTAATTTCCGGCCTATAATCCGCGGATTATCTGTTAAAAAACCTCAAAATTTTTAAGTGCGGATTATCTACCGGTGCGGGTTATCTGCTGAAATTTTTTTAAGCAGCTCCAGAAGTTCAGGGCAGACACCCAGTTTCTACCAGCAATCATGAAATAAAAATGTAAACAGTTATCAAACGATTGTCTGCTATCGACCTTTCGTGGAGTTGCTTGTGATTGGTTCACATATGACATGCCCGTGCTAGTGGGAGTGGCTTCCGATTGTGATTTTATTTTATTTTTAGCCTTTTGGTAACATGTTTCTATGAAGAACAAAACGTTTCTCAACTCATCCCTTTCAAAAATTGCAATCTCAATCATTTATGAATCAGCTCCTTCCAAAATTACGGCAATTTTACAGATTATGATGATTGATATTACGATGCAACCAATGGGAATCCATCACACATTAATCGAATGAATCATTATCGTATCGTAGTTTCATAATTCTACTGCTGCCCTCTATGGATAGGATCATAAAATACAATCATGTTCTTGTAATTTATATTGAAAACCAAAACGTATTTGATGGTATATCACGTTTAAAGTTATAATAATGTATGAGAGAAAGCCTGTTATTTAACTCTGCAGAATTTAAACAGAACGTTATTTAAAAAGCGGAAGGTGATTTAAAAACAGCAATTATTACAGAATTATCTGTATTCACAAGACATTCAACGTTTCAGATATAAGATTCAATGAAAAAAATTATTTGTATTTTTTAACTTGTAAATATTTTATTATTATTTTTTTTCAGTTATTTTATTACAATTATCATTTAAATAGAGCAACTAAATAAATAGGGAGGTGGTTTAATAGTAGTACTTTGGAATGTTGAAAACGATGAGTAATTCTCGTATAGTCCGGCGTATAATCCGCGGATTATACGGCGATGCGGATTATCTGCTGAAATTTTTTTATAAGGGCTAAAAATTGCGGCTGCGGATTATATGCCGATGCGGATTATAGGCCGGAAATTACGGTAATACAGTTACGGTTACATCTAACATACATCAAGGAGTAAGTGTGATTACTTTCAATACCCTCCTTTAATCACACATTATTTTACATTATACTTTAAATCATATAACCTAGATTTAGGTAAACATCACAATACATTTTGTGAACATATCAGCTAATTGATGTTTTGTAACAACATACTCAAGATTTATATTATACAATTTTATAATATTTCTAACATATTTCAATTTAATATCCAAGTGCTTTGATCTAGCACAGTTGTTTTCATTTAGTATGGCCTTAATGGCTGATTGATTAACTTCAAAAATGTAAATATTAATGTTTTCACACATTAAGATTTCTGTAGTTACATTATAAAGAACAATTAGATCCTGAATAGCTTTTGTTAAAGCCAAAATCTTGGTAGAGAACAGAGCAATGGATGTTTGTTTCTTTACAGACCAGGTAACACGACAATCATTAAAGAAAATAATATACCCCAAAATACGACTTTCTATCATGTGCACCAGCCCACCTATCTGCACCAACGTAAACATTAATCAAATATTGTCACTAACGGATTTACAGAACATCAATTTGAATTCAGAGGTCCTTTTTAGACAGTGAAGTACTCTTTTCAGACCAGCCCAAGCAATATCAGTCGTCTGCTCTTGAACTTGACTAAGGCAGTTAAAGACTACAGAATATAAGAATGAGTCATCATGGATAAGTAGAGCAGAGCCCCTACAAGCTCAGGGTAAGGACCATAAAAACTTTTTCCTTGCACAAGATCTGACGAAGTTGACTTTGGCACAAGAGGAGTTTACACACTGCCATTTTAAAACTTAACATACAATACAATGAAGATTTCATTTTGTTCCAATCTTCTTACAAAAACACACGCATCACTATTTAGCTGCTGGAAGTTTAAATGAAGAATGAAATCTGTGAAATGTTTGAACCATTATCTGGGTGCTTGTTTGAGCCCATAGAGACTCTTAAATAGCTTGCATACACGGCCACTATTATCATTGTAGCCCATGGGTTGCTCCATGAAGATTATTTCATCCAATTTGCCATTTGGAAAAGTCATTTTGACATCTAATGCATAAACTTTGAGATCTTTTTGGACAATGATGGCAAGCACAAGTGGAGACATATTGATGACAGGAGTGTAGGTCTCATAATAATAAATTCCTGGCTTCTGTTCAAAACCACGAGCAACCAGTCTGGCTTTGTAAACATTGTTTCTTTTGATATGCAACCATTTACAGGACATTTTTTTCCTCCCATATTTTATTCAAAGACTCCATTTCTTCATTGCGAGAAACCACAACATGTTTTGTGACTGGATCTAACAGACTTTTATCCCATAGTTGAGTATCCTATGAAAATCATCTTTTTGGATTTTGGATCAGCTTCCTTAAATTATCTGGAATTCTCATATATGTGTCACAACCAAACACTTTGATAATGCTGAGATCAGGTGGCTTAGCATATTTAAGCTGAAATGGCACATTTCCAACAGTTTGATTTGGAATTCGATTTTTGAGGTATGCAGCTGTCTGCCCAACAAGTTTTAGGCAACTTGGATTTGAATATCAGAGCATGGGCCTTCTCTAAGAGATAGCTGTTTGCCCTCTCAGCAACACAATTTAAAGGAGCTGAATTTTTACAGCTGGATTGATCAAAACACCACTTTCCTTATAGAGATGGGTTAGTTCACCTGACACATACTTTTTGGCATTGTCACACTTAATTTTGTAGAGCTCAGAGTTTTGCTTGAGGAACAGTTTTAAAACCTCTGCATTATTACTTGTGTTTCAGATCTACTTCAATGAACCTTGAATGGTTCATCTATAAGAGTAACAAAATATCTTTCCCCCTTCCTGGTAGGTAAATTAATAGGGCCACATATGTCACTGTGAATCATTCTTATTGCCACATGCTCTCGACTTCTAGGACACTTGCTCACTGGAGAAATTGGCAAAGAATTGGCACAGAAATTGGCAAACCTATTTCTTTTAAAACCTTGTTAGATGGATGCCCCATCTGTCTATGCCACAGTTCTGCATTATGATTCACAAGATATGTAGAAGCTTTAATAATTGAATGAAATTCACTTATGTACTGTCCTTTCTCGTTAAGCCTAACAATTTCAAACTTCTCATTGCCTTTCTTAATAACAGCTAGGTCATTCTCAAATGTTACACTGTACTCTGCTTTTTGAATGTTTTTAACTGTTTTAATTCACCATTCAACTCAGGAACAAATAACACATCTGTTAAAATTATTTTCTACCATGTATATTCCAGGTATCTTTAGAGTTGCAAAGGGTGGAAAAAACCAGGTTTATTCCCGGGAATAAACCGGGTCTTTTGGGAAGGAAATTTTTTAAATTTCCGGGAGATTTCAGAAAGTTTTAAGCATGAATTTTTTTTAATTTATTATTTTCAATTATTTTTAATGATTTAAATTTTTGTTAATGTAAACAAAACTAATAACATAAAAAAACAAAATCCACGGTTTACATGAAAACTAACGAAATACAGGCTGAAGCTGCAGAAATATTAAGTAAGATAAATTAAAAAATTTGGTATTTTAATCATCGATGAGTAAAAAGTGAAAGAGAGAGATGTAGGATTCATCTTCCCTGACATGAATATAAACTTCACATCTGTTCTTCAAATCAACGAATGTAAACAAAAAAGAAAATGAACAAAAGTAAAAGAAATCAATGCAAAAATACAAAGCAACTCATTAGAAAACTAATATAAAGTATGCCTTAAAACAAGATGTAGAGCCAACAGAAACAAAAAAAAAATATTTTTTAAAGAAACATTAAAATCCTCGCCTATTTACAGCCGCCGTTGTTATAAAGCTAATAATTTATAAAGACTTAGACTGTAAAATCGTAAGTTTTGTGAATTCATAATGTAAAATCTATCTTTTTGGAACATTCTTACCTGAAATTTCTTTAAAATAAAAATTTCAAATTGTAAAATGACTGGTTTTGTTTATCTTCAAAACTCCTTCAAAATTTCCAATATCCCCCAAAATTCTGGGTTTATTCTCCAAAATTCCCGGGTTTATTCCTGTCCCTCAAAAACTATGAGTTTTTTGCAACTCTAGGTATGTTGCCAGTACCTTCTATCTTCAAAACATCATTTTTGGAAGCACAAGTGACAATTCCAGAAAACTGTCATTTCTTCAAACCACTCACTTTTGCTGCACATGTGTGTGGATGCTCCTGAATCCAGTAGAAAACCTTCAATGGGCTCATCTGCCATGAATGCTACTGCCACTCTCTCTCTCTGGAACCTGCTTTAGACGAACTCTACAGTCTCTTTTGAAGTGTCCAGGGTATCTATAGTGAAAGCAAACTGTTTTCTTTTTACAGAACTTAGCAATGTGGTCTTTGGTTTTTACATTTATGACAAATGATGTCACGTTTATCTGCACTAAAAGCTACATTGTCATTTGAAACAGGGGCATGAACATTATCGGGATTACTTTCAAATTTTAATGCCTCAGCATAACAAAATCTAAAGTCAGAGTTTCATTTGGCTGGTTTTCAATTGTAGCTTTAACCACATCATACTTTTTAGGTAGAGACATTAACAAATAAATAACAAAGTCTATGTCTTTTACTTCCGCACCTGAAAGTCATAATTCATTCACGATGGCCAACAGTTCATTAATGTGTTGCTGCATGCTGCATTCCCAACATTTCTGCAAAGTCACGAGTTTTTTTTTTGCACCAAAATTTGACTCACTGCACTGGTTTTCGAGTCATTGTGTTTCAGATTAGTCCATATTTGACACTGTTGTTTCCATAGCCAAAGTCACTAACATAGTGTTGTCCAAAAGGGTTAGCATGCATTAAAGCATGTGCTTTCTCTGATTCCTTAACTTCTGCTTGTTTAGCTGGATCACATTCTTCATTTAAATATTTATCAAGATCCTTAGCTGCAAAGACAGCTTCAACACGTCGCTTCCACAGCACAAAATTTTTACTGCTAAATGATTCTACACAGTACTTGATATTCTCATCTATCTCTGTGCTGCCATTTCAACTTTTGCATCTGCATAATTCAATTCAAAGCAGCAAAACAGTTCAGTTTTATACAATATTAAAATACTTTTACTTCTAGCATGTTCAGTTTTGGAACCACGCTCTGCTGTTAAGATTACTTATAGTTATAATCAGCCTCTGATTCAGTTAAGTTTTAATTAAGATTAACTAAATCACGCACATGGCAGTATTACTACATGACATATCACAACACAAAATTAGCATTGCCAAACCGTGTACACCAATATAATAATACAGTTACGGTTACATGTAACATACACCAAGGAGTAAGTGTGATTACTTTCAACAGAATGTAAAAAGAAAAGACCCAAACTTTTAACAAAAATGACAAATTAGACTTTTAGCATCTATCTGTAAAGAACATTTTAAAATCCTTATTCGCTACTTCTGACACATTCACATAGTTATTTCATTGGAGAAGAAACTTTTCGTAAAAATACTGAAATTGTTCTGACAATCAACTTTTTTTATTTTATTATTACAGTGTATGTCACGAGGCGTCTTCTCGTGTAACGGTTCCCAATAGTTATTAGTACTGATGAGACCAATGAGTAATCATGCCTCTAAACAAAACAAAGAACATTTAATAAGAAAAAAAAGTATTTACAGTTTCTAATACATCAATGGGCTAGGCTCATTGCCTATCTCTCCCGTGGTTTCAGAGCATTCGATAATAAAAACAAACGCAGTTTTTGCGACCGGCGGCCAAACATGTGTTCATCCTTCCAGGTCAAGGGCCTCTCTGCTCTCACCCTCCAATGTTTATTTTCTTTCCAACCCTCGCATCTCCCATCCGCGGAGAGTCCACTTCAAAATTCCAGATATGCATTAGGGGTGCGAGGTTGTTAGAGTGTTCGGGGGGGCCACACGAATGTGACACCTCCCTTCCACTTTCTTTCATCTGTTTTCAACCGATGAACGGAAAGTCACTAAATAATCACTATCTGAAGTCATGGTGTCAGTCCATATCATGATATCAGTCCATAACACCAGTTTTTTTTCACCTTAATAAGTAAATATTGTTCTCAAGTGGAGGTTATCATTTAATTTCCCTTGTACCAGATCCATTTCTCCATGAGTGATAATAGGATCGAACTGCATAAACTTCTTAATACCTATCAGTGAACATTCAGTACATCATTCCAGTTTTTTTTTTTCTTACTTTCATTAAAAAAAAACAGATATACAAATAAAAACACAATTACTATTAAAGAAATCTTCAATTTCATTACTCTTACTTTGTTTTTACAACATCAAATCCACTTTGATAACACATTAAAATTTAATGTAACAATCCTGCTTATACCTAGAATCAGTGTATAATTCCCATAAGCTCACACAACTATGTGATCTGTTACATTCATTCTGCCAAATTAGCATAATCCACCACATTATATTATACATTTACTCGTTGACTTACAATTTAAAAAAATCATACAACAATTAAATTTAATATTCATTAAAGAAAATGAGATTTCCACTATTATCAATCTCAAACTACTCATCTTCATTCCAATTTGGCTGCATAATTTCATTTCTACATGTTATACTTAATTATCATATTCACACAAACTTATCACTTATTAAATATTTTGCCCTCATAGAATATACAATTTAAAACACATTAAATACCATTATTAATATACACAACAAAAAAACAATATTTCATAACCTAAATTACCATTCTTAAAAATATTCAACAAATTCCTACTTAAATTATTCCATAGGCACTAGACGCGAAAGCGCATCTGCATCCTTGTTTGTAGGACCTGGTTTATAATTAATAACCGTGTCATAACGCTGAAGTGCCAATAACCATCTTTGTAATTTTGCATTCCTCGGTGCACTTTCTGTTAAATATTTTAATGGATTATGATCAGTATACACATATACTTTGGACCCAAATATCCATGTTTCAAATTTCTTTAAAGCCCAGATTAGCGCAAATGCCTCCCTCTCAATAGCTGACCACCGTGCCTGGGTCCCCGACAACTTTTGGCTGGCAAAAGTGATTGGCATTATTTTTCCCCTTTCATCATACTGGCCTAAAGAGGCCCCAATTCCCACTTCTGAGGCGTCGCACGCAATCACAAATGATTTTTTTATATCTGGTGTATTTAACGCCACCGCTCTGCATAATTTCGATTTAAGATTTAGAAACGCTTTCTCCTCCTTTTCAGTCCACGGTATCTCATTAGGGATGTTCTTCTTTGTCAAAGCCGTTAACGGTATAGCAATCTAAGCAAAATTTTGGACATATTCTTGGTAATAATTAAATAATCCCAGGGCTGATTTTAACTGCTTTTTATTCTTGGGACTCTGGAGAGTTTCAATAACTCTTAACTTTTTGGCGTCCAGCCCATGCTCTCCAGATCCTACTACATGCCCTAAATACATAACTTTTTTTTGGACAAAATGACATTTCATAACATTAGCCGTAAAATTAAGCTCACCCAGAGTACCCACCACTGCTTCTAAATGTTCTAGGTGCTCGTCCCACGTTTTTGAGAAGACAATTATATCATCAATATAACTATCAGCATATTCTGAATGCTCAATTAACACTCTATTCATCGTTTTCTGAAATGTTCCAGCACTCCCATTCAACCCATATGGCATTACTAACCACTGATATTGTCCCTTCGGACCTATAAAAGATGTCAATTCTTTGCTCTCCTCCTCCATTGGAATAGTCCAATATCCTTTTAAAATATCTAGAGTTGTAATATATTTAGCGGCGCCCGCTTTATACCTTAATTCAGTGGCATTCTGCACTGGGAATGGGGTCGTTTTAGTCGCTGCATTAAGGGCCCGGTAATCAATGCATAACCTGATACTCGCATCCTTTTTTGCTACACAAACTATCGGGTACGCTATCTCTGCTTGGGACGGTTCTATTAATCCTTTAGTTAGCAACTCCTGTATTTGTTCTTCCACTGCACCTTTCAGTATTTTGGGCACCCTATAAATATGAGGTTGCTTCCTCTCAACATCAGGTTTTAATCTAATTACGTGACTTCCAACTTTTGCCCGCTTTACCTCCCCACTAAAAAAATTTTTATTCTTTTTCAAGATTCTCTCTAACTGTTCCCTTTTCTCTTCCTCTAAGTGATTTAATTTCTCTGCTATTATCTCCTGAAATTCCTTATCATTCTCAGCGACCTCTTCCCCCCGGAGCATGTTGAATATCCCCAAACTCTTCATCTGCCTCATATACTAATCCTATCGTATTTACTGGATGGATATATGGTCTTAACTTATTTTGGTGTAAATTCTTAACACTTCCATCTGGTAATTCTACAAAAAATGAATGTTCATTTCTCTGATCCACAATGACTCCCGGACCGGTCCATTGTGAGTATAACTTATTGGTAGAATCGGGAATTAAAATTATTACTTTTTCCCCTACTGAAAATTTCCTAGACGATGATCTCAAGTTATACCGATTAGCATAATCGCTTTGCTTTCTTTTAGCCACATTAGATGCGAATTCTGCTGCTGATTTTAAATTATTTTTTAATTGCTCTAGATAATCGGTAAGATTATTTCCAACCCCTTCAGGTATGACGGTTTCCCCTTCCCAGCCAGTCTTTAAAACTGACAACGGACCATTTGGTAACCTCCCATACATCAGTTGAAATGGTGAAACCCCCGTCGTTTCATTTGGGACTTCTCTCATAGCCCACAATAATAATGGCAGTATTTGATCCCCATTTTTGCCATGTTTTCTCACTGCATGGTGCAACATATTCTTTACTGAGCCATTAAAACGCTCCACAAGTCCATTGCTTAAACGATACCCCGGAGTGCTCAATCTGGGAGCCGCCCCCAGGTGTTTTAAAAACTCCGAAGTCAACTCAGCTGCAAAATTCCTTCCCTGATCCATCGCCACAACTTGGGGAATCCCTGTTTGCACAAAAATTTGAGGGAATGCTTGACATGTTGCCTTAGCATAAAGAGATCATATTGGGATTGCTTCCGGCCATCTACTGTATTGATCTACTACCGATAAAACATATTTATGACCTCGGGCTGAATTTGGCTCAATAGGTCCAATTAAATCAGCGTTAACAACTTGAAACAATAATTCAGGGCGGGCTACCGGTTGAATCGGTGACCTGTCACTCACTTTAATTCTCCGCCTCAACTGACAGTCCTCACAAGCTTCGCAATATTTCTTTACTTCCTTCCTCACACCTTCCCAAAAAAATGATAGCTTAATCCTTTCTAAGGTTTTTACTGACGCCAAATGACCCCCTGTTGAGTGATTATGTGCAAGTCTCAATATTTCTTTTCTTCTACACTGAGGAACCACTAACTGTTTAACGCTTTCATTAATAACTAGATTCATTTTATATAATAATCCATCCTCCACAAAGTAGTTATTCTTTCCACTTCTACCTTCCTCCCAGGCTCTTTGCAGTGTCGGACATTCCCTCTGTTGTTCTCTAAACAATTTTGATTGACCCCCATATTCTCTAGGTTTCCCTTCTTCCATATTAATCTCGGCATTCTCATTTGAGACCTTTTCTAATGACTGAGAATCTTCCTTTATTTCTCCCACAATTGGTAATCCTTCTTCCTTATTAGTTGTTACCTCATCCATTTCTTTAGCTTGGATATTATTCACATTTTCCTCCCTTCCCGTATTTTCTAGATTCTCTAATCCTACAGTGACGCTATAAAGTTTTGCCTGTTTTATCAACTCATCATAGACCGCCGGAGTTATGAGTGCTGGACTGTTTAATTTCTCCGTTACTGCAGCGACTATATCAATTTCCGAAGAAATCGCCTGATTATCCTCCCATAATGCCACAGGTAATGTGATAAAGTCCGCTTTCTGCATTTCTCCTATTGCAGGAATTAAATAAATGTGACCTCCAGTCATAAACTTATCCGGAATCAAGTCTTTCCAAAACACGCAAATTTCAGCCCCAGAGTCCAAGATCCCCTCTACTTTTTGTCCCCCAACATTAAGCTCTACCATCGGTAATAATTCTTTATCCTGCCCTTCCCTCATCTGATGTTTCTTAGAATTCACCGCGCTCAATCCCACTTTTGCCTTAACACAACTAACTTTTCTCTCTTCATTGCAGGTTATTTCCTTTCGCTGTGGACACATATCTGTAATGCGGACCAGAGCAAAGGAAACATTTCACTTTTTGTTTCTCTCTCTCCGTACCATTCTTACTCCCTCCCTCACTGCTACTGGGGGGGCGAGCACTTCCTCTCTCCACTACTGGGGTTACCCTTTCCTGCCTGAATGGCTTAAATTCTCTTCTCTGATCTCTCTCACGATAAAAATCTCTCCCTTTCAATGGCGGGGTGGCCTCTACATATATATCTAGTGTCTTAGCAAGATCCACCGGTGTCATCCAATTGGACCCCTCTTTCACTAATATATGTGATTTCATGCTGCCTGTTAATGAGTCCTTAATTTTATCCGATATGATAAGATCTTTTAATGATTTGAAATCTTTCACCTCCCGGCTCTCTAAATAAAAATCTAAGTTGGTTTTAACCTTCACTACCCATTGGATGTAACTTTCGTTTTGTTGTTTATAACATGCCTCAAAATTCTTTTTGTGTTGTAATGGAGTCAACGCATTTTCCGCTAAGATACACTCCTTAATGGAGGTATAATTAGATAATTGGTCGGTTCTCAAACTATTCGTTAGGCTTCTAATAAAGTTTCCAAGTCTGTTCAGAATTATTTTACCCCAATATTGCTCTGGTACTGAATAGATTTCAAACAAGGTTTCTGCCTGGTGAAAAAAGAAAACCCAATTTTCTGTTTTTTCTGGAATGCGAGGCATTTGATCTCTTACTATATGTAAATATTTTGCTAGTCCATCTTCAGAATTATTTATTATTTCCCTCCGATTCCCACTCGAGCCCTGTCGTTGTTGAATTTCGAGTTCCTTAAGTTTTATTTCATGTTCGTGGGCGCTTCGCATTTTCTCCTCACACTCAAGTTTTTTTCGTTCACTTATAATTTGTTCTAGCAATTCTTTTATCATGGCTTCCTCATAATCCGCGTGTTCCAAAATAATTTTACTGAGTTGGAGTTTGGTTCCCTTTTCAGGCACTTGTTCACCCAATTCCTCAACTACTTGAGCTACATCTGCCCTACTACCTTTCATTAGAAAGGTCATTTTCCAGCCCTTTTCAGTAACCAAACAGAACAAACAAACAAAAGAATTCTATGGTACTTAATTAGCCCCAAAATTTATATATAGTTGTATATATATATATATTCTAAATTTCAATCTGACATAAAACCATTTTATCCAGATCATTAAATTTTTTACAACATATACTACAATAATAATAACAATAATAATACACTAAAAAAAATATCTGAATACGTTTACATACAATTATGCCAGTTAATCCCACCATCACTCATTCCTAACAGACAACCACAACCACTTTTTTTTTCTTTTAACATTACCAATTAAATTAAATAACCCACTATTATTATAACCTTATCCTTTTATAACAAAACATACCTGTTTCTGGTACAAACGGAAAAAAAAAATAATCTCCACTCACCAGTCATTCCCAGTATTCTCGCTTCCACCAGAATTGTGACGTCAGGTGATCTAAAAGGCTTGCTTCTATCTCTTCCAGCCTCTCACCAGCTATGGCGTCTTCCATCTATGTCCATCAGCTTCACCATCAATACATCACGACGTTCTTTTTCGTTTTGCTGCCCTAACTGGGCATAAGCATCCATAGAGGCACGCAATGTGGATCTCATCAGTCTATCCTACCGACTACGCCAATGTCACGAGGCGTCTTCTCGTGTAACGGTTCCCGATAGTTATTAGTACTGATGAGACCAATGAGTAATCATGCCTCTAAACAAAACAAAGAACATTTAATAAGAAAAAAAAGTATTTACAGTTTCTAATACATCAACGGGCTAGGCTCATTGCCTATCTCTCCCGTGGTTTCAGAGCATTCGATAATAAAAACAAACGCAGTTTTTGCGACCGGCGGCCAAACATGTGTTCATCCTTCCAGGTCAAGGGCCTCTCTGCTCTCACCTTCCAATGTTTATTTTCTTTCCAACCCTCGCATCCCCCATCCGCGGAGAGTCCACTTCAAAATTCCAGAGATGCATTAGGGGTGCGAGGTTGTTAGAGTGTTCGGGGGGCCACACGAATGTGACAGTGTATGTTTCTAATCATGTATAACACATTTAAACACAATCTTCAAAACAAAAATCAAAGAAGCAGTAAACACTAAAGTATAATAACCCTTTGCGACAACTCCGATTTGAAAAATATTTGATCAGATGTTAGAATGCATAATTTAAAGCACGTGAAAAAAAAATTAAAAACTATTCAACTAAAACATACCATTTTCACATCTGAAATTAACCGGAAATTACATACTTCATTGCAAAATATAGGAACTTACCTTTGTAAAAAATCCATTTTTAGAAGTCTCCAGCCTGTTTAATTTTACAAAATTGATGAAGTTTACTTTAGCAGTAACAATGCAAAACTGCTCTAACAAGCCATAAAATTTTGGCATGAAAAATTAACTCAGTATTGCCGTTTGTTGAGAATTCTATGAACAAATTATATTAACTGCTATTTTGATAGATAGCAGCAATCAAAATCGTTCATTAAAACTCACAGCATAAGTAACCTTGACCTTTAGGTATGTTGCAGATATGCAATGCAGTGATACAAAGGGTTAAAATAATCAAAATATCTTGAAAATCCTATTGCATTGGGAAAAATTAATGCTTATCCTCCCACCTCCTTTGTTACTTTCATAACAATGTACTCTACTAGTTTATTCTAACTTTACTAAATTAGCACCCATATTAAATTTTTGTACTTAAGATATTTTTTGAATGATGGATACATTTACTTACAATACTTTCACATCTGGGATTGCCATCGGGATCTGTTCTTGTTCCTCCAAGAAACTTTGGTAAAAGATCTGCATCAATATCATTTAACAGGGCTTTTTGATAATCTAAAAGAAATAAAAACATTAGTAACTTGTTTAGAGGAGATGTTTTGAATTTGCATTTCCAAATAATATTAGGAAAAATTACATGGTGTGCCATAAGTACGTTCACATTTCAAAGATTCATAAAACATTAACAAATTGTTACCGATTTTAGTTTGCAACACCACCCTTGCCAAAGCATCAGATTTTTTGCAGCAAAAGGGAACAAAGTAGTCCAAATTTCCCGTGAGCTATTTTTGTCATAAAAAGTCTGAAGATTTGACGAGGCTTATGGTGAAAGTCTCACTTTGACATGATAGTTTCATTTTTACTAATTTTTGAAAAATGAACAAACTTATTTTAGAATCAAGAATTAGAAACATTTTTAAATATAGGCGATAATGAAGAATTATACAGAATGTTCTTATAGACATCCTCTTAGAATGTCCCAATTATAAATTTTAGTAGTATCAACTGTAAGCCTTGTAGAGCATTGGTTCAAGGTCACAAAGAGTAACCCAAACAGTTGTAGATAAGTGCATGCATGAGTATTGCTTTGTTATTCACTCCCTTACAGTACCACATATGCAAAAGGGTGACCCAAGCATAAAGCATTACCACTGGGCTAAAGATTTAAAAGCTGTTAGAGCCATGCAATTTTTTGTTTGGGGCTTTATAAAAGATTGTATCTACATTCTGTCGCTGCCTGATGACTTGCCAGAGTTCAGACACAGAATGGAAGAAGCTATTGCTTCCATGACTCCGGATTTGTAAACTGGAGTGTGGGAAGAATTAGGTTGGATGTGTGCTGTAGAACATAAAATGCACCTATTGAACATTTGTAAGAAAAACTAGGTTAGTTTGTATTAGGTGTAAATTTCCAACTGGGCAAAAAATGTCCAGACCAGGATTCAAACCAGGAATCTCCTGTCTGAAGCCGCCAGTGCTCTGCCATCTGAGCTATCCCAGACGAATCTGGTCGAACTTTCTCGCCCAGGTAACCTTAATGATTATAGCAGTTGGAAATTTACATCTAATATGATTTATTTACCAATTAGAATAATTGTGTTAATCTTAATCTAGTGTAGGTTAGTTTACCTTCAATTTGATGTATGATTTGTTGTAAATAGTCTAGATTAAACTGCTATAATATACCATTGAAAGTGGGACCATTCTTTTATGGAAACGCTGTATTTCAATTATTTTTTACTCTTATTTAACTCAGCTTGGTTTTTGTATGTAAACATAGAATTTTGCTATCAATTTTTAACCCATTTACTGATAGGCTAGAATTATAAAAATTATGTACAATGATGCATTTCCGATGGCAATACAATATTCTATTATTTTTGCAACTTAATGATTAATTAATACATTAACCTCAAAGCATTTTCCAATGAGTCTGCCACAAAAGATCCATTGTCCAATATTCTCTAACTTCCGCAATTGTAGTGGAGTTGGAAAAAGAGTGGATTTAATGATGAGCCCATAAATGCTTGCCAAAATAGGCCAAAGCATTGTGAAAATGCAACAATGAAACATTTTAAAGACTTAAAAGTAGAAAATAAGTAGGTATTAAATAAAAAATTAAGATTGTCATATTACAAAAATATGGTTTTTATCAATAAATAGTTAAGTATTAATTTACAATTATGTGTTGAGGAATCAATTTAGAATTCTTAAGGTGTCAGGTATTTTTTGAACTAACAAAATACATGAAAAAGTGACCTCTATAAGAATTGTAGTCACTCTAAAACTAATTGACTTTTAATTGTAAAATTTAAAACACATTAAGAAAGATTTATTCTATCAATCAAAGTTGGCCAGTGATAAAAAGGAACATCCTCTGCTTTGCTAACACAGCCCCAAATTGTATACATGTTTTTCTAAATAGAGCACAGCTGGACAATTAAAAGGGAGTTATTTTTAATCAGAAAAACTTGATCTTGTTAAAAAAAATAAGGATAAGAAATTAAAATGAAAATAGCCGCAAGCAGTTTATAAGAACCATCAGTAAATTTTCAACAAGTCGGAAATTGTATGTCAAACGTGCTTTCGTACTGAAACTAGTTATATAAATATTCAAAACTTGGTGTCATAGCTGTTGCACTCTTATGCAAAAATGCATGGATACAAAATTTATTACGATTCTATATATTAAAATTCAGTCATAAGGAAATAATAAGACTCCTTTTTCAATAAGACATCATCACCATGGCAACCTAGAATCATTATTTATCATGGGATATCATTGAATTAATGACTTAGAATTTAATTGGAATGAAGAAAACTTTTATTAATATCTTTTTAAGTTTTGATTCGATTTTCATAAAATCTGAAAGGACTCTACAAAATTTGCCAACAATTCTATAGATTAAATTTGTAATCATTCAGTTGGGTAGTTTTTCTGCTGTCCTAAGCAGACAGATGGACAGAACAGACAATGACTATAGCTGCTACGTAATTTATATAATTACGAACTCGCCTAAAAAGTAACAAATTAAAATGATACCCTTGAGCTCTTTTTAACCATTAAAAAGGTAGAAAATAAGCACTCTTAATGAATTAAAGTAAGTACAGCAAAATAAATGTAAAATAATTAAAAATATTAAAATAAAAGTATCAATATCGATAAAACTAAAGTCGAACCTAGGTTAAGGCTCCTCTCCCCATCAAGCGAAGTGCTCGCAAGCTAAAGCTATTCCTATGGGAAAGTTATTTGCTAATATCTCGTTTTGCATTTTCGATGTTTTTAAATAATTTTTTTTGCATCGGAAAGCTGAGGTGCATCTCTACACAGTGGCGTAGCCAAGGGGGGGGGGGGGGTCCAGGGGGTCCGGACCCCCCCCCCCCCCCCAAAAGTAGACCTGGTTTACTGAATCATGGATACAAATACAACAGTAAAAACTGCTAAGACAGAATCACAAAGGATCTATAAAAAAATCCGCTTTAGAGAGGTGTTCGTCTTAGAAGGTATAATTCAAAGGTATGTCTTTTTTCGGGACTATGAACTTTTCCGTTTTAGACAGGTTTCTGTGATAAACACTTTCCGTTTTCACAGTATCCCTTAAAACTGCTAAAACGATCTCACATCCCAAACTTTTTCTTTCACGTACTCCTTTCTTAGGTTTTTCATTTCGGAGTACTCCCATTTCTCATAAACACGTCCCCCTCCACTCAAGGAGATAACGTAAACATGCTTTTTTCCATTAGTAATCTTCTTATCACAACCATATAATAAATCGATGCAAATTACATTGATATTCCTAACATTTTTGTGACTTCCATTACCGATATTATTTTCACATACCCCAGCAGACCCGCCACGTACCCCCAGGGGTACGCTACTGCAGGTTGGAAACCGCTGTTATAACACCACCTCTGAAGAGCATAAATCTATTACAGGAAAATGTGTGAAGATGACCTATCTCAAATGAAAACAATTCAAGATTCGACGAAAACAACACTATATATTTGTGCTTGCTAACGTTTGAAACCTATCTGAAATGAAATTTGTTCCAATTGTGAATCCTTCTTGGCAGGTTTTCTGAAAACACGGAATCCTCTCATAAAAAAACATTTTAATGTCCCGAGACGGAAGGATAACTAAACAAGTATACCTGCTATTCCGTTTACACAAATTTACTGTAACTAGATTAAACGTAAAACTTCTTTATCTTGGACTTCGATGGGGTTCTGTTGTCGACCCTTATGGGAAAGAACGAGTTTATACGAACGCAATAACGGTACATTGGTTGAGTTTCGTGACCCTTATCTTTGTTCACATTATAACGGACAATATTAACAATTACTTTAAATCTACTGCCTGCAATTAATAAAAGTAACTATATTTTTGGACCGGTTTTTTGTTACCACTTTCAAAATACACTGGCGAGAAAAAATAAAGGAACAACCATAAAAAAGTGCTTTATGTTAATTCTATTAAGGGAACTTCCAGAAAGGTAACGCAATGTCAACGTTATCACGTAGTCCAATGGGATTGACATTCGCTACAGAAATATATGCAAATTTTTCAGCCTCAGCCCGTTCTTTCGGTTCACGTGTGAAAAGGAGCGCACGTGGGTAATTTGAAGTCTAATTTTAAGGAATTTACGTGAAATTAGGTAAAACTTTGCTTCTAATAGGTAGAATATGTCGTCCAGAAGACATTTGACCGATTTTGAGAAATTGCGTGCGATAGGGAGAATGGAAGCAGGACAGACACTCTTAGGGGTCTGTAAAGACTTATAAATAGCCAAAAGCGTCATGTCAAGAATCTGTAAACGGTTTAAAGACGCTGGTATAATGTCCACAGACAACCAGGTCAAGGTAGAAAATGCACCACAATAGGCTCTCAGGACTGTAATTTTCCAACGATTGCTAAAAGAAATAGGCAACTGACGTCAGTTCAGATTGCAGGGAGTTTGCTGCAGCAACAAGAACTCGACTATCCTGGTTTACTGTGAGTGACAGGCTGCATGCAAGGAAACCTACAATTTGTGTTCCGCTGACTCCAGCAGCGAAATGCGCCCGGTTAAAGTGGTGCAGACATCATCGTCATTGGAGTACCACGGACTGGAGCCGAGTTCTCTTTACCGATGAATTCAGACTTTGTTGAGAGAGTTACCACAGATGTGTTACCATATGGAGGGAGAAAATCACATGCAATAAGGCTGCAAACATCCGTGAAAGGCATCGATACAAGGTCGTGGAATTGTGGTATAGACGGACATCATTTTGAATGGCCGCAGTGACCGACACATTTTTACCAGTGCAACTGTGAATGCTGACATAAACAGAGTTGAGATTCTTGACTCTCCTGTCAAATTGTTTAAGGGTGAAATCGGGAGATTCGGAATTTTATGATTATTAATAGTCTAGAAGGGCGTTACCCCCTTCCACGGAACTCCTAAGTATCCCTTCCAGAGCTGCATAAATCTGACCCGTCCGAAGCTTACTGCTGAACTTTGAGAATGTTCTAAAACTGTTTTTAACCATCTAAAATAAATTGGCTGGGAAGTACAAAAACAGAAACCACCACGAACCATTTTTTACACATTCTAATACTTCCAAAATAGTGCTAACCCATCACAAATAAACTTCTTACAAAAATTTAACTTCCTTAACCCTTCGGTGGTCATAGATGCGTATCCGCGGTCAAAATAAAGTGCTTCTAAAGGGTTACGGCCGCTTATACGCGCCCAGAAATATCTACTTTAAAAGCGTTATGAACGCGTATAGACGGTCGGCATTTGTTATCTTTAAATGGTCACCGTCGCGTATACGCGTTTGTGCTTCCCCCCCATTGTTGGAGACTGGGAGTTAAAGAAGGCGTTTATCAACCACTCCTTCTTTCCACTACATAATAGGCGTGGACTATTTGTCAAGTAGTTTATTGTAGTCGAATGCTTTTAGAGATTTGGTTGAAAAATGCCTTAGAGAATTACGTTTTCTGTAAATGGATAAGAATAGCATTATATTTCAAAACAGATACTATGGTGAATTCATAGAATATATACAGTACAAGAGTTATAGTTTTTTATGTGGAATTAGAAAAATTCATAGAATATCAGTGTTTACTTATTTTATTTTATAATTCTTTGCCATAAGATTATATTCCATTATAATAATTATTAGTATTTCAAAAAAATTGCAATGTTGCATTTATTGTTTGAATGAATACATGCGTTCTTTTCTTTTTATTTATTTATTTTTTTTTGTTTTCTTTTCTTTTTAAAAAGTATTTTAATGTTTTTCCATTTAACTATAATACTAAATACTTAAAAGCGTTTTTTTAAATTTCTTTTTTCTTACTTGCATCACTTTTGCTGTGTAATAATAATTAAAATATCAAAAACCCAAATTAATATTACACTTTAAAAATATTTTCTAATTTATAATTGCTGTTCAAATTTTATTCAAAGTTTAGTGTAACTTTAAAACTATATCGTGTATATATATCGTAAAGTACCGAAAGTAAGCGGCCGAAATACCGAAAGTCCGAAAACGGCCCTCCTCATATATGTGAATTATTCCTTTTTTGAAAAAGTGCCATTTATAAGACCTCATCTACAAGTTTTTTACTGGAAATTATTTAAGTTTTTTGTTTCCATATCTCCCTAATGAATATATCTTATGAAATATCATTGAATGGCATACTTCGCTATGCACGCTACAATACCTTTGAAAAGAATATTTTTTTCGAAGTGTACTATTAATCTTTTCCTTCATTTTTATTCACTAAGATTTAATAAATAATATTTATATAGAGTTTAAGTTTTATAATTTCTGTTCATATTTCTTTGATATCTAATTTAATTATTTTATACGAGTTTGTTTTATTAATTTATTATTTTTATTAATGGAAACTATTTAGCTGCTACGGGAGGAGATATTAAAACCAAACAATATTAATTTGATCTGATTTTATTTTGAAAATTGTAAAGATCCAGTGAAATTTCATAAATTCCAAATATACCGCACCCCCCCCCCCTTGGCCTGCCTTTTCCCCCATTCTTTCAATTTCTACAGTTCCAATTATAAGCCCCTCCTATAATCATTAAAATATCTTGTCTGCTAAAGGGGCTTACTTTTGGTACTTTACGGTACATGTTTTTTTATAGAAATTCACATATAAAATGATTAAAATGGTGTTATTACTATAATTCACCTGTGGGAGAAAATTTTAAAATCATGGTATTAACACAGATTGAAACTGCAACGATCAAATAGTCAAATGATACTATATACCAAACAATACTAAAATACCAATCTAGGGTAGCTCTTTTAGTAGGAAAGCGGAAATTCTTTCATAAAATAACCTGCATCTGACTAAAAAACCACCCTCAAAAAACAAAAGTGGGGGTAGTGTTTAAAACATAGTGACACTTTGTTCATAGAACTGACAGTGCGGGTGTCTTACATGCCTCCCAACCCCCATGTTTTGAAAGGTACTATACCGCAAAGCAATAAACTTCTCAGGAGGTCCCACCCGTGACAAAATAAATAAGGGAGGTAAACAGGGGAGAGATCTTCTAAGAATGCCTTTTTTCAGATTAGCTATTGCACTGTATCGAGAAAAAAACGAGTCAGTATTACTTTCACAATAGTTCAGTTTTTACACGGTTTATGAATGCACAAAATTGTTTCCAGCTATAACGTTGAAAAAAATCTTTTTTCTCTTAACTAAAGAAAAAATAATAATAATATCGTTATATCGCTATAAAACGCATTCTGATTCAGAAGACGAAAGTTTGATTGACTCTTCAGATGAAGCATTTTTATCCCCTTCATCGGATTATGAGGGTGAGGATGATATAGAGCAGGGTCGGCGAACCTTTTTACATCCCCGTGCCCATTTTCTTTCAAAAAATATTTTACATGACCATGACGTGCCAAGCACCAAAAATTAATAATAGATCAAAATTTCTAGATATTTATTCATTGGGATTTAAAAATATGGAGCAATATACATCTAATATCTAGACTAACATATATCTTAAAGTAATAAAAGGCTGAATGCCATTCGGTTATGCCAAATATTAATACGGTGTTCAACCTACTAACTTTTAATAGGATGCTAGCTGAATTCGGGTTATCTAACAAGTGGTTTGGGTTTCTAGTATTTAAGATTTTCGTATCATTTCCTAAAATAATGACCCTCAGGAATAAATAGAGCGAACAATTGTGAAGATTATATATTTTATACCAAGACGCTTTAGTTTCATGACTAGGAATTTTGCTTCTAATGCGTGAAATTTTTATTTTGATATGCTACAAACCTTCTCTAAATTTGATAACTTATTGTGCCGACACAGAAATAATTTATAAATTCAATTAGTTGCTTTCTAATATAATAAAAAAGGAAAGAAAAGAAAGAAAAGCCCAGATCATAAAAGTTTGCGTATTTTGTTTAACTTAATTCTATTTCGTTTTAGGATTTCACCGCTGTGCCGAAAATATTCTATCGCGTGCCATAGGTTCGCCATCCCTGATATAGAGGATGTAAGAAACTGATGTAAGATTGGCAAAAGAGCTGAAGTAGTACCTCCACCAAAATTTTGTTTTGCCGGAAAACCTGGGATAAAAGTCTACATTATCAATGCAGACTTGGCGGGAGGGGGGGAGATAACCACAAAACTTCTAACAGTGATTAATCAAAACCCTTTTTTTTTTAAATGTTCAAATGCTGGAAAAATCAATAGTTTAACCACGAAAAATTAACAATTAATTTACATCCCCCCCCCCCCCCCCCCCAACACACAACAGTATGATTAAAACAAATTTAATAATGGAGATATGATTTTTTTTTTTTTAAGATATGGTTCTTAAGTATACTTTTGAATAAAGTAAAAAAAAAAAAGTATACCTATTAAAACTGTAACTACTTCTAAGTTTGGGACCTTAAATTATGGTTGTTTGGGCAAATGACCCATTTGCCCAGACAGAAATCGCACTTCTCAATCTTTTCAATCATGTTGGAATCTAAAGTGACTATTTTTTTTTACATATTCCTGAATTCATGTCTTTTCGTAAACACATGAAATTGGCAGGTGCTCTTATTCAGAAAGAATTAAGTCGAACATTTTTTCTATTTTTCGATAAATAATTTTTAGAAAATGCTGTCAAAATTGGCGATTAGAATCGATTTTTTGTACTCGACAGCCCAACAAAAGTCATAATAGGAAAACGACCACTTATAACTTAAAATGTAATTAATATCTTTAAAAATAGAAAAAACAAAAATCTATTTGATTTTAAATTATTTAAATGGTCATGCCTGCAAGTGTCATGCTTTTATATTTACAAATTACCCTTTAATTTTATCTGGAAATTTTCCATTGCTTTGCTGAACATCCACATTTTCTTATCCCAAACAATTCTAACCAATAAGTTTTAGATTCCAAATTTGATATCAAAGCACCTTTGGAAAAACATTTTTATTTTTACTTCATGCAGGACCGGAAAATTTCACGAAAAGGAACACCATTTCAAAATTATTGTTGGCTAATTTTTAGCCCCGGAATGCTATTTCTTCCTCTCAGTTTATTTTATGTCGTCTCCAAAAAATAATGTTGCGTTGTATAAGCTAGCCGTAAAACAAAGCAGATGTATCATTGTACTGTTAAATACACTACTGCATTTTTTAAAATTTCTAAGCATCGCACATTTTCAATTTTTATACCGTCGTATTCGAAAAAACAGTACTTTTTATTGCAATTTGTTTGAAAACTGCATCCCCATTTATTTTTAAAATATTATTATTTTTTTTTTCGAAGTTTTTTCTACCATTTGTTTAATTTTGGCAACTCAAGTATTCCATTTCTGTTGAAAATCAAGGAATAATAGTGGAAAAATAGCAATTATATCTTTTTGTCGCCATTTTTTCATAAAAACTGAAAAAAATGTAATTAAAATACGTGCTAATTTGAAAAAAAAAATAAATGATTTCTGATAAAACATGGAGCTATTATAAACTAAATTTAATTTAATTATCTATATTACAAACAAATGAAGTCATGCGAATCATTAGATAGCCGATTTTTTTTTGGTCGAGTTTGTTTTTTTTTTTTTTTGGGGGGGGGGGTATTATTTAGCGTTAGTGACGTCATATGAATACTTTTCGAGGCTAACGAGAAAGACAGGCTACCGCGGTGGGTCAGATTCTTCTTCTTTTACAGACCGCTGGAGTCACGTGATGCTCTTTTCGCACGCCTTCATTGGTGCATTCGAGCATCACGTGACTCCAGCGGTCTGTAAAAAAAGGAGAATCGGACCCACCGTGGTAGCCTGCCTTTTTCGTTAGCCTCGAATACTTTTCTATAGATGTTGTTAACATGGTAAATTTAGAATTCTTCAGAGGATGCGAATGACGTCCTTTTATATAAAATGAAATCGTGTGTTTTAAGTCTTAAAACTGAAATATGTTTTGTACTACAGTAGAGTTCCGCTTAACCGGGTTTTCGCTTTAACCGAGTTATTTTGTTCCGATGGACTGATGGTTTCCGTTATTATAAAACAGCTATTATAAATGAAGTGTTAGGTAAAGATGAAAGTGCAGCCGTAAAAAGTTAGAACTCTGATTTTCTGATCAGAATAGGAAAAAAATGTCCATAATTTTTTTTACCATTTTTTCTCCATTCTGGCCAGAAAATCAGAGTTTTTACGACTGTTCTTTCATCATCACCTAACACTTCATTTATAATAGTTATTTCATAACAATGGAAGCCATCAGTCCATCAGACGAAAATTATCTATTCCAAAGGTATAAGTTCGATTGAAAAAAACTATGAACTAATTAATGAATTAAGTGAAATTTTACATTTCATCTCTTTAGTGGCTGACGATTTGTGTAAATCCGGTTAATCCGAGTTTTTTGCTTATCCGAGGTGAGCTTGGTCCATATTAACTCGGTAAGCGGGACTCTATTGTATCTTTATTTATATAAATATATTATTTTTTTCATCGGGTCCAACACTATATCCTGAAAAAGCAAAATTCCTGTTTTCTATTTTTTTTTTTTTTTTCTTTTTTTGAAAGCATAGACAATTTCAATTCTAACCATGCAAAGGTAATTTCAAAAATGCATTCAAGATTCTAAATAATAAAGAAAAAAAGTTACAGATAACGCAATAAGCTACATATTGTCTCCGGCAGTGGCGTAGGAAAGGGGCGCGCTCAGGGGGCTCAAGCCCCCCCCCCCCCTCCCCCATTTGAAATAAAGTCAGGAGTTCTGTTCCGAATTTTCCGACAATTTAAGGCTTTCGGTTCCGAAAATTTAAAAAATTCGGCCATTAGTCCGAAAATTTAGACATAAAATATATCGCAAATTTCGACAAGTGGTCGAAGAAAAAAAATGAATTTTGTCAATCGTTCGCAGAAAAAAATCCCCAATTTCGTCAAAGAATAACGAAAAAAAAATCTCTAATTTCGTTAATGAATTGCGAAAACACGCATACTTCGTCAAAGGATCTCTAAAAAACGCGAATTTCGTCAGATGATTGAAAAAACGCAAATTTCGTCAAAGGATCGCGAAAAACACGAATTTTCACAAAGAATCGAGGAAAAAACAATTGCGGAGAAATACAAGTAGATGCCGAATCTATTTTGAACACAATGTCAGCGAAGCGCACTACTTTGTGTTATGATGCCAAAATTTGCAAGTGCATTTTGTTTCTTTTTTATAGAAATATTTCTTTCGAACTCTACTGTCATATTTCACAAAATTGTAAAATTTAATTTATTCCATAATGTTTACTTTGAAATATTTCGCATACAAATTTTTAATTATGAATGAAATTAAATAATTAATCTATATAGTTACTTATTAATAAGATGCTTTATCATTAATTGGTTTTCTCAGTTTCTTAGTTATTTTGAGCATACTGAGTTAAAAACTATTTGAGCACCCCCCCCCCTCCTCCCCCATATGATTTTTAAATTGCTACGATACTGTCTCCAGTACGGCCTAAATTTTATCTGCTTCCATCTTCGTTAAAGATGACATTTAAAAAGCTTAGATGTGTGGTCTATCACATTTATTTGGTCACTAAAATTTAATACTCATTTGTGTCGTGAGCCGTTCATTTGGTGAGGAACTATCACAATAGCTTCATGGCCGTGATATGGGTGGTGTTTATCACAGTGATGTTAAGTGTATCGCCGAACATTCTATCCATTTTTTTTTCGGATGAACGTTGGAGCGGAAATATCAATCACGAACCGGAACAATATTTGTCATAATTCCACGAATCAGAATATCATTCCGGTTTGCTCCGGAATATTTCGAGCACTGACTGCGTGTTGCTTAAATTAGGTTTTCTTGTCCCAAATCTTAAAAAAAAAAAACTGAGGCACATTTTCTGTTAACCGCCTTAACTCTGCTCCCCCCCCCCCCTCCCTCAACCCGTACTTCGTAAATAATGCGAACATTTCAAATTTGATTTTTTTTTCAACTTCTTAAAAAGATCTGTATGTAAAATTTTGTTTTTGTTAATTTCATGTATCACATCTTCTCATTCCCCTCAAGCAACTATTGATCAAAGTTTCTATAAATACATGTAAGTTGCTGTCCTTATACATTAGCGATAGATGTAGCGAGTTGGAAGAATCTACAGTTTGTATTTTCTTTTGAAAACTGGAGCCCAACTCACCTCCCCCACTCATAGCCCCACCAGTGGCTGAGAGGTTCTGCTCTCGAAGCTGGTAGACGGGAGGTGCTGGGTTCGAGCCCAATCGCGCTCGTCGGCCTAATCGTTCGGAGTTTTCGTGGTTTTCTTCGAACCTTGGATTTCCAAGCGTTAATGCGGGTTAGGTTCCCTTAGGCCCCCACAAAGAGCACTCCCCCCTGGGCCTATATCCCTCGTGCAGATAATTGGCCGTCATAAATACCACCAACCAACCAAACCCACTCATAACTTTCAGGGACTCCCTAACAAATAGCGGACATGTCCAATGAGCGAATACATCTTCAATGCACAATACCTATTTATTTGTATGCTTTAGTATAATGATATGTACATGTTACTTTCAATGTGTTTAGCACATGCTTTACTTAAAACTTTGGAGTAATGTATTTATTAAATAATTAAATACGTTGGTGTCTAATGATAAGATAAAAACAATTTTTTAAAACATCATAAATATTTTAATAGAAGCGCAAAGTTCTTCGAACGAACTAGTCTTTCTTCATCAGGCGCAGAGAACTACTTTGAAATCAGCAGCAAGACTAATGAAATGGTGTTTTAAAGAGTTCTTTCGATCTTAATGTATTTATCTTTTAAATAATTCCGATTGCACTCGTTTATAAATATTACTACTATTTTTTCTGCTGCCTTTTTACCATTGACTTTTTGACCTTCGACATTTTTATCTATATTCGTCAAAATGGCAAATTATAACATTTGATCCATGATTTAACAAATTCATCAATTTTTAACAAACCAAAATTTAATAATATATATGGCGAAAATACTGAATTATAGAAATAGCTTTTAATGGCGACTTCTTTCTAGATTCATAATTTATATTTATACAAGCGTGTAAGAATACACTGGTGTCCAAAATTAAGGACCAATTACAAATACGCGAATACCCAAATGGAAATAATATAATTCGAATAATTACTATCTCTACAGCACAGCTAGTCCATATACCATTTCATTCATGTCACACATGGTCACAAGTGTCACAGTCACTACGGTGAAGCAGAAAAATATGAAATTCCATACATCTCATTATGAGTCTCAAATAATCACTATATGTCACTCCACTGAGACGTCACTGTGACTGCTGCTTTTTGACGAGTTACGATGTGACTTTACAATGTAGTTACATTGTGATTCTCATGTGACTGTCATCTGCAGACACAATTTCAAAGTAATCGTGAAAGCTACGTTGTGATAAGTATCCAAATAATGTCACATTAAAGTCACATGATGACTTTCAGGTGACAGAGAGACTACTGTGAAGTCACCATTCTGCTCTTTTGTGAAAAGTCCCCATGTGACTATAATGTGATATTATTTGGTGACTTATCATAATGCAACATTCATGATGACTTTGAAATTGAGTCTAAAAATGAGAATCACATCAGAGTCACAATGTAACTACATTGTAAAGTCACCTGGTGACTCGTCACAAAGCAACAGTCACATTGCCGTCTCAGTGGAGCCACATATAGGGATCATTTGAAACTCATAATGAGACTTGTGGAATTTCGTATTTTTGTTTCACCGTAGTGACTGTGACACTTGTGATCATGTGTGACATGAATGAGATGCTATATGGACTAGCTGTGCTGTAGAGATAGTAATTATTTAAATTATTTCTTTTTGAGTATTCGCTTACTTAAAAATTAGCATTTTGTGACTGGTCCTTAATTTTGGACACCAGTGTATATTGAGTTATAATTTAAAAACTGAAGTATAGCCTACAAATAATCATGCGGCTTTTTTTCCCACAGAAATACTTGTACATCATTGCACAGAAACTGAAATATGTATCCTTCCCGCGGTCGTGCTCCTAGCACTATATGCATAAGCGCAAAATATGTGTGTTCTAATCTCCCCACCCCGATCGGTTTGGAATTATATGTATATATTTTCTTGATATGAGGGAGAAAAATGAGATTTTAAAACAGGCATTTTCTAATTGAATTTTATATCAATTATAATTCAATTGAATTTTAATTTTAATTTATTAATTCAATTTTCATAATTTTACTCCAGTAAAATGCAAGAGGAAGTATATTCCATACATCCAGGACCCTCGCTAAGCGGGGGAGGAGTATGCGGGATACTCGCCCCCTACCCCCCACCCCCCGAAAAAAAACTTTTAAAAATCGTTAAACTTTTAAAAATCGTCTCAGAAAAATATTTCCTTTGCTTATTTCACTGCTAACAGAAACTTACCTCTTTAGCAGAATTCGTTCTTTGAAAAGGGATTAGTTCAGGGGTAGGGGTGGTAATCAATCATGAATGTGGGAAGGACTATCCTTTGGAAGTACACACAAAGGCTTTCAGTAGGTTATTGTTTGCTAGGAAATACTGGAGGGGGAAAGCAGTTTTCGCAGATTCATTGCTAAACGTTTTGAAAACTAAATCTTTAACCATTTATAAACACACAAAGCTTCTCCCTGTGAAACCATCTCCGAACCAAAAAAATGGACACAGCTTAACCGCGAATGGGTTAAAGACGACCAGATATCGGAAGCAACTATTAGATCGAATATGGTATCAAAAGTGGCGAGACATGAAACATGGAAACACAAAAGAATTATGGCTGAATAAGACAATTGTAACAAAACTGCTTTTTCCAGCATGAACTATATTTGATGTGTGTGCTTCTTAGATTACTAGTTTCTGTAGCTGAAAATACAAGATATTTTTCTTAAAGTTAAAACCTTTCCACATAGCATTTTTAGTTTGCAGAAAATTTGCAACAGTTTTGCTTTGAAAACCTGCAAAGTTGCAGTAAGCGTAGCGTGACAAGACTGAAAGGCCATAACAAGATAACCCAAGCTCCGAAGTCACCACAATTTGAACTTGCAGCTAACTTGTCGTGCAAGTTAAATTCATACTGTATCAAATTCATTGCAAACTGACGGCAAACAAGTAATCAAAAATGCTGCAGACTTACTGCAAAGTAGTAATCTTTCCATGTCACACTATAAGTTTAACCCCTTCGAAGGGGTCCATAGACCTGATCAAGTCTAGTGATGCGAAAGCGCCGTCAGAAGGTGCATGCATCGGTTTTATCACCACAAACAAGTTTAGGTAATATTTGTACTTTATTACTTTTTGTACTTTATTTGTACTTTATTTCGAGCATTTTTTGGTATTTAATAAGTATAACGCTTAGAAAAAGCGGTGCCTACCGAATAAAATTTCTGCAATTTCTGTGTATGTGCTGATTGTCTATTCTCTCAACAGAGGGATTTTTTGCTTTCCTCACTTTCGTGAATTAAAGACAGTCTTGCATCAGTTTCATAACAAACTACTCATGCAAGTGGGTGATGGTATACCTTGCGGGAGATTTGCTGCGAATTTCTCAATTCGAATTTGTCACGGCAAGATAATATCAGAAAAAATAAACTTGCTGCTAATGTTCATGCTATCTGGGTTATCTCAAAAGCTCGCATGGGGAGCGCGGCGGATCGCATGAATGTCTCATGCGATTGACACTTATGTGAAATCATTATCCAATATCTATTACAGCACAAGTTCTTAATTCAATGGCAAGAAATTAAGCATGGAAATTGCTGTTTTAAACTTAACCACTTGATCCTAACTTTATTGTAGGCAAATGTTATGTAATATGAAACTTGATTTAACCCATTCGCTGCCAAAACTATAAAGTAATAATTTTCAATTTTTTTTTTAAAAGTCGTTTGCTACCACAAATTCAGAAAGGTAAATTTCGCTTTACTAATACAGTGAAGTTTCTGCCAATAAATGAGGCATTTTTTAAAATTCTAAAATAGTGGTGACAAAGTAATTAATAAATTAAAGCCACGAGTATACTCGTGGATGACAGCGAATGGGTTAATTAAGTTTAACTCTTCAGTATGCTCTCAGCTTTTTTCATCATAGTGAATCTTTTTCATTGCTAAATATTAATGTAACTTCAATGTATTATTAGTTGCAGTTATAGAGATTGACCTTACATTTTTTATCCATGCTTTTTTTTTTTTTTAAATTAAGAAATTAAATAAGGTTAAACCTAAATTCTTAAAGTTACTCGAAATACTTCTATTATACATACACAGTCAAGACAAGATTCAAAGGGACTGGTAAAAAGTTCCATTTTAGACAGGTTTCCATAGAAAGAAGCGTAATTAATTATGCTTCTAAGATACACAACCTCAATAAGATCTATTGTTCGTTTCGCAGGGATTCTGAAACTCTTCCGTTTGAGACAGGATTGCGTTATAGAAAGATTCCACATTCACAGGTTTCACTATGTTTCACTAAAGAACAATGAAAATCCCCTTTCAGACAGGTTTTCAGTAAATTTAATTGTATCGCAATTCATATTAATACCATGTAACGCTTCCGTTAAAGACAGGATCCTGTTATAGACAATTACTATTTTAACAAGTTTTATTCTATTCATATGACATAAATAAGTATATTTATATAAATACACAAAACTTGTAAAAATGGAACCTGCCTATAACGGAATTCTGCCTTAAACAGAAATCTTCCATGCTACGGAAAAGAATACTATACAAATACACCTAATAATACGAAAACCTGTGTAAAACAGAATTTCCAGCAATATTTACGATTTCATATTGACAGGTTTTACTATATATATATATATATATATATATAACCTGAAGGAAAAATTTTGGACCCCCCCCCCCCCCCCCGAAACGAAATTCTGGCTACGCCACTGTCTCTACATCATCCTTTTTTTTTACTTTTTAGGTTTTGGCTGCAGATATTTTTTATAATGACACTTTCATTTTCGGAAACTGTTTCGAAAGTGAAAGTGTCACAATGTCATGGGGACAGGAGCCTTAAGACGCTCATGGTTAATATTTGACAATGCTTAATATGCGGATTTTTTCTGGTCCCTGAACATTGCCCATAAGTCTAATGCAAAAATATCACATTTAATATGCGAACGGTTATGGCGTGATCCCGCTTTATATGCTGTAGATTTTCTGCCCTTTGATTAAAAAATCATGCTTAAGATGTGAATTCATTGATCAACAATATAGCAGATGTTTTTTTATCAAGATAACAGTGTTTCCTAATAGTAATATTTATTTTATTTAAGAACAGATTAATTAAGGTGAACATTAATTATTAATCAAAAATACTAACATATTTTAATAATAATTTTAAAAAATCCCATTAAAGTAGCACCCTTGCAATTCTTCTTTGATCCTGCATCCTAACATTCTTTGTCTCTCACTTTCGCGTATGTTTCTATCACAGACTTCTAATATAAGTAGGCTCCAAATCGGCAACCTTTTCTTGAACCCTACATCTCTGCCCTTCATCACGTGATGGAAGGCAGATTTAGCATGCCAAACCAGTTTTCTCCTCGGAATCTCTCTCCAGATTCCCGCCAAAACATCATCTGTTAGCGTTTGTCTTGAGTTGACCGCACTTTTGATTTGCCAATAAAGAGATTACCGCCAAAATACGGCACCCTTTGGCGATGAAAGCAAAAGATGTTGGAGTCAAAACCTTCCCGAAAGAACAATGGAATTGGGAGTCTACTTATATTAGAAGTCTGTGGTTTCTATTGTAGCAGAGAGAAATAGACGAAATGAATTCAGGATACTCACAAGGGAACCACTTTTGGTGCTGCTTGCACCTATCATTGAGACCTGGTGCATTTTAAAGCCCTATATTAGGAAGGTTGAGAATCGATAACATTTATCTGTTAAAATCATATTTTTTGATTTTATAGCAGCATAACTTTCTGAAAATGCAATTTTCGAAATCACTTATCGGACTATAGCACAGAATTTTTTTTAAAGAAAATCATTTAAAAATACAAATTAGTCAATAACTATAAAATATTGAAGAAAAGTTTAAAAACTCCTTCAAAAACCTACAAAATTGATTTTGAAAATTGACAACATTATATTCACATTTTTGGCGGGAGAAAAGTTGGCGTTTTTTTTTTTAAGTAGAGCTTTCTGACAACTGTATCCAAATGTCATAGCTGCTTGGCATGTGTGAGTGAGCATTGGTTTGGACTTAGCTAGAAATTGTAATGTCCGACCTAATTAGGCACAGTAAATTTTCTAAATTGTACAAAAATATTAATTTACTTTATGATTCCTTTTACCAAAAGACAACAGTTAATACAACAACGTTTCATTTTAAACATTTAAAACTTTATTCTATGTGGCTTCAAAAGAAAATAGTTTGCTTATTTTGTATTTCAATAAAAAAAAATAGTTTTCAATGATCTTAAAAGCTTTTAACAGATATATATTTACTGTTTACATTTATCGTCTGCATAGGAAAAAAACAAACTAATTCTTGTTTCTTATGCTATCAAACAAATCGCAATCTGATTTAATTCTAATACGTACCGTACATATACCAGACACTAGAGGGATAAAGCAAGTGAAAACTGTTTTAGTGCCATATTTGGCGATTTGACTCACTTTTGGCGTGAAATAAAGAAAAAAATATCCAATAATAAAAAATTAAAAGTATAAAAAAAATATATAAAATATAATTTTAACAGAGAAATTTTATTGATTCTCTAACTTTTATGTAAAGGGCTACAAAATGCATCAGGTCCCGATGCTAAGTGCGAGCAGCACCAAAAGTGATTCCTTTGTCAGATACGTCATAAAAATTATGATTAGAGATGATTATAACTGTTGTTAGTGAGGTTTTAAATGTACGTTATATCACTACTATATTTTATAATGCATATTATAGGCAAGAATATGAAACTTGTAAAGATTAAACAAATACGACTGTGATTGTATAATTCTTTTACATTTTCAACATTTTCTTTACTTTTTTCTTTGCTACCCAAAGATTAATAAGGATAGCTCTTCCATATATTAAAGAGGATGACACATTATAATGGTACTCATTATCACAAGTACTAAATATAATTTTAACAACTGGACTGTTCTTCAAAGATTTAATATATTTTTATTTTTAAAAAATTAGTCTAGCAGGATTTGTTTTTTTAATTTATTGTAACATATCAATAGACAGTAAAACTATGTTTGAATCCATATCTATTTTCAGTTATTATTCCAGTCGGTTCTATAACAAGAAACAATAAGTTAAATACAATTAAATTTTTATCTAAATATACGTAAAAGACAATTTTCGACCGCAAACATATAAATGAAATCTCTAAAGTTCATTTAGATGATTAGATGTGTATATAAGGCCAGTTCCTGCAACATTATACAAATCGCGTTTCATACGCAATCCCACTTAAGGCTCCGCTGCACTGAAACTCCCCGATCGCAAAATCCCATGTTAGCCTATGGGAAAACTTTCAAGCGCGATGACTCATTACCTAATATAATTATTGAAATACCGTTTTCACCATCAGAAAGTAGACATCAGATGCCGGTAATGTGCATTTTTAAAAATTGTCTCCATAAATTTTAAGTGCATAAAAAATCACTATAAACTTTTAAATTTACATTTGATTAAACTTTATCATCTTCTTTCAAAAACTTACAATTTATGTAGGCAATTTTTAAAAACGCACATCATTAGCGTATGACGTCTACTTTCTTACAGTAAAAATGGTATTTTAATATATTAGGTAATGAGGAATCGCACTTGAAAGTTTTCCCATAGGCTAACATTGGGTTTTGTGCTTGGGAGGTTTCAGTGCAGCAGCCCCTTAATACACGACTTTAGTCCACTCCCTTGAAACGCATCTTAACTGGACTTGACTATACTTATTTCAGAATGCACGTATTAAAAGAAAACTTATCAAAATGATCTCCAAACTGTATCCTATAAGATGAATTAACACAACATTCTTTTGGGGGTAAATATTTAAAAAAAAAAATACCGATTTGAAAAACTCAAAAATATATTACAATTATAATCAATTAATTATTAAAATAATTGTTTAATTATTTAACTAGTATTAATATACATCATATATATAATTTTGAGAATTACCTTTTAAAGCTAAGCTTGGTATTCTCAATCAGAAATCAACTGTTTTTTTAGGGTTCTGCATTTAAAAAGTAAAAACAGAACCATTATAAGATCACTCGTGTCTGTCCATCTGTCACAACCATTTTACTCAAACTATAGAACACGGAAAGTTCAAATTGGGGGAAGTAATAAAAACTATTAACCCACATATTTACAGATTATTAAACATTTACAAATAATTTTAGGAAAAATGTAGAGGGGATAAGTACGTTACTTGAAAAAAATAAATATTTTATTTTCATATTATGTGGGGGTATCGTGTGAAAGCTTTTGTTACGCTGAACTCAAAAATACATATCTTTTAATTTTAGGTATTATATTTTCAGAGATATCATCAAAAATATAGTGCAAAAATATGTCCCCCACTCTCTCTATTTACGAATCTACTGAAACTAAAATTATGAAAAAATTAGAGGTAGTAGACATCAATTTCAACCTTGCAGGAAAATTATAGCAATTGCCCTATAGGTCACATAGCTTGAGAAAAGCACATTTTTCCATTCCACACAAATTTCGATTTGCAGGAATTCAGCAAAGATATTGAGGAGCGCTGGCAGTACCTACCATAACAGAAGTATAAAAGCATTGTTGATAATGATTTTTGAAAAAAAACCGTCGGTAATTAGCCGAGATATTAACCCTTAAAGACACTGACTGTTTGGACATACATAATGACAGGGGCAACGTACTCTATGTACCATCGGTTTTTAAAGCATAGATAACTTTTAATGATACATTTGTGTAATACAATGTGCAGTAGCTGTATAAAAGCAATAAACGTCGAATTGTTAAAAACAGACTAATTAGAATTAATCACATAAATACTATGGGATTCTCGCGAATAGTTTGTATTGAGTAGATCTCTCAATACGCCCTCCATGTCTTTAAAATTTAATTAAAAAACCCATCTGGAAACACACAACATGGACCAAGGCGGCGTTGCAGCCTTCAAAAATTAAAATATATTTTAATAAAAAATTTAAATATATTTTAATTTTTGAAGATTTTCAAAAAGGTGTGAAAGCTCTTAAGGAATTTGACACCCTTTAATTTTGGTATCAATAACTTTTTTTGAGGGGGAAGCGATTAAATTATTAGTATTTTATAAAATTAATTTAAGAAAAAATATTTTAGGTAGAAAGTAAAAAAAAGTTCAGTTAAGAGCGCTTTATTTTATTTTATTATTTTTTAAAGACTGATTTAAGAATGCCAATATTGCAAACAACATATGTTACATGGCTTCATTATTTTTGGAATGTTCATTATGTAATTTTCATTAGAATTGAGATTTTGTAGAAAGTTGAAAAAAATGTTAAGAAATAAAACCTGAAAAAGGGTAAAAACAGTGAGGAGAAAAACTGACCTCGCTTATATTTTCATTTTTAACCCCTTAATTCCCGCTCCCGTCAATATGATGGGTTGAAGTGTCATTGTCTATTTCTTGTGCCTGTGATATTGCCAAGCTGAAGATTTAAAATGGGAAAAAACTTCTGAAACAAGAAAAATTTAACTGGCATTTCCATATAAAGTTGTGGCGATGCCAATGCGCGTTCGAGTTTGGTTTGTACGATCTGTGTTTCAGTAAATTATGGATCCTGATGAATCAAGCATTTCAGTTAATAATTTGATTTTAATTGATAGTCAACATTTTATGTGCGCATATATATATATATATATATATAATCTTAAATAATATTTGTAAACACCTGTAAAGTAGTAAAAATTTAAAAAATAAGCATCTTATTAGTATTAATTTGTATGATGGAAAACAAACATTAACGTGCAAAATTCCTGCGTGATGGCTTTTCGGCAAATGTGAATTTGTTCTATAACATCTTTGAAGTCTTATAATTACTCCGTTTCTATAATAAAAAAAGATTGATACTTTTTTGGTGGTTTTTATAAATATTAAGCTATCCTTAAGGAGTTAAAACAAATTTCAAATGAAAAAACACATCTAATTCTAAAAATCATAGTCATTTTTTAAGTTATCACATTTTAGAAGCAGCTGTTTTTACCAATACAGCAATACATTAAGATTGCTGAGTTTATAAAAATTATTCATTTTTAATGTTTTACCTAAGATATACCACTAAAAAAATGTAAATTGACATTATTAAAAATAAATTCAAAGCTTTTGATGATGAAATCTTTCAAAAGAAACTTCCTGTAAAATATTTGATATTAATTGCAATTTCATTTAAATAAGAATATAAGAAAAAATACATACCTTTGCCATATATTCTAAACTTTTTCAAAGTAGCTTCTGATAAAAATGGCTTTGACAAATTGAGAACAATACTGAAGTATGTTGGAGCTGAAATAAGAAAACAAAATCACGACTTTAGTTGGCATTGGATATTTTTATGCGCAACTGCCATCAGGGTGCCATTTTGTTCCCAGATAATATAATAAGTTATTTAAAACAATGAATTTTCACAAAAGCAACAGTATTTTTACATGATTGTATTTGTCAGTTAAAATATATCAGAAAGAATAATAAATTCAGTTCGTGGGCGTACCCACCTGAAATTTTCGAAAGTGATATGAAAAGTGCTGCTTTTTCGTTTTTCTTTTTTGGAAATAATTTTAATTTTTTTCCATCATACAGCGGGCTAGCCATTCTCATTAGTCCCATATTAGTCCACATTGACAACAAAGAAGAGAAATGTAGCAGACGGGGTTACAGCCCCCCCCCCTCCTCCTACCGAAATAGTCGAAAAATTGAATGAAAAAGTAATTTTTCCTTACTTTTTTAAGATGAATCTGTAATTTTTTCTTATGTCATATAGCAAAATAGACATTCTCGTTAACACCATATTAGTCCACATAGACATCACAGCACACCCAAAGATGGGAGGGGACCGATGGAATTTCAGCCCCCTCCTCTCGAAATGGTCGAAAATGAAATGATAAAATAGTACTGAATTTTTACTGCCAGTTTAAGATAAATTTGCATTTTCCCCCCTATCGTTCAACAGACTATGCGCTTCCTTCGCTTTAGTTCCATAGTAAGTTATATTGACACCAAAGGAGAGAAAGAGGGCTGATGGTGTTACACCCCCTCCCTCAAAACCAGAAATAGTCGAAAAGTTAAATGAAAAAAAGTGTTTTTTTCCTTACTTTTTTAAGATAAATCTGTAATTTTTTCTTCTGTCATACAGCAAAATAGCCATTCACGTTAAATCCATATTAGTCCACATTGACATCGCAGCATACCCAAAGATGGGTAGAGGGCTGTTGGAATTACAGCCTCCCCCCCCCCCCCCCCACCTCCTCTCGAAATAGTAGAAAATGAAATGAAAAAATAGTGCTGATTTTTTTTTTTCCTGTCTGAGATAAATTTGCATTTTCTCCCCTATCATTCAACAGACTAGCCACTCCTTTCGCTGTAGTTCCATATTAGTGTACAGTGACACCACATTATACCCAAAAAGGTAAAAAGGGGCTAAAGGGGTTACAGCCCTCTCCCCAAAAAGTCGAACATGAAATGAAAAAGTGCTAATATTTTTCTTTTGTTTGAGATAAATTTGTATTTTCCCCCTATCATTCAACAGACTAGCCGCTCTCTTCTCTTTAGTTCCACACTAGCACACAGTGGCACCACATTATACTCAAAGAGGTGAAAGGGGCTAATGGGGTTTTTTTGGGCAGGTTTTTGATGAAATTAAAGTTTTTTTTTCGTGGATTTTTGCCGAAATTCGCGTATTTTTATGAAATCCTTCGTCGAAATTTGCTTTTTTTTTTTCGCGGCTCTTTTGACGAAATTCGTGTTTTTTCTTTCGTCTTTGATGAAATTCGCTTTTTTTCTGCGGCTCTTTGATGAAATTTGCATTTTCTTTGGCGAAAGTAGCGTTTTTTCGAGGCTGTTTGACTAAATTCGCTTTTCTCCCCGCAGTCTTTTAACGGAATTCACGTTTTTCTGTGGCCCTTCTTTGAGACCCTTCTTTTCTTTGCGATCCTTTAACAAAATTCGCATTTTGTCTATTTTCCTTTGACAAAATGCGTGTTTTTTTTACGCAATATCCTTCGTCAAAAATTGCGTTTTTCCGCGGATTTTTTGATGAAATTTACGTTTTTTTCTCATCTTTAATGAAATTTGCATTTTTTTGCGATCCTTTACGAAATTAGCTGTTTTTCGCAGCCCTTTGACGGAATGTGTGTTTTAAACGATCTTTTTTTTCAAAATTCGCGTTTTTTCCACGACCTTTTGATGAAATTCGCGTTTTTTTTCGAGATCCTTTGTCGAAATTTGCTTTTCTTCGTGGCTTTTTAACGAAATTCGCTTTTTTTCCGCAGCCTTTTGATGAAATTCACGTTTTTCTGTGGCTCTTCTTTGTGACCCTGCTTTTCTTTTTTTTGTGATCCTTTAACGAAATTCGTGTTTTTTCCGCTTGCCTTTGACGGAGTGCATGTTTTTTAGCGATCCTTTGTTGAAATTTGCGTTTTTCTGCGGCCCTTTGACGAAATTCGCGTATTTTCTGTGGTCATTTGCCGAAATTCACGTTTTTTTATGCAATCCTTCGACGAAATTTGCGTTTTGTCCGCGGCTTTTTGACGAAATTTGCGCTTTTTTCTCGTCTTTTTGATGAAATTTGCGTTTTTCTGCGGCCTTTTGACGAAATTCGCGTTTTTCCGCTTTCTTTTGAAGGAATGCGTGTTCTTTTTAGCGATCCTTTGTCGAAATTTGTGCTTTTTCTGCGCCCTTTGACGAAATTCGGGTTTTTTTCCCGAGGTCATTTGCCGAAATTCGCGTTTTTTTTACGCAATCCTTCGTCGAAAGTTGCGTTTTTTCCGTGGATTTTTGACGAAATTAGCTTTTTTTCACAGCCCTTTGATGGAATACGTGTTTTAAGCAATATTTTTTTTTTGAAATTCGCGTTTTTTCCGCGACTTTTGGATGAAATTCGTGTTTTTTCTGCGACCCTTTGACGAAATTCGCGTTTTTTTTCGAGATCTTTTGTCGAAATTTGTTTTTTTCACGGCTTTTTGACAAAATTCACGGTTTTCTGTGGCTTCTTTGTGACCCTCCTTTTCTTTTTTTGCGATCCTTTAACGAAATTCGCATTTTTTCACTTCCCTTTGATGGAATGAGTGTTTTTTTTTAGCGATGCTTTGTCGAAATTTGCGTTTTTTCTGCGGCCCTTTGACGAAATTCGTGTTTTTCTATGGTCATATACCGAAATTCGCTTTTTTTAGGCAATCCTTCGTCGAAATTTGCATTTTTTTTGACGAAATTTGCATTTTTTTCTCTTTTTTCTGATGAAATTTGCGTTTTTCTGCGGCCAGGTTTTTTTCTGTGTCCCTTTGATGAAATTCGCGTTTTTTCCCCGCTTTCCTTTAATGGAATGAGTGTTTTTTTAGCGATCATTTGTCGAACTTTGCATTTTTTCTGCAGCCCTTTGACGAAATTCGCGTTTTTTCTGCGGTCATTAGATGAAGTTCGCGCTTTTTCGGTGGCCATTTGACAAAATTCGTGTTTTTCCGCGGCTTTTTGACAAAATTAGCGTTTTTTTCGCGCCCTTTTGATAAAATTAGTGCTTTTCTGCGCCCTTTTGACGAAGTTCACGTTTTTACGTGTCCCTTTGACGAAATTAGCTTTTTTGCGATCTTTTACGAAATTAGCTTTTTTTTCGCAGCCCTTTGACGGAATGCGTGATTTTAGTGATCTCTTTCGGAAATTCGCATTTTCCCGCAAACTTTTGATGAAATTCGCGTTTTTTCTGCGGCCTTATGACGAAATTCGGGTTTTTTTTCTGTGTTCATATGACGAAATTAGCGTTTCCTCCGCGAGCATTTGACGTAATTCGCGTTTTCTCTGCGATCATTTGACGAAATTTGACTGTTTTTTCGCAATCCTTTGACAAACTTCGCATTTTATCCGCTACCCTATGACAAGATTTCCGTTTTTTTCCTTTTCAGATCCTTTAAAAAAATTGGAGATTTTTTTCTGCGAACAATTGATGAAATTGATTTTTTTCGGCGACCATGTCAAAAATCGCGATTTTTTTAAGTCCGAATTTTCGGACTGATGACCAAATTTTTCAAATTTTCAGAAAATTCGGAACAAAGTCACCCCTTCCCCTCCCCTCCCCTCCTGGTTACGGCCTTATTGGCAAAAATGATTTCTGTTTATAACACAATTCAGCGTGTTTCGTAAGATTTAGAAAATTATAGAAATTTAAGTCAGCCCCCCCCGAAATAAAATCCTGGGTATGTCCCTGATTCAGTTGAATAAGTCATTTATTGGGCGATTCAAAAAGTTCGTGCCCCATTTCATAGATGGCAGAAACTTGCAATTTTGATGTGCTGATCTTTCCTTTACAGCAAATATTAACTGCAGTTATCTACAGGTGTCGTGAGCGAAAAAATGTCTTCAAATTAATGTGTGTGCAAGGTTAATATTCAAAATGGAAAGGGGTCGTTCAAGTATTATGTAAGCAGTAATGGGGGAGGGGGGGTCCAGTGTTTGCTTATTTTTACTGACAAGGGGGAGGGGGGAGTCACGCGAATTCTTACGTAAGCATTAGACAATGAAGCAACTATAGTTTAACAACAAAAAGCAAAAGAGCATGATTTGGATGAGCGTTCTGCGGATGTTGAATGACTTGAGAAAAAGATATGGAGTAAACAAGGACTGTAAATGAGGAACATTCCAGCCCACCACTACATTGAAAACGTAATAATAGACAATGCAGAAACATGGATTCAAAGATCTTGGACACCAGACTAGAAATGTGAACGTCAAACACATAATATTTCTATGATTCTTGTTAAAATTTTTAGTTATGTGCCTATATAAGTTAGGGTCTGTTGTATTTTAGTTTTTTTGTTCAATGCGATAAATAATAATATATTAAAAACAATTTTGTATTCTATGAATTGTTTAATGTAATAAGTAATAATATATTAAACTGATTTTGTTTTCCTTCTATACCACAACCCCTATATGTCTATTTATGTAAATTTGCTGGATTAATAACGTAATTTACCACTAATTGTACTTTTCTATGGCACACAGTGTTGATGTTAGAGTGTCATAAAATCTTACGTAAGCAAAAAGGGGGGGGGGGTCTAGCATTTGCTTATTTTTCCTTACAAGGGGAGGGGAGGGGTACAAAATGACTAAAAATATGCTTACATAATACTTGAATGAGCCCAAAATGAAAAGTTAACATTTTCCGATTTTTGCCATGTTGTGTTATGAGAGTTTAAAAAGGAGCAAGTGTTGGACGTGCTACAAAAAACATTCCAGACGTTCATTTGGATCGTGCTCTCACTCTTAGGACAGTTAAAAAATGGTTTCGTCGATTTCGATAGGGTGATTTCAATCTAAGCGATAAAATTCGCTCCTGGCATGGATAATGACTTAATCCGTGTTGGAGTAAATAATAATCCACGAATTACGACTGAAGAGATTGCTGAGAGACTACATGTTGACCATTCGACTGCATTTTGCCATTTAAAACAACTGGGGAAACAACTTCGAAACTCTATGCATCGGAAATCGGGCATGAACTTTTGCAATTACCCACTATAAATAGTGCTGCTAAGTGTTCTGATTTTCCTGGGTTCCAAGGCTCTTTCCGGGGAACTACCGTGCAGGGCACCAAATGTACCAATTTATCCTGACATACAAATTCTTTTAAATTTTTATAGTACCGTGCCATTCTTTAGTCTGCATTGAGTGGAACTTATACTACTTCACTCACGCGAAAAACCGGATCACTAATGTTAATCCTAAGCAGAGAGAATTTTTTAAAAATACCTCGTTTGTATTTCAATTTTCGTAAACTTTATATATATATATATTGGATTGGATAGCTGAAGCCGACCTCTATAAAGCAATTTTTTAATTTTTGATTTTTTTTTGTAGGGTTTTTTCTGATACTTTTATTTCAGAGACCGGCTCCGACGAACCGGACATAGTAGAGAAAGACTAGTGATGGGCGATAACGAGATGTTTTTCTCGATTTTCTCGATTGTATGGACATCTCGATATTTTTCGATTGTGTACATTTTTTCTTGATGACTCCAGTTTGCGAATTGCTTTTATACATCATATTTTATGTATTATATACGTCATACATTTATCAAGAATCGTCTGCGGGTGAACTGGAATGAGTCAGTGTTAATAAAGACTAGGTGACTTCACCCGCTAGCGGGCCCCTCCTTTAATCTAGCCCCTAATTTATATGTAAACTTGTAATATGAAATCACGAACAGGTTATCCGCTATTTACGGCACCGTATAGGAGACGTGGTGAGTGCACACTACAAAATCTTGTAAAAAAATATAATCTCGAATGAACGAAGCTCGGACCAGATCTCTTGGGGGAGTGGTCAAAGTGAGCGAAGGAGCACAGCAGCTGCATAATATGAATAAGTCGTCACAGTCTTTAGGCTTTTCCAACCATATGTCACTTGAGGGGTCTGGATCTGAATTTATAAAAATGCTCTCCCTGTGAGGGCAAAGTGAGGGGAGGGGTACGGGAGGTGTGGATTACATGAGTAAGCGGTCATAGGCCTTTCCAACAATATGTCACATGAGGGGTCTCGGCTAAATTTAGAAAAGTGCCCCCCATGGGGGAAAAGTGGGGGGGACGGTCACTGGAGATGCACAACATCAATAAGTAGTCGCAGACCTTTTCAACGATATCTCACATGAGGGGTCTTGGCTAAATTTGAAAAAGTGTCCCCCGGGGGGGGGGGAGGTGGGAGGGACTGTCACCGGAGGTGCATAACTTCAATAAGCAGTCACAGACCTTTCCAACGATACCTCACATGAGGGGGTCTTGGCCAAATTTGGAAAAGTGCCCCCCAGGGGAGCAAAATGGGGGGACACACTGTAGGTGCATAATATCAATAAGTAGACTTTTCCAACGATATCTCACATGAAGGGTCTTGGCTGAATTTGGAAAAATGTCCTCCAGGGGGGGGGGGGCAAAGTGAGGGGGGGACTGTCACCAGAGGTGCATAACATCAATAAGTAGTCACAGACCTTTTCAAAGATATCTCACATGAGGGGTCTTGGCTAAATTTGGAGAAGTGTCCTCCGGGAGGGCAAAGTGGGGGGACGGCCAACGGAAGTGCATAACATCGATAGAGCTATTCCATCTCAATTCAAGCAGGCAGTACTGATATGCATCAATTCACCATCATAGATTTTTTTCAAAAAATTACAGTAGTTACAACTAAGTAATATACAAAATTTCCCAATAGGATTTTTCCCCCCAAAATTTTTTTTCTGTGGTTACAGCACTTTAAAGTTTAGGATAAAATTGACAATTTATGGAAAAACAGAAAAACGTTTCATTTTGAAATGAACACAGTATCAAAAATATGTAACATATCCAGTCAATTTATTTTTTACAAATAGTTATTAAGCTGAGTTTTACTTTAGCATAGTTTTAAAAAATATAGTGACATTTTAAATTAATTAAAAAAAAATGTTTCTAAGTACTAAAAATGGAATTATTACTGATTTTAAGATTTTTTTTTCAGAATGAAAAAAAATATTTTAAAGCTAAACATTGATGGTAAGGTAATCCAAAGACCTTTAATGGGAGTTTTACAGTAAATTTTATTTTAAGCCTAAGATGCATGCAACTTTTGCATTTCAATTTTAAATTATGCGAAATTTCATAAAATAGCTACTTTTGAGATGCAATTTCTCAAAAACACCATTTTTTAAAAATCTAATAATATGGTCAATTGATACCTTCTTAGTTTCTAATAAATACCTTATAATCAAATCGTGTGTTTTGCTTAGAAAATTTTATATGATTTTTTGAAAATAACATTTTATGTATATTTTTCAAAAGACCAGAAAGTCGAGCTTTTTCTTATTTCACTGAATATATATTTGATTATGAAATATTGATTATGAAAGTAATTGGTGGATAGGACAAATCAGTAGCATATCACAAGAACTAAGTGATATTACAGTATCATTCATGTACTTCCATGGTCCATCAAAAGCATTCCAGTGACCAGAAGAATCGGGAAAGAAATCTGGAATCTATACCAGGGGGGAAGAGCATCGATACATCTTGCAACCATCATGTTTGGCGAGTGGTGTCCAATAAATTTGGCGAGTGAGGACAATAAAGTTAATTGCCATGTTTTAAGTGTTACTTGACGCATTTATCTTTTCTCTTTCCAGATTCTTCTGGCCAGAGCAATGCTTTTTCTGGACCATGGGGTATATGAATGATGCTGTAATGTCCCTCAGTTCTCGTGATATGCTATTGATTTGTCCTATCCATCAATTATTGTCATAAATGCACCCATGCAATCACAAATTTATAAATTGTGCATTGAATAATGTTTTGTTATCTGGATGGAGGTTTCAATTTTTGTCAATGCATTTTTAATTATTCATCCCATATAACCTTCATTACTTTTAATCATACAATAATGTTTAGATCGTATACCAACAATATATTTTACATTAGCTTATTCTTTCTCATTATTAGCTCTATAGGCTTGAATAATGTTTCTGTCTAGATGAAGTAGAAGGATACTTTTTTAACAGCGAGGATAGTTCAGCAACAAATGAGACAGAATCTCAAATGGCTCTTATTGGCTCATTTTGGAGATTAAATTTCGTTGCATAATGCTTACATAATTACCCTACAGCATCACATGCACTTTTTTCATGCCAGTAGTTGAAAAAAATCCACTTCTTTAGTACAACTTCATTATTTTTGTGCAATCCATAAAAATAATACTTATTTTTAAAATGTGCTCTATCTCCATTTGATAAATACACAATTGATTCCAGTGTTTGTAACTTAGATAATTCTTTTTTTATATTTTCTATGGTACAAACAGTATGAGCTGTATCATGAGTAATATCATAAGAAACTACAATAAAACTATTTCTTCTCTAAAACATGCTGTACAGGTAAATAATGATATTAGAGTATTTTGCCAGTGAAAGCTTTGTACTTTATCTGTCAGTATTACCTACCAGTTTTTAGCAAAGTCAGAATGTATCATGAGCACAGATTTTTTTTAAAGATAACTTTACCTCAGCAATTCATTGTCTCTGATTTTTCCTTGAGTGATAATGAGGAATTATTTTTCTCACCCAGTGCCTTACATCTTCTAGAGTTTTTTTTTTTTTAACCCGTACCAACTTTTTTATTAAGTCACCATCTTTCCATATAGCATATACAACCTCTTCCTCTTCATTCAAATCAAAAGCTTCGACTGTAAGAATTTTTGTACCTCAAGGCACTCACCACACTCTTCGAGTCAACAATTTTCATTGTTTTTATATATATATATATATATATATATATATATATATATATAAACATTTCGTCATCAGATCTTCTTCTCTAACTTGAATGCCTGTTAGATTTTTAAGAGCTACACATATTAATTTCTAATTACTACAGTAAACAGAACAGTGTACTACTTGTATTGGCTGAATTTAGATAAATTTTGGACATAATGTATGAAATTTTGATAGTCTTATTTTCATAGAGCAGGGGTGCCCAACTGTGGCATGCTCGACTCCACTAAAATTTTATAGTAATCATTTCCTTATCTAATCATCGAATTTCTGCAATTCCAGAAGTTGACTTTTTCTGTAAAATTTTAGTGTTGTCTGGCATGCCACAGTTAGCCACCTTTGTCATAGAAGGATTTTCTTTTTTCATTAAATTATGTTTCTTTAACAGACTGTGTCATAAAACGTTTTACTCTTTTAATTTACGCACCATCATTTTTAATACAAATAACATCACTTTTGTTTGGACTATCTTTAGTTCGATCTTTGTTATCCTCTAAATAGCAGGAAAATGCAACATTTAGTGCTTCTATTGATAAAGGATGTCCAGTATAAAGATCAGATTGTGCATAAACTACTTTCTCTTTTTTAATTTTCCTGGATTTAACTACTAGATATTTTGATACACTTTTTATTAAAAATTATTACATATTATTATTTTTATTAAATATTTAATCATATTATAAATTAGGCAGGACAATAGGCAGGTCTGCTGCCCTACTGTCAATTTGGGGCCTAATGCCCCTTCGGGGGGGGGGGGGGGTGTTTCTTCTACCCTTTCCAGACCCATCATCTAATACCACGTTGGCAAGGATTGTTGGAAGATTAAAATTATCTGAAATACCAAAAATTAAATCCAATGAAGTTTTATTTTAGTTATAGAATTCCCTATTAGCAGATATATTTGTCTGTTTACCTTTCTATTTTTCGATAACACTCCTTTGTTTTCGATAAACTGAGAAATCCAACAGCATTAGACACACTTTAGACATTTAGGGAACTTTAACTTATATCAAACCTTCTGCCTTTATCAAAATGAGGAAAATGCTAATCGATTCTAACTAATGCGCCTAAAATAAAAAATTAGTAAATGTGTCACTAACTAGCTACTTTGGATTTCGATACAGACTTGAAGAATCATGTCGGAATCGCAAGGCACTGGAAAACAATTTCCGTGTTAGGCAGGTTCCCTCTCAGCAGTTATATATGTCTGGTTATCCTTACGTTTTTTGATAAAGCTGTCTTGTTTTTGATAATCAGAGAAATTCCACAGCATTTGATACACTTTAGACATTTTGGGAACTTTAATTTGTATTAAACCTTTTGCCTTTATCGAAAAGAGAGAAATGCTAATCAATTCTAGCTAATGCGCCTAAAATAAAAAAATAAGTGTGTCAGAAAGTAGCACCTTTGGATTTCGATACAGACTTAGAGAGTCGTGTTGGAATCGCTAGGCATTAGAAAACAATTTCAGTGTTAGACAGGTTGCCTCTTAGCAGGTATATTTGTCTGGTTGTCCTTACGTTTTTTGATAAAGTTGTCTTGTTTTCGATAGATGGAGTAATTCCACAGCATTTGACACACTTTAGACATTTAGGTAACTTTAAGTTCTATAAAACCTTTTGCCTTTATCGAATAGAGGGAAATGCTAATCGATTCTAGCTAATGCATCTAAAATAAAAAATGAGTTTATAAATGTGTCATAAAGTAGCTACTTTGGATTTTGATATAGACTTAAAAAGTCATGTTGGGATTGCTAGGCACTGGAAACAGTTTCAGTGTTAGACAAGTTCCTCTTAGCAGGTATCTTTATCTTACTATCCTTATGTTTTTCGAAAGAAACTTTTGTTTTCGATCAATGGGGAAATTCCACAGCATTTGACATTTAGGGGAACTTTAAACTGTATCAAACTTTCTGAATTTATCGAAAAAGTCGAAAGGTTATTTGATTCATCAAATGTGCCCTAGTCACGCGATTTGGACATTGCAGTTTCATAAAGAAGAAAGGGAAATTTATTCCAATGCAAAGAAAATCATTTTAAAATACTAAAATTCAAATTAGATATCTTTATAAATTTCTTCCATAAGTTTAGCATTAGCGGGCGGGTCTTTTCACTTGACTGAAGTAACCCTTTAAGCCTAAATCAGGAGCAAATAATTGCGATAGCAGAGTTATCGAGCAAGCCCTATCACTACTATGAACTTTTCGGCCAGAATAATAGCTAAATTTTCCAAAAACTGTTTTTAGCTTCTCTCGTTATAATCGATTGTAAAACATCTCGATTGTAGATTCTATGAATTAATCGATGGCTGTATCAATTGTGATTTTTTATGACGACGATTTTTCTCGATTGTCAAATTCTCGAGAATCGCCCATCCTTAAAAAGACCCCCCAGTTATCCAATGCAAAAAATAAAAAAAATGAAATGCAAACAAGATATGAAAAAAAAATTACTATAGGATTAACATCAGCTAGTGGGTGTTTTCGCGTGAGTGAAGTAGCCACAAAGAATGCTTTAAAAAATGTGAAAACAGAATCTTTCTATAATGTAAAGATTTTATTATTGCGCAGAGAGGAATGCTGTACAAATCTACCTACTAAAACGAAATATTTTTTCAATCCCAAGCTATTCCACTTTATTTGTTTTAATGTAATTTGATAAAACCTGTGAAAACGCAAACTTATCTTAAATGTAAAAAAAATCATAGTTACTACGGGAGAAACAATCATACAATCTCTGCTAAACTGGAACTCTCTCCAAAAAGGAATTTTTTTCGATACTTAGCAATACCGCTTTTACAGATTTTACAGTATATAAGACTATTGTGTTTATTTAGTAAAGTAAAACCGGCTAAGGCGGAAAGGCGACAGCAAAAGAAGATTCCATTTTAGAGAATTTTTGTTTTAACTGGTATTTATTCATTAGCGACCGTGATTTTTTTTACATTTAACATAGGATTCCTTTATAGACAGGTTCGGTTTTCCTAGGATTCAATGTATTTTATATGTCCCGATAAACAAGAAACTGTCCCGCTTTCTTTTCCTTTTTTTACCTTTCTCTCCCACTTTTTGAGACAGTGGACCTAAAAACACTCCTTATATATTGCATGAATTTACATGGGAAGAAAAATACGTGGGGAATCGATGTCACCTGAACACTAGTCCAACAAACAGTTATTTAAAAACGCTGGCATGAAACTGATTTTTTATTAACCTTTTAATTCTCACTCCCATCAATGTCACGGGCTGAGGTGTCATTCGTTATTTCTCATGCCCGTCCTATTTCCTTGCTGGTGATTTAATTGCTAGAAAAAACTTCTGAAACCAGAAAAATTTAACTAGCATTTCCATGTGAAGTCTTTAAATATTACGGGTTTGGGTTTGTTTTTTGATGGTGATTGGGATGTTGGAGTTTGTATTGCATGTTTCGAAATATATCACACTCAAAAAAATTAATAATCAAAATTTAATGCATATATATTATTTCAAATATTAGTTGTAAAAAATTGTGTGACGATGATAAATAAATATCCAAGATGTGAAAAAGAAAGGTCTTATTCGCATTAATTTGTATGGTGTAAAACAAAGATTAAGGCACAGAATTCTCGCATGATGGCTTTTCTACAAATATGAATGTGTTCTATAACATCTTTTTTTTTTTCGCCTTAAAACAAATAATTGCATATTTTATTTAGAAACCTTATAATTATTCAATTTCTGTAATTAAAAAAAAATAGGTACTTTGATGATTTTCCTAATATTAAGCGACCCTTAAGGGATTAAACAAGTCTGAAATTGTACGTCAAACATGGCCAATGGAGTGCATTTGTTCTATAACTAGTTTTATAAATATTCAGATCTGAGTGCAATAGCTGTTGCATTCTTATGCAAAAATGCATGGATACTAAATTTATTACGATTCTGTATATTAAATTCAGTCATACAGAAATAATAGGACTCCCTTTTAAACAGGGCGTCATCACCCTGGCAATTTAGAATCATGACCTATCATGGGATAGCATTGAATTTATATTTAGGATAGGATTGAATAAAATGAAGAAAACTTTATTATTACCTTAAGTTTTGATTCGATTTTCATAAAATTTGAAAGTACTCGACACAATTCTGCAACAAATCTGCATATTAAATTTCAAACCATTCGGTCGGGTCATTTTGGTACTGGCGGACAGACGGACGGACCAACCAACGATTATAGGCGCTACGTATTTATGCTATTCGGTTGTCGACTATACGGTATTTATGCTACGACGACTACAGGTGCTATGTATTCATATAATTACGAACTCACCTAAAAATTAAACTTTAATAGATTTCATTGGGTCATCTGGGTAAAGTACCGTATTTTATGGAAGAAACGCCACAGAGTTTAAGAGTTTAAAAGTTAATTTTTTTTCAAGTGCATCGTTTACGCCATGTGCAGCGTTTGCAATTTTTCTTAAATACCCACAGAGTTTCCTTAATTTAAAAATTCATATATTTAAAATCGGATATAAATATTTTAAATAAAACTTCAGACATCTTAAGCTATTAAAAATGAGGCATCCTACACTGCTCAGAAAACTTTGATTAAAGTTAGGTCAATGTGATGCTGTCGACAAAAGTAGCGTTCCGATGAATGCGGCGTTTACAATGGGTGCGGCAATTACGATATTTTTAAGCTTATTCAGGCCAATTTGGGGAGTGCAGCGTTTCTTCCATAAAATACGGTAATAACACCAGGATTCCAAAAATGGATGCGCAGATTTGCTGTAGTATCTCATGGAGGAAAGAGATAGATTGAGATGCAGTATGCCGTAAAAACGCTTTGCGCGTTAGCGCCAAATTTAAATGCTATCGCTTGGCCCAAACGAAATGAGCACTTTGAACAGGGACAGAATTCTTTGACATCACCCGTACATTTTTTTTTCTCTGAATGAAAGTGATCTGCTTATTTTTTAAGCATTCCTAAAGCTGCATTCCTTTGTATTATAAACTAAAAACTGTATTACTAAAAGTTCTCTTTTTTTTTCCCGTGAAAGAGCAAGCTTGTGTTTGGGCCTACAGTAGCGGATTTTAGGGTTACTTTTTTAGCGTCACCCTCAGCCATCTTACTGCATCTCCATCTATCTCTTTCCTCCATGGTAGTGTTTATCAAGATAGTCTTTAGTGATATTATTGAAAATTTTGAAGAACAATTAAAACGCACAGAACATTTCAAAGATTTATAGGTTTAAAAAAAAAATTGTTTTGAGAAAAATTCATTAGCAACACCTTATATTTTTATTAGTTATTACTTTCTTCTATCTTCAATAGAAGAAAGTATTGTAATCGAAAATTTTTTCAACTTCCGGTTTTTGACGGATTTACACGTTTAAGGGGTCAGAGATGCCAAAAAACATGTTTATAGAAAATGTTTGTCTGTCCATGTCTTGCCATTGTACCATCGAAAAGTGTATTAAGTTATGTGTAGAAATTGAACCTTTTTATGTTTTTGGCAATGGCAAGCAAGTCTTCCCTTACTTCAGAAAAAACGCCAACGGAAGGAGGCGCTGTAATAGCAATTTTTGTGCCATTTTCATTATTGTACCATCAAAAAGTGTATGAAGTTATGCATAGAATTGAACCAAAATTTTTTGTGTATGTTTTTGGCCATGCCAAGCAGGTTCTTCTTGAATTTGGAAATATTCTGCCGAAAGGGGGCAATGTAATAACGATTTTTGTCTAATTTTCTTGATTTTTCGTAGCTCTATTGTACACCAGCGACTCTTAAAGCGACGGTAACTTCGCATCATGATAAACCTGATGTGAAACAGAATAATGGAAAACTATTGATTTCAATAAATATCATGATCGAGATGAACTCGTTTTTAATCCGATTCATTGACTGAAGCAGAAATTTAAGATGAAAGCCAAAGTTGGTATAGTATTGAACTAATAATAAAGTATTGACATTTGTAACTACATTTTGAAAAATTAAGATTTATTAAATGGAAGAAAGTTTTGGGATTGGCACATCCAACTAATTTTTAAGATGTGGAAGCATACCTATTGGAAACTATGTGACAATATATTGGTCAATTTAAATTTTCATACCCAGACATTTTTTTCGTAGTTTTGCACTTTTCAAAGTCCATTGTTCTTTTAAGAACTCAAGATTTCATCGTTTTGTTTTATCTAAAACTTAGTTTCTAGCGGTTATCGTCGTATAAATTTCAGCTCTTCAAATGAATTATTCTTCATGCAAATTTTTGAGATTGCATTATATTTCTAAATAATTTGCAACAATAGCGTAACTGATAGCTCTTCAAATGAATTATTTGTTAATGCGAATTTTTGAGACAGTATAAGATTTCAAATATGATGCAACAATAGCATAACTGACAGCTCATTATGTGAAACTTCAGGAAAAATGTCATTTAAAACTAAACTCTGCAGATTTTGCCTTAGAGAGATTTTGTTTGCATGAGATTTGAAATAGATAAGATCAAGATCCCAACAACAAACAATGCTATTCTTTTGTTTTTATCTTCGAAAATTTTCCACTTGGAAATTAAAAATAAATGCACGGAATTAATTTATTATTTTCAACTTATTTGGGGGGAAAAGAAAACTTTCACAAAATAGATATTTATCAAATGAAATTATTAAAGCTAAAAATACATCAATCAATATTACCGTTGATAAAATGAGTTGTTTTCATCCTTTCTGGGTAATTAGCTTCATACAGCTTTAAAACCTCATTCAGCATATTCAAAGCTGAAAATATAAAGAAGACCCTGAAAAATACTTTTAGAAATACTTATTAAAATGTTAAATTATACATATGTGACTGTGCATGAGTGTTATTTTTTTTTCATATGAAGGCATTTTGTTTAGATAGTAGAAAAGTATTGAATAACTGCGAGACTATTTATTAAATTCAAAATGAAAATAATAATAATATAGTCAGGTGGGGTAATTATGACCACTTTTTACATTTTCAACATTTTTATATTCATATATATTTTTTTTTTTTTTTTTTTTTTTTTTTGGAAAAGCGGTGTTCTTAGTACATAGGAAGTAACTCTGATCCTTTAAGAACGCCTTTTAAAAGTTTTAATTCTCATAGCTTTCTTTTTTTTTTTTTTTTTTTTTTTAAGTTAAAAGGATGGTTATAATTACCCCACCAGAAACTCACAATCACATAAGTTTGGGGTAATTAAGACCACTAGTGGGGAAATTATGACCAGTATATGTTCTCTTTATACTTGCCAATACATATTTGTTTGGGGTAATTGTGACCACTTTGAACTCCAAAGTGACAAATCCGTCTATCAAAAATTTTATAGACTTAGTTTCAAATTGCTATTTGGATCTCAAAAAGGCTTCAGACGAGTAATAAAGAATATCTAATATGAAATATACATTATGAGGTTAATATCTAAGCTTGAAACAAAATTTTACCATACACAGTTTTCTCCAATATGACGGCGGTCATAATTACCCCACCTGACCCTACATATCGTCGCCTCAGAGCAACAGTGGGACATCTAGTAATAATCAAAAATGAGATGTCCGACTTACTGCTATGAAAAACTGTCTGCATCTAGTGGAACAGTAGGGGATTTTTATAAAACACATCTGAGATAGAGTACTAAACATAACTGTGTTTCAGAAGTTGTTCCACTAGATACAAACACAGTTATTCATAGCAGTAAGTCAGACATCTCATTTTCGATTATTACTAGATGTCCTACTGTTGCTCTGAGGCGACGATATTACATATTACAGTAAGTAAATAATAGAATAAAGGAATGCATTACCATCTCTATTAGTAGCTTGCCTGAATGTGTAACCATCTAAGTCAACAATGTATGAGTGCTTTTCAATATTTTTCCCCATCTAGATTTATAAAAAGTATATTTAGTGCATCAAAGAAAAAGAACAACTTCTTATGAAATGCTATCTTTAAAATATAATTCAGATAACCTTGAAAGATGGAAAACTACTTCTATAATATTGAAAACAAGAAACTTTGTTATTAAATGGCACTTCCTCATGAAATTTGTAAAACAAAACTTAAATGAATTTTATTAAATTTTAGTTTTGAGTTATTTTGAAAATTGTTATATTTGCGGTTACTAAATTTAAGGCAAATTAAATTATTGAAAGGGTTGTTATTCACCGTATGAAATCTAATATTCTTACGCTAAAATTCCTCTTCCCCATGTTAAATTAATCGGAAGTCACTGTCGTACATTTTATTTGCTATAAATATATAAAATATGAAATAAGTTTTTGAAAAAATATATATTGTAAACTTATAACAATTTGAACAGAAATCGATTTCTAGACACTTTAAATATGTGAAACTAAAATAATAGCTCATTCCGCCGAGTATACTTTAAGAGTTATGCTTAAAAAGTTACCCGCATTGCCGTTCACTGTAAAAAACAAACAAAAAACCCGGACTAAAAAATGGAGATTCTACTGGCAATCGAGACGGCAGTACTATTTCCGTATTTTAACGGAAAATTTCCCCCCATAAATTCCAGACATCTGTATTTTGCGGACATTTTCCCCATAAATTACAGAAAATTTCCCATTTTTCTGGAATTTACGGGAGAAATTTTCCGTTAAAATACGGAAATAGTACTGCCGTCTCGATTGCCAGTAGAATATCCTTTTTTTTATTCCGTTTCGTTTTGAAATTACAAAAAATTGTAAATACAAGTTAATTTTTTTTTTCAAAATATACGTTATTTCAAATTAATCGAAAACAGAAATCCATTTTTAGAATCTTCAAATAGGCAAATATCCGAAATGACAGCTTATTCCGCCAAGTATAGCATTTGAGTTATAGTTAAACTCACTGCAGTGCATCTTGTTTTGCAACTACGGGGTGTCCGTAATTAAACGACTATACTTTACAGTTGTCTACAGACAAAAGCATTGTTCATAAAGTTGTGAAATTTGATGAAAGACATAATAAAGGGATGGGAATTTGCTTAAGCAAAAAAAAAAAAAGTTTAAAATTTCTCTACCAGAGGGCATTCTTATTAAATTGCACATTTAGCATTACTATAGTTCAGAAATTTTATTTATTAACTTAACCTGATTCTAAAGAGAGCATTTCACGACATGTTCCTAGCATTTCCCAGAACACACTGGTCAACTGCGGAACATGCTATCTTACGATTCCAGACGGTATCTGAAAATGATGACCGTCAATGCAGAACATGTTTGGTTATAACAAAATTTATTAAATTATCGTAAATGTATGCTAATGTGTAATTCGTTAAAAACTGCCTCCTAATTTTATTTTCGCTCAAACAAATTCCCATACCATTATTATGCCACCACAAAATTTCACAACATTCTGTACATTAGTTTTGTCTGTAGACAACTTTAAAATAGGGTCGTTTAATTATGGACCCCCTATAAATAAAATTTCTAAACTACCGTAATGCTAAATGTGTAATTTATTAAAAAATGCCTTCTGGTGGCGAAATTTTGAATTTGTTTTTCTTAAACAAATTTCCATCTCTTTATTATGTCTTTTACCAAATTTCACAACTTTATGAACAATAGTTTTGCCTGTAGACAACTTTAAAGTAGGGTCGTTTAATTATGGACAAATGGTATATTCAAACAGGCTTGGTTCACCCCAGCAAAGAAAGAAATAGTGGGCCCAGTCCTCCATGTTTTCATACCTTTTGGTGCTGGAAAACACAATGGTAAACCTACGAGTCATCTGTTAAAATCGGGTTTTCAGGTGTTTTCCCCCCAAGATAGGACTTGGCAGACCGATTGCGTTTCAAGTGAATCAAGATTTAACTAATCCTAGAATTTCAGCCGTGAACTCGATGAGGTGATTGTCTGTGCCGCCGGCTCCTGGTCTATAACATGAATACAAAGAATTCCTAGGCTATTTCCAATCGAATGGCTATTTTTCTTTTTCTCAACGACAAATTATCGACTAACCCTTTTTATGCCCGGAATTATGAATCAGAAAATTGCTCCACTTCAGTAGTTATCTTCGTTAATGTCTGTTGATATCCAAAACAAATTATATAATAACAATTTGATTTCTACATAGATTTTTAAATAAAACTGATTTAACAAATCAATAGTTAGAGTTTTCTTTGTAAAATATTTACAAAATGATTACATTAATTAACAAAATACTGTTATGAAAACCTCACCAATCTTACAAGAACAATGTCAATAAATGTAGTGCAATCCTATCTGTCACAAAGAAGTGTTTTGTCGTTGCCAATTTTTCGTAAAACATTTTTTAATAGGAGAAAAGCTAAATTCATGTAAATAGTTGAGAAAATAACCCCATTAAAAAATATTTAAATTGTGTTTCGCTATGCTGACTGAATGGGATCCAGCAAAGTATTTTGTATGAAAAGAACCCTCTATTTTCATGAGTAGACAGATTAAATAAATTTTACATTACATTTTCTTTAACCCCTTCGGGACGAACGTCTTTTACAAAATTATTAATACCAGGGTTCCCAGCAAAACATTACTGGCAAATCCCCTGACATTCCATGACCAAATCTAAAAAATTCCATGACTTTCCCTCACCAAACGGGAATATAACGAAGTTTGCTACTTATTTTTGCAGTCCTTTGTCAAAATTAGCACCCCCCCCCCCCCCCCCCCCCCCACCACCACCCAAGATTATTTGATGAATTTCGCGTCATTTTTCATTTTTTCTCCAAGACTTTTCAGAAAATATTTGTAAATTCCCTGACGTTTCCTATATATTTTGAAATTTCCCTGACTACTTTGAAATTCCACGACTTTCCAGATTTTCCCTGACTTTCCATGACGCTGGGAAATCTGTAATCTTTTATCACCGGTTTCTCAAAATAGAAATTTTGGCCTAATTAAATCGGGAAAATGCTCGGATGAAATAAGGCAAAATTTACAATAAAAATTTACTGGTGAGAATTAACACGGATTCTGTGCACCTTATGCGGCACGAATACCGGTCGCTCATCCCCAAAGTGGTTAATGGTACTCAAAAGTACCGTCAGAGCATAAAGGGTTAAAATATAAAGAGGGTTTTTTTATGATTGCACTTTTTCACACACTGTAAAGTTTAAGACAAACATTTTATAATGGCTAGAACTATATGTGAGCTTCCTTTTTATAGCGGCTCCCACAATCCACCATTAAGCCAAGGCTGCAGTCTGTTTAGTTAACCCATTAACCATCAAAACTATAAAGTAAGAATTTTCAAATTTATTGTTCAAAGTCGTTTGCCACGACAAATCCAGAAAAGTTATTTCCGCTTTATTAAAACAGCAAAGTTTCTGCCAATAAATAAGGCAGTCTTAAAATCTAAAATAGTGTTGACAAAGTAATTAGTTTAAGCATGAGCAATTATTTTGAGCGTTGCGTGAACGCAACACCAGCGGGTAATGACCACAGCAAAGCGCTCGTGAAGCGCGAACGTATAATAGAGATATGAAAATAAATACTAGCATTACTACTAAGCATTTTATATTAATAAGAATATAGTACAACGTTTCATAACAAATTCATATCAATGTTTCATAATACTTTCTTACAACCATTTACAAGAATAACAACGTTTTCTTTATTACGCCTCATATTATAGGTCATATTTCAGAAATTGCATTCAATAATTCACCAAAATCTTTTTTCTCTAGGTATTTGTATTTTTCGCACATAAATTTTATAAGATATCATTCGAGATGATGTAGAGTTGTTTCTCATTGTTTTTATTGTGCGACTTAGGAGAACCCCACATTCTTTCAACATATTGTGTGCGAACACTGGTTGTTGGTTCAACAAAATTGTATTTATGGTTTATAGTAAAAGGCCTGTAACCTGCTTTTTCCGAAACTTTGAAATAAGATATCCATCGAAAAGTAACAACCCAGTTTGAAAACATTTGGACATACTCTCCGTCATATGAACCGAAGTTTCGAATATTTCAGATTGAAAAAAAAACTTTGAACTTAAATCAACTAAATGCAGTTTAACCCTTTATCTACTGATGGTACTTATAAGTACCATTAAAATAACTTGTTATAAAATTCATTTAATACATCGATTAGTTGTAATACAGTTTAGAATGAGTTATAGTTTATTACTTTATCTTGTTTTAAAAGAATCATGGATTACACAAAACAAAAATATTTTTAAAAAGGAGGATTTCTTTTGCCTTTGCATCTTTGCACTTTTCTTGGTGTTGAAGGAGGGAGATTTTTCCAATTCGGAAATATTTCTATTTTAAGAAAATTATATTTGTGCATTTCCTAATTCTACATAAGATAAATATTGCAATTTGATAAATATTGCAATATTGAAATTCTACATTGATAAATAAGAAAAATATTTAAAATAAAATATTCGAGTGGGGTTATATATATTGCACAAAATCCCTATTTAATTAATCCTTCAGTCCTTCTAAAATTTATTAAATGATTAGGTAAAACTTCTAATGTAGTTTAAACAGGTCACGAAAAATGCTTTAGAAGATAAAATTTTCATGAATTCATAACTCAGCACATAAAGGATTAAAATCCTTCGAGTTGTTTTCGTTATCCTAATTAAAGAAGAAAAAAATCTCCAGAATATTTGTTTTCGACCAAAGATAGTAAATTTTTTCTTCAAAATCTTGACAAGATTCAGGTTCGATCCAAAAGTCGCAAAACAAATATAAATCCAATAATTCTATAAGCATAGATTGAATTGTACGCTAGGATTTTCACATAAATAGAGAGAAAGGCAATTTTTGGGTAGATTTTGTATGAAATACTACCTATTGGCGTCGTTCCTATGTTAGAATTTCTGAAAAATTTTTGCAGATCTACACCGATCATGACCCCTAGAGCCCAAAACCACCCTCAGTAAAAAACTTTATCTATCTATCTATCTATCTATGTATGTATGTATGTATCTATCTATATATATCACTTACTCTGGACACGATAACTTCCACAATTCTGCACCAATCTCTTCCAAACTGATACATAAAATCAAGGGCATAAAATCTCGGTCAAGTTCGTTAATGGGCAAAATCGGACCAAGGGGATGGAAATCGGGAGGGGTTTTGTGAAAACCGAAAAACCCCATAACTTCTTAAATTTTGTACATATCGAATCAGTTTAAAGTTTTTATTAATTCTAAAAATAAGGCCAAAAATTTATGTATCACAGATTTTTGATAAAGTTAAAAATGGGCTCAAGGGCCGCAAAAAATAGGGTTTTTGGGAGAAAAAAATTCATAACTTCGTCAATTCTCAAGATATCAAATCCAATTAATTTTATCATGAATCTTCTTAACACTATCTACAACTTTTATATTCACAAGTTTTTGATAGGACCAATTCGTACCGTAGAAAAAAAATTAAAAACGAAAACAAAAAGGGTGTTTGAAGAAGAAAAAAAATCCATAACTCCGTCAATTCAAAAGATATAAAATCCCCATGAATTTATCATGTATCTTCTTAATATTGTCTACAACATCTATATAGACAAGTTTTGGATAGGACCAATTCTTACAGCAAAAACAAATTAAAAATACATAGTGGTTGAAGAAAAAAATCATCTTAGTAAGGGTGTATTCAAATCGAAACTGCTTATTTTCTGACTCATTTTACAATTCATTGTTACTCTCAAAGGCTTACAATTGGTACCTTTTCTTACTCAGAAACTATATAAAAGTACCGTAATGGTCAATTTTTTGATAGAGGCAGAATATATTTTAAAACATGCTGCCAAAGTGGTCCTTTTGAACCGAATTTCCCGAAGCGAATTGTGTTGGAAAAATCATCGTATTAAGGGAGTATTCAAATCCAAACTGCTTATTTTCTGACTCATATTTAAATTAATTTTTGCTCTCAAACGCATCCAATTGGTAGATTCGCTTATTCAGAAACTATATAATGTACCGTAATGATCGATTTTTTGACAGAGGCAGAATATATTTCAAAAAGTGATGTCAAAGTGGGCATTTTGAACGGAATTTCCCGAAGCGATCGTGTTAGAAACGAAAACTATTGTCTTACTGAGAAAATAATTGTTTATATATCAAGTTTTAATTAATTGAACGAAAATTAAAAACACAGGTCGCTTATAAATCTCTTCAAAAATCACGTCAACAAGTTTCATATTTTTCCTATTAAAAATGAATCTGGAGTTATGCCAAAAAATTTCGAGTTGTTGAGCATGGAAAAGTATTTTTTTTTAATACCGCCCTAACATGATTCTGATAAAACCAGTTATTATATAAAAATGAAATAAAAACTCGTCAAAAGCGGCCAGATAAAATTGTTAAAGTCAGTTTATCTCTAATCATGATTTGGTTTTTGTTTGTGAAATTAGCATACTTAACTTCGAAATCTACCTTCGCCTGTAGGTCGGGCCGGCAGGGATTTTTTTTTTTTTTTTTCTGATACCAAAAATCCCCATAATAACTGCTTTGTCAAAAACACCGATGTGATAAGAATTATGGGACAAGGGATAATCATGACCAACATGCGACAAACATTATAGTTGATATGAGGACATGAGTTTCAAATATCGTCTTATCAGGTCAATCAAATTTTGGGGAGTCGCGAAAAACCTCCATTCCATTGGTGCATCCATTGCATCCATTGGTTTTCATTGCAAACCAAGATTTTGCAATGCCAGAAATAAGGGATAAAACTAATTTTTTTTTTTTTTTCAGATTGAAGCGTTTCTTCGGTGCAGGTTTATACTAATAGAATAGACTGATAGAGATAAAACGATTTTTGAAATTTTGAATAAGGTGTGTTTTGAAATTCATGTTCTCATATCCTTTTCAATTGCATAATATCAACCCTTTATGAAATGAATTATGAAAATTTTACCTTCTAAAACATTTTTCATGAATTTTTGAAACTACATTAGAAGATTTACATAATAATTTAATAAATCTTAGAAGGATTTTAGACGTATTGAAAGATTTAGAAGGATTGATCAGTTTTGAATTTATAGGGATTTTGTGCAGTATTTATAATCCCATTCAAATCTTTTATTTTAAATATTTTTCTTAGTGTTTTCTGGAATTAGGAAATGTACAAATATAATGTTCTTAAAACAGAAATATTTCCAAATTGAAAAATCCCCCCCCCCCCCCACACACACACCTACACGCCAAGAAAGCTGAAAAGATGCAAAGGCAAAAGAAATAATAGTTTTAAAAATATTTGTGTTTTGTGTAACTTATAATGCTTTTGGAACAAGACAAAGTAATGCATCTATAACTTATTCTAAACAGTATTACTACTAAACGATGTATTAAATGAATTTTATAACAAGTTATTTTAATGGTACTTATAACTATCGTCATAGATAAAGGGTTAAAACGTCCCACAGTTATTTTCACTTACGGTTTCCGTCAAATTGAATGTTTGTAATCCCTTTTCGTTGTGAACTGTGCGACAAACATTATTACCTCTGCAGAAGCAACTGACACAACTAAAACGCCACTTGTTTTGTGGTAAATTTAACTTATTGTAATAAAACTTTTGTTATTAACCCTTTCGGGACCAGTGATGCCAAGTGGCATCATGACTTTCACGAATTTTTTTAATATATCAAAACAATCTCAGATTCTGCTTGGTGTCATTCAAAAGACATTTTTTTTCTGTCTTTTCAATAGTATTTTTTTATTTCCTCGAGAGATGGTAGCAGAGGTTCCAGAAACTGAAAAGTATTGCTTGATTTCCTTTTAAAACGTGAAGTGAAAAAAAAATTATTATTCACACTTTTTTTTTTTTTTAAATTACAGTTTTCAAATATAAGTTGTAATATGTATGAAGTACATATTTATGTAATTATAATTCAACAATTGTATTTTTATTTTTGTAACCATGCATAGTAAATATACATGATTCCAAATGGCATCACTGGGACTAGATAGATATTGTCAACTTAACACTCTATTTTGATTTCTTATCTGATTTGGTAGTATTTTGAAAAGGAAAAAAATCCATTACTATTTATCATGTCAAAGCGAAAAAAGGAGTTTGTGCCATTAGAAAGAGCCATTTATTTACTAAGGAATGATGATCTTTCTGATACAGAAATTGAAAAATCTGACGAAGAGGACAGTGAAAGTGCACGCAATCTATCAAATACAGATGATTGTGTGCACAATTGCGTGCACTATTGCGAAAATTGATTGCGTGGTTGACCAATTCAATTGTCGTGCTCGTCGCCCTAACTGTTCGGAGTTTTCCGTGGTTGCCCAATTCAATTGTCAATATTCTTGATCTGGATACAAATGATTCAGTTCACTGTAAAAAAAAAAAGGGGGGGCTAAAAAACGGAAATACTACGGAAATACTAACGGAAAGACTTCTGATTAAAAACAGAAAAACGGAAAATTCTGTAATTTATGGGTAAAAATTCCCGTAAAAAAACGGAAATAGTACTGGCGTCTAGATTGCTAGTAATATTTCCGTTTTTTAGTCTTTTTTTTTTTTTACAGTGTTGGTCCAGTTACTAGGTAATAAGTATTAGGAACTGAAGTTGAAAATGTAGATCAATTAGAAGATAAGAATATTGAACCATTTGACACGACATTTAGAGAAACTTCTTCATTGCCTCTGATGAAATTTTAGTCTTTATGAGTACTTTAAATTATTTTGTATGAATAAATTACAGATAACTTCGTGTATCAAGTGGCTGAGAGGTTCCGTTGGCAAAGCTCGTAGACGGCAAGTGCTGCTTCGGAACCTGTCGCACTCGTCGGCCTAACTGTTCGGAGTTTTCCATGGATTTCATTAAACCATGGGTATCCTTGCATAAATACGTGTTAGGTTCCCTTAGAAAGACCCCTACTGAGGGCACCCGTCCCTCGGGAATATATCTCTTGTTTGGGTAATCGGCCATCATGAACAACACCAACACCACCTTAGTGCATCAAACAAATCTCTATTCTTGCCAAAAAATTGGAACTTCAGTAACTATAATTACACATGAAATGGACATTAAAAAATGAATACACATTAAAAATTGAATGTATATATATTTTTTCTTTTGATTCCAAATGGCATCATGAGCTTTTCATGTACAATTCCTGTTTGGTCCCAATGATGCCAAATGGCATTGTTTAAAAAACTATTAAAAATGTTAAATATTTTTTTTTAATTATGTTTATATTAGCTAAAAATAACCTTAATTCCAGAAATTCAGATTGTTCCTCTTGTAAATATAAATTCAGGCCTGAAAGGGTTAAAAAAATTCTATATCTTTCTGGCCATGTCAGTGAAAAACGCACCGTGCTACTGCATACACGACGAGTTATTTAAATTTTACTTCTTTTGCGACTTTTGGATCACCCGATATTGGAACATCTGCAAAAAGAAAAATTATATCTTTAACTTACTGTCTCACTCATTTCTTTCATTTCTTTGATGTCTTGCTCGAACATATATGTCAGAAACTTCAGGACTTCCGATTTTTGTACTGAATACACAAAGCCTAGAGAAATGATCACAAACAGTTTATACTATAGATAATTAATAAACGTTTGTGACAGCAATTTCAATAATTATAATAAATTTATTTTTATTATATCCTATTTACTCTCATATAACGTACAGTTATGGGATAAAAAGGTGAACATCCCCTTACTAACACTGCACCTAATTATAATAGAAGAAAGTTACTGGTACCAAACGATTAGAAATAAAGTATACTTTTAAAAGATGTATATAAAATTGGCTTAGGGGGTCATCTATATATCAAAACTAGACAAAACTGTTTTTTTAATAGCAAAACCCAATTTTGACACTATACTTTAAATCTTCGGTTCAAAGTATGCCTATAGACGAAATTTCAAGTCATTTGATTAAGATTTTGAATTATAAACATTCAAAATTTAGAGCTTCTAATGTTAAATTACATTTTCATATTTTTATTAATACCTCCTGGAATTATAATCCTAATCTGATAATTTTATGTGTGGTGACAATACTAAAAAATAAACAAATACTTTAAATTTGTAATTTTAATACTTTTACAATATGAATTATGAAAATAATATTCGAAAAAAAAATATGAATTGCAACCTATAATTTTTTTGATGGACTTATATTTATTATGTCCTGCTTGATGTGAATTCTCAATTTCAAATTTTTCTTTTAAGTAGTTTTCGAAATATGATTAAGAAACGTCAAAATAATGGTTTAAGGGGCCGTGTATAATCTGTAGAAAAGCATAATTAGAAAAAAATATATTATACTCATTTTACTGAAACATTTGGGCTGGCAATAGTCGAAACATTAAGCGAGTGAAAGGGTCCTAATGACAAGAAATAATACATTAATAGAAGTGCCATAGTTTTCCTGTAGCACTTCAACCATCTAGAACCGAACTTCAATGTGGATACAGCCCCTAAAATGGGCTCATTTTAAAATAATTTCTCTGAAGTTAACCGCTCGAATTTCATGAAAATTTGTATTTAGGCTAATTAAGGTTGTAGAATTTATTGATGGTGTCAAACTTGGGTATTGTTGCTGAAAAAAAAAAAAAAAAAAAAAGTTTAGTATGGGTTTGATTTGTAGATGGCCCCCTTAGCAAATTTTATACATACATCATTTAAAATATACTTTATTTCTCAATCGTTTGATACCAGTAACTTTCTTCTATTCTTTTTTTCCACGACTGTACATTCGGTTTTTAATAGGGGGAAAAACAAAAAAACTTCGATCTCGTGTTTCATGCACTCCATACTAATTTAACAACAGAAAATTATGATGTAGAAACCTTGACTCATTTTTTTTCCTCGAACCTAAATTACCATATTTACTCACAAACATATTCGCCACCAGTAGCATCAAATTAAGGTTTATACAATGTGTACTTTTATTTTATTAGAAACTTCGTTTTAAGATATTTATCGACGCCAGAAGTTGTTACCATATATTTGCTCATAATTTACAAATTACGGAACAAGGAATTACAATTGTTTCACATACAGTGTAACATCTTTAATCCAGACATCTCTAATCCGGAAACTTCTGCAATCCGGACATTTCGGTACGTTTATTCGTTTTTATTTTCAATTAAAGATAATAGATGGCGCCATAGTAAATATGTGAATAAATTTCAGAAAATTATTAGGAACAATGAAAACACTGCCTAATTTACTATTTTTTTTCATTTTTAAGATTGCAAGAATTTTCTAAATCAATATGTAATTAATATAGGTGTCTTTTTTTAATATTAAGTTGTAAAAATTCAGAATTAATGGTAATTTTGCAATTTTTCTTTTTCCAAAGATAAAAAGATCCAAAGATCCCAAAACATTGCAAAATCAGATTTTATTATTATTATTTCTTCTAAGTATTTAATTTGCGACATACTTCGATATTTGTAGGTTCTATATATTTAATTTTTTATAAAATTAGCCCTAAATATAACTATTTTAAATAGATTAATGTAATTATAAAGTTATTTTTAAAATTAATTGTAGGTCTTATTTAAATTTTTACTATCATATTTTTTGGTTTTAGAAATTTTTTTTCAATAATTTTCATATGTTTGTTATTCTTGTGTTTTGTATTATTTATTGAGTATTTATAAATTTTAAATCGCAATAAAAAAAAATAGTACGGTTAATGTTTTATGCAATTTACAATAGATGGCGACACTGCATAAAAAATATATATTTATTTTAAAAATTTATACATTTTAAAGCATTTTGAATTAATTTTCTCAAAGTTTTTCAATTACTTTAAATTACCAAGTTCTTTGCATTTTTGTATTGCCATATTAATGAAAGATATTAGTATTAATATCTATCTAAATCAATTTTAGTTTCAAAATTTCTGTAATCCGGAATTCTCTATAATCCGGAATTGCCGTAAACGCGATGATTCCGGATTAAAAAAGTTATACTGTATTTTATTTATAACTACTATACAGGTTTCCCTCGATTAATGCGGGTTATTAATTCCACGATTTTAATAGGATTATAATCGTGGGATAATTATAGGATTTGTGAAAACTGAAAATATTACTCCATTAAGAGGCTACTTCAGTCAGTCGAAAAACCTGTTCGCTAATGTTAATCCAATGAGAGAAATTTTTTAAGATATCTCGTTTGCATTTTCAATATTTTTAAATGATTTTTTTTTTTTTTTGCATTGGTAGTTGAGATTGATCTCTACATCGGCCGTTTTTTCCTTTTGCGATTTTGTTTTCAGGTATTTTTTATTAGGACGCTTTTACTTTCTGAACAGGTTTCGAAAATGAGCTTCCTCATTAAAAAAAAAATCTGCAAACAAAATCGAAAAAGTAAAAAACGTCCTTTGTAGAGATCGACCTCAGCTATTCAATGGAAAAAAATCATTTCAATATATTGAAAGGCAAACGAGATATCTTTAAAAATCTCTTTCATTAGGATTAGCATTAGCGAGCGTGTGTTTTCACGTGAGTGAAGTACTGAAACACACATTCAATTGCAAAACTACAATAGATTCACACCAACTTTTTCAAAGCTTCATATACATAAATAAACAATACAAGAATGTACTACGATGTTATGTTCGATGCGTTATTGTTAGAAAGTTACATATTACAGCCAGGGCTTAATTTCTAACAAAAAAAAGTACCAGAGCCCTAATATTCTGCAGTACTAACAACCGTAGCTTGGCCCCTCGACCCCCGTCACTCCAATCTGCATATTTATATTTCATACATTATTTGCAAAATTTAAAGCTTTTTTTTTTTAGGAAAATAAAAAATGTACATATATCTATCAGCATATACTTAGCTGTCAACTATTCCATTTTTTAGTTATCACTCTTTCCGAATAGAAATCTTTACCAGAATTCTGGGATTAAATATGGTAAGGATTATGATTCGGAAATAGTGTTAATACAGAAAAGGAATAGTTCGCAGCTATGCATTTTTATGAAAAAATGAATAAAATTTACAGAAATTAATATTTATATGCTGAAGAATGGAACAACGTTTTTCTATTTCCTATAAAAAGGTGCATAGCTTAAACTATAATCGATTTCTTCCGCTTAACAATCTTTTGTGGTGAGTGTCCCTGAAAATCGGATTAAATTAAAAACTTGACACCGTTATTCGAAAGATTCGATGCTTTTATAGAAAAAGAGGAAACACTGCTCGATTATTTTCTATCAGAATAACAATACCTATATCTACTTACAAATGAAAGTGACTTCGTAAATGTGCAGGGCAGAGCCTTAAAATGGGCAGCGTTCATGATACAAAAAAAGCGCAATTGCACTGGGCTCCGGAGCCCTGTATTTATGAGCTCCGGTGAATTCCAACCAATATTTAAATATTTACTAAAAGCAGAGAAGTACCGGAGCTGAGCTCCAGTGGGCTCCGGCGCAAATTAAGCCCTGATTACAGCTTAATGCTCCTGTCCCTGCAGGTGAAGACACTTGCTAGCTAATGCTAAACCTATGGGGAGGTTATTTTATAATATCTCGTTTGCATTTCGATATTTTTAAATATTTTTTTTCTTTTTTTACTTTTTTGATTTTGGTAGCAGATTTTTTTTTTTATAAAATTACTTTCACTTTCGAAACCGGTTCCGAAAATGAAAGTATCATTCTAAAAAATATCTTCAAATAAAATCGAAAAAATAAAAAAGGATCGATGTAAAGATAGACCTCAGCTATCCAATGCAAAAAAAAATATTTTAAAATGTCGAAATGCAATCGAGATATTAGGAAACAACCTCCCCACAGGTTTAGCATTAGCTTGTGAGTGTCTTCACCTGCAGGGACAGGAGCCCTAAATTGCACGGTCTTCCATTAACAGAACATTGTGATCTAATTTAATAAGTAGCAATCAAGAATCATTAAGACTATAGAGGCCGCCTGACGCATTTATACGTCATTTACAAAACTACCATTAAGGGGACAGTTCGCCTTCAACCGGTCAAATATGCTAGAAAACCGATTATATTTCCATACCTTTTCACATACTAACCAATAAAGCAAATTCAATGAAATTTTTTGGATTGTTAAGTATAGTATTACAGCTCATATTATAAATATTAGAATAATTACTTTTGATTTTTACAAATGGAAAATATCGTTTGGTAATTTAATGCAAATATGCAAACGATATTTTTAATAAGAACTTCTTGGGGATTAAACTTATTATCTTAAAATTAATATCATTTTTGAAAAGATTAGTTGAAAAGAAAATATTTTAAAAAGTCAAAATATTAGAATATTTATTCAAGTGGTTCAAAATATTAGAATATTTCACATTAATTCTCCTTTAACACGTTGAATGCCAAATCTATTTTGTCTGTCTTTCTGTTTGGGCCACGAAATAAGATTCCCGTTATACAAGCTATAAGTGTCAGTCACCGATGACTGACTCGGCCTAAACAGAAAGTCCAGTGTCTGTCACAGGTGACTGACGTGGCATTCAACGTGGTAATTATTACCAATTCATAACTGGTGGCATCATTGATTAAATTCTAACGATTTATTTAAAATCAGTATTCTTTTTGCAGTTTGTTTGCTTTTTCGTCTTAAAATGGGTCGTGTGAATGGCATTCCTGAATCTATTGAACTTCGTATGGTTGATTTGGATCGGCACGGTACAAATCAGTGTTATATATCGAATTATTTACATTGTTCGCAATCAAGCGTTAGTAAAATACTAACACAATGTTCAAAAAATGAAAAATTTCAAAATAATCGCCGAAATGCCGGCCGAAAACCAAAAACATCTGCTAGAGATGACAGGAAACTGGAGCGTATAGTTAAGAAAACTAGTTTTAAAAGTGTGCGATTCTTGCATCGAAAATGGAAAGAAGAAATATTTGAAGTTTCTAAATCGATAACATTAAGACGTCTCCATAAATTTAAGTTTGAATCTCGTGTACCGAAAAAAAACCTCTCATGACTGCAAAACAAAAGCGTATAAGATTGAATTGGTGTAAATCAAGACGTTTATGGAGCGAAGAAGATTGGAAAAATATATTATTTAGTGATGAAAGTATGTTTTGCGTTTCATATGGTAATCAAGGTATTAGAGTTTGGAGAATGAAGCAAGAAGCATTTGATAAAGAATGCCTTAAACGTTCCGTAAAATTTGCTTCTAGTGTCATCGTTTGGGGTTGCATGAGTGCAGAAGGACCAGGAAAATTATGCATCGTCTACGAAAAGGTTAACTCTCAGATATATCAAATTTTGGAATATTACATGAAGATTTATTTGAAGATGATTTCATCTTTCAGCAAGATGTAGCGTCACCGCATACTTCGGTGTCAACTAAGAATTGGTTCCGGCAACACAGCATTAAGGTACTTCCTTGGCCACCAAACTCACCAGACCCATCGAAAACTTATGCTGTATAATGAAGAAAAAACTCCAAGAAAATCCTCCTCCAAGTAAAACTGAGTTCGTGGCACATATAAAGTCTATTTGGGCTAATACTGATAGAAATGTTTGTAAACACCTTGTATATAGTATGCAAGATCGATTGCACGCTGTTATGGAAGCTAAAGGGGATGCTACAAAATATTAACTATAATTTACTTCATATTCATAAGGTAATATTGTTGCATAAAATAAAATATTCTAATATTTTGAACCAATCTAAATTTTATTCTAATATTTTGATGTGTTTCAGAAAGCTGAACTGTATACCTAATTTATTGTATTGTATTTTATATTTTGTAAATGGTAAAATCTTATCTAAACATTCCAGATTTAATTTATAAGAAATTTAATTGCATTTACTTAGTATCAAAAATAAATAAATGAAATATAATTCTCTCTTATTACTTTTTCTCAATTATTCTAATATTTTGAATATAAGCTGTACTTGTTACAATAAACAAAACAGATTGATGAAAAATATTTAAATTAACCAGTAAAACCAGTAACCTACTTTTTTGTTTGTTTGTTTGTTTTCGTAATTACTATAATATCACTGCGCGCTTGATTTCTCAAAAACTATTAAAGCTAATGGATTGAAATTTTCTGAATGCATTAATATTGAACTTCTGCATAAAATAAACTAAAATCTTAGATTTATCTTCAATAAAAATTATTTAAAAAAATACGCGAGAAATTTTAGTTTTTCTTTTATATTATTATTAATTATAAATGAAGATAATTAAAAGATTTTTGTTCATTATGTTTAACGAAGTGTTATCTTTAAATTAAAATCTATTTGAAATTAATAAATTAAAATGAACACGAGATATCATTACGCGCAGTGATATATATATATCATCATCATCATCCGTTTTCAATCCACTGCTGGATGTAGGTTTCCCCCAGATTTTTCCAATGTTTCCTGTCAAGTGCTTTAGTCATCCAATTTACACCGGCTACTTTTCTGATGTCATCACTCCATCTTACTTGAGGTCGTCTTCTTGGCCGTTTTACATCTCTCGGATACCACTATAGGGTGTTTGTGCTCCATCTATGGTCTTGTCTTCTTGCAATGTGCCCAGCCCATTTCCATTTTAGCCGTTTAATTCTTTCAATGATGTCAAAAACTTTCGTCTGACTTCTTATCCAGGTTATTCTTTTTCTGTCTCTTCTAGTTATACCTAGCATACATCTTTCCATACTTCTCTGTGTTGTTTGTAATCTTTGTACCATCCGTTTTGTTAGCGTCCATGTTTCTGCTCCATAAGTTAGGACAGGCAAAACACATTGGTTAAATACCTTTCTTTTCAAACAAGGGGCATGCTACTCTTCAGAATAATATTGTTCTTCCCAAAAGCACTCCATTTCTTATTCTTCTATTGATTTCATTCATGATACTATTATCCGATGATATTTCTTGCCCAAGGTACACATAACTTTGCACTTCTTTAATTTCAGTGTTGTTGTAGACGATTTTCTTTTTTTGATGCAAATGAATTGAACATCACCTTAGTCTTTTCCAAGTTTATTTTTAATCCCACATTAATGCTAGCTTCTGCCAAATCTTTTAGCATATTTTCCAATTCTTCAGGACTGTTACTGAAAATTAAAATGTCGTCAGCGAATCGGAGATGACTTAAATATTCCCTATTTATTCTAATCCCTTTGTTTTCCCAATCCAGCTTCTTGAAAATATTTTCTAAGACAGCAGTAAAAAGCTTAGGCGAAATGGTGTCTCCTTGTCTTACCCCTCTTCCAAGCTTGATCTTTGCTTTTCCTTTGTCCAAGCGGATGGTTGCTGTTGCTTTCTTGTAAATCTTCTTTATAATATTGATGTAAGGTTGGTCTATACCAATGTCCTCCAGAGATTCTACTACTACTGATGTGTAGACCGAATCAAATGCGTTTTCATAATCAATAAAGGCAAGGCAAAGAGGTAAATTATATCCCTTATGTTTTTCTATGAGTTCCCTTACCGTTTGGATATGATCCATTGTGCTGAATCCACTTCGGAATCCTGCTTGTTCTCTTAGTAGGAGAGCTGTTGAACATTTTTGAGTAGGTATTTGAGGCACCCTGAAAATTTGTGCAACACTTCTTTTGTAATGCCTGAATACAAAATTGAATGTCTGGCTGAAGGATCGTGAGTCGTGGCCCAAAAACTGTGCCAGACACGTGTCAAGTGCCATTTGGCACTTGACACGTGTCTGGCACAGTTTTTGTGCCGACTAAAGTGTGTCATTTTCAAAATATTTTTTTCTAAGCATAAATATTATTCTGCCTCAAACTCAGCATGCCTCAAATACCTTTTTTGGGTAGTCAAAAAATGGCACTTGACACGTGTCTGGCACAGTTTGTGGGCCGACTAAAGTGTCTGTCGTTTTCAAAATATTTTTTTCTAAGTATAAATATTATTCTGTCTCAATCTCAGCGTGCCTCAAATACCTTTTTTTTTGGGGTAGTCAAAAAATGGCACTTGACACGTGTCTGGCACAGTTTTTGGGCCACGATCCTTCAGCCAGACATTCGATTTTGTATTCAGCCATTACAAAAGAAGTGTTGCACAAATTTTCAGGGTGCCTCAAATACCTTCCCTAAAATGTTTAACAGCTCTTGGACTATCTAGGTTGAGCTGAGTCCAGAGCTGATTCAAGTCTTGTCGTTAAAACTTTGGTGAAAATTTTATAAATCACTGACAGTAAGCTGATTGGACGGTAGTTAAGGAAAACACATATATATATATAGTAATTGCGGTAGAAAAAACAGTAGGTTACTTAACACGTTAAGCGCCACGTCAGTCACCGGTGACTGACACTGAACTTTCAGTTTAGAACGCGTCATTCACCGATGACTGACGGTCTAACGATGTAAAACTAAATATATATGTTTTAAATGATTACTGAAAATTTATTTAAAATTTACTTACCTTTTATTTATTACAGGATTATACTTTCTTAAAAATTACCTAACACCTTGTAAATCTTTCAGCTTCAGTGTCAGTCACCGTGTTAATTAAGTTTTCCTAATTTAAATATTTTTCATCAATCTGTTTTGTTTATGGCAACAAGTAATGCTATACTTAACAATCCAAAAAATTGCATTGAATTTGCTTTATTAGTTAGTTTGTGATAAGGTATGGACATTGAGTCAGTTTTCTAGCATTTTTGATTGGTTGCAGGCGAACTGTCCTTTTAGTCCAAGAGCTGTTAAACATTTTAGGGAAGGTATTTGAGGCATCCTGAAAATTTGTGCAACACTTCTTTTGTAATGGCTGAATACAAAATCGAATGTCTGGCTGAAGGATCGTGGCCCAAAAACTGTGCCAGACACGTGTCAAGTGCCATTTTTTGACTACCTCCAAAAAAAGGTATTTGAGGCACGCTGAGATTGAGACAGAATAATATTTATACTTAGAAAAAAATATTTTGAAAACGACAGACACTTTAGTTGGCCCAAAAACTGTGCCAGACACGTGTCAAGTGCCATTTTTTGACTACCCCAAAAAGGTATTTGAGGCAAGCTGAGATTAAGGCAGAATAATATTTATGCTTAGAAAAAAATATTTTGAAAATGACAGACACTTTAGTCGGCACAAAAACTGTGCCAGATACGTGTCAAGTGCCAAATGGCACTTGACACGTGTCTGGCACAGTTTTTGGGCCACGATCCTTCAGCCAGACATTCGATTTTGTATTCAGGCATTACAAAAGAAGTGTTGCACAAATTTTCAGGGTGCCTCAAATACCTACTCAAAAATGTTCAACAGCTCTCCTACTATTTTAAGAAATTCTAAATTATCCCCAGAAAGTTTGAATAGTTATTTTTGGTTATTATGATAAATATTTCGAGAATAAAATAAAGGAAAATGAGTATTAAAAATTTTCTGAATAAAAAAACCGCCATATTTGGCAACACTGTTTGTGGCCTGATTAGTGTGACACAGTCGATTTTGAGTTAAATTTTGCATAATACAGATCTTTAGATTGTCACGCCTTTAGTCTCGTTTCTTGTCAAATTTTAATCTTATTTTCAATTTGGTGCCGTTTGGATGTCAAATTTCGATCACTTATACTGTGCTTTATACACTAATCGAAATTTTCCCAGCATTAATCGAGGGATCATGTGAAAAAATACCACCGAATAACTGAAACTGCATAAAGCAAGGGAAACCCGTATTCTTAGGTTTATATCGAATATATATTTATTGCGTTGAGTGATTTAGTGAAATCATGTGTGGATATTGCTATATATAGCTATTGGCATTATCATGCATACAATGCTTACCCCCTTTTTGAGCCTAAAATTTCGGAAAAGAAACGTGTATTATACATAAATACACGTGCATAAATACGGTAAATCCACACTTCAAAAAATGGCCAGTATGACAAATATCTTGAAAATTGATATTTTTCCAACTGTGTGAAAAAGTGTCCAGGATCGGAGTCGAATCCACAACTCGTGGCTTTAATTTCAAATACTCTGCCTATTCAGCTACCTGTACCGACAACTGACAGACACAATTCACGCAGACAACCTTTTGTCAATAGTATCACGTCTGTTATCTAAATCACTCCAACAGAACAAACAACAAGGTAATGAACGTTATTAAACAATGGATACGTAGATATGCTATGATATATTCACCAATCAGTACGATAGAGTTAAAAATAAAGTATCTACCTGCATATCCATTGTTTAATGGAGTTTCATTACTTGCGGTTTATTCTGTTGAGCTGTTTAAGATTACAGACTAGATACTACTGCATGAAGGTTGTCCGAGTGAATTGTGTCGGTCCGTTTTCAGACCAATAAGCAGAGAATTCGCAATTAGAGCCACCGGTTCTGGGTTTACTATGTATTAAAAACAGCCAAACTGATTAAAAGTGTTCTAATTCACCAAGAACAATACAGAAAATTTTGATATAGAGAAACCCCAGGTTTGGATAAGAGGAGAATTTTGTGTAGAGATGGTAAAAACAAGGGAAAATTTATTAAAATTTGCAAAATAACATTTATATTTATAAAAAGACATACCTCGTAAATCCAGGTACTTGAAAGGCATATACCGTACAGGGCACCCTTCCTTATCCGGTCCAAGATAGCCTCGTGGGTAATACTTTTCAATTAGCTAAGGAAATGAAATAGGCTGTTAAAAGGCCTATAATTCAAAATTATTTGAAATTATAGTTCTCATATTCACTGTAATTGGCTTAAAGACAGATTTTTATCGTTTAACTTAAACAATCTTAAGGGGTTATGGGAGTTTTTTGTATTCAAACAACGATAGTGCTTCATTTCTTATTCTGGAAATCTGAGTCAGCATTTTGAAAGAATAGTGATGTTTCCATGTTTTTCCAGCCTTACCTTCTTTTATTTATTTTGAACCACATATGGTGCCACTGGACACGTTTTTAAAGGATTTTTGAAGTTTCCGTCGCTTCTTCCAGTTTGAATGTAATTTTTGACGATGTAGCATGTAGATTGTTTCCTGCCTATTTGTGTTTTTAGAAAATAGTTCCTGAAGATGGTTTTAAAGATTAAACTGAAACGTTGAGTTTTATTTTATTCGTGTACTTTTATTTTTACATCATCTTTAAATTTATGAATAAAATATACGTTGGATAGCAACTATTATTTTGCTTAGCATTCGATTTTACAAGGTAAAGTCCTTAATTATTCTTCAAACAATTCATTTTTAATTTTTTTGGACATCTGACAATTCATAAATATTTTCTCGAAGCTGTTTTTAAAAAAATTAAACACATAGAAAATAGAGCGATTCTTGTGCTGTGCACGAGCGAGTGGTACTTTGTGTAAAATTTTAAAATCGATTTTCTCGAAACAATACAAGTCTGTACCCAAAATACCACGGAAAAGTTTTTTTTTTTTTTTTGGGGGGGGGGGGAAGGTTTTTTAAAAATGAAGACGTAGTTATTTCCCTAGTCTGTGACCGTTGCTTTTTTACTATTTTTAATTCGTTCGTATTTTATAAATAAAACAATAAGATTTTTTTTTCTGCAAACTGGTACTAAGACTGATAGTGAGCTATCATGTTAAAAATGCAAAATTTCAAAAAACTATCGGCTAACGACTAGAGAAATTCTACATAATTTAACTCACCTTTTATTTCACCGGATTAAGATGAAAACAATGAAAAATCTCTGCTACCTCGGAACATTTTCACTAATAATAAAACTTTATTTGCTACCTCACTTCTAGACCCCAAAATAGGTGTATTTTTTAAGCCGAAGACTAACCTTTCAAATAATCTTAAATCTTTCGTGACATCACAGATTTCAGACTTGTTCTCACTTAACACGTTAAGCGCCACGTCAGCCACCGGTGGCTGACAGCGAACTTTCCGTTTAAAACGAGTCATTCACCGATGGCTGACGTCTAAAATATGATACAAAACTGAAATAATATACATTGTTTTAAATAATTACTGAACAAATATTTAAAATTTACCTACCTTTTATTTATTACAGGATTATACTTTCTTAAAAATTACTTTAAACATTGTAAATTTTCAGCGCTTCAGTGTCAGTCATTGTGGCACTCAATGTTTTAATTGGCTTTTATTTTTCGTTCGTAGTCGATAGTGATGGATGATTCTCAATAATTCAACAATCGAGAATAATCGTAGAAAATAATAATCAATGAAGTGGTTAATTTCCAATTTTTACAATCGAGATGTTCTACTATCGATTGTCACATCGAGAAACTAAAAACAGTAACTGCAAAACTAAGATGGCAGGGAATTATTCTTGCAATGAATTTTATTGTATAGACGGGGATTGCTCGATAATTCTTCTGTCGCAATGATTTACTCTCGATTGAGGTTCCAAAAAGAAATTGATTTACTGGAACCATGGAGAAACAACTGACACAATGAAAAACAATCGTTATGTACATAACAATCGAAAAAGAACTTCTCGTCACCAACACTAGTCGGAACATTGCAATACTATTTTTGACTCCTATTTTTTAAAAAAATAACTCAATAGTAATAATTCAGCGGTAAAATGTGTGAATTTACAGAGTGAATAATTGAGAGCGATCTTTTCTGTCTGGCATTTCGAAGCATTATTGGGCATAAATGATCCCATAAATAGGGTTAAATCTAGCTTATATGAATATATAATCTATTTTTAACTCTGGCTTCAAAAATTATCAATTACATATAGTACATTTTTTAGTACACTTAATAAGGGGTTACATTAGATATGTTACCCACTTCAGAGAGTTTTGAAGTGTGTTCTACCAACACCCCTTAGATTTTAGAAAGCCGTGACACGCTTTGTTGTGACGTCGCGAAACATTGCAAAAGCAGGCAAAACAAAGAAAAAAAATTGACCAACTTGCATGTTTCGATTTCGTTGGCTCGTGGAATTTTTTTCCCTGCTTCGTGTGACGTTTCGTGACGTCGAAACAAAGCGTGCCAAGGCTTTCCCTTATCTAGAGGTTCTACCGCCCCGAATTTTATATTTAAGCTACAGATAATACAAATGAAGCACTCCTCTTACGTTGCATGTCGAATAAAAATTTTGTAGCTCTGAAATTTACTAATAATTGTATCTACGCAGCTACGGAAGAAAGCATTCGTCACCATGTTTTTACACTCTATTATTCAACTTAACTTGGTTTTGGTATGTAGGGGAGACCGGGGCTAGTTGGCTACAGGGGTAAGCCTTATAAATCGTTGTCATAATATATTGTCATGGAAGCGTGTCATAATATATGTCCTTATAAATCGGCTATTTGGGGATAGATTACTCACCCAGTCACAGAGTACCTTTCTTCTTGCATTTTACAATCCTCATTGCAGTTTTGCAGCGTTACCTACGTTCAGTGGACATTTATTACGATTTTTCTGTTTTTTGCACTCATAAGTAATTTTTTGTTGCTTCATTCTTTTTCTTATTTCTAATACTAATCTTAATAATTGCTATTTAACTTGCGCAGTTTTTCTTAGTGTATGATTAACTGTACCTGCCCCATATGTGATTTACTAGGATTATTTATGCTTAGATGGTTACGTGTCCCTTTTGTGAAGAAATTCATTATGGGGCTAGTAGGCGCATTGAACACGGGGCAAGTTGGCTCGATGTCTGGTGTGTGCCGGTAGCTTGAAAAACAGAAAACATCGAGAAAAGTGGTTGCAATGCAAGATTTTGGACACACGAGGCTTGCTCAAACGGAGAAACTAGTTTTCTTTTTATTTGTGACAACTGTAACTCTGACGATGATATCGAGTAGGATAGAAGTTACTCAATGTTAATGTTTTATTCATTATTTTTATGTCTGTATAATCTAGAATTTACATTGAACGGCGATAACGCCTTTTTTTAAACTTACTGGTAATAATGAAATTGATTTCTCTTAATTGCGTATCTTATTTAAATTTTTATAAAGCGTGTGCCAACTTACCCCATAGCAACTTGCCCCGTGACGGGGTAGGTTGGCGCACAATTTTCCCTTTACTTTAGGCTTCCGCTAAACATACACTACAAAAGCTACAAACTCAAAACTCCAGGTATTTATAGCTCAATGCCTGTTCTTTAAAAGTACAGTTAAAGTTTCATAAAAAACTTAAACAAAAATTTGATAAAAATCAATAACTGAAAGCTGCGCCTACTAGCCCCGGTCTTCCCTAAAGATGGAATTTTCCAATTGATTTTTAACTCACTTCATTAGGCTAGAATGATAAAATATTTTATGTATATGAATTATGTATAAAGGTATGCTTCCTATGACAATATATTATTTTAATAGTTTTAGAACTTAATTATGAATTCACAACTTAATTGTAAGGCGTTTTCCCTTTAGCCTGCCACAGATTGTAAATCATCCAATATTCTTTAGGATTACCATTGTCTACGAGTTACAGCAATAGATTTAATGATGGGCCAAACTAATCTTGTTAAAAAAGGCCAACTGGTTGTGAAGCTGCAACAATGAAATATATTAAACACTATAAAATAGAAAATAAAAGTAATTTATCTTTTTTAAAATACGATTTAATCGATGAACAGTTTTATATTAATTAGATTAATAGTTTTATATTAAGAAATTAATTTAAAAATCCTAAAAAAGTAGTTGAAATAATACTTATTTTTCTTTCCATCTCTCTTAAACTAGTCAGATGTGCCAATCCCAAAAGCTTGTTTCCCCATACATGTTAATACTTCAAAATTCGCTATCACAGTGCCAAAAATAAATGGCAATCTATGCCCATCATTGAGGATTCTAAAGATATGAAATTACGTGCATTAATTCTTGAGATAGGACTATCGCTAAAATCGTGTAAAGCCCACAAAATCCAGCATAGCAGCGCCACCTATTGGACGATTAACATCAAAACTTAACAACAACTTATGTCAACGTTTAACTGAATCTGAAGTGTGATGAAAATCTGTGCATCAGTTTTAGAGATAGAGCTATTGCGAAAATCGTTAAAAATCAAGCATAGCAGCACAACCTACAGTGCGATTAACACCAAAACCTCATCAGCACCCATTTATATCAGTGATTAACTGAATATAAATTTTTATTTAATTCTGTGCGTTAGTTCTTGAGATAGAACGTCAACGAAATTTGTGTCACACACATACAGACATTTTGTAAAAACATGTTTTTCGGAATCTCTGACCCCTAAAACGTGTAAATCCATCGAAAACAGGAAGTCGAAAATTTCTACGAATCCAATACTTTCTTCTTGTAAAGGTATCAATGCAAAAACCCTTGACGGGTTAAAAGTTTCTGACGCAGCAATTTATCTTATGCTCTAAGAATTTTAAATATGGAACTTAAAAATACTGATATCAAATTTTGAGTGACGTTATGCTATTTCTTAAAAAATATATTTGTATTTATTTCATCATTTTATTTTTGTTTTATTTATAATCGCATGTGCAAAAGTTATGTTCAACATGAAAAGCTGCATAAAATTTTATTCGCTGTTGCTTTATCATTTACATCTCTCATAAATTCAAAATATGAGTTTTAAAAGATATGATATAAAATTTAAGTGACGCCTTGATGTGACTTTAAAAGGTTTGTTTTAAAATTCAATTTAAATTATTTTTGACTTGGTTAAAATATTTTTTTACATCTACACAATACTTTTAATTTTCCAATTCACTGTTAAATATATCACTTTCATTGAATCTATACTATGCATTGAAATGTATTTATTTCAATAAATTGATTTATCTTTTGTGTCACGCTATTCAAAATTGTGAGTAAGATTTATGTAAATGGTTTTTCTTTGCGTCATTGTGTCCAAACTACATGAAATGTATGAAAAAGGATAGTTTGACGCAAAGAAACCATTTACATAAATCTTACTCACAATTTTGAATAGCGTGACACAAAAAGATAAATCAATTTATTGAAATAAATACATTTCAATGCATAGTACAGATTCGATGAAAGTGATATATTTAACAGTGAATTGGAAAATTAAAAGTATTGTGTAGATGTAAAAAAATATTTTATCCAAGTCAAAAATAATTTAAATTGAATTTTAAAACAAACCTTTTAAAGTCACATCAAGGCGTCACTTAAATTTTATATCATATCTTTTAAAACTCATATTTTGAATTTATGAGAGATGTAAATGATAAAGCAACAGCGAATAAAATTTTATGCAGCTTTTCATGTTGAACATAACTTTTGCACATGCGATTATAAATAAAACAAAAATAAAATGATGAAATAAATACAAATATATTTTTTAAGAAATAGCATAACGTCACTCAAAATTTGATATCAGTATTTTTAAGTTCCATATTTAAAATTCTTAGAGCATAAGATAAATTGCTGCGTCAGAAACTTTTAACCCGTCAAGGGTTTTTGCATTGATATCATTACTTTTTTGAGGTTAGTGATAAAATGATTAAAAAAAAGATACTTATGGAATTTAATGCAGATTTAATTTTTACTATTTTATTACAATTTTCCTTATAGCAGTTTGTATATAAAAACAAGTGGGTAAGTATAATCGCTGATCGCACAGAGGGTTTCATTTGATATTCCTTTAAAAACACTTTGTCCTTAAATTAATAAATCCAAAATGTTAATTTATAATTATTAAATCCTTACATAGATGGTGCACCAATAGTTCCAATTTTCATGGGGCAGGGAACGCATTCTTTTAAACAAACCACCTTCCAATTGAAGTCACCAAAAACCAAGTTGAATAAGCCAGACCCCGTTGTGTTGTTTCACAAACAGCAGTCTCATGTCCCCTCCTTCCCCCCTTTTTCAAAATTTTTCAGACCAGTACCTAAGAATGGAACCGAAATAATTTTTTCTCTTCAGAAATTAGGATAAAAAAATAGTATGCAGTACTCATAAATTTACTTTAATGCTATAAAAGACAGTTCGATTAAAAAGTTTCTGGTGGGCAATAAAAAATAATTGGTATTTTCAGCCAGCAGTTACAATGAAATTTAATGAAAACCTTTAAAACAAAGCTATCATGCAATAAAATTCAAGTAATACTACTTTTCAAAATAATTACATTCAGCGTAATACTTTTAAAGAATGTATTACTTTTCCAAAGATTTTCTGCCCCCCCCCCCCCCACCCCACCCTGCGTACACACATGAATCGCGGTAAAAAAGAACAAGATCTTTGAAAAACAGAAACAACTCCATTATTGGGCACAGCCTTTGTAAGTTTGCTGATTTGAAAGCAGGGCCGAAATTAAGGGGGGCAGAGGGGGCATGTGCAAATGAAGATTTTGTTTGTCGATTTTTCTCGCATCTGTGTTTTGCACGGTATTGTTAAAATCATTCTGTCTGGCGTATGACAAAACATAGAAGAATCTAAAGATGATATGGCATAAGGATCCTGTATAAAGCGGATTTTTTTTCGATTCCGTTTCCGAGATTTTAATCAATCAATATTCGACAAAGCCAAGGACGGATTCAGCTCATCATTTAGAGGGGGTCATGGATTTCCTTTTTTGGGGTGGGGGGCGATCACATCCTCGTTATGAGAATTTTTTATATTGAAAGCTATTCCCAAATCCAAACTAACTACTTTTCTGATACTTTCGCGAAGTCATTTTCATTCGTAAATACAAAAAATTTGCATTAATATTCGTAAAAATATAAAATTTGCCCATTTTGTTCAGATACCAGGAAATTAGTTTCCCATTTTCTTATAAAGGCAAAGATTCATCCAGAAAATGTTGTCAAAGATAGCACTTTTAGCCAAGTTTTACGAGTTGAAGCCAGAGGAATGTCGTCGCAAGGGAACAATCGGCTGTCACTTCCGGAATTTCAGTTTAAAAAGTCTAACAATTGTCAACGATTAAATATGGCAAAAATTTGTGTTAAATTTTAGAGGTAACTAAACCGTACACATTGGCAGCTATGGGATTCTATTAATGTCATAAAAATTGCAGGTGTAGCCTCTTCTTTCTGCTCAAAGTATTAAATAGTTTTTTTCAATCGAACTTATACCTTTGGAATGGATCATTTTCTTCTGAACTGATGGACTGGTGCCATCCATTATTTTGAAACAACCGTTATAAATGAAGTGTTAGGTGAAGATGAAAGAGCTGTCGTAAAAAGTTAGAACTCTGATTTTCTGGTCAGAAAAGGAAAAAAAAATGGTCATATTTTTTTTTTTTTTTTTTTTTTTTTTTTTTTCTGGTCAGGATGAAAAAAAAATGGCCATAATGTTGTTTCTGATCAGAATGGGAAAAAAAATGGCCATAATTTAAAAAAAAAAATCTATGATATCTTTTGAATGTTGAAAAAATAAAGAAATAAAACATATTTTAAAAATAATTCACGTAAAATAGACGTCACTCTTGAACTAAACAAAAATAACTTTCCTGAAATTTTATACACCATAATTAGTATTTGTATTCTAGAGATTGTATTATATAAAATATTATTGAATTGTATTAAATAATGTTTTGCACTTTTGAGTTTTGACCCAACGAAATTGTTTTTGTTTGTTTTATTTTAATATTTTATTTTCCATTTGGAGATAATCGTATGGAGATTTTTATTCAAATATTCGGGGTAAAGTTTGAATTAACTCATTAGATAAGGTGAGCGAAATTCGAAAACAGAGATAGCTTTCTTAGAAAAGTGTGGAGGAAAAAAATACCTCTAAATTGGCAACACTGGTCTAACATCAGATTTTTTTTTTAACTGCAATGCCTTGCGGGGAACTATTTTTGTGCATATTACATTTCTATAGTGTAAAATACTAATTTGGGTGACATAATTATTTTAGGAATAAAGTTTTCGCTATAGCAATATACTCGTATATATTTTTAAAGTGATTTTTTATACATAATTTATATAGTATGTGTATGTATGTATATATAAGCATTTGCGCCCTTTTGTAAGGCAATCGGCGCCCTTTTTATCCATTTTGCCACCGCCCTCTCAGTTATGCCAGTACGACCCTGAAATGTGGTACGCAATTGCGTCAAAAGATGGCGACACCAGAATTCTGATATGCTTATTATGTAAAACTTTATTATTATTTATAAATAAAACATTTCAACTAAATTATTTATTATAAAATAATTATTACATCACAATAGTTTTTATGCAAGGAAAATAATAATTATAATAATAATAATATTATGGATGTCAGTGATTATATATTGATTGACCGTCATAATAATAAAAAATGATATTATAAAAAGAAGAGCTGAAATGGATTATTTTTTTACGTTTCTGATCGTGTGATTTATATTCAAATAATAATTACAGTAAACTCTCTGTAAGGCGGACTCTGTGTAAGACGGAAATCTGTCTAACTCGGAAAGAATTTCAAGTCCCTACGAATCCATAGACATAGAGTAAAATTTGTCTAAGGCGGAATATTGTCTATTGCGGAAAATTTTCTTGGTCCCGATCGATTCCGCCTTACACAGAGTTTACTGTATTAATGTATATTTTTTGTAAAGTGATTGAAATTAAATATATTTATAAAATTTATGGTAATATTTTTATTATTGAAAAATTGCCAAGAAATAATCATCATCAAATTGGCGTCATTATAATTGTAATTTTATTTAACTTAATAGCAATTAAAAAATTACAAAGGAACTGAGAATAATGGTCAACTAACAGACTTTAAAAAAAAAAAAAAAAAAAAAACTTCACACGCACCAGCGAGTATCGAACTGCCTATGTTAAGATCAGTAGACGATGGCCCTCAACCACTCAGCCGTGGGAAGACAAAATTTTTCTCCCCAAAAGTGGTTAAAAAGAAAGCATGTGTATGAATACAGTGTCATGCATTTTCGGTGAAATTTCCATAGAATGGCGAAGAAATATAGTCCGATTTTTCATGCGCATTATAAAACGAACAAGAGTCTTGCTGGAAACAAGTAAATTGTTATTTGGTTCATCTGAAACATATTTAATTGATTTTTAAAAAAATCGCTCGTGTCATTTTCGAGAGAAAAAAAAATCGAATTATTTAACGAACGAGAGTTTTCCCAGAAAAAAGAAAAGTGTTATTCACCTCGCCTTAATCACATTTATATTATGTATCAATTTAAAAATAATCGTTAGAACCGTTTTCGAGATTTTCAAATTAGGAACTTCCTCGATATTATACCAACGTTTTCACTTTAAAAATGACTATTTAGATCTCAAAATATACTGCACGTAGAAATGTAAAAATTTCAGTATACGATTAGACTGCAGATATAAGACTGTTCTAGAAAATTCAGAACAATAAGACGTATATCTGCTGAGTTATTAAAAGGCGGCTTTTCGCATTTTCTTTGATGTCGAGTTAGCTGTATATATGAGTTCCGCCATCTACGAATTCTATGATACGATACGATACGATTTTAGGCTTAAGGCTGCGTCACTCGAAATACTACCGTCTTCCATGATAAGAAAGTAAAAAGAGGGGAATTAATATACATTTTCTAAATAAATTCACTAGCTCATGCTTTCTTACCAAGCGTAAAAATAGCAGGAAAGTTTCCTTAATCGGCTTCGGTGCTCGTATTGTGACGGATATTTTTTGCCAAAATCATGTAATGAAGATTGATTTTGAAGATAAACATTGAATACTTATAAGAGTATTCTAAAAAATCTATTTTTATTTTATGTTTATTTGAGAAGACTCACTGCACTTTGCTATAGGAAATACGTTTTTGAAATGACAGCACATTATTGATAATGACAAACATGCAAAGCAGTTATTGGAACCATATTAAACCTACATGTGAAGGCCTATTAGGCATTGAAGTATATAATCCTCCTGAACACATACTGAATTGTTGCAGCGCCATTTTTCGATGCATTTTTGTTCGATAAATTTGTATCTAAAACGGTAAGAGCATCATTTGTGTTATACGTGGTTTAAATTTCATCCAATTCGGACCAGCAGAATTTATCTAAGAGTTTCTGAAGCGAGTAACTTATTTTAAACTCGTACATATTTATAAATAATTAAGGACTTTACGTTTGTCATTCAAAGTGAATAAAAGACGGGACGGTTGAAAAAACATGGAAACATCACAGTTCTTTGAAAATGCTGACCGGAATCTGGTTCCGGAAATCCCGGAGTAGAACAATTCCGGTAATCTGGGTGAGCATTTTGAAAGAACTGATGTTTCCACGTTTTTCCAGCCCACACCCTTCTTTTATTCACTTTGAATAACAGATGGGCCACTAAGTTGTTTTTAAATGATCTTTGAGGTTTCCGTTGAGTCTTCCAGTTTGAATTTAATTTTTGACGATGTAGCATATGGATTGTTTCCTGCCGATTTGTGTTTTTAGGAAATTTTACTCCTGAAGATGGTTTTGAAGATTAAACCGCGAAAGGCAGAGGTTTATTTTATTCATGTGTTTTTATTTTTACACCAGATTTAAATTTATGAATAAAGTATTATGTTGGATAGCAACCTCTATTTTGTTTACTATGAAATATTTTATCATAACATCTGTTCTAACGCAAAATTTTGAATGTGGAATTCAGTTTTTTTTTAAATTTACTTACTTCATGTGGCTTGTAGTCTGTAAGAATAGTATCAGCACCAATTTTTTTTCTGAATAACAGATTCTAAAGGAGACAGCACAGTTTTAAAACACATTCTTGTAATAATATTTAATTTATTCGAATTAAAATTTGTGTACTTACTTTACGCATCATAATTTCAGCTTTCTGTACATCGAATTCTCTGGCTGAAAAAACAAACAAAACAAATTTTTAGGATAATGCATCTGCAAATTTTTGAATACGTATTCAGATAATGAAGTGAAATATCGTTAAACCGTCACTCCTGGCGACTCGACGACTCTAGTGCTTTAAGCGGGGTGATGATACAAGACATTTATCTTATTATAGTTAAACTGGTTCTATTCATTTTTAACACTTTTCAAGTAGTTGAAGTGTTTATGAATTCTGTTTGTCTGTCCATACTCTAACTTGCGTATAAGTATAGTCAGATTGCCATGAAATCAGTATATGTTATTGCGGCTATTAGTAGTATATAGGTATAGGGTGTATCTGTAAAAGTGGGCAAAACTTTAGGGGGTGATAGAACGGAGCTATACGAGCAAATTTCGTCATAGAATGTAGGGTCGGAACACAAGCGTTGAGAAGTTAAAAGAAAGTTTTCCACTGTCCCAGGGTGATGGATGGGTCGAGGTGATCCGGTCGCTTGGCCATCAAGATCGCCGGATCTCTCGTGTTTGACTTTTTCCCGTGAGACCATATGAAAAGCCTAATATACGAGTGTCCCATTGAAACCGATATGGATCGAGTGGCCAGGATTGCCGTTGTTGCCGCCGATATTCGGGAAATGTCTGGTGTCTTCGCAAATGTTCGTCAGTCCCTATCCCGCAGGTGTGAAGCATGCATTACAGCTAGCGGAAGATCTTTTGAGCAATTTCTTTGAGCATGTACATTAATTACATTCTTGTTAATAAAATGTTTTTTTAAGTATCTCCTCTCATTCTTGTGTTAATTCTTTAACTACGACCGTGGAAAACTACCTTTTAATTTCTCATCGCTTGCGTTCCGACTAGAGGTCTGCACGGGCCGAGATTTCCAGGCCCGGCCCGACTCAGAAAGAAATTCGGTCCGGCCCGTAGGAAAAATATTGGCTCGGCACGGCCCGATAAAAAAAATTAAAAGTTCTACCCGAGTCCGGCCCGGAAAAAAGTTAAAATCTCGGCCAGAGTGAATTTCTACAAAACATAGATTTTTACGTCGAATTGGTTAAAATTTTGTGTTGTACGAGGAGTTCTGACCAAAAATATTTAACTTTTTTTTTCATGTTTATAATCTTCATTTTTATACAAGTGCCGCAGGCTGCGATATTTATTTTTTTAATGAATCTCTATTTCTTGTATGTATATATTTCAGTTATCATTAATATTGTTAATCCATATACCATGTATAGCAGTGAAAAAATCTGAAAAATGCTATACAGTAAAATCTTCTAAGATGGAATTGCATAGAAAAGGGGAAAAAATGCGTTATAGACAAGTTCCCTTCTTAGCAAATGTAAATGTATTATATATTATTTTCTTACTTATTAGTATATTCATTTTGCATGGATCAACACGTTTTTCAGTTTAAAACAGGGTTCCGTCATAGGCAGGTTCCTTTTCACACATTTTACTATATTTTAATTTAGCTATCCCAGCACAGAGTAAATTGCTGGCCAGCAGCAAAATAGGTGCTGGCAATGATGGAGAAGTGCTGGCTAATGGTCTACCACTGCTGGACAGCTTCAGTTAACTTTGCTGTTGGAAATCATCATATAAAATTCTGGTGGGCTTCCGTTTTATCTCATGCGCTGGCCCACCGCTACATGGAAGTGCGCGAACTTTTGCGGTATTATTGCTGGGAACCCTTACGCTAGGTGGCGTTGCGAATATCGAAGACACTGAGTATTTGAACACAAATCTGAAATGAATATCTTAACACAATTTAAGCTGCGAAGCTAATTTTTTTTTTTTAACTGTAAATAATATAGCACCAGTGCCACCAACAAAATAAATAAGTAAATGAATAAATAAATAAATTCTTTATTTGAACGCACTTTTTTCTCTTTAAATCTGGTTTTACTAAGTTACAAAGGATTTCGGTTTTCATAATTTACACAGTTCAGAATAAATAATAAAAAAAAGCGTATAAAATATATAGGATTTCTATACCAGTTTAATGATTAGGAACGTAAATCACAAAAGAAACAAACTTGAAATATTGTAACGAGAGCTTGAAAGCTACGAGATATCGTAGCATACGCTGAAAGTACTTGTCCATGTCCGATCACGAAAACCTAACAGCATCGAGCGCGGTTAGTACTTGGGAGGGTGACCACATGGAAACCGCTGAGAGTTCAAATATTTCTATAGACACTTCTACAGATATTTCTATAGCTCTTGGTGAAACTAGCTTATAGAAAAAAGAGCCATAATTCTACAATACTTTGTTTTTTTATAGAATTCTATAAGAAATTTTTGTAATGGAAAGTGCTAGGCCAGCAAAGTAATAGCAGTGGGATAGGTGCTAGCACTGCAGGAAAAGTGCCGGATTAAAGTAATGTGGTGGCATAGCAATGCTGGCCTGCTCTTGGCCATCACTGATGGGCCAGCTGCATTCCACACTTTTCGACAGGTTTAAGTAATGGCACTATTGCACTTTACCGCTGATGGCAGTGCTGGCTGCCATCTTTTTTCCAGCTGATGGCCCACTGTTTCTTTCTTTGCTGGGATATTTTAATATGCGTAGAAATCTATTCTTTAAAAATAATAAATTTTAATGTTTAAGTGTAGAACAATGAAGATTAAAAAATGTACGCATTTTTTGCAAAACTTTTTGGGCCAGGCCTAATTTAACTGACTTTTAAATGGACCAGGCCATGCTGAGACAATGATTTTCATACGGGCTGGCTCAAAACTAGGACTGAAGATTTTGGGCCGTGAAGACTAGGAATGAAACCAGGTCCGGCTCTGTACAGGAAAATTATGTTAGGCCCGGCCCGAACCTTTAGAAAAAAGTATGGCCCGGGTACGGCCCGAACGGAGTGGAGAGCAGGCCCGGCCCGAGTGCCGTGAATGAAAATCAGGCCGAGCCCGGACCTCGGGCCGGTTCGGGCTCGGGGCCACGGGTTGGTTCGTGCAGATCTCCGAGTTCCGACCCTACATTCTATGACGAAATTGGCTCGTATAGCTACTTTCTATCACCCCGTAAACTTTTGCACCCTTTTTCAGATACGCTCTGTATTTATGTTTGGTATGGGGCGTTTTGTATTGAAAATGAAGTGTGTAGCGTTTAACTTACAGAGACACTCAAAAGAATGCCGTAATATTACGGTCTATGGGAATAGATCCATATCAATATAGTTTGTGGTGTATTTTAATGATATTACACTATTTTAAACACACACACACATATCACTGAGGTATACTACAAGAAGCTTACTGCACAATATGGTGTGGATAAAGTTTATCGTTCATTTATAGAGATACACAAAAGAATGACTACAGAAGAATATGAACAATAATTGAACCATTCAAGCCTATAAACAATAATTGCTGGAAGTGCGATTTCAGTCATGGTAAGCGTTTTTAAATGTAACTTTTTTTTTTTAAATATTACGTCGTGTGTATAAATTGTATAGATTCTATACAGAGCTGCATAAAAGTTCTCAAGTACATTTCCACTTATTGATAAAAATTGTTGGATGGAAATTTTCAATTGTGAACTATGCGTTTAACTTTTGCTAACTAACTTTTAGCAAAGTGGATAGTATACATACAAATCTACAGATACTATACAGCGGTGCACAAAAAACGGATATTTTTTCGACTAATGATGGTAGCAGCAGAAAATGTGTTTTCAAGTGCGTTATGTGTTTTTCTAATTGTTTGTTTAAACATCTTTCAACTAAGTTTTGTTATAGTATTCTGTATGCATTGGAAAGTGTTTCATAATATATGCGGGAAGCATGATTTGTTGTTCTTGTTTAACCTTTCAGCGGACGCGCATGCGAAAATTTTACGACAAAATTATATTTAATAAATAGTTCCCAAATACGGCACCCAAACAGTCTGACAGTCCTTTCTATTTTTCAATTCATTACATCCCTTCGGAATGAAACTGTTTGCTAAGCTTCCTAATGCAGTATTATAAGTCTTTATTGAAATATGCATAGAGCAGAGACTCTTTCAACTAGATGAATTAATTGTTTCGAACTTTTTAAAGATTTATTTTAGTAATTGATATGTGTTACGCTGAGTTATTTTTTTGTTTTATATAGTCATATGGCCCCAAAACTGGAAGAATAGGAAGATATTCAATACATGGATTAGACAATCCAGAAAAATCAGAAGGATATTTTTATGCCAGTGGAGTTTTTTTTTTAAAGGCGTAAAAAGGAATATGCCCCAAAACTGAAGCAAACTAGTATGATGTGTCCATCACAAAATTTCTTCTATATAAATAAAATCGCCTGCAACAAAAATTAAATGACTATCTATTCGTTGTTGAGATATAGGTATCTCAGAAATCGTGAAAAAACAGAGCGGGGCTGCGACACTTGTTGAGCGGTACACACTCAAATCTAATAATAGCCAATGATATGAAATATGAAGTTTGGTGAAATTTCGTGCGTTAGTTCTTGATACAGCTATGGTGGAAATCATGAAAAATGCAGCATAGCAGCGTCACCTGTTGGGCGATTTACACCAAAACTGAATCAGCGTTAATTTATGTCAAGGTTAATAAAATATCAAGATTGAGGAAATTCCGCGCCTTAGTACTTGGGATATAGCAATGACAGTAATCGCGAAAAATGCAGCATAGTAGGACCTCCTGATGGTTGATTTACACCAAAACCAAATCAACGTCTGTGTTAAGATCTAACAGAGTATGAAATTTGATGAAATTCAGTGCATTAATTCTTGAGGTATAGCTATGGTGAAAATAGGAAAGCATGCAGCATAGCAGCATCACCTCTAGGGCGATTTACTCCAAAACCTAATCCGAACCCATTTATGTCAAGGTAAAACTGAATCTGAAGTTTGACCAAATTTTATGCATTATTTATTGACAGAGCCCCAACCAAAAATTATGTCACAAACAGACAAACACACAGACGGACGTACGAACAGGCATTTTATAAAAACAATCAAATCGTGTTCAGGATTTCCTAAAACTTATGAATCCGGCGAAATTTTTCATTAATCTAATACTTTCTTCTTGTAAAAATAGAAGAAAGAAAAAAAAATTATAACATTAAGAAGGTTCTTTCGGACATAGCAAATTTTGCGAAAAATACAAAAGATTAAATTGAATCAATTTTGAAACAGATATATTTTTTAAATAACAGTTGATTTTCTTATTTTTGTTTTCTTGCATTAAATCATGCTTGATACATTTTTTGTGTGAAATAATTGTATCGTTTCAATTTTAATAGGTGATTCTACTTGCTTCCTTTTAACGTAATATATTTATAGGTATTTCTTTTCTGCTTGCAAATATTAAAATTTAATTTTCTCTATTACTATGCATAATTGCTTTTCTAAGTTACCTCTTGTCTAAACATTATTAATATATTGCATTTGAAACACTGAAAAACTTGTGTCGTAAAAACTACAAAAATGAAAATTTAATAAACCTGATATTCAAACTTATTTACAGAATTTTCTTACAATATGTAAAAATTCAGCAAATAAAACAATCATTATACGTAAAAGATACTGTTAAAGAAGTCTGCTTTTTCTTTGGTTTCGTCGATTCAATTTTTTTTTTCTAACTTCACTTGCAAAATAATCATTTCGGCTTTTTTAAAAACAAATTAAACAAGAAAGAAAAATCATGCGTCAAGCATAGATTATGAAACACTTCCCAACACATTCAGAATAATGTAACAAAACTTCATAGTTTAATAAGTTAAAATATAGTCTAATTCAATCATATGGAAACTCATAACACATTTCAAAACCTAATTTCAGCTGTTCTCATCTACAATCGGAAAATTATCCGAATTCTTTGAGAAGCACTGTATACGATTAAAACAGTTCAATTTAAAAGCGCAAACCGAAGTTGAAAACGCACTTCAGCAAGTATTACTCAAAGATAGTATTGTAACCGTTTTCTTTTGTGTGTCCCTGTAAATGAACGACAAATGATAATATCCTATTCTGTCGTCATCATGTTGTAATGAAATTCAGTGATTTATATAAGTTGCAATGCATTTGAAACAGAGCATGTCATTAAAATACTCTGCAAACGATTTCCCCCCCCCCCATATACCATAATGTAATGGAATTATTTTGGGTAGCCCTGTAAATGAAATATTAATCCCACATACTTCATATGCAATACCAAACATGGTTACGTGACCTTAAATATGGATTATCAATTGCATAAGAATCAGAGTCTATTTACGGGAGTTAGAGCGTGGACAGACGGCCAGACAAACCGAATGCATAAACACTTCACTGTAAAAAACGGACTAAAATACGGAAATACTTCTGGCAATCTAGACGCCAGTACTATTTCCGTATTTTAACGGAACTTTTTCCCGGTAAATTACAGAAAATTTTCAGTTAAATTCCAAAAAATACGGAAAATTTTCTGTAATTTACCGGGAAAAAGTTCCGTTAAAATACGGAAATAGTACTGGCGTCTAGATTGCCAGTAGTACTTCCGTATTTTAGTCCTTTTTTTTTTTACAGTGTTTTCAACTTTGTTTGAAAGCGTTTTAAAAACTACCTAAAGTACAGGGTGTCCATAAAAGAATGTCTCAGATTCAATGGTATATTATAACAGTTTCATTTAGACTATTGACAACAAATCATACATCCAATTCAAGGTAAACTAACGAAGTTTTTCTTACAATTGTTCAATAGGTGCACTTTTACTTATACGGCACCCATCCAATCTCAAGTCCCATTCTTCCCACACTTCGGTGAACAGGTCCGGAGTCATGGAAACAATAGCCTCTTCCATTCTGTGTCTTAACTCTGGCAAATCATGAGGTAGCGGCGGAGCGTAGACACGATCTTTTAGAAAACCCCAAAGGAAGAAATCGCATTTTAAATCTTGAGCCCAGTCATAACGCTTTACGCCCAGGAGTCGCCACTTTGCGTAGGTGGTACTGCAAGCGAGTCCATCACAAAGTAGTATTCGCGCATGTGCTTACCTAAAACTGTTTCAATGACTCTGTGATCTTGAACCAACGCTCTGCAACGCTTACAGTGGATACTATTAGAATTTATAAATGGGACCATCTTTTATGGACATACCCTGTATTATACACTACAGAAACAGCGTCTGGTACTTGGAGTGTTGTTGATCTCTCTTGAACGAATTCATAGTTGCTCTCAATTACTTACCTCAAATTTTTGTATTTTCGAACTTTCTTGTAGGGAGGAGGTGGAGGGGGGGGGGGGAGCTGAAAGAAATTGTATGTCTAGAGTGATGATTTAACCCATTTGTGCCTGAATTTTTGTTTCCTCAAAATTTTTGGTAAAATCACTTTAAAATGTTGCAAAATGAACTGGAAAAATACTAAAAAAATTAAGCTTAATTTTTTTTTTGTATTTATTTGATAAAATGTAAAAGAACTAAATATGAGTATTTCTAGTAGAATAGTATGCATAATTATATATTCTGCCTATATTTATACTAAAAATGTTTTTAAATTTTATATTATATACTATAATTAGTATTTTAATGAACTACACAAAAAATATATTTATTTGTTTGCAGAGACTAATAACGTTATAACTATTATTAATAATAAAATAAGAATAATCGTATTGCAGACTTAATAACAATTTATTTCATAAATATCTTCGAAGGGAGATTGCATAAATAACTGTCTCCTAAATTTCTAACAAAAATATGTGCCCATTTGTGCCTAGAACCCTATATTTTGTACATTACAAAAATGCATAAAAAATAGGCTTGAACATTTAATTTCGCAATTAAAAAAAATACGTATTTCAAAAAAGTCCACAAGCTAAGATTATAACTTGCGATTTTGGGTCCATGATAGAAAAAATACAAATAAACTTACTTTTTACATTTCGCCCTCTTGAAAAATTTAAAATCTATAAACACCGAAAAAAGGCCTTAATTTAAGCAAATAAATATCTATCTTGTGCTATCATCTCTCGGTTATAGATAAAGACATTTATAAATAATGATTTCATGCAATTTTCATGTTATAAAGAAGAAGAAAATTGTACAAAGGCATTAAAATTTGAAACGTCCCAAAAATGGGACGCTAGGCATAAATGGGATAATAAGATTTCCTCCCCCCACCCCTAAGGGACGGTTTATTAGGAACGTTTTAACAGTATTTACTCATTTCATTGATCGTAAGTGAGTTACGATTTAACAAGAGATTACTAGACCGGGAGTCGGCAGATCAGACACAATCACCTCCTCGACTTCACGTATGAAATTCTAGGATGAATTAAATCTTGATTCGCCTATTAAATCGCAATCGGTCTGCCGATGGTTGAAAACACGATTTTAGCGACTGACTCGTAGATTTACCGTTGTGTTTTCCTGCACCCAAAGGTACGAAAACAGGGAGGACTGGGAACAGGAAAACACAATGGCAAAGGTACGAATCAGCCGCTAAATTCGGGTTTTCAGGTGTTTTCCACAAAGATAGGACTTGGCAGACCGATTGCGTTTTAATATGCGAATCAAGATTTAATTCATCCTAGAATTTCATCCGTGAACTCGATGCGGTGATGTTCTGTGCTGCCGGCTCCCGTTCTATACGGTATTATCGCGCGGAAACATTCATAAAATAGATTACCTGAAAATCTACTTAAAAAAAAAAAAAAAAAAAATCAGTCTCGAAATAAGTCCCCAGTTTTAGTATTATTATTATTAAAAAATAAGACATACCTCTGAGCCACCGAAGATAATAATGATCATCATAGTGCGGTTGATGAACATCGGCAACCAGCTCTTTGAACTAAAATAAAGAAAATATTGACAATGAAAAACTTATATAGAATAAATATTCAGAAATATATATGAAAGATAAACAATTTTTAACCCTTTGTAACTCAACTCTGATTTAAAAAATACTTACTCGGATGTTAGAAAACATTTTTAGCATGTAAAAAATTATTTTTAAAAATTTCAACATAAAAACAAGAAAAAATTGATTAGGTACTTTTTTTCTAGAATGCAACGAACAGAATATGACATTTCTCATAAATAGTGTCAATTTTCTAATACGAAATGTTAAAATACACTTGCTTACTAGATGTAAATTTCCAACTGGGCAAAAAATGTCCGAACCAGGATTCGAACCAGGGATCTCCTGGCTGAAGCCGCCAGTGCTCTACCATCTGAGCTATCCCGGTCGAATCTGGAACTTTCTCACCCAGCTAACCTTAATGATTATAGCATCTGGTCTGAAACCTGGTTCAGCTCGACAGAATACATCTCAGGTAATGGAACTCCAGAAATCGCTGAATGATTATAGCATCTGGTCTGAAACCTGGTTCAGCTCGACAGAATAAATCTCAAGTCCAGAAATTGCGGGTCCAGCGATTTCTGGAGTTCCATTACCTGAGATTTATTCTGTCGAGCTGAACCAGGTTTCAGACCAGATGATATAATCATTAAGGTTAGCTGGGTGAGAAAGTTCCACCAGATTCGTCCGGTATAGCTCAGATGGTAGAGCACTGGCGGCTTCAGCCAGGAGATCCCCGATTCGAATCCTGGTCCGGACATGTTTCGCCCATTTGGAAATTTACATCTAATATGATTTATTTACCAATTATAACAATTGTGTTAAAATTAATCTAGTATACTTGTTTACATTTGTAAAAAATATATTTTTGAGCGTTTCCAGCCTTTTTATTTTACATAATTTGCGAAGTTCATTTTAGCAATAACGACGTGAAACCTCTCAAATGATAAATAAAACTTCGGTATGGAAAACGAACTCTGTATCGTCGCCTGTGGAGAACTTATGGAACAATTTATATTAACTGTTGTGTTGGAAGATAGCAGCAACCAATAAAATCGCATTTAAAGCACAGCATATAAGTAATATATTGACTTTTGGGTATGTTGCAGATATGCAACACGGTGATACAAAGTAACAGGCTTACCAATAAGTGTAACAAATCGGAAATTGTACGTCAAACGTGGAAAATGAGATACGTTCGTACAATAATCAGTTTAATAAATAGTCAGATCTGGGTGCCATAGCTGTTGCACTCTTAGGCAAAAATGCATGAATAGAAAGTTTATTACGATTCTATAGATTCAATTCAGTCATACGGAAATAATAGGTACTCCCTCTTCAATAGGACGCCATCACCCTGGCAACCTAGAATCATCACCTATCATGGGATATCACTGATTTCATGACGTAGGATAAGATTTAATAGAATGAAGAAAACTTTTATGAACATCTTTTTAAGTTTGGATTCGATTTTCATAACATTTGAAAGGACTCGACATCATTCTGCAATGATTCTATAGATCCAATTTCAAAGCATTCTGCTTACTCGTTTTTTTTTGCGCTCTTCTATGCGAACAGACAGACAGACAGACAGTCGGACGGACCCGACGACGACTCTAGGTGCTTCGTGTTTGTATAATTACGAACGCAATTAAAAACCAGATAAAATTATTAATAAGGAAATTTAAAAAAAAAAATGCAATTTAACAAATTACAACGACCATTTGGAAAATGATTTTTTCAAAGACTAAAATTTAAGACATAAAAAATCGCACGGAGTTGATCCTACATTACGTACGCCATGAATTAAACATAAATAGTGTTATTACATGTAAAAATGCCAAGCGACAAAAACCGCCTGCGACTCTTATTTGGTGTGAAATATTTATATGTATTTATTCCTGTCCTACTTATCTTTTTTTTAATTTTTAATTGGCTTATTCCATTTTTCTTTTGCACGTGAAAATCTTACAAATTAAAATTAACTCTTTGGCAGAAATTGTTATTCATTTTCTTTCATTTTCATTAGTTATTATCCACCTGAAACTTACGTATTATCCAAGCATTTCATTGGCTGTTCGGGAAAAGGTATTTCCATCGTCAGATTTCCAAGAAATCTGACTACCAATTTTAAATGAAATTTCATTCTTAAACTTCTAAACATCCCACAATATTACTTTTTACACCGTTGGATAAAGAAAAAAAATGTACTTTTAAATGCAATTTGTTTGAAAGCTGTATCTCAATTTGTTTCTGAGTTATTAAATTGTTTTTGTAGTTTTTATTACTTTTTTGTCATAGTGGCAACAGAAGGTATCCATCTCTTATAATTAAAGGGAAATACAGATTACTCCATAGACCAATCAGGAAACGAAAAAAATGCGGATTAAACCAATAAAAACCTTCAGATATGCTTTTGATTTCCTACCCTGACGAGAACAATAACCATTTTTCCAAATGGTTAAAAAATCTAAATACAACCATAAAAATAAGAAACGTGCGAGGCCTTTTGAAAGATCTTTCTCTTCTTTCATCAGGTGCAATGTAGACTTGCTAACAGTTTAAAGGCTGGAATTCAAGTGTGCCGCGAAAATGTTTAGTAAAGTATCAAATTTTTAATAAAGTTATATCAAGATTTTACGGATTAACAAAAGTACTTTAAAATAAAACATTCTATATTCTGTAATGAGGTTTAGTGTCCTAATGGCGCATTACTTCCAAATTTGTTTCAGTGTTTAAATATTTTAAATGAGAAATGTCAGAGAATTGCAATGAAAATAATTTCTAAAAATATTATAATTTGATAGTTTTTCTTCAGCTGCAAGTTTACAATTTATTACAAAAAATCTCATTGTTATAGACCGGGAGGCGTCAGCACACTGTAAAAAAAAAAATGGACTAAAAAAACGGAAATACTACTGGGAATCTAGACGCCAGTACTATTTCCGTTTTTTTACGGGAATTTTTACCGATAAATTACAGAAAACTTTCCGTTTTTAATCAGAAAAACGGAAATAGTACTGGCGTCTAGATTGACAGTAGTATTTCCGTTTTTTAGTCCTTTTTTTTTTTTACAGTGCACAGACTATCACCTCATCGAGTTCACGGCTGAATTTCCAGAAGAAGTTAAAACTCGATTCGCATATTAAAACGCAATCGGTCTGCCAAGTCCTATCTTGGTGGAAAACACCTGAAAATCCTATTTTATCGGTTGACTCGTAGGTTTACCACTGTGTTTTTCTGCTCCCAATCCAACCCATTTTCATACTTTAGGGTACAGGAAAACAATGGTAAACTTACGAATCAACTGCTAAAATCGGGTTTTCAGATGTTTTCCACCAAGATAGGACTTGGCAGACCGATTGCGTTTTAATATGCGAATCGAGTTTTAACTCTTTCTGGAATTTGGGCCGTGAACTCGATGAGATGATAGTCTGCGCAGACGCCTCCCGGTCTATTACATTGACGAGAAAAAAAGCTTTTCTACAGTATTTCTCAAAACTAAAATTTCAGCCAGATCCTTCTTGGAATGAGATTTTTAGTATGCCTAATAAATAAAACAAGTTAGAAATTGCTCGTCAAACGTGGAAAATGAGGTGCGTTCGTACTATAACTAGTTTTATAAATATTTTTAGCACCACATATTGTACTGAATGTACACTGGTTATCAAAAATTAAGGAAAAGTCACAAAATGCTAATTTTTAAATACGCGAATTCTCAAAAGGAAGTAATATAATTTGAATAATTACTATCGCTGCAAAACAGCTAGTCCATATAACATCTCATTCAGGTCACACATGGTCACAAGAGTCACAGTCACTACGGCGAAACAAAAAATAGGAAATTCCATACGTCTCTTTTATGAGTCTCAAATGACTGCTATATGTGACTCCACTGACAGGTCACTGTGACTGCTGCTTTCTGACGAGTCACCAGGTGACTTTGCAATTTCGTTTCATTGAGACTCTCGTGTGACTCATCTGGAGATTCAATTTCAAAGTCATTGTGCACCTTTCATTATGATAAATCACCAAATAATGTCACATTAAAGTCACATGGTGACTTTCTGTCACATGACTTTGTCAAATGGTAACAGAGACCCTACTGTAAAGACACCACTGTGAAAAGTGGTGAAAAGTCACCATGTGACTTTAATTTGACATTATTTGGTGATTTATCATAATGCAACGTTCACAATGACTTTGAAATTGAGTCTCTAGATGAGAGTCACACGAGAGTCTCAATGAAATGACATTGTAAAGTCACCTGGTGACTCGCCAGAAAGCAGCAGTCACAGTGACCTGTCAGTGGAGTCACATATAGTAGTCATTTGAGACTCATAAAAGAGACGTATGGAATTTCCTATTTTTTGTTTCGCCGTAGTGACTGTGACTCTTGTGACCATGTGTGACCTGAATGAGATGTTATATGGACTAGCTGTTCTGCAGGAATACTAATTATTCGAATTATATTACTTCCTTTTGAGTATTCCCGTATTTAAAAATTGGCTTTTGTATCTTTTCCTTAATTTTTGATAACCAGTGTATATATTTGTTTGCACTTCATAAGTGCATAAATCTGCAACATCATTAAAATGCACTTGCAATAATTTTTTCCCATTGGCCGTCATGTAACGGAAAACTTTTGACTGTCCCTGTAATTAAACTATACACCCGATTTTCATAAAATTGGAAATGACTCGACGAAATTTTACAACAATTAAGGTTAGTTGGAGTAACTGGGCCATGATTTTACAATGTGACTCTGGATCTTCTGACAATTTAGCTTCAAAAAGTTAATGTTCATTTGAATTAAAGTCTGAACTTCTGTAAATGTGTTCAGTTAGGTTCCCTCTATCAGACAGAAATGCTCAAAATTATATTTTAATATTTAAAAATATAAAAATATGCATATTTCATCTTTCTTTCCTTATGGGTCCAGTTGCCCCAAAAAATGGGGTAACTGGACCAGGGGGGTCTATGTTCCACACGCATTTTTTTTTTTCATATCGGATATAGGGTCCTGTTTGAAAAAGTGTAAACAACTTAAAATTTAAACCAGGCAGATCATGTAATTTATGTGTCAATAAACAGCGTTGTAAGGGAAACCTTTGCTGTCAATATGCCAAAAAATCACTAGAAGTGAAAATATTAGATTTATTTATACCAAAAACATAAAACTTAAGTAAGTATTTATGTACTTTAGATAATAAGTATAAAAGTCACATGGGTATTTTAAGGAAAAAAACAGCAAGGTAAATCTATGAACAAACGGCTACGTAAGTACTTAAGTACTTTATCTTTATCCAGGAGTCGCATTATATAGGGAAAATTTTATTGTTCCTACCAGAACCCTTAAAGTAAGGTGCGATGAAGATATTATTTTCAAAATAGTGGTAGGAACGATAAAAGTTTCCCTATAGAATGCGACCCCTGGTTATAGTACAATTTCAAGGTCTGGCTATCTCACTTTCAGGGGCAAGGTACTTGCATTCGTAAAATGTTGAAATAATTTACTGACACCAATATTTAAGAGAGAATCTATCTGAAAACAAGTAAAAGTATATTTTCGCGTACTTAATAAAGGCGAAATTTTCATTATAAAATTCAGTTGCCAATGTGGCAATTAGGAATTAAGTTATGCCATAACGGCATCACCGCCTCTCAAGGGGTCAAAAATACCACTCAATATGCTTTTTTTAAATTTCATTACGTAATTTTAATAAGGTATTCTATCATTTTCTTTATTGTGAGCAAAAAAACAATGGAGAAATTTACTTCCCGTAGTAAGAGAAACACAAAAAAATTATTTATAATTATTGGGGTAACTGGATCCAGCATGGTCCAGTTACCCCATTCATGAAAAAAAAATATGGGGTAACTGGGACACCGGGCTTACATTTGAAACATGAAGTAAATATGTATAGATACCTAATAATATTAATGTAGTTGTCTAATCTTTAAAAAAAAAAAAAGATTGTTTAATAAAAGTACAGTATTTTAATAAAAAGCCGAGGAAGTTCAACCATATTGACGTTGTTTTTAAAAAAAGAAACGTAAATTTTTGACAACCTATCACAGCAAAGTGAGAGTTATGATTGAATTGATACACGTTGTTTTAGGAAGTAGAGATTAAGGGGCATTGTTCACAAAAGCTAAAACTTAAAAAACACCAACAGTTTTTTATAAAATAGCCTATGGCCCAGTTACCCCAAACTAACCTTATATAGTTAAAATTTCAGACCATTCGGAAGACTGTATAACATCATTAAAATGCACTTGCAATAATTTTTTCCCATTGGCCGTAATGTAACGGAAAACTTTGACTGTCCCTGTCATTAAACTATACATCCGATTTTCATAAAATTTGAAATGGCTCAACAAAATTTTACAACAATTATATATTTAAAATTTCAGACCATTCGGTTGGGTAGTTTTTGCTCTGTTATATGCAAACAGAAGGACAGGCGGACGGACAGACGGACTGAACGACGACTATAGGTGCTACGTATTTATTTAATTACGAACGCACCTAAAAAAGCGTATTTTTTTAAAAGGTTTTTAATCATAAGTTAAGTGTGCCGTGGAAGTTAAATCCCGTGTTCGATTTTACCACTAAATAAAAAGGTAAATACTGTTGTAGATTAATATCCTTAGAATATAGAGAGGAAACAAGATATAGTTTATTCTTATTGCGTATGGGTATGTAAAGGGGTTCAATTTAGTTCATACTTTCGTTATGCTGAATATGATAAAACTAACGATCTTTTTAACTGTTCTATTTTTAAAAAATCATTTTCGGTGTTTTATGCTCCCGGGAGTATACATTGGTCAGTTTGGATTGTAAGCGCATGAAAAATGTTAAAAAATGCCGCGGTATACTGAAAAAAAACTTAACCATTAACGGACCAATGGCCACCTTTAAGCGGCATGGCACTTTTACTTACTGGGTCCAATCCAATGCCGTGTATAGGGCGGTAAAAACCATTTTATATCTTTCATTAGGTTATGTTAGTATGTTTCATATATGCATCTATTATACTTAAAAATTACATCATTCAGAAAAATAAATAGTCAAAAGCAATTATTTTTCTGAAGAGAAATTCACATTTCGCAACTACATGCGAAATGAATGTGAACAGGCTTTTCAGAACATCAGTGATCATCATTTTATATATGAGAACAATGCCTTTAGCCAACATTAAAGAATATTTTGGTCTACCAGGAAAAATAAGATAATTCTGATTTTTTTTTCCAAATGCATTTTCCGGAAATAGATTTTTCAGATATTTTGGATGCTCCACTTAAAAAAAAAAAAAAAAAAAAAAAAAAAAAAAAAAAAAAAAAAAATCACGGAGAGTGCTTCGAAAATTACCATTACCCTTAAAGAATATATAATTTAAATAATCTTATTATCTTATTACCCTGAATTTATATTAATAAATTTTTACCGAAAAATTTCCTTTTTATAGTTGATATAAAAATGTTGAGTACATAGTTTCTCTTCGTATGAAAAATAGCTTGGACCTGGTGGGAAGTAAACCTGAAATATTTTCGGACCGTTAAGGGTTAATATTCCATCCTATTCCGTAGGTAATAATGAATGTCAGAAACAAATTTTACATGACTTCTACAAAATGAATAAATTTAATTGTTTTTGTGGGCTTTAATTTACAAATTTATATTATTTATTAATGACGCTTTAACATTTAATTACAGTTCCCACCACTTAATAAAATCACTGGTTAATAAAATCAGCCGCTTAATCAGATCAAAATGCGAGTACCGGAATCAAATCAGTACAAACTTGTCAGATGTCACATTTTGCAATTTCTTTCCGAGTTTGTGGGGTACCACCTTCGTTTTTGGGTTCAGGAATGTTCAAAGGATTTAAAAATCAGCCGCTTATTAAAATAAATTTGGCTCAGAACGAATATGATCTTATTAAGCGGCGGTTTCTGTATTTCATTGAATAAATGTACGAAACGACTTAAATTTTGCACTGCGGTTCATAAAATGACACAATGTGGTAACGTAAACTCTACTTTCACCAAAATACACACGCCGCATTTATTTAAAAATGCAATTCTGAAATCTGGTTATTAGCTGATCTAAGAGTTTTATCCAAGATTTCGGAAGAATTACCCATTGTATAATGTGGCGAGACATCATGTGGTTGTTAGATAACATTCCAACACAATGTTGTGGGACAGCAAAATTACAATGAAATTTAATTATGGCCTCACAGTTTAGCTAAAACACAAACGAGACGGGACCTGATTTTAGGCCTTCTAATTATTTGATTTTTGTTTCAATATAATGAAATATTATTGATTTATACCATTGCTATAGGATGTATGTTTTATGCCAAGTAACAATATTTTGCTTAATCTTCCATTATGAGATTTTATGTGCTGACAGTTTATTGATTTGAATAAAATTTTGGATTTTTACAGTAAACTAAAATAAAGTGAAAACCCATTCATCTAAGTATGTGTTCTTATGTAGCATGATATGGTTATATGCGAGGCCGACTGCAAGGTGTGGGTTGTTGTGGGTACAATGCACTCAGTCCCAGCGCTTAAAGGATCCCGCGAGATTAAAAGATTCTTTCTTAAGGTCCAGATAGATGTGTCAAACTACTTTCAGTGTCGGCGTCCTTTTCTGGTGATGTTTTTCATCTTTAATAGCTGTACAAGGAAACGGATGGACATCCTGCAAGAGGGAAAAGTTTCTTCAAGTTTGATCTTATCTTCTTATCTCCTTTTCATTGTTGAATCTACCGTCCTTTTGTTAAAACCACATTTTATTGCTTTAGAATGAGAGGGAGCACTTGTCCTTTCTAAACGCAGCCTTAGCCTTTCTTTTTCTTGGTCCTAAAAACGCAATCGGGACCTAAACCAATTGTACCTGACTTTCACCTGAGCTCTTTATTTAACCTTTTCAGGAGCAAGATTCTGTTGCCCTATTCGCAAAATGCTGAAATGAAATGAATGACACCAGAATTCACAAGCAAATTTATTTCAAAATAAGTAAAAACTTTTCTTTACGTACTTAATAAAAGAAAATTTTTCATTCTAATATTCTGGTGCCAATATGGTATTTACGGATTAAAATTAGGTGGTCTAAAAATGAACCACCGCCCTTGAAAGATATTCTACTTCATATTTGAAAATAATTTAGGGCCCGAAAATGTGGTTACACCTGGGTTCTCTTAAAAAGAGTCTTGATCGTATGCGCAATGTAAATCACCGAAAATGTTGAATAGTTTGCAATAGGGCAATTCCGTGCAGAGAGTCACACACGTAAAGCAGGCTTTAATTTTCATCTATTCGGTTATTTATTAGCAGATTAGCTAAGTAGGAAAAAAGCAAATTTTGAGTAATGAAATTAAACGCTATATTTTTGTGAGGTTTTTTTTCCACACATTTAAACTAAAAAATATGGTAACTTATTTACCATACCACCTAAAATCATAATTAAAATTAAAATTTAATAAATAATCGAATAAATGAAAATTGAAGCCTGCGTTACGTGCGTGACTCTCTGCACGGAATTGCCCAATAGTATACTATTGCTATATATAGGAAGCATAGGATATATATATGTATATATGTAATAATAAAAATTTTCGCCTCTTTCTTAGTAAAACTATTTCAAATTCTTAATATTTTTCCTTTTTACCTATCTTTAATAATATCTTAATATCTTTTGTCTTTTATTTCATGCATTTAAAGTTGCGTATTCTTTTATTATTCTAAAAACCTTAATCCATTCGCCTAATCTTATAAAACCCATTAAATTACTTCATTTTATTCTAAAACTAAATTCTCTTTCTTTCGAATGTTTTAATATCATTTTTTCTTTGGTGTTCTATACCCACAATTCCATGCGTCCGCCAGCACTATTTGCACTTTAATTCTGACGCCGTATAAAAGAGTTCATTATCGACGTCATCCTTTCCCATCGAATCGCAATCTGTTTTATGTCCCATCCTTCCCCACCTCTCTTCTAGCATTGGTCTTTTACCTTTCTGTAACCGTCCGCGCGCTGTTTTTTCCGAGTACAAATATCGTTACATCGGGGAAGGAGCAGAAGATATTACGTTTTTCTGGTTGTCTAAACTGCGTCGCTTGGAGTGAACGTTCTAATGTGTAGATCCTATTCTTATAACATCTAACGTTTTATGAAGCGATGATCGATTTTTGAGAGTGGATTGAATAACTACTGGAAGTGTTTTACTATGTTTTTTGTCAATAAAATCAGTGTAAAAAGTGACGATGACTCTCTATATTCATTACGCAAGGGAAATTATCTCAATGAGTTTCGAGCCTGTCTTTTCTCGCCACCCTGACTGCAATCCGATATTTTCAATATAACGGATGGATGGTTTTGATTGCTCTACTACAATTTATGTCGAGGTGTACTGGTGTCGCCTAAATATCTGAAAGTCGGTAGCAAAATGCTACATAAGCCGCACTTGCTTTACTAAAGTAATGATTAGTAGAGAAACTCATCGAAATTTCAGAATGCCAGAAATGTTCTGACTATGCAATGTGAATTATTATCATCGACTATCAATAAGTGTGATTACGATGAGTGATGTTTTTCATGAACGAATGTCAGTAAAACTCTGACAGTGGAATATCACTAAGTTTCAACGACTTAATAGAATGATTAAAAATTCCTGATACCTCCAAGTGGCGGAAATAGTTCTCACATTAAATTGAATGCACGATTTTTCTTTTTAAATAAAATTCTAGCTCTCCGGCCAGAAGTCATGTTGAGAAAAAACACCTTTCTGTGGGTGAGAATTAATATATTATTTATTATAGTATTTTAGTAGATTTCTATTTATTTACAATATTGTTATTATTATTATTGTTGTTAGAAAATGAATTATACTTTAGTAGTTATTATTTATTGAAAATAAAAATATATTTACATTGTTTATTTAATTTAAAGTTATATATTTTTAATTATGTTTATACTATTGCATTTTTGTATAAATGAGTTATCCCTCCTATATACAATTAAGATCTAGAATTGTTAAAAAATCGAGTTACACCATGAGTGAAATAAATATTGTTCCCTTTGACCCAGAGTCCGGTATGAAAATATAACCTTGGTTAATGCATTTTGAGAAATCTTGCAGTACCGAGAAAAAAGATGAAAATTTGAAATTAAATAATATTTCTAAATATTTGAAAGGAGAAGCATTAAGGTTTATATAAATGATTGTCTGGAATGCACTAGTTTTGAAAAAATTTCTGAGCTTCTCACTGAAAAATTTATTAGTGTTTAAGTTCCAAGATTTTCTGAATTTGCAGCTTTAAAGTTAAATGACTTAAATGATTTAGAGCAATATTTTCACAAAAAGGTTGAAGTGGGTAGGAAGTTACAATTATGTGAAACAATAACTGTGCAGGGACTCACAGATGGGCTAAAGCCCGAATACCAGAATTTTTTTTTTAGTAAATCCTCCAAGTAATACTACTGACTGGTATCGGATGGCAAAACAACTAGTAATAATTCCAACTTCTCCTGTAAATGCTGTTAGGAATAATTCACAAAATGTTAGGCCTTTTCAGCCTCATTACAATGCACCCAGACATTGGATTCGTCAGGAGAATCCTAATTTAAATACAAATAATCCTCGATTGACAACTCCTAAAATGCAAAATACTCATTTCCAACAACGATACCCCACTAGACCTTGCAGGATTTGTCTTAACAAAGGGGTTCTTAAATGCCTATCATTGGAAAAGAGAATGTGTATTTAATGTTACCCCTGTACCATCATATGCTCCTACTAATCAACAACAATCTTCTACTAATACTATATGACAATTGATAGTCTCTGCGTATGCAAAACAAAAAGAAATTCCTTGTGTTATTGATACGGGATCCACTATTTCGATTTTACCTATTAAATTTGTAAATTTATTACATGCTAAAGTTAGAAATATTTCTCCAATTATTATTGGTCAAGCTAAAGGGTCTATACAAATTAATCAATCATGTAATTTATTTATTAAAGTTGGTAAAATTAAGCAGAATGTAAAATTTTTAGTATGTGACACTGATCTTGAGTACGCAATACTAGGGTTGCCAACCTGTGCACTCTTTCAATTAAATATAGATTGTGTAAATTGTAAAATTATGGAAGGAAGGACTATAGTAAACCAATGCATATCCAGAAATGTACTAAGATCTCTTCATTTTAATATGAATAACCAATATGATGAAATGCAACCTGATTATGGAAAGTTAGTGACTCCTCAATCCTTCGCGCAGCCTAATATTAATAATTATAATTTAATTGGGGAAATAAATTCTGTAAAAAACAAAACTTTAAGGGATATTTTGAGGGATTATTTGGATATTTTTTCAAAAAAATAAATATGATGTAGGAAAAAATATTGAGCCACAGCGCATTTTTCTCAATTCTGACCTACCTATATCTATGAGGCCTTACCACACTTCAATAGTCGAAGAAAAGGAAATTTCAGAACAGATTCGATCATTATTAGCTGCGGGATTAATTAAAGAAAGTTATAGCCCTTACTCCTCCCCTATTACTTTGGTAGAAAACGCGATGAAGGTAAGAAAACTAGGTTATGTGTAGACTATAGAAAATTAAATTCAATAATGAAAAATGATGCTAAACCATTACCCCGTATTGACACAATTTTAGATAAATTGAGTAGTGCTCAGTATTTTTCCACTTTGGACTTAGCCTCTGGCTACTGGCACTGGCACATACCCATACACACAGCAGACACTGAAAAATTGGCTTTTACTACCAACTCTGGACTTTTTGAATGGAATGTTCTTCCATTCGGTGTCAAAGTTGGGTCCCCAATTTTCAATAGAACCATTAGAAGAATCCTAACTAAATATAAAATCGACTTTGCCTGCTATTATTTTGATGACATAATTATTTTCTCTTCAACTTTGGAAGAACATCTACAACATCTTACCAAAATTCTTGAATTATGTAGATTGGAAAATATCAAACTTAAATTATCTAAATGTAACCTTGTCCAAAATAAAATTAATTTCTTAAGGTACCATTTTTTATTTCATAACCTAACTCCAGCTAATAATAATATAGAAGCTATCAAAAATTTAAAATCCCCCTCAAATGTTAAAGAACTCCAAAGATTCTTAGGATCCATTAATGTCTATCATAAATTTATTGATAAATATGCAGAAATCGGACATCCCCTCAATAAGTTACTTAAGAAAAATACCATATGGGAATGGAATTCAGATTGTCAAAATTCCTTCCAAAAACTAAAATATGCCCTAATTGCTAAACCTGTTTTGAAAATTTATGACCCTAAATTACCCCTCCATGTTTGTTGATGCCTCACAGGTGGCGGTAGGTGCAGTCCTTAAACAGCCCGATAGTAATAATTTTTTACATACAATTGCATACTATTCAAGGGGATTGAGAAGTTATGAAAAGAACTATTTTATTACCGAATTAGAGTGTCTTACCATCATTGACACATTAGATAAATATTATCACTACTTTCATGGTGTTAAGTTTACTATACACACCGACCATGCATCTCTTGTATGGTTAAAAAATGTTAAACATCTAAGGGGAAGATTATTCAGATGGTCATTAAAACTATGTGTTTGAATATGATATTGTCTATGAAAAGGGTTCAACAAATGTCGAAGCTGACATGTTGTCTAGAAATCCTACTACGTATTTTATTCAACCACTAACTTTCCTTTTAGATGTTAGAGAAGTTATAGAGATGCAGGAAAAGGATAATGTTTGTGGAAAAAACTATGTAAATGAAAATGGACTTATGATAGTGAAAAAGAAAGGTTTTAGAAAAATAGTAGTACCCATCACCCATGTCCTTAAGAAGAAAATTACTAAATGTTGCTCATGAGAAATTTGGTCACCCTGGCATCCAAAAAATGTTAAATTTAATATCCCCTAATTATTATTGGCCTGATATGACTCAAGATATAACTAAATTTGTAAAGCATTGCGATATGTCAGAAAAAGACCCCAGACAGAAGAAATTTGGCTTATTACAAGCTATGCCAACCACAGATCAGCTTTTGAATGTCTTTCTATTGATACTATGGGAGGATTTAATTACTATAACTCCACCAAAAAATATTTGCATATAATAATAGACCATTCTACAAGATATGTTTGGGCTTTCCCCTCAAAAAGTGTTACCACAGAAACTTATACCAACCGTCTAAATCAAGTATTTAATATTCGAACTCCCCAACAATTGTACTGTTTCAATAAAATTCTTAATGTAAAGGTTCCCCAAAAGGTGCTCAGTGATAGAAATGCAGCTTTTACTTCATCTAGATAAAAAAAATTTCTTCGGAATCATAATATAAAGCAGCGTTTAACCTCCGCACACCATCCTCAAACGAATGGGAAATGTGAAAGATTGAATCAAACAATAGCTACTAGATTAAAGTGTAAGGTTAATTCTACTAGTTCTAAAGTTCCTTGGACAAAACTTCTGACCGAAGTAGTTAATGAGTATAACAATGCCCCCCATTCTATAACTAAATTCCCCCCTGCTTATTTACTTTTTGGCCAATTACACTATGATTCCCCCCTTCAACAAGATTATTACCCTTCAGTTCAAGAAGCCCGAAAAATTGCTAAAAAACGCACAGATGAATTTTATTGGCGAAATAAAAAATAATATGATCGAAATTATGTAGAACCTAAATTTGAGATAGGAGATCTAGTAATTTATGAGGAATTCCAATACCCAAATACTAGGAAGCTATCCCAAGTTTTTAGTGGCCCATATAGAATCCTTAATAAATTATCTGATGTTAACTTTGAGATAGATAGGAAAATTCAAAACTGAAATACGGAGATTGTCCATGTAGCTAAATTACGAAAATATTATTCTCCAGATCAATTAAAGTTATCCCATGAAAAACACAAGCAAACTAATGTTAAATCCACAGCCGCGTCTTAAATTTATAATAATAAGTAATTTAACTAAACTAAATGAATACATTTATAAGTTAGTAAACAATTATTTTCTATATAACAGTGTGTTTTTGAATCGCGACAGGAATATTACTGCTGAGATTTTTTACTTGAGTTAACTATTTATGCTGGCGTAAATTGGTCGATTTAGGTTGAGAATTTCTTGTATCGAAATTAATTGAATTAATAACTTAAACTAAATTAACTAAATAAATAAAATTAATTGGATTAGAATTAAATTTAAATTGAATTTGAATCTAGGATTAAAGTTAATTACTATAATTCAATAATCTGGATCTTTTATCAACCTTTCTTAAGTATGCTACAAAGTTTCATTTTCATTCAGCAACTATAGTTTCTTGTTTGATTGAAAACAAGATCATTGCATAATCATGCTGAAATGATAGTTATTTCACAACATTTCTTATTTATTTTTGTTACTTTATGTTATGCCTAATATTTGAGTATATTGTCATACCTCATTCGCTGTATATGGATGAGATATCAATAGATACTTTAAGGATTAGTTAAAGAAATTTATTTGATACTTTTGAATACTATTGACTGTGTTGTTGAATATAGTTGTTATTATTTATTATACTATGCATTACTGATATTGAGAGAAAAAGATCATAATGAATATTGATTACTATAATAAGTGAGATGATAATACTTAGCATGGGAGACTTTACTTGAGAGAGTATTTATGCTATGAGTTGTGATAACCCGATTAGTATGAATTTCAATTACTCATTGTAAGTTAGTCCTAGAAATTGGTATTATAAGATATAATATGCTTATTATTAGATAATTGGAAGATAATTACCGTGTAACTAATTAATGGACAGAATATGAGATTAAAAAAAAATCTTATGAAGTTTTAGATTTAAGAGTTTTTGTTAGTTTATGAGAATATCTGATTTAAATGGTTTAATTGTTATGAGTTAGAGAGTTTATTAATGATGAGTAATTAATTTATGAGTTAGAAATTTTAGATTATTAAAAATTTTTCAACTTAGAGGAATTCCAAAGAAGTTTCTGAAAAACCTATCATGACTGTAATAGGTAAATACCATGTGGTAAATAGTAAATAATAACAAATAGTAAAAAGGTACCCGCAAAGAGATGGACCATCAATACCATCGATGTATGTGTGTCAATACACTTCAAAGATACTGTAAATAGGTTTATTTAAAAATTTTGTTATTATTATTGCTATTATGAATTTTATTATTATTTATTTATTGTAATATATACATTTCATTTATTGAGCTAAAAATGAACTTAGATTGGAAAAACTGAGTTGCTAATGTAAGGATAAGTAGATTCAAATGAACATTATATTTACGAATCTAATTTTGAACTTATATTTTGAAGACATTTTTCAGAAATCCATTAGCACACTTATATTATAAAATGCTACGTTCAAGTCTTTACAACTGAATTCATGAATGCTTTGCACATTAATATGAGCCATGAATGGCCAGGCAGTAAATTTATTATGTAAATAACAAAACTATGTTAAAAAATTATTCTCAATATTTATAGTAACTTTTTATTTTACATCTTTGTAATTTGTAAACAAGATTAATATCTTGTTATTGTATTTAATTAACAATTCCAGTAGTTCGCGTTCTAAATTTTAAATTAATATAGCATTAAGACTTAAAAAAAAGTTAAATCTTCAGGGTTTACTCCAAGTGGCGAAATTGTAATCCAAGCCTATGTAACATTTCCTTTCTATGAACTTGTGGGGCTTAGGACCTACCAGTTCATTCAGTCTTTTTGAGTGGGGGGGATATGTAATAATAAAAATTTTCGCCTCTTTTTCTTAGTAAAACTATTTCAAATTCTTAATATTTTTCCTTTTTACCTATCTTTAATAATATCTTAATATCTTTTATCTTTTATTTCATGCATTTAAAGTTGCGTATTCTTTTATTATTCTAAAAACCTTAATCCATTCGCCTAATCTTATAAAACCCATTAAATTACTTCTTCATTTTATTCTAAAACTAAATTCTCTTTATTTCGAATGTTTTAATATCATTTTTTCTTTGGTGTTTCTATACCCACAATTCCATGCGTCCGCCAGCACTATTTGCACTTTAATTCTGACGCCGTATAAAAGAGTTCATTATCGACGTCATCCTTTCCCATCGAATCGCAATCTGTTTTATGTCCCATCCTTCCCCACCTCTCTTCTGGTATTGGTCTTTTACCTTTCTGTAACCGTCCTCGCGCTGTTTTTTCCGAGTACAAATATCGTTACATTGGCGAAGGAGCAGAAGATATTACGTTTTTCTGGTTGTCTAATTAAGCTGCGTCGCTTGGAGTGAACGTTCTAATGTGTAGATTAGGGATGCACAACCTGTGGCCCGCGATGGGGTAACGTGTGGCCCGCGAACTTCGTCAATTTATAACTGGAAAAAACTGCAATTTTTGTCCTAAAGTCGCAGGAAAAAATCATGAATCATGCCGCGTTAAAATATGAAAATTTTGTTGATCAAATACAAATTGCGAATTTCATTGATCGGGCATGGAAAAATCGCGAATTTCGTTCATCGGGCTCGGAAAAATCGCAAATTTCGTTCATCGGGCTCGGAAAATCGCAAATTTCGTTGATCGGGCTCGGAAAAATCGCAAATTTCGTTGATCGGGCACGGAAAAATCGCAAATTTGGTCAATGAAGCAAGGAAAAATCCACAAATTTCGCTGATCGGGCGCGTTAAAATCTCGAGTTTTGTCGTTCGGGCACGGAAAAATCGCGAATTTGATTGGTCGGTCATGGAAAAATCATGAATTTTGTTTGTCGGACACGAAAAAATCACGAATTTTGTCGATCAGGCGGGGGAAAATCGGAAATTTCATTGATCGGGGCGGAAAAATCATATATTTTGTTGATGATGGGAGAAAAAATTGCAAATTTTCTTGATCGACTGCGGAAAAATCGTGAGTTTCGTCAGTCGCGGGAAAATATTGCGAATTTCGTCATTTTGCCGCAGGAAAAAATTGCCAATTTCGTCAGTGAGTTAAGATTTAGGAATTTCGTAGATTGGGCGCGGAAAAATCGCGAATTTCGTTGATCGGGTGCGGAAGAATAAGAAATTTTGTCGATAAGGCTCGGAAAAATCGCGAATTTCATTGATCGGACACGGAAAAATCGCGAATTTTGTAGTTGAAGCGTGGAAAAAAAAGCAAATTTCGCCGATCGGGCACAGAAAAGTCGGGCTAGGACTTCAATCGGGCTACGAAAAATCGCGAGTTTTGGCGAACGGGCTCGGAAAAATCACGAATTTCATAATTCGGGCACGGAAAAATCGCGAATTTTGTCGATAAAACGCGGGAAAATCGCAAATTTCGTTGATCGGGCACAAAAAATCGTCAACTTTGTTGATGATGTTGATCGACTGCGGAAAAATCGTGAGTTTTTTAATTCGCGCCAAAAAAATCGCGAATTTCGTCAATTTGCCGCGGAAAAGAATTGCAAATTCCGTCAGTCAGTTAGAAATCGTGAATTTCGTCTATCGGGTGTGGAAAAATAGTGAATTTGGTCAATTAGGTGCGGAAAAATCGCGTGTTTCATCTGTTTATCGAAAATTTCGCCAATTTGCCGCGGGAAAAATTGCAAATTTCGTCAGTCAGTTAATCGCGAATTTCGTTGATCGGGCTCGAAAAAAATCGCACGCTTCGTCGATCGGACACGGAAAAATCGCGAGTTTTGTCAATCGGGCTCGGAGAAATCGCGAATTTCATCGATCGGGCTCGGAAAAATCGCAAGCTTCGTTGAACGGACATATAAAAATCGCGAATTTTGTCAATCGGGCTCGAAAAAATCGCAAGTTTCGTTGATTTGGCACGAAAAAATCACGAATTTGTCGATCAGGCTCGAAAAAATCGCAAATTTCGTTCTCACGCACAGAAAAATCTCGACTTTTCTCGATGATGCGCGGAAAATTGCAAATTTCGTTCATTGGCTGCTGGAAAATCGCGAGTTTCGTCAGATTATCACGAAAACAAATCGCAAATTTCGTCAATTTACCGTTTGAAAAAATCGCGAATCTCGTCGGTCAGGGGTGGAAAAACCGGACATTTCGTCGTTCTTGCACTAAACAATCACGAGTTTTTGTCGATCGGGATCCGAAAAATCGCGAATTTTGTTTGTCGGGCACGAAAAAATCGCGCATTTTGTCGATCAGGCGCGGAAAAGTCGCAAATATCGTCGATCGGGTGCAGAATAATAGGAATTTTTTCGACCAGGTGCGGTAAGATACCGAATTTCGTCGATCCAGTGCGGCAAAATCGCTAATTTTGTGAATCAGGCGCGGAAAAATTGCTTATTTTGTCGGTCAGGCGCGGAAAAATCTCAAATCTTGTTGATCGGCTCTTCCTGCCCTCTTCGTTCATAAAGTTTGCATTTTTATTCGGCACCAGCCATTTTCATGCCTATATTTGTTTTTTAGCACTTTTAATAAAACAAAATTTACTCCCCCGAATAAAGTGCAGAAGTATTATCACTCTTTCAAATTAATCCTTGTTATATATACAAACGTAAACTGTTGATATATCCTTGCCAACTGAATCGGATATGTTGACAGGGTAGGGGAACCTAGAGGAGTAACCCACCCCCACCCAACTCCCCGAAATAGAATTATCTTCTCGTGACTCATGTGGCCCTCGACAACCCAGACATTTTTTAAAGTGGCCCTTCTCTTAAAAAGGTTGTGCACCCCTAGTGTAGATCCTATTCTTATAACATCTAACGTTTTATGAAGCGATGATCGATTTTTGAGAGTGGATTGAATAACTACTGGAAGTGTTTTACTATGTTTTTTGTCAATAAAACCAGTTTAAAAAGTGACGATGACTCTATATTCATTACGCAAGGGAAATTATCTCAATGTGTTTCGCGCCTGTCTTTTCTCGCCATCCTGACTGCAATCCGATATTTTCAATATAACGGATGGATGGTTTTGATTGCTCTACTACAATTTATGTCGAAGTGTACTGGTGTCGCCTAAATATCAAAGTCGGTAGCAAAATGCTACATATCTATCCTTTTATGATTTTTACCTTTCTAGTTATGTATTTTACATGTATTTTCTTGTTGTTATTGTATGATGTTGTCCTATATATTATCAATATATTAGATTATTATTATTATTATTATTTTTTTTTTTTTTTTGCTATAGCTTTTCATAAAATTATTCATTATCAGATATTCTTTTTATATATATACATCAATATGGTAACAATATCTATTTCTAATAATCGTTTTATGTTAATAAGCTTCAGTCATTTATATTTATATTACTTTGATCTGAGAAGTCAATTGGGAAAGCGTTTTTGGTCATCTTTGCATGGTTATTGTCGTTCTAGGTTTTGGATTTTAGATGCGGTTATTTTATTTGTTCTAAAAAGTCCAGTGGTTTTATGCATTAGTTTATGCATTTAGGGTTATCATTATTTGGTTTTGGAAATGTTAAAGATGGTTTTTGAGTACTGCATCTCTGTTTTGTACATATTGTATGTAAATTTATATTTCATACTCAAGATATTTAATATTAAATTTAATCAAGACTAATTTAATTTCATTTATTATTGATTTTTATATTATTATATTTTCTTAATTTTTGCAAATATTGCATTTTCCCCCAAATTTTTTTTATATGGCAGTTCTTAGTAAACATCTCGATACTGTCAAGATACACTTAGCATCTATGCAGTGTAGCGCCCGGTACAGGAACAATAATGGGGTTGTTCCTGGATCGTCATCCAGCGACCATTTATACTCTCCCCCTCGACCTTTACTTTTTCGTAAGTGTTTAGATGCTCGGTGCAAGACATGTCCATTTGCTTCTCAGACACAAATTGTCTCAGATCCTAATTATTCAAATTTTTGTAAAGCATTTAATGTTATTTATGGCATAAAGTGCAACTTATGTAACATGAAATATATAGGTGAAACATCAGGTCCAATTCATAAACGTATCAATCAACATCGTTCAGACTAATAAAATCAAAGCAAAAAATCTACAGTCTACAGCTGAAATTGAACATTTTCATAAACACCAATTTAAAAATACGACAATTGAAATACTTCAAATTCTAAAAAATAAATCAGAACGGCTTTATATGGAGTCATCATACATGAAGTATTACAACACAATTTATCCTTATGGACTTAATAGTGAAATATTTAAACGACCTGTCAAAGTCTTCACATCCATAAATAACACTATTGATTATTCTCCAATTTATCTTACTCTTAATGATAATTTAAATTGTAAAACAACACGAAACAAACGTGGAAAGGGTTCATCATCAGTTGTAGTTTCTAAAAAACATATCACTAAACAAATTAATGATCTTCAAAATAAATATTTAAAGCATTATAATTGGTTATTAATTCGAAAATACATATTTGCTATTAAAAAGAAACAGATTGTACAACATCTAAATGTATTTCTAAGTAAATCTTTCTCAACATTTTTCTGATATTTATTTTGATCTCATTATGACTAAGGTTAATCTTTTAAATATTAATTTACAATAAAAACATAAAATTCAAAATACGAATACTCAAATGTTAATAACTTTTTCAAATCATATATTTAATAAAATTAATATCAATTCTATAATTAACGATAAAAACTGTTATTTTCCTATTAATAATCTTCATATATCAAAAACCTTTAAATATCCGAATACAATTGGTAGAAATATTTTTAACTACAATACATTTTCAAAAAATACATCTGCTGCAAGTAATTTTCCGTGTAATTGCAATGACTCCAATCTAAAAAAATATATAAACAATGATCATGGACATATAATCACTGGAAATCTTAATATTGTTAATGATTTTAAATTGAAAAAACTAATGGGTTTTGGTACTAAATATAGACTTCCATCTAAATTTACTGTTAAATCTATTATCAAACAGTTTACATATAGATATTTTTATATATAAAATTTCAATCTATTACAATAAACCTATTGCATATTTTAATCAATGGAAAATATTAGTAATTGAAAAATTAACTATGGCTTTAAAAAATAATATTTCTGATTTGGTTTCTATTTACACAAAGCATTTTTTCCAACAAATTACTAAATTACAAAAAAAAAAACCTACGTTATTACATATGTAGACAAATCTCCTAATAATTATGCAATCATATGTAAATTTTATTATCACCAACTTCTTACAACCTGTATTTCTTCTAATAAATCTTTTCAAAGAACTAATGAAAATGTAATCGGAAATAATCGGAAAATTCAAAGTTATTATAAACTATTAAATATTCTATCTACTAACTTTAATTATCCTTATTTAGTTCTTATTCCCAAATTTCATAAAACTCCACTTAAATTTAGGACTGTAACTATTAGTTGCAATACATATAATAATAAAGCCAATAAACTTCTATTAAAAATTCTTAATCAATTATATATACTTACTACAAACAATGATAGTACACATTGTGTAAAAAATAGCTATCAACTGGTCAATATTTTAAAAAATCTTCATTGTGTATATAATATAATGACATATGACTTCAAAGATCTTTTTAATAATATAGACTTATTAGATTTAATAATATTATAAATGCATTATTTAAAAAGTATTATAAAAAACTGGAATTACCATCTAATATTGATATCGCATATTTTAATTCATTAACAAACTTCATTATCTATAATAATTATATATTGCAAGATAACATATTATATTTACAGCACGTTGGTATACCACAAGGTGGTTGTACATCCAGTTTATTATCAGACTTATACTTATATCACTATGAACGTACTTTTACTAATAATAATCTACATTTATATCGTTATATTGATAACATAATTTTAATTGCCACTGATCAATCTAAAATTTCTCAATTTCCAGTCGATTATCCTACTAATTTGGAATTAACGGAAAACCTCTTATCTAACAATACAATTAACTTCTTAAATCTTAAAATTACAATAAAAGATAACATAACAATAACAGATTTGTATGATAAACGTAAAGAATTTAAATTCAAAGTTAATACATTTACAAATTTTAAATCTTGTCTTCATCATTCTGTATATCGAAATATACTACTTAATCATTTATATAGAATAAAATGTTTATGTTCTTCTCATCTAATTAACAATATTAAAAAACTAATTTATGATGCATTAAATCATGGTTTTCCAAAAAAATTCATATATTCATTAATATACAATTAGTACTTACATGATCTTTAAAAAAAAAAAAAAAAAAAAAAAAAAAAAAAAAAAAAAAAAAAAAAAAAAAAAATTAACACATGCGTAAACAAAATTACAAAAAGTTTATAAAATAAAAAAATATTTATAAAAAAATAAAAATTGTAAAATAATAATAAAAAATTTCTATAGGATTGTTTGGTGGGTAGATGTTAGAGTACGGAGGAGGGTGGTGTTGTCTGGATAATACGCAATGGTTAATTTAAAAAAAATGGGGCTTTAGTATTATAACTACATTTCTAATACGTATTTTATATGGATGTTGATTTGATGTTTTATATGTAATTGGTGCCTTTTCTTTTTATTTCAATTCATATTAAATTTAACTTATTTAATGAAATTCAATATTAACTTGTTTTAAAATTTAGTCTTCTCAGGACAATATCATATTAATTAATAATAGTATACCATCTTTTTAGTGATTATTATGCATATAACTTTATTTGATATAATGTTATACTGGATGTATTAAAATTGGGTAAATAGTTTTATTATTATTCCTCTATACTTTTTAATATTGTTTTATTTTCAACTTTGTATTCCATGATTAATTATCAGTTTAATTTGTTTGATTGTCAAAATCATATTTTTTTTTAGCTTTTTATGGCTAATAGGAAGATAATTCACACACTATATTTGTGATCTTCAGGATATTGGGAATTTTAGAATCTGACAATCTTCTATAAACATCCATTATTTATTTATTTATTTTCTTTACTGTTCATTTTTTATATGTAATGGTAATTATTAAGGTTTTTTATATTATTATTATATATAATTTATTTTATTTTATAGCATATAGCTATATTCTCTATCTCTACATTATCAATGTTATATATATATATATATATATATATATATATATATATATATATATATATATATATATATATTTACATATATATATATTTACATATATATATATATATATATATATATATTTACTTTCTCAGTGTAGATTAAATGGGTTTGGTAATAAAATATATTGAAAGCATTTTATTAACATTTAATTAACTTAATTTTTTTAAATAATTTTTTTGAATAATTTTATATGAGGATTTGTGTAGTAATGCAGTTGTTATGTTTTTATTTCTTTAGCTTTTATTAGGTTCTTCTTTTTGTGACATTTGAATAATAATAATAGTTTTAAAATAAAATAATAGATGGCAGCACCAAAATTTTTGTCTTTTTAAAGCTTCTACTAAAGTTATAATTTTAATTTTTTACGCCAGGTGTTTAACGCTGTATATTGGCAATATTGTAAAATTGATATTAAACAATTTAAAATTTTTTTTAGGTGTTTTAAAAAATGTAATTATTTTCTGTTTATATTATGTTAATTGTATTTGTCACGGTGTTTCAGAATGAGTTAACTGAATCCATAGGTTTTAATTTCTGTGTTAACTGTTTTATTCACCTTAATCTTATGCTTATGGATTCCATGTGCGGGAATCTATTTTGAAAATCTACTGGGAATTTATTCGGTATGTTGTGTGAGATTTCTATTGCTATAAGTTAAATATTTAATGGGTTGTAATGTTTTTTTTTTCCATTGCATGCCATTTGATAATGTTCTGTTTTCATCTTGAGACTATTCTTTTGGATCTATTGGTTGTTCGAGTACAGGAGAAAAAAAATTTTCAGCTTTAAGCTTTTTTCTCACAGAAAACAACCGATTTGCTTATATCATTGAATTCTGTACTCTTGAAAACGTAATTCAATATATATGTTTTTCCTTTTTTTTTTTTTTTATCCCGGAGTCCATGTTCTTTTTTTATACTTCCTTATTAATTCTTGTAATTAAGTATATGGTACTTTATTTTATACATACAGTTCTATATTATAGGTTTGTGGCATCCATTTTTATTGCCAATCATTCACAATAATGCGGTTTTTGATGATGGTCGGTACTGTTTAATTAATGGTATATTATATAAATATATATACACTATATTGCCATTAATGACCGGCAACTTTCAATTTTAGACATTTTGTCGAATATTTAGAAATATACTCGACAGATTCTTCTGGAATTTCAGGATTGAAAAGAACAGGTATGACTTCATATTTAGCAATGTCGATTTGATAAGGGGAACAATTAGGGGGCCAACAAAAAATCAAAGAAAAAAAATAATACTTGGGATCACCCTGTAAAATAAAATGCACGAAATGATCTATCGCTACCGAATATAAATAAACAAACATTGTGCAATATGTGCATTCTTTGTGTAAGAATAGCATATATATTAATAGAGATACAGTGATTTATTTTAATAAATTAAAAAATGCTTGCATGTTTTTTGCTTATAACATGCAGGGTTTTCAACCAAATTTAACTCAGTTTTCAGAAAAATTGACAAAATATAGTAGAAACAATATGGTGCAATTGGAATATAAATATATTAAATATTTTAGGAAATATGGGCAGTTGTAGGAAATAATTTTTATCTGCGCATGCGCGAACGATAACAAGGATCATTTTACATAATTTAATAATCAACTCTATGGAGCAACTTATTAAAAAATATCTAGCGAAATATCGTAAAAATTCAGAAAGATAACGGCGTTAGAGTGAGCAAATTTTTAGTTGTTCTCTAAAAGCAGCTGAAGGATAAGGGATTTTCCACAAATTGTCATTTTCAATTTTTAATTTTCTTTAATTTTCATTTGTTATTGATGCTTTAGTTTTTTTTGGATAACCACTAGAACGAGCCTATACCATGATCAAAAGAAGTATCAAAATCGAAGCATTTTTTCCAAATCTACTCGTTGATACTCACTAAATACTAACTTTTTTCTGAAAGTCAGTTATTAAAAAATGACAATTTGTGTAAAATCCCTTATCATTCAGCTGCTTTTAGAGAACAACTAAAAATTTGCTCAGTTTAACGCCGATAGCTTTATGAATTTTTACGATATTTGACTAGATTTTTTTTTAATATGTTGCTCCATAGAGTTGACTATTAAATTATGTAAAATGATCCTTGTTATCGTTCGCGCATGCGCAGATAAAAATTTCATACAACTGCTCATATTTCCTAAAATATTTAATATATTTATATTCCAATTTCACTATATTGTTTCTACGATATTTTGTCAATTTTTCTGAAACCGGCGTTAAATTTGGTTGAAAACTCTGCATGTTATAAGCAAAAAACATGCAAGAATTTTTTTAAATAAATCACTAATATCTCTAGTAATATGCGTGCTATTCTTACACAAAAGAATACACATATTGCACAATGTTTGTTTATTTATATTCGGTAGCGGTAGATCATTTCGTGCATTTTATTTTACAGGGTGATCCCAAGTATTTTTTCTTTGATTTTTTGTTGGCCCCCTAATTGCCCCCGTTATCAAATCGACATTGCTAAATATGAGGTCATACCTGTTCTTTTCAATCCTGAAATTCCAAAAGAATCTGCCAATTATATTTCTAAATATTCGATAAAATGTCTAAAATTGAAAGTTGCCGGTCATTAATGGTAATATAGTGTATATATTCCTATATATATAGGAAGAAAGCTCCGAATGATCCTCAGCCTTAGGCCTAGCTTTGGCTTCATTGGTCCTTATTTGGTTACACAGGATTTCAGCGATGCACATATTGAAATTTATTGTTTACCAAAAATCATCTGTGATTTTAAGTTTCTATCTCATGTAACAGGACATCCGCCAAAACTGTTCACAATACAAAAATTAAATTAAAAAAATTCCTGCCGGCTCCGCCTACAGTCGCGGTTAGATTTCGAAGTTGAGTACAAATTTCACCAACAAAAACTAAATCATGATTAGAGATAAACCCACTTTAACAATTTTATCTGGCCACTTTTGACGAGTTTTTATTTTCATTTTTATATAAGAGCTGGGTTTTATCAGATTTATGTTAAGGGCAGTATTCAAAAAATATTTTTCCATGCTCAACAGCTAGAAATTTTCTGACACATTTTCAGATTCATTTTTAAAAAGGAAAAGCGTGAAACTTGCTGACGGTGATTTTTAAGACATTTATAGGTGACCTCTGTTTTTATTTTTCGTTCAATTAATTACAACTTTATTTTTAAACAATTATTTTCTCAGTAGGACCACATTTTTCGTTTCCAACACAATCGCTTCGAGAAATTCAGTTCAAAATGCCCACTTTGACAACATTTTTTGAAATATATTCTGCCTCTATCAAAAAATCGACCATTACGGGATATTATATAGTTTCTGAATAAAAGAACCTACCAATTGGATGCGTTTGAAAGCAAAAATGAATTTAAAAAAAAGAGTAAAAAAATAAGCAGTTTGGATTTGAGTATATCCTTAATACGATATTTTTTTCTTAAACCTCGATGAATTTTTAATTTGTTTTTGCTGTAAGAATGGGTGCTATCGGAAACTTGTAAATATAAAAGCTGTAGATAATATTAAGAAGATATATAATAAATTCATGCGGATTTTATATCGTGTGAATTGACGAAGTTATGGATTTTTTTCCTCTTCAACACCCCCCCCCCCATTTGTTCTTTTTTCATATTTTTTTCGGTAAGAATTGGACCTATCAAAAACTTGTCAATATAAAATTTGTAGATAATAATAAGGAAATTGATAATAAATTTAATTGGTGTTGATATCTTCAGAATTGATGAAGTTGTGAATTTTTTCCTCCCCAAAACCATATTTTTTTCCGCTCCTTGAGCTCATTTTTAGTTTTATCAAAAATCTGTCATAAATAAATTTTTGGCCCACTTTTTAGAAGTAATAACTTTAAACTGAGTCGTTGTGTATTATAATTAAGAAGTTATGGGGTTTTTTCGTTTTCAACAAAACGATCCCTATTTCCCACCCTTTTGGTTCGATTTTGCCATTAGCAAACTTGACAGATTCTCCGCCCCTTATTTTGTGTATCATTTTGGAAAAGATTTGTGCAGAATTATGGAAGTTATCGCGTCCATAAAAAAGTGATATATATATAGATAGATAGTATCTATATAAGATAGATATAAAGTTTTTTACCGGGGTGTGGTTTTGGGTTCTATGAGTCATAATCGGTGTAGTTCTGAAAAAAAAAAAAATTCCGAAATTCCAACATAAGGGAGATCCCAATAGGTAGTATTTCATACGAAATTACCTAAAATATAAAAATGTCGTATAGGAGAGCGGTTTGCCATAAGACTTTTCAAAAGAACGATTTTTTGCAATAAAAACCAAAAGGTCAGATTTTAAAGATTTTTTTGACACAAAAAAAAATCCAACTATTTCCAAGGTTCGCATCGTCCTATAACCTATTAAGTAGATTTTGTACGAAACACTACCTATTGCATTCTCCCCTATATTGGAATTTCTGAAAACGTTTTGCAGATCTACGCCGACCACGAACCCTAGAACCCCAAACCACACCCAGTTCAAAACTTTATATCACTTTTTTTATGAACACGATAACTTCTTTAATTCTGCACAAATCTCTTCCAAACTGATACATCAATTCAAGGGGTAGAAAATCTCGGCCAAGTTCGTTAATGGGCAAAATCGGACGAGGGGGATGGAAATAGGGAGGGGTTTTGTGAAAACAGAAAAAACCCCAATAACTTCTTAACAATAATACATACAGAATCAGTTTAAAGTTATATACTTCTAGGAAAAGGGCCCAAAATTTATGTAGGACAGATTTTTGATATCATTAAAATTGGCCTCAACGGGCGTAAAAAATAGGAATTTAAGAAGAAAAAAATTAATAACTTTGTCCATTCACAAGATATCAAGATCCGTTTAAATTTATTATAAACCTCCTTAATATTATCTACAGCATTTATACTGATAAGTTTTTGATAGGACCAAGTCTTACAGAAAAATAAATAACATAAACACAAAATATAGGGGAGGCGTAGAAGAAAAAACTTCTACCTGTGCCTGTAGGCCGAACCGGCGGGGATTTTTTTAATATATATATTTGTTACCACTATTTTACTATAATCTTCGGGGCAGATTCCTATTACACATGTTAAAGAAATCTATCACGAAAATTATAATTTAAAAATAGTAAATATAAAAAAAATAATGGACGCTGTAACCCCTGCATTTCGCAAGTATGATGGCAATAAACTGACTCCGATACGATGATGTCAAATTTTTATGAATTTGCGAAATATGAACGGACTTATTGGACACTTTTTTGCACAAAAAAATCCAACATTCGACAAGTATTATGATGCATATCGCATTCCGGTAAATTTTAAACAGTTTTTAAAAATTTTATGAATATTTGAAACTATTTTATTCGCCCGCAAAAAATAGCACAAAACGCGAAAAACTAAAAATTGCTGAACGATTTCAGAATAAACTGTATTAAAAAGAGAACAAAATTTACTATATTGGACTAGAAGATTGAAACAAGATTCCTTTTAATATAGAACAAGTGGGTAAGTGTAATCACAGATCGCACAGAGGGTTTCGTTTAATATTCCTTTCAAAACACTTTATTCTTTTGCAAAATCTGCTAGTTCCACATTTCGCAATCAGGGGCGCACTCTATTCTAAACAAACCTCTATACGAACGAAACTCCTTTTCACAACCTCTCCGTAGATATGTTAGTCGAGGGAGTCGGGCCCATAGCACCCGAGATAGGTAAGCGCCTCCTGGCGATAAAAAGTGGAACTAAAATATGTAAGTCTTTGGTGCATAATATGAAAGAGCGGTCTGAGGGTGCCGGCAAAAGTTACAAAAGAGTGAAAAGGGTGGGGGGGGGGGATAAAAGATTGCTTAAAATACACAAGTTAGACCCCGGACGGTAATTAATATGTCTTTTTGAAAATTTTATGATTTTTCGTGTGATCGAAAGTTCTGCTATAAGTATGCAAAATTTCATGTCTCCAACTTAATTAGGGCCTGAGTTAGAAAAATTACTTAAAATACACAAGTTAGAGACCGGAGTGATAAATATAAGACTTTTTGAAATTTTATGATTTGTCGTTTGATCGCAAGTGTTTAGGTATAATTTTGCAAAATTTCAAGTCTTCAACTTAATTAGGGGCTGAGGTAGAAAAAAAAGCTCAAAATACACAAGTTAGAGCCCAGAGGGTTAAATATACGACTTTTTCAAAATTTTATGATTTGTCGTTTGATGTAAGGTATTCAGCTATAAGTATGCAAAATTTCAAGTCTCCAACATATATATATTTTCTGAGAACGGGCACTGTGACGGACAGATAGACTGAGGAGCGAGACGAATGGGGTATCGTGAGATGAACGAAACCCTAAAAAACACAGCAAATTGCGAAAAAACGCTATAAGTTACGGAAATTTATTTCAAAATTTGCAGAGTACAAAATGTGCTATATTGGTGTGAAAGATTAAATAAGATTTCTTCTATGAATGTCGAAAAATGACCGGGGAAAACGAAAAAACTGAAAATCACATTAAAAAATTCGCGAAAAACTTAAAAATCGCTGCATGAATTCCGAATAAACTTTATTAAAAAGAGGACAAAATTTACAATATTGTGCTAAAAGATTAAAACCAGATTCTTTCTACTAATGGGAAAGACATCGCCACTAAACAAAAAACCCGCTAAAAATAAAAATATTGCTAAAAATTCAAAAATCGCAGAGGACAAAATTTGCTACACTAGACTAAAACATTGTAACCTGAATACTTTCACGGTTGAAATAATCGATGCGAAACGAGAAAAAACGCAAAAAATCGCATTAAAAAAGTAGTAAAAATTCAAAAATCGCAGAGAGCAAAACTTACTTAAAACCTTCAAGGGCGGCGATTCATTTTTGGATCACTTAATTTTAATTCTTAAATGCCACATCGGCACCAGAATATTGGAATGAAAATTTTCCTTTTATCAAGTAAGTGAACAAAAACATTTTCGTATTTCAGAATAAATTTGCTTGTAAATTCTGGTGCCATTCACTGATTTCAACATTTTACGAACAGCAGTACCTTGCCCCTGAAAGGGTTAAGTAAGATAATTGTGACCAGAATTCTTTTAGAATTGTCAAAAAATCGCCCCAGAACGCGAAAATTTGATAAAAATGGCTAAAAATCTCAATAAAAATGCTAAAAACTAAAAAATCGAGGAGGACAAAATTGATTATATTAGGCTATAAGTTTAAAATTGAATTCCTTTTACTAATGTGGGAATATCGCTGCAAAATGCAAAAATAACTAAAAATCGCCTGAAATATTAAAAAATTGTTGTACAAGTTCCGGATTAACTTCATTAGAAAAGGAGGACAAAATTTACATTTTGGAGTGAAAGATTGAAACTGGATTATTTTATTAATGTAGAAAAATCGCCTCAAAACGTGAAAAAAAAACCGCTAAAAAATCACAAAAAATTAAATTATCTAATAAAAAAAAATCCAAAGTCGGGTTTCGAGGTACAAACATAGAGAGGCCTTCTTGCCAGTGGTGTAGTCGTAAAAAAACCAGAGATTTTACGCTGTAGGCAGAGGGTATACTCTCATGGGAGAGGGTATATCCTAGACAGTATATGCTATAGCTTTTATGAGAAGCAGAGTGTATACGGCGTTCCTTAAAAAATCCAGAAGGTTTACGGCGTATACCAAAGTATACCCTCCACTACATCCTTGCTTCTTACCAAGTTTTGTAGCTCTGCGTGCAGCGGTCTTTTCAAAACACAGCCGAGACACACACACAGCTATCTTTATTATGATAGATATTAACTTATGGGTATCAATGTTTATCTTTTGTTACAAAAATTCTGATTCTTTGAAAAGTCACATGGTATAAACTGTATTCTTATACGATAATCTAATGTCTATACGATAATGATTTTTTGTATTTCTGAAATGAGAACGGAAATATGGGACAACCTGTATTTTGTATTAATTTTTAAAATGTGTTAAGTTTTTGAAACACTCCTTATTGATAAAAAGTTAAGAAAACTTTACCTGTACAATAAATTTCCAAAGAATAGGCAAGGTAAACACTACCACTTTTTTTACAACGAAAAACATTCTACATTAGAAAGATGAGATTTCAAGGTTATATTCAATACTTCCACACAGTCCTTGAACTGATATGGATATGACTCCACAGTAAAAACAAGATAATATTTGCATTTACGCAAATTGAGTTTGATTTTTTTTTTTTTTTTTTTTTTTCAAAATAACAGACCACCGTAACTTCATTAGAAATTATTATCGAAAGAGCGTTTAGTTTTTGACAGAATATCGAGCTTTCAAATTTTGAAAAGTGATGAAAATGAAAAAACTAATAATGCATAGCTATAAAAGAGAAAGTTCTGTACCCAATTCTGTTTTTAAACGATTTTTTTTATGCGAATTTGATTTAACAGGAATTTCTTTTAATTATCTTTACACAAGGCGGCAAATAATTCACCCTACAGGTGGCACATTTTTAAATCCGCCACTGTTTACACCAACGAATAGAAATATACATGTACTTGAAAATTATGACTCAATTTATTGCAACATACAGAATATGAACTTTAAAAAACTCAGTTTTATTTAAAATTTCTTACTACTTTCGACCTGCAGTTGCTACGGCCATCGTCAGAGAATATTTTTACAATTATTTACTGTTCCACTCACACAAATGAGTCACTCTGAGGCTGGCCAGTGGGAATTGCAGGCCAAAAGTACTAAGAAATTTTAAATAAGATGTATATTTTTAACTTGTAACATCTAAAATAAGCTAAATAATGCTATAAAAAGTGATAAAATACCTTTGTTTAGATTGACGAACGTTTCACCGCACAAACGGCGACATTTTCAAAATCATTCATGACAGAAATATTTTCACAAAATTTAAAAACAATAACTTGGTAAACAGTGTCACGAGGCATCATGCATAATAAAAATCAGCGCAAACATAAAATAAACTAACATGAAATCGGATATTTGTGAGCGTGGATTATTTTTTACTATTGTTATTAACCCTTTGCACTCGAGGGCTCCGGAGCGGAGACAATCTTTCTTTGCAAAATTTGTTTTTGGCACCAGTAATAAAGGAAAATAAAATGTACCTTATTTAATCAGAGCATTTTTGAAATTGGTGTACTTGAATGAAACTTCTTTTAAAAAAGTGGTGCCGATCGAATAAAATTTGTGTAAGAGACGCCGAGCGCAAAGGGTTAAAATTGCATATCATCTCTTTCCAAATTTTACGTAAATCAACGGACGCTGAATCATTGCAAATATTCTCGCTGTGTAAAAATATCTCTATTGATTCCCGGATAATGGATGGTAAATAAAATATTGATGGATAAATTATTCTGCTATTTTTTAAATCGATCCGTAAAAGGTTCTTTGCTGCATAATCTGGCCAAAGCTATAGTTTTCCTGTTATATTTGACGTCTGCTATATGTTCTTTGATTGTGATATGATTTGAAGTTTTATATAGGTATGAGAAGCAGAACACTTAAAACTAGGATCAGAGAACATATAGCAGACATCCAATACAACAGGAAAACCACAGCTTTGGCCAAATTATGCAGCAAAAAAGCTTTACAGATCGATTTTAATAATAGCAGACTAATTTATCCATCAAGATTTTATTTACCATCCATTACCCGGGAATCAATAGAGATATTTTTACGCAGCGAGAATATTTGCAATGATTCAGTGCCCATTGATTTACCTAAAGTTTGGAAAGAGATGATATGCAATTTTAGTAACAATAGTAAAAAAATAATCTACGCCCACAAATATCCGATTTCTGATTATTTTATTTTTGCACTGTTTTTCATTATGCATGATGTCTCGTGTTACCAAGTTATTGTTTTTAAATTTTGTGAAAGTATTTCTGTCATGAATGATTTTGAAAATGTCGCCGTTTGTGCAATGAAACGTTCGTCAATCTAAATGAAGATATTTTATGAATTTTTATAGCATTATTTAGCTTAATCTGTTTATAAGTGATTATTATAGTGTTACTGTAACATCTATTTTATTATTTTCGTCGCCTTTTAAGAAAACGGTGAGCTTTTTAAAGTTCATACTGTATATTTTGTGATTGAATCAATGTGGAATATTGCATTTCGTCTAATGATTTTATTCAATTTATTGCTTTCTAAGCAAAAAAAAATTTTTTTGATCTATCACAACAATATGTTTGATTATTTTAACTTTATTTTTTGAATATATAAATTTCAATAAGGGACTTCGTTAGAAACAAAGTATTTAATTTTGCGCTCAAACACGCCAATTAAATCTAGACCCGTTTATGGAACTTTAGCAGAGAAGGAAAGAGTCTACAATTTATTTCATGTACAGTCGTGGAAAAAAAAAAGTAAACACCCCCTACTAACTCCTCAACAAATTGTCGTAGAAGAAAGTTACTGGTACCGAACGATTGGAAATAAAGTCTACTTTTAAATGATGTATATAAAATTTGCTTAGGGGGCCATCTACATATTAAAACGAACCAGAACTTTGTTTTTTTTCAATAGCAGTACCCAATTCTGACAGCATAAATGAACTCTACACCCTCCAATTAGCCTAAAAACGAATTTTTATACAATTCGTACCATAAGTTTCTGAGAAATTATTTTAAAACGAGCGTATTTTAAGGGCTGTATCCAAATTGAAGTTCGGAAATCGATTGTTGACCGAGAGAGCCCCCATCTTGATCAAGGCACCTCAAGAAGTCAATGAAGCCTGCTAGATTACGGGACAGCAGATAGTCCAGGCATTAGGTGCTCAAAAAGGACAAATAGGGGAAAGTTTTGGTGTAGTTTTGATATTTGGTGCCTTTATGTTTTGTGGGTCACTGAACACGAATCTGAAGTTTGCCAACAAAATTTATCCCGGGAAACATGTTTTTTTGGCAAAAAAGAGGAAAAAAAACGGGATTTTCTTTGTTTTTTTCCAAATAACTTCAAAATTATACATTTTACGTAAAAGTCCTCAGTACATAAAGAAGATAAAATTTCCTACATTTTATGTATTAAAAGTTTTTTTCTCTGATCTATGGTTTAGCCGTGACAACGCCACAAAAATGGGAGTGAAAATCAAAAAATTCAGAGAAAACGGGAATTACGCCGCTGTACGTAGATTTAACATGAAACTGACCATTTTACACAAGCATTGACTATAAATTATACTGAAGATTATATGAATGACTACATTTTACAATGAAGTGGCTGATAATAAATAGGACGACTCATTATGAATCATTATTTAATTATAAATAAACATGTACATTAGTAAGTACATTTATTTAAAAAAACAAAAAAATATTATTTCCGCTTTCTTTTACTTGAGGGTCCCTGCTTTTCACCGACATCTACAGCATAGAAAATAGACGCATAGAATTAGTGGTTGTTTTTATTACTACCAACAGTATAAAATAAATGTTTTTTTAATAAAAAATATTTGATACCTTCTGGCATGACTTTTTCTTGACATTTTTGACACAATTTTTCTTGACACAAGTACAATTTTTTTTTAAAATCAAAGACAGCAGAATTTAAGTTAGCCACATAAATAAACTTTTGCACCATTATGCAACGGCAACAAGAATTAAAATGTAATTTAAATGTGAATTTGGTTCAAAATATTTTGTTTATAGAGAAAAATTACAATGAAGAGCACATGAACTTTTGCAAGAGCGAAATGTTTAAATTTATGACCAAATTTGGACAAAAATTGCCAGTTGTATGTAGATATATCGGGACAAAATCATTTAAAATATATTACTTGGCTGCAAATTCTGAGTGGTTACAAAATTGATCCAGACAAGTTCTCCAAATTCAGATTTGATACAATGCAAAACATAATGTAGACATTTTCTCATGCTATATTAATCATGATATCTTATGATTCCCTATCTTTACATAAGGTTCCTGTTAGGTTTCCTGTAAGGTTTGTGCAGAAATAAACATGAATATACAACAGAATATGCAACACAGCAATTTTCATTAATGCTGTCGAATGTTTGTCTCGTACCTTAAATTCTAGAAAAAGAAATTTCAGAATCTGTTATAATAATACAAAAATAGTTTTATCATTTTAGCTTCCATACCGTTAAGAAAGTATCATTAAAATTATCAAGAAGAACGTAAAATCATGCGCCAATCAGATTATGGAACATTTTTGAAAGCATTCGGGCTACTATAATAAAACTTCATAGTTTAATAACGTGAAAAACGGTGTCTAAGTAATAATTTGTGAAACATATAACACGTTTGAAAACAAAATTTCAACCAAAATCGAAAAAATAGCTGAAAATTTTGTAGATCCCTGTATATGAACTATAGATTTATCATATAATTCACAATATGCTAAAATTTAGAACTGTTAGTGAATGCATAGCACAGTTGAAAACTCCTCGTTAGCAATTTCCGGCAATAAGCGGGTATATAGGTGTCTTATGCAGCCCTATATATGATTTATGGAATTTATATACGCTAAATAGTATGCAATTTTTAAAATTTAAAAAGTGTTCGACAACTGAAAATGCACTTCCATCAATTATTGTTCATACAGAGAAAAATATAACTGATTTATTATGTGTGCCCCTGTATATGAAAGATCAATGGCACATCATATTCAATAGTAAGCATCTTATAGAGCACCTCGGAGATATATATCAATTTAAATACTTTTGAAAAGGTGTAACATGAACAAAATACACCACAAACAATTTTTCTCCATAGGCCGTAATGTAACATAATTCTTTTTAGTGTCCCTGTAAATGATCGATAAATACTACCCATACCATATTCTATAAGAAATCATCTTGTAGTGCACTTCATAGATATGTATATAAATTTCAAAGTGTTTGAAATTATGAAACATTATTGAAAAAAAAAAAAAAAAAACACAAACGATTTTCCCCCATAGGCCGTAATATAATGAAATACTTTTGAATAACCCTGTAACGAAATTATGTCTGCTACATGCAACATTTTACAATACCTAACATTCAATAGTGAATATCAATAACATTTTTCAATTTCATGGCGGTGCGACTATATTGACGCCAAAAATATTTTTTTTTATTTTCACACCCATTTTTGCGGCGTTGTCACAGCTAAACTATTGATCAGAGAAAAAAACTTTTAGTACGTAAAATGTAGGAAATTTTATCTTCTTTAATTTATGTATGGAAAACTTTTCCGTAAAATGCATAATTTTGAAGTTATTTTGAAAAAACAAAGAAAATCCCGTTTTTTTTCCAGTTTTTTGCCAAAAAACATGTTTCCCAGGATAAATTTTGTTGGCAAACTTCAGATTCATATTCAGCGACCCAAAAAACATAAAGGCACCAAATATCAAAACTACACCAAAACTTTCCCCTATTTTCTACCGAATGACTGGACCAAGAAGAAATTTCAAAATATCTAGTCGCTTCTATTATAGACGGCCCCTTAAACAATCATTTTGCCGTTTTTTAAGCATAATTTGAAAACTACTAGGAAGAAAAATGTGAAATTTGGAATTTACATAAAGCAGGACTTAATAAATCTAAATCCATCAAAAAAATTGTAGGTTGTAATTCATAATTTTTTCGAATATTAATTTCATAATTCATAATTCATATCATAAAATTATAAAAATTGCAAATTCAGCGTATTTATGTTTGGGTATATTTGTATTATTGCTACAAAAAAAATTAGCACATTAGGAGCATAATTTCTGGAGATATAACTAAAAATATGAAAATGTAATTTAACATTAAAAGCACTAAATTTTGAATGTTTATAATTCAAAAACTTTCGTTCAAATGACTTGAAATTCGGTACCTAGGCATAATTTGAACCGGAGATTTGAAATATCTTGTTAAAATTGGGTATTGTCATTGAAAAAAATGAAGTTTGGATTCGTTTTAATATGTAGATGGCCTCCTAAGCAAATTTTATATACATAATTTAAAAGTAGACTTTATTTCCAATCGTTCGGTACCAGTAACTTTCTTCTACGATAATTTGTTGAGGAGTTAGTAGGGGGTGTTTACTTTTTTTTTTCCACGACTGTACACATATATCTGCATTATAAAGCACCGTGCGCGTTAGAATGTAATTTCAACTATATGAAAGTCAGAACCACGAGTTAATTATACATCAAACCACGCTTGCTAAAAATATGCCGTTGGGCTAAATTATAGAAATGTTAATGTTTTCAATAAAAAATTATTTTGACATATGGTCTACACATAGAGTTAAATGCTCTGGTATAAAGTAGGTGGGGGTAAAAAAATGCACTTTCTATACATTTTGATTTTTAATGCACATATTGGTCTAAATTTATGTAATGAGTGATTAAAATGGTAGATTAGAACTTTAGGCAAGTGTCACCATCAACCGACATTCTGTCAAATTATAATTCTGTGAGAAATTGCAATTTTTAAAAAACATTGCTCTGCGTATCCCATCGATTGGGGTAAAAGTACGCAGTGGTGGGGCAAAGATACGCAGTGCGTATTTTTGCCCCATCACTGTGGATTTTTTCCCCCATTTAAAAAAAAAAAAAAACGAAGGAATCATGCAAAAGTATTAGAAAATTTCAATAGTATTTAGAGTTAAACTGAAAATTGTAAGTTAAACCATGAAAAAAAAAAAAAAAGAAAAAACAGCGGTCTGTGAGATCGCAAATAGCAGTTAACCTCTAACTATTGTGATAAAAATTGTTGCATAAATACTGTGGACGGTCCCAAAGACCCCTTGAACGTAGAATGAATAAAAGGGTTGACTGACTCATAAGATACTGTTTTTGCGCCTAACTTTATGTAAAGGGCTATTATAGTGAAATTTCTCCTCATTTAGAAGCCTTTAGTGATACTACTTAAGTTTCCAAACGAATCAAAATCAAACTAAACATCAATAGTTAAATTGAAAATTACAAGTAAAGCTTTGAAAACTGAATATAGCAGCGGTCTGTGAGAGTGTTAACAAAAGTTAATGCTAAGACCTAAAACAAAATCGTTTTATGAAAAAAGAGTATTGATTTTTAAAATTAGGTAGGTTGATACCTACGTTCGATATTGAAAAAACTTAACTAGAAAAAGGAAAAGGTAGTTAACTAGCTTATATTAGTTAAGCAGCTATTATATTTTATAAAATGCTAACTTAAGGGAAATATAAAGCTTTCCACAGCGTAATTGTGGAAAGCTTTGCATCCAACTAAACCGATGGGCAATTTCCCGCATCTTAAACTCGTGCGTATCTTTGCCCCATGACGGATGCGTACTTTTACCCCATTCTGCAATGTTTTACTTAACCGGCTACCTAAAAGTTTAAACAAATGCGATCGATGCAAACTACACGGTATTTAGAAGCTAAAGAGTTTTCGTTCTCCACTGAATTTTTGAATTTGTAAAAATTCGAGATATTGACAGGTAAACAATAAAGTGGAATTTTAAAAATATTAGATCAAAAGTCTAAAATGTAAACTTACCTCATTTTCTTGGCACAGAGTGCTACTTTTTTCACAAGGTTTTAACACACAACTACTACATTTGAGACCAAACCACCATATAGCGGTCATGATTTTAGAAATGTTTCTTCATATTAAATCAGCCAGTGCGTATCTTTGCCCCGTGCGTATCTTTACCCACACCTACTCTACTATTAATACATAAGTTACTCTAGAGTATATTAATTCATTTACACATTTCCAACTGCCAGTAATAGGAAATCATAAGTTGATATTAATTTAACCACTCTAAATATATATATATAATAAATATTTCCATTTTCTATTTAAAAAAAAAAAATCTTTAACATACCGTTTCAGATGTTAAATTAATACAGAATTCCTTAAACTTTTTTGTTCCTTGGATCCCTTTACCTACCTATGGAACGTCCAGCCTTACGCTTACGTGGATTAATAAACTGTTTGGATTTAAATCCGATTTCAAGAAATTTTTGACCTAACTTCATTCTTTAAAAAGTATACATTTCTGATAAGACACTCATATTGAAATAAAAGCGACAACAAGCATCTTTAACACGTTGAGTGCCAAGTCTATTTTGTCCGTCTTTCCGTTTGGGCCGCGAAATAAGGTTCCCATTACACAATTTATATTATAAACTGTAAAGTCTCTAAAGTGAGACGGTATTGTAAACTATCCTACGAAGAAAATGCCGCACAATTTGGTAGAGGAATGGCCAGAATATTAACTAAGCAAGTTGCCATATTTTGTGATACCTGCGAACAAACCCCTTTTTATGTATACTGCGTTTTAATAAAATCCATTAAAATTTTGCGGTAAGAAATATTTAGTACATTCATGATACAACCCAGAAATTATTTAAAATTTATTTAGAATAATTTTTAAAATTTTATATCGTATTTTATATTGTCAGTCACCGGTGACTGACGTGGTATTCAACGCATTAAGAGGCTACTTCAGTCAAGTGAAAAGACCCGTTCGCTAATGCTAATCCTATGGAAGAAATTTATAAAGATAATTTTAATATTTTATAAATTTTGCATTTTAATATTTTTAAATGGGTTTTTTTTTTTTTTTTTTTTTTTTTTTTTTTTTTTTTTTGGGCGGCATTGGATAGCTGAGATCGGTCTGTACAAAGGCCGTTTTTTACTTTTTCAATTTTATTTACAGATATTTTTAATGCGGACACTTTAATTTTCGGAACCGGTTTCGAAACTGAAAGCATTCCCATAAAAAAAAAAATCTACAATCGAAAAAGTAAAAAACGGCCTGTATACAGACAGATCTCAGCTATCCCATGCAAAAATCATTTAAAAATATTGAAATGCAACCGAGATATCTTTATAAATTTCTTCCATAGGATTAGCATTAACGAACGGGCATTTTCCCTTGACTGAAGTAGCCTCTTAACAAGTAGCAATGGTACACCCAAACCCGTTTAGACTGGATACGATTTTATAGATATTTTCCTCGGTTCAGAGCAGTCCCTACGCGAGTAAGGTTATACACAGGGTGTAGTGGAGGGTATACACCGTATACCTTCTGGAATTTTTTTTTTTTTTAAGAAGCTCGGTATACATCTATTTCTCAAATAAAGCTATAGCGTGTACTCTAGGCAAGAAGTTCATGACTTTAGTGTATACCCTCTGCCTCTAGCGTATACCACCTGGTTTTTGTACGACTACAACACTGGTTATACTCGACACAAACCCGCAAATTCTACTTAAAGTCAACCCGCAACTCGAACCGACCCGAAGAAATAATTTTTTTTTCGTCAACCTCAATCCGATCCGAAACCTGCAAATCAAAGAATATACATCCACAGTTTAATCAAATTATGGGAAAATAGTCTATAATCATATCTGTAAAGTTAACTTCATCCTTTATATCAAAAAATTAATATGTGAAGCCTAGTTCACATTCATATAGAGTTTATCATCTGAAACATTCTTTTAAAAATTTGGCTTAATCCCATCCCGACCCACAATAAAACATTAGTGCCAAGTGCAAAATAGGTGCAGAACTCCTATGTTATTGGGGATTCCACGGGTGGTTAAATTTGAGTAGGTACCAATATTCCTTAAAGTAAAATTCGCCTTATTTATTAACAGAAGTTCTACGATAAATCGCTGTTCGAAAATGTTGGTATTCAAATACAAAGACGCGTGGAAGCTCTGCTTAAGTAATTATTTTAGTATTCATTTCTAAAATGTGTCAGGTTTTTTTGAGACATTCATATTATTCCAATGAACAGTAAAGAAAATTTTACCTTTTCAATAAATTTTCAAATGTGATGCGAGATAATCACAACCACTTTTTTTGCAGAAGGAAAAACTCTAAACTAGACAGTTCAGGTTCCAGAATGATATTTAATCCTTCTACGGTGTCTTGTCTTTCAACTGATATGGATATGATTCCACAGTAAAAACAAGGAACGCAAATAGAGCTGATTCTTTTTTTCGGTGTTTCAGAATATTAGTTGTCCACCGTAACTTCATTAGAAATTATAATCGAACGGAATTTTTTAACAGAATAGTACGCTTTCAAATTTTGAAAACAACTTCATATGTGAAAACTAATAAAGTACAGTTAAAATAAAAAGAAAGTACGTTCTAAAATACGCGAATTTTGAGATTAACTGGACCTAATATACTGTTAATACATGGAGAAGGTGGGTGTAAAGCTACGCACTTTCCATACATTTTTAAACGCACACATTGGTCTAAACTTATGTACCGAGTGATTAAAATGTTAACTTAGAACCTTAGGCAAGTGCCACCCTCAACCGACATTCTGCCAAATTATAATTTTGCGAGAAATTGCAATTAAAAAACATTCCTCTTCTTATCTTTGCCCCATTGGTTGTAGTAAAAGTACGCAGTGGTGGGGCAAAGATATGCAGTTGGTATTTTTGCCCCATTACTGCGGGTTTTTGCCCCATTTCCATTAAAACGAATGAGTTATGTAAAAGCATTATTAAATTTCACTAGTATTTATAGTTAAACCGAAAATTATAAATTAAACCATGGAAAAAAAAACAGTGGTCTGTGAGATCGCAAATTAGCAGTTAACCCCTAATTGATGTAACGAAAAATGTTGCATAAATACTGTGGGCGGTCTCAGAGACCCCTTGATCGTAGAATGAATAAAAGGGTCAACTGTCTTATAAGATACTGTTTCTGTAGACTTTATGTACAGGACTACTATAATTAAAACTCATCTATTCAGAGGTCTCTACCGTTAGTGCCAGACACTCGAAGAAAATGTGTACAGTTAAACTAGAATCTATAGTAATATCCACTAATATCTATACTTAAGCTGAAAATTAAAAGTTAAACCACGAAAAAAGAAAAAAAAAATCAGCGGTCTGTAAGACCGCAAAAATAAATTAACCCTTAAGTGCTGAGACAAAAATTGTTCCATAAATACTGTAAGCTGTCTCAGAGACCGCTTGATCGTAGAACGAATAAAAGGGTTGACTGACTCATAAGACATTGTTTTTGCGCTAAACTTTATGTTAAGGCCTATTTTAATAAAAGTTCTCATTTAGATGTCTTTCGCGATACTACTAAGTTTCCAAACAAATCAAAATTAAACTAACATCAATAGTTAAATTGAAAATTACCAGTTAAACTGTGAAAACTGAATATAGCGCAGCGGTCTGCGAGATCGTTAACAGGAGTTAAGGGTTAAGGCTTAAAACAAAAACGTTTTATGAAACAAGAATATTGATTTTTAAAAGTAGATAGGTAAATACCTACGTTCTATAGTTAAAAAAACTCAACTAGAAAAAGGAAATAGTAATTAACTAGCTTATGTCAGTTAAGTAGCTATTATATTTTACACAATACTAACTTATAAAAATAAAAACTTTCCTCAACGTAATTGTGGAAAGCTTTGCATCTAGCTGAAACGATAGGGCAAAGCCCCGCATCTTAAATTTATGCGTATCTTTGCCCCAAGACGGATGCGTACTTTTACCTCATTCTGCAGTATACTTTGCTTAACAGGCTACCTACAATTTTAAACAAATGCGATCGAGGTAAACTAAATGGCATTTAGAAGCTAAAGATTTTCCGTTTTCCACTAAATTTTTGGATTTGTAAAAATTCGGTGTATTGTCAGCTAAACAATAAAGGGAAATTTTAAAAATATTAGATCAAAACTCAAAAATTTAAACTTCTCATTTTCTTGGGACGGAGTGCTACTTTTTCACAAGATTTGAACACACAACTACCACAATTGAGACCAAACTACCACTTAGCGGTCGTGATTGTAGAAACGTTTCTTTATATTAACCTTTAACTGATGTCAGAAAAAGTGTCACATAGCTAGTGTGAAGCGGTCTGCGAGACCGCTCCATCGAAAGTTGAATAAAAACCGCGATTGACTCATAAGATGTTTTTGTACTAAAATTTTTGCACAGGAGTGTTATAATTAAAATTCACCTATTCAAAAGTCTCTGGTGTTAGTACTAAAGTTCCAAATGAAACAAAATTTCAGTAGTGTTTGTAGATAAACTGAAATTTGCAAGTTAAACTATGAAAATTGAAAAAAGCACCGGTCTGTGGGACCGGTAACATCAGTTAAAGTGTTAAATCAGCCAGTGCGTATCTTTACGCCCACATACTCTAAACTACTCCAGAAGTCAATATATTTTTTAATTTTCAACTGCCAGTAATATGAAATCATAAGTTAATATTTTAATAGATTTATTAAAAAGTGTTAGTTTTTCCATGTAATAAAAATTTTAAAGGAATATCAAAGTTTTATGCCTTTGCAGATGAAAACTGATTTCGTGATTGTGTTTCACCCGTGGATAGTCGAGTCGTATGTGGGCTATTCCGAGGCTAACGAAAAAGCCAGGCTACCGCGGTGCATTCCACGTATTCTTTTTTACAGACCATTGGAGTCACGTGATGCTCGAATGCACCAATGCAGGTGTACGAAAAGAGCATCACGTCACTCTAGCGGTCTGTAAAATGATCTGTGGATGCACCGCGGTAGTCTGTCTTTTTCGTTAGCCTCGGGGCTATTCCATGTGACGCGTGGGACTGCTTTTCTACATATTACTGCTTTTTTAACAATGCTGTTATATGCCCAAAACAATTATGGGAATATGAAAATCTAGGGGGTTTTGTTATTTTTAATGTATAGTTTATATTTTAACAACTTATAAGTTAATAGATATAGGTATTTATGCAAGTGCCACGGGCGGAACATTGTCCGTTTTTCATGGAATTGCCCATGTGTATCTGTGACACAAGCCGCCATTTTACCCTTGGAAGTTTTCAACCAAGTGGATTCGGAACCTGTGGCTCTCTTTACCTCCTTCCCACCGGTGTCAAATTTTCAGCCGCAACTGTTGCTCTTGACCCGCCTAATGAATTCAAAACTTTCTGGTGGTAAAATGGTGGCTTATATCGCAAAGATACACATGCGATCAGTGGCGGCTCGTCCATTGGAGCACATGAGCACGTGAACCCCCCCCCCCCTCCCCAAAAAAAAGAAATTGAAGCAATAATTTAACAAAGTAAATGAAATAATTAAAAAAAATTATCTTTTGTCAATCTCCAATACGAGTATCAGTCACTCACGCCCCTTCCTTCCCTCTCCCTTTCTTTAGATACATCCATAACAAACCCTTACTGAACAAAATTCGAAAGTTTTCAACACCAAGCACGCCCAGTCTTTTCTTGATAGCACGTGCGAGCGGAGAAATGCTCTTCAAAATAAGCTTATTCGGACAGGAACGAGAGAGACGAAGGACAGGGGTACGCTTCGCTTAGAGCCTTCCGTTCTCATAACCTCCAACGTGTGGTAGCATAGCATTTTTTGCGGTAATTTTCTTGGACGTTTTGGTTTCTGTTGCAATTTGAATATTAAGTTGGATATTTATTTTAATAATTCTTAATCTGTGTTTCTATTGTTCTTAGTTTTATTATTATGTGTCAGAAGTAGTTACAAAATGTTAACATGGAAGTTAAAAAAATTAATATTTTGGAACTAAAGATACTGCTTACACTTGATTTACAAAAATTGTACTTGAATAACATTCTAAGGTAAATCGTAAGCAATATTGTGATTCTACGTTCTTTAGTGGAAAATAAAATGGTACCAGTTTTCCATCTATGGATACTTTTTTTCTTTTAGCTGCAAATTTTTAAACTTGGAAAAACAAATTCAGTCAAATTCAGGGGATGCCAAGAGGAAAACCCGCCGGCAAAGTGGAATACCCCCTTGAAAGACCCCCTCCCCCAGAAATCCAATATTGTCTTTCGCGAAACAGCAAAATTTCATCCAGAGAAAAACGACTCAATTCAATATTGCGCAAATGTATTTTAACCTTTATGTTATGTCGTTCCTACAAATTATATTTTGGTATTTTTAATAATGTCATTGTGAATCCATTTAAATAAATATAATCCACGAGCCGTCACTGCATGCGACTAACGCAGGGTTAAGGAAAACTTGACTCGTCCAATCTTGTCTTGAAATAGCGACTTTGTGTTTCTGCTCTGAAAAACTGCTGCTATCATTATTTGATAGCCAACTATTCTTTACACCTATTTCTTTAAAGTATATTTTTTAAATATTTTAATTGAAGATTTTATTTATCCGAAGAATATCGTTTAATTTATGCTTTAAACCTTAACTGCTATTAACGGTCTCACAGACCGCTGCTATTTTCAGTTTTAACAGTTTAACTTGTAATTTTCATTTTAAATATTGGATAATGGTTAAATTTTGTTCCTTTCAGACTTTAGTACTATCACTAGAGACTTCTGAATAGGTGAATTTTAACCTTTAACTGATGTCACAGAAATTGTCACATAACTAGTGTAAAGCGGTCTGTGAGATCGCTCCATCGAAAGATGAATAAAAGCCGTGATTGACTCATAAGATGATGTTTTTGTACTAAACTTTTTGTACAGGAGTGTTATAGTTAAAATTCACCTATTCAAATGTCTCTGTACTAAAGTTCCAAACGAAACAAAATTTCAGTAGTGTTTGTAGATAACCTGAAATTTGCAAGTTAAACTATGAAAGTTGAAAAAAGCGCCGGTCTGTGAGACCGGTAACATCAGTTAAAGGTTAAGTATAATAGTCCTGTACATAAAGTTTAGTACAGAAATAGTATTTTATAAGTTAATGTAGCTTTTTATTCATCTTTAGATTAAGCGGTCTCGCAGATCGCCCCTCGGTAGTTATGCAACAATTTTTGTCTCAGCAATTAACTGTTCAAGGCGCAAAATTTCAAAGTACTTGTTAATAGCTTTTCCCGGAAGCATAGGTGACAAAAGAAAAATTTCTGAACGCATTAACTTTGTAGACCCATACAGACCTTATTGTAAATGAATAAAGCAAATAATAATAAATAAAAAAAAAATAGGAAAGAACACAGGGTAAGTATCCAGAACTTTCATTTATTAAATCTAGCAAACATGCCAAGGTTTTGACTATTTCATTAAATTACTTAGCTCGACTTTGGTGCAAAGAATAATTTATTAACCCATTTACAAAAAATGGCACCCCAACTTAATCCCATTTACTTTTTCTTTCTGCACATTTTTCTATATTCTACACATGTGTGGAAAAAGATATAGTTATTCATTCATTAGTGCTAGAGGATTCTTTAACCACTTAGACTAGGGGTGCACAACCTTTTTTAGAGAAGGGCCACTTACAAAAATATCTGTGTTGTCGAGGGCCACATCAGTAACATGGAGAAAATTCTATTTCGGGGAGGTGATCTGTGGTCTATAATCAGATAAAAAAATATGGTTTCAGAGGCGGGGGGGGGGGGGGGTTACCTCTCTAGGTTCCCCTACCCAGTCAACATATCCAATTCAGCTGGCAAGGCTATATCAACAGTTTACCTTTGTAAATATATAACACAGATATAGCAAGGATTGTTTTCATAGAGTGATAATATTCCTTGACTTTATTCGGGGGAGTAAATTTTGTTTTATTATAAGTACTAAAAAGCAAACATAGGCATAAAAATGGCTAGTGCCGAAACAAAAATGTGAACTTATGAACGAAGAGAAGAGAAGGAGCCAATCAACGATATTTGAGGTTTTTCCACGCCCGATCAATGAAATTCGCGATTTTTCCGCGCCCGATCAAAGAACTTTGAGATTCTTACGCGTCTGATCGACAAAATTACCTATTTTTCTGCATCCAATCGACAAAATTCCCTATTTTTCCGCGTTCAATAGACGAATTTTTTTATTTTACGCACCTGATCGACAAAATTCGCGATTTTTTTCGTGCCCGACTAACGAAATCCGCGATTTTTCTTAGCCCAATCGACAAAACTCGTGGTTTTTCCGAGACCGATCGACGAAATTCGTGATTTTTCTGCGTCCGATCAATGAAATTCACGTTTTTTTCACGCAATAAACTAACGAAACTCACTGTTTTCCGCTGCCCATCAACGAAATTTTCAATTTTCTCCCGCATCATCGACAAAATTCGCGATTTTTCCGTGCCCGATCAACAAAATTTCCGATTTTTCCGCTCCTGATCGACAAAATTCGAGAATTTTTTCGTGCTCGAACAACGAAATTTGCGATTTTTCGGGGCCCGATCGATAAAACTCGCGATTTTTCCGTGCCCATTCGACAATTTAGCGATTTTTCCGCGCCCGATCAGCGAATTTTGCAATTCTTAACTGGCTCTGACGAAATCTGCAATTCCTCTTCTAATCGACAAAATTTGCGATTTTTTCACACCCGATCGACGAAATTCACGATTCTTAACTGACTAGCGAAACTCATGATTTTTCCGCTGCCGATCAATAAAACTTTCATTTTTTCCGCGCATCATCATCAAAATTGACGATTTTCCGTACTCAATCACCGAAATTTGCGATTTTTCTGAGCCAGATCGACAAAATTCGTGATTTTTCTGTACCTAACCAACAAAGTTCGCGATTTTTCCGAGCTGCTCGACGCAAAAACTTGTCATTTTTTCGTGGCCGATCGGCGAAATTCGTTTTCCGCGCCTCATTGTCAAAATTCTCGATTTTTTCATACTAGATCAGCGAAATTTACAATTTTTTCGCACCTGATCGACAAAATCCGCGATTTGGAGGATGACGAAATGATGGCTGACGAAAATTTCAATTTTTCCCGCGGCAAATTGACGAAATTAGAGATGTTTTCCTGCGACCTATGGACAAAAATATCAATTTTTTCCTGTTATAAATTGACGAAATTCGCGGGCCACGTGCTAATCCATCGCGGGCCACAGGTTGTGCATCCCTAACTTAGACCTTTTACCTGTCAGTATTAATCCTTAACCGGAAACGTACGTCTGTGAGATGTTTGCGTCTACATAGTGCCCTTAATATTTTCTCTCTCCGACATTGCTAACTTATTTTTATGCTGTTATATTAAAAGGTTGGTCCTGTTAATGCATTACTAATAAAGATTAAATACTTAAGTTCACTATTTGGTAAATTATTAAGTAATCTGTTTGGGCACGGTATTTTCACGTTTCCGGTTAAGGATTAAGCATCGAAGAATGTTGCCGGTAAAATAGGCTTACGGAGTATATTCGATCCCATTTAAACGCGACACTTTTTCATTTCATTTCCAATTTTGCACAGCCTTTATCATGAATAAAGGATAAGTCAAAAGGATTGCCATAGTTAGATGAAAATAACTTCGCTGTAAACGTTAGAAAGAAACAATTTGAACATAATACAGAAGGAAGTTTGAAACTTTGTTTGCGTTCTTTATAACTGTTCTGATAAAAAAAAAAAGAAAGAAAAAACGCTTTGTGTTCCAAATTAGAAATTGATGAAAATTTCATTTTTCAAAGTATTTTTAAATAAACATTTGAAAATACAATAGAATATTTGTGCAATCATTCAATAAATGAGCCATTGAATTTTAAAACGTGGCAAGTCCACTTTGTGAAAACAAAATGAGTTACATACTTAATTTTATAAAAAAAGTGTTAAAATCTTACTCCCATTTCGTCAGCTTTTAACACATAAAATATTAAATGAAGCATAGATTTTTGAAATATCTTGAGAACTAAGAAAAAAAAGAGACATCCTTAAACCCGGGAGAACTCGCTACATGAGATTTTCTCTCACAGTCGTACATTTTTAAGGCTCTTATTTAAATCATTTTTCATTTTAATTAAAATTTCAAAATGTTTTTCAATTATTTTACCTATTTTGTGAATAAAAGTACTAAGCCAACCAAAAAAAGTTTATATTATATGAATGTGAAGTAAAAGAAAAGCAATTGGGCATTCTCACTAGCGAGTTCTCCCGGGTTAAGAAGAGTACAGAGAAAAAGGAGTTAATAATACTTTCCTGGAATACATTTTAAATATACGAATGCATTCTATGCCCATACACTTAGTATCAACGAGGGGAATTCGAAAGCTGGGTGACTAGCAGCCTTAAGCTGCCAACTAAGATATCCTGGATAAATCTAGGACATAATGTTACTTTTTGATGAATCCGAGATGGCCTGATAAGGTGATGGAAAAGTATGAATTAATGATAAAGGCCGACCCTATCTATGATGTATATAAAGTTGCTTAAAATGTAAAAATGCACTAATTTTAAGTTGTTGCTATGCACTTTCAAGGATAATAAAAGCAGAAGCATATATATATATGAAAAGCTCAGATGATAAAGGTGTATGGGTAAAAGAAATTGAGTTAATCATATGGTTGGAGATAATCAATGTTCTTTACCATCTATAAGATTACCATTCGGAAAAATGTAACAAGCACAGAGATTTTAATTGATAAAAGGAGGTATTTGACAATAAACGGAAATAAAGATTTGGAACTTTACAGCTCATTTTCTTAAAATGATGATTGTGTCACTTACCACCTTTACAGGGCCGAATCTAGCCTTTTTTGTACCAAACTAGCCTTTTGGGGGGGGGGGGGTAAAACATGGATTTTAATGTCCCACGCAAAATATATTTACAAAGAGAATTTTACTAATTTTCTAATAGCCGACTTATTTTAAAATTTAAAATATGTAATCATAAAATATGTATTACTGAACTATGTAATCTGCTTTGTCAAATATTGATTCATTGAAATCTTGAAAACAGAATCGAAAAGACTCGAAAGAAATTCCACTTTATACAGGATTCTTATGCCATATCATTCTTAGATTCTTCTATGCTTTCGAATACCCCAGACGGGACGAATTTAACAATACCGTGCTAAAACATAGACGTGAGAAAACCGACAAACAAAATCTTCCTTTGGCGCTCCTTCGTTCTGGCGCCGGGGCACATGCCCCCTCTATCCCCCCCCCCTTAGTTTCGGCCCTGCACCTTTATCACCACAGCTCTTCATATTATATATAACATACACACGCCTTTATTAGTATACTTAAAAGTAGAAAAACACGAATTTAAAATTCATGTTTTATAAATGAAAATTCCCGTTCTTTATATGACGTCACGTTCCCGTGTAAAAACCACATTGACGGTCCGAAATTAATGAATTGTTATAGATAAAAAAATTGTTGTTCAGTTTCTTTTTACAATGCGTCAACAGGAAAGAAAATAATAGTTTTACTGCTGCAAGTGTTATTTTACATGACCGTAACAAACCAATTTTTATCGTTGAGTCACGTGGTAAAATGTATTTTTTAACCCTCTCGTGCATAAATTATTTTTCATTATTCACAAAAAATCTTTTTTTGTTATAAATTGGAAACCATTATAAAATAATTTTATTATTGTACTGCATACTAGGTAATATCTGTCTACAAATCAAATCGCCATAAATGAATGCTCAAAATTTTTTTGCTTAACCTTTAACTGATGTTACCAGTCTCTCAGACCGCGGCTTTTTTCAATTTTTATAGTTTAACTTGCAATTTTCAGTTTAACTACAAACACTACCGAAATTTTGTTCCGTTTGGAACTTTAGTACTATCACCAGAGACTTTTGAATAGGTGAATTTTAATTATAACAGTCCTGTACAAAAAGTTTAGTACAAAAACACCATCCTATCAGTTAATCCTGCCTTTTATTCATCTTTCGATGGAGCGGTCTCACAGACCACTTCACACTAGTTACGTGACAATTTCGGTGACATCAGTTAAAGGTTAATAATGCAATAATTATACGACCTCATATGAGGTCCGTAATGCATGAGAGGGTTAAAACATGCCTGGAAATTAAACTATCTAGGATTTATAATTTAACCTCAAAGTGTTTTTCACCTTATAACCAAAATGCAATTGAAATTAATGTGTACTTTGATAATTTTAGTCCAGAAAATATTATATTGTTATTGAGAACACACAACTATACGTAATTTCTAGAACTGTAGCACGCACGCCATAGAACGAGTGAAAACTCGATTGCAAAATGTCTTTATACATATACACGAAGCAAGTTATAAATAATATAAGCGTGTAAAAAGGATGTGTATTTATGCTTTTAAAAAGGTATTCAGAAAAAAAATAATAGCATTGTTATTACCTGTTTCAAGGCCTCTTCCTGCTGTGGGCTTAAATCTCCGACGTAGCCACTCATGACTGCCCAATACAGAGGTCAAACTGAAAAATAGAGAAATTACCAAGAGTTTAATATGAATCATAATTAGTACGTTTCATTCGCAAGTCATTTTTAAGAAGTAGTTAGAGGAAGTTTTAATACGTTGCTACCATATATATAAAATAAAGTTTCCCCTAAAGGTGCCATTGTTAGAAGTAGTTGGTACAGGAATTCCGTTTGTAAAATGTCGAAATGATCGATTCACCCAGAATTTATGGACAATTTTTTTTTTCACGTACATTCTAAAAAGGAGTGTTTTATTAAATAATAGTTGATGCCTTTTGTCAGTTTGGAATTAAAAGTGTTCGTGCTGTGCAAACGACACCTTGGAAGGTTATAACTAATAAGTTTAGTGATTTTTATTATATGTGTGAAAAGGAATTTGTGAATATATGTTTTGTGTACCGTTATACTGAGCGTAGCAGCCGGCGATATATATGATACTTAGATAATACAGAGTGTCCATAAACGAATGTTTAGTTTCAACGGTATAACAGTTTAATTTAGACAAACTACAACAAATCATACATCCAATTAAAGGTAAACTAACTAAGTTTTATTTTATTTATTTTTTTTTTTTTTTTACAAATGTTCAATAGGTATACCTTCAGTTATACGGAACACATCTAATCTAAAGTCCCATTCTTCCCACACTTCGGGTGACAAGTCGGAAATCATGGAAGCAATAGCCTCTTCCATTCTGCGTCTCCACTCTGACATATCATGAGGTAGCGGTGAAACGTAGACACGATGTTTTATAAAGCCCCATAGGAAAAAATTGTATGGCTCTAACGGCGTTTAACCCTTTGCACTCGAGGGATCCGCTACGGAGACAAAAATAATTTTGTGATACCTGTATAGAAAAGCCAAGATTACATATTGACAATTGCTTCGAGAGGTATCACACTTTGGACGATTACAAAATGTAATAATTTTATATATGTATTTTATATATGTATCATAACATTTGTATTCATAAAGAATTAAAAAACTAATAAGATATAACTAACATCGCTTAGAGTTACTAGTAATACGAATGAAAAAAAACTTCGAGTGCAAAGGGTTAAATCTTCAGCTCAGCAATAATGCTTTAACGCTCAGGAGTCGCCATTTTGCGTAGGCGGCACTGCAAGCGACTCGATAACAAAGCAGTACTCGCGCATGCGCGTATCCAAGACTGCTTGAGTGACTGTGTCCTTGAACCAAACTCTACAACGCTTACAGTTGATACTATTAAAATTTATGGGAAATTCTTTTAATGGACACCTGGGTTTTATTCAAGTGCCATGTATACCGCCAGCTGACACGGAATCAATGTTTTTCCTTTTTACCTTTTAAAAAAATTACTATCATTGTCTTTATTTCAGGTATCAAAGATTTACGAGTAATAAAATGAAGTTTTAACCCATTAATTGCCGACGAAATCTTACGCGATCTCCAGTGCCTTACTTAAATCTAATATTTCTGCAATTAAAGAAGGTGTACATTAGTTTTCTGAAATAACAGTAAAAAAATGCGCATGTTATACTGTTATATATAATGACCCAGGTGGTGAATAGTGCCTCGCTATAATTGGAATTCTCTTTAATAGATGCATGTATTTTCTACAGCCGTATCTGTACGTCTGTATATAGTTAGGAGATTAAGTTATAATGAAATTATACATATTTTTTTACATTCCCACTGAAGTAGAAAATACTTTTCAAAAACTATAAAAAAAAATATTTGCTTTATCTTGGTGCCATACATATACATTAATTTTCTTCACTTTGTTTTGCAGAAAATTATTGTCCCTAGATTTAGACATATGCGACAGCCGGCGGTACCCTAATAAAAGTAAAGTGTGTACAGTCAGAGGTACACATGGCACTCAACATGTTAAACAGACAATCAAAACATGAATATAGGAAAATTGTCTAATAAAGTGTTGGAAATAATGACTATGTTCAAACTAGTAATAAACAAGTTGGAAATTGTACGTCAAACGTGACAAAACAGGTGCGTTCGTACTATAACTAGTTTAATAAATATCCAGATACTGGTGCAATAGCTGTTGCACTCACACGCAAAAATGCATGAATACATAATTTATTACGATTCTATGTATTAAACTCAGTGATACGGAAATAGAACTCATTTTAATTAAGACGTAATCACCATGGCAACCTAGTACCATTATTTATCATGGGATACCAATAAATTAATAACGTACGATAGGATATAATAGAATAATCCCGATTGCAACCCAGAATCCTTACTAGAGGTCTGCACGGGCCGGAATTCCCGGGCCCGGCCCGGCCCGAACGAAAGCTATCTTGGCCCGGCCCGGTGTAAAAATTGAAAGTTCGGCCCGAGCCCGGCCCGGCCCGTTTGCATTTTTACAGTTCTCGGCCCGGCCCGTACAAAAATTAGTGAAAACAGGCCCATCCCGGCCCGATTCAATTTCTACAAAAAAATCCGTTTTTTCTCGACATACAATTAAGATTCTTTTAATGAATACTACGTACATATTTATGGGAAAATTTTACAGTATATTTTAGACTACTATGTGTTCGCAAAGCAGAAAACACACAATAGTAAACATTAACGATTACACAGTGTTTTTGTCATCGTCTCTACAGACATTTCGAAATTCCAATAAGGATTCATTAAAAAGTTAATGTAGTTCAGAATAAAGGATTAAAAACATGATACCTTTTGTAACTGTATGATAAAAAGTAGATTTGCGAAAATACTTCTCTCATTTTTAAGGCTTTTCTCAAATCGAAAGAAGTTGCATTTCGACACATTTGAGAATTCATTTCTTTTCGGAAACGCGTAAGATTGGCAGGTATTCTTATTCAGAAACTATGTAAATGCCGTCTTTTTCATAGATAAAAGCAATATATCTTTCTCTGAAAATACTGCCAAAGTTAGCGTTATGAATCGAATTTCCGGAAGCGATAGCACAGGAAAGGAGGAAAACGTACAGTCACATGACAAGAATCTCTTCTCTGCAAGTAATTTATCAAATATGGAAAAAGCTATTCGTTTCCAAATGCCTTCAATAGTCAGGCCTGTCAATTTTATGCCTTTATAGTTAAAAATGAGTCAGAAAATGTGTTTGAAAGTTTCGCATTGTTGAGCAGTGAATATGAGAACCCATTAAGGTATATTTCCAAAGATACTGTTAAGAGAAGTTCATTATCACTATTAATACTACAAAACACAATGACTGTCCTACACATCCTGAGATCGATTAAGACCAGTTCCGTCCCGGCGCGAGTCTGCTGAAAAAAAAAATTAAACCCGTAATCAGACATCTTGTAACAGTACGATGCCGATCTCTACGATGGACATGTTACATATCTGTATTGATGTTGTTAAACTCACATCGACTCGTGACGCACATTTATACTTCTCGAGAAAATCATATTCATTGAAAATGGCTCGTATTTTATCTGCATCGCTTGAATTCTTATATCGGGCCGATAGGCCCGATTAATTTTTTTTATCGGCCTGGCCCGGCCCTGCAGGCCCGTTCAATTTTTTGCCGGCCCGGCCCGTTGAAAAAATTTTCCTAATTCTGCCGGGCCGGCAGAATTTTTTCAATTTTTTCAACGGGCCGGGCCGGGCCGGCAAAAAAATTAATCGGGCCTATCGGCCCGATATAAGAATTTAAGCGAAGCAGATAAAATACGAGCCATTTTCAATGAATATGATTTTCTCGAGAAGTATAAATGTGCGTCTCGAGCCGATGCGAGTTTAACAACATCACTACAGAAATGTAACATCTCCATCGTAGATATCGGCATCGATGACAAGATGACTGATGACAAGATGACCGATCATCGGCACAAGATGACTGATTCAGAGTTTAAATTTTTTTTCAGCAGACTCGTGCCGGGACTGAACTTGTCTTAATCGATCTCAGGATGTGTAGAACAGTCATTGCGTTTTGTAGTATTAATAGTGATAATGAACTTCTCTTAACAGTATCTTTGGAAATATACCTTAAGGTGGTTCTGCTGCTCAACAATGCGAAGCTTTCAGACACATTTTCTGACAAAATTTTTAACTTATAAAAGGCATAAAATTGGCAGGTCTGCCTATTGAAGGCATTTGGAAACGAATAGCTTTTTCCATATTTGATAAATTACTTACAGAGATAACAGAGATTCTTGTCACGTGACTGTACGTTTTTCTCCTTTCCTGAGCTATCGCTTCCGGAAATTCGATTCAAAATTCTAACTTTGACAGTATTTTCAGAAAGATATATTGCTTTTATCTATGAAAAAAAAAGACATTTACATAGCTTCTGAATAAGAATACCTGTCAATCTTACGCGTTTCCGAAAAGAAAAGAATTCAGAAATGTGTCGAAATGTACCTCCTTTGGATTTGAGAAAAGCCTTAAAAATGAGAGAAATATTTTCACAAATCTACTTTTTATTATACTGCTTCAAAAGTTATCATGTTTTTAATCCTTTATTCTGTAACTACATTAATCTTTTAATGAATCCTTATTTCCATTTTGAAATGTCTGTAGACACGATGACTAAAACACTAAGTAATCGTTAATGTTTACTATTGTGTGTTTTCTGTTTTGCGAACATCATAGTAATGTAAAATGTTCCCATAAATATGTATGTAGTATTCATTAAAAGAATCTTAATTGTATGTTGAGCAAAAAAAAAAGGATTTTTTTTTGTAGAAATTGTGTCGGGCCGGGCCTGTTTTCACTGATTTTTGTACGGGCCGGGCCGAGAACTGTAAAAATGTAAACGGTCCGGGCCGGGGCCGAACTTCCAATTTTTACACCGGGCCGGGCCAAGATAGCTTTCGTTCGGGCCGGGCCGGGGCCTGGAAATTTCAGCCCGTGCAGACCTCTACCTCTTGTACCTTCAAAGTTACGCACAATTACAGAAGCTTTTCATTTATCTCCAAAAATCATTAGAAGCACAAATCAAATCTCCGAAAAGAACGTTTAATCTGTTTTCTCAATCCGATATCAACCCGAAATATCGGTGTTTCGGATACTATCGATTCTCATTTAAACATTTTCATGTTCAACAAACATGACAAATTAATAATGAATTAATAATAACGTAAAATGAGCATTATTTTGTAACTCTTGCATGTATAAATTCTGCTCGCCAGTTGAAAATATTTACTTTAAAACTGATAGCATCCAAAAAACCATAATTTTCACGGCCCTCATCTCTATGTTCGTTTGGACAGATTTTCGTTAAAAAATATAGAATGATGCAAATTTCAGGGTGTACGCTGCCAAAGGCAGTGCCCACTGCAATACTAAATCTCCCCGAAAGAAAATCTGATTTCAATGTTGATTTTTAGTATATTTAATTATTCTCTTGGCAAAGCCTGGCGAGTCAGTTTATCATAAAATATTAGTATGAAGTAAAAATTTTAATAAAATGATATTGCGGAAGGAAGACCGTTATGGAATTCAAAATGGTTGTCTTCAGATCTTCTGACACATTGTTGAATTCATTTTTATTCGCAAAAGCATAAAAATGGCTGCCTTTCTCATTTAGAAAATTTGGAATCGAATAGAGTTTTACGATTTTCGATAAAAGCAAAATATCTTTCAGACAATGCTGTCAAAGTGGTCGTTAAGAATAGGATTTCCTGAAGTGACGGTGCGAAAAAAGCCGTCAAATACAGGTAATAATTCATTACTAAAATTATAATAGACTTATCAAAATATTTAAAAACTCTTTGATTCCAAATAAATTTAATATACATGCCTGTAAGTCTCATGCTTTTACTCTTTAAAAACAAGTCGGAAATTGTACGTCAAACTTGGCCAATGAGGTGCATTCGTACTATAACTAGATTTAGAAATATTCAGATCTGGGTGCCATAGCTGTTGCACTTTTATGCAAAAATGCATGAATGCAAAATTGATTACGATTCTATATGAGGACATCAGAAGTCAAGGAGTACAAGTGACAAAATTTCGATTTGGAGTAAATTGAGTTCAAAGATAATTGAAGAGCTTAGTGGAAGAACATGTTAAGTATCAAACATTACATTTGAAGAAATTTGATGTGAAAGTTTTTGTTCTCAATTTTAATGATTTATTTTCCGTTTGATACTATGTGTTTAAAATATTAACAGGTGTGGTACTAAACTCTCTCAGAAAAACTTAATATTTAATTTTTAAATATTAAAAAATATTTAATTTTTAAATATTAAAAAATATTAATATTTAATTTTTAAATATTAAAAAATATTAATATTTAATTTTTAAATATTAAAAAATATTAATATTTGGAATATTAAATATTAATGAATAATGTCTTAAATCTTCAAAGCTAAATAGAACTTTGGTATTTTAGCTTTACCATGTAATAGAATACCTGATAACACCCCAAACAATAAAATTATTTTTAAGAAAATGTAGTATAACATGTTCTTCCACTCAGCTCTTCCATTGACATTAATGTTGAACATGAATAACAACTGGCTGAATTGAAATAGGAAACAGCTGCCTGTTTCATAATGGTCTTTGAACTCTTATTTCAATAAATGTGAAGAAGTAGAGTGCAATTTTCTTTAAATTTACAATTAATCAATATTGATCATTATTTGGCAAAAGTGGTTGACCTCTAAAACACAACATATAATTAGAAAATCACTTATATTTCTTTAATTGAAAAGAAAAAAAACATATTTCTAGGTCGTCTGTGCACTTAGTTCAATTTTTTCAATTTTGTCACTTATACCCCATGGCTTCTGGGTTCCTCATATATACAATTCAGTGATACGGAAATAAGACTTCCTCTTAAATAGGACGTCATCACCCTGGCAATCTAGAATCGTTATCTATCATGAGATAGCATAGAATTAATGATGTATGATAGGATTTAATAGAAGGAAGAAAACTTTAATATCTTTTCAAGTTTTGATTCGATTTTCATAATATCTGAAAGTACTCTACAAAATTCGGTAACTATTCTACAGATTAAATTTGTAATCATTCGGTTGGGTTTTTCGCTATCCTAAGCAGACAGACGGACAGAACAGAGACGACTATAGGTGCTACGTAATTTATATAAATAGAACGCACCTAATGAGTCCGCGAATATGTCTAAGTTCCACTTTGTCGACCGTGGAATAAATATTTTGTGAGAACAGCCTTAGTCTTTATTCACATACGAATTATTCAAATTCGGAATAATATACTTTTTTTTCAAATGGATATTATTCAAAATATTTTGCACTCATGTAGTGTTACTATTATTCACGACGTTATTTTCACGAAACCTAAGAAGAACTATTAAAGAATGAACGAAAGCTTTAATATAAAACAATATTCAAGGTTACTTTCACTTTTCGTCGATTCAAGCATTTTGAATCTAAGGTTTCATGATGCGAAACTTGAGACTTTATAAGGATTAGGAGACATAAAAATGTGTCAACTATTTAATCCCAGATTTTTTATACTTCAAATTAAAGATTGTTTTCTTTATAGTCGATCTGAACTTTCGGCTGTTTGAAATAAAATACAGTCGGACCTCGTTATCCCGACACCCGGTTTTTACGTCACTCCGCTTATCACGCCAGTTTTTCAAAATCCCGATTATCTGTATATGATATGTATGTATATAAATAAACTCCGGATTTTACGTCGTTGAATAATTTACAACTCCGGATATCCCGACGGTTTAGGAAAATTGTCCATTTTTCATAACCCATCTTATAAGCACATAAACTTAGCGGTAAGAAGTGTCTTAGCCAAACTTTTCACAAAATGTCTAAAATATCCATCTAGATAAATGAGAAATTTTACTTCAATCCTTTATCTGAATAAATAAACCCACACACTATGAATGACACACTTAAGCTCCAGATAGACGTATCAGTGTACTCGCGGTCTTTTTGGTCTGGTCAGGCGGCGCTTTCTTGTAGTTACACGGCGTTTCTCATCGGACTAAAACCGTAGCATTGCATTGCATTGAAACGACCAGAAATTATCTAACATCAATTTTTGAAATAACGAATATTGATTACAATTCATTGTATAATATAGAAAAAAGAATTGTAGGAAGTACATCTAGGGATAAGAAAACCTTAATTCATCAATATTTCATGTAACCATTAAAAAAAACAAGTCATCATAAATATGATTTTTATTTTTTTCAATTTTGTTTTTGTGTTTATTTTGTTTAATAATAATGTTTTATTGCTTAAAACTGCAATAACAGATATGAATTTAAAATTATTTCAAATTAATTAACAATACAGCTTTTTATAAACATATTTTTCTTCAACTCCGGTTATCGCAACACTCCGCTTATGACGACATTTTTTTCTGGTCATTAGAGTGTCGGGATAACGAGGTTCGACTGTATAACCCTTTCGAGTCTGGCATCCTAATAGTAGAACATGTCTACGTTTGCTATTATTTTGTCTTTTTTTTACAGTGATTCTTGATTTTAGTTCGTATTTCAAACAATAGATGGCGCTAAGAGCAATAGGTGCTCAGTCCAGACCCGATTTTTGGTACTTCGGGATCCATTTCAATGCATTTTAATCTCCTTTATTTCGCATGGAAGAAGAGAGGCCGAAAAATCGAGCCTGAACTTAGTGGTTACTGCTTGTATCGCCATCTATCGGTGCTATTTGTAACAAACTGAGAATCGCAGCATAAAAACTCCCGACATCTTGCATAACAATCCTGCAAGAATTTCTTTAATATCTGTCACCGTTTGCAAGTTATCGAATTTTAAAATCCACCAGTTATTTTTGGGACACACGGTATATTATCTGCATGTGATAATGGTAGTATAAGTCTTTAATTTACTATTATCACTTAATTTATGTTTTGACATTTAATAATAATAATAATATTTGCTCACACTTCTAACACTTATTTCAATCACGTGTTTCATTTTTAACTTTAAATTTTAATACTTCTCCGAACTAGTAATGGGAATTTTGCGAAAAGAAAAATTAAGAGTCCCATAAAAATGTAATTATTTTTAGGTAAGTTTCATAAGAAATGCTACTTGTTACATTCTCTCCTATGTTGGAATTTTTGAAAATGTTTTGCAGATCTAGGCCGGTCATGACCCCTAGAACCCAAAACCACCCCCAATCTAAAACTTTATCTATCTCACTTTTTGATGGACTATATAACTTCCAGAATTCAGCACAAATCTCTTTCAAACTGATACATAAAATCAAGGGGCAGAAAACCTCAGTAAGTTGATTAATGGGTAAAATCGGACCAGGGGAAGGGGTGGAAATACAGGGGTTTGGGGAAAACAGACAAAAGCCCACAACTTCCTAATTATAATACATGTCGAATCAATTTAAAGTTATTACTTCTAGGAAAAGGGCCAAAAATTTATGTAGGACAAATTTTTGTTAATTAAAAATGGTCTCAAGAGGCGCAAAAAATTGGGTTTTAAGAATTAAAAAAATATATAACTTCAATTCACAAGATAACGAATCCACTTAACTTTATTATAAATCTTTTAATAGTATCTGCAACCTTTATATTGACAAGTTTTGATAGTACCAACTGTTATTAAAAAAGAAGAAAAAAGAAAAAAGGTGGGGTTGAAGAAAAAATTATCGTATTAACATGATTCTGATAAAAACAGCTCTTACAGAAAAATGAAAGCAAAAACTCGTCAAAAGTGGCCAGATAAAATAGTTAAAGTTGGTTTATCTCTAATCTTGATTTAGTTTTTGTTGGTGAAATGAGTACTTAACTTAGAAATCTACCTGTGCCTGTAGGCCGAGCTGGCAGGGATTTTTTGGTATTAAAATGTTTAGTAAAAAACGACGCTAACAAGTTCAAATATCAGGTTACGAATGGATAACCTTTAGGTAACTTTCGTAAAGTAATAAATGACTTGACTAGCCATTTTATTTTTATATTTCTTTTGTAAAAAAGATTACACGCTATACTCATACTCTGCTATTATAAAACGAAGAAAAGTAATGCATAACACAAACATGAAACACTTTCACACAATTACAGAATATTATTATAAAACTTCACCTTTTGATATGCTGAAATCAGATACTTAAATAAAAATTTAGAAAATCAGTTGAAAACCCACTTTAAGTAAGTACCCTTGCAAATGATAAGATATGGTTTGATTTTATTTTATTTTATTTTATTTTTTTTTGTGTGTGTGTGTGCAGCCGTTTATATGATCTACAAATTTTTATACGCACCACATATTATGCTAAAATTTAATTCAGCTGGAAAAAGCATAACATAACTAAAAACTCATTTAATGCAATTAACATTCAGAGACGGTAAGGTATCCAATTTTTTTTTTTTTTTTTTTTTTTTTTTTTTTTTTTTTTTTTTTTTGCGTAGCCCTTCATATGAATTTATATTCTACAAACATATCTTAATATACCAAGATATAATTTAGGCGAAAAATATCTAACAGTTCAGAAACACATTTTAAGCAATTATGTTTACTAATTATTTTGTGCAGCCCTGTATATGATCTATTGCATTTATATACTCTATGTAATATACTAGAATTTAGTAAGTTTAAAAACTCATGCAACAAGAGAAAACGTACTTCCAAATTATTGCTCATGCATAGCATTGTAACCATATTTTTTGTGTATATCTGTTAAGAAACAAAAAATGCTACGCACTGCATTGTCCTATACTGATAACATTATAGTGGATCTCAGTGATGCATATCAGTATCTTTATATTTCACGCAGGGTCATTCCATGGTAACTTACGTTACATTTAGAATAATTTACTTCAGTAATTTTAGTAATATAACACCAAAAATAGAATTCAAAATATAAAGTTGACATAATTTGTTAATTAAACCTATTCAAAGCTCAACTTACAAGGGAACCACTTTTGGTGTTGCTCGCACCTAGCATCGAGACCTGGTGCGTTTTGTAGCCCTATACATAAAAGTTAGAGAACCGAAAAAATTTCTCTGTTAAAATAATATTTTATATACTTTTTTATACTTTTAATTTTTTATTATTACATATTTGTTTATTTCACGCCAAAAGTGAGTTAAGTCGCCAAATATGGAGCTCAATTTTTCCGCCTGCTTTATCCAAAGAGAAAATGTACAGAACATATTACTAGAATTATATGAGATTTCTTTTTTATAATTGATAGCATAAGAAACAAATATTAGGTTTTTATTTATTTTTCTATGCAGACGATAAATACAACAGTAATAAATATAATTCTATAAAAGCTTCGAAGATCATTGAAAAATATTTTTTAGTGAAATACAAAATAAGCAAACTCTTTTCTTTTGAAATCGAATGAAATAAAGTTTCGACTGTTTAAAATGAAATGTTGCTGTATTAAATGATCCTTCGGTAAAAGTAATCAAAGTAAATTAATATTTTTGCAAAAGTTAGAAAAATTACTGCGGCAAAATATGTGGGACATTGCAATTTTTAGCTATTACAAATTCAGCTATGACATTTGGCTAGGGTTGCTGGAAAGCTCTACCTTTGAAAATAAACGCCAACCGTTTGTTTCCCCGCCAAAAATATGAATATAAAGTTGCAATTTTTCAAAATCAATTTTGTGGGTTTTTGAAGGAATTTTCAAACTTTTTTCAATATTTTATACTTATTATTAACTAATTTTTATTTTTAAATGCTTTTCTTTCAAAAAATTAAATGTTAATAGTCCGATAAGTGGTCTCGAAAATTGCATTTTCAGAAAGTTATGCTGCTGTATAATCAAGAAATATTATTTTAACAGAAAAATTTTATCGATTCTCAAACTTCATAATATAGGGCTTTAAAATGCACCAGGTCTCAATGCTAGGTGCGAGCAATACCAAAAGTGGTTCCCTTGTTAGATGAAATTTATCTAACTTTTGTGTTATTTATTGAACTCTGGCAATTATATTTATAATGTAATTGACATTACTGAGAAAAGAACATAAGATACTATAAAAAATATAATTTTCATTCTCATTTTCTAGGTAATTTTCATTCAAAATTGAACTTTGAATAGGTTTAACAAATCATGTCAACTTTACATGACTAATTTTTGGTGTTATATTACTAAAATTACTGCAGTAAATTGCTCTAAATGTAACGTAAGTTACCATGGAATGACCCAGCATCATTAAAATACATCGCAAACATTTCCACCATAGACAATAATGTAATGAAATTCTTTTGGGTGCCCCAGTAAGCATACTACAAATGCTTCCACATTACAAATTCAATAACGCCCTCTAGTAAACCTGAATAACATTCCAATATTGCCGTAATCCAAATATTTATTGAAGTTAAAGCATGGCCAGGCAGACAGACGAATTGAAAGTCAAACACTTTTCCTAAGTAATATGGCCACCTTAAGGTTAAAAATTTTGAAACGTTAGTAGTAACAAAATTTTAAAAAGAATAACAATTGAATAACAAAGCAGACCCTTTTTCAGTACTTAAAATTTTCTTTAAAAATTTAAATTAGTCAAAATTTGTACCTACAGTATTTTGTAAAAGAGTTGATGAAGGTAATGGGGTCACATGCAGGTAATATGTCGCCTGGTGAAATAACATGATAATGTTTATATCTAACGCAGAAAAAATTATTACAAAACCAAATTTTTTTTTTGAAAATTTATGAAAAATAAAATCATCACGAAGAAAATTTAGAAAAAAATTAAAAGCAACACAGTAAAAAAACGGAATAACAAACGGAGATTCTACTGGCAATCGAGACGCCAGTACTATTTCCGTATTTTAACGGAAATTTTAACTGTAATATAACGGGTAAATTCCAGAAAAACGGAAAATTTTTTGTAATTTATGGGGGGGAAATCTCCGTTAAAATACGGAAATAGTACTGGCGTCTCGATCGCCAGTAGAATCTCCGTTTTTTAGTCCCTTTTTTTTTTTTAAACAGTGAATGTAAATAAAACCGGTAAAATATTTCTAATTTTTAAAACTGCACATATAGGACAAATAAAATTGTATCCTTACTGGAAAGTTCGATACATTCCTAGGGCACATAATTACAACAAACACATAATCTCCAGTTTTTACCATCTGCCTGGCCATATCGTCAACCAAAGCCAGTTTTACAAAAGTTCGTAATTGAAATTCGTTTATATAGTTAAAAAGTGCAGTAAAAATATAAAATATGCATACAAATAATTATAAAGTAAGCATCGATCGAAACAGGTTTTCAAGACCGTAACCGAATTTCGGTAATCTTTCTATTTTCGACCAAAAACGAAAATGTCCAAAAATTTTTTAAAAAGTAATTATACATACATAAATATACATAATTAATTATACGTGTAATTATACGAGAGGCTCAAGTTAGCTCTCTGTGCCTCTGACCAAAACTTTTTATTTGATATAAAATGTAACTAATTCATCAACGACACAAAATGATTTTCTAATGATACGAATTTCAACTAATCAAAAGAGCTTTCAAGTATACATATCTCGATTTATCTTTTATAATGATTTTTGTAAAGGATCATCTGCTATACTAGAACTTTCTCAAAGGAGTACTCGAAACATTTCTGGTCTTTCAAACTAAAAAAAAATTATTACTGTTAAGTCTACAGCTTTTAATGAGCATGTGAAAAGCGTCTTTACAGTTTAGTCCTATATGAATTGCTTGCTTTATAATTTGCACTCATGTCTTGTGTCAGTCATGACTGATCATTATAAACAGTGAAGTTCATTACAATAACTAAAGAGTGTCTTCATTTGAGCCGATACAGCTCAAATCGGAGAATCATGCTGAAAATCTACCCTATATATATATAAAATCCTAATGAATCGAATTTATGAAACGACTTTATGAAACGATTTTATGAAACGACTGATAAAATGACCGATTATGTTTCATGGCTATTTCTCCTAAAGTATTGAATATTATGCAGTGAAATTAACACCAAAAATCCCTATTGATCCGCATATCTCAAAACGGGTATTAGAATTTCAAAACTTTAATTGGGTTTTCGAAAAATTAACTTTTTTCTAATTGGAATTTAATTATTCTAATGATGGTAACCAAATTACGCCATTTTTGTGAAAAAAAAAGGGGGGGGGGAGAAAACGGATAACAATAGGGATTATTAGATTTCTTCTTTCTCACTATTTTCAAATTAATATTCTTTTATTTCAATCGGTTATTGCGATTAAATTATGTTTTTCAGGAAAATTTGAAAAAATAATTCATTAAAATAATAATATTAAATAGATAATAATCTCTTATTTAATTTAATTAAATTTTCATCATTTCAAGAGTTTTTTTGCGCATTTTAGAAAGGGTATTTCAAATTGTTGCTAGTCGTAGAAAAAGTGCAAAGAATAATATTTCCTTACGATTAAAAATTTACTTACACGTCACTATTTAAAACAGAAAAACTTCAGAATTAAATGATTACCTGTTAAAAGCAGGAAAATATTGAAAATTACGTCATAAAAATTGTATTTACTATGACTTTCAAAAGAAAAAACTTTAAAATAAATTCATTAATAGGCATTAAAAGCAGTAAATGCGGGAAATTACGTATTTAAAATGGCCAAGTAATAATTCTGCGAAACAGTTTAAATTAAAAAATATATTTAGGAGACTTGTTTCATATTTCGAGATGCATTTCTTAACGTTTGTTGTCAATTCTAAAGCAGCGCAAATAATACTTCCTTTCTAACAACAAAACTATTTTTACATTAATATTAAAAAGTGAAAGAAAACTTTAAAATGATTAATTCATTAATATTTGTTAAAAAGCAGCAAATGGGAGTAATTACGTCGTATTTAAAATGGACAAATGGTAATATTGACGAACAGTTAAAAATTGAAAATATATCTAAGCGAGACTTCTATTCAAAAGATTTTTTTTTTGCAGGGGTGGGGGGGAGCGTGTGTGTGTTCCAATAACATCAAGATGAATTAAATTAAAAAAATTAATAATAACGAGTTTTTACAAGTTCATGGAGGCTACACACTTTTAAATTAAAATAACGTATGTACCCGTGAATCTTAAAAAGAGAGAAAAACTTAAAAATAAATTATCGCATGACAAATGCATTTAATAGAGGATATTACGTCATATTTTAAAATTATATATATATATAACGTTTTTCATTCCGGAGAATTTTAATGTGACATCACATGGTATAAAAGAAATCCGGCTAGCAAATTTATTTGTATATTACATCACTTGATGCAGCATAAATACAGGTAAATATATTCGCAAAATACTTTAAATTAAAATTCGATAAATACATATTAGAAAATTCGGATATTCTTATTAATTAATATAAACAATATGCGATATAAAAAAATAACAAAAATTTGCATGATGGTGTATCAAAATAGAGAAAAGAATTCCCGAATAAGCTATACCCGTTTCTGAAAATACCCAAAACTCGATCAAAACATATAATATAAGCGCAAACACAATGGTTTTCAATACCGTGGTTCTGGAAAGCTATTCCCAAGCACACTGAGTTTTTTAACCTCGAACCTAAAGGAAGAATATTGTCCATAGCGTCTTTATAAAAGTTAGAAAGATAGTGACATTTTTAATCTACCATTTTATACAAGCTGATTTTCAAATGTGTAATTGATCTTACACTATAAAAAAAACCGGACTAAAATACGGAAATACTACTGGCAATCTAGATGCCAGTACTATTTCCGTATTTCAACGGAACTTTTTCCCGGTAAATTACAGAAAATTTTCCGTTTTTTTAGAACTTATCGGAAATTTTTCTGTAATTTAATGGGATAAAGTTCCGTTAAAATACGGAAATAGTACTGGCGTCTAGATTGCCAGTAGTATTTCCGTATTTTATTCCTTTTTTTTTTTACAGTGTACTTATTCAGTCATAAACTGTTACGACAATGATGGATGAGGCCACGGTAACCGAAAAATACCTTATTCAAACGGCGAAGTATGGCAAGCCAATTACAGAATATAGCCGCCGCTATGGTGAGAATATCAGTCAATCTTCCGTAACCTGGTAGTATTTTTTAAACAGGGCATATTACCATATTTTCAGAGGCTGCGAAGTCTGAACAGGGGTTGAGCCCCCTAGTTTCTCTATAAAGAAACAAGATTTTTGGAGCACAGATAGTTTTGATCAGGCCGAAATTTCGCAGATTTTTGCCGAAAACGATTTTTCGGCGAAAGAGATTTTGGGCCGAAAATGAAAAAGAATTTTCGGTGGACCTCTAATTATAAGCACTTTTTTTTTTTTTAAAGATAAATAACAAACTCACCAGACACAAATTTATAACATACAAACGCAACTAAACAGATAAACAATGGCTGCTCTCTCGTACAAATGATCCAGGAATGCGACCAAAGCCGGACTAAACCAACTCTTCTAACTTTCCGAGACTGGATTAAAGTTCTATTTTTTGGATTTCACTCACACTAATACCCTCATTACGAGTTGGCCATATTAACGGCATTTTCCATATTACAATTAAATACCTCCATGTAGGAGAGTTCATCGGGGTTCGTCGCAGAATTCTTAATCAAATTAAAGTGTTGTTGAAAAAAAAGATTAAGAAAAACGGATCTAAATCATAATATTCTGAATAATCACAGATTACGGAATTCTTTACCGAGAGATAAAGCACTGATATTAAATCACGGTTTGATAAAACGTCAACAACCTCTAATTGTATCACATATGAGATAAAGTAGTTAAAAGTTCTCTAAGGAAAAAAAATAACTAAAGAAAATAAAATAGATTATACTGAACTTAATGTTAAACCGTCTATCAACAGAAAATCACAGTAAAACAAACAAATGATAAACAAACCATGCCGGAAATTGTACACCAAACGTGGCAAATGACTATATAAATATTCAGATCTTGGTGCAATAGCTGTTGCACTCTTATGGAAAAAGGAACGAATACAAAATTACGATTCTATAGATTAAATTCAGTAATAGAGAAATAATCCATCTGAAATAGGACGTCATCACCCTGGCAATTTAGAATCATGACCTATCATCGGATATCATTGAATTCATGACGTAGGATAGGATTTAATAGAATGAGGAAAACTTTTATTAATATTTTTTTTAAAGTTTTGATTCAAATTTCCTAAAATTTGAAATGACTCGACAAAATTCTGGAACAACTCTATATATTGAATTTCAAATCATTCGGTTGAGTCGTTTTTGCGCTGCTCCATGCGAAATAGGGTGGAGCGAAATTTTTTTTTTCTTCAAATCAAAATTGGCCGGGGTAGGAAAGGTGCTCTATCAGATCCTCATTCTGAATATAAAATATTTTTGAAAAATATTAATATTAAATACTGCCCCAAGGTCATTGAATATTGAGAAAAAACGTAAAAGCGCTCGCCTGTGGAAAAAAAAATTTTTTTTTTCCTAATCAAAATGGGGCGGTGTGGGAAAGTTGCTCTATCATATCCTCATTCTGAATAAAAAATATCTTTTAAAAATATTAATATTAAATACTGCCCCAAGGTCATTGAATATTGAGAAAAAACGTAAAAATTGTGCATTTTCCCATTTTTTTTCCCTCAAATATTCAAACTATTTTATAAACTTAATTTAAAAGGATGATCATCGAATTATTATTATAATTATTATATATTTATAGTAAAATTATGTAATATTTATATCAAATTCGCTATTATTATACTAACTCAACGACTATATTTTTTTTAAATATATGAAATTTGGGTAATTGTAAATGTTTTACATATCTTACTTAACCTGTGTAAGAAAATATAATTTGAAATTATTCTTAAAGAACTATAGTAATAAGGTAAAAATAATTTACTGTTTTATTTATAAGCAGTAAAGTTACCATTTTATAGTAGTCCATACTGTTTTTTGGTTTCAAAAACTGGCATTTTTTTCCGAGACTCCAGACGTTTCAATGAATCCATGGCGTCTCAAAGGACCACAAACAGCAGAAGAAGCCTCCGTAACAAGTCTCACACATCTTTCAGTGGCTTGATTGTGTCAAGGGAATAGTTTAATCTTAGGTAAGATGTCTTCATCTATTGCCTATGGATTTAGGATACACTTTGTAAGAATGTTACGATCTAAGAACTTAGTTAATGGTGGTTGTGTCACGGTCACTTCAGCCTAATTTATGAAATCGATATAGTCTTTGGTCTCTCAGGTAACTTGATCGTTTGTTTTCGTGAAACTTTTTTTATTCTGCATAGCATTATTATTCTCATTCATACTATAAAAGTGTGGTACTGCGCAGAATAATAAAATCTCGAAAGTCAAAAAATTCTTTACATACGTGATCTCAGGTAACTTGAACGTACCTAAAGAATGTCTTCACTTTCAAGATTTTATTATTATGCGTAGTGCCAACACATTTACATACTATGTAAGAGCTTTGGCACTACGCAGAACAATAAAATCTCGAAAGTCAAGAAATTCTTTACATACGGATAAATTTGGAAGCCAAAGTCTATATAGATTCTATAAATTGGGCTGAAGTGACCGTGATACAACCACCATTAACTAAGTTCTAGGACCATAATATTCTTACAAATTGTATCCTAAATCCAAAGGCAATAGATGAAGACATCTTACCTATTCCCTTGTCACAATCAAGCCACTGAAAGATGTGTGAAACTTGTTACGGAGGCTTCTTCTGCTGTTTGTGGTCCTTTGAGACGCGTTGAGTTCATTAAAACTTGTCTGGAGTCTCGGGGAAAAAAAGGCAGTTTTTAAAACCAAAAAACAGTATGGACTACTATAAAATGGTAACTTCGTTGCTTGTAAATTGCAATAGTAAATTATTTTTATCTTATTACTATAGTTCATTAAGAATAATTTCAAATTATATTTTTTACACAGGTTAAGTAAAGAATATAAAACAATTACAATTTACCCAAATTTCATATATTAAAAAAAGTATAGTCATTGAGTAAGCATAATAAAAGCGAATTTGATATAAATATTACATAATTTTACTAAAAATTTATAATAACAACAATGATAATTCGATGATCATCCTTTTAAATTAAATTAATAAAATAGTTTGTATATTTGAGGAAATAAATAGGAAAATGCACAACTTTTACGTTTTTTCTCAATATTCAATGACCTTGGGGCAGTATTTAATATTAATATTTTTCAAAGATATTTTTTATTCAGAATTAGGATGTGATAGAGCAACTTTCCCACACCGCCTCATTTTGATTTGAAAAAAAAAAATTATTTTCCATAGCTGAGCGCTTTTACGTTTCTTCTCAATATTCAATGACCTTGGGGCAGTATTTAATATTAATATTTTTCAAAGATATTTTATATTCAGAATGAGGATCTGATAGAGCAACTTTCCCACACCGGCCAATTTTGATTTGAAGAAATTTTTTTTCCCCATAGGCGAGCGCTCCACCCTAATGCGAAAGGACAGACAGACAGACGGAGACTCTAGGTACTACGTATTTATATAATTACGAACGCACCTAAAAAGAAAGGCAGATATTGCATTACACAATAATTGCATAGATTTTCTAACATAACATGCACAATAAAGTGCAATTTAGAAGGGCATTCAAGTGTTGCTAACTTAACCCTTTTGAGGACTAAATCTAGTCCATTTTTTATCCCTGCCCCAAAATCTATACTGTATTTAATACTGTTATTTTAGGGAGTTTTTCAGCATTTTTCTGAAGCAGTGCTAAAAAACAGGTTAAAAGGGCTAAAAATTAGGCAATATTCTGTGGAGTCTTTTCTTTTAAGGTATGTGTTTACCTTCGGGGCACTTTCTTTGAAAAATATGAAATTTTTATTAAACACGTGTGTTTTTAGTTAAAACAGGGAATAAAACTATGAATTCAAATAAATTTTTAATGGAATTTTAATTAATTTTTCAAATTTAGGCAATATTGAGTCAAATTTTAGCAAAGAATGGCGTTTATGCCAAACCTTATATAATAAAATCAATTCAATATATTTCACTTTTTTTTTTAAACACTATATTACCAAACGACTTACCTGTGTTATGAGTTGGGTTGGGTTGATTTTTGACGGCCAATTATCTACACGAGGGATATAGGCCCGGGGGGAGTGCCCTCCGTGGGGGTCTTTCTAAGGGAACCTAATCCGTATTAACGCATGGAAAATCCACGGCTCGAAGAAAACCACGAAAACTCCGAACGATTAGGCCGACGGGCGAGATTGGGATCGAACCCAGCACCTCCCGTCTACCAGCTTCGAGAGCAGAACCTCTCGGCCACTGGTGGGGCCTACCTGTGTTATGAAGCAAAAGATTTGCAATACCTCTTAAATTTACTAATATATATCAAATTTTGTATACAAAACATGATTGTCTATTTAAAAAATGTGTATTTTTCAATAAATACCAGCTCTTAAATTAATATATACATACTTAAAAGCTGTATTTTTCTTCATAACATACCAATTGATGATCAGAACCTTATGACCAAATTTTATTTCAATATCTTAAAAACTTTTTAAGAAATGAGGTTTCTTGAAAACGTAAACAATGAAAAAAGCAGTTTTCCAGAAAAGGAAAGTTAAGTTTCTTTGTTGTATTCAAATCTTACCTATAAAGGTTTATATTTTGGGCTATAACTTTCCTTCTAATGATCGCTGAACTAAGTGTAAGGCATTTTTGGAATCCTAAATGTTTGAACTTTAAAAATTATAAACACAAAAACGAAAAATTTCGCAAAAACGGCAATTTGGGGATAGGTACATACCTTAATGAAATAAAGTTTTGAAATCTGGTTTCATAATTAAGAAAACGTACGAAATGGCTTTCTCTTTTTCTGTGTTAAGGAAGCATCAGACTTTTTAAATCAATAAAAAAAACACGTTTAAAAATAAATAAATAAATAAATAAATAAAAGACAGATGTTTTCCACCCAAAAGAGAATATTTTAATAATGTTAGTTATGACTAAAAACGTGTTACGAATTCTCTATGTAAACAATGATTAAAAGGAAACGCGATTTTCTCGAAACAGTGTTTTATAAATCAGCACTAAAAATATCTCGGAAACGAATTAACAGATTCTTCTCTTTTTTTTTTAAAAAGCATATATCGAACATTTATTTCTAAACTGACACAACTAAAAAAAATTAATTCTTAAGGGAAAGAAAAAGGATTTAGAAAAATGAATTAGAAGAAAACAATGTCATTACAAAAAAGACTAAAAAGTAAAAACCGGGTATCGTTTTTGTTTTCTTTTAGCTCTGATCTTTGAAAAATTGGTTTGACTTTATTAAAGAATGTCCAAGTAAAATTGAGAACAAATTATTTTGAGTTGCGACCCCTTTCCTCTTTGTTTCTACCCCTCGCTGCGATCATTCTGGTTACTTCTTAAAACATTAATTTATTTTTATTCTTAATTTTAAGAGCTTACATAAAATGGTGTAGATGGAATTCAAAATACGAAAAATATTTTGTCAAATATCGATTTCTTCACCCTTTATTTATCAGAAATCGCTTCCAAAAAGATCAAAGTATTGCTACAAAGCAAACATATGTACAAACAATAAAAAAAGCCTGCTCCAAGCATAGATTATGAAACACTTTCCAACACATTTAAAATAATGTAACAAAACGGCACCATTTAATAAGTTAAAATAGTAGAGTCAGGTGGGGTAATTATGACCAGGGGGTAATTATGACCGCCGTCATATTGGAGAAAACTGTGATGGTAAAATTTTGTTTCAAGCTTAGATATTAACCTCATAATGTATATTTCATCTTAGGTATTCTTTATTACTTGTCTGAAGCCATTTTGAGATCCAAATAGCAATTTGAAACCAAGTCTATAAAATTTTTGATAAACGGATTTGTTACTTTGGAGTTCAAAGTGGTCATATAACTACCCCAAAAAAATGTGTATTGGCAAATATAAAGAATAGATATAGTGGTCATAATTTCCCCACTAGTGGTCTTAATTACCCCAAACTTATGTGATTGTGAGTTTTTGGTGGGGTAATTATAACCACCCTTTTAACTTTAAAAGAAAAACAGCTATGAGAATTAAAACTTTTAAAAGGTGTTCTTAAAGGATCAAAGTTACTTCCTATGTACTAAAAACAGCACTTTTCCAAATAGAAATAAGCAAAAAAAAAAAAAAATAAATAAATAAAATAAAATAAAGTTGAAAATGTAAAATGTGGTCATAATTACCCCTCCTGACTATATGTCTCATTCAACCCTATGGAAACGCATACCACATTTGAAAACCCAATTACAGCCGTTCCCGCATCTATAATGGGAAAATGATCGGAATTCTTTGACTAGTCCTGTATAGGATATAAAATTTGTATTTATTATCTACATGCATGTAAAAACTGCGTTCAGTTAGGAACTGAAGAGCTGAGTGGAAGAACATGTTATGCTACATTTTCTTAAAAATTGTTTTATCTTTTGGACGAAGGTGTTATCCGGTATTCTATCACATGGTAAAGCTAAAATACCAAAGTTCTATTTAGCCTTGGAGATTTAAGACATTCATTAATATTTAATAATGCAAATAATATTAATATTTTTTAATATTTAAAAATTAAATATGAATAAGTTTTTTTGATAGCGTTTAGTGCCACACCTGTTACTATTTTAAACACATGGTATCAAACAGAAAATAAATCATTAAAATTAACAACAAAAACTTTCACATCAAATTTCTTCAAATGTAATTTCTGTTACTCAACATGTTCTTCCACTTAGCTCTTCAATTAAATACCTCAGTTCAAAATTCCTCATCAGGAGAATGGTACGTGAATTCTTCTGTGCAGCCCTGTATACGAGGTATAGAATTTAGATACAACGAGTAATATGCAAATGCAAAAAATGAGTTCAATTCAAAAGCGCATGCCGAAATGGAAAACGCACCTCCAGCCATGATTGTTCCAAGACAGTACTGTAACCGATATCTTTTGTGTATCCCTACCAATGAACGACGCGTGCTGCGAATGCCTTATTCTATGGTCATCCTATTGTAGTGAAATTCAGTGATTTATATTACTTTTAATACATTTGAGATAGCGTAGCGTCATTAAAATACTCCGCAAACAATTTTCCCCTTATATTATAACGAAATGAATATCTTTTGAGTGCCCCTGTCAATGAACTATTCATGCTACACACTTCCTATCAGGGCTGCGGAGTCGGGCCCATCGCTCAGCAAAAGAGTCGGAGTCGAATCTGTTAAAATCCCCGGAGTCGTCCATTTTACAAGCAAGTCTGCATTATCGGAGTCTGACCATTTTTGAGCGAAAGAGTCGGAGTCGGATCTGTTAAAATTTCCGGAGTCGTCCATTTTTCCCACAAACTCCGCAGCCCTGCTTCCTATACAATACCGAACATGCCATGGTAAGCATCATTAACCTATTTCAATTGCATCAAAATCAGGGTCCACTGACGCGGGTTAGAGCGTGGACAGACAGACAGACAAACCGAGTTTGTAAACACTTTTCAACTTTGTTGGAAAGTGTTAAAAACGTGTGTTAAATTTATGAAAGGTTTATACAGTCGGACCCAGGGCTTAATTTGCGCCGGAGCCCAGCTCCGGTACTTCTCTGTTTTTAGTAAATATTTAAATATTGGTCGGAATTCACCAGAGCTCATAAATACAGGGCTCCGGAGCCCAGTGCAATTTGTAGCTAATCATTTTTATTTAAAAATGCATAGCTACGAACTATTCCTTTTTAGTGTTAACACTATTTTCAAATCATAATCCTTACCATATTTAATCGCAGAATTCTGCAATTAATTAACACTAAAACTAGGCAAAGATTACGATTAGGAAGGAATGATAACTAAAAAGTGGAATTGTTGGCAGTTAAAGTATATGCTGATTGATATTAATTTTTTTTATTTTGCTAAAGCAAAAAAAATGCTTTAAATTTTGCAAATAATGTACGAAAAATAAATATGCAAATTGGAGAGACTGAGGGGAGAGGGTGGGGGGAAACGGTACAATTGTAGTACCGGTACCATATAATATTAGGGCTCCGGTACTGTTTTCTTAGAAATTAAGCCCTGGTCGGACCTCTATTTAACGAAGTCGCTAAATCCCGAAAAAAAGTTCGTTATGTAGAAAATTCGTTAAATAGAGATGAACCTTTTTAAATACTTTAAACTACACAAAACAGATTTTTAATTCATAAACACTAAACATTATTAAAAAACTTAACTAAATCACTCTTTTTTTTTTGTAAATCATATATTTTTTATTATTATTATTCATTTTACCCATCAAAAAGAAATCTGTAAGGACAACAATAATTAAAAAATATATTGTCCGGAAATACACTGTATTTCCAGTTTTAAGAAAATATTTACATTAAAATTAATGAATTTTAATGACATTATCGTATTTATTATAACAAGTAATTTTAAACAATGTATTACTTACATGCGTCCTTAAATTTAATTACTGAAACCTATTTACTACAGAACAGCCTTTTTGAGTGTGAAAGGGGGATATTGAAAGTTTGCATTTCCTGGATGAAATGCAAAGAATGACAGGGATTTTACTGCTCTCGTTGAGTTAGGCACCTGGTAAAACTAATTCAAGGTTATTGAACATTATAAAATGTGTGAAAGAAGGAATAAGTTTGAAGTGTCCGGAAATATTTTGAGAAATAGGGAGAAAAAGAAAATTATATCAGAAGAAAAAGTTCGTTGAATAGAAAGCACACTTCGCTATTTGGAGGTTATTTTACGAAGAAATTCGCAAAATGTTGTTAGTTCCGAGGAAAAGTTCGCAAAATAGAGAAATTCGTTAAATAGAGGCCCGACTGTAAATAGTAAATCGGAAATGACAATACCGATTGGATAAATTATTTCTCCACAATTTTTAATGAGAAAATAATAATGACAATAACGAAATAATAATGCATGAAATATCAATGTAACATAAATCAAAAGCTTTATCAGCACAGGGCCGAAACTAAGGGGGGGGGGCAGAGGGGGCATGTGCCCCGGGCGCCAGAACAAAGGGGCGCCAAATGAAGATTATACCTTTGGAAAGGACCATTTTCTTCTGATGGACTGATGGCTTTCCATTATTATGAAACAGCCATTATAAATGAAGTGTTAGGTGAAGATGAAAGAGCAGCCGTAAAAAGTTAGAACTCTGATTTTCTGGTCCAAATGGGAAAAAAAAATGGCCATAATTTTTTTTTGCAAAAAAATTATAGCCTTTTTTTTTTTCCCCCATTCGGACCAGAAAATCAGAGTTCTAACTTTTTACGGCTGCTCTTTCATCTTCACCTAACACTTCATTTATAATGGCTGTTTCATAATAATGGAAGCCATCAGTCCATCAGAAGAAAATAACTCCGTGAAAGCGGAAACTCTGTTAGGCGGGACTCGGATAATCGGGACTCTACTGAATATGTCATTTTAAAAATGATCTTTAGAATATTTTTGGTGATGTTCAGAGGGACCTCCCCCTTGGATCCGCCACTGTAGATTACGTAGTTCAGTATTACATATTTTATGATTACATATTTTAAATTTTAAAATAAGTCGTCTATTATAAAATTAGTAAAATTCTCTTTGTAAATATTCTTTGTGGTAGGGGGGGGGGGGCGCCAAAATCCATGTTTGCCCCGTGTGCAAAAAAGGCTAGTTTCGGCCCTGTATCAGCAAATGAAACAGTTGGCATTTCGCTAATTTGACACAAATTGCATGTTACAGTTTTGCTATGTTCATTCTGTAACAATGGTATTTCCGGTTACGTAACCTATCTACTACAGATAGAACGGGTCATATAAAGCGAATATTTATAACAACATGAAAAATAGCTTCATACCGTCATTATGCATACGCAGTTACACACATCACAAACCGTTTTAAAAAATATATATTGTTATCGGAATAACATTTAAACTACTGCTCATTTCGGCAATGACATTGATTTTAAATTATTATATTTGAATTGTTCGAAGAATATTTACAGTTTATGCCTACTTTATCTATGTTTGATTGATAGAAGGTGTTATCTCTAATAACTTAATTTCAAATTCATAAAACTACAACTGTAGTTATCATAGCAATTAACTGCACTTCAAAGCGACAAAATAACTCTGATTCAAAGTTTACGAAAAAGCAGTTACATAATCAAAACTTTAATACATACTGAACATTTATTTCTTGCTTACATTTTCGTCAGAAAGAGTATCTGACGTCATTGGGCACAGCTGCGCAACGTAAGATAAACATATAAAGCAATAAACAACACTTAATGATTTACAAAATTATTAGAACATCAATAAATATTACTTAGCAATTTACAAAATGATTATGATAACAATAAATCACACTTATTGAATTGACTTTACTTCCTTTTTGATTAATTTATTATATCAAAATTATATTATCGATAACAGAAGGGAAGTCATTTGTGTATTTCATCAGAAATAACATAACACCAAATATAATAAAAAATGTTTATGAAACAACGAATTTCAAAATCTATACATGCTTATGCTCACAATAATTGACTAGGCAGGGTTGCCAGTTTGGCCTCCATTATAATTTAGAAATTTCGAGTTCATACCAGAAATAAAGAATCTTATTTTATGCTTTATTTAATAAGAGACTTTTAGCGGTCACAAAAAGTAAAATTTTGCTTCGAAATTTACGGTTTGAAGTTGAAATTTCGAATTAAAATTGGAGGCCAAAATGGCAACCATGTGACTAGAATGTTTCCTTAAAAATAAAATTCTGTTTAATAAAAAAACACAAAAGAACAAAAAACTATATTATTCTATCAAAAGAAACAGCGTAATGAATTTAATTTTCAAAAGTGATATAATTCAAAATGTGTCAAAGTCTTTATATTATCTTGATTAGCTAAAGTTATACATCTCTAAATAAAACAAATTTTCTGTTACGTTAGTATCGGCAAAACTGTCTTTACTTAAAATACGGCTCGTCAGTGTTTCACATTTTACGGAAAGAAGTGATAACTCAAAACTTCTGATGTCAGTTTTCAGACACAATCGTTTTACCACTGATTGCAACTGAAAATGTGTCGCTTTTGCAGATTTCATTCGCAACATCAAAAGTTGATTTACAGGGACTAACGTACAGCATGCATTATAGGTTTCAGATGAAATCACCGAGAGAAATCCCGGGTACTGAGGAACGGCAAAATGCCTCGCAACAATGATGAAAAGAGCCCAAAAGGTGCTTTTTTTTTTCAATAAAATTTGCTGTTTAAAAGTTAAAAATATTATGCAAAATCATATCAATTCCTATCTCGTTCCTAGACGCGAAATAAAACTTCAGACTTGACAAATAAGCATATTTTATGAACTTCGATTTTTTTTTTTTTAAACACTCTGTAACCACTTAAAAGAAACGGATTAAATAACACAAACCGATATTTTTTTACACAACCTAAAAACAACCCTTAAAAGGCACCCCATTTTTCTGAGTGCATGGTTGTGTTCAGGATTTTGAAGTAATTTAGGTACAAATTCTTTTATTTACCCCAAACAGAATTAAGTTTTTGTAAAGAAGTACAGAGTTTTCCGAAATCTCCGTTACCTCAATGTATTTTGCGACGATGAAAGGTTATAGATGTGGAGTAAATAGAATATAAGAAGAGATATGCTAGCTGAGAAGGTTATAAGCAGCAATATTTCCAGTGTACAATACAATCGTGTAAAAGTATCCCATACATTTTAATCACCTAACCAAAGAGAAGAAAAGAACTAAAGTAGTCATTCGTTTGGGAATTGTCTTTTTTTCATTTTACGTTAACCTTTAACTGATGTCACGCAGTCTCCCAGACCCCGCGACTCCCAGCTGTAAACACTTTTACAGCTTTTTACTTTTCTGTACTGAAGTTAAATAATATGAATAAAATACTTTTTTCATGCAATTTAATTCACATGCTCCTAAGAGAAGTACAACGATATTGTTAGGACAAAATTTAATAAATTCAACCATTTGAGTTATTTTTTTATTCATTTTATTCGAGGGGTCTGAGAGACCGGATCACATCAGTTGTGTGACAAATTTTAGTCACATCAGTTAAAGGTTAATCCGTAACTGGTGTGACAAAAATTGTCGCATAACTACTGTGAGCGGTCTCCGAGATCACTTGATCGAAGCATGAATAGAAGGTTCGATTCACTCATAGCATACTGTTTCTGTACTAAAATGTATGTACAGGGTTATTATGATTCAAATTCACCTATTCAGAAGTCTCTATCGATATTACTAGAATTCCGAACAAAACAAAATTTCACTAATATCTAGGGTTAAACTGAAAATTACAAGTTAAACTATGAAAAAGGAATAAAGCTGCGGTCTGTGAGACCGCCAACACCAGTTAAGGGTTAAATAAAAGAGAAAAAGAAAGCTAATGACGCAGTCTTAATATTAAAATTGCAATTTTCTGTACGAACATCCAATTCTTGACATCCTATTTAGATTTTTCGGTAAATTTTGGTTCCAGATACCAAACGGAATGCGATTTGGTGAAGTAGGTTAAGAAATTATGTAGATATAAAATAGGAACTCCTAATATTCCAGGGAATAGAGATCGTATAGGGGCTCTACCTAGCAAAATTCAAGGTAGTTCAGGAAAAGGCTTTCTATATGTTTTTTGGGTCGCTGAATCTGAATTTTTAACTTTCCACCAAAATTTCCCACGGCAACACCCCTCCCCCAAATTTTGGTAAAATGCCCCCAAAATAGGTTTTTATTAAAAAATTCAATTTTTTTTATTGTTTTAGGGAAAAAATATCTAGAAATTCAGAAAGACAAAATTCGCAGCAAATAAGATACATGACATTATGACGTAGGATAAACGGGGAGGCGGGGGCCTGCCTCGGAACATGCGCCTCGGTGCTGCGTGCACTATGTTGCGCAATTCCGCTTAACAACTCTCATCGTTTATGTTCACTTTCCCGTCTCACCTCCAAACTTTCCCTATAAGGCTTATGTTTTTTAGTTCGCTGAATCCGAATTTTTAACTTCCCACCAAAATTTCCCCTCGCAACCCCCTCTTTCCAAGTTTTGGTAAAGTGCCCCTACCACCAAAAAATTAAATAATGCCATATATCTTATTTGTTGCAAATTTTGTATATTTTCTAAATTTCTAGATACTTTTCCCCTCAAACAATAAAAAAATTGATTTTTTTAAGCTTTTTTTGCGGGGGCAGGGCACTTTGCCAAAATTTGGGGGGGGGGGGGAATTTGGTGGGAAGTTAAAAATTCGGATTCAGCGACTCAAAAAACAAACAGCAAGACTTATAGGGAAAGTTTGGAGGGGAGACCTGAGAGCGAACATAAACAATGTAAGTGGTTAATCGAAATTGCACAACATAGTTCCCGCAGCGCCGTAGCACATGCTCTGAGGCAGGCCCCCGCCTCCCCGTTCATCCTACGTCATAATCCCATGTCTTATTTGTTGCAAATTTCGTCTACTTTCTGAATTTCTAGATGCTTTTTCCCTAAAACAATAAAAAAAATTAATTTTTTTTTAATAAAAACCCATTTTGGGGGCATTTTACCAAAAATTGGGGGGTTGTCGGTAGAAATTTAGGCGGGAAATTACAAATTCGGATTCAGCTACCCAAAAAACAAAGTAAATCGATTTCCAGAACTACCATTAATTTTGCCAGGTAAAATCCCCTATTGCCTGTACCTTAATAGGGTCCCTTTTTAGTAGTTGCAATAGAAACTGCGATGCGGGTAGTTTTGTAAGCATAACTCAAAAACTACTTCGCGGAATGAGTTTTAATTTTGAATTTGTATCAATTTCATAACATATTACGAACTTAATATTAGGAGAAATTACATTGTATCAAAATTTTAATAGAAATAGATTTTTAGAAACACTAAATGTAAATAAAAAAAATTACAAATAAATGAACAAACTAACATTTATGATTGCCAAAGTTATCGTAGATATTTTTGTTTTTGAAAATAATTTTGGTTAATTATATAAGAGTCATTATCCAAAAGGGACAATAATTGCATCGCCTAATCTAGACTCTCTGGTTCTCTGCAGTTGCCGAACTTTAAGCGAGGGGAAATGGAAACGAGAAAGTGGAGTTAGTACAGCTTTGAAATTGGGCACAGTGGCGTACTTAAAAATAATGCCGAAGTTTTAACTTTTTAATTTTGTGAAATAGTTTGAATGTTCGTGTTCATTTAATTATGATTTTGCCGTGATGAATGAACTTATTCGTGGAAATTATTGCCTAATTGAGGACAAATATATTTAGGAAAAATGTAGAGGGGCTAATTAAGTTACTTGAAAAAATAATCTTTCTGTATATCGTGTGGGGTATCGTCTAAAAGCTTTTGTAACGCTGAAGTCAAAAATACATTTCTTTTAATTTTAGGTATTAAAATTTTCAGAGATATCGTCAAAAATGTAGCGCAAAAATATGTCCCCCCTCCCATCTATTTTCGAATCTACTGAAACTAAAATTATTAAAAAATTAGAAGCAGTAGACCATAATTTAAACCTTGCAGGAAAATTATAGCGATTATCCTAGACCAAAAAGTTTTTCAGAAAAACTCATTTTTCCGTTACACACAAATTTCGATTTGCAGGCATTTAGCAAAGGTATTGAGGAGAGCTGGAGGTACCTGTCGTAACAGATGTATAAAAGCATTGTTGATAATGATTTTCGGAAAAAATCGTTGGTAATTAGCTGAGATATTAACCCTTAAAGACACGGACGGTTTGGACATTCATAATGACAGAGGCGTCGTACCATATGCACCACAGGATTTTGAACCCCAGATAACAACTTTTAAGGATATATTTATGCAATGCCCAGTAGCAGTATAAAAGCAATGACGTCAAATTGTTAAAAAAAAAAGACCAATTTAATTAGAATTAATCACATAAATAAAGTGGGATTCGCGACTAGTTTGCATTGAGTGGAACCCTCAATACGCCCCAAACCAATAAGTTAATTAAAAACCTATCTGGAAAAACGCGGCACGCACCAAGGCGGAATTGCAACTTTGCAACCTTCTTTAGAAGCGCTTAGCACAATGCCAAGTTTAATCTTTGAACAAGATTTTTGTTTTAGCTAGACTGTAAAAAGAAAAGATTATTACGACGCTGAATTTAGTTTTATGAAATGCCAAATGAAGTTTAAATATGCACTTCTTTTACTGTCAGTGCCCAGTTAAATTCATCATAAACAGATTAGAATAAGATTAAAAAAAGTTATGCACAACAGCAATATTTGATATTATTTAGGTTTCAAATATCTTTTAACTTTTATGGTATACTCATTCATACTTTTCTAGTATATACAGCTATACCCAACACTACGTTCTATAGTTTTTTTTTACAAAGTCTTATTATTCTTTTAGCAACGATTTTTTTAATATTACAATTAATAATTCATATATTTTTTGTACGGAACCCTCTTAGTGCGAGTAATACTCGCAGCTGACCGTTTATCTATTGTGATATTTGCGATGTCTTTTAAGCAATTAAATTGTTTTTAGTATATATTTTGGAATATATATTTTATGGGGGTAAGAATATAATATGCTGTAGATTCATTTTAGCATTCTTCAGTTTTGTTTTCCGTAAATTTCTCGAATTGTAAATCTTATTTTATTTTATAACCTTTCATATGTAACATTGAGCGACAGGTGTCTTAAAAGGAATATTTTAAAGAAGCATGGAAATCGTATTCAGGTTACGATCAAAATATCTTGAAAAACCACTAACCCAAATCTTATAGGAATCCGGAAGTAATTGCAGATTCCAGTGCTTTAGTGCTAATTACGGGTTGCATAATTTTACATGTTATAATGCATCCAGTACGACCTTTAAGTAAAGGCACGAGAAGATCACGCATATGCCCTTTCTCCAATGAGTTTTTTTTACTCTTACTTTTTTAAGTGCATAAAACAAAAACAAAATTAATGTATCCATTATTACAAATATTCATGTGCTCAATAAATCATCAAATTGCAATTCAAAAATGGATTTTTTTCTCTATTTATAAAAAGTTCGGTTACGGAAAATTTTATCAGTTTTTAATTAACTCTCAATACATTGCAAGTTAACTAAATTATATTTTCTTACACAGGGTTTAGCGATAGAAACCAATAGGTAAATATCGTGATGTATATCATGATATATATACATCCGATGTTTATTTTCAAAGTATGATGTTAGCGATAATTTCACATATCTATTGCTAGCGGCATTCTTAATTTAATTTCGCTTTGGTTATCACTTTTAAAATTATAATCTTCAAGTTAAATTTCCTTAACATCTGCTTTAGAAACGTAACACAAAGAATTTTATTTTTAAATAATGGTAGCAAAGGTAAACCAATCCCGGAACGCTGTGAGCTCTGTATATTTAAAAAAAAAATTTTGAAAATATATATTAATTTTTGGCCAAAACAAGTGTATAAACTAATTTTTGAACTGTTACTGACTTGTTTTCCAAGCTTTACGTTTGAAGTTGAATTTTTAAATGTAAAATCAATGGCAATGTATGTGGGGCAATATTAACTTAGAACAGCCATTGAAACATAAACTATGTAATTTAGATAATCAGTTATTTACAGCTTCATTGGAAATAATGTTATCCGGTTTGGGTTAATTTAACCCTTTCTGCCCCGTCGAGACTTTTAAGCCCCATTAAAGAAGATGCAATATATGATTTATTTAATTCGTCTATTCATAAAAGTAGATGGTACTTTTCATACAAAATACTTTGATGGATCCGATTCAGTAAGCACAGCGAAACAGTCGAAGCTCAATATTGTTTAATGGGGTTATTTTCTCAGCCATTTACGTGGATTGAGCTTTTCTCCTATTCAATAATGATTTACGAAAAATGTACAACGACAAAACGCTTCTCAGCCACAGATAGGATCCCACTACATTTATTGACATTGTTCTTGTAAGAATGGTCAGAGATTACCATAACACTATTTTTTGTTAATTAATCTAATTATTCTTGTAAATATTTAAAAAAAAAATAACTACTGATTTATTAAATCAGTTTTATTTAAAAATCTATATAAAAAATCAAATTTTTATTACACAGTATAACTTCAAAAATCCAGATCTTTGAAGGAATGTCAAAAGTAGTAACTAGGAATATCAAAAGTAGTACTATATTCTTTTTAAAAAAAATTCGAATAAAGAGTGAAATTAATTTTTCTCGTGTAATTTCGGACACATCGACGTCAATTTTGTTTGCTTCAACTTTTTTGGCCGTCCTTTAAAAAGTTTTTTCTTGTATTTTATACAAATGAAGAATTTCTATTACGGATCTATTTCGGGAATACAGTCTTGTTCTCTAAAGCAGATATTAATTCTCAACCTAAATTTATGCATTTTTCTAGTGACACCTTTTCTTCTGCCTGTTGTTCATCCTCGTCTACGGGGCTGTTACTACCGTTATCGACAGTTTTATTTAGCACAGCGTCAGAAGAGAGGCTCCAAAGAACTTGTGTACTAAGAAAAATTAAGGGAACAAGTAAAAATTAAATTTAAAAATCAAAAAACCCGAGTGCGTAAAAAGCAAACTAATTATTTCTCATCAATGTGAAACTATTTTTTATATTACTTACATATCTTTTTATTTACTTGTATTGATGACTTTTAAGTAGTGTTTAATTGTAGGTTCCTATCTATAAACACAGTTTTGATGAGGGGTTGCAACTCTATGAAGGTTAGAGTTGCAGTAAAGCTAGAGGTCCTACCTACACAACTTCCAGGTTGTGTAATATTTAAACGGAGCTTTTGACTGTAAAATAGCCAATGAAACATGTCTTCATTTTGAAAGACCTATCCAATGATATGCCACTCAATAGGGTGCGTAAAAATTTTTTGTCTCTACCGCCATTTTCATTTTATAAAAACAAAACCTAACCTATAACCATCGGACGGTTAAGACGAATGGATAGAGATCTCATTCATTGAAATCCATCCAGTCATTGGGATCTTTAGAGGGTATAATGATATCCACATACCCAGATACGCTTGAAACACATAACCCTTCTTGTCAGTCCGGTGAAAAGATTGTTTTGATGCCAGATTTTTGAAGTTACACTTTATAAATTTTCTTGGATATCTTCAGACATTGACGAAAATAATTATTGAAGAGAAGCACATTTCTGATTTATAATTCGGGACATAAAAGGTTAAACTGCACAAGAGGTCAGGGAATGAAAAAACAGGCAAGCTTACATTTATGTACAAATTTATTTTTCATGTAAAAAATTATTCTGTGTATAAAAGTTTGCTTTAAACAAATTTTTCTTGATACTGAATCCCATAGTTCGTTTTTTGGATGAGTAAAAGGAAAATGTTTGTATCCAATAATTTGATCTTCAATTTTGTTGCAAACGAAGAAAGGGAAGAAAAAATATGCATTTAGATAATTGTTTTATTGTGTTTTCTTGTTAAGTGGAATATGTTTTAGTTTCTAATTTATATTAAGTCTGAAAATATTATCTGTAAGTTGAATAGTTTGAAAATATTGGAATTTTTAATATTTCTAAAAATATCAGGATGTTTACGCACCATGCAAGATTTTAATCCTACAGGATTTGAATTATATCTTCCTACAAGAAAATTAAACAGAACCTAACAAAAATTTCATATTTAATAACAAACTCGAAAGGTTCGATTTACAGTAATTTTATATAACTTTTTTCTGAATTTTCAGAGAGAAAATTCAGATATGTTTTATTAAGAGGATTTTTCCGCTTAGGCATAAAAAAACTAGTAAAATAGAAAGTAAGTGTTAAACTCAAAAAGTGAAAATAATGCAACTCTTGCATATGAGTTTTCCCCTTTAAAGAACAAACAATTGCAATTTTCATAAGTATGTAAAAAGTAATTTATTTGCATGAGACAAGAATACCTTCAAAATTATATGGCGAGTTTAAAATTTCAATGTTTAACATTGAAAGATATATATTTAAAATATAATCAGCTGAATGAGTTTAAGAGAGATATAATGGTAGATTTGAGATATAATGAGTTTCAAGGAGTAGCATCCTCAAAATTCAAGGCGTTTTTGGATTTTTTTTTTTAACCTCTTCGCTCCCTGGGTCCCCAAATGGGGACCTCCGTTTTGTCCCATTTTATTAATGGTACTCTAACATAATTACAATTTCGATATCGGAATGATACGTTTCGAAGTCTAAGATTCGAACGAATGCAAATAAAATAAATATCTTGCTCTGAAGTCAAATGGGAGAAGAAATAATTCAGTAATAATAAATAATACTGCATTAATACTCCTTAGCGAAGAGGTTAAGCCATGAAAATGTGTATAAAATCCATTTAATCTAAATTATTATACATATTAACCCTTTATGTCACGAATTATTAATAAAAAAAAAAGTGCTTCACCTCAATAATTATCTTAATGTCCGAAGATATCCGAAACAGCTTGTATAATAATAATTTGATTTTTAGATTTTTTTAAAACTCAAACTGATTTAATAAGTTAGTAGTTAGAGCTCTTTATTTGTAAAATATTTACAAGAATAATTAGATTAATTAACTAAAAATACTGTTATGGAAATCTCACAATTCTTACAAGAACTATATCAATAAATGTAGTGCGATCTTATCTGTAACTGAGAAGTGTTTTTTATTTGCAAATTTGTCGTATAATATTTTTTAATAGGAGAAAAGCTACATCCAGAGTTGCCAAGTCTCCGGCTTTTTGCACACCACTATTATCTTGGGGGAAATGCTGTTCATTTAAATTGCCTAAATGTTTCAATTAAATAAAAGAATATTTTGTGTTAAAATCAGGGCTGCGGAGTCTGAGTCAGGCCCATTGAGCGAAAGAGCCTGAGTCGGATCTTTTAAAATTCCCGGAGTCGGAGTCGACCATTTTACAAGCAGAGCTGCGGTATTCGATTCGGGCCCATTTTTGAGCAAAAGAGTCGGAGTCTGATCTGTTAACATTCCCGGAGTCTGAGTCGTCCATTTTTTCCCACCGACTCCGCAGCCATGGTTAAAATACTGGTATCCAAAAAGCCGGAGACGTGGCAGCTCTGTACATCTATACAAATAATTGAGAAAATAACCATATTAATAAAATTTATCTAGCTTCGACTGTTTTGCTGTGCTTTTTAAATGTGATCCGGCAAATAATTTTGTATGAAAAGTACCATCTACTTTTATTAGTAGACAAATTAAACAAATTCTATATTGCATTTTCTTTAATGGTACTTAAAAGTACCCTCGGAGCATCAAAGGTTAAAGTAAAAAAATAAAGTAGCCGATATAAAGTAGAGAATATAGTAGTCAATAAATGCTCTTTTTACTTCATGTGCCATTCATTGGAACAATGTTACCTTTCTTCTCAGTCACGAGTCGTCAGGATGTTACTAAATTTCTCCTTATTTAATCGTGGACTATCCCATGATAAAATAAGGTAAAATTTTATATACTGAAATTCTGGGTATAAAGTGATTGTGAACCCCTGATAAGCCGCTACTGCTTCTTCCAGATACGGATCAATTAGATGTATTAATAACACACATCATGGTATAGGCTACAGGATGGCACTGTTGTGCAAATTATGTGTCCAATATTGTATGCTTTTATTAACCCTCTGTCTACCAGAAGGGTCCAATGGACCCGACATGTATATTCAAAATATCTATTCAAACCAGAAAATTTCTTCAAAACAAACTAAATGTATAAATCAGACAATAATAAGTTAAATAAACAAATTAAATAGTTTTAAGTAAAAATTCTGGTGTAGAATGTTTTTATAAAACTTGAGTAAAATTTCCGGTAGTTCTAGGGTTAATAAATATTAAAAAATATAAAGTAAAATATATGAGGTAAATATGTGCTCATTTATTACAGACAAAACTGTCCAACACATCTGCTTACAGTAGGTGTAAATATCTATATTACGAAGTACATTTATGTTAAGGTCCGTTAAAATGAAATTTTCTGTCATAAATTTAAAGTAATGTTTTTAAAAAGATTTATGTGTTTTCTTTTAATTTAAACAACTGAATTACCATGAAAAAGATTTTTCAAAAGCCTTCAAAAAATCCTGCAGTAAAATATTCAGTGTAGTATGGTATTGGATTTTAGATAGATTTCGTAAGAAACACGACCTATTGCATTCTCCCCTATGTTGGAATTTCTGAAAACGTTTTGCAGATCTACACCGATCATGACCACCAGAACCCAAAACCACCCCCCAGTTAAAAACTTTATATATATCACTTTTTTATGAACACGATAACTTCCACAATTCTGCAGAAATCTCTTCCAAACGGATACATAAAATCGAGGGGCAGAAAATCTCGGTCAAGTTCATTAATGAGCAAAATCGGGCAAAGGGAAATCGGGAGTTTTTGTAAAAACAGAAAAAACCCATAACTTCTTAATTATGATACATATTGAATCAGTTTAAAGTTATTATTTCTCCTAGGAAAAAGAGCCAAAAATTTATGTATGACAGATTTTTTATATCATTAAAATATCCTCAAGGGGCGAAACAAAATAGGGTTCTAAGAAGAAAAAAATTCGTAACTTCGTCCATTCACAAGATATCAAATCCACTTAAATTTATTATAAATCTTCTTAATATTATCTACAACTTTTATATTGACAAATTTTTGATAGGCCTCTTACGGCAAAAGGGAAAAAATTGAAAAAAGAAGGGGGGGGGGGGGGGTGAAGAAGAAAAATATCATAACTTCGTCATTCACAAGATATAAAAAAGCTTAGATTTATTATATACCTTCTTAATATTATTTACAACTTTTATATTGACAAGTTTTCTTCTTAATATTATTTACAACTTTTATATTGACAAGTTTTTGATAAGACTAACTCTTACAGCAAAATAAGAAAAAGTGGGCAGGGATTTTTTTTTATAAATACAGGATGTTCTCAAAAGTCATTCTCATTTCAAAAATGAATAAAAATTTAACACGCTGCCTTATCAGAGTGCAATTTACTCAATAAGAATGGAGGAGAAATGGAATTTTTCGTGGCCAAGAAACAGAATTTCAAAGTCCATTCACATTTCAAAACCCAATAAAAGTAACAAACTGTATAGAAGTGCAGTTTACAGGATGACTGTCAGACATTTTCTAGAAAAAAATAATTGAACTGTTTCTTTGTTTTGCCGCAAAAAACAGACACTTTGACAAGTTTTATGGTGTAACCTGATACGAAAATGTTATTTTAAGAATTTTTGAAATCTGAAATTACTTAAGAGACACCCTGTATAGTGAAAATGAAACTTAATTATTAGAGAAAAGCGTATTTACATTATTACACTCTTTAGTGTTTAAATTATTTCATTGTCGCCAATCTTTCACTGCAGATTGGCATATATTTTAGTGAATGCGGTTTGGCTCATTATTAACTCCATTGTTGTTGTAACTCGTACACAGTTGTAACCATAAAGGCGATATATATATACAAGGTGGCCATAATTAAACTGACAGTATTCATATTGTTCTGTAGCTTGATCTAATTGAGAGAATGAAGCCAAATTTTGTAAGAAGATTAAACAAGACGGGGGAGGAAGGATTCCGCGAAAAGAAATTAGTTCCAAAAGTCACCGCTAGGGTAATATGTGACGCTGTGTAACAGAAAGTAGTTTTAAAAATGTAGAATCAATACTGAAATAAAATTACCTTTTATTTAGCGCATTTAACGATTTTAGTATTAATTCTGCATTTTTTAAAACTCTGTTACACAGCGCCACTTATTCCCCTAGCGGAGACTTTTGGAACTAATTGTTTTCGTGGAATCCTTCGTCCCCCGTTTTGTTTAATCTTCTTGCAAAATTCGGCGTCATTCTCTCAAATAGATCGCACTACAGAACATTCTGAGCACTGTCCGTTTAATTATGGCCACCTTGTATATATGGCGATTTTATTACCTACGGCCGGTTAATGGAATAACGTCTAATCAGAAATTTATTCCTTTATATTTAAGTTATAAAAGTATTAATTTTTTTCTATTGTCATTGGAAGCTCATCCGTGTAGATATTTTTAGGCAGTTCTCGTAAGAAATACTACCTATTATCGGGGAATCGTTCAATCTAAATCCTTTGAGCAACCAATCCATTTCCTTGCACAATCCCATACATGAAATCCATGTCGGCAAGCTCCGAATTGGTGTAATAATCCATGTTTCTCGAAATCCGTGCAGGAAATGACGATTCAAGCCAACGAATATCATTCAACAGCGCCCTCTACTGCCTCAACACTGCATTTCCGCACCCACATTCCTATACGAAATCAGCTTATTTAGGTCTCCTCTACCTGCTTTTACATTTTTGCCATATAGTTCTGAACCACCCTGTATATAATATATATATATCACTTTCTTATGGACACAGTAACTTCCATAATTCTGCACAAATCTCTTCCAAACGGATACATAAAATCAAGGGTCAGATGATCTCTGTCAAGCTCGTTAATTAGCAAAATCGGACGAAGGCGGTGGAAGGGGGGAGAGTTTTTTCTGAAAACAGATAAACCACAATTTCTTAATTATGATACATAACAAACCAGTTTAAAGTTATTACTTCTAGGAAAAAGGCCAAAAATTTATATACGACAGATTTTTGATATCATTAAAAGGGGCGAAAAAAGAAAGAAAGAAAAGAAAGAACAAAATTCGTCAATTCTGAAGATATCAAATCCACTTCAATTTATTATAAATTTTCTTAATATTATTGACAAGTTTTTAATAGGACCAAGTCTTACAGCAATTAAATAAATAATTAAATAAAAACATAAAAAAGAGGGGTGTAGAAGACACATTAACATGATTCCGATAAAACCAACTCGTACAGAAAAACTAAATTAAAAACTCGTCAAAAGCGGCCAGATAAAATTGTTAAACTGGATTTGTCTCTGTCCTTGATTTAGTTTTTGTTGTTGAAATTACTCCTTAACTTCGAAATCTACCTGTGCATGTAGGCCGGCCCGGCAGGAGTTTTTCATAATTCTAGCCATAAGGAAGCGAGTGAAAAATCCATTATAAGATTCCATCTTTGCATAACTTATTTATTGAACTAAGTTAAATAAGAGTAATAAAAGGAAGGAAATTAAATATCTCTCTCATTTCTTAGAAAAATCCTTTCCCTCTTTCTCTCTTTAGATTCAATCTCAGATGACAAAAAAAAAAAGGGGGGGGGCGATATTAAATGCCAGTGTCTTCTTTTCGTAAAGTGAAAAAGATCCTTTTGAAAAATGTTATCGGTGGCCAATTCATAAACGGCGGAACTTCTCCCTGCTAGGTTGATCTCATGTGACAGGTTCAATTTCTTTTCCATTTTATTCTTTTTTCTCAGTAACGTGATCTTATTTCATTTTTTTGGCTTTGAGCATCTAAGTTGTATTTTTTCACGAGATTCGTCAAATTACCGATCCTATATACAGAGTGCTTCGAAATTATGAGTACGATAATACATAACCATACATTCTCAGAAATACTTTCTTCAATTCACAGAAATATTCCTGGTAGCACACTGGTACCGGTATATATCCGAGAATTGGAGAAATGTCCGTTCTTGTTTTTTCCGTTCTAGGACAGAAAATTTACGTAATCTGAAAAAAAAAGGTATTTCAAATGAAAATCAAATTTCAAATTAATTGCCTAAAAGGCGCAAAAGCCAACCTAGTGAAAGAGATTCCATGCCGGGACTCAAAATCCGGACCGTCAGTATAGCGCGCTGACATTGTACCGACTAAACCACATGGAACGATACCCAGCCTGGAACTTCTCACTATTACAGGTTGGTAAGGCTATAAACGCAGCACATGATGAAATATTTATTCCATAAGGTAATAAATATAGTCCACAGGTAATAAATATTCCATCTTGTGCTGCGTTTGTAGTCTTGCCAACCTGTAATAGTGAGAAGTTCCAGGCTGGGTATCGTTCCATGTGGTTTAGTCGGTAGAATACCAGCGCGCTATACTGATGGCCCGGGTTCGAGTCCCGGCATGGAATCTTTTTCACTAGGTTGGCCTTTGCGCCTTTGAAGCAATTAATTTGAAATTTGATTTCCATTTCAAATACTGTATGCAAGACGAATGTTTCTCTCTGGAAAAAATCCCAAGTATTAATATGAAAAAAGGGTGTTTAAAAAATTAGTATCTTTCTTCTGTGGATCCACTTTGTTTTGAATCTGGGCCCACGCATTTCAAATCGAGCCTCTTAAGGGTGTATTCAAAAAAGTACTTTTCCACCCTCAACAGCTCGAAATTTTCCGAGACATTTTCAGACTCATTTTTAAAAGTAAAAACAGGAAACTTGCTGAGGTGATTTTTGAAGAAATGTTTAAGAGGCTGTGCGATTTCAATTTTCGCTCAATTCGTTAGACTTTGATTTTTAAACAATTATTTTCTCAGTATGAACCTTTTTTTTCACATTCCCAGATCTCCCGCTTCGGAAAATTCGATTAAAAACGCCCACTTTGACACCATTTTTTGCAATACTTTCTGAATTTATCAAAAAATCGACAAGCACGGCACATTATGTAGTTTCTAAATAAGAGAATTTCTCAGTTTGATGCGTTTGAGAGCAAAAGTGAATTTAAAAATAAATAAGAAAATAAGCAGTTTGGATTGGAATACACTTCACATTGGAATACATTGGAAGAGGCTACTTCAGTCAAATGAAAAGACACATTCGCTAATGCTAATCCTATGGAAGAAATTTATAAAGATATCTCGGTCACATTTCAATATTTTTAAATGATTTCTTTTGCATAGAATAGTTGAGATCGATCTGTATGCAGGCCGTTTTTTATTTTTTCGATTTTGACTGCAGATATTTTTTACGAGGATGCTTTTACTTTCGAAACCGGTTCCGAAAATGAAAGTGTTCTCATAAGAAATACCTGTAAACAAAATCGAAAAAGTAAACAACGGCCTTTGTACAGATCAATCTCAACTATTCAATGCAAAAGAAATTATTTAAAAATATTGAAATGCGACCGAGATATCTTTATAAATTTCTTCCATAGGATTAGCATTAGCGAACGGGTCTTTTCCTTTGACTGAAGTACCCTCTTAACCACTCGGCCAGCGACCACTTAGTAGAGCGCGAGTTTAAGATGAAGATACGGGTTTCCTTCAAATGGGGGATTGGTAAGGCTTGTTAAATTTCTTGTGCAGAAAGTTCGGAGACAAACTTAATTGCAGTGACATTTCGTCCTTATGAGGTAATGGTTGGTGTTTTAACACTTATAGAATAATAGAGGATAAAAATTATTACTTAGTAAACATATTTTTAATAAGACATAATTTGATTGTTAGATGTAAAATATGACTATTATATTTTTAATTAAATTCGAGAAGAAATGTTTGCTTTTTTGCATAAAATCGATTTTTTTTAACTTGATTGAACTACTATATATTTTTTATATTACTATATACCGGGTGTTTCAAAAGTCCGGTGCAAAAGTAAAACGCAAAAAAGAAGATCTATGGATCGGAGAGACATGCGGTTTGCAGATAAAGATTCAGCGTGGTACGGAATTTTGTACGGCACAACAAAAAAATTAATTCAAAATCACGATAATAGAGGGTGGGTGCTATTACAGAAAATTCCATCTTGCTCGCAGAACGCATGGTTTGGATTCAAAAAAGTGTACATGCAGTATTCCCTAATGTTTTTGTATCCAAATCTTGCGTTGTGTAAGCAATATGGAATTATTCCATGGAATTATCTGTAATAGCATCCTCTATTATCGAGATTTTGAACTTTTTTTTTTTTTTTTTGGTGCCATACAAAATCCCGTACTACGCTGAATCTTTATCTGCAAATCGCATGTCTCTCCGACAGTTTTTTTTTTTTTTTTTATCGCGTTTTACTTTCGCATTGGAATTTTGAATCACCCGGTATTTGAACTACTGTATATTTCGTTTAGAATATATTTTACATGCTAATACTTTTTTAATACTCTAAAAAATGCATTGCGAATAAGTTTAAATGAATGAGAAAACTGCTACTTTATTAAATTTGAAAGCATTTTTTTTTGTTTGTTTTTAAATAAATTAGAAATTTTAATTTATTTTGAATTTTCGGTTTTTCATTCTAAAAATAAATTCGAACTGTGGTATTAATACGCCAATACGCATGCGTGCAAGGAATAAACGGAATTTCTCCCTCTTTTTCAGACTTCCGGAAAGAATGTTTTCTAGGAGTATGGAAATTTTAAAATGACGAATAATTTACTGTATAAAGGTGAATTTTTCTGACAGTGTACACACAAAAAATACAACATGGCAATTCGTAGAGCACTTCCAGAGCACCCACTGGTCCGTTTTTTGAAAACCAGTATTTTTTAAGAGAAAAAATCGTGGTTTGTTTTTGCAACAATAGTAACGGAAACGCCTTTCGAAATAAGTTTCGACGAAAATGATAAAGATTTTTTCTTGAAAAAAGTAGTGTTAAAAAAACTGGCCGAGCTCTGCACTCCCTGACTTTAAAATTCAATTATTTATCATCTATAATAAATAGTAAATAACAGAGATGAGACGGGCTCTGCTCGGGCCCGAGAGCTCGATTTCCATACCAGCCTTCGGATTCGGGCTCATTTTTTTTTAACCTGAAAATTTTATTTATTCACGTATGGATTATTTTTTTTAAATATAAGAAGTAATATTAATATATAATCATAAAAAATTCTTGTGTTCCCTATATTATTCTGTTAATGCTTTTTAAGGTGTGTTAGTTATCTAAAATTTATTTATATTTCTAAAATAAATTCAGTATTCCTTATTTTATCTCTGTTAAAAAACTTTTATTCTTGTAAAAGTAATTTAATTATTCTTTTCATAATAATCATTAATCTTACAGTTTCCTGCGATTTCAATAAATAAATGAAGCATCTGTCTGTTATCACCCACTTCTCGTCCTCATGACGCCTGGCTTGAAAATTACATTTTTCATAAGAAATCATTCTGATGTTATTTTCATCAGAATGATGGCGACGTATGGCGTGATGAAAGCAACGTATCAGTATCTGTTTAGATTATTGCACAAAAGAAAAGCAAATGCTAAAAAAAAAATATTTTTATTTATTCGTGAATGGAAATAAACTCATTTAATTTTACTGTTTGTTAATGATGGGGAGAAAGTTGATTTTTTTGTTGTTGTCAACAGTTGATTGTCAACAGTAATTTGCAGTGGTGTAGTCGTAAAAAACACAGAGGGTGTACGCTCAAAGCAGAGGGTATACGCTCAAGGCAGAGCGTATACCCTAGATTGCATATACTATAGCTTTCTTGAGAAACAGAAGGTATACGGTGTTCCTTAAAAAAATCCAGAAGGTATACGGTGTATGCCTCTGTATACCCTCCACTACATCCCTGATAATTTCGTAAACATTAAAAGGAATATTTATTAGCTGTATAAGAGATAAAACGGGCATTAACGTGTAATGAGAATGTTTTTTAAAAGGGAAGGAAGTTTCAATTAAATATGTATGTAAAAAGATAATTTTGATTTTAAATTGGGTATAATTAATTATATGTGATGATTGATTAATGTTACAACATCACAGCTATTTTAAAAGAAATTTGCAGTATTTGCAGATTTATATGATTGACGCTCACTGGATACACTGGATAGTTGATAATGTGCCGCCAAGACAAATAGTAGGATATTTTTAAATTGGATTGTTTATTTTATTATTTGACAATCTAGGCGAAAAATGCAATCTCTTCTGTTATTAGTCAATGAGCGTTACAATCGACCCGTGTTTTCTCTTTTGTTATAAAAAAGCATCGGACCTTTCAGATAACCTTCTTAAATTGTTCATTTAAGCTGATTTTTAAGAACACGAGAATTACGAAAGATGTACTACACCTTTTATAGGAAATAGAAAAACGTTATTCGATTCTTCGTCATATAAATAGCAATTCCTGCAAATTTCATTTATTCATTTATTTCTAAAATGCACTTCGTTAATGTTTCCGTCAGATTTGTTGCGAGAGAAAAATATCAGAATATTTTTAGGGATTTATCTTTTGATGAGATTAAATGTAAATGTGATAAAATTAATTATGTGCTAGGGATTTACAGTTATTGTGATATACGAAATTGTTAAAAAAAATATTACATTTAGAACAACTTTATCCAATTTTTATTAAACTTTTTTTAGGTTTACATTTTTGGTATCGGGCTCTAATGACAAAAAAATGTTTCGGGCTCAGATTTAAAATCGTCGGGCTCGGGCGGACCCGGGCTTCAAACAGTGAGCCCGAACTCATTTCTAGCAATAAGTGAAATGTTTATATGGTAACTTTTTTTCTTTATCAGTAATTATAAAACGCGAAGAAAATGTCCTTTGAAATTTTTAAGTTTATTTTGGCATTTTTACAGTTTGAGTGCAGCGCCATCTATTGACAAAAACTTAAAATATTTTTTAATTACTGAGTATAAAATTTATGGAGCTCTTTGATAAGCTTGTCACATATTTCAGATTTAAATTTATTATAGTTAATGAATTATTGAAATTTAAAATTAGCGAGTTCATATGAAACATCCTGTATATTACTTTATTACAAGTATTTCATATACAGAATGTTACAAAAATGGTGTAAACTTTGAAGTAATGCAACAAACAGAATTTTTTTTTTTTTTCAAATAAGAAACCAGGTTAGCAATTCTCCCATTCATAAATTTACCAATAATAAAGATATTTTAATGATATTTTCACTTTGCTTTTGTGAAATGGCATGATAAAAGAAGTGCTGAAAATGGCTGCTTTTTGGATCCAAACACCATGAATCGTAATGTAAACGACAGTGCATACTGTGTCACTGACAAATGGCAGTTCCCTTCCAGCATGTCCCCTGTATTTTCCCCCATTTCACACAAAGCAAATTTAGCCTGTTGGAAATTTTGTTACAATAACTTCGTTACGGTTAAAATTCTAAACGAAAACCTGTTTTCGGGTTGGACTGAGACAATAAATAGCCTTTGTTCTTACGATGTATCATCAGTCCGAAGTGTTTTTACTAATATTTTTGAGATACCACGTACATTACTGTCAATCACTGCCGTCACAGACTGTGTTATGAAAAACTTTGCATTTTTTTAAAACAGTTTTTAAAATAGTTGAAAGTGTTTATGACTTCGGTTCGTCCGTCCGTCGACACTCCAACTTTCGTAAATATACTTGGACTGCCACGAAATCTATGTTTTATTGCGGTTTACTAAAACATGTTTCCTATTAAAAATGAAGTGCGTAGAATTTATATTTAGTTTACAGGAGCACTCAAAAGAACTCCGATACATTGTGGAATACGAGATATAATTGTTTAATACGTTTTAATGATGTTACGCTACTTCAAATCTTAAGAAATTGATATGCTTTGTTTTTGTGCATTGCAATGAATTTCCAGAGAAAATAGTGTGTGTAGCATTTATTGTCCATTTACTGGGACACACAGAAAAACTCGATTGTATTAATATCTGTAGCCAGTGGATATTTTTAAAATGCGCTTTATGAAATTAATATAAGTTACTGACGTGCAAGATAACACATTTCGAATAGAAAATAGGACATGCAATATGTAAACGTGAATTACTCAACTTGTATCAACGCGAAATGCTGAAAGTGCGTTCTCAACTGTGTTGCATTAATATCTGTAGCCAGTGGATGTTTAGAATGCGGTTTATGAAATTAATATACAGGCATGAAAGAGAGAAATGGGAAAAAATATGGACATTTTTTTCCATGTATACAATAAGGCTAAACTTGTATCATTTAGACGCATTTTAACAGTTATTTATACAATAAAATGAATTATAAATGTACATATGATTGTTAGTTTCTTTTTGTAACTTAGAAAGTATTAAAATAAATAAATAACAATAAATGTATAAATTCCTTAAATTAAAAAAGAAAATTGGAAACAGCTTGCTAAATGTATAAATCCACCCAAATGCATCCGATGAACTTATGTGAAGTACAGAGATTATTTTTTCAAAATAAATGTATTATTTTGAATGATTTGACGTGTTTAAGATTTTACTTAAAAAAAAAGAAATATATGCTAAATATATGCATGCCAAATTGATCTTTACTTCAGAAATACATTTCCAAAAATGCATCGCTGAAATTACCCAGAAGCGACAAATTTATATAATAATAAAATATTCTATTCCAAAAAGAACCTTATGGAAACTTCCTTTCCCTAGTTAAAGAACTTAATTCACATCACTTTCAGATGCTTATAATAAAAGCTCGCCTTTGAATTGAGAGTGCAGCAATTCAGAAACAAACTCCAAGGACTTGAGTAGACAACCCCCCCCCCCCCCCCCTCCCTTTCCCATATACTTCTAATATTTCCTTTGCATTTTTGCATCAATCCAGAGAATGTCCAAATTTGCTTTTAAAAAGGCGGAATTCCTCCTTTAGGAGGAACTCTCATGCCTGTAATATAAGTTACTGGCGTACGAGGTAACATCTTCCGAATAGAAAATATAGGACATGCAGCATTTAATGTTTTTTACGGGATCACACAAAAAATTCAGACATATCTATGAGCTATAATTGCAGGAAGTGCATTTTCAATTGTGCTACGATGGTACATCTTTCAGTAATTGAATGCATTTTAGTGAATTTGATATAGGTTATCACAGTGTTTGGCAACCCTTTATTTGACACACCTTAACTTTTCACGCACTTAAACCCATGGCGGAATTTCAGCGGCACACTGAAAAAAAAAAACGGTCAAGTGCGAGTATTACTCGCGCTCCGAGGGTTCCGTTCAATAAATATATGAATTATTAACTGTATTATTAAAAAATCCCTTACTAAAAGAATTAGTCGGAAGTACTATTCCCAAAACTTTCTTATATCTCATACATGTTAATAGTTCAAAACTCGCGATCACACTGCCAAAATTAAATAGCAACCAATGCCCATCATGAGGATTCCAAAGATATAAAATTGCGTGCATTTAGTTCTTGAGATATGATTATCTCTGAAATCCTGTAAAATGCAGCCTAGCAGCGCCACCTATTGGGTGATTTACACCAAAACCTAATCAGCAACAACTTATGTCAGCGTCTAACTGAATCTGAAGTTTAGGAGAAATCCGTGGATTAGTTTTTAAGGTAGAGCTATTGGGAAAATCATGAAAATTCCAGCATAGCAGCTCCACCTATTGGGCGATTAACACCAAAACTGAATCAGCAACTGCTTGTGTCAACGTCTAACTAAATCTGAAGTTAGATGAAAATTCGTGCATTAGTTCTTGAGATAGAGCTTTTTTGCGCGAATCGAGAAAAATGCAGCACAGCAGCGCCACCTTTTGGGTGATTTAAACCAACACGCAATCAGCACCAATTCATATCAAGGACTAACCGAATTTGAAATTTGATGAAAATCCGTGCATTAGTTCTTGAGATAGAGCTATTGCGGAAATCGTGTAAATGCAGCATAGCAGCGCCACCTGTTGAGCGATTTTCACTAAAACGTAATCAGTACTAACTTATATCAAGGACTAACTGAATCTGAAGTTTGATGAAAAGCGGTGCACTAGTTCTTGAAATAGAGCTGTTGCAAAAATCGCGAAAAATGCAGCTTAGCAGCGCCATCTGTTGGGCGATTTACGCCTGAAACTAATCAGCACCAATTTATGTTAGGGACTACCTAAATTTAAATTTTTATTAAATTCCGTGCATTATTTCTTGGGATAGAGCGCCCACAATATTTGTGTCACATACAGACAGTCACAGACAGACATTTTGCAAACACATGTTTTTCGAGATCTCTGACCCTTAAAATGTGTAAATCAGTCAAAAAACGGAAGTCGAACATTTTCACGAATCCAATACTTTCTTCTTGTAAGGATAGAAGAAAGTAAAAAAATAAGTCTCTGTAAAAAACTATACAATGTAGGGTTTGGTATAGCTATATATATACTAGAAAAGTCTGAATGGGTATACCGTAAAAGTTCAAAGATATATGAAGCCTAATAATATCAAATATTCTTATTCTGTATAACTCTTATTTAAATCTTATCCTAATCTGTTTATTATGAACTTAATTCGGCACTGACAATAAAAATAGTGCATATTTAAACTTCATTTGGCATCTCATAAAACTAAATTCCGCGTCGTAATAAACTTTTCTTTTTACAGTGTAGCTAAAACAAAACCTTTGTTCAATGTAAACTTGGCACTGTGCTAAGCGCGCTTCGAACGGAGGTCGCAAAATTGCAACGCCGAATGGTCTGTGCCGCGTTTTTCCAGATAGGTTTTAATTAACTTTTAAAGACATGGTAGGCGTATTGAAAGATCCACTCAATGCAAACTAATCGCGAATTCCATAGTATTTATGTGATTAATTCTAATTAATTCAGTCTGTTTTTAACAATTTGACGTTTATTGCTTTTATACTGCTACTGGGCATTGCATTACACAAATATATCATGAAATGTTGCTATCTGGGCTTTAAAAGCCGATGGTACATAGAGTATACCGCTCCTGTCATTATGTATGTCCAAAGCGTCCGTGTCTTTAAAGGGTTAATATTTCGGCTAATTACCGAAGTTTTTTTTTCAAAAATCATTATCAACAATGCTTTTATACTTCTGTTACAAAATAGGTACCTCCAGCGCTCCTCAACACCTTTGCTGAATGCCCGCAAATCGAAATTTGTGTATAACGGAAAAATGAGATTCTCTCAAAAACTATGAACTAGGGTAATCGCTATAATTTTCCTGCAAGGTTTAAGTTAACGTCTACTACCTCTAATTTATTCTTAATTTTAGTTTAAGTAGATTCGGAAATAGATGGGGGTGGGGGGGACATATTTTTATACTACATTTTCGAAAAACACTTAACTATAGCTAACAATATATTTCTAACAATAGCTTGGGAAACTTATGATTAGTGTAGGCTCTTTGTCGATCAATGACGAGTATACTCATTACTCATTTAGCGGTGATTTTTTTTTAACTTAGAGTTTTAGTAATACTAGAGTTTTAGTATTGATCTTTGTATTATTTAATCACGGAATTAGTGTAATTAAATGTAAAAATTACTGTTAAAAACGTTTGGTAAATATTTTGTAAGAACAAACGCGCTAATCTGGCAATACTGCCGTCCAACAATATGTAAAGTATACTAATAAAAGAATATAACAAAATATTTTTTATTTTAGATCAATTCCATGGTAACTGACGTAACACTTGATCATCGATTTTTGTTTTCAAAACTGTGTAGAAAATTTACTAATAAAGCTAGAACAAATTTTTACAATGTAAAATATTTCTTACTAAGGACTTAATATCCAAATACATGCAGATTATTTTAATCTCTTTTTTAGTCCCCAAAATTGAAATTAAAATTTCTGTAACTGATGTAACATAAAATAGACAAATATTTTTTCTGCCTTCATTGAAGGATAAAAATTGTCAAAACTATCCCGTTAAAAAAAATAATTTAACGTTCTCAATAACACTAAGTAATGACAAATTATAAGAGTGACTTGTTTAATTAATTTCTGAACAATAAAATAGAAAAAAATGGCATTTACATATGTAACTGACGTAACGTTATATGACTTTACAAAGACAATAACGGTACTTAACTTAGTTTGTAAAAGTAAGTTACAATGCCTTTTTATTAGGATTTAATTATAGAACAAAATTAACGAGTTTTCCAATCACACCCTTAAGGAGTCTGGTCACTCAGCTTTGGAATTCTCCTCCGTAATGTTAAGTCTATGGGCTTTTGATGCATTCGTATGTCCAAAATATCTTCTCGGGAAATTCCTATTTTTACCATCTTTTTTTCTGTGTACTCTTCTTAAAGGATGTCTCTTTTTTTCTTAGTTTTCAAATTATTTCTAAAATCTAGGCTGAATTTAATATTTTATGTGTTAAAAGCGAGCGAACTGTGAGTCAGATTTGAACACTTCCAATAAAAGTAAGTCTATACTTTAGAAATATTTTGAGAACTAAGAAAAAGAGACCTCTTTTAGGAAGTGTACACAAAAAATAGAAGTTAAAAATATTAATTTCCCGATGCACTGTTAAAAATGTGCAGCATTCTGTCCAGTCATTTGACCGTTTTTTTCCGAAAACGGTTACACAACCGTAATTTAACACTATTCTGACCATATTATTGGCCATTTTATGGTCAGAATATAGTTACGGTTATGAAACCGTTTTTTCAAAAAACGGTCGAATGACTGGGCAGAATGCTGCAAATTTTTAACAAGTGTGAGATATTTTAAATATACGAATGCATCTAATGTCCATAGACTTTACATTAGGGAGGGGAAATCGGAAGCAGAATGACCAGCGCCCTTAAATTAAACATATTATAAATTTTATTTCCCCCTCAAAATGAGAATTTTTTGTGGAATTGCCCTTTATTATATTCGGAGTGATGATAAAGTGCACGCGATAAAAATTCAATTTAACGTTTCGGAGATCTATTTCTTTTTCAAGCAAATAAATGAGAAATTCTTTAGCGGAATGCAGAGGACATTGACATTGCATTTCCCGGAAAGCTTATTCCGAGGAACAGCAACACTACTTATTTACATTATTTTTTATCAGATAAAAGAGTTCCGAAAACGGGAAATTATTTTTTTCAATTACTGTTAAACGAAATGAATTTGAGTTTTTAAAATAAAAATAAATCATTTTCCTTGATTATAGAGAAAAAGGAGTCAAAACCACGTATGAAAAGCTTACCAAACTGAGAATTTCAATTTCCGAGAATATACAGAGTAATATTCAATTTAAAGTTCTACAAACACAAGGTTAATGACACTAAAGTTAAAATAGATAAAAAATAGAAATGTCATTATCTAGTGTGGAGTGAGTAGTATAAAATTTAAACTGAAAAATAATGGAATTGTTGATAATGTTTTTGAAAAAACTTTGACCCAGGTTCACAGAGTAACTGTTAATGCTGCAGTAACCACATCTACTGGCTAAATACGTAAGATAATAACAGATCCCGGTTAGAGGCTTAGGTAGTCGTCCAAAAAAAAAGGGGGGGGGGCTGAAAAAGAGCACACTCCATACATTTTAACCCTTTATCGACTGAATTATGAATTCATGAAAATTTTATCTTCTAAAGTATTCTTCGTGAATTGTTTAAACAACATTAGACGATTTACATAATCATTTAATAAATTTTAGAAGGATTTTAGAAGTATTTAGGATTCATTTAATTTGAATTGATAGGAATTTTGTGCCATATTTATAACCCCACTGAAATCTTTTATTTTAAATATTTTTCTTAGTATTTTGTAGAATTAGGAAATGTACAAACATAAATGTTCTTACAATAAAAATATAGAAATATTTCCGAATTAAAAAATAACCCCCTCCCCCCCTCAACGCCAAGAAAGCTGAAAAGAGGCAAAGGCAAAAGAAATCACCCTTTTAAATATACAGTAGCGCTCAAAAGTATTTTGTCAAAGATAGTAATTCACTTAATTGAAAAGAATAACAAAATACAAAAATCAATCATTTATTTTATTTAACCATATTCCATGTTTTAATTTTAATAAATCAAGAATAAATATTTATAATATTAATAAAATTATATATCTGAATTTTGTCATGCTGTAACTCTCGAATTTTTGAACCGATTTGGATGAAATTTTTCATATGCATAGTACATACTAATGCCTCGACCGAGTTCGTTGGCCAGCTTCATCCGCCATCCTGTTTCAAAATGGCGGCCATTTGAATTTTGTGAACGCGTTTGGAAATTTTTAGGTTTCCTAACGTTCTCTTTAAAATGACTTATGTTGTTAACTTACACTGTGTCACTCTTTAAAATATCTTTTAATGTTTCTAACATTCTGTTTAAAATGATACATAAGAGTTTGCATTTTGTGAAACGTAACATTTTCTATAAGTTAAAATGTTAGAAAACAAAAAAAAATTCAAAAATTCAATTGGCCGCCATTTTGAAACAAGATGGCGGATGAAGCTGGCCAACAAAAGCTCGGTCGAGGCATTAGTATGTACTATGCATATGAAAAATTTCATCCAAATCGGTTCAAAAATTCGAGAGTTACAGCATGACAAAATTCAGATTATATATATAATTTTATTAATATTATTAATATTTGTTAATTTATTAAAATTAAAACCTTGAATATGGTTAAATAAAATAAATGATTGATTTTTGTATTATTATTATTATTATTTTCGATTAAGTGAATTATTATCTTTGTCAAAATACTTTTAAGCGCTACTGTATTTTCATTTTGTGTAACCTATAATGCTTTTGAAACAAGATAAAGTAATGCATCTGTAACTCATTCTAAACTGTATTACTATATTAATCGATGTATTAAATAAATTTTATAATAAATTTTAATGGAACTTATAAGCACCGTCAGTAGATAAAGGGTTAAATAAAAAGTTTAGGGGGAGTCTCCATATTGAAATTGTAACGAACCTTAAAAATTTCAATACGAATACCCAATTCCGACATCTTATTTGGATTATTCGGTAAATTTTACTTCCAGATACAAAGTGGAAGGCATTCAGTGAAGCAGTTTAGAAAATTATTTAGATATTTGGAACCGCTAATGTTAAATTTTTAATAGTTGCAAAACAAGCTTCAATGTAGGTATTTTTTTAGGCATAACTCAAAAACTACTAGGCGAAATTAACTGTCATTTCAGATTCACCTATTTAACTTTTTATGCCTCAACGGTATTTTAGAGCATTATTAAAGTAACTTGTTATAAAATTCATTTAATACATCGATTAGTAGTAATACAGTTTAGAATGAGTTATAGATACTTTACTTTATCCTGTCCCAAAATCATTATGGGTTGTACAAAACAAAAATATTTTTAAAAGGATGATTTCTTTTGTCTTTGCATCTTTTGAGCTTTCTTGACGCTCAAAGATTGGGAGGAGGGGGGGGGGGGGGGTGAGTTTCAGTTCGGAAATATTTCTATATTTCTGTTGTAAGAACATTATATTTGTACATGTCTTAATTCTACAAAATACTAAAAGCAATATTTCAAATAAAAGATTTGAGTGGAGTTGGACATATTGCACAGAATAATAAAGTCAAATTTAATTAATTTTAATTGTCAAATTCCTTGTAATTTTTTTAAATGATTCTGTAAATCTTGTAGTTTCAGAAATTAACGAAAAATGTTTTAGAATATGAAATTTTCATGAATTCATAACTTAGGACATAAGGGTTAAAGTTTCGATAAAGTAGATTTGTTAAATTTTTTTATATTTTAAAAACATTTCTACAAACTCTTAAATTTTATATTATGAAATTAATATTTGAAAAACATATGTATTGCACCCTATAAAATTTGTAACACAAATATAAAAGTTTTAACTTCGGTAATCCAAAATTACAGACTTGAAGATATTTGGACGAACGAACTGTAACAATTTCAATATGGAAACGACCCCTAAAGGTCTTTTTTTTTTTTTTAAACCTTATTATGGGCAAAACAATTCTGTTAATAAAATGTTGAAATGATCGACTGCACAACTTTATGAACAAATTGATTTGAAAATAAATGATTTTCTCCATGTGCATTACAAAAATGAATTTTTTTTTTCATTTTTTCTGGTACAATTTCGACAGTTAAAATTAAGTGGTAGGGGAGAGTGGCTCACTTCGGGACAGCTTTATTTTTTGACCTAAATTTTAAATTAACTCTTGACTCTTGCAGATGCAGATATAGATAGCAGCACAATCTAACTTTCAGACGTGTTTTGGTTCCATTGATGAAGCAGGCAATAATTTATTAAGATTTTTATTTTGCAAACATGCCTAGTAACTTTCATGTAAAAGTTTGATAAGTTGCAAAGAGGAATTTGATTGAATATTTTGAAATGAAAGGCAATATAATGAAACTTAAAGCTTTCTCTATAAAACTGATGTATAATAATAATTCTAGTGCTAAGCTTAACGGCATGACATTCTAAAATTTCATACAGGGTATAAGGTGCACCATGGGACACAAGATATGCCTAGCTAACTTTTATTCGAAATATTTTAACAAAAAGATATGTTTAAAACTTTTATTTAACCTACATAACATGTATTTATTAATAGTTATTTCATCTTTTAAGAAGTTAGAATTAAAAAAAAATGCAACAATTCATGCTGACAATATTCAGAAAGCTGCAGCAAAAATTTTATCAGCTGAAATGTCTTTTCAGTTTAAATAAATTTCTTTTCCTGAACAAACAATTCCATGTATATTGTAATTCAATTATTGAACTTTTCAGATCTATTTTTAACTGTCGCAAGGTGCCCCACCAGGTGCTACACCTTGGGACAAATCACAAGTTTAATATTTTTAAAAAAATTCTATAATGGATATAAGATCAAAAGCTATTTAATAATGTAGGCAAAGGTAAAAAGAATGACTACCAGGTAAAATTTTGACAATTGATCAATATTTAAAAAAAAAAAAAAGAAAAAGAAAAAAGAAAGAAAAAAAGTTTCCTAAGGTGAGCCACTCTCCCCTATACATATGTACCATCACTCTTCAAAGGGTTAACGAATTCAAAGAAGAGATAATTCCCAATCGAATGGTTAGTTTCGTTTTCTCGGTGCCAATTCTTTGATAAAATTATTACTAGCAAGAATGACCGAGCTAAGCTCTGTCAAAATTAGCTTTGTGTTTATCTCGATATATTATTCCCACTGAATCATTCTTGCTGTTTAAGATGCAATTAGCTTGAACCTGAGACATAATGACACAAAATGACCCACTAATCGAATTTTTTCGAACATCCGACCTATCACAATGCTCTTCTCGAGCCTGAAAACGATGGAATACAAAATTTAATGAAAATAGTTAGCCGTTTTCTAGATAAAATGAGCTTGACTCACGTTGATTCAAAAATGACCCATTAACCGAAATTTATCGAACATGTGAGCTATTCCAATGATCTTTTTGTAATGTGAAACAGTATAATAAAAAAAATTGTCAAAATTGTTTGAACCTTTTTCAGATGCCGTTAGTTTGACCCCGACCCATTATCACCAAAATGACCCACTAGAATTTTCTTTAGCATGCGACCCAGCCCAACGGTTTTATCTTGTCCAGAAACGGTGTAATACAAAGTTTTGTCAAAGTATTTTGATTCGTTTTTTTAGATACAGTTACCTTGATCCTGATCCATTAGGACCCAAAATAACCCATTGATTGAATTTTCTTGAACATGCGACCCTGCCCAATGGTCTTATTATGCTCGGAAAAAGTATTATACAAAATTTTGTCAATGTTTTGAAGCGCTTTTTAAATACAATTAGCGACCCTGACCCATTGTGACCCAAAATGACCCACTAATCGAATTTTCTTGAATATCCGACCTAGCCCAATGGCCTTCTCGAGCCTGAAAACGATAGAATACAAAATTTAGTCAAAATTGTTTCAGCCGTTTTCTAGGTACAATTAGCTTGACCCTGACCCATTGTGACCCAAAATGACCCACTAATAGAATTTTCTCGAACATGTGACTTAGCCCAATGGTCATCTCGTGACCAGAAACAGCATTATATTAAAAAATTTTGTGAAAATGTTTTGAGCTTTTTTTTAGATATAATTAGCTTGACCCTGACCCATAATGACCCACTAATCGAATTTTCTCGAACACGTGACCCATCCCAATGGTTTTTTCGTGCCCGAAAATGGTTAGATACAAAATTTAGTCAAAATCGATTGAGCTGTTCTTTAGATATAATTAGCTTGATCGTGACCCATTATGACCCACTAATCAAATTTTCTCGAACACGAGACCCATCTCAATGGTTTTTTCGTGCCTGAAAACGGTAGGGTGCAAAATTTAATCAAAATCGTTTGATCCGTTTTAAAGATAAAATTTACATACACACACACACAATTTTTGCTCGTATTATAGTATAAGATTTTCACGACTATACATTTGGCACAATCCAGAGTTTCGACAAAGTTTTTAATAAAAGGATTAAATTTTTCAGAATATTTTTCATGGATAAAGCGTGGAAATAAAGGGGGGGGGGGGGGGCTAATGGTAAAAAAGTGCAAATCAATTTTCGTATATTAAAAAGCAGAAAAACCAACGTTTAAAAATGCACAAATAATACATGAAAAGCAGCAAACAGCTGTTTCAAATTACTAGCGAGATTCTTCTTCAGTGCAAGATAGGGAAAAAGGAACAGCGTGCTAGAAAAAGCAAGGCTGAGCCAATGGTTAGTTTGCTCAGCTTTGCTTTTTCTAGCACGCTGTTCCTTTTTCCGTATCTTGCACTGAAGAAGAATCTCGCTAGTAGATTCGAAACAGCTGTTTGCTGCTTTTCATGCATTATTTGTGCATTTTTAAACGTTGGTTTTTCTGCTTTTTAATAATGTTGCACAAAGGCTTTATTTGCTATTTTTAAACAATTTTCGTATAGTTTTAATAGATTTGCCTATCATTCAGATTTAACGGCCAAGTTTTTGCGGAACAATATTTTCCCCAAAAATTTCTTAAAATGCGCTCATTTTTTGTGTACCTTGAAATATTATCTTAGAAAAAAATAGGGGAGAGTAGTACACAGTGAGACATGGTACAGAGTGAGACAGCAACCACTTTGACATATAGTTGTAACTTTTTCTCCAAGCTGGCACACACACACACATAACGACCTCTAGTCCAATCATATAAGCCCGTTTTGGGGCAGTTTGCCACAATAAATGCTACAGAGATAAAAATTGGTACAGTTGCTCATTGATACCTACTAATGACTAGGTAAAAAGTCCTGATGGATAGGAAGCGAGCCGGGGGAGGCAGGGGCAAAAAAAAGACCCCCTCTTTTTTTTAGTTTTTTGAAAATACCTCAGAAACTATGGGTTTTCTTTAAAAAATTACTCCAGCATAAATTAAAGAGCATAAAATTCGCTACAAATGATATCTATACGCAGTGGAATCTCGGTTATCCGTCAGTCTTTAGTACAATCAAATAAGCCAGTTTTGGAGCAGTTTGCCATAATAAATGCTACAGCCATAAAAATTGGTACAGTTGTTCATTGATAGCTACTAATGATTAGGTAAAATGTCTTGATGTATAGGAAGTGAGCGGAGAGAGGGGGGGCAAAAATAAGTCCCCCTCTTGAAAGATCAGGCAATTGGAATGGCCATCTCAAATGAGTTCAGCAAATGATGCCGTTTTTCCACGCCTGTAGCCACTTCTCTTATGCCAAATCATGTCATTTATATCTACAGGATATGTTGAAACTACCGAGTATGATGACAGAAGAAGAGTTCAAAGCATTTACTGAAGATGGCTACATTACAATAAGGAGGACAGATTCGTTTTGGACTGGTGTTCGGTCAAACATGTGTATTCAGCAAACATTAATACGCAGTATGAAAGCACAGGTGGCCTGACGAGAGGCAGGGGCATAACAGTCAGCGTTTTCAGCAAGGTTGTGTTGGGAGTGACTGCAACTCGTGGAACTTACGTATCACTCAAAGAATTTAATGGTGTTTTGTTTGCCGGTAGTGAGCAACACGCAGATTTTCGAAAATCCACCCAAGCTAGAGATGTCGCAGATGTTGAGAAGCTCTCTTCGTGGTTTGAAAATCATCCGGCATTCCCAATGACAGCAGACATCATGTCTATAGCTAATGGGGTGGTAGGGGATGCAACTATTAACTGTTATGACGCTATAAACATTGGAAAACAGGCAATGGCGAAAGTGGTTGGGAAAACTTTTTCCGATGTAAAGGACCGGGCCCTCCCCCTCTGGCCTTCATGAACTGTTCTATTAAAATTCATGATATAGTTCCAGTCAACCCTTTGGTAATCTTTCAACGGATCTCCATAGCTAAACAACATGAAGATTTGAAAAAAATATTTAAAATTCGAGTTGGCTCCTTTTCCGCTAGCGTTTTTTGACGAAGGAGGCATGCGTATGACGAAGAAATCAGTCCTCTACGATTTCTTTAAGCCCTTGCAACAGATTATTGACTTTCAAAACTGTGATATTGTTGTGGATGGTGGTTTCCTACTTCACAAAGTCACGTGGTCAAGAGGTTCCACTTTTAATTCAATTTGTGAAGGCTACACCGAATATATCTTCACACATTATAAAGGAAAAAGCTGTACAGTGGTTTCTGACGGCTCCTCCGACACTACCAATAGCACGAAATCAGCAGAACAAAACCGAAGATGTGCATTGAGGAAGTCCGTGGATATTAATTTCGACAAAGACACAGAGGTTACGGTTAAGCAAGAAAACTTCCTTTCAAATGAAAAGAACAAATCAAGATTAATTGCTATGATTTCATTCAAATTGAAGGATGATGGAATATCTTGTCGATAGAGTACTGGCGATGCAGATACCTTTAATCGTAACAACAACCATTGAAAAATCTTCCAGTGACAGAGTGGCAATTGTTGGTGAAGATGTTGATATTCTTGTCCTCCTAATCGCCCTAACTCCACTCGAACGAGAAATTTTTTTCGTTAAGCCGAGATGTGGAAAAATTGAAAGAAAGGATTTTTCCTCAGAACAGTTAGTTAAGGAAACGAGACTGAAAGACGTCATTCTAACCCTTCATGTATTCACTGGATGTGATACGACGTCTGCAGCGTTCAAGAAAGAAAAAATTAAAATTTTCAAACTGTTTCAGCAATGTGAAGACGTACACAAAATTGCTAATGTGTTTATAATACAGGGAATCCGACCATGATGCTGTTGCAGAAGCAGAAAACCAACTTTTTTTAAAAATTGTATGGAGTACCCTCCACAGCTAGATCTCTTAATACTTTCCGATACCACTCCTTCGCAAAATCTGTATCGAATGTTAAACCTGACATTTCACCCCTCCCACCAACAAAAGGAGCTGCCAGGCAGCATTCTTTCCGGGTGTATCACCAGGTACAACTGTGGCTTGGGCAAGAACAACAAGCCGAACTCTGGGGTTGGGAACGAAGACAGAATCGTCTTATTCCCATAACAACCAAGGATTCAATCACACCTGAGGCTGTCTTAAATACCGTCTTCTGCAAATGCACTACTGGGTGTGGAGCAAAGTGTGGATGCAGGAAAGCAGCCATTAATTGCACAATCATCTGCAACATCTGTCATGGTGACTGAATGCTATACGCAAATCCACATGATGAAGAAAAAGATGAGGAGGTGATTATGGATTCAATCCTGTTGAGAACACCATCTAATGCACCATCCACTTCAGTTGATAAAGCGTGTGTCAAAGAAACACTACGACTTAGTAGGTAATATTTACATATACAGTATTTACATAAGTATACATTACGACTTAGTAAGTAATATCTGCTTAGTGATAAATTAGTAGTTTTCATTGTTCTCTATTATGTTTTGTCGCACTAACAAAGTTTCGCATGACCTAAACATTTTCTTAATGATAAATATTTGTCTTCAGGATCATGGGGAAATGAACAGGACATGGAGGAAAATGAGGTGATGATTATGGATCCTAACGACCCATGCATTTCCGCTGAAGATGATATTGAAGGAAAAACAAGCTAGAATGATAAAGACTCCCTTAAAAGACTTATCTACTTCATAATTACATAATATCTACTTAATTATAAATTAATATGCATCTACTTATAGTTTTCTCCATATATTATACTCGCAGTTATAATGTTTCACATTAATAAACACTTCATTAATGGTGAATATTTATCATTCATTAACTAATTACCTGTCATTATCTCATGCAATATTGCAGTATTGGAGGGTTTTCTGTTTTATTTTATTTATTTTTTGTGACAATATTTAATAAATTTGAATAGAAATTAAATACATTTGAAAAGAAAGTGATTTTTTTGTGCAAAATCCGTCAAGGTTACGGACCCGTTAATGACGGATAACAGAGATTCCACTTTTTATACCTATCATTTGTAGAGAATTTGTGCTCTTTAACCCTTTAAGACCCAACCCGCACGATCGTGCAGGTTAGACATACATGTACATTTTTGCTCCTGAAACAGCCGTATGTAATAAAACCCCGAATAGAACGATTGTTATGGTTTGCAAAAAGAGTAAAGTATCATTTTTTACCAACGGATGACGGTTGTAGTACATGTTTTACTTTTAGCCGGCATAATTAGCTTTGTTTACAAGTACAACGAAAACAGCTCATCATTTTATCTATCGTAGAAAGGCAATTATATATATATTTCTAATTGCTCAGATAAATATTTTTGCTTTAATGTCTAAATAAGTGTAATATAATAAACAATTATACACTATCTTGCTCATAGGACTTCAGATTTTGTTACCCGCACGATCGTGCGACTTGGGCGTTACGTTATTCAGTGCTACTGTAAAGATAAGAGCTTTCTCAATGTTCATTTTGTCCCACCCAAGGCTTATGCGTTGGAGCCTCGCGTTACAACCGTACGATTTTACAATTTAACATAGAGCAGGAAAAAAACACCAAAACGCTGATAGTCTAAGCAGAGTAGCGTTTGAAGACTAGACATTTTGTTGAAGAAAAAAATGTTTAAGAGTGTGTTTTATTATTGTGTTAAAATTCTTTTAAGTAACTTATTGTATATAAAAAGTTTAAAAGTGTTTGGTTTTATTAGAGTATTAGAATTCTTTCTTAATAAAAATTATCCATATATATATATATATATATATATATATATATAAAATATATATTGGGGTTATCCATGTGAACAGGAGAGAGCGAACTTTTATTATAATTACCTGTGATGTTTAAAAATTTTATCTATTCTGATTATGTTAAAAGAAAATTATTAATGAAGGTACAGGTTTGTTATACAAATTGTTGGAGTGCTTATTATAAATCTTAGTATTATTATATAACGGTGTGCAATTGCAATGTGTTTATTGTTTACTGTATTTGTTATGTTTGTTGTGTGTTATGCTGAATCCCTTCCATGGTAACGAAGTACCTTCTGATAAATGTTTTGATTTTTAAAATTTAAAATTTTATTAATTTTGGAGTAGATAGCATTGTTAGGGATAGCATTAACTCCGAATTTCACTGTGATTGTGCACCCTAGTGTGGAAATTTTTCACTTAAGGAAAAATTTATATGGGGCATGGAGAGACTGTGACGTTTTATCTGAGAAGACTCGGAGACCAGATGCCCATAACGAAATAAACATCTTTAATTGGAACCTCCAGATGCCTACTATAACTTCACATGTCAATGTTTCACAAAATCCAGATGGAACGTGTAAACAGATTTAATCATGTAAATATCTTGAGAAAAGTGCTGCGTAGAAATTGTATAAACTGAACTTGTTGACTAAGATGACTCAAGATCTCACGTGGGGTATCTAGGAGATGAACTGATCTCTGAAAAAAGACTCCGTGGAGAGTCTCTGCTGTGACACGACCCCAGACGGTCATGTTTTCTCGGCTCTGCCGAAGGAGCGATCCGCTCCGAAAAGATTAATTTTTTTTTGCCGTGTAAAATACTAATGTGTGCTTGTTATGTGTGTGTCCTAGTGTCGTCAAATAAAACTCTGAAAAAAACGAACGCCAAGTTCTTTTAATTTCTAGTTAAGCTTCTTTCTTAAGTGAGTTTCTTATTCGGCGGTACAGTTGGTTGTCAGAAGTCGGATGCGAGTTGTTCGAAAAAAAGTTTGGGCACACACAAATACTTAGTTAGCTTTTAGTATAAGCCTGCACTTGTTACCCACGGAAGGAAGGATCAAGTGAAGATCATTCTTTCAAGAAATAGAGAGCCGTCCTGATACTGGAAAAGAAAGATAAAGGAAAGTGTCTTGTTGCAAGAGAAAAACCGTTTTCCCTGAAGTTCTGAAAATTTTGTCCAGCGGGGAAAGAGAAAGTGGAGGAAAATTAGTTTCGGATTTTCGCCCCGGTCAGCTGTAGGGAGAGAAAGACGGAAGATCGTAGCTCGTGCGAATGAAGAAGAGCGAGGGTGTTTTCCGACCTTTGATCCTTTGTCAGCTGTGGTGAGAAAAGGGTTGCGGAGGATTGAAAGAAAAGTTTCGGATTCGATACGGCCGCAGGAAGAAAGAAGAGACTGTTGGTGGATCCCTTGGTGCGAAGAGAATTCTGTGATTATTAGGGAGCCAAGACCTGAAACAAAACTGTGATTGTTTTAGCAGTGGATCGGTTTGGATAGAAGAAAATTGTGAATGTGAACGGGCCCGTTTTGGGTCAAAGATAGTGTTCAGTGTGTTCCGCGTTGTGGATATATTGTTTTAGTGGACATTAGGGTCAGAAAGTTTATGTTCGGTGGGCCATCCGGCTGAAAAAATCAGTGAAAGTGTGGATTACCGTTTAATGTCTGAGCCTTCAAGTGGGGTAAGTCACAATTTTGAATTTGGAGTTAATGTTTAGTGATTTTTAATTATTTAAAATTGCTGATTTTGTTGGGAAAATTCAAAAACGGGAATGACAAAATTTGAACAAGTACTAATCATGGAAGTGAGTCAGTATTTACTTATTGTTTTGTTATAGAAAGAAATTTTTATGATTGATTGTGATTATATTATATGTTAAAATAGTATATTTTTTTTGTTGTATTAGAGTAGAGTAGGGATGGACATTATTTAACGTATTAGGATAAATAACAATGTTATTCTTTTACAGTTTATTATTCAGTAACATATTATCAGAAAGTCCCTGCTAATTTGGAACGCATTATCAGCAAAATAATTAAAAAAAGGATTTTTTAATTTTTTTTTTAGAAGTACATATTTAAATGATAAATAAAAATAAAATGTTCGAAATTTGTTTTCTATATTAATAAACAAAACAAAAAAAAAGGCCTAAAAACTGTGCGCCTCTGAAAACTCAAAGCTAAAATGATTAATAATAAATAATCGAAGCCAGACAAAAATATATCTTTCCAAGTGTTATTTAAATTGCTCCAAGTACTTTCATTGTCTTGAGAATGAAGGCTAGAGAAACCACAGACCTTGCCGGCTAAAAAGCATATCTTACAAGCAACCAATCACCGTAGACTTCCCACTTTCTTCTTAGTCTTATTTCCTTTTATACACGCAAAGGGTAAATGGAGTTCTCATATAAACATATCAAATGATTATTTTTAAGCTTAGAATAAATATAGATAATAGAAGTTCTTTGTAATTTTTTATCTGTTTGACTTTTCTGCGGTTAATTTAACTTTTGTTTCTTTTGAAACCTTTTAGTACACAGGGATGCCGCGGACGCGCTATAGCGCGTAAACTACGCGAAAAATCGGATACGGGACGCAAAAAAATAGCTCTTACGCGTCCCGTGGGACGCGTAATTTCGTGAAAAAATCGCGGAAAACAGACGATTTTCGTCAAAGAATCGCGAAAAAAGCGTAAATCTCATCAAAATATCGCGCAAAAGCAGCGATTTTCGTAAAAGGGCCGCGAAAAAATAGCGTATTTCGTCAAAGCATCGCGAAATAAAAAGCGAATTTCGTCAAAAAATCGCAGAAATAAGCGCAAATTTCATGAAAATATCGCTGAAATAAGCGCAGATTTCATCAAAATATTGCGAAAAACGCGATTTTCGTAAAAGGGCCGCGACAAATTAGCGTATTTCGTTAAAAGATCGCGAAAAAATAGCAAATTTCGTCAAAAAAATCGCGGAAAAAAGCCGAATTTTGTCAAAGGATCGCGAAAAAATAGTTGTTTTTCATCAAAGGATCCCCCAAAAATAGCAAATGTCGTCAAAAAATAACGTAAAAAAGCCGATTTTCGTCAAAGGATCGCGAAAAAAGCACAAATTTCGTGAAAATATAGCGGAAAGAACGCTATTTTCGTAAAAGGGCCGAGACAAAATAGTGTATTTCGACAAAAGATTGCGAAAAAATAGCAAATTTCGTCAAAAAATCGCAGAATAAAGCCGAATTTTGTCAAAGTATCGCGGAAAAAAACACGATTTTCGTGACAGACTCGCGAAAAAATAGCGAATTTCAACAAAAAGATCGCGGAAAAACGCGAATTTCGTCAAAGTAACGCGAAAAAAACGTGAATTTAGTCAAAGCACCAAAAAAGATGTGCAAACTAAACTTATAGGTAGAAAATTCATAAAATGGGATTTAATTTCTTTTTTATGAGATTCTTAAAAATACAGCATGATTTCAGTGTACTTTGATAATATTTATATTCATTAGGTGGACCAGTAAAAATCACCCCCCCCCCCCCCCCCTAGTTCTTACTGCATTGAAATGTCTACCGCCTTCAGAACATTTAAGATTTGATGCTTATTAGCGATTTAGATATAAATTTCCCTTCCAAGGAAAATGTCTGATTCCAACACAGATCTATGCTGACAAATAATTCAATGGGAAGTATAATAATGAAAGCACCCATTCATTCAACGAAAAGTACACCTTTACTTAACATAAGTGTTCTTTTTTTCAGCAAAAATATCTTTTTCAATAAACCCGCCTTGCCTCTTTTTAAAAGAATGCGAACATTAGTGATACTTGTTAGTGGAACTTGGTATCTTCTACTCTCAAATAAACATTATTTTACAATTAAAATTGTATCTTGCATTTTTACTTTTAAAAAAGTAAAGAAAATTTCTCTTAATATTTTTTAAAAATATCTTATTTGAGTGCAAATAATGGTGGTTTTAATTCATTATTTAATTATTGTTAAAACAATAATTAATGCATTTCATTTATCTTAATAAACAACTTTCATTTATTCCTTTAAAATATAAATTATTATTGATGGGGACCCGCTTTTGTAAAAAAGCGACCCAGATTTTTGGAAATCCTGGGTCCCGGGGACCCAGGTTTTTTCAAGTACAGCGGCATCACTGTACAGCAGCGTTTTAAATTAAAATAACTCTGATGATTATATAAAACTGAAAGGATACTATTGTCTCAGTGAACGACATTCGATTAAAAATTATTTTCGTGTTCTGTGAGAGGAATGAAAGATGGATTGAATTAAAGAGATTTACGGAGTTGGTTGCTGAAGGTTTTTGTTTTATCGCGCTGAAGACAAACTTTGGCCAGCATAGGCATGGGTTGGCAGGAGGCGGTTTCTTTGATTTTGAGTATTTAAAAGGGATATCTCTATGTACTCCTGAAGTTTGTGGAGGTGAAGGGGGGGGGGGGGGATTCTGGCGCTAGACTTTTTGTTTGTTGGTCAATTGTTTATTATTATTTTGTCATTGTTGCGTTTTTAGAAGATGAGAGCTGGAAAACATTTCTTATTTTACTGAAAAAAAGAAAGAAAATAGCATTGTATAATTTGTGAGGGCACTTAATTTTAATACAATTGTAATTAATTACTTTCTTCTATCTTTACAAGAAGAAAGTATTGGATTCATGAAAATTTTCGAATTCCGGTTTTCGACGGATTTACACGTTTTAAATGTCAGAGAACCCGAAAAACATGTTTTTACAAAATGTCTGCGAGTCTGTCTGTCTGTCCGTCTGTGTGTGACACAAATTTTGTGGGCGCTCTATCTCAAGAACTAACGCACGGAATTTAATAAAAATTCATATTCAGTTAGTCCCTGATACAAATTGATGTTGATTAGTTTTCGGTGCAAATCGCTCTACAGGTGGCGCTGCTATGCTGCATTTTTTATGATTTCCGAAATGGCTCTATCTCAAGAACTAATGCACGGATTTTCATGAAGCTTCAGATTCAGTTAGTCCTTGATATGACTTGATGCGGATTACGTGTTGGTGTAAATCGCTCAACAGGTGGCACTGCTGTGCTGCCTTTTGCACGATTCACCCAATAGCTCTATCTCAAAAACTAATGCACGAATTTTCATCTAACTTCAGATTTAGTTAGATGTTAACACAATTGTTGTTGATTAGGTTTTGGTGTTAATCATCCAACAGGTGGCGCTGCTATGCTGGCATTTTCATGATTTTCGAAATAGCTATCTTAAAAACTAATGCACGGATTTTCCCCAAACTTCAGATTCAGTTAGACTTGACGTAAGTGGTTGCTAGGCAGTTTTGTTTAACATAGGTTTTGGTGTAACGTACCCAATAGGTGGCGCTGCTAGGCTGAATTTTGCTGGATTAACACGATTTCGGAGATAGCCATATCTCAAGAACTAATGCACGGAATTTCATATCTATAGAATCCTCATGATAGGCATAGATTGCCGTTTAATTTGGTAGTGTGATAGCGAATTTTCAAGTATTAACATGCATGAGATAGAAGAAAGTTTTGGGATTGGTATATCTGACTAGTTTTAGAAACGTATTTGTACGTACGAAATTTGGATGAATTGCATTTGATTAAAAGTGTATAAATAATATTTTCGTGCTCTTGTGGGATTAGCATTGAATATGCTTTAATGGATATGGTTGCAAGTCAATATTCAAGTCAAGACAGCAATGAAGTGAAGATCAAATTTATCTCTTTTACAATACGTGTTGTTAAAATTGTGTTTGTTTTTATGCAGGGTATTTTGTTTTTATCGTTTACAAATGGTTAATTTTTAAACCGTTAGTTTTAGGGGCATAGTTCCAATTGTAAAAATGTTTCAAATTTTGTTCTAGATCGTATAAAAATCAATTTACCTTAAAATATTTACTTTTTGAATAGTTAAGAAATTGCAAATTTTATACAATGCCTGGATCCTATAAGTTTTATTTAGAAAAAAAATCCCCCCATATTATAACAAGTGAAACAACAAAAATTTATTCTTCTATAGGCAAACCGTACTGGGTTATGATACTTAGAATTTTATGAATTTTCAATGTTTAAGTCACCATAAATGGAAAGAGTATTATTAGTGCCCTAAAACGCTGAAAATGCTCGAAATTCAAAGTATTATACCTAGGTAAGCTTTTGACTTGCAAAAATTAAGTTTTTAATCGCAGATTTTGATTCATCTCAATAGAAAACAGCATTTATAATTGCGTCAAAAAATTATTTCAAACATTTTGTTTGAAGGGCCTTCTAATTAAACCATTCGTCGACCGCATACACGGCGATTAGTTATATGTTACAAAAATAACAGATTGTTGGAACCTGTTACCTGTACAATGTGTGGAACGATGCAACCTGTTAGCCAAAAGTAACTATATTTCCCATCTCTAGAGTAGAGTGACACCTTTAATATAGAGATGGCTTTCCTGGGTAAGGGAAAAAAGGAAAATTTAAAAAAATTAGTTGATGAACTGGTACTTGCCAGAACGGGAAACGAGACCCGGATTCAATTAAAGCATTTAGTGCTGGGTCATTCCATGTCAGATCACCCAGGGCATGGCACCCACCATCACCAATTTTGATAAAAGACAGTGAATTTGCAGAGTGTTTAATGCTGATTCCAAAAATGTCAATCATATTGAAATTGATCAAACGGTTTGTGAATTATGAGCTTTTAAATGTCTTCCAAGATGGCCGATTTGCCGCCATTTTGAATGGCACATGTGACAACATAAAGGTCTATAACTCCTTTCAGGTTTAAGCTAGAACTTTCAAATTTTTTTTGTTCTGTTCAGAATAAAGTAAACTTTCATCTAAACAGATTTTTGTGCAATTTATTCCATTAAAATGCTGTCAGAAAATGACTTTTTGCCATTTTTTAAATTTAAAAAAGGTATAACTTCAATGGCCGATTTCCCCCATTGTTCCCCCTTCAATTTTAATCTAATTGCATAAATAGACAGCTCAAAGTGGGTTTTGATGCCTGATAAAAAAAATTTAATGGGCAGTTTGTAGGTTTTTTGTTTAAAGAAGAATTTTAATTTTACCGACTTTCATAAGTAACGGATAGTACAAGATAATGTTGATATTTCTTTTATTACCAGAAGTATCATACATATTTACATCTAAACGTTTGGTTAAGGTTTTATCTTTCATAAACATATATATTTTTTAATGTGGCTAAAAAGAAGGGGAATCCCTCAAGAATTATAAATAGGAATGCTAATAATGAATTCCTGCAAGACATAGAAGTATTTTCATGACAAATTGAAATCGATTGCAAAGTTCAGTAAATTTAAAATAAAAAGGCAATGATGGAAAAAATTCTACAAATTGTCACATTTTATAGCGAAATCATACTTGCATATTATACAAAATGATAAAATTACAATTGTTAACTAAATACAATAAGTAAAAATTATCGTACTTCAAAATTATACAAAATAACATTTAGCACATACGCGGTAAAAATACTATTAAAAATATATCTACATTTAAAATAAATATAATTAGTTAAAATATTAACTCTGTTATATTAATATTGCAGCTCAAAGTGTGTTTTGATACTTGTTAAAAAATTTTTAATGGGCGATTTAAAAATTTAAAATTTAGTTCAAAATAAAAAAAAATTATATACTTTATTTCACTTTGGTTCATTTTTTAAATGTAAATAACATTAAAGCTGTAATTATTGTTGAATTATACATCGAAAATTGCTGTCCAAAATATGAAATCTCTAATTAATTGCTAAAATTATCTGATTGTGTTAATTTATTACCAGAACTTTCCAGAAGACAAAATTTTAACCAATAACATCACTTTGGTTTGCCAGAAGGGGTTTTTTCAACCAACCAGATAGATGTACTTGCCAGAAAGAGATTTTCAACGAATCAGACTAAAATTACTTCCAAGAAGATTTTTTCAACCAACCAGATTAAGCAGAATTTTACAACTTGTTATGCCAATCTGTTAAAAAAAGATTAAAGTTTCTCTTTTGATCGTATAACTATAAATGATGCTGCTTTGTTGTATTAAATTAGATGTTTTACAATAGATAAACAAAAAAAAAGTACAATATTACTTTAAATATTAGTAATCCAAATTCTGATTTAAATAATCCTCAAGCTATCCACCATCACAATGAGTTATCCATCAAAAATAAAGAACTTCTTGAATTAAGATGCAATTTAGAAGATAACGAAAACTCATTAATATGCTTTGCTTACAGAGAACACTTTCTGCATATGTAAATTCAGCAAAAGAAATGTTTTCATTTAGTTAATCTTCATCCTAACAAGACCAAGAAAAGTATCCTTATATGTGATAAGTGTGGATAAAGCTACATAATGATGCCATTCCTGGTAAGAAACTATGTTCAACCTGTAGGGGGGAAAGCAAGAGCTTTGCTGTAAGTATATGTGAAAGAATAGAAAGACCTGTGTCAGTCCACTGATTTTTTTGAAAAAATTACATCAAACATGGATCAGAAAGAAAAATATCATGTAAAGCTTAATGGAAGTTCACCACTAATGTTACATGCAATTTCCGCACACAGGAAAGTGTCTGCTGGAGAAGAAAATTACAGTAAATGAAAATTGCCTTGCGAAAGGAGGTTGCTTGTACCCTTGATTTGGAAGAGAGCGTTCTTCAGAGTGAAAAATGTAGTAGCTCTGATGAAGATAATGTGAATCAAAAGAAAAGCTTCAGAATTTGAAAGATTAATGGAGATAGTGAAAGAAAAGTTTCCACAAATTAGTCCCAGAGAAAAAAATCAGTTGCTAACTTTGATTCCTGAGTCATTATGGGCAAGAAAGGAAATAATTGAAACCTTTAGTGTAACTGAGTACCAAGTGTAGACTTTATACTTGGGAAGATACTATAAAATCTGCGAAAGAATTTCATGAAGATAATGAATTTTCATGTCTCATGCCTGATCAGGGAGATACGGTCAGCATAAAAAAAATGTCCGCCCATGTTCAAAAAAGGTTTCTTCTTTGTAATCTGAATTAACTGTATATCCAATTTCGATTGAAATTTCCTACCAATAATAAAATTGGGTTTTCAAAATTTGCTGACCTGCGACCTAAGCACTGTGTCTTAGTTGGAAATTCTGGCACACATTCTGTCTGCATGTATACAATACATCAGAAAGTTCAGTTGCTTATTGCAGCAACAGGGATTGAAGAAAAATATGAAAGTTTAATCCAGAAATTGGTTTGCAGTTCTAACAATACAAATTGTATGTTACATATATGCAGCAAATGTCCCAAGAAAGATGTTCTTGAAGATTTTTTAAAGTTAAAATTTCCGGATTTTGATCCTGAAGACGTAATTGAACATAATCAGAGGGTATCAACTCACAGAGTATGAATAACATCACATACATCTACTCTGTACGATTTCATCCATCTTATTCTTAAAAAGATTGAAAAGCTCGTTCCCCATACACACATATCCAAGTCCTAAAGCACTTATTTGAAAAAAAATCTTACTAGTCATGAGGCTCTCATACAAATGGATTTTAGTGAGAACTTTTCTTTTGTATTGCAAGATGAAGCGCAACAGCTACCATTGGATGCCTGGTTGCTGTACTTTACTTACAGTTGCATTATATGTAAAGCAAAAAAATGGAAGCAGCTTAAAAAGTCAAAGCCTTTGCATGCTTTCAGATGATATGGACCATGATGTACCAATGCTTTATCAGACTGAAAAATTAATCATACAGCATTTAAATAATAAGTATATCTTAGCTACAAATGTAGAATATTTTACTGGTGGCTCTGCTGCCCAATATTAAAATTGAAAAACATTTTTGAACCCATGAACATGATTTTGGTGGAATAAAAGCAAAATGGAGCTTTTTTGCTGTAGGTGATGGAAAATCTGTTTGCGATGGGATTGAGGGGGCTGTTAAAAGACTTGTGATAAAAGCAAGTCTGCAAAGGCCGTTGCATGATCAAATTGCAAATGTGGCTATGATGTATGAATATTGCAGACAAAACATTGATGAGTATAACATTTTTTATCATCACAAAAAGTGACATGTTAAAACTGTGCAACAACATGTCTCATCGGATGCAACTTACTACGACAGTTCCTAGAACATGCAGTATGCATTATTATGGATCTACAAAAAACTTATTAATAAGTGGAAAAAGAATAAATACTGATGAAGATTTTTCTGTTTGTTCATCTTTTGATAGGAATATTAAAGAGACTTTGGATATTCCATCTCTTAAAGGTTATGTAGCATGTTTGTGTGAATGGAATTGGTATATAGGCTTAGTGTCAAAAGTCTACAAAAAAGAAGGAGATGCAACTATTAAATTCCTGCATCCACAATGGCCCATCACCTTCGTATTATTGGACAGAAAATGACAGTTGTATTGTGCCTTTCAGTCATATCCTTTGTGCATGTGACATCAATACTACCAATGATAGAATATGGTGATGCAACTTGGTGATGCATCTAGTGCTTTAATAAGCACCAAGTGGGCAAAACATAAAATTAGAAGGAAATAAAATCGAAATATAAAGAGAACAAATTTTATTAATTATCTTTATTTTTAATTGTTATTGATGTAGATATATTTTCAATAGCATTTTTACAGTGTATGTGCTAAATGTTATTTTGCATAATTTTAAAGTACGATAATATTTACTTAATGTATTTTTTTTAAATTATATTTTGTATTATATACAAGTATGATTTTGCTATAAAATGTGACTATTTATAGAATTTTTCCCATTATTTCTTTTTTACTCATAATTTACTGAAACTTTGCACTAGATTTCAATTTGTTAGGAAAATACTTCTATGTCTTGCAGGAATTCATTATTAGCATGCCTATTTATTCCTGTGGGATTCCCCTTCTTTATAGCCACATTAAAAAATATGTATATGTTTATGTAAGATAAAGCCTTATCAAACTTTTATATGTAAATATGTATGATATTTCTGGTAATAAAAGAAATAAATATTATCTTGTACCCGTTACTTATGGAAGGTCAGTAAAATTGAAATTCTTCTTTAAACAAAACACCTGCGAACTGCCCATTAAAATTTTCTTATCAGGCATCAAAACACACTTTGAGCTGCCTATTTATGCAATTAGAGGAAAATTGAAGGGGGAACAATGGGGGAAATCAGCCATTAAAGTTACGCCTTTTATTTAAAAAATGACAAAAAGTCATTTTCTGAGAGCATTTGAATGGAATAAGCTGCACAAAAATCAGTTTAAATGAAAGTACACTTTATTCTGAACAGAACAAAAAAAATTTGAAAGTTCTAGCTTAAACCTGAAAGAAGTTATAGACCTTTACGCTGTCACATGTGCTATTCAAAATGGCGGCAAATCGGCCATCTTGGAAGACATTTAAAAGCTCATAACTCACAAACCGTTTGATCAATTTCAATATGATTGACATTTTTGGAATCAGCATTAAAAATTTTACAAATACACCAAAGTTTATGAAAATCGAAGATGGTGGGTGTCATTTTTAGAAAATTCTGGGTGATTTGACATGGAATGACCCTGCTGGAATCTGAGGATTATGAAGAGGAATACGTGGAGGCTATGTATGAAACTATACTAGCAACAGCTCAGGAGGAGTTAGATAGGCAAGAGAGTGAGCGCGCCCGGTTACAAGCTATCGAACGTGAGGACATGTTGCGTCAACAGCAATGGGATCGCGATCTGGCCATCCGTAAGGAAAAATTGGAGCAAGAAAAAGAATTAAAGGAACTAAAATTAAAAAATAAATTCGAGCTAGAAAAACTAAGAATTGAGAAAGGAATTCCCCCGTCTTCAGAAAATGCAAATAATATACCTTCGCGTTCCTCGGAACAGAATTAAAAAAATTAATCCCGGATTTTAATCCTGAAAAAACAGACATTAGCTTGTATTTGGTTCTGTTTGAACGCCAAGTTAAACGGGTTGGAATACCGAAAGAAAATTGGGTCTCCCATTTAATTGGGCTTCTGCCAGTGGATATTATTTCAATTATTGCCAGACAACCCGAGACAGAGTCAGAAGATTATGATAACATAAAAAGTATCTTGTTAAAAAAAAAATTAAATTAAACCCGGGTAGTTTTCGACAGAAATTTGTTAGCCATCAAAAGTCGCAATCTTTAAATTGGCAGGATTTCGGTTTCAAAATCCGAAATTACTTAAACGAATGGTTAGCGGGCTTAGCAATAACTTCCTTAGACGAATTAAAAGACCTTTTAGTCACCGATCAGATTAAACGGCGTGCGAAGTTTGAAATGCGTGAACATTTCATTGACAAATGGCCCCTGCTTAAGACGGAAGCAGAAATAGTTGAATTATTGGATGGATATGAGAGTATAAGGGCCTCTACTCAGAAGGCCAAGGATACCAGAGATGTTAGGGTGGAAAAAACGCGCCCGTTGTTTCAAGAAAGGCCCCGAGAAACTAGACCACGGTTCTCCCCCCCCCCCCCCCCTTCGAATGCAAATGCCGTGCGCGGACCGGTAAACCGAGATAGAGCCTTTGAAAAAAGAGCGAATTTGAAATGTTTTAATTGCGGGTCCGAAACGCACCTGCGTTCATTGTGCCCGAAGTTGCAGAAAAAACCTCCGTCAGGCTCCGTAAATAATTTGCAAGATGTACGAAAGGACGATTTATTGGACTCTTATACATTTCCTGGGGTTGTTAACAACCGAAAGATAGGAGTTTTAAGAGATTCGGGAGCGACGCTTGATTTAATTTGTAGGAAATTTGTAGATCCGCAGGATTTTTGTGGAGAGAAAATCTGGGTCCAACAACCACTTAGTTTGGAGTTAGTTTGTCTGCCGTTAGCGCGGGTAGAGATAGAGGGAGATTTCGGAAAAATTTTTACGAAAGCCGCTGTTTGCGGAAACCATTTAAACCAAAACCGATATATTTTAGGAAATAAAACTGCCGCGATGATAAGAGAGAGAACGGGGTATGAATTTTTGCCAACTGGACAGGTAAATGCAGTCCAGACGCGTGCGACTATTACACGCTTAAAGGAAGGGAAAGGGGAGCTCGAACGGGTAACTCAAGATGTGGAAACACCCAAGGGATTGAACGTAGCGAATCAGGAAGAATCGGGACTTCGGGATTCAACCGAAGGTGAGAACCCTATTGAAATTCCGGTGTTAGAAGTTGAAGCCCCGGAGTTGGACTTGTTAAAAATAGATAAAGAAGGGTTTTTGAAAGCACAGCACGAATGTGCAGAGTTAAAGGAATTGTTTAGCCGAGTGGGGGCGGACAAAACTGGGGGTACGACGAAAACTTATTCGGTTGTTAACGGGTTACTAGTTAGAAATCGCGAGGATCGTTTTGGAAACGTTACCAGATTGCTAGTTATTCCAAAAGGGTTACGGCAGAAAATAAAAGCATTGTGTCATGAAGGCACGTCAGTACATTTAGGTGGGACGAAGTCAAAGGATAAATTAATTCGATATTTTTATTGGCCTAACTGTTATAAAGAAATGGATGAATATGTGCGCAGTTGCGGTGTTTGCCAAAGAGCGGGTCGAGCGAACAAGAAAAAGAAAGCCCCGTTAAAACTTGTCCCAATAATTCAGGAAGTTTTCAGTAAAATAAATATCGACGCATGTGGACCCTTACCACTGACCACGGATGGACACCGGTATATTTTAACGGCAGTATGTATGGCGTCCAAATACCCGGAGGCGGTTCCGCTGGTGGACCTCTCCTCTATTAGAGTGACTGAGGCGCTGCTGAATATTTTCAGTCGCATCGGATTCTCCAGCCAACTCCAATGCGATCAGGGAAAGTCCTTCACCTCAGCTTTAACGACCGAATTTCTTAATAAATTTGGCATTAAGATCACCCATAGTCCTGTTTATCACCCCCAGAGTAATCCCGTGGAACGATATAATAGGACCTTAAAACGACTTTTGAGGGCTCTGTGTATTGAATTAGGCACCGATTGGGATAAACATTTGCCTGCGATTCTATTGGCTCTTCGAAACGTAGTTCATGAAAGCACAGGTTACTCACCAGCCGAGTTGGTGTATGGAAAAAATCTTCGAACACCTGAGACCTTGATAATGGAACGATGGTCCAACCCTCCACCTGAAAATGATGTAGTGACCGAATATGTGTTTAAATTAATTAATCGGTTGAAACGATGTCGGGAGGTAGCTGTTTCGCACATGGAAGAAATGCAAGGTAAACGAAAGGTTTGGTATGACAAAAACGCGGTAAAACGAGAATTCAAGGAGGGAGATTTAGTGTTGGTTTTAGCCATGATGAGACCAAATAAATTGCCCGTGAAATGGGTAGGGCCGGGGAAAAATCAAGAATAAAATATAGGAGACTAATATGTGGTAGAACTGCCAGGAAGTAGGAATAAAACCCAAATTTATCATGTTAATATGCTGAAACCATATTATACGCGACCCGAACATGTAAATTTGTTGTGCTCCAAAGACAATTCAAATTTAATAGAAGATCAGGATTTAGATATTCCGTATTTAGAGAATAATCCTACGATTTTTGACTTTCAGGAAATAGTTCGGCTTAGTGAGTTAGAAAAAAATCTAAACGAAGCACAAATTAGCCAATTACGGGAGCTTTTAAATAAATATGCCGCGTGCTTTTCGAACGACCCTGGTACAACAGATTTGGTGGAGCATGATATAACTTTAATTAGCGATAAGCCCGTACGATCAAAACCTTATCGGATGTCGCAGAGACAAACTGGAATCGTAAAAATGGAGATTCAAAAGATGTTAAGATTGGGGGTTATTGAAGTCGGCGAGTCGGATTACATGTCGCCTTTAATTTTAGTAGAGGTTCCGGGTAAGGATCCTCGTCCATGTGTGGATTTTAGGCGTCTCAATGAGATAATTAGGACAGAATATTTCCCCATCCCCAATATCGAAGAAAGAGTTGAAAAAGTCATGTGCTAAATACATAACCTCCTAGATTTAGCGAAAGGTTATTGGCAGATTCCCTTGAGCCCCAGAGCTCAACGGTATGCAGCATTCTGTACAACTTTTGGTACTTTTAGGTGTTTGAAAATGGCTTTTGGATTAAAAAACGCGCCGTAGCAAAGTGATGGCAGGGCTATTTAGAAAGATGGAGGAATTTGCAGTTCCTTATTTAGATGACGTCGCTGTATTTTTGGACACCTGGGAAGACCACTTAAAACATGTCGCATTAGTTCTAGATAGAATTCATAAGGCAAATCTTAAAATAAAGCCCTCTAAGTGTAAATTTGCCCAGAGTAGTGTAAAATATTTAGGCCATATTGTAGGAAATGGTTCCCGCACTCCAGCAGAAGTCAAGATCGAATGCGTAAAAAAATTCCCTACTCCCGAAACAAAAGCGCAGATTCGTGCATTTCTCGGGCTGGCCGGATACTACCAGAGATACATAAGGAATTTTTCCATAATAGCAGCACCCTTGACTGACGCGCTAAAAGGGAAAACCCGTCGAGGTAAAGTCGAGTGGACTCCCGCGTGCGAGAGCGCTTTTCGGTCTCTAAAAGCGAAACTAACCGAACGGCCGGTCTTGCATGCGCCGAATTTTCATCGTAAATTCCTTATTCAGATCGATGCATAGTTACTCGGTGCCGGAGCTGTGTTGAGCCAGGTAAATGAGAAGGGAGAGGAACACCCGATCTTGTATTTGAGTCGGAAATTCTCTCCGGTAGAACAACGCTATAGCACCACCGAGCGGGTGTGCGCCAGTATTGTTTTCGCCGTAAAAACATTACATTACTATATAGATGGAAGAAAATTTAGGATTATAACGGATCATAATCCTCTGCGCTTCTTACAAACTCATGCGAGTTCCAACCCAAGGCTTATGCGTTGGAGCCTCGCGTTACAACCGTACGATTTTACAATCGAACATAGAGCAGGAAAAAAACACCAAAACGCTGATAGTCTAAGCAGAGTAGCGTTTGAAGACTAGAAATTTTGTTGAAAAAAAAATGTTTAAGAGTATGTTTTATTATTGTGTTAAAATTCTTTTAAGTAACTTATTGTATATAAAAAGTTTAAAAGTGTTTGGTTTTATTAGAGTATTAGAATTCTTTCTTAGTAAAAATTACCCATATATATATAAAAAATATATATTGGGGTTATCCATCTGAATAGGAGAGAGCGAACTTTTATTGGAATTACCTGTGATGTTTAAAAATTTTATCTATTCTGATTATGTTAAAAGAAAATTATTAATGAAGGTACAGGTTTGTTATACAAATTGTTGGAGTGTTTATTATAAATCTTAGTATTATTATATAACGGTGTGCAATTGCAATGCGTTTATTGTTTACTGTATTTGTTATGTTTGTTGTGTGTTATGCTGAATCCCTTCCATGGTAACGAAGTACCTTCTGATAAATGTTTTGATTTTTAAAATTTAAAATTTTATTAATTTTGGAGTAGATAGCATTGTTAGGGATAGCATTAACTCCGAATTTCACTGTGATTGTTCACCCTAGTGTGGAAATTTTTCCCTTAAGGAAAAATTTATATGGGGCATGGAGGGTCTGTGACGTTTTATCTGAGAAGATTCAGAGACCAGATGCCCATAACGAAATAAACATATTTAATTGGAACCTCCAGATGCCTACTATAACTTCACATGTCAATGTTTCACAAAATCCAGATGGAACGTGTAAACAGATTTAATCATGTAAATATCTTGAGAAAAGTGCTGCGTAGAAATTGTATAAACTGAACTTGTTGACTAAGAGGACTCAAGATCTCACGTGGGGTATCTAGGAGATGAACTGATCTCTGAAAAAAGGCCCCGTGGAGAGTCTCTGCTGTGACACGACCCCAGACGGTCATGTTTTCTCGGCTCTGCCGAAGAAGCGATCCGCTCCGAAAAGATTAATTTTTTTGCCGTGTAAAATACTAATGTATGCTTGTTATGTTTGTGTCCTAGTGTCGTCAAATAAAACTCTGAAAAAAACGAACGCCAAATTCTTTTAATTTCTAGTTAAGCTTCTTTCTTAAGTGAGTTTCTTATTCGGCGGTACAAGATGTATTAGAAGGATAGTCAAGTTCAGATGGGCTCGATGAAGAAAAAAATTGCAAATATTTCTAAAGAAATGGCAATTTTGGATCATTCTTCCTCATCAAAGTCCCCTGAACTCATTCCTCAAAGTTCTACCTCCAAGCCAGTTTTGGCAGAAGCTAAGAGAATGAAAACAACAATAACAACAAAAAACAATACATGTGGGATGTTAAGAAGTTCATTTCTGTACCTCATTTTGCTCCTTTAGATTTCATGCAATTGCAGGTATGTCTTTCATTTCTTAAATTTTAATTAAAAAAGTTACAGACATAGAAAAAATAAAATCGATATATTTTTTTTTTTAAATAAAGGCAAACATTTTTAAATTAATTAAAATATGAATTTTTTGAAGTCGATAAGTACATCTCCAATATTAATTTTTTTTCTCCTTTTTTAGGCTTTAGAGCCAGTAAGAATTCCATTGCAGTATTTCAGCCAATACATCCCAAATCATCTTATAAGTAATTATTTCACAGGAAAAGCCCAACCCGTACGATTGTACGGGTGTGGATTTCTTAGAAAAAGCCCAACCCGCACGTTCGTGCGAGTACTCTCCACGCTCCAGGGGTGACGAAATTTTTTTAAATTATTTTTTTAAGTGTCATTAGGGTCAGTACAGAGTTAATAACCAGAAGAATGTAATATTTAAATGTGAAAATGTTCCGGGTCTTAAAGGGTTAATTTATGCCAGAGCAATTTTTCATGAAAACCTACAGTTTCCGAGATATTTCAAAAAACGAAAAATCCCTGCCGGCCCGGCCTACAGGCGGAGGTAGATTTCGAAGTCAAGTACATTAAGTTCACAAACAATAACTAAATCATGATTAGAGATAAACCCACTTTAACAATTTTATCTGGACGCTTTTGACGAGTTTTTATTTCATTTTTATATAATAGTTGGTTTTATCAGAATCATGTTAGGGCGCTATTCAAAAAAATACTTTTCCGTGCTCAACAACTCGAAATTTTCTGGCATAACTCTAGATTCATTTTTAATTAAAAAAAAAAAATATGAAACCTGCTGACATGATTTTTTGAAGAGATTTATAAGCGACCTGTGTTTTTATTTTTCGTTCAATTAATTAAAACTTGATATATGAAAAATTATTTTCTCAGAAAGACAATATTTTTCGTTTCTAACACAATCGCTTCGGTAAATTCCGTTCAAAATGCCCACTTTGACATCACTTTTTGAAATATATTCTGCCTCTATCAAAAAATCGATCATTACGGTACAGCATATAGTTTCTGAATAAGCGAATCTACCAATTAAATGCGTTTGAGAGCAAAAATGAATTTAAAAATGAGTCAGAAAATAAGCAGTTTGGATTTGAATGCATCCTTAATACAATGATTTTTCCAACACAACCCGCTTCGGGAAATTCGGTTCAAAATGCCTACTTTAACAGCATTTTTAAAAAATATATTCTGCCTCTATAAGAAAATCGACCATTACGGTACATTATATAGTTTCTGAGTAAGAAAACGTACCAATTGGAAGCTTTTAAGAGCAAAAATAAATTGTAAAATGAATCAGAAAATAAGCAGTTTGGATTTGAATACACCCTTACTGAGATGATTTTTTTCTCTAACCGCTATGTATTTTTAAATTGTTTTTGCTGTAAGAATTGGTCCTATCCAAAACTTGTCTATATAGATGTTGTAGACAATATTAAGAAGATATGTGATAAATTCATGGGGATTTTATACCTTTTGAATTGACGGAGTTATGGATTTTTTACTTCTTCAAACCCCCTTTTTGTTTTCGTTTATTTTTTTTGCGGTACGAATTGGTCCTATCAAAAACTCGTGAATATAAAAGTTGTAGATAATATTAAGGAGATTTATAATAAAATTAATTGGATTTGATATCTTGAGAATAGACGAAGTTATGAATTTTTTTCTTCCAAAAACCCTATTTTTGCGCCCCTTGAGCCCATTTTTTAACTTTATCAAAAATCTGTGATACAAATTTTTGGCCAACATTTGTGATACAAATTTAAAAATTAAGAAGTTATGGGGGCTTTCGGTTTTTACAAAACCCCTCCCTATTTTCATCCCCTTGGTCCGATTTTGCAAATTAACGAACTGGACCGAGATTTTATGAGACAGACAGACAGATAAAGTTTTTTACTGAGGGTGGTTTTGGGTTCTAGGGGTTATTATCGGTGTAGATCTGAAAATTTTTTTCAGAAATTCCAGCATAGGAACGATCCCAATAGGTAGTATTTCATAAGAAATCTACCTAAAAGTGGGGGGGGGGGGGGGGGGCGGGGAGCAAAACTTATTTTTGCCCCTCCCCCTCGCACACTTCCTATCCATCGGGACTTTTTATCTGGTGATTAGTAACTATCAATGAACAACTGTACCAAATTTTATCAATGTAGCATTTATTATGGCAAACTTTCCTAATTTGACTGGACCAAATCAGTCAAGGTTCAGGTCCCATGAATGTCGGATAACCGAGGTTCCACTTTGTATACCTGTCATTTGCAGAGAATTTATGCTCTTTAATTTATGACAGAGCAGTTTTTTTCATGAAAACCCACAGTTTCTGAGATATTTCAAAAAACTAAAAAAAGTGGGGAATTTTGCCCCTTTCTGTCCCCGCTCACTTCCTATCCACATCAGGACTTTCTATCTAGTGATTAGTAGGTATCATTGAACCAACAGTACCAATTTTTATCTCTTTAGCATTTATTTCAGCAAACTTTCCTAATTTGACTGGACTACTCTTCTTATGCAACAAGTAGATGTAGTTTCCGCACTTCAGTTACTCGTCCGACAAAACAGCAAATAATTATTTTATAGGGGTTAAAGTTACATAAACGTCCATTTTAGAGTTTATTTCCTTCAATATGACATATATTTACTTAACCAAACTTAGCTATATCTAATAATAGACTATTTCGACAAAACGAAAATTTTTTTAAAGAGATGAAATTGATGTAACAGATGTGGCAACCATTTTGTTACAACGCAACGAACGTACACAGTGAGACATGCCTCATTGTGTACCTACTATGTGGTTCTGGTGTTAAAAAAGTTATTTATTAATAAAAGAAGGTTTTTCACTCTCTTACCGTTTTTCTCTGTGTATGTGGGCGTGCGATGGGCTAGGGAAATCTACTAAACGTAAGAGGCTGAAAATTTGCATGAAGGTAGCCCAAGGTCTGCCATTTCCACCCGAAGCTCATATTTTTAATATTTTGAAATTCGAGAAATATTAATTAAAAATCATAATCTGCAGAAAATTATTGATAGATTGTAAAAATGTATTATTTATAAAAATATATTCATTGTCTCTCTGCGTACCACTTGTGGTACACAGTGAGACAATTTCCGATACTCCGTTATGCTGCTTCTGTGCTTTTACAAATAACTTTTTTTAAACCATTTATACATTAATGTGTAGCTTAAAGATGTAGCAAAAAAGTTTTTCAAAAGAATTAAAATCGTCGTTATTCGTTAAGTAATAATAATTTTCATCTCACTGTGTACTACACTCCCCAATATTCAAGACGTTAAAAAACTTTATATTCTTTTAATAATTTGTATTTTAATATTATGCTGTACATTGTAAAAAAGACTTGTAGAAGTAATTCCCTAAACAATATGACAGATTGAAGTAGCGTGTTCAACACATATATGCATACAAATAGAAAGAACAAAGAAAAGACGATAGTAAAAGATTACGGATGAATAATTCATGATAAACGCGATTTTTATTTCTTTTTAATCCGATAGCTTTATCTGAAACACACAAGTTGCAAACTTTCTTTCAGAATTTGTTTCGATTTACACAAATATTTAAATGCTTAATCAACTATTCTTTGCATCTAATTTCTGTCCACCTCTCTTTTTATATAAGAATTAATAATAACGTTTGAAATCTATAATTTGTCCAAAGAATACCTAGAATATTAAGTACGAACTTTCGAAAAAACTTTAATATATGGTTTGGATGACATAGATGACAAAATTACCTCCTCATATAAACTTCTGAATTCGGTAACATAGGAGCGAGAGAATTAATGGATAACACTTAATAAGAAATGTGTACCGTGAATTCCAGCGTATTATCTACGGATCAACCAATCATGTTTGGACGCAGAAATTTTATTTAATAAAATGTAACTTATTAAATCGCGAAATGTATTAGACTTCAATTATTAAATAAAATTTCTGGGTCCAAACATGATTGTTTGATCCGCGGATTGTCTTAAATTACGAAATATCTGAAAATAAGTTTAAAAGTTGTGACCAAACCGATCGGAGCACAGAAAAGTGCAGTTTAGATATTTTCTTAGATAAATATTTCAGGATAATAAATATATAGAGGTTGATTCCTTTTAGAAAGTTTTAAAATTGGACGAATTTTGTTTGTAATATGCATCGATCATTTGTTCAAAGACCTTTGCATCGCTAAACTAACTTTCATGTGCGATTTCAATACTTTGATTTGGAAACTAGAAACTGATCGTTCAAGTTTTAAAAAATAAAGTAACAGTTCGTCAATAAATATATATATATATATAGGGGAAAGTAGGGTAATGACGCTCACTTAAGGGAAAACATGAATAGCTAGTCAAATTTACACAAAAAATCAATATTTTATTAATGAAGTACAACTCCAAAGCATAAGGAACAGTTTGCAATCAACTAATTTGCATAAAAATTTTAGGAATTTTTTTTATCGTTTTATTTAATTAACAATGGATTGAATGGTAATGCCCGACATGGTAGGCTAATTGCGCTCAAAATTTGAATACAAGACTTAAGTTGGCGTTATTTATAGTTGGCGTAACAAAGCACTACAAAAATAAATAAAAGCATGAATTTACAGCTAAATGTATACATTTTGTAGAAATAATGAGTAAACTAACGTTTAAAAATAAGAGTGTACACTTACCTTGAAGTTAGATGTTGTAGAATTTTATTATAAAACAACTTCAAACTAGTAATGTGAAGACACCTCCCGACGGTCACTGTATCCTTACTGAGAACTTACGATGAAGTTCGCTAAGTGCCGGTAAAGATCGCACGTTTTCAGTTCTATTTTGTTTAGAGATATTAGGGTGAGCGGGATTCCCGCTGAGCGTCATTACCCTAGTTTCTCCTATTTCTTGCCAAAAAATAAATTTATAGTTTAACTATACTACTAAAGCTATTAAAAAAGCATTGAAATCGCTTCAGTAGTTCTCAAAAAGGTACATCAATACATAATTTAAATGAGATATAGAAAAAAATATTGTGAAATTGCGTAATTTTTTAAAAAGATTTTTATTTTTTGCTGAACGATCCATTTATAGTTTAGTTACTGCCAAAAATATTAAAACAAAATTATTGAAATCACTTCAGTAGGTTCTTGAGAAAAAATGAACGTCAACTGTTTTTCATGCGATTTCGGCAACCCTTAAGGGTACCGGGAAAGCCCTATCTCTGCCCAGGGGTGCAGAATATGTCCGATCCGGCGATCTAGGATCGGGGGAAATTTTAACCCCCTGGGGAAATTTTTCAGAAACATATACAATTGATTTCGATTTTAACAACGAATTCCATAATTCCTTGAGATAGAACAATTTCTGTACAAATAAAGATATCCGTATGGCGACCTTCACAAAATCGATCTCAGAATAATATGTACCGTATATCAGGGGTGATTATGTTCCGAATTTTCCGAAAGTTTAAGACATTCGGTTTAAAAAAAAAAAAAAATTGGTCATCTGAAAATTCGGACATAAAATACTGCGAATTTTCGCGAAGAATTACGGAAAAAACGCGAATTTCGTCACAAGATGGCCAAAATAACCGCAGGTTTCTTCAAAAGATGGCCAAAAGAACCGCAGGTTTCTTCAAAAGATGGCCAAAAGAACCGCAGGTTTCTTCAAAAGATGGCCAAAAGAACCGCAGGTTTCTTCAAAAGATGGCCAAAAGAACCGCAGGTTTCTTCAAAAGATGGCCAAAAGAACCGCAGGTTTCTTCAAAAGATGGCCAAAAGAACCGCAGGTTTCTTCAAAAGATGGCCAAAATAACCGCAGGTTTCTTCAAAAGATGGCCAAAATAACCGCAGGTTTCTTCAAAAGATGGCCAAAATAACCGCAGGTTTCTTCAAAAGATGGCGAAATAACCGCAGGTTTCTTCAAAAGATGGCGAAATAACCGCAGGTTTCTTCAAAAGATGGCGAAATAACCGCAGGTTTCGTCAAAAGATCGTGAAATGAACGCAAATTTTGTCAAAAGATCGCAAAATAAATGCACATTTCGCCAAAAGATCGCGAAACAATCGCAAATTTCATCAAAAGATCGCAAAACAACCCCGAATTTCGTCTAAAGATCACAAAACAACCTCGAATTTCGTCAAAAGATCGCAAAACAACCTCGAATTTCGTCAAAAGATCGCAAAACAACCTCAAATTTCGTCAAAAGATCGCAAAACAACCGCGATTTTCGTCAAAACATGGCAAAATAACTACGATTTTCGTCAAAACAGGGCGAATAACCTATTTCGTCAAAGTAAAGCGAAAAAAACCGCAAATTTCGTAAAAAGATCGCGAAATGAACGCAAATTTCGTCAAAAGATCGCGAAATGAACGCAAATTTTGTCAAAAAGACTGCGAAACAACCGCGCATTTCGTCAAAAGGGCGAAATAGCGGCAAATTTCGTCAAAAGATCGCAAAAAATCTTCAAATTTCGTCAAAAGATCGCGAAAGAATCGCAAATTTCGTCGAAAGAATCGCAAATTTCGTCGAAAGAATCGCAAATTTCGTCGAAAGAATCGCAAATTCCGTCGAAAGAATCGCAAATTCCGTCGAAAGAATCGCAAATTCCGTCGAAAGAATCGCAAATTTCGTCGAAAGATCGCGAAACAATCGCAAATTCCGTCAAAAGATCGCGAAACAATCGCAAATTCCGTCAAAAGATCGCGAAACAATCGCAAATTCCGTCAAAAGATCGCGAAACAATCGCAAATTCCGTCAAAAGATCGCGAAACAATCGCAAATTCCGTCTAAAGATCGCGAAACAATCGCGAATTTCGTCTAAAGATCGCAAAACAACCTCGAATTTCGTCTAAAGATCGAAAAACAACCTCGAATTTCGTCAAAAGATCGCAAAACAACCTCGAATTTCGTCAAAAGATCGCAAAACAACCTCGAATTTCGTCAAAAGATCGCAAAACAACCTCGAATTTTGTCAAAAGATCACAAAACAACCGCGATTTTCGTCAAAACATGGCAAAATAACTGCGATTTTCGTCAAAACAGGGCGAATAACCTATTTCGTCAAAGTAAAGCGAAAAAAACCGCAAATTTCGTCAAAAGATCGCGAAATGAACGCAAATTTTTCAAAAAGACTGCGAAACAACCGCGCATTTCGTCAAAAGGGCGAAATAGCGGCAAATTTCGTTAAAAGATCGCAAAAAATCTTCAAATTTCGTCAAAAGATCGCGAAAGAATCGCAAATTTCGTCAAAAGAATCGCAAATTTCGTCAAAAGATCGCGAAAGAATCGCAAATTTCGTCAAAAGATCACGAAAGAATCGCAAATTTCGTCAAAAGATCACGAAAGAATCGCAAATTTCGCCAAACGATCGCAAAGCAACTGCGAATTCCGTCAAAATACTGCGAAAGAATCGCAAATTCCGTCAAAATACTGCGAAAGAATCGAAAATTCCGTCAAAATACTGCGAAAGAATCGAAAATTCCGTCAAAATACTGCGAAAGAATCGAAAATTCCGTCAAAATACTGCGAAAGAATCGAAAATTCCGTCAAAAGATCGCGAAAGAATCGCAAATCCCGCCAAAAGATCGCGAAAGAATCGCACATCCCGCCAAAAGATCGCGAAAGAATCGCAAATCCCGCCAAAAGATCGCGAAACAATCGCAAATCCCGTCAAAAGATCGCGAAACAATCGCAAATTCCGTCAAAAGATCGCGAAACAATCGCAAATTCCGTCAAAAGATCGCGAAACAATCGCAAATTCCGTCAAAAGATCGCGAAACAATCGCAAATTCCGTCAAAAGATCGCGAAACAATCGAAAATTCCGTCAAAAGATCGCGAAACAATCGAAAATTCCGTCAAAAGATCGCGAAACAATCGAAAATTCCGTCAAAAGATCGCGAAACAAACGCAAATTTCGTCAAAAGATCGCAAAACAACCTCGAATTTCGTCAAAAGATCACAAAACAACCGCGATTTTCGTCAAAAGATCACAAAACAACCGCGATTTTCGTCAAAAGATCACAAAACAACTGCGATTTTCGTCAAAACATGGCAAAATAACTGCGATTTTCGTCAAAACAGGGCGAATAACCTATTTCGTCAAAGTAAAGCGAAAAAAACCGCAAACTTCGTCAAAAGATCGCGAAATGAACGCAAATTTCGTCAAAAGATCGCGAAATGAACGCAAATTTTTCAAAAAGACTGCGAAACAACCGCGCATTTCGTCAAAAGGGCGAAATAGCGGCAAATTTCGTTAAAAGATCGCAAAAAATCTTCAAATTTCGTCAAAAGATCGCGAAAGAATCGCAAATTTCGTCAAAAGATCGCGAAAGAATCGCAAATTTCGTCAAAAGATCGCGAAAGAATCGCAAATTTCGTCAAAAGATCGCGAAAGAATCGCAAATTTCGTCAAAAGATCGCGAAAGAATCGCAAATTTCGTCAAAAGATCGCGAAAGAATCGCAAATTTCGTCAAAAGATCGCGAAAGAATCGCAAATTTCGTCAAAAGATCGCGAAAGAATCGCAAATTTCGTCAAAAGATCGCGAAAGAATCGCAAATTTCGTCAAAAGATCGCGAAAGAATCGCAAATTTCGTCAAAAGATCGCGAAAGAATCGCAAATTTCGTCAAAAGATCGCGAAAGAATCGCAAATTTCGTCAAAAGATCGCGAAAGAATCGCAAATTTCGTCAAAAGATCGCGAAAGAATCGCAAATTTCGTCAAAAGATCGCGAAAGAATCGCAAATTTCGTCAAAAGATCGCGAAAGAATCGCAAATTTCGTCAAAAGATCGCGAAAGAATCGCAAATTTCGTCAAAAGATCGCGAAAGAATCGCAAATTTCGTCAAAAGAATCGCAAATTTCGTCAAAAGAATCGCAAATTTCGTCAAAAGAATCGCAAATTTCGTCAAAAGAATCGCAAATTTCGTCAAAAGATCGCGAAAGAATCGCAAATTTCGTCAAAAGATCACGAAAGAATCGCAAATTTCGTCAAAAGATCACGAAAGAATCGCAAATTTCGCCAAACGATCGCAAAGCAACTGCGAATTCCGTCAAAATACTGCGAAAGAATCGCAAATTCCGTCAAAATACTGCGAAAGAATCGCAAATTCCGTCAAAATACTGCGAAAGAATCGCAAATTCCGTCAAAATACTGCGAAAGAATCGCAAATTCCGTCAAAATACTGCGAAAGAATCGAAAATTCCGTCAAAATACTGCGAAAGAATCGAAAATTCCGTCAAAATACTGCGAAAGAATCGAAAATTCCGTCAAAATACTGCGAAAGAATCGAAAATTCCGTCAAAATACTGCGAAAGAATCGAAAATTCCGTCAAAATACTGCGAAAGAATCGAAAATTCCGTCAAAATACTGCGAAAGAATCGAAAATTCCGTCAAAATACTGCGAAAGAATCGAAAATTCCGTCAAAATACTGCGAAAGAATCGAAAATTCCGTCAAAATACTGCGAAAGAATCGAAAATTCCGTCAAAATACTGCGAAAGAATCGAAAATTCCGTCAAAATACTGCGAAAGAATCGAAAATTCCGTCAAAATACTGCGAAAGAATCGCAAATTCCGTCAAAAGATCGCGAAAGAATCGCAAATTCCGTCAAAAGATCGCGAAAGAATCGCAAATTCCGTCAAAAGATCGCGAAAGAATCGCAAATTCCGCCAAAAGATCGCGAAAGAATCGCAAATTCCGCCAAAAGATCGCGAAAGAATCGCAAATTCCGCCAAAAGATCGCGAAAGAATCGCAAATTCCGCCAAAAGATCGCGAAAGAATCGCAAATTCCGCCAAAAGATCGCGAAAGAATCGCAAATTCCGCCAAAAGATCGCGAAAGAATCGCAAATTCCGCCAAAAGATCGCGAAAGAATCGCAAATTCCGCCAAAAGATCGCGAAAGAATCGCAAATTCCGCCAAAAGATCGCGAAAGAATCGCAAATTCCGCCAAAAGATCGCGAAAGAATCGCAAATTCCGCCAAAAGATCGCGAAAGAATCGCAAATTCCGCCAAAAGATCGCGAAAGAATCGCAAATTCCGCCAAAAGATCGCGAAAGAATCGCAAATTCCGTCAAAAGATCGCGAAACAACCGCAAATTCCGTCAAAAGATCGAGAAACAACCGCAAATTCCGTCAAAAGATCGAGAAACAACCGCAAATTCCGTCAAAAGATCGCGAAACAACCGCAAATTTCGTCAAAAGATCGCGAAACAACCGCAAATTTCGTCAAAAGATCGCGAAACAATCGCAAATTTCGTCAAAAGATCGCGAAACAATCGCAAATTTCGTCAAAAGATCGCGAAACAATCGCAAATTTCGTCAAAAGATCGCGAAACAATCGCAAATTTCGTCAAAAGATCGCGAAACAATCGCAAATTTCGTCAAAAGATCGCGAAACAATCGCAAATTTCGTCAAAAGATCGCGAAACAATCGCAAATTTCGTCAAAAGATCGCGAAACAATCGCAAATTTCGTCAAAAGATCGCGAAACAATCGCAAATTTCGTCAAAAGATCGCGAAACAATCGCAAATTTCGTCAAAAGATCGCGAAACAATCGCAAATTTCGTCAAAAGATCGCGAAACAATCGCAAATTTCGTCAAAAGATCGCGAAACAATCGCAAATTTCGTCAAAAGATCGCGAAACAAACGCAAATTTCGTCAAAAGATCGCAAAACAACCTCGAATTTCGTCTAAAGATCACAAAACAACCTCGAATTTCGTCAAAAGATCACAAAACAACCTCGAATTTCGTCAAAAGATCACAAAACAACCTCGAATTTCGTCAAAAGATCACAAAACAACCTCGAATTTCGTCAAAAGATCGCAAAACAACCTCGAATTTCGTCAAAAGATCGCAAAACAACCGCGATTTTCGTCAAAAGATCGCAAAACAACCGCGATTTTCGTCAAAACATGGCAAAATAACTGCGATTTTCGTCAAAACAGGGCGAATAACCTATTTCGTCAAAGTAAAGCGAAAAAAACCACAAATTTCGTCAAAAGATCGCGAAAGAATCGCAAATTTCGTCAAAAGAATCGCAAATTTCGTCAAAAGAATCGCAAATTTCGTCAAAAGAATCGCAAATTTCGTCAAAAGAATCGCAAATTTCGTCAAAAGACCGCGAAAGAATCGCAAATTTCGTCAAAAGATCGCGAAAGAATCGCAAATGTCGTCAAAAGATCGCGAAAGAATCGCAAATTTCGTCAAAAGATCGCAAAAATCTGCAAATTTCGTCAAAAGATCGCGAAAGAATCGCAAATTTCGTCAAAAGATCGCAAAAATCTGCAAATTTCGTCAAAAGATCGCAAAAATCTGCAAATTTCGTCAAAAGATCACGAAAGAATCGCAAATTTCGCCAAACGATCGCAAATCAACTGCGAATTTCGTCGAAAGGAAGGAGAAATAACTGCAAATTTCGTCAAAGATCGCGAAAAAACGCGAATTGCGTCAAAAGATCCATGAAAAATACATAGTGTTGAGAGTGGATTTCCCCCACTCTGCTGTAACCTTTCAGAAAATTTTCTGTGAATTTTAGGAATTTTTTTTTACTCAGAATCACCCCTGCCATATATACTCGCGCATAAGTTGAGAAATATTTGAAAAATAAATTTTCTATACCTACGGTAATACAACACTTACCTATAACATACCGTAAAACTTTGGGGAAATTTTCGTGTGGATTGGGGGAAATGTTGGGAGTAGAAACATTTTCTGCACCCCTGTCTCTGCCATGTTAAATTCACCAACTTTATGTACCTTTTTCTCAGAAATGGTGAAAGATTGAACTCTAGATTTTTTTAGAGTAGTTAAAATAACATGATTTACGTATTTTAACAGACCATTTTCTTTCTAAGTGAAACTCAAAATTAATTATTAATTATTTAGTGAAAGTCATTTTTAAATTAGCATTTTTGGTAAGATTTCACTGCCTAAAATAAATAATTCCCAACAAATCATTAAATCTCTTTGTTAAAGTATACAATATAACATAAGTATTAAATAAAAATCCGAGTTCTTATGTTTAATACATATTGAAAAAAAAAAAAAAGAACAAACATGAAAAATCCAAGTTTTGAGAAAAGTCAAAGATTTAAATGGCCATTAAGCTGTGAAGTATACTCTTAGAAAGAATGAATAATTTCAACACTTTTTTCTTTTACATATAAACATGTGTGACACATCGTTGGAAAGATAAAAGTTTAAAGTAATGATATAAAAAAGTAAAAATCGTTTGTTTGGTTGAATTTTGCTTTCTCGTTCCCCTTAAGGACATAACACAGGTAATTCCGATCGCGAAAACCCGTGTTAGCCTATAGAAAAACTAACTTATGGGGTGACTCGCTACCTAAAATCAATATCAGAAAACTGTTTACACCATCCGAAAGTGGATTTCGGATGTAGATGTAGCGAGTTTTCCAAAACTATTTTCCTACATTTAAAGTTATTTTATAAACGCGACAAACTTTGTCATTTTCACTTAAGGATACAGTTTACCTTAAAATTGGTCAAAAAATCGATTTTTCTGTTATAATATTAAATGAATACCTGTTTGATTGTGAATATTTTGACACCTCATTTTTACCCATACGGTAATTATACAGCGAGATATTGTAACGAAATTTTCCAATTTTTTAATACATATTTTGATTCCGTAATAATTTCTGAACAATATGCAAAAAACCGAATTAAAAAAATCCCATTAGTTTACTAATTATGACAGTTTTATTGATAATATATATTAAGACTACGTATAATTAAACTTTGCATCGCGTTTATTCAAAACGATGAATTTCGATACTGCGTGCAGTGTTACTAAAAAAACTATGCATGGCGTGAATTTAGACGAGAGTGAAAAGATAATTAAGATAATTTCCATGAGTTGTTGGAAAATCTAAAAAACTGAGGTGCTTCAATAATAGTCCAAGAGCCGACAGCACAAAAACCTATGTTATCAAGCACAAGAAAAAAACCCTTTGTTTTATGGAAGTAGGGGAATCTAATGATCCATGTCTGCCGGAAGTGAAGAGGTGCATAAGCCAAAAATGAATACCACCAGTGGTTGATTCGTAGGTTTTTTATTGTGTTTTCCTGCTCCCGGTCCTCCCTGTTTTCATATCTTTGTTTGTAGGACAAACACAATGATAAACCTACGAGTCAACCACTGGTGGTATTAATTCTTGGCTTATGCACCACTTCACTTCCGGCAGACATGGATCATTAGATTCCCCTACTTCTGCTCTTCCATAAAATAGGCTTTTTTCTTGTGCTTGATAACATAGGCTTTTGTGCTGCCGGCTCTTTGACTATAATGTAAAGAACTTTCCTATTGAATATGACTCAAACTAAAAATCTTGAATGACAAGAACTATTTTTGAAAACTTTCTTCGCAAATTGGACAGACACATGCGCTTACAGAAACGTAAGATTCTTTTGTTTGTTGACCAATGTACAGCCCACGTTGTACATTTAACCCTTTAGCAAGCGATGTCCAGAAAAAAAGGACACCTAATTTTAAGTGTACCGGCACCAAGAAAATTTAATTAAAATTTTCTTTTTATAAAGTAGGGGAAAATAAGAAAGTTTTTATTTTTTTATAAATTCGTTAGTTAATTCTGGTGTCATTCCATCATTTCAGAAACATAAGTACTCCGCGCCGGAAAGGGTTAAAGTTACAAAATTTGCGAATAGAAATTTTCCCTGTCAATTGTACAAGGTAAGTTCAAGCTTGTGACTTGGGGATCATACGATCGTTCAAAGTAAACTATAGAAACCGACTTTTGAAAAAAAAAAATCTCTTTTTAGTGTTGAATCTGAAAGCAAGAAAAAAAAATCTGTAAACATTCAAGAAGCTCTTCATATGATTTCTTCAGCATAGGAGAGAGTCGAGAGGAAATGCATCTTAAGGGGGCTGGTCACTCAGCTTCGGAATTCTCCTCCGTAATGTTAAGTCTATGGGCATTGGATGCTTTTGTATATTTAAAATATCTCCCCGAGAAATTAATATTTTTAACCTATTTTTGTGTACACTTCCTAAAAGATCTCAAAATATTTCTAAAGTATAGGCTTAATTTTATAGGAAGTGTTAAAATCTTACTCACAGTTCGCCCGCTTTTAACACATAAAATATTAAATTCGGCGTCGATTTTAGAAATATTTTGAAAACTAAGAAAAAAAAAGAGAGATCCTTTAAGAATAGTACACAGAAAAAAAGACGTTAAAAATAGGAATTTCCCCGAGAAGATATTTTAAATAGACAAATGCATCAAAAGTTCATAGCATTAACATTACGGAGGAGAATTCCGAAGCTGAATGACCAGCCCCCTTATGCTCATTCGCAATAGGTATGGTTTTCCGGAGAACAGAGATGATGAGTATGAGGAGAGAGAAAATGAAGATTCTAATGAAATGAATCAGTTTTTTTTTTCTTACTCAGATATAGATCGCGAGGATTATCTCGCTTGTGATTCAAACATTGTGGTGTCAGAGATCCCGACTCTACCTGATATGACAGACTCAGAATCGGATAGCTCGGATTATGCTAAGGATGATAATCAGGAATATGGAATCCCTTCTGCTACAGAAGCCATTCAAGCTTTGAAAATAGTGAAAGCGTTCCTTTCAAATAGTGAAGGCCAAGATAAAAGTTTGCAAAAACTTACATATGTTGAGACTGCGATTTGTGATGTAGCTGCTAAAAAGATGACGTAGAGTAAGATAACCGATTTCTTTAAAGCATAATTTAAAAACCGATGTCTAAACCACTATGTAAATGAAGAAATAAAAGGTATGTCACCTAAATCAATATTTTATGCTTAGGGTGTTGTTTTGTCTTATCCCGATTTTTTCCCCGCATATAACATCATTTGTAATATAAAATATCATCATTGTAAATAGAGACCTTTGGCGATTTCTTCCGCTGTTCATACTTAGAGCGAGGCCTATACGAAAGTCTATTTTCTAATCGTGAAACAGTTTTTAGGTATTTCTATTATGCAGTTGAGTTGATTTTATGATGGCCGATTATCTACACGAGGGATATAGGCCCTCCGTGGAGAAGGATATCCAAGGTTCGAAGAAAATAACGAAAAACTCCGAACGATTAGGCCGACAGGCGCGATTGTGCTTGAACCCAGCACCCCCCCCCATCTACCAGCTTCGAGAGCTGAACTTTTCGCCCAATGGTGGGGCATCTTTTATATTATGTAATGAGCAATCGAAAAATTAAATTTCCTCATAGTCTGAAATTGCGTGAGATTTCGCAATCGGGAAAGGATTGAATCCAAACCGCTGGTAATATTTCAATGAGCTGAATAAATAGGAAACAGGAAAAGATTTTAAAAATGTTTATTGTTCATTAAAATTGAAATCAACAAGATTGATATTACTAGTTAAGAGTTAAATTATCGGATTTATCGGCACAAGGGATCAAACCCTGGCTTCCTGTGTTACAGAATATAGGTGAACACATTTTTTTATTATTGGTAACTAATAGATGTTTTACATCTAATATATATTTTTTAGAATTCCCACTAACAATACCAAAAATCATGTTTATAATAAAAATAGCGATTATGCGTTCAAATAAACATTTGGAAATGTATTAAAAGCAATACTTTCGTATAGGCCTCGCTCCAAGTATGAACAGCCGAAGAAATCACCAAAGGTCCCTATTTACAATCAGCCTCTTTTTATTTTGATCGTTTCAGCGGTTGAAGCGCGTAGTTCAATTACATGTTTTAAATTTGTGTTTTATTTATATACTATTGTTTTATTTAATCGAATAAACCGGAAAAATGCTGAGTTATTTATATTAATTTAAGTGCAAACGGATTTATCTTTCTTAATCGTCGGCAAGCGATAGAAAATTAAAAAAAAAAAAAAAACATTTTACAAACAAAAAAATGAGTAAATTGCGATACAGTTTTCAAGCAAATTTCGATGCAATTTTCAAACAAATTGCATTTGAAAGTACATTATCCTCACTATTCTATGGTATAAAAATTTAAAATGTGCGATGTTCAGAAGTTTAAAAATCTGCAGTAAAAGCGAAATTTAATCATCTGCTGTTGCCACCGTCAAAATGATGTCAGCATTACGCATGGACACGTTCGACCTTTATAATACAGATAGTAGAAAAAGATGTTTCAACGAACCGTATACAATCAGCACGTGCCTAGGTCCCCCCAATTTTTAAGGGGAGGGGAAAGAAATTTGAGAGTTTAAATCTAAAAACCTACATTTTTTATGTATATATAAAAAAAAGTTAAGAGTATTTCCAATAAAATTATTTGTTCGGAGATTCCTTTAAAATTAGGAGGAAATAAGGAGCAAAAAATCATTTACATAAAAATCAATCAACTATTCTTTGCCCCAAAGACGATGTAGATTTTTTTTTTTTTTTTTTTTTTGAAAATACATGAAAAATTCAAAATTAAATTTGGGATGTTTACTAGATAAAGTTTTAGATACGAGAAAAATGAACGTACTTGTTTTGTTTGCTTATACTAAAGTCTATACTTGTCCCCTATACTACTGAGTTCAGACATTTTTGTCTATGAGAAAACAACGACAAAAACTAGTCGAATGTGCCAATCCCAAAACTTTCTTCTATCTCATACATCTCAATACTTCAAAAATTTGCTATCACAGTGCCAAAATTAAATAACAATCAATGCCCATCATGAGGATTCTAAAGGTATAGGTTCATTGAATTGTGTGCATTTCAAAAAGAGATGCACGGCATTTTTCAAACAGCTATCGCGAAAAATGCAGGAAGGCAGCGCCACCTGTTAGCTGATTTACACCTGCCTGCTAGCCTGTTAGCTAATGGTCTAATCAGGAGCATCATATGTGAGCGTCTAACAGATTATGAAGCTTGATGAAATTATGTGCATTTAGTTCTTGAGTTATGACTATCGCTAAAATCGTGTAAATTCTGAAAAATGCAGCATAGCAGCGTAACCTATTGGGCGATTAACACCAAAACTTAATCAGCAACAAGTTATGTGAACGTCTAAGAATCTGAAGTTTGACGAAAATCCGTGCAATAGTTCTTGAGATAGAGCTATTGCGAAAATCGTGAAAATGCAGCATAGGAGCGCCACCTGTCAGGCGATTTGCACCAAAAACTTATCAGCACCAATTTATATGAAGTTATAACTGAATATATAGAAAATCTATATGTAAAAGAACGTTAAATTCACCTTAAAAGTTAATTCAAAACAGACAACCAGGAAATTGCAGGAAAGTTTGAAAGAACATATGACAGACATATCAAGAGGAAAACAATCTACAGCTTTATCTCGTTTAAATTTAAAAGCGGATATTGACATCTTTTTCAGCAATATGAAGATCATCGCACAAATAAATGATTATAGCACATGCATTTTGCGGGAGTTTATAGAGGTATTGGCTAGAGGAAGGAACTCATGTAAGGATATATTATCATGCCATACTCCGCACATTTGGTTTAGTCTGCTTGATGTTGAAGGCGTATTTGGTTTGGAATGACCGACGTCGCTCCATGGACTTATCTACTTCCCCCCCTCACCCTCTTTTTTTCAATTTTGGTTTCGCCCTGCAATATTTAAACCAGTGTGCGTTCTGGAGGTTTGCTGATTTCTTCTTACTCCAGCTCTTGATGATGACCAGATTCGACGATTTGGTCGAAAGCACTCGGTATTCCGGCGAATTCTTTTATATTTAACATCTGTAAATTGTTTTTAATGTTTTAAAGACTTAATTATTTTTACACCTATTTTAGTTATAACAATCTAAACTAGTATATAACTGAATCTAAAGTTTTATTAAATTCGTCCATAATAACAGCGTCCACAAAATTTGTGTCACATACATACAAATTCAGACAGACATTTCCTAAAAACAGTCAACTCGTGTTCAGAATCTAAAACGTATAAATCCATCGAAAACCGGAAATCGAATTTTTTCATGAATTCATACTTTCTTCTTGTAAAGATAGAAGAAAGTAAAAAGAAAACAGATTATAAATTAGATGTTTCAAAATTTTACACGCTAAAGGATAGATTAATAGTTTCACTATGCTTCGTTTCGGATAAATAAAAACTTCAATTAATAGAGTTAAAATACATGAAATTCTTTTATGAGCGACAGGAATAAATGAAAAGAATATATACAGGGTGTATCCGAAATGCTTCAACAAACTAAGGGAGATGGAAGTAGAATAGAAACTTCTGCCACTTTTTTATGATGTTATCCCATTTCATACAAAATAAGGTACCTATCGTTACATTTTTATTGCAATATTTTAATTTTTCGCAAAATTATGACCGAGAAGCCGACTTCAGTTAGGGTGACACACTCTGTATTGGTGACTCAATAAGTGGTTTGCGACCCCATGTTCCATTGCATGTTTTGTTCGTCTTGAGTACTATCATCCCCCTAAGTTTGTTGAAGCATTTCAGATACACCCTGTATATAGGGGAGAATAGGAAGGATTCGGATGTTAGACAAAAAAAAAAAAAAAAAAAAAAAAAAAAAAAAAAAATCAATTTATGTAATACAAAGGAAATACTATCTAATGGTCCTTGAACAATATAGAAACATAATTTGCAGAAACAATTTTACAATTAAAGAAATTGTACATTTCAAAAGGTGTCCCATACCTCCCCACTAACAGGGAGGGATGGAACAGCTATAATGCAACGTATGATAAGACACAAATAGTCTAGTATCGGCTACATATACAGTCTAACAAAGATTGTAGGTTGATAATGGCTGTGCCACAATATCAAATTCCAGTACCTCCATCACTGGAAGGAAAATTCAGGATTGTCAGTCACAAATGACATTAAAAAATCCACCAGTTCAATTTATTTATATTTTGAAGTAAATGAATATATTATCAATGTTATAATTAATAATGTATTACCCTCTAAAAATATCTGCATATTTGCAATTTACATTCATCTTATTAAAAAGATGGTATTGGACTTGACTATGCTGGCATGTTCCATTCCTTTCCACTACCTTCTTTTATGCTAAACTTCCTATATAAACAAAAATGCTGCTTTTAAATTTAGTTAAAATTATGTATAATATGCATTATAATGTTCCATACATAAGGAAACTACTATTACATCTACGCATAAACGAGTCATTGATGTACAGAAAGCATAAAAAGTATATGAAGCAAATGTACAGTCGTGGAAAAAAAAGGTGAACACCCCCTTACTAACTATGCAAAAAATTATCTTAGAAGAAAGTTACTGGTAACACACGATTGGTAATAAAGTCTACTTACTTTTAAATGATGATATATATAAAATTTGCTTAAGGAACTATTTACATTTTAAAACGAACCATAGCTGGTTTTTTTTCAATAGCAGTACACAATTCTGACAGCATAAATGTATACATAACTCTACAATTAGCCTAAAAACTAATTTTTATGCAATTCGTAAGATAAGTTTCCCCAGAAATTGTTTTAAACGATCGTAATTTAGGGGCTTACTCGATTGTTGACCGAGAGAACCCCCTTCTGGATCAAGGCATCTTAAGCGCAACTCAAGCAGTCATTGAAGACTGCCAGATTACAGGATAGCATAATAAATTTCAAAATATCTAGTCACTTCTAATCGTAGACTTCTATCTTAAACCATCATTTTGCCGTTTTTTTAAGCATAATTTGAAAACTACTTGGAGGAAAATGTGAAATTCTGGATTTCCATAAAGCAGGACTTAAATCTAAAATTCATCAAAAAAATTGTAGGTTGCAATTCATAATTTTTTAAATATATAATTCATAATGTAAAATTATAAAAATTTTACAACAGCAACGTATTTATGTTTGGGTATTTTAGTATTATTGCTACACAAAAAATTAGCACATTAGGAGTATAATTTCAGGAGATATTAATGAAAATAAAATTTAACATTAGAAGCACTAAGTTTTGAATGTTTATAATTCAAAAACTTATCATTCAAATGATTTGAAGTTTGGTGTCTAGGCATAGTTTGAACAGAGGATTTGAAATATCACGTTAAAATTGGGTATTTGCCATTGAAAAAAAATGAAGTTTGGGTTCGCTTTAATATGTAGATGGCCCCCTAAGCAAATTTTATATACATCATTTAAAAGTAGACTTTATTTCCAATCGTTCGGTACCAGTAACTTTCTTCTATGATAATTTATTGAAGAGTTAGTAGAGGCGTTTACTTTTTTCCCCACGACTGTACTTTTGATTCTTGAAAAAATCTACTTTATGCAAGCTTATGCAGATCAGCAATTTTTTCAACTGAAAATTGGGCTATCATTGCTTCAACTAGTGGGTGATTGATGAATTGTTTAGAATGATACGTAGAGAGAAAAACCTACTGCCCCATTCCACCTCCCCCCCCCCCTCTCTCTCTGTGTGTATATATATATGTGTGTGTGTGTGTTATATGTACGTAGCTCGCCTTTTGTGGAAGGAATAGTTAATTGTGCCTTTTGCATTTCATTCAAAACTAAAATTTTGAATCTAGAGTGTTTTCAAATTTAACTTTGGGTTCAAATAAGAAAAGGCTGAGATTGCACGTCTTTGTTTTGTGAAAAGGGAGATGGAGTATCAAAGTGGGGATGACCTTCGAACTAACTTATTATAATGGTAATGCAAAACCTAGGAACGTGAAGTACCTTTATCGGACCCTGTTCATAATATTTTTTAAAAGAAAATACTTCAAAACATTAAAACTGTAAATACAAATTACAGATTAATCGTGAATATTCAGTAGTTAACTTTAATAAAAATCTACTCTTGTTGAAAATGAATAGAAGTTCATTCTTAAAGGAACTAATCTCCGATCCCACTATAAGACTAAATTTTTAATTTGGCAAGTATTTTTTCAGTTATTTACAATAAATACATAAAATAAACTTTAATGATATTTTAAAATTAAAGTATAAAAAAATGAGCTTGATAACAGCAAAAGAACTTTTAGAAAAAACGGAAAATAGAAGTCAAATTAATAAACGTTGTCGAAAAATTAAGAAGACTACTTAAATTATGCCCATATAAAAAGGTAAATTTAATGAATGTTCACTCTGCTTAATGTAGTCATTTATAGATAAACTCAATTTCGATATTTTCAAAATACGGATTTTTCACTAATTACATCAGAAATACAGAATAATCCACAAAAATAAAATATAGAAGGGGCTCGGGTTCTCGGGTATAAACTTTGTATGACAGTTTTATTTATATTCAGATTTCCATGTAAAATTATTTAACCCCTTGAAGGGCGGTGGGATATATATCACTTAATTTTAACTGCGAAATGCCACATTGACACCAGAATTTTTGTATGAAAAATTTTATTTTATTAAGTACGTGAAGAAAAGTTTTTACCTATTTTGAAATAAATATTCTTTTTAAATTCTGATGGCATTCAATCATTTCAGGATTTTACGAATAGAAGTACTTTGCCCCTGAAAGGGTTAACTGCATCTTCACTAGCGTTGCTACGTTCACTGTCTCAACAAAGATGGACATAAGGACAAAGAAAAAAAAAAAAGAAAAAAAACCGGGACAGCGGTTTTAAAATCGGGTATAATAAATTCTATGACAAAAAGAACCTGCGCGCGTAACGGAATGCTGTCTTAAAAGTTAAAAAAAAAAAAAAAAGTTGCCCCTACGGAAGGAAACCCATACAGTTATATCTGCTAAGATGAAAACCTGTCTAAAACGGCAATAGTTTCTAGTCACGGTAAACTATACCTAGATACAATAAAATCTGTGAAAGCGAAAGTGCCCGGAACCGAAACAAGATTCCGTTTTGGAGAGGTTTATAGTACTTTTTCGTAGAGACCATGTAGTTTTTACGTTTAAGACCGGATTCCGTTATAGACAGTTTTCACTGATTTTAGTAAACGAAGTACGGTATAATCTGTGAAACAGAATCGCCTAAGAACTGGAAAAATGTTTGGCTTAACCCTTTTAGGGGCAAAGTACTTCGATTCGTAAAATATTGACATGATTAACACTTTTTTTTTTTTTTTTAATGGATAAAAGCATAGTATTCAGAGGGTTTTCAGTTGCGTAAATTTCGCTTAAAACTAACCCTTTCAGGTGCAGAAAATTTCTGTTCGTAAAATGAAATAATTGACTGGCACCAGAAATTACAAACGAATTTTTCAGAAAATAAAAACCTGCTTTCTATGCTTTCATTATAAAAGCAGAATTTTATTAAAATATTCTTGGAGCAGTTTGTCAGTTTTGGAATTAAAATTAGGTGGTCACGCCGTGTGACCACCGACCTTGAAAGGGTTAAGACAGGTTTTCGTCTTAGCACAGTTAGTTTTGTACTTTGTAAAGTATTTCTTGGTAGGTGGGATCCTAAAACATTTCAGTTGTAGATAGGTTCTGTTTTCACAGGTTTTATTATATTTATCGGTATGGTACTAAAAGAAATTTTAAATAATTTTTATATTGTGAAAAATTGGTATACTTTTAGCGTCTCGCTCAGTGGTTCCTTGGGACGGATCTTAGAGCCCTTGAAAATCGGGACACATGGCAACACTAACCTTGACTTCTTTGTAAAAGTATAAGGTTTATTGATGACAAAAAAGATGCCCTTATAACGACTGCAACGAGTTCTTGTTACTAAAATTCAATCAGTCCCATAAAATAAAATCTATCGGTCAAAAAAATTTCCACTTGTTTAATGTATGTGCCGTGCCGACCTTCGAGGCACTTTTTTTTGAAAAATATGAAATTTTTATGAAACATGTGTTTTTAGTTAAAACAAGGAATAAAACTATGAATTCAAATAAATTTTTAATGGAATTTTAATTAACTTTTCAAATTTAAGCAATATTTAGTGAAATTTTAGCAAAGAGTTGCGTTTATACCAAACCTTCTATATAACAAAATCTATTGAATATATTTCACTTTTTTTTTCTCCACAATATATTAGCAAACCACTTATCTATGTTATGAAGCAAAAGATTTGCAATACCTCTTAAATTTATTAACATATACCAAATTTTCTATACAAAACATGATTTTTTGTTTAAAAAAAAAAAGTATTTTTCAATAAAAACAGCTCTTAAATTAATATATACATACTTAACATTTGTATTTTGCTTCATAACATACCAATAGAGGAGCAGAACCTTGTGACCAAATTTTACTTCAATATCTTAAAAATAAGAAATGAGGTAAGAAAATGAGGTAAAAAATGAGGTAAACAATGAAAAACGCAGTTTTCCAGAAAACGAAAGTTAACCTTTAACTAATGTTACCGGTCTCTCAGACCGCGACTATTTTCAATTTTTATAGTTTAACTTGTAATTTTCAGTTTAACTACAAACACTACCGAAATTTTGTTCCGTTTGGAACTTTAGTACTATCACCAGAGACTTTTGAATATATGAATTTTAATTATAACAGCCATGTACAAAAATTTTAGTACAAAAACACCATCCTATGAGTTAATCGCGTCTTTTATTCATCTTTCGATGGAGCGGTCTCACAGACCGCTTCACACTAGTTATGTGACAATTTATGTGACATCAGTTAAAGGTTAATATTTTAATATAGCACAAAAACTTATGTATAAAGGTTTGTATTTTGGGCTATAACTTTGCTTCTAATTATCGCTGAACTAAAAGTAAGGCATTTTTGGAATCCTAAATATTTGAACTTTAAAATAATAAAAAACAAAAACAAAATTTTTCGCAAGAACGGCGATTTGAGGGTAGGCACATACCTTAAGTGAAAGCTTAGTCTATACAAATCAGCTGTTTTAGAGGAAGCTATTATAATGGTTTTCGGTTGAAAGATTTTTCAGAACATTTCAATACCGATTACCTCAAAACTTGCATTTTGTTAATTTATATTTATTTATACATAAGATTTATCTATATTACGTGCTCCGCAATGTCTCTTTTATACAGAAATGTTTATAAGAATTTTGTAAGTCAACCTAAATAAACATTCCAACTGCACAGGGCCCAACTTAGGCGATCAAGGGCCCTTTCTATCTCTCTCTAGAAAATGTTTGGAAATAATGTGGAAGTACTAAGTATGCATAAATTTCGTACCTGGTACTGCTCTCATCTGTATACAGGGTATCACAAAAAGATGGTCACAACTTTAAGAAAGTACTAGTAGGATAATAGTAGAAAAAATAATAAATTGGTTGACAGGAATATTTCTTTACAAATCTGTACTTTGCTTACGTACGTAATGTCTAAAAGAAAATGTAACAAATTGGTCATCATTAAATGGTTTTAACTTGCCAGGTTATGAGGAAAACGTTAATAAAGAATTTCTTTTGAAAATCATAGAATACTAAGTTGTTCTAATAAAATTTTATTCATTACATAATAGTTTGTTTTTCTCATGGATGGAGGGGGTACGGGAAGCAGAGGGGGGGAAGGGGGATTGCATTCCCTTCCTAAATGTTTGAAAATATATAAATTTTGATAACTTTTGGGTAATTTTAACTATTTGGCACCTTTTAATGAAAATCCTGATTACTCACATGGGTGCCCCTTAAAAAAAGGGGGGAGCCAGGGCCGAAACTAAGGGGGGCAGAGGGGGCATGTGCCCCGGGCGCCAGAGCCAAGGGGCGCCAAATGAAAGATTATACCTTTGGAATCGATCATTTTCTTCTGAGGGACTGATGGTTTTTATTATTATGAAACAGCCATTATAAATTAAGTGTTAGATGAAGATGAAAGAGCAGTCGTAAAAAGTTAGAACTCTGATTTTCTGGTCAGAATGGAAAAAAAAAATGGCCATAATTTTTTTTTTTTTTTTTTTTTTTTGCAAAAAAAATTATGGCCATTTTTTTCCCCATTCTGACCAGAAAATCAGAGTTCAAACTTTTTACGACTGCTCTTTCATCTTCACCTAACCCTTCATTTATAATGGCTGTTTCATAATAATGAAAACCATCAGTCTATCAGAAGAAAATAACTCGGTTAAGCGGGACTCAGATAATCGGAACGCTACTGTATAAGCAAACACTGTAAATAGCCGGTAATACATGCGAATTCTTTTATGTGAACGATCTATAATTGCAATAAACGTCACACTCAATTTACGTAGTTCAGTATTACATATTTTATGATTACATATTTTAAATTTTAAAATAAGTCGCCCATTAGAAAATTAGTAAAATTCTCTTTGTAAATATACTTTGAGGAAGAAAAGGGGGGGGCGCCAAAATTCATGTTTGCCCCGGGCGCAGAAAAGGCTAGTTTCGGCCCTGGGGGAAGCTGCCCGCATGCCCCTGCATTAGTCGGGCCCTGCAACTACAGAACACAGTCGAAAAATTAAAATAGTGCTCGCGATTATACGTATACATAGAGAACCGCTTTTATCATATTATGCCTATCCAAAATCCGTATAATGCACTTTATACGTATTATACGTATAATCGCGAGCACTAAATTAAAACAAGATTATTTAAATTAAGTTTATAAAAAGATTAAATTACTAAATACTGGTTAACAATTACTGGTTTACATAGTTACGGATAGCAAAATTAATTTCGGCATTTTCAAAATACTACTTTATTCTTTATTAAATGAGAAGCAGAGAATAACCATCATAAATATATAATAAGATTCATCTATATTACATGTTCCACAAAGTTCCTTTTATATGGAAATTATTATAAACGTTCATCATTAAAGACCGAAAAAAGCAAGATTGCATCTAAATGAATGTATAGGAGTCGATCAAGTATTTTTGCATCTAGCCCCCCCCCCCCCCCGTATATAAAAAAATTTATTTAAATAAGTTTGTTTTTTTTTATCCGAAGAATAGCTAGACCTTTCATCTATATTTTATCTGCACAAATTCCGAAATAATTGTTACTATTGGTATTATTTACATGGGTCACAAAAGGTCACAAAACAAAAATTTCTGAACTCTAAGGTTAAGAGACAAATATAGATCTTAGTGCAGAAAAAATGATCTTAGAAACAAAAACATGCACTGCTGGTCGCAGTATCTAAAATTCATTTATAAATCTAGTAAACATACAAAATGAAATTTCGAATTATTTATTCATAATAAAAAATGACAACCTCAAAATGTTTTTAGTGCAAAGAAGAGTTCATTGACACGTATACAACATTATAAGCTTGATTATTTTTTTCAATTTGTAAACAAAAATATTTACTTTAAACAATAGTTACTTTAAATATTTTTTTTTTATCAGAAGAATAGCTAGACCTTTCATCTATATTTTATCTGCACAAATTCCGAAATAATTGTTACTATTGGTATTATTTCATGGTAATGTTGGTCAGAAAACAAAAATTTCTGAACTAAGGTTAAAGGACAAATATAGACCTTAGTGCAGAAAAAATGGTTTTAGAAGCAAAAACATGCACTGCTTGGTTAGAGTATCTGAAATATGAAATTTTGAATTATTTATTCATTAAAAAAACAATCCTCAAATGTTTTCAGTGTAAAGAAGAGTTCATTGACACGCATACAACATTATAAACTTGATTATTTTTTTTCAATTTGTAAACAAAAATGTTTACTTTCAAAAATTTCTCAAATCGAAATAAACAAGATAACTGGCCTATTTAATTTTTTTTCCGACGATCATTTAAAATTATCAAACTGAATCTTAATCTTTAAAACGTACAAGATTTATGGATTTGTCAATAGATGCTATCCTAATCAAAATAAACGAGCTTTTATAATGAAAATTCAATCAGTCCCATTAAATAATCGGAGAAAAAAAGTTGAACATAGCTCACTGAAAGTTCACTTTTCACTAACGATCTAATAAAATGAATAAAGAATCATAATAGTTTTGGCTTTTTATTAGTAAACTTTAAAAATGAATATTTTGAAAACTGCATTTTGCTAGTTAGATTTCTTTACACCAGAGCCTTTTAAAATTAAAGCATACGTTTAGTTGGAATTTATTCAAAAATCAAGGGGGGAAAAAAAGCTTACCTTTAATATCATGCAGTGTTTAGACCCGAAGAAGAACCGTGGTACAAATACTCGAAGAGTGGGTCGGTTCAACAGGTATCTGTTGAAGGAAATACAGCCTCCTGACTTTGACAGTGGATACTAGCTGCGTTGACCTTGGTCTATTCAGGATCTAAAAGACGCTAGAAAATTGCAAGACGCAATTAAGATTTGGCGACTTCGATAAACAACTTGGCGGATTTTTCGTGTGCTTCTATGAAAAAGGAGAGAGAGAAAAAATAGTCAACATCTATTTCATTACCTATCTACTCTGGTTTGTGTTTGAATAAATTATTTAAGGCAAACCTACACAGTGGTGTCCCCGCCTGAGGGACATAGAATCTCTGAGGTTCCTGAAATGGTTGAGATAACGGATAGATAAATATTTACGTTTCTTCAAGATGTATAAATGTAAACAATGAATCATAATATTTAAATGAATTTTACAATTTATTCGTGTAATCAGAGGTGGATTACCCATTAGCCTTAGACCTTGTTCCCGGTGATAAGATTTCTTTTCTTTTCTTTTTTTTTTTGCGGGGGGGCTTCTTAAAAAGCTAATATTTTATGTAAGGGAGAAATGATTTGGAATTTTCTTTGTTTCAGTCATGTACAATGCCTGATTTATGGTAGGGCATTCGGGGTACGGGCCCATGGCCCTTGGTTTTCAGGGGCCCCCAAATGCTGCTGAAAGTTTTTCAATTAATGTCCGAAATCTCAGATAGTTTTAACATCAAATGGAATTTTACATTGAATTCTACATTCTATTGTGTTCGTATTGTATTTTTATACTATAATGTCGTATATTTTGTCTTACACATCCCTATTTAATTACTTTATAATAGTGAATATTTCCTTTTCTCTTTATCACTTAAACAATATATTGTATTTTTAATTCTTATTTAATCCTGTTCCTGTTCTCATCGGGCCCCACCAGTGGCCGAGAGGTTCTGATCTCGAAGCTTATAGACGGGAGATGCTGGGTTCGATCCCAATCGCGCCCGCCGGCCTAATCGTTCGGAGTTTTCGTGGTTTTTTTCGAACCTTGGTTTTCCAAGCGTAAATTACCTTAGAAAGACCTCCACGGAGGGCACCCCCCCCCTTTTGGGCCTATATCCTTCGTGCTGATAATTGGCCGTCATAAACACAACCAACTAACCAACCTGTTCTCATCGGATTATTTGGGAGTTGGTGAACGTAGCTCGTAAGCGGCACACCCTCCTAATATTTTAAATAATTGTAGCTTGGTATTGCGGAAAATGTATTATTAGTTGTTGCATACTTTATCATTCCAGATATACAGACATGCATAGGAAAAGATAATAAGTACTGCACAATTTATTATAAAACGTCTACTCATTTAAATTTCATAATTGTGAAAATAACTATTTAAAAGTAAATTAATGATTATAAATTTAAAATTTTTAATGGATATTTGAAAGTAATTATTAAAGGCAATGATGGTTGTCTTAGTAAGTACCTTTTTCAATATTTTTTTTTTACTCGATCCCCATGTATGCATTGGTGCAAGGGGGCCCCGTAAGCACCTGTGCCCGGGACCCCCAAATTTGTAAATCGGTCCCTGGTCATATATTCAATCTTATAGGTTATTGACATACAGAGTGTATTTTAAATGCTACTCTACTCTTCATTTTTCTTTTTTCATAAAAAGAAGGCAAGTAGAACCTCGATTAACCGAGGTTTCTGTTAACCGAGCCGATAACAAAGTTTGATTTTTTTTTTCTTTTGAGTGAGCCTTGAAAATGACCACACTTTTTAGTTCACTGTCCGTGCTATAGGCTCTTCTGCCCCCAAAAGCACTCAATTCCCACAAACATTGGATCCTGAGAAGTCAACAGCGAACAATGCTTTGTTTCCAGTGGCCGTGTGAACTTTCGTAAATTTTTCAATTTGCTTTTTAAAATTTACTACTGGTAGCTGATTTCCTTTTTAAATTTGTTAAGCTGTGAAACAGAACTTTACATATTTTTTATTTATTTATTTAAAAAACGTTCTATTGTTTTAAGAGATGTTAAATTAGCAAGCACAGCGACTTTTTACACACAGTTTCTATTAACCGAGATTTCCGATATCCGAGGTACTAACGGTCCCAATTAGCTCATATAATCGAGGTTGCACTGCATTAGATTCTTGATGTTTTCAGCTTCGACGGATTTACAGAGAGGCGGCTGTTGTAGACAAGGGCGGCTTGGGCGAGATTTGTCAGCACCACTACAAATGATATATTTTAAAGATGCTGTTAAGTTTTAAGTGGAGATCGACCGAAAATTCGTTTGCGTTTTCATTTTCGTCCAAATATCTGAATTTCGCAAATGCTGAAGAAAATTCGGCCCGACCGAAACGGTATTTCAAAAATCTCGTTTCTTCCTTGGGAAAAATTTCAACATGACTCATTGATTGGAGCCGTATAGCTACAATGAGACACACTTTATGGATTACTATGAACTTCACTCTTTATAATGATCAGTCGTGACTGATTCAAAACGGGAGTGCAAATTATAAAGCAAGCAATGCATAGGTGACTAAACTGTAAAGACGCTTTTCACGTGCTCATTAAAAGCTGCACACTTAAGAGTAATAGAAAATTTTTAATTTGAAACAGCAGTAGAGTTTCGAATATAGGGGCTTTTTGGTAATTTTGGACCACCCCCCTTACGATATCATACGTTATCATCTGTCGACCCCCCCCCCTCCCCGGGCAATGATCTCGTTATCAATGTCTAAAAATTCTTTTGATTTTTGGGGTGATATACAAATAGGGTTACATTTATTTTTCGCATACTTTATTGATTCAAAATGAATAAAAGTCAATAAAGTATCATTTTATATATGAATTAACTTTATAACAAGTTAAATAATACATAAAAGACACACGTAGTTACTATTTAAAAGGATTTAATAATACCTTTTTTTTTTTCTTTCATAATGCGGCCCCACCAGTGGCCGAGAGGTTCTGCTCTCGAAGCTGGTAGACGGGAGGTGCTGGGTTCGATCCCAAACGCGCCCGTCGGCCTAATCGTTCGGAGTTTTCGTGGTTTTCTTCGAACCTTGGTTCTCCAAGCGTTAATACGGGTTAGGTTCCCTTAGAAAGACCTCCATGGAAGGCACTCCCCCCCCCCCCTTAGGGCCTATATCCCACGTGCTGATAATTGGCCGACATAAATACAACCAACCAACCAACCTTTCATAATGCGTTCAACAGTAATAATGTCTTCTTGCACTTGATCCCGCCCGGGAGGGCGGGGGGGGGGGGGGGGGCAAACAGAACCTCTTATCAACAAAGCAGACGGACAAAATTCTTTCGCTTTTATTTACTAGTAAACACAAAGTATCATTTCAAACGTACTTCGCAACTGCACCCTACCTGCACCCAAAAGTATGAAAACATGGAGCACTCGGAGCAGGAAAACACAATGGTAAACCTACGAGTCAACCGCTCAAATCGGGTTTTTAGGTGTTTTCCACTAAGATAGGACTTGGCAGACCGATTGCGTTTTAATATGCGAATCGAGTTTTCAATCATTCTGGAATTTGAGCCGTGAACTCGATGAGGTGATTGTCTGTGCTGACGTCTCCCGGTCTATAATACACGTGGGTCCATCAGATAGTGTTTGCACCAAAAATGTTTTTTTTTTTAATTATTATTATGCAAAAAAGTTATTCAAAATTTTATTTTTAATGTTTACTAGATTAATAAAAGTAGTTTTAAATACGCTAGCCAGCCGTGCGCTTTTTAACACTTTTTAACATAGTTAAAAAAGTGTTTATGATTTTGGTTTCTCTGGTCGCCTGTCTGTCTGTCTATACATCTCTCAGCGCTCTAATTTACGTAAATATACTTGGATTGCCATTAATTGATATATGTTATTGAGGTTTATCACGGCATATCTTTTATTGATAATAAAGTGTGTAGCATTTACAGTTCATTTAAAGGGACACTCAAAAGATTTCCATTACATTATGGTGCATGTGGAAAAATCGTCTGAGGGGATTTTAATGATGAACTATTTCAAACATATTGAAATAGATATACATCACACAGGTGCACTACACGATGCTTTCTAAACACTGTAAAAAATATTTGTGTGACTTTACACAAAAAATGGTGGCAACTAAGTTGCCACCAAAAGTAGTGTAAGGGTTGGGTTGATTTTTGACGGCCAATTATCTACACGAGGGATATAGGCCCGGGGGGAGTGCCCTCCGTGGGGGTCTTTCTAAGGGAACCTAATCCGTATTAACGCATGGAAGATCCACGGCTCGAAGAAAACCACGAAAACTCCGAACGATTAGGCCGACGGGCGCGATTGGGATCGAACCCAGCACTTCCCGTCTACCAGCTTCGAGAGCAGAACCTCTCGGCCACTGGTGGGGCAGTAGTGTAAGGAAACACCACCAGTAAATTGGTGTAATGAAACACCAGCAATTAACTGGTGTAAAGCAACATCACTTTTGGTGGCAATTTAGTTGTCACCATTTTGGTGTAAAGTCACACCACTACTGATTTCATTTATTTTAACACCAAAATAAAAATTAATTTAAAACATTACTTTTTAAATCTAATACAGACATAATTTAAAATATATAGTTTTACACAGAGAGCTTGGCCCCACCAGTGGCCGAGAGGTTCTGTTCTCGAAGCTGGTAGTAGGGAGGTGCTGAGTTCGAACCCAATCGCGCCCGTCGGCCTGATCGCTCGGAGTTTACCGTTGTTTTCTTCGAACATTGGATTTCCTTGCGTAAATACGGGTTTGGTTCCTTTAGAAAGACCCCCATGGAGTTCATCCCCGCCTTCGGGCCTATATCCCTAGCATTGATAATGGGCCGTCATAAAACAAGAACAACAACAACGCAGAGAAGTTGGTAAACTTTTATATAATTGACATAATTTACTATAACATATATTTTAAACGTTTTAGTTGGTAAACAACGAAATTTTCTATATTTACATTTTTAAAGATATCATTTTCATGGGTGCCAAATAAGGGAAGAGGGGTGCAAATGGATCTAGAGTATCCTTACATTTTGGTGTAGTTATTTTTTATACATTTTTAAAACTAAAATTAAACTTTTTTTAGTATATCTGAAAGACAATTACTTACTTAGCCTCTCCCCCCACCCCCTGATAGTACTGAGCTTTCCCACTTTTTTATTAAAACTGCTAATTTTTAATTCAACTTTTTAATGTTTGCTTTCATTGATTATTTTTATTATTTACATTTTCATTAAATAAAAAAGTTTCGCGTCCGAATCTGTAAAAATATGTAACAAATGAGTAAATTTTAATTTTCAGGGCTTCAAATAATATGTATTAATTTGCACGAACATTAAAATGAAATTTCAGCAAGAAACGAACTTTGAAAGTTAAACAAAAATGCGGAAGAGACAAAAAGATTAATTTTGAGATTAAGATGTAATCGGGTAATATCACCTTTCTAATCTCCTGAATCAATAGGGATGTAGGCATTGACTTTGCATGACGTGTACGGAGTTCGGTTATTCTAGGACAATGTGCCTTTGTTTTTATCTTGTATAGTGACAAACTCAAGCTAGATATGAAATATTTTTTCGATGTATTTACGGCCACTTTATTTTATCAGACGATTATAACTTTTTTAGAAACTTTTAATTATTAAATGAATATTTAGTAATGACGAAACAGAAATTACGACCGCTTTATGTTTAGGCCATTGGGAGAGGTTGCCTAGGACAAACAATTATAGTTTATTTAATTTATAAATAACTTTTACTCATTTTTTTCTTGAAAAATAAGTTTTTACAGGATATCGCTACTTATCGTTGACCAATAACTAATTTATAGAGAATAAGAACAAAAGATCTTCTTAAAACACCATCAAAAACTATTAAATGCGCTAAACCTTTCGAAAGATCTTCGTCTTTCTTCGTCAGGCGCAAATAAGATGTGCTTCTACTATGAAAGCAGCAGCAAGACTGAAATGAGAGATAAGGGAAAGGAAACAAGCTGAAGAAACAGCCAATAGGAAATTACAAATCAACAGCCAAAAGGAAAGTAGAAGACAACAGCCAATCACAGAAGAGTATAATCAAAACAAAAGAACACAGAGTAGAAAGGGAATAAGAAAGCAAATTGAAAACATATGTTTAAATATGGAAACACATGAAAATAAAAATAAATAAATGAATTAAAAAAAACCAGACTAATATTAATTTAATTAATACAAAAATAAATTATATGTTAGTACTGAAAAGGTTCTTCCAAGCTGCAGAGAGCATTGTGGAATCCGATTTGTCATTAACAATAACATCACGATTAATATAAATAGCTAAATTTTCACGAAAGTCCAATTCAGAGATACTATTGGCATTAAACATAATTTTAGCATTTTGAAAATTAAAACTATGGCTGGAATCCCAAGAGTACTTGGCAATAGAAGATTTAGAAATTTCTTGATTAATTACATAACGAGAGTGTTCTTTTAAGCGAATTTCAAGATTTCTTTTAGTTTGACCAATATAAGATAAATCACAACCGTTACAAGGAACATTATAAATTCCCCATTTACGAAGATCAGGAACAGGAGATTTAGTGGAAGGGAATGTGAATTTATTGAGAGGTTTAAAGATAATGTTAAAATTGAAACGTCGTAAAACTTTAGCTAACTTGAAACATAAAGGAGGATAAAAGGGGAGGACAAGCAAATTATCAGGTTTGCTTTTGACAGATTTGGAAAGAGTAGATTTATTAGATGGTCTATTGAATTTCTTCACAGCATTATTGATAACAGAAGGATTGAAACCTCTTTTGGCAGCAACGGTTTTTAAATTCATCGCAGCGGCGGTACAAATTTTGAGAGCACGATTTACATACGTGTAAAAGACAGCGATTTTTTGGTTGACAGGATGAGTTGAGGGAGCATGAGGTGGGTTAGAAACAGAAACAGGTTTTCTATAGACACAAGTTTTGAAAGAAGAATCACAGTTAGTAACTAAAACATCAAGGAAAGGAAGTTTATTACAATTATCTAACTCAAAAGTAAACTGAATATGTGGGTCGATAGAATTGACAGTATGAAGAATGGTAGAAATATTAAAAGGATTATCAACTAAAACAAAAGTATCGTCGACATAACGCATCCAACATTTAAAATTAACCAGATTTAATAATTTTTCCTTAAAATAATGCATTTAAATATCACAAAGAATTGGAGATACCCATTTTTAAGCCGTCTGATTGTTTGAAAAATTTATTATAAAATTCGAAAGTAGTTTAGTGATGCAAATTTTAGTTAAATTAACAAAATCTTGGACTTCAATATCAGAGAAATGAAATGCACGTAATCTTTTTTCAAATAAGAAAGATCACCTTCAATCGGAACATTAGTAAATAAAGATTTGACGTCAAGAGAAAGCATAGAACAATTGGAAGGGTTAATAGTTTTTAATTTACTAACAAAATCATAAGAATTTTTTATCGTATGAGAATTGGAAATGCATAAAGGAGAAAAAATGGGTGTTAAAAATTTGGCAAGAGGATAAGTAACAGTACCAATATTAGAGACAATAAGTCTTAAGGGGACATTGGTTTTATGAACTTTAGGCAAAGCATAAAAACGAGTACAAATGGCTGAAGAAGGAATAACACCATGTTTAGTGTTGTCATTTAAAATAGCATAATTCTTAACAGCTTTATTGAGAGTGGAAAGATGCGAATTAGTCTTTTTTAACTTCAACATAAGGACCTTCAGATAAGAGAGCATATAAACTTTATCAGAATAATCTTTTTTATCCATAAGAACAACTTGATCACCTTTATCAGCTTTAGTAATAAGATTATCATTGGACTTAAGCTCATTCAGAGCGATATGTTGAGAACGTGAAAGATTAGGTTTATATTTTGAATTATTAGAAGAAATAGTATCAGCAAGAATGTGACGAAGAGTTTCCTTTTGAAAAGGAGTGACTTTACTGTGTTTAAAGGAAGACTCAATAGGAGTAATCAATTTGGTGAGGGAAGGTTTGCAAGACAGAGAAAAATTTAAACCAAGATCTAAAATGCTTTTTTGCTCAGGAGTTAAGATATGAAAAAAGAGATTAACGATGCAGTTCTCATTTGATAGATTCTTATTTTAAAATTGAGACTTTTTTTGCTTATTGTACAACGAAGAAAACTTCTTATCAAGTTTATTTTGATGAGCAGTTTTGAAAGTAAGCAGAGACTTTATTTTCAATATCACAGAAATTGTCAAGATTTTTACTAAGGAACAAATAAAGGCAGGGTTTCATGGGCCCCGGGGCAGACAAAAATACGGGCCCCCTACAAGAAAAATTTCTGAAATCCGCCGCTTATTCGAATCATTATAATTGAATCAGCCTTTTTTTTTGTTAGATTTAAAAACATAGCGTTTGTTGTCGTTTATTTGAATCAACACCACTCCCTCTATTTGAATAAGATTCAGATTTACAAATAGGCTTAATTTAAAAAGTGGTTATTAAACTTTGATCAAATTTTTTCATAAAAGGATTTAATCCAGTGTATTCTAAAATTTTACATTTTATCCGCTTGACAAACCCCAATGTCTTATGACACAAAAAATTTGCAAACAAAAATGGCTAATTTCAATTAGTTGTTAAATAACTAAGAAACGTGCCCCTCTGCTATAAATGTGATAACCTTTAAATATGATTAACTAGCAAAACCCGTGGCTTTGCACGCGTAGTGGTTGAAATATGCCAAGTAATATTTGTGCATTTGAAATTAATGTAGAATTAGTTAATTAACAAATTTTATATAAAATTCCATAGAAATCGTAATTTAGAACGTTTTTAAAACGTCTTCTGCTCATTTCATCATTTTAAATGTCGATTTTTTTAAACCATTTTTAGAGAAGATTTGTATCTTAAAAGTAACTGGCATGCAAAATTTCTTAGTTTCTAGTCCCTTCAGTATCACAAAAAGCGTAAGTTTAGCAACACTCTTTTAAATTTCGAATTTTTAAGAAAACTTCTGCGTGTGCAGTTTTATCTTAAAACTAACAGCCGTGTAAAATTTTAAATTTCTACCCTTAACAATTTCATACAAATCGAAATTTAAAACATTTTTAGAACGTTTACTACTCATTTCACCATTTTTAATTTCGAATTTTTTAGGAACCGTACTTAGAGAGCAGTTACATCTTATGTGTAACTAACATGCCCAGTTTCAAGTTTCTAGACCCTTCAGTATCACAATAACACGTCAAGTGCAAGTATTACTAACGTACAGAGGGTTCTGTACAATAAATATATGAATTAGCAGCTGGGCATTGCATTACATAAATATATCATTAAAAGTTGTTATATAGGATTTAAAAGCCGATGCTTGCCGCCTGTGTTTTTACGTATGTCCAAATCGTCCGTTTCTAGGGTTGACTGTCTCGGCTAACTACCGACAATTTTTTTTCGAAAATCATTACAACAATCCTTTTATACTTCTGCGATTATAGGTACCGCCAGCACTCTTCGACGCCTTTGCCGAACAGTCGTAATCGAAATTTGTGTGTAACGGAAAAGTGCGATTTTCTCAAAAACTATGTGATCTACGGTAATCACTATAGTTTTCCTGTCAAGTCTTAAATTAACTTCTACTACGCCTAATTTTTTAATATTTTTTTGTTTCAGTAGATTCAAAAATGAAGGGGAGGGGCCTTTTTTTTAAATTTAAATTTCTTGACGATATCTCTGAAAATATATAATACCTAAAATTAAAATACATGTATTTTTTAGTTCCGCCTTACGAAAGCTTTCACACAGAAATATACAAAGAAAATAATTTTTATTCAAGTAACTTAATTAGCCCCTCCACATTTTTCCAAAATATATTTGTAAATAGTTAATTATCTATAAATATGTGGGTCAATAGTCTTTATTACTTCAGCCAATTTGAACTCTCCGCTTTCCATAGTTTACGAGTAAAATAGCTATGCAGACGGACAGACAGACACTGAGGTGATCTTATAATGGTTCCGTTTTCACTTTTTAAGTACGGAACCCTAAAAATAGCAATTTTAGAAAGTTTTTTCTCCTCCTTTTTAAAATTTGATTTTTTAAAACTGTTTTGTACGTGCATGTGTATCATAAAAATATCAGCCGTGTCAAATTTAAAGCTTCTATCTCTAACAAGTCCATATATAATTCGCATTTAGCGCGGATTTAGAACGTTTTTCGCACGTTTCATTTTCTTAAATTTCAATTTTTTAGAAACCGTGCTTAGAGAATTTACATCTTATAAGTAATTACCATGCAAAATTTAATGTTAGTAGCCCCTTCAAAATCACAAAATCTCAATTTTAGAACATTTTTCGATCCTGCATTCTTTTATAGGTAGCGGGATCGAGAATAGCCTATTTTGAAGCAGGGACTGTTATTACAAATTTGCCACCATTACTTTTCAAATCTGTTTGGTAGTTCCAACCTACAAACAAACAAACGTTACTTGTTTATTATATATTAGTATAGATTGCTATCTGACAACCAACTTTTCATAATTTTCATGTACCGAAAATTGCTTTCAAACCCTAATATTTTTATAAGTTTATAATGTTTCCTAACCCTGTTTTTAATATTCGTGTTAAAATGTTGATATTTAGTGGCAAAAGGGCTGCAAGTCGAGAGCAAAGCTGCGTCCGTATTGAAGATTTAAGTTAGCAATCAGAAAAATTCCCTGAACTGATTTTCGGAAACGAATTTCTTTGAAAGCGTAAATATTAATATTATTTAAACAGGAAGACGTATTTTTTAAAGCTAAATGTACGTTTTTTAAGCATCTATGATTTGTTTTTTCATATTTTGTTTAAAAATTTCTGGTTAAAACGTTTAATATTTACGAAAAAAAAGAAAGAAAATAACGAGAAAGAGTTAGGGAAAATATTTTTTGAAGGGGTTAATATTAATATATTTTTTAACGGATTGTAGCTTTCAAAGGGAAAATGAACGTAGATATGGTTTGGTATCTAAGTAATTTTCGTATTTAGATTTCCGAAGCCTATGCCTATTTTTAATAATCGCACAAAAAAAAAAAAAAAAAAAAAAAAGGAAATCGCGAAAGTGACTTACAGAAACGAACGTTAATATTAATATTGTTAAAGGTTAATATTAATATTTTTTAAAGCGGATTGCGGCACTTGAGAAGAAAATGAACGAAGATGTAGTTTAGCATTTTTTGTCGTATTTTGATTTACAAAGCTGCATAAAAAACGGACTGTTCAAAAGTGAGTTTTGCAAAAGATTTTTTTTTTTTTCAAACGACTAATAATCTTATTTTTTTAAACGGATTTCAGAATTCAAAAAAGGAAAATGAACATAAATAGGGTGTGCAGCTTTTTGAGGATTACAGAAATCGCAAAATATACCAACACTGTCGAGAACTTTTTTTTTTTTCTAACGGTTTTAACGAAATATACGATCTTTAATTTTGAGTAACCGATTTTCCGTATTGCTCGAAACACATGGAATAAAAAACACGAACTTGACTTTTCTTAATTTCTTTGAATGGGTTAGTATTAATATTTTTTTTCTCTTTTAGGATTCTTAAAGAAAGTAGATGTAGCTCTGTGCTTTTCTTTGGTCCGTATTTTGAATGGTTCGGTAATAAATAACCCGATGTAAAAAAAAAAAAAAAAACGAACATTTTGAAATTTTGAATTTGTTATTTTTTGTCGAAATACATTAAAGACCTTAAAAGAACACGTTCAGTTTTTAAACATATAAATACTGAAGGGGGGGGGGGGGCGGATACGAGATTAATTGAGACGATTTTCGTTTAAAAGTATAATTTCTTACAAAACCGGGTGAAAGATATCTGCAAATTTGAAGTTTATTTAAAGTTATTATCAAGAGCTCGATTAACGAAAGCCGGGTGATCTAGTACAGGAAAAAAAAAAAAAAAAAAACATAATGCATAGTTTGCTGGAGGAAGGGGAACACTTTTCAATACAAATTCACATGAGGTTGTTAACCGTGCTCTACGACGAATATCACGTTTCCAATCCTATCTTCAAGCATAGAAGTCTGCACAGGCCTGGAACGGCCCGGCAAAATGAAGGCAAAATTTCAAACGGGCCGGGCCAGCAGAATTAGGACAATTTTTTCAACGGGCTGAAAAATAATTAAACGGGCCTGTCGGCCCCATAAAAAAATTAAGTAGGCTGACCGGCTCAATATTAAAAAGTGAAACGTCGATAAAATATGAAGTATTTTTAATGGACATGACTTTCGCGAGAATAATTATAAATGTGCTGCACGAGCTATTTTGGCAACATCAATACAGAAATATAACATGTTCAGCATTGAGATCGACATCGGACAGGTACCTTATGTCTGAGCCCGCGCTTAATTTTTTTCAGCAGACTCGAGCCAGGCCGGGATGAGGCTACCATTTTTTTTTTTCTGCATAGTCGAGCCGGGCCGGAACTGGACTTAATTGTTCTCAGAATGTGCCGGGCAGGCAACATATTTTGTAAATATATTAATAGCGATAATTAATTTCAGTTAACGGAATCTTTGGGGTTTTGACTACCTAAGGGGAACTGCTCAGGCAATTTTTGGGGTTGGCCTCGAAATCCCTGCTCTACAACCCTAGATTTTTCTCACACATTTTCACACTAATTTTTAACCGTACAGGCATAAAATTGACAGGCCTGACTACTGAAGCGATTTAGAATCTAATACTTTAAAAGAATCTTAATTGTACGTTAAGAAAAATCGAATGTTTTTATTTATTTATAGGAATTGAGTCTGGTCGGACTGGGTCTGATTTAATTGATTTTTGCACGGCCGGGCCGGGTCGTAAACTGTGAAAATATAAACGGGCCGAACTTTTAATTCTTACACGGGGCCGGGACTGGAAATTCCGGCTTGTGCAGACCTCTAGACTCACGTATACATAAAGTAAAAAGTTCTAAAAATCCTTGATAATTAATACCTGTAAATTTTAATAAAAATTTTGCCTTATTCAATCGCAGAATTTCTTAAATTAAATTGGACAAAAATGTCTTTTCTGAATTATTGATGATAAAAGATTAAAAATTCTTTAAACGACGCTTGTTGCAAAGGGTCTAAAATGTTTCTTATATTCATACTGATGATAATGCTGTATCAGCATTTATAAAATATAATAAATTTACGTTAAGTAAAAGTACTTTGATTTTTTTGTATTAAAATATCTATATTAATAAAAACAGGGATTTTGTCCATATGTCTTCTGCTTGGTTTTATTTATTTTATTTATTTTTTGTTGGTTTACGATGGCTATGTTATGATGCTAGGAAAGTCTATTGCGCATATAAGTCTACAAATTTTGATAGGGATAGACAAAGACAGATCCGAATCCATCTGTGGTTCAGATTTTTCCTTTTTTAACAATTATATTAATTAGCCATTCCTTGAAAAAATTACTGGAAAAAATCTCCTTTGCATAAGTCTTTTGTTCTGCACGAGATTTTATCAGAGATTTGTTCAATCCAAGCAACAAAACGGAAAATATTTACGTGTCATTGAGAAAATTAAAGATTTTATTTAAAGATTCTTTATTATATTGGAAATATGCAGCTTTAAGTATAATTATGAAAGTAAACTTCACATAATCTGAGAGTTGATTTATTGGTCAGAAGTGCTGCGGTCATTCTTTTGCACATGTGGCCTAAACAGACCGGGATCTCCATTTTAAGTGGAATCCGAACCACTACACACATGATTGGGATTCGAATCAATCCCTTCTTATTGCCAACGCGGCCGTCACTAAACACGCAACTTTAATATCACGTTTCAATTTTTATGCAAGCAACAAACATAACCACCAAGATTTGATTTTTCATTAGGCATAGTAGGTACAGGACTAGGAACTAGAAATTTTGTGGGAAGGTGGTAGATTTTGAATATTATTTTAAATTTGTGCGTGTAGTGGATTTCATGTATAATGAAGTTATAAGGGAGTGTGATATTTTAAAAGACAATAAAAATTTATTGTTGCATTTCTGTTGTCAGTTTCCTTTTTTTTTTCTCTCTCGTAATTATGCATTTAAGTTTAAGCTTGCTCACCAGGGATACAAGCAGAAATTAGAGGTCTGGAACAGAGGCGAGATGGACCCTCTTCATATCCTGTATATAAAGTATACATACACTTAATACAAAATCTGTCCTCGGGGGCCCTTTTCAGCTTAGGGCCCGATACAACTGTACCCCTTATCGCCCTTTCTGCATGTCTTTGTCACTCGCGTAATAATATTTTATCCAAAAGACTTTTTAGGTAGTTCGTATATTAATCGATGTCATTTTAAGCATATTGCGTAAGATATGTTGAATCCAGAGGGCCCCAAGAATATTTTACTTTGGGCCAATAATTTTCTAAATCAAGTCGATGACTATTAAAGTAAATTCCATATCGATTTGACATTAATTTGGCAGTGGGGATGATTATTTTGTGTACACACAAACTCTTACTTATTTCTTAGGTAATTTTCTTTATATGTACTCATACATAATTTTAAGTGGAAAAAAAAAAAACTTTTTTACTTTGGTTTTCTTTTTACTTACGCTTTGCTCTATACTTTTGTTACAAATATAGTTAATAAAAAAGTAGGGGTAAAAAAAAAGAAACAAACAAAATAGTAGAAAAACAACAACAACAAAGAAAAGTGACGTGCTTCTACTTATGAAAGCAGCAGCAATACTGAAATGAGAGATAAGGGAAAGGAAACGAGCTGAAGAAACAACCAATAGGAAATTGCAAATCAACAGTCAATAGGAAATTAAAAATCAACAGCCAAACGGAAAGTAGAACATAACAGCCAATCACAGAAGAGTATAATCAAAACAAAAGAACACAGAGTAGAAGAGGAATAAAAAATCAAATTGAAAACATTTAAATATGGAAACACATGAAAATAAAAATAAATAAATGAATAAAATATAAAAAAAATCCAGACTAATATTAATTTAATTAATACAAAAATAAATTATATGGTAGTACTGAAAAGGTTTTTCCAAGCTGCAGAGAACATTGTGGAATCAGATTTATCATTAACAATAACATCACGATTAAGGTAAATAGCTAAATTTTCAAGAAAGTCCAATTCAGATATACTATTGGCATTAAACATAATTTTAGCATTTTGAAAATTAAAACTATGGCCGGAATCCCAAGAGTGCTTGACAATAGAAGATTTAGAAATTTCTTGATTAATTACATAAGAGAGCGTTCTTTTAAGCGAATTTCGAGATTTCTTTTTGTTTGACCTATATAAGGTAAATCGCAACAATTACAAGAAACATTATAAGTTCCCCATTTACGAAGATCAGGAACAGGAGATTTAGTGGAGGAAATTTGAATTTATTGACAGGTTTAACAATAATGTTAAAATTGAAACATTGTAAAATTTTAGTTAACTTGAAACATAAAGGAGGATAAATCTGAATTATAAAATCTGGTTAATTTTAAATGTTGGATGCGTTATGTCGACGATACTTTTGTTTTAATTGATAATCCTTTTGATATTTCTACCATTCTTCATACTATCAATTCTATCGACTCACATATTCAGTTTACTTTTGAGTTAGAAAATTCTAATACACTTCCTTTCCTTGATGTTTTAGTTACCGAATGTGATTCTTCTTTCAAAACTTGTGTCTATAGAAAACCTTTTTCTGTTTCTAACCCACCTCATGCTCTCTCAAATCATCCTATCAACCAAAAAATCGGTGTTTTTTACACGTATGTAAATCGTGCTCTCAAAATTTGTTCCAACTCTGCATCCCTTAATGATGAACTTAAAAACTGTTGCTGTGAAAAGAGGTTTCAATCCTTCTGTTATTAATAATGCTGTGAAGAAATTCAATAGACCATCTAATAAATCTATCCTTTCCAAATCTGTCAAAAGCAAACCTGATAATTTGGTTGTCCTCCCCTTCAGGCCCGTAGCTAGACAATGCCTCCAGGTCGGGCAAATGTTTTTCCAAGAGGGGCAAAATTACTTCGTCATTTTTTTTTAGTCTTTTATGATCTTTTAAAAAAATATATTACGTATTCAGAATAAGTTTTATAGCTCTTCCGAATGTAGTTGAAAGGTTATGTTCTTTCATCTCGCCGTCTATCCACAAACTAATTTTTGTAAATATGGATTTCCCCAAAAATGTGAGATGTTGTTGAGGATTGCTACAAACAGCGTCACTAACGGTCCCCCCCCCTCCCCCCCACACACACATACACACATCTCCGCAGAAAAATAGAGACTTGCATTTTTATGTTTTATTAATAATAAACTAATAATACAGCATTCCAAGAAATTCATTTACAGCAAAACCTTTAAAAATGGAATAGCGAGGGATAAAAAAAAAAAAAAAAAACGACAAGTTTCCATCTTAGCAAGCATAACTGCAGTGTTGTACTTAGGCACTTGTTTCCGGGAGGGTTTACTGATGCTCCCGGTGTGGTATGACAGTGTGGAGCGGGTGAGAATTGCACTTCTACAACTTTAATAAGCACAAAATTACAAAGCTTCCGGGAGTGACATTTCGGTGCTCAGAGAAGAACCCTCCTCCCGGATTACCCCCTAAATTCATCAATTATTGTATGATATTCCTTTCAGCGGGACCATGAAATGCTCTCATGTAAGACAGGATTTTGTTATGGACAGGTTCCATTTAAGCAGGTTTTACAGAATTTCTGGAATTTTAGATGATTTAAAATTTAATATAAAGAAGGCCCTGGTAATTACGCTAATAATGTTATTTATTTACGAATCAGGTATCTCTCTCACAACTAAATATCAATATATTTTCACGAATTTCTTACGCATGCTTCAAAACCATAATATGTGTTTATAACTAATAACAATTTCAAACACTTTGGACAAAAAAAAAAAAAAGTTTTCTTAGCAGCGTCTTACTAGTAAATATCAATAGTTTTCCACGAATCTTGTGTACAGGCTTTGAAATCATTATATTTATGACTCATAAAAATTTTAAATAGTTTTGACAGTAAGAACTATTTTTTTTTTAAATATTAAATGTCTGTTGAGTTAAAGAAAAAATCCGCGCCCTTTAAAATTCTAAATCCGCTATTTTTTGTTGAAATACGGAAAAATATGCAACATCCTTTAACGAGCGCACATTTTAATTTTACTTTAAAATGTCCTATTCGGTATAAATATTGCGGGGCCTCCCATTCGAGGTTCGTTTGGAAATATTTTTGTTTAAAAGTATAATTTTTAAAAAAAATCGGATTAAAGATATAAACTAAAACAAATTTAAGGTTAATATCATCAGATCACGGGCGACGCCGGGCTGGTAAGCAAGTATTACACAAATAAAAACCATCATGAAAATATATGTCAACATAATTCACTATTATGGCCTCCATTCGAACTCTCTATTCTCTAACACAATCACAAAGTCATTTTTATGCTTAAATGCAATTTTTTTTGTTCTGACCCCACGATAGCAAGTAGTGTTTTCTGTTTTCGATAAAGACAAAGGATATTTCAGAAAAAAGTGCAAAATATGTGTTAAAAGTCAATATTTGAGGCTAGGAAAGATCATCTGAGATAGAGGTCTGCACGGGGCCCGGCTTTGCCCCGGGGCCCGTACCCCGCCCAGCAAAATGAAGGTGAAATTTCAAAAAGGCCGGGCCGGCAGAATTATGATAATTTTTTCAACGGTCCGGGTCAATAAAAAAAATTAAGCGGGCCTACCGGCTCAATATAAAAATTTAGGCGAAGCCTATAAAGTATGAACCATTTTCAATGAATATGACTTTCAAGAGAATAAGTATAAATGTGCGTCACGAGTCGATGCTAGTTTTGCAACATCAATACAGAAATGTAACATGGCCAAGCATAGATATCGGCAGTGGATAGTTCCATCATTGTGTCTGAACCCGGGCTTAATTTTTTCAGAAGACTCGTGCCGGGCCGAGAACAGGCTTGCATTTTTTTTTTCTCTACATAGTCGAGCCGGGCCGGAACTGCACTTAATTGTTCTCAGGATGTGTAGAGCAGGCAATATGTTTTGTAAAAATATTAATAGCGATAATGAACTTCTGTAACGGAATCTTTGGAAATATACCTTAAGGTCGTTCTCAAATTCTCTACTCAACAATGCGAAAGTTTCTGACACATTTTCAAACTAATTTTTAACTGCAAAGGCATAAAATTGACAGGCCTGCTTATTGAAGGGATTTGGAATCGAATAGCGTTTTTCATTTTTGATAAAGAAATTACTTATCGAGATACAAGATATTCTTGTCACGTAATTGCAAGTTTTTCTCTTTTCCAGAGCTGTCGCTTCCGGAAATTCGATCCAAAACGCTAACTTTGACAATATTTTCTCACTTGACATATTGCCTTTATCAAAAAATGTATAACGTCATTCAATCACATAGTTTCTGAGTAAGAATACCTGCTAGTCTTATGCGTTTCCGAATAGAAATGAACTCAGAAATGTGTCAGATATTAGCTCCTTTGGATTTGAGAAAAGCCTTAATAAAGGACAGAGAAATATTTTCACAAATCTACTTTTCATTATACAGCTTCAAAAGTTATCAGGATTTTAACCCTCATTTTTTCTTTTATTCTAAACTACATTAATTTTTTAATGCATCCTTATTTGAATGTTGAAACGTCTAAGACTCCGAGTAATCGTTAATGTTGCTATTGTGTATTTTCTGCCTTGCGAACACATAGTAATTTAAAAATGCTCTTGCAGTATTCTTTAAAAGAATCCCAATTGTATGTTAGGAAAAAACTGATTTTTTGTAGAAGTTGAGTCAGGCCGGATTGGGAATGATTTAATTGATATTTTTACGGGCCGGGCCTGGAAATTGCACCCCGTGCAGACTTATAATCTGAGACACAATCGTTTAAAGCTCAAGATTCCAAACATTTGTCAAAAAATGAGAAATGCTATTTGATTCTAAATTACTTCAATAATTTTGCCTGCGAATGTCATGCTTTTACATTTAAAAATAAGTCCGTGAACACATTATAAAGTTTTGCATAGCCGAGCAAACAAAAATATTTTCTACAAAAAGCCTTTAAATAAAAATGAGTATTTCATAGTTTAAAAATATTAATGTTCGTTTAGTATTTTAGTTAATTTTTCAATTTATATTTCCGTTTCACAATCCTACATTTATTTCCCCTTTTCCATACAGAAACTATGTGACTGATTTAGATATTTATAGGAAGAAAGGAATAAAACAACTAAAAAGTAGAATAAATAACATAGGGGCGGGAAAGCACCAGAAGAAACAAACACTTTTTGTACTTATAAAAAGGATAAAATTAATTTCTGTAATATTCTCGTTTCTAAATTACATTTATATCATTTAATTAACATAAAATATTAAATGCAATCAGTCATAGATGCCATTTATAATGTAATTATAAAACCCCTTTGCTCTGAAAAACACATTCTAGATATTGCGATTCTGTGTGACACTGTGACACTGATTTTATAAACTTTTATAATTTACAACAGTGTCAAGAAAGCTCTCAAAAAACAATTTCCACTTTTGTTGAAAAGCCCCAAAAGCAACATAGTGAAGTTAACAATAAAAAAATCACATGATTGTAACACATGATAGTTGCATATTTTGTGTAACCTGTCCTGTCAAGCCATAAATAGATAGCCAACTGCAACCTGAAATCCATGCCTTTGGTTTCCCGTACCCGATTACAATAAATTTCATGTACGACAGTTGTGCAAAGAAAACGATTTTCGCGGACATCAGTTAATCAGTTTGAGGAAAGGACAAGGAGTTAAGAGGATAATCTCTAAACCATTTATTCTCTAAAGACTGCAGACACATTGGGGAGGCAGTAAGTTAAATTTCTACAACGCAACAAAGCGAAAAATGTCCTTCAGCTAATGGAATGAAAGAAAAAGAAAACTCTTCACAAATGAATTTTTTGTTAAAATTGTTTTGTTTGAATTGAGAAGTTTTAGGAATGGGTGTCTGTTAGTTAAATTACGGTCTATTCTTAAAAAAAAAAAAAAAAAAAAAAAAAAAAAAAATTAATGAGGAGAGAAAAGTTCGGAAATTTAATGTGTCGATCAGGTTGTCTAGTCAATTCTGCTAGGACGGGCAAATAATTTTCCAGGTCGGGCACTGCCCGACCTGGCCCCCTCCTAGCTACGGCCCTGCTCCCCTTTTATCCTCCTTTATGTTTCAAGTTAGCTCAAGTTCAATTTTAACATTATCTTTAAACCTGTCAATAAATTCAAATCCCCCCACTAAATCTCCTGTTCCTGATCTTCGTAAATGGGGAATTTATAATGTTCCTTGTAATGGTTGTGATTTATCTTATATTGGTCAAACTAAAAGAAATCTCGAAATCCGCTTAAAAGAACACTCTCGTTATGTAGTTAATCAACAAATTTCTAAATCTTCTATTGCCAAGCACTCTTGGGATTCCGGCCATAGTTTTAATTTTCAAAATGCTAAAATTATATTAAATGCCAATAGTATCTCTAAATTGGACTTTCTTGAAAATTTAGCTATTTATCTTAATCGTGATGTTATTGTAAATGATAAATCTGATTCCACAATGCTCTCTGCAGCTTGGAAAAACCTTTTCAGTGCTACCATATAATTTATTTTTGTATTAATTAAATTCATATTAGTCTGTCTTTTTTTATTTTGTTCATTTATTTATTTTTATTTTCATGTGTTTCCATATTTAAATATATGTTTTCAATTTGCTTTCTTATTCCCCTTCTACTCTGTGTTCTTTTGTTTTGATTATACTCTTCTGGTGATTGACTGTTATCTTCTAGTTTCCTTTTAGCTGTTGATTTCTAATTTGCTATTGTCTGTTGATTTGCAATTTTCTATTGGTTGTTTCTTCAGCTTGTTTCCTTTTTGTCGTATCTCTCATTTCAGTCTTGCTGCTGCTTTCATAAGTAGAAGCACGTCTTCTTTGCGCCTGACAAAGAAGTCTCAGATCTTTCGAAAGGCCTAACGCATTTAATAGTTTTTGATGGTGTTTTAAGAAGATATTTTGTTCTTATTCACTTACACTAGTTTCTTATTATTTTCTTTAATTTCTAGAGATTTTAGAAGTACAGTTTCAGTTGCGAAATGTTTTTAAATGTTGTTCTTCTTCCTATAAAAAATCAATTACGTCAAAATGGTTACTTTTAAAACTTTCATACGGTCTCCGGGTCTAATACGTTATATTTACAGAAACTTTCTTCGTGGTCTAACAAATAAAAGACTTAAAAATTACATTTTTGTATGAACAAGATTTACCCCCCCCCCCCCCCAAAAAAAAAAGGCTAGGGGAAAAAAAAAGGAAGCAGGAAGCAGGAATTCTGCTTTTTCCGAATTTAGTGTCGGTCCTGATGAGGAAAAAAAAAAAAAAAATTAATATCATTACGAGGTGGAACCCGTCGAATTTCTATGAAAGAAAATGTTTAAGAAGGAACTGCTTCATTAATTTATAATAAACCTACAACATTAGTTACAATAAAAAAATGCATCTTATATTGGTTGGTCTAACTCTCAAACAAATATTTTAGTCTAAAGGTCACTGCTCTTCTATAAAAACACTCTAATTTTTTGTAAAACTTTCCGTTTTATCAGTGTGTGATTTCAATTGCGTTATTTTCAAAAGTGAAGCATTTGCACCTGTGAAGAATTTCAAAAGCCGCTGGAGTAAAAATAATGCAGTTCTATAAAAATTATTTCATTTTTAAGACTTAAAATGCATGCTTTTATTTCATATAAAATGATGTCATTTGCATCCGCCGAAGAATTCCACGTTTATGATTCAGTCTTATACAGCATCTATAAAAAATATGTATAAGACGTCACTATCGCGGAATAATACACACACTCAGCAAAAAGCGATGTCGTAAACGCGACAGAAAAATCGGCTTTCTAATGATTCATATGCCTTCATTTGTTTGTGACATTAATATGGATACTTAAAATTAAATATAGTTTATAATAGCTCCATGTTTTATCAGAAATCATTCATTTATATTTTTTCAAATAACACGTATTTTTTTCAGTTGTTATGAGAAAATGGCAGCAAAAAGATATAGTAATCTACAATTTTCCTGCTATCCCTTTATTTTCTACAGAAATGGAGTACCTCAGTGGTCACCATTGCAGAAATGTCATTAAAAACTACAAAAAAATTAATAGCTAAAAAGTAAATTGAGATGCAGTTTTCAAACAAATTGCAGTTTAGAGTGCTTTTTTTCCCTATACGAAGGTGTAAACATTGAAAACGCGCGATGATTAGAAGTTTAAAACATTACAGTAGAGATTATAGGTATTTAACTGTACAATGATACATCTGCTTCTTTTACAGCTGGCTTATGCAACGTAATGGTATTTTTTAGGGACAACACTTTAATTGTTGCCTGAAAGAAATAGCATATCGGGGGCTAAAAAAAAATCGGTTTAAAATACTGTTTTTTATCATTTATGGTAAGAGCCTCATGCGAGGTTCAGGTGAGCAAGAAGATTAAACAGCCTCCACCAGTAAAATTTTCTTGAAGATAATTGAATTTTTTTCCAGTATAAATTGCATAGAGGCCGTATGCTCATAATCGATACAGTTTTAAGAGGCTACTTCAGTCAGACGCAAGCACCCGTTCGCTAATGTTAATCCAATGGGAGAATTTTTTAAAGATATCTCATTTGCATTTTAATAATTTTAAATGATTTTTTTTTTTTTTTTTTTTTTTGCATTGGATAGCTGAGTTCGAACTCTAAGTCGGCCGTTTTTTACTTTTTCGTTTTTGTTTTCAAGTATTTCCAATTAGGATACTTTCACTTTCGGAATCGGTTGAAAAGTGAAAGCATCCTCATAAAAAAAAAAAAAATAAAAAAATAAAAAAAAATCTGCAGACAAAATCGAAAAAGTAAAAAATGGTCTTTGCACAGATTGACCTTAACTATCTAATGCAAAAAAAATCATTTGAAAATATTGAAATGCAAACGAGATATCTTAAAAAATTCTTCCATAGGATTAACATTAGCGAGCGGGTCTTTTCGCGTGGTTGAAGTAGCCCCTTACCTCCTTTCCTGTGACACCCGTACTCAGTTCGGACAACGCAAATGCCTCAATTTTGGAAGGCCCGACCTGAGTTCGGACAAGAGAAATTCCTTTGCACCCATACATTGCCAGTTATTTCCCCTCATTTAGTCAGGCACTTCGCATTCTATGAAGTTTTTGCGTACGGCTGAATTCGGAGAGTTTTCCATCTCTTTTTCTTATTCCCAACATCTTGCTTTATGCAAATTTTTCAGCAAATGTGTGGCGTGACGTTAAAAAAAATTTCCATTTTTGGCACGTTTTTCTGAAATATAATCCACATGCAAGGGTTTAACGATACATTATTGAAGGGTAGGGAGTAATTACGGCAAATTGCGAAAATTTAATGCTGAAAATAACACTATATTGGAAACATTTTCAAGGAAATCCTATTACCTATATATTGCCTTTTTATATTGTAAATATTTGTAATAAATCGTTAACAGGGCATAAATATTAGCAAAGTTGGGGAAATCTTTCTTGCCAATACTGATGCAATATTTCATACAAAATATAACCAATGCAAACAATATTTTTTCAATATTGTTTCTACTTTTATTCTTTATTTATCTTTTGGCTTATAAATAAATAAAACTTACTAAAAGCATTGAAGATCACCTTTGAAGGTAAGCATTGAAGATGTATTTTTCAAGAATCTATTTGTCTAGTTGTTGTGTCTTGAAAAAGCATACATAAGTGAAACACACTTTTTCGGAAGAAAAATTTTTAAAGAATACCATAAAAATTGCCTTATCAAAAATAATCCTAAAGATAATTAATTTATTGAAATCTTTAAAAATGAAGAATCGTTTAAAATGTTATACAGGGTGGTCATAAAAAAACTCCCCCGATATATGTACCCCTAGCGACCTAACCGCTCAACCAATCGAAAGGAAATTTTTTATTCAGTTATTTGAAGGTATGCGCTCGAGATCGTGATGGTTGAGAATAATAGAATTCTCACGGTTACAGTGAAAAAATTTTGAAAATTTCCAATGGCAACACCTTTTTTTCTGCGCAAATTCATTAGCGCATTGAAAAACCATACATGGCGTTGGAACGATACACGTATGACTAAAATTGCCGGTGTAATATCGTGGCATGTCGCCCAGTGGCGTGGTCAGTAAGTGGAGGCTGCTGTCATGCTGAGGGTCCGGGTTCGAGTCCCTGTCTAAGACATGGATGTAATTGTGATTGTGTTTTCTAAGTAATATATATATGTAATGTAGAGAAATAAAATTGTTATGTCTGGTTTGTGTTACAATTTCTGTGTATAAATAAGGATCATTCGAGGCGATAGCCATTGTTGCTAAAGGCCTCAAAGCAATCTCCACTACGGTGGATTTCAAATCAAATATCGTGGCACTCAATCCTAATCAGCTCCTGTGTAACGTAATATCGACCACTCTAAAACAAATGATTACATTTTTATTTTCACTGTGTGTACACAAAACTCAAAAACGCATTTTAAAACAAATCTTACAACATTACACAGTTCACAGGGGAGAAAAAATATCGGATACTGAAAAACATGTCTTGTAGCCACTTCTTCGTTCCTCACAATGGTCTTTTTTGTAAGTGTTTTACGGCGTCCATTTTCATCGTACGTGTATCATTCCAACGCCACTCATGGTTTTTTTAATGCGCTGAGGAATTTGCGCATGAAAAAAAATAGGTGTTGCCATTCAAAAATTTCGAAATGTTTTCACTATAACCGTAACCGCGAGAGCTCTATTGTTTTAAATCATCACGATCTCGAGCGCATACCTTCAAATAAGTATGTCTAAAATTTATTTTCGATTGGTTAAGCGGTTAGGCCGCTAGGGGTCCGTATATCGGGGAAGTTTTTTATAACCACCCTGACCCTGTACATGTGTTTTTGCTGAAAAAGGCGTTTCAGAGCAGGGCTACTAGTTTGACATCCCTTTTCATTCCGAAATTACAAATCATACCAGAAATTTCGAAGGAAGAATTTTTAGTATATGTAATCGTAAAATGTGTGTCTTTAAATAAAGAGAAAAATACTATTAGGAATTTCTGAATTTAAAAAAAAGAGGCCAAACGAGCAACCGTGTCCCAGAAGTTGCCATATATGTTTAAAAACTGTAACGTTTATTAAAAATACGTAACAAATGCACTCTCCGTAATTGAGACCAAACCAAACTAATAATATCACAAACGTATTTCTTTTCATACTTAATGTCTTGGAACAAACAATATTGATTAGGTGGTTTTATATTGAATTTTATAAAACACATTTGTCCAAAAATCCCTTTTAATCATTTATGTAATTCGCGCTTTTATGAACTTCATTATTCGTATTTTTTCATATTTGTCCTATTTATATCCCAACAGTTATCGCCTGCGTTTATAAATTTCATTCTATATCAATGATTCCCCCACCGGTGGGTCGTGTGTGATGTTTTGGTGGGTCACAAAGCTATCGATCAAGTATTTAAAAATATATTATTATTCTGTGTGTATTATTCTGCGAACCCTGTAGTACAATTATAAAATTCTACTTATTATTTTTAGTGTTTTTCAAATTAGTATATTTATTTTTTTTAATTGTATGTAAGCATTTTTTTATGTTTGTGATTTCAATCAAAAATTTAATTATAGACTTTCTAAATCAGTTATTAAATTTCCTTCTATTGTAAACGCACTTTCTACGTTTTTGATACACGTAATTATTGGCACTAAAAAATAAAACATGATATTTTAGCATTAAGATAAAGTGTTTTTTATGCTTGATGTTTATAGTTAAACTGCTTTAGTAAGTTTTTTTAAAAGTTCATAGTATCACTTATATAATATAAGATTGAATATATTTTAAAGAGATAACTAACTACTTTTTACATTCAAAATGTTTTTCAAACAATAAGAACAGTACATGTGTAGTCATTACTTTTCTTTTTATATTTCCTTCTTTTTACCATTTCCCAGATCAGTTTTTTCTGTAAAACATACCAAATCTATTTAGCTCATATTCACAAAATGCAATATTTTGTGATTATTCATATTCACAATATTCATATTCACAATATTCATATTCACAAAATGCAATATATACGGGAATTAAAAAATTAAATAAATATGACTTATGTCGTTCTATAAATAAGAGTTGTATTAATATCTATTTTTTAGCAATAGCGGAAGAAAATTCGAAATCATAACTAAGTTAAGGAATATGTTTAAAAGAAAAATATATACATATTCCAGTGAATATAAAATTCTAGACTCCCTGTTCATATTTAATAAAGCAATGACAAATCACAACACTTAAAAAAAAACTTACACATTCTTAATATTTAGATCAAGCTTAGAAGTTATTAATAAAATATGTCAGTTGATAAGCATTGTTTTTTAAGTCGAAAAATTAAAAATATTTTAGAAGAATAGGACTCCAAAATAGCGATATTTTGCTAAAAAGTACGGTAAAAAGATAAGATTTTCTATTTAAAACAAATCTTTATTTTAAAATTAGACAATTTAAATTTATCACATATTTATAGGGCATGCAATGAAAGCAAACACAAGGGATATGATTGTAATAAAATATTTTAGTTTTTTTCTGTCAGTAATCTAATTTAATTCACATGTAACTTTAATTGAGTTTTTCCATGAAAGTTCAATTAACGTTACAACTATGAATTAAATAAATATTATCAATAAAGTATTTTATTCCAGTCTTTACCACGCTTGTATTTATTTTCATTGCATGCTCTGAAATATGTGATTCTTTTAAAATGCCCATAAAACAACATAAAAAAAGAATTCACTGCATAAAAATTGAACATTCACTCCTATGAAAGAGTGACCATTCACTGCTACCAGGGGTGAAAAAAAGCACCCCTTCAGCAAGAGTGGATAGTCAATCCTCCCAAAGAGTGATTATTCACCCCTGTTTAAAGTGGCTATTCACTTCCCAGGAGTGGGTATGCACTCTTTCAGAGAGTCAAAAATTCCACTTTTGCTCAGAGTGAATAGTCACTCTAAAGAAGTTGGGCATATTTTGATTTTGCGATAGAGTGAATATTAACTCCTCGTTACTCCTCCCAAACAGTGATTATTCACCCCTGTTTAAAGTGACTATTCACTTCCCAAGGAGTGGGTATTCACTCTTTCAGAGAGTCAAAAATTCCACTTTTGCTCAGAGTGAATAGTCATTCTAAAGAGATTGGGCATATTTTGACTTTGCGATAGAGGGAATATTCACTCCTCCGCAGTGAATAGTCACTCCTTTTTATTTACTTGTTAATATATAAATTTTATATTTATTATATATTCTATTATATGTTATATATTGTTATTTGTTATATATTTCATTTTATTACTTTTATTACCTTTTTATTTTGAGTGTACTTATTGAGTTATAAGCTACTCTTGTCACGTGATAACAAGTTTCCCCTCTTTCTCACGCTGCCTCGTCGGGAATTTGGTTTAAAATGACCAATTTGACAGAAATTTGTAAAAGATCTTCTGCTTTTACCAAAAAATGGAAAATGTCATTCGATCACATAGTTTCTGAATAAAATCTTCTATAATATTCCGAACTTTATTTCCCAACAAAAACAAATTCATAAATGTATCAGAAATGTATCAGAGTTCCTTTTCATTTAAGAACACCTTAAAATAACACTTTTATACATTTCCTTATATTTTATGAAAATGAATATGTAGCTCTTTTCTACACTCATTAATCAGTTAAAACATTTTGGAGTAGTATAAGATTTGCTGATGTTAAGTAACCAAGTGAAATCTAAATAGTGCAGCACGCCTGCTATACGGTGCCGTAGGCAGCGGAAAATAGCAGTAAAAATATATCCCTTCAAATAAAAATTTTTATCGCGCAAATGATAATCTTCGACGCCCACACGTATGGTTTTTTTCAGAGTTTCAAAATAATTAATTTAAGGGGATATATACAAATTGTGATTTTAGCTCGCTAAAAAGAAAGCTAAATATCTGTGACAATATATCCGTTCAAATAAAAAAAAATGTGTGAAAAAAGAAAGCTAACTAACAGTAAAAATATATCCGCTCAAGTAAAATTTTTTATCGCTCAAACGATAATCTTGTACGTTCAGACTTTATGGTGTTTTAAGAATTTCAAAATAATTAATTTAAGGGGCTGTACACAAATGGGATTTCAGCCCCTTGGAAAAAGAAAGTGATGATATTGACGCTCAAACAGAAATGTTTATCCCTCAAAAGAGGATTTTGGTCGATGAAACGTATGTGGCATTCAAAATGTTTAAAAACTTTGTTTAAGGGACTGTTTACAAGCTGTAGTTTAATCTCATTGACAAAAAGAAAGCTAAATAACAGTAAAAATACATACTCTCATACGCTAACTTTGGATTCACAAACGTATAGCTTACTTAGAATTTCAAAATAATTAATTTAATGGGTTATATGTAAACTGTAATTTTCGCACCGTGCAAAAATAATGCTTTTTAACTGTGAAAATATCGCTGCTAAAACAGAATTCTTTATTGGATAAACAATTACTCTGGATGCTTAAATCTATGGTATTTTCAGAATTTTAAAATGCTTAAGGCTGTATGTAAACTGTGGCTTTTTAGGCTGTATGAAAACGGTGATTTTTGCCGTATGTAAATAAATAAAGCTCTATAACTTTGAAAGTATATTCACTCATACAAAAAATTTTGTCGCTCGAACGCGCTCAAAATTATGCTGTTTTCAGTTTTTAAATCCGGAAAAGTCGGGGGCCAACTTCACAAAATGAAGGTTCTTCCGCGTATATTTTGGCTTATACTTTTTTCAGTTTGTCGCTCAAACGTATGCTGTCTTCAGTTTTTAAATCCGAAAAGATCGGGGAGCCAACTTCACAAAATGTAGGCCCTTCAGATTTTTTTTGGCTTATAATTTTTTCAGTTTGCCGCACAAATGAAAATTTTTGTCGCTCAAACGCGCTCAAACGACTCTCAAACGTATGCAGTCTTCAGTTTTTAAATCCGAAAAAGTCAAAGGGCCAACTTCAAAAAATGTATTTTTCTTTGGCTTATAACTTTTTCAGTTTGTCGCTCAAGCAAAAATTTTAGACGCTCAAACGTATGCTGTCTTCAGTTTTTAAATCCGAAAAAGTCAGGGGGCCAACTTCACAAAATATAGGCCCTTCTGTTTTTTTTCGCCTTGCAACTTTTTCCAGTTTGTCGCTCAAACGAAAATTTTTGTCTGTCAAACGACGCTCAAAAGTATGCTGTATTTAGTTTTTAAATCTGAAATGATTGGGGGGCCAACTTCACAAAATAAAGGCGCCTCCGAATATATTTTGGCTTATAATTTTTTCAGTTTGTCGCTCAAACGAAAATTGCTGTTTCTCAAACGCGCTCAAACGACGCTCAAACGTATGCTGTCTTCAATTTTTAAATCCGAAAAGGTCAGGGGGCCAACTACACAAAATGTAGAATACTCCGATTTTTCTTTTGCTTATAACTTTTTTCAGTTTGTCGCTCAAACGAAAATTTTTGCCGCTCAAACGACGCTCAAAAGACGCTCAAACGTATGCTGTCTTCAATTTTAAAATCCGAAAAGGTCAGGGGGCCAACTTCACAAAAAGTAGACTACTCCGATTTTTCTTATGCTTATAACTTTTTTCAGTTTTTCGCTCAAACAAAAGTTTTTGTCGCTCAAACGACGCTCAAACGTATTCTGTCTTAAATTTTAAAATCCGAAAAGGTCAGGGGGCCAACTTCACAAAAAGTAGACTACTCCGATTTTTCTTATGCTTATAACTTTTTTCAGTTTGTCGCTCAAACGAAAATTTTTGTCGCTCAAACGCGCTCAAGCGACGCTCAAGCGACGCTCAAACGTATGCTGTCTTCAATTTTAAAATCCGAAAAAGGTCAGGGGGCCAACTTCACAAAATGTAGACCACTCCGATTTTTCTTATGCTTATAACTTTTTTCAGTTTTTCGCTCAAACGCGCTCGAACGACGCTCAAACGTATGCTGTCTTAAATTTTTAAATCCGAAAAGGTCAGGGGGCCAACTTCACAAAATGTTGACTCCTCTGATTTTTCTTTTCCTTATAACTTTTTTCAGTTTGTCGCTCAAACGAAAACTTTTGTCGCTCAAATGCGCTCAAACGTATGCTGTCTTCAGTTTTTAAATCCGAAAAGGTCAGGGGGCCAACTTCACAAAATGTAGACCCCTCCGATTTTTCTTTTGCTTATAACGTTTTTCAGTTTGTCGCTCAAGCGCGCTCAAACGTATGCTATATTCATTTTTTAAATCCGAAAAGGTCGGGGGGCCAACTTCACAAAATGCAGGCCCCTCCGATTTTTCTTTTGCTTATAACTTTTTTCAGTTTCTCGCTCAAATAAAAATTTTTGTCGCTCAAACGACGCTCAAACGTATGCTGTATTCAGTTTTTAAATCCGAAAAGATCAGGGGGTCAACTTCACAAAATACAGGCCCCTCCGATTTTCCTTTTGCTTATAACTTTTTCAGTTTGTCGCTCAAACGAAAATTTTTGTCGCTCAAACGTGCTCAAACGTATGTTGTATTCAGATTTTAAATCCGAAAAGGTCGGGGGGCCAACTTCACAAAATGTAGACCCCTCCGATTTTTCTTTTGCTTATAACTTTTTTCAGTTTGTCGCTCAAACGCGCTCAAACAACGCTCAAACGAATGGTGGTTTCAGTTTTCAAATCCCACAAAGTCGGGGGGGGGGGTGGGGCAAGTTCACAAAAGGAAGTCCCTGAATTTTAATTTGTTTATAACTTTTTTCAGTTTGTCGCTCAAACGAAAATTTTTGCCGCTCAAAAGCGCTCAAATGACGCTCAAACGAAGGGTGTTTTCTGTTTTTAAATTCTATAAAGTCAGGGGGCCAACTTCACAGACCTGTTGGCAAGGTCCATGTGTTTTTAAATCTCACATTTAACGAAAGTAATTTTTTCCTCCTTCCCGTTATTTTGCTAAGGAGAGCATTTTTTCTCTTCGCGCGCTTTTAGGGTTAATGTAATAATATGACGTAAGAGAGTAGAGGTATTTTATTATTCGGACAGAGCTAGAGTGATACTAGGTTTTTGCTACGAAAATGGGAAGTTTTTGATGAAAGGGAAAAAGTGTTTGGTTCGGATTTTAAAAGTTCTGGCCGATGACTCTTACAGTTTTAGCAGCGAGTGTAAAATGTACGTTGGGCATAAGTTATATGCACTGTTTATACCAGGGCCGGCCCAAGGGCATTTTGGCGCCCATCGCCCCCCCCCCCCTCTCACATACACACACAAGAAAAATTGCTTGACTTATGGTCTTATTTTTTTATATATATTCGTACTTTTTATACATACTATTACTAATAATTTAAGATATTGATTTAAAGTGCTTCAAAAACAGATAAAAGATTCTAAATTTAATCCCATCTTTGAGTTTGTATTTGGTAAATTGTAAAATCAGCGAAATTTCAATTTTACAGTATACGATACAAAAGTAAAACACAAGGCCGCAGCTTATGGTATTCGATGAAAATAACAATAAGAAGTTAATTAATTTAAAAAAAAAACTTTTTTAGAAGAATGCTGTTTGGAATACTACAAAATAAAGAAGCAGAACTACGAGTAAATAACAACTATGAAAGATGAAAACTGTCTTGTCTCGTTATTTAGTACATAAAAAGTATGGATAAATTTCATATTTAAATATCGAATTTCGTAAAGGGCTCACTTTTCATGGTGAAAACTTTTGAGAGAAAGAAATATCCAGTTTTCTCTTCCGCTAATTCCGGAAACATGAATATTCTTATTCTTTCTTTTCATTTTTTGGATGGTTCTCAATCTTTGGGATGATATTTATATATAAAAAAAAACTTACTAAAATTTATTTTTCTAAGTAACCTAAATTAATTAAACACTAAGAAAAACTATGTAAGGAATAATATTAACAAAAAATGTCACCCCCCCCCCCCCAAAAAAAAAAAAAAAGTTTTCCCAGATTTTGTTTTACTGGTGCATACGCTAGAATAAAATCATCCCGCAGAAAACCTTTAAGTATTCCGAATTTACGTTTTAGCGTCGCACTGAAATTGGATAAAGAAAGTTTCATTATAAAATCATAGGTGTAGCAGCACATCATAAAAAAATCACCCTATCGGGCACTAAAGGGAAAAAAAGTTATTTAACAATAAATGTATTAAATGAAAGATTTTTTTCAAGACGATTACAGAATAAAATTTACATGCAGATATAATTATTATTTTTTAAAATAGGCCCCAGTTTCACAATTCTTTATGTTGATTTATTAATCGAACTCTTTGCTCCTGTTAATGAGAAATCAAGGTAAAGTAATCTTAATATCAACTTCTGTTTAGTAGATTTATAAATAATAAAGTGCATGTCATGGGCGCTGGTGGAAGGGGAGCAAGGAAGGGCCTTTGCTCCATCCTTTTGAAAAAAAAAGGGGGGGGGGGTAAAATTTACTTTTCGCTTAATTTTAAATAATAAGTCACTAAGAGAACAATTGCGCTTGGGCATAAGTCTATATAGATAATAAAAAGACTTAGAACAATATTATCCCAAAGAAACCTTACCCTATTATAAGTCTGTATAGATAATAAAAAGACTTAGAACAATATTATCCCGAAGAAACCTTACCCCTAAGCAGATTTCGCTCTTCCAATATTTAAGGTGCAAATTATTTCACAAAATAATGAAGAATCTCTGTAATATTGAATTGTATTCCCCTTCAGTTTAGACAATCTTTGACTCAGCATTAAATATATATTCTAATTCCAAAAAAGTTTTTTTTTTTTTTTAAAGTTAAATTTTCAGCAATTTTTATTTTTAAATTAACAATATTTGCTTAAAATTTCAGTTATTACTTTCTTCTATCTTTACAAGAAGAAAGTATTGGATTCATGAAAATTTTCGAATTCCGGTTTTCGACGGATTTACGCGTTTTAGGGGTTAGAGAACCCGAAAAACATGTTTTTACAAAATGTCTGTCTGTGAGTCTGTCTGTCTATCCGTCTGTCTGCCGTTTAATTTTGGCAGTGTGATAGCGAATTTTCAAGTATTAACATGCATGAGATAGAAGAAAGTTTTGAGATTGGTAGATCCGATTAGTTTTAATTTCAGAATTGCGAAATATTTATTGGTAATGGGCCAAAGAGTATATTTTAATAATAAATAATCCCTAATGATGAATGAAACAGTGTATCATTATAACGCAATTATATATTTTTATAACGTTATTTTTTACTGGCTTTCCGCTCAGTGTTCCTTCCAGACCACGTTTCGGAAAACTGGGGCAATACATAAATTCAAAGAATATGGCATGGGCGACGGCTGAACGAAATTCCTAAAGTGGGAAGATTTTGAACAAATGTATGCCTGTAGCAAAAATAGAAATAGTTCCATCTCTTTCCGTCAATTGAGCTCCGACCACCCCCTTCTCTCCGTTTAAGAAGATAAATATTGGAATAATTAAACACTAAAAGAATTGTACTGTTGCCCGAAAATTTTCCCAAGTAGGGGGAGGGGGGGCACCGGAGAAGCACTACCTTCCACGATATCTGTCTGAAAGAAATACTGGTTCCGATTTGAGCCTGATTAACGCAAGGGCAAAATAGGCAGCTACCCAGGCTCTCAACTCTAAAATATCCACCCCCACCTCAAATTCCAAAATCGTTTTTTTAATAAGTAGAAATTGTGCTAAAAGCATGTTAGGAGTCCCATCTGAATCTTTGCCTCACGCACTAGGGCGTCATTTCGGCCCTTGTTCCGCTGCTCTGAGTTTAGGGCGCAACGTCCTTCGTAATTTCAAGAACTGGCAACTTTAAAATACGACGCGGATGCTTTATAACTTTAAATATTCTACTATGTTTCACATTCGCATGAAAATTACTCATTTAAGTGAAATAAATGAATGAATCAAGCTACTTGAAAAATGTTTGGTTTGATTCATTTTTACCTATTAAACATTCAATTTACAGCAGTTTAATAGAATAATTAGTGAACGACCGAATTGTTTTGTCTCGATACTGCACTTATTTTAATAAGGATTATTTACCTATATATATTTGCTTACATGCCCTTTTTCATTTTTCATTTTCTGCAAAATTTCTGACACTAACGCTATTGACTATTTGCAGAAGAAGATGAGCTCACATCCAAAAGACACTGCTAGAAAAAAACTTTTTCAAAGACATCTGTTTTTTTTATTTTAAAATTTCTGCCGCTTTAAGCTCCTAACGTTTTCTTTTTTCGGGTTACCTGGGGGGAGGCAGTTTCAGATTCCCTGTGGGTAAAGAGGACTCTAGAATAATGCCCTTATATAGGCGGAAGAGATAGAATTCACCATGAATCTGTTGGTCGAAATTTAGCATCCCACAAGGGAAGCAGATTTGAATATGGTGGTTCCTGGGGTTCGTGATTCTGTTTCTTTCTTAAAGGTAATTCCAGATAAAGAACAGAAGCCGATGTCTGTATGCGAAAATTCGGCGGCCTTGAATTCCTTTTTAAACAGAACGAAGAATCCTTTCTCGAGCTGGCCCCAGCCTAGATATAGAAAATGTAACAGAAAAAAAAAACACAGAATGTAAAATAATTTTTATCGGTCTAATCAAGCGATATTTCTTAAGCTCTTCTCAAGCGATTCTTATAGGTGCCCTTTCATCTGTTTGGCGCCCTTCCGGCTCGGCGCTCCGTGAGGTGGCACACTTCGCATACGCCTTGGGCCGGCCCTGGTTTATACGGAAAAAAAAATAGCTGCGGAAATTTTAGCGCTTCGGTGCTGAAAAGCTTTTGTTCTGAAAGTTTTACAGATGAAAGCCTCTGTAAATTGTGTATAGTCAAAATTTAAGTAGTGTGATATGTTTTTATGTTTAAGAGTTGTATATATAAAAATGTTTCATCAAAGTTAAGATTTATTAATTTGTTTTGGTTTAAATTTGAAGTTTAATGCTGTGTATTTTTTAAGAGCAAGTATAGTCGCCCTGCGAGCGTGTCATCGCAGTTTAGCGGCACATTTCTATGTCATTTTTTAAGTAGTTATTTTGAGTTTCTGACACTATGTGCAAAATAAGATCTAGTTTGTATATATTTATAAATAATTCCTTAGAATGTGGTATAACTATTTCATCTTAAATCTAAATCTAAAATTTGTCTGCTGAGTTTTAAATATTTATGTTTTATTTTCTGATACTTAACTATATGATTTTATGATTTCGTATTAACTATAAATAACGTATTAATTATATATCCCTCACCCGCAATAAAAGTGACACATCTCGCAAAAATTCATTTTGTGTTTTATTCTATAAATAGGTGTGTCGTAGGTTCTTCTTGCTATAGGCAAATTATTATTCGTGTCGTTATACGGAAAACCTCTATATTACATTATGTGTCACTTTTTTATTATGGGAAATGCACTGTGATGAAACAAGAAAAACGACACATCTCACAAAAAGTTTTCTATAAGCTGTAAAAAAAAAAAAAAAAAAAAAAAAAAAAAAAAAAAAAATCGTAATTCTGACAGATGTAAAGTTACAGAAATCTGTATGCTTACTAAACTTTTATCTGTACACTGTACAAAAAGGTGTAAATCTACAAAACTAGTTTTTTTAAAGCTACAGAAATCTGTAGCTTTGCAAAAGAATGAACTAAAATTCTAGTAATCTTACTAAAAATTTATCTGTAACCCGGGTTGCAGTTACATAAAAAATTCAAGGCATCCCAGTTTCCCAAAAAATTCTGTGTAACCTTACAGATTTTTTTATTTACAGTGCAAAAGTGTATCCGTTACATGGATTTTTGTTGTTGCCGTTACATAAAACGTTCTAGGAATCCCAGTTTCCTAGAAAAATTTTAGTAACTTTACAGATTGTTTTTTACAGTGTACTCGAGCAATTTATAAAACTCTTTATTGGCATAGTAATAAAAATACGAAAATTTCCTTATTTGGTGAAATATCGCTCAGTTGGTGATTAATATATTGTCAATTGATTAATAGTTAGGCCATAGATTAATAGTTAACTTTACAATTTGTCAGGTAAGTAGTGATGTTGTCGAATGCCATTTTTGGAATGAATATGAGGGTTAACATGGAGCAAATAAAATAGGTACTTAGTTGTGGATGTATTTACAGGACATTGCTTAATGTATTTACGGTGAAAATGTGGAATTAACTTTTTACTATGATAACTGCGACGGACAAAACCAAAATAAATATATTATTTCATTATTCATGCATGCTGTTAAGACACTAAAAATCTATAAAATAACAATAAATTCCTTGATCTGTGGACACACGTAAATTGAAGGCGATGCTGTCCATTCAGTAATAGAGAAACAAATTTAAAATATATATACGGCCAAATTTACATCACTCAATAGTACGTGACATTGATGAGAAAGTTAAAAAGACGGGGCGTCATTTTCCAGTGAATGAGTTAGTTCATTCTGATTTTTTAGGTTTAAAACGATTGAGTGGCGAAATGGGGTGTGCTTGGAAATTATTTGAAAGATAATGAAGGTAATGTTCTTCAGTTTTCCAGAATCAAAATTTTAAGATTTGATAAACCAACAGCTTTTTCATTTAACGTAAAATATTCTGATGACCAAGGTGATTTTTCTGAGTTTGAAATTAAAGCGTAAAAGAGAGCTTTTACCTTTACATTTAGGCGTATTCGAAACCCTTTCATTTGAGTAAACGGAGGAAACAAGATTGCTTGTCCTTTAACAGCTTCCAAACATATTCCTCAAAGTTATGTCCCTTTTTTGAAACATTAGAACATTCACAATAAAGGTAAAGGACTGTGTAGCATCCATACAATACTTTTAAAAATAAAGTTTCAGTTTGAGAAAGTCCTATAAGATGCTGCAATATTTACTTTTATAAGAATAACAAATTAAAAAAAGAAAAGATAAAACCATTTGTCTAGTTTTTCATTTCAAATTAAGTACTTTTAAAAAAATCTGTGATAATTATGTGTTATATTTCTGATTTGAATATTTTTTTGTTCTTTTTCAAAAGCTTGACGAAGCTACAAAACAAACGTAGTAATCTGTTCATACCTTCGGAGAAAATAACATATTTGTGGCCGGCAAAAAAATTTAACGGGCCTGCAGGGTCGGGCCGATAAAAAAAATTAATCGGCCCTATCGGCCCGATATAAGAATTTGAGAGTAGCAGATAAAATACGAGGCCATTTCCAATGAATATGACTTTTTCGAGAAGTATAAATGTGCGTTACGAGCCGATGCGAGTTTAGCAACATCAATACAGAAATGTAACATGTCCATCGTAGAGATCGGCATCGTACAGTTACATGATGCCTGATCCCTGGTTTAATTTTTTCGGCAGACTTGTGCCGGGACGGAACTGGTCTTAATCGTTCTCAGGATGTGTAGGACAGGCATTATGTTTTGTAAAAGTATTAATGGCGATAATGAACTTCTGTTAACAGTATCTTTGGAAATGTATCTTAAGGTGGTTCTCATATTTACTGCTCAACAATGCGAAACTCTCAGACACATTTTCTGACTCATTTTTAAATATAAATGCATAAAATTGACAGGCCTGTGTATTGAAGGCATTTGGGATCCAATAGAGTTTCCATTTTTCCTAAATTATGTACAGAGATAACAGAGACTTGTCACGTGACTGTACGTTTTTCTCCTTTCCTGTGCTATCGCTTCCGAAAATTCGATTCAAAACGCTAACTTTGGCAGTATTTTCTGAAAGATATATTACTTTTATCAAAGAAAAAAATGGCATTTACATGGTTTCTGAATAAGAATACCTGCCAATCTCGTGCGTTTCCGAAAAGAAATGAATTTATAAATGTTTCAAAATGTAGCTCTTTTGGATTTGAGAAAAGCCTTAAAAATGACAAAAATATTTTTACAAATCTACCTTTTATTATAAGCTTCAAAAGTTATCATGTTTTTTAACCCTTTATTCTAAACTACAATAATCTTTTAATGAACCCTTATTTAAATTTCGAAACGTCTGTAGAGACGTTGACTAAAACACTGTAAGTAATCGTTAATGTTTACTATTGTGTGTTTTCTATTTTGCGAACACATAGTAATTTAAAATATACTGTAAATTTTCCCATAAATATGCATGTAGTATTCATTAAAAGAATCTTATTGTATGTAGAGAAAAAACGGAATTTTTTGTAGAAATTTAGTCGGGCCGGGCCTGTTTTCACTGATTTTTGTACGGGCCGGTCCGAGAACGGTAAGAATGTAAACGGGCCGGGCCGGGCTCGGGCCGAACTTTCAATTTTTACACCGGGCCGGGCCAAAATAGCTTTCCTTCGGGTCGGGCCGGGCCCGGGCCTGGAAATTCCGGCCCGTGCAGAACTCTATTCAATGGTCATGCTTGCCAATTGTATGCTTCTACTTATAAAAATGAATCCGCGAATAAGCCACCCCCTCCCACCCCCCCACCCCAAAAAAAAAGAAAATCTGAAATAAAATATTCATTCCATTTCCTTGTATTTCATGCTATTTGGGAGAAATGCTCGCTACTGTTCTGGCTAATACTTAAAAGAGACAGAATACAATTTCTTTAGAGGATCAGATATTTTCATCTAACATTCTTTTGTTTTAATACATTATACATAGTACGTTACTTCATTATGGGTATAATTATAATGAAGTCTCCATATGCACATAATACACGGTTTTTTAACGAAAAGAAATCAGATTGAGGATTTCTTTATTTGATTTTACTTGATAGAAGAAACGAAAGAAAAACCATCATTAACCCTCGCCTCACTTCCCCATCCTCCTCCAAACGAACGACCTCAGACTTCAGAGACAGTTTCATTTAAAGCTTCTAGGGACTCAAATCGAGATGCTGAAATCTGCAAAAAATAAGTCGTGTTCGCATCTGGAGTAATTAAAAACTGTTGATACAGGTGGTAATAATTTCTTAGCCATCTAGGATCCCTGTTCCTAGAAACGAAAGGGAGGTCCGAGACCAGTTCGGACCATAAATTCCTCCCCGCCACCCCCACCCTCTGTTAACCGAAGAATTGCTTGAAGACAATTTCTCCCCAATGCCCATCCCTTTTTACTTCCTCTTTCATATTGATTCATCAAACTCGTCACATCAATCACTTTCTCATGTTCATTGCCAGAAAAGCACAGAAGTCTAACAGAAATCCTTTTTCCCCTAGATTTTAAGAAAATATTGCCAGTCTTCTAAAAATTCCCTAGAAATCAGAAGGAAATCCCTAAATAGGCTTCAATTTCCCTAGATCTAGGGATTTCCCCCTAGATCTGAGAACGCTGATGCTCATCAATCCAGAATGAATCACCTGATTTTTTCCCGTTGCAACTTCGGCGTCACGGTGACCTCTGAACCAACAACTCGTGATATATAAACAACGTTGCTTTGCTCCTGAGCACACCCTTGCCGTCCGTTAGCAAAAAAGCCATTTAAAGTCTAAAAATAGATTTTCGCCCGCGAAAACGGCATCTGATGCTCGTGGCCTAACGTAAGTTGACCTTGATCAGTTCAGTTAGCTCTTCTCTTGGTATGAGCATGAGCAAATGTCTCCACCCTGGGAATTGAGTGGGTAAAAAGAAAAGTTCCAGAATTAAACTTCTTGAGACCCCCCCCCCCCCCCCCGCCAAATGACTCGGAATATTTTCTTTGCACTTTTGCATCGATTCAGAGAATTGTCAATGTCAAAATCGTCCTCAAAAAGGCGCAGTGTTGAATTCAGACACTTTTCTTGGAGGTATTTCAGCGGCACCGGGGGGGTACATAATAGAGTTCCCAGGGGAGGGGGAATGCACTTTTTGGACAATAAAAACACAAAATCCCAAATCTTCCGGGGGAGACATATCATTCTTCCGGGGTGTGGGGGGATTTCCCCGGGCCACCCCTGAATTCAACACTGAAAATGAGCAACTCTTTCATCCCTGTGATTTGTAGCTCTTATGAACATTTTTATGAACATTTTTAATTACTCTTTCAATTTTCATGGAAAAATTCGAGTTTCTTATGAGTTTTACTAAATTATTTAACACGGGTACGAATAAGATTGGTTTGAAATAAACTTATTAAATTAATAAATAAACATAAAACATTCACAGTTTTTTAGTACGTGGGAAATACTCTCAGGTGTTATAATCCATTTCACAGGTTTCTTTATAATTTTTTTTAACTTCATAATTTCATTTCTTATATCTCGAATAATCCAAATATTTTATTCATCACTGTCAAAGTTAATTTGAAACTGCCGGTCTGTCAAGAAACTCTGATTGATTTCTGTATTTAAAATCAGAGGAAATCAGGGGGGAAAGTCATTACCGGCATGCAGCTTACAGGGAAATTTACAGAAGATACAGATTTAAAACTAGTCTTCGAAAATTGAAAATAAATAAATAAATCAAGTGAAGTGTTCCAATTTCGGAGATCACAATAACGTTAATAGGCTTTTGCGTCAATCTAAAACATAATTATAACTTTAGGTTGAGATAAGTGATGGTACCAAATAAAACATATTTTCTGTTCTCTGTAGGCATAATAAATGAAAATCATTATTCACCCGTGAAATTAAGTGAAAAATTAAAATAAAATTTTGTGTAAGCTGTTTTATTTTTTAAAATGTTTTGAACATTTAAAAAAAAAATTCTTTTGAAGCATATTTCTGAGCTTTAAAAATCCCGGAAAGGAAATTACTATTCACCCGTCGCACTCAAGGCCTTTTTGGTATCGGGAAACGCAACTCGGCGAGTTTTTTTAAAAGCAAACACGGAAATTTATTTATTACAAGAATATATATTTCATTGACGGCAACTCTTTTTCCATTAATGAAATTTTGAACTTTGACCCAGCCCCCAGTCAGTATTAAATCTGCAAATATCATGATTTTTTTTTTTTTTTTTTTTTCTAATAGCGTTCTTGTTCTTATACTATAACAGAAAAGCAAGATTTCTGTTTTCACTTCATTCTGCTTACCCTTTAGTGCGCAGCTTTGCATATATGCAAACAACAGTGTTTTGAATTTAATAGATTTTTTTTATTCGTATTTTTTTTATTCTAATTCACACCAGAAAATTGAAATGGCAATATTTAGTTTAATTAATAACAGACATTCAGTATTTAATTAAAGCGAAATTAACCATTGAAAATTTCTGGTGTAAAGTCAGATTCTCTGAAATACGTAATATCTAGAACAGGGATGGCGAACCTATGGCCAGTGGTGTAGTCGTAAAAAAAAAACAGAGGGTATACGTTCTAAGCAGAGGGTATACGCTCAAGGCAGAGGGTATACCCTAGTGTATTTATACAATAGCTTTCTTGAGAAACAGAGGGTATACGGTGTTCCTTAAAAAATCCAGAGTGTATACGGCGTATACCCCCGTATACCCTCCACTACATCCCTGCCTATGGCACGCGTGCCAATGGAGTTAGGAATAAGAGGAGGAGACATATAGTGTACAACTTACCAGTTGCGTGGGAAGTAACTGAGGAGGTTGTCACAAGATGGCGGCTGTTTTTTATAAATCGGATCAGCAGTTTCGCGCAAACTTCCCACCACTAAATTTGAATAGAAAATTTCATCTTACTTAAGCGCTTTATTCATGGAAATATTTTGTCATAAACATGGTAAACACTTCTATTTATTTTTACTGGTGTCAGTTTGCCCAGGTATTATAATATTTATCCCTGACGCTGACAGGAGGTTGTCTACGTTGTCAAAATATGGCGGAAACGCAGAGCCTGACTACCGCCAAAATGCTCTTCCACCAGTAAAAAGGAATATCTGATTCTGTCATTATTTATGACTGAAATTCTGCGATAATAAGATTTTTAATCAAGGAGAAAATTTCTATTTAAATTTCCTGGTGGAAGTTTTCCCCGGCGATACCCAACCCCTGCGAAAGCGATTACAGTTGAAGCTTCACTATTTCAAGGATATGTCATTTCCTTTTTATTAATAGTTCCATGCGCGTGCCCAACTTGGCACGTAAGAAAACTTCTCCGGCACGCGAAAAAACTTATAAACCATATTCAGTTTATGGATAAAAATCCACTTTATGTGGATTTTTTTTTTTTTTTTTTTTAACAAAAAAGTATAGTTTTGCGTAACAGCTATATAATTTACTTTAAAATAATCCGTTACTATTGAATGAATTAAGATATACCGTCATTTTCTCGCTGAACCATTCAACATATAGTGTTTTCTAAATCATTTTACTTCTCTGTCAAATTTCAAATGTTTTAATTTTGAAAACTGAATTTTAGAGATAGTTTGCATAGTAACATACCTAATTGACACGCTTCTACTTCAGATTATGTTTTATTTTATTTAGATTTAGCGCTTTAAGGGGTCTCAGGACTCTTAAAGCTTAAAATTTTCGAAATTTTAATTTTTTTAGATGTTAAACTCCTATTTTTTCTGAACATTTTGATGTAATTGTTTCCTTGAAATTCCTATTGGAACTGAAGTTATGGCTTTTTCATTTATACACGTTCAATAGCTGAAGCGTCGTTTCGGAAACTTTGAAGCCACTTTCTCCAAATGACGTTTTTGGGCATAACGCGCACGATATCTCAAAAACTTATGAATATTTTTTCATGAAATTTTCAAAACATATGTTTCATGTTAGTCTGTATAAACTGAACCTAAAATTTCCTCTTTATTGTTCAAAACAATATTTTTTTAGGTGATTAAAATGTTGAAATTTTCTTAATTTTGTGTTAGCTAAATACAACTTTGTATTAAAAATATAAAAATGCTTTAAATACAAATTTATTTAGGTTCAAAGTAATTATTATAATCTGAAGTATAAGTAGGCACCAAAATTTTCATTCTAGTTGCAATACTTATTTTGTAATCGTGCGCGTAAGCTGTTATACCGATTTTTTGCTCGTCAAATGTCTGACTGTTTGGAGCCCCCTGTAAATGCTAATTCTGCATCTTATAATTTTTTAAATACATGAAATGAAGGAACTTAATTATATCTTTCAATACCAATAAAAAATGTGTTTTTAAATCAAATACATTTTAAGATATTAAATGTTGAAAATGGTCTTTTTTTTCATTTTTTCCAATTTTAAGAGTCCTGAGACCCCTTAAGTTACTTCATGTTTTAATATATTTGGGTTTTAATTTTGAAAATTGAATTTTAACTGTTATTGTAAATAATTATGTATCTATTGAACCTGCTTCTACCTGAAGCACTAAAAATGATCTGATTTGGAAGTATACAATAAAAGAAAAACTCATTTATAAATTATCAATACGGAATTCGATGCGACATGGCTATATTATTGGTTAAAATGTTTCTGGCACGTTAGAATGTTGGTACATAATATTTTTTTTAATTTTTGGCACTCGTACTCAAAAAAGGTTTGCCATCCCTGATCTAGAACGTATTCTATCATGGGAATTACAGGGTTAAAGTTTGTTTTATAAAATAAATAATTATACAAAATAAGGTATTTGGAGACATACTTATTAAGAGGCTACTTCAGTCAAATGAAACGACGCATTCGCTAATGCTAATCGTATGGAAGAAATTTATAAAGATATCTCGGTCGCATTTCAATATTTTTAAGTGATTTCTTTTGCATTGAATAGTTGAGATCGATCTGTATGCAGGCCATGTTTTACTTTTTCGATTTTGATTGCAGATATTTTTTATGAGGAGTCTTTTACTTGCGACATCGGTTCCGAAAATGAAAGTGTCCTCATAAGAAATACCTGTAAACAAAATTGAAAAAGTAAACAACGGCCTTTGTACAGATCAATCTCAACTATTCAATGAAAAAGAAATCATTTAAAAATATTGAAATGCGACCGAGAAATCTTTATAAATTTCTTCCATAGGATTAGCATTAGCGAACGGGTCTTTTCGGTTCAATGAAGTAGCCTCTTAAAGCATTTACTAATTTGCATTATTTTAGCGTAAAACAGCCACACGGCTGTCATATTTAGTTGTATTGCAGATGTGCAACAGACGAAAATATCGACGTATTATATGAAAAATGTATCTCTGATTTTTTTTTCATTATTTTTCCTGTGTAATGAACCTTTCAGAGAATCATATAAAATTTTTTCGAAACAAAATAAAAAATCGCGCATTTAATTGTTAAAATAGCATTAAAATGAGTTCATTGGAGAAAATAATTTCCAACCCAGTCATAAGGGAAAAAAATGCTATGCTCTTTGTTTATGAAAAAAAAAAAAGAAGACGAAAAGAAATAGGGCGGAGTGATAACAGGAAGATGCCTCATTTATTTATTGAAACCAGGGGAATCTGAAAGATTACGGATTATGAAAGCAGTAATTGAATTGCTTTTACATAAAAAAGGCTTTTTAGCAGTATTAACAACAACAAATTCCAAAAACACAATACTTAAAGCTATCCCTTAAAACTCCAAAAACAATCTTAACTAACACATCAAGAATAAAATTATTTCTGCCAAATTGTTCCTAAAAAGACCTCACCCTAATGTGAGCAAATTCACTTGCATTACCTGAAAAATAGAGCTTACAATTTAAAGATGTACAGTCGTGGAAAAAAAAATAAACACCTCCTACTAACTCCTCAACAAATCATCGTAGAAGAAAGTTACTGGTACCGAACGATTGGAAATAAAGTCTACTTTTAAAAGATGTATATAAATTTTTCTTAGGCGGTCATCTACATATTAAAATGAAACCAAACTTCATTTTTTTCAATGGCAATACCCAATTTTAACGAGATATTTCAAATCTTCGGTTCAAACTATGCCCAGACACCAAATTTCAAGTCATTTGAATGATAAGTTTTTGAATTATAAACATTCAAAATTTAGTGCTTCTAATGTTAAATTACATTTTCATGTTTTTATTTATATCTCCCGAAATTATGCTCCTAATGTGCTAATTTTTTTTGTAGTAATAATAGTAATATACCCAAACATAAATAAGCTGAATTTGCAATTTTTATAATTTTATGATATGAATTATGAATTATGAAATTAATATTCGAAAAAATTATGAATTTCAACCTACAATTTTTCTGATGGATTTAGATTTATGAAGTCTTGCTTTATGGAAATTCAAAAATTTCACATTTTTCTTCCAAGTAGTTTTCAAATTATGCTTAAAAAACGGCAAAATGATGGTTTAAGGGGCCGTCTATGATGGAAGTGAGTAGGCATTTTGAAATTTATTCTGCTGTACTGTAATCAAACAGGTTTCATTGACGCTTAAACGTGCCTTGATCAAGAAGGCGGCTCTCTCGGTTAACAATCCAGTACGGAACTTCAATTTGGATACAGCCCTTAAAATAAGCTCGTTTTAAAATAATTAATTTCTCGGAAACTTATGGTACGAATTGCATAAAAATTCGTTTTTAGGCTAATTGAAGGGTGTAGAGTTCATTTGTGCTGTCAGAATTGGGTACTGCTATTGAAAAAAATAAAGTTATGGTTCGTTTTAATATGTAGATGGCTCCCTAAGCCAATTTTATAGACATCATTTAAAAGTAGACTTTATTTCCAATCGTTCGGTACCAGTAACTTTCTTCTACGATAATTTGTTGAGGACTTAGCAGGGGGTGTTTACTTTTTTTTCCACGACTGTACACTGCAGTAATAACAAGCAAAATTGGGGATGACAAAATTTAAGTTTAATTAATCTATTATTCTTTTACAAAATAAGTTCAATTACTAACAAGATTTCACATTGAAATTTTCAGATTCTGTACAGACTTAATACAATGTCCATTCTTCCATAACATTCAATTTAAAGATTATATTCGTTCTTCAATTACTAAAAACCGTTGTTATCTAAAAAATTGTTACACATTACAATATACTATTGCTTAATTCAATTATAATTATTAAGTTTAACATCCCTAAAATAATTTATAATGTAATGAGCTACTGGAGTGATCGAAAAATGCATATACAAGGCTTAAGGCCGTATGTTTAGAAGATACAAAAAAAATTGTGAAGTTAATAAGCATGCTTGAAAATTAATAATTAAAAGAAAATTAGGAAAGGAAGATGGAATTTACTCATCTCGATCAAAGAAAAGGGGGCACCCATGGCATATTGGTTTCTACTCCGACGACTTCACAAAACGATGCTCTCCACTTCACGTTAGTGATGGGCGATTTCGATTTTTTTAATCGATTTAATCGATATTATAGCCAACTCGATTTAATCGATTCAATAAATTTTTTAATCGATGTCTCTAAAGGTAATGTCATTTTCATTTTCCTTAAAAAGTTTAAGGTAAAGTAGTCGGATGTGCCGATACCAAAACTTACTTCTATCTCAAACATGTTAAAACTTCAAAATTCGTTATCACAGTGTCAAATTTACATGATAACCTATGGCCACCATAAGGATTCAGAAAGTATAGTTTCGTTGAAATATGTGGATTTTAAAAGAATGCATTTTCCAAACAAATAATTGAATTTCGGCCCACAACCTCTTAGATGTCTGCAACAGAAATTCCCAATTCAAGGAGCATAAAAGCGAAAACTGCTGGGCAGTATACACTCAACCCTAATAAGAATCTATTTATGTGATAGTGTAACAGTATATGAAGTTTGAATTAATTCCATGCATTAGTTTTTAGATATAGCTATCACGAATATAGTGTAAAATGCAGTATAGCAGCGCAACCTCTTATATGATTTACACGAAAACCTAATCAGAAACAACTTATGTCAATGTCTAACAGAATATTAGGTTTGATGAATTTCCGTTCATTAGTTCGTGAGATATTCTCGCTAACATCGTGTAAACCCTGAAAAACAATTTTGTATTCTGGGGGTGGTACCGGAGGACATCCCCCCGGAACATTGAATAGGAAGATTTGAGATTTTTTGCTTAATGGACAAAAGTCTCTCCCCCCCCCCCCCCAGGAACTCTAGAATGTCTCTCTCCAGAACCGCAGAAATCCCTCCCGGAGAAAAATGGTCTAAATTAAATTTGCTGAAAACAGCAGCATAGCAGTGCAACCTATTATATGATTTGCATGAAAACCTAATCAGGAACAACATATGACAGTGTCTAATGGAATATTAAATATGATGAAATTTCGTTCATTAGTTCTTGAGATACGATCCCTAAAATCGTGTAAATCCTGAAAAACTTGTTAAATTCAGGGGGTGGCCCGAGGGAGGTGACCCCCTCCCCCCGATTATTGAAATGTCCACCTAAAAGGTTTGAGATTTTATGCTTAATGTACTAAAGTCCTCCCCTCCCCATAAGTCTAGAATGCCCCTCGCTGGAGCTGCAGAAATCCCTTCCGGAGAAAAATGCTGAATTCAATTCAGCATAGCAATGCCCCCTGTTGGGTGATTTACACCGAAACCTAATAAGCAACAACTTATGCCAACGTCTAACTTCACAAGTTTGATGAAAATTCATGCATTATTTTTTTGAGAAAGAGCTGTTGCGAAAATCGGGGGAAATGCAGCATAGCAGCGCCACCTACCAGTAAATTTACATCAAATCTTAATCATCAACAACTTACGTCAACGTCTAACCGAATCTGAAGTTTGGTAAAAATTCATGCATTAGTTTTTGAGATAGCAACCATGCAGAAATCATGAAAAATGCAACATAGCGGCGCCATCTGGTGGGTGATTTTCACCAAAAAGTAATCAGCTCCAATTTATATGAAGGTCTAACTAAATCTAAAGTTTCAACAGATCCCATACGGTAGTTCTTTAAATAGACCGCCCACAATTTTTTTGTCAGAGACAAACAAATAGACAGACTAACATACAGACAATTTATAAAAATAGTCAAATCGTATTCCAGACAAGACCTTCTAAAACTATAAATCCTTCGAAAACCGGTAGTCGAAATTTTTCACGAATCCAACACTTTTCTTTTTCTAAATACAAAAGAAAGCCAGAAATCGATTCCACACCTAACGTAGGATCAGAAATAGCGCATCGATTCAGTACACAGATTCGATGTCGATCTTTAGATGCAGGGTGAATCGTTTTCAAGACGATTCTTTAGATGCGGCAGAATTGTTTTGCGGACGATTCTTCAGATGCGTGTAGAATCGTTATCCTTTAATTTACTTCAATTCAAATCGAATCGCGGTCGATCTCGATTCGGGATCGGGTTGAATCGTTATAGTTATTCTTCCAATTTTACTGTTTTAGTGAAAGAATTGATGTAAAATTTCGTATAAGAAAGGATTTTTTTTTCTCTTTCTGGGTTACATCAGTGTTGAATGCAGGTAATTTTCTACGGGGAGGGGGGGGGGGTCTGCGACTGCGGGGGAGAGCGTATTTTAGAGATCCGTAAGGGGAGGGGGGAATTGCACATTTGTCATTAAAAAGCATAAAATCTTAAAACTCTCGCGAGGGTTTCAATTTTCCGGGGGTAATGTCCCCACCGGACCATCCCTGAATTCAACGCTATGTTAAATCGTTATACTTTTGTTTAGAAGCCCAGTTATTCGGGTTACTAGTTTATTATGTTGTATTTTTCAAGTTCGTCCCTCTAATCCCTCCACACCCCTTTTCCTCGCCAATCTTAATTTACAGGGTCGTTCAAAATATGCGTGCAATTTTTTAAATGCCAAATTCTCGTTCTATTTAATTATAAATCCACATTTTGAAACCTTGACCAAAGATACATTTGAGGTCGCCCCTCCGACCGTTTCGGACTTACCTTTCCCCCGGGGGCATAGTTATTGTTTCTTCCAAACCATCTCGTGTAGCATATCGTTGGAAAGCTTTCAATGCCATCTTTTATTTTCTGTCTCCTTCCCCTCCCCCTAGTTACACGCCCTTGGCACTTTTTAGCCCACAGGCTATCAAAGCCTGTGAGCTAATGTGCCCGCCGGTTCTGTATGTGTGTATGCATGTACCTAACGCGATAACTCTTGATAAAAATATCCGATTTGCTTTTAAAAAAAATTCTAAGTTTATTCTGATAAGGTGCTTCCCTGATTAGTTTTGGGGGTTCATTGGTTAAGTATAAAGGGGGGAAGGGGCTAATCCCCCTCCTTAACTTAGATAAATGGGTTTTTCATGAAGAATTATCAAATTTTGATACACCGGTTATATATTAATTTTAATAACGAGCTTCTCTGATTAGATATGAAGGTTCATTGTTATAGTCTAAAGGGGGGGGGGACGGGGGAGCTTGGGTTTTTCTATCCGATTTGCTTCAAATTTGGTATACCGGTTTATTCTGATAAGGCGCTTCCCTAATTAGATTTGGAAGTTAATGGGTTAAATATAAAGGGGGAACGGGAGGCTAATACCCCTCTTAAATTTAGATAATTGTTTTTTTCTATCCGATTTGCTTCAAATTTGGTATACCGGTTTATTTCGATAAGGCGCTTCCCCGATGACATTTGCAGGGTCATTGGTTAAGTATAAAGAGGGGAAACGGGGGCAATCCCCCTTAATTTATTTTTCGAGGGGCATTATTCTTTGAAATAAGAGTATAATATACAGTTAGTGTGAATAGCCTGCGAGCCCAGTGCCATCAGTTTAACTGGGCACTTTTCTTTTTAGCTCACAGGCTATCAAAGCCTGAGAGCTAATGTGCCCGCAAGTTCTGTATGTACGTATGTATGTATGTACGTAGCGCGATAACTCTTGATAGAAACATCCGATTTGCTTCAATTTTTTTTCTAGGTTCACTCTGGTAAGGCGCTTCCCTGATTATTTTTGGGGATTCATTGCTTAAGGATAAAGGGGGAAAAGGGAGGCTAGTCCCCTCATTAATTTAGATAAATGGGTTTTTCATGCAGAATTATTCGATTTGCTCCAAAATTGGTATACCGGTTTATTATGTTAAAGAGCTGCCTTGATTAGATTTGGAAGTTCCTTAGTTAAGTATAAAGGGTGGAAAGGGGGCTAGATCTCCGCCCTTAATTTAGATAAATGGGTTTTTCATGCAGGATTATTCGATTTGCTCCAAATTTGGTATACCGGTTTATTATGTTAAGGAGCTGACATGATTAGATTTGGGGGTTCATTAGTTAACTATAAAGGGGGGCTAGACCCCCCCCACCCTTAATTTAGATAAATGGGTTTTTCATGTGGAGTTATTCGATTTGCTCCAAATTTGGTATACCGGTTTATTATGTTAAGAAGCTGTCCTGATTAGATTTGGATTTTTATTGGTTAAGTATAAATGGGGGGACGGGGGATAATCCCCCCCCCTTTTAGATAAATGGGTTTTTCATGCAGAAGTATTCGATTTGCTTCAAATTTGATATACCGGTTTATTCCGATATGGCGCTTCCTTCATTAGATTTTAGGTTCATTAGGTTCATTAGTTAAGTATAAAAGGGAGAAAGGGCGGCAAGACCCCTCCCCTTAATTTAGATAAATGGGTTTTATTGCAGAATTATCCAATTTAATTTTTTTTTAGGTTCATTCTGATAAGGAGTTTTCCTGATTAGATTTGAAAGTTCATTGGTTAGGCATAAAGGGGGAAATGGGGGAGCAACCCCTCCCCCCTTAATTTAGCGAAATGGTTTTTTCATGCTGAATTACCTGATTTGCTTCAAATTTTGTATACCAGTTTATTGTGTTAAGGAGCTTCCCTGATTACATTTGGAGGTTCATTGGTTAAGTATAAAGGGGGGAAACGGGTTTCTAATTCCCCTTCATTTATTTTTTTAGGGGATTATTCTTTGAAATAAGAGTATAACATACAATTAGTGTGAATAGACTGTGAGCTCAATGCCATCAGTTTAACTGGGCACTTTTCTTCCTGTTTTTTTCTCTCTAGAGTGGCGCAACCAGGATCTTCACCTGGGAAGGATTTTGAATCATTACAACTCATAAACTAAAGAATATTTCTTTAAATATAGGAAGTGATCACATACTTATTAGTAGCAAATTTATCAAAATATATCAAATTTATATCAAATAAAATTTATCAAAATACATTGTGTTGTTAATGCGTTTTAAGCTGCGTTAATATCTAAAATCTGTTTATATTTCTGAAATAAATTTAATATTTATCCTTTTATCTCTGCTAAAGAGCCTTTTATTTAAGTAAAACAAATTTAATTACTACCTTCATAATCATTAATCTTTCAGATTCTCGTGGTTTCAATAAATAACTGAGGCATCTGCCTGTTATCACTCTATCCTATTTCTTTTTCGTTGATTTTTCATGAACAAAATGATCACACAAGTCCTGTTACGTCCGACACTATCAGAGAATGAGTCAATAACTGTTTAGAGTTTTTAGATTACTGCTGGAAAGAAAACCCATATAATCAAAGGATATAATTTTATTTATTTGTTAACCAGAGAAAAGTATGTGATTTCACTGTTAATGATTCTAGGATGAGAACTTTTTTTGTTGTTGTTAACAGCCGAAAATTTGGTAAACATTAAAAAGAAAGATATTTATAAACTATAAATTGAGATAAGGAGATATATATTTAAAAAAGGGAAAGAAATTTTAGTTAAATATATTATTAAAAAGATAATTTTGCTTATTCATTGGGGGATAATTAAAATTAGTATGTGGTATGAGATGATTGGTTAATTACATCATCACAGTTATTTTAAAAGAAGATTTGCAATAATTGCATTCCCCCACGCTTATAGGAGGAGGCCCTAAAAAGACTGAAAAACCATTTAACTTTTTAAATAAATTTACAGCCTTCAAAATTCGCTCATCTGCATATTTTGAAGAACAATGATGTTTATAGGAAGTAAGTCCCCATCTGTTTGGTTGAAGGAAATAAGAGTAGAAAGTACATCTTTTCCACAAGGGCGGCGCCAGAAGGGGGTCCGGGGGGCATATGCCCCCCGTCGGGCATGCTTGCCCCCCCCCCCCCCCCCGTCGGGGTTTAAAATTCAATGTCGTCGAGGAAAATATTTTGACTTGAATTTCGGCCCGGTCGGGTTGGGTCGAGTTGGAACTCATTTTTTGTCTTTGTAAGTCGGATTGACTAAACAAATTCTTCCGGTCATGAGTCGCTTTCTAGATTGAATTGTGATTCTTGCTGGTTGGATTCCGGTGAACCCAATTTTTCGAAAAGAAAAAAAGTTCAAATTCCTTCAGATAAAAATCTACATATTTCATGCATGGATGACTCTTTACATGTTTATTTTGCAATATAAAAGGTAAATTTATACTAAAGTTATGATCATATGCTATTTTTTTTATAAATAATATTACATTGTGGGTCAATTTTCACTCATTGTGGATTTAAGGTCGGCTTAGTTTGAAGTTTGAAGTATTTCGGGTTCGGTTAAGAATACGGAGGGCGAAAATTATTTTGTCGGGTGTCGAGTTGGATGGCAAATAGAGTGCTGCATCGGGTCGGGCAAATTGCACCTGACCCGACTAGTGGTCTGGACCGGATCGGGTTGGACCTGATCTTTTGCGGTGGCGGGTCGGATTCGAGTCGGGTTAACTTTAGATGTTTCAGGTTCGGGTTGGGTGATGACACTTACGGTTCTTTATTCGAGATGAATCGATCTGTCAAAAGAATTTACAAAATTTATTTTAAGAAGATAAACTTATATATTTGAATATTAACGAATATATGTATATTGAATTTTTCACTTAAAAATTAAAATTGATACTAGAAGTATAATTGTAGACTACTTTTTACATAGTTGCATTACAATATGGATATATATACAGGTATTTTTTTCTTTTCATCATTTAGGATTGGGGTTTGATTGAGGTTCGAGTATTTCGGGTTCAGGTCGAAATGTGGAGGATGAAAATTTTTGTCTGGTTCAGATCGCGTTTCGGGTAGGGTCCTGCATAGAGATCTGCACGGGCCGGCCCGTGGCTCGAAGCCCGAGCCCGGCCTGGCCCGCGGGCCGATTTTCATTCACGGCACTCGGGCCGGGCCGGGCCCGGGCCATACTTTTTTCTGAAGGCTCGGGCCGGGCCTAATTTACATTTTCTGTACAGAGCCGGGCCTGGTTTCCTTTCTAGTCTTCACGGCCCAAAATTTTCAGTTCTAGTTTTGAGCCAGCCCGTATGAAAATCATTGTCTCAGCGTGGCCTGGTCCATTTAAAGGTCAGTTAAATTAAGCCTGACCCAAAAGTTTTTAAAAAAAATGCATACATTTTTGGATCGCCATTATTCTACACTTAAACATTAAAATTTATTATTTTTAAAGAATAGTAGATTTCTACGCATATTAAAATATAACTAAATTAAAATACAGTAAAATGTGTGAAAAGGAACCTGCATATGACGGAACCCTATTTTAAACTGAAAAAGGTGTTGATCCATGCAAAATTAATATACTAATATGTAAGAAAAGAATATATACTACATTTACACTTGCTAAGAAGGGAACTTGTCTATAACGCATTTTTTTTTTTTCTTTTCTATGCAATTCCATCTTAGAAGATTTTACTGTATAGCATTTTTCCGATTTTTAACACTTCTATACATGGAATATGGATTAACAATATTAATGATAACAGAAATATTTACATACAAGAAATAGATTCATTAAAAAAATAAATATCGCAGCCTGCTGCACTTCTATAAAAATAAGGATTATAAACATGAAAAAAAAGTTAAAATAAATATTTTTGGTCAGAACTCCTCGTACGAGACAAATTTTTAACCAATTCGACGTAAAAATCGATGTTTTGTAGAAGTTCACTTGGGCCGGGCCGAGATTTTAACTTTTTTCCGGGCCGGGCCGCGGGCTCGGGCCGAACTTTTAATTTTTTTATCGGGCCGGGCCAATATTATTTTTTCTACGGGCCGGGCCGGGCTCGGGCCGAACTTTTAATTTTTGTATCGGGCCGGGCCGGGCCGGGCCGATTTTTCTTCTCTATGAGTCGGGCCGGGCCCGGGCCTTGAAATGTCGGCCCGTGCAGACCTCTAATCTGAGCGCTAATACAAAAATGGCGGCTGCCGAAGACGGATTTTTTCAGCGTGTGTACGATTCCTTGAGTTTTGGCACCAATATTTTTTGTTTTTTCCGCTTTAGTTTTCAAAGATTAAACAAGTCAAAGAAATGTTTTATAAAATACTGGTGTCTAAATTTAAGGGACCGTAAATACGTAAAAAAAAAAAAAAAAAAAAAAATCCGCCTTCGTTAGCCGCCATTTTTGTGTGAGCGCCCAGAGCCAGTATCCAGGGGGCGGTGTAATACAGTGAAGTAACAGTTTTCTATCAAAGCAGTGGAGTGACTATACAGTTAAAGCTGCAGATTTTTAATAGTGCTCTAGCAAAGACACAGCCAATATTGGACTGTTAGTGAGGAAATATACCAGTTTTTGAAATAAAGCCAAATTTTGTTGCAGCATAAACATGTTTTCATTAAACATTTAATGATCTCCGTGAAACGCATAAAATAAATGTGACGGTGTTTCTTCATATATTTTAGATATAGTCACGAGATATATAAAAAGTAATAATATTTTTACAAAACACATTTTTATTAGTATATTTAAAATGATAATTTATTTTATTGTTTTTAAAATTCGGAGGCGAAACAAATGAAGTAAAGCAGTCAGTCACCGATGAATCGGATGTGATGAATTCATATATGTCACCATATTTTTCTTATCGCTCATAATATTTTCAGACTGATATTGCTTAGGTCAGGGTCGGCAAACCTATGGCACGCGTGCCACTTTCGGCACGTCAAAGAATGATTTTGGCACGGCGTTAATTATAATTATGTCTCTAAATGAGGATAGAACGATTTTATACAAAATACACGAACTTAGATGATCTGATTCGATTCTAAATTCGATTAATTGCAAATGGAAGAATTCTAATCTTATTCAATATGGTTTCGAAAATTTATCAAACAAAGAAAATATTTGAAAACTATCAAAATAGAAAGATTATTACCGATGGTAAATTATGGCAGCTTGGAAATTAATTTCAGAGCTATTTAAATAAACTGCCTTTTTTCTTCAAATTTTAATAATTCTTTCTACTATTTATATCTGTGAGTCATCATTTTCTCAAATGTATAATACAAAAAATTAAATAGAGAGCGGTTGCCATATAAATTCATTTAGTTTGCATTCTGTTGAAATTAACTGAGCATGAACATGATATTAATTATTTTTCATCCAAGATACAACAATTAATCACATTATGTTTTTAATTAATTTCTAAAATATAATTGTTTCTATAATTATTGCAGTGTAATACTTACATGTATGTTACTCATTTTAGGAAATATCTTAAACAATTTTCAAGTAGTTTTGATTCATTATATTTCAATCCAATAAATTTGTTTTTTAGTTGGCACGTCAAGGTCAAGTAAAATATTTTTTGAAAAAAAATTGGCACGCGACTATAAAAAGGTTCGCCAACTCTGGCTTAGGTAAATAGAACATCTTTTCGAGCACTAAAAGAGGTACCAACTATTGATTACTAGTTTTGATAGCATTCAGCGTACCATCATCAGTGCAAACAACAATGGAATTTTTCTCATATATATATATATATATATATATATATATATACAGCGGGGTGCAAAATGATAGGAACGACACAAAAACAAAGAAATCAGTTCGCGTTTGCTATGCAAATACTCAAATCTTTATTTAAAAATAAATACATCAAATTTCACTTAATATTAAAGCAATAGTTTAAAAAAATTGGATATATATTTTTAAACATATTTAAAAAATATCTATTTTGCTAAATTTACGCTGCAGCAAAATGGTAACAATGCGGTCAGTATTTCGAAAGCGCGGCTTGTGATTGGTGGATATTTTCGCATGTCATTTAGCAAAGCATTTAAAAGCGATTCTGATCACATTTCTTTAGTTTAAGGATACACAACCTGTAGCCCGCGAGCCAAAAGTGGCCGGCGATGGGTTAACGTGTGGCCCGCGAATTTCATCAATTCATAACTGGAAAAAATTGTAATTTTTGTCCATAGAGCACAGGAAAAAATCGTGAATTTTGTCAATTTGATGCGAGAAAATTAAAAATTCCGTCAGTCAGTTAGGAAAGGCGAATTTCGTTGATCGGGTACGGAAAAATCGCAAAATTCATCAATTTGCCGCGGGAGAATTGAAAATTTCGTCAGTCAGTTAAGAATCGCGAATTTCGTTGATCAGGTGCGGACAAATACGAATTTTGTCGATGAGGCTCGTAAAAATCGCGAATTTCGCTGATCACACACTCAAAATCGCAAATTTTGTCGGTCAGACGCAGAAAAATTGAAAATTTTGTTGATCGGGCACGGAAAATTCGTGAATTTTGTCGATGAGGCGCGGAAAAAATCGCGAATTTTTCCGATCGAGCCCGGGAAAATCGCAAGTTTTGTCGATTGCACTCGGAAAAATCGCGAATTTTGTTGGTGGGGAACTGAAAAATAGCGAATTTTGTCGATCAAGCGCGGAAAAATCTCAAATTTCAATGATCGGGAACGGAAAAATCGCGAATTTTGTCGATGATGTGCGGAAAAATTGAAAATTTCGTTGATCGGCTGCGGTACAATCGTAACTTTTGTCAGTTTATCGCAAGAAAAAATCGCGATTTTCGTCAATTTGCCGTGGGAAAAAATTGTAAATTTCGTCAGAGTCAGTTAAGAATCGCGAATTTCGTTGATAGGGCGCTGAAAAATCGCGAATTTCGTCAATCAGGGACGGAAAATCGAAAATTTCGCGGATCAAGCACGGAAAAATAGCGAGTTTTGTTGATCGAGTTCCGAAAACTCGCGAATTTCGTTGGTCGGGCACAAAAATATCGGGAATTTTGTCGATAACGCGCGGAAAATTATCAAAGTTTGTCGATTGGGCGCGGAAAATAGCGATTTTTGTCGATCGGCTTCGAAAAAATTGCGAATTTTGTCGATCGGGCGCGGAAAAATTGCAAATGTCCTTGATCGGGCGCGGAAAAATCTAAAATTTCGGTGATCGGCTCCTCCTCCCTCCTTCGTTCATAAAGTTCACATTTTTTTTTCGGCACTAGCTACTTCCATGCCTATGTTTGTTTTGTAGCACTTTTAATAAAACAAAATTTACTCTCTCGAATAAAGTCAAGGGATATTATAACTTCTTGAAAATAATCCTTGCTATATCTGTTATATACAGGGTGTCCCAGAAGTAATGGGACAAACTTTAATGGGAGGTAGGGGACATCACAAGGATTCAGATTTGCATAGCAAACCGGGGTCGGAAACGCTTTCCTGTCGCTGTAATGACGACACAAAACACAAGAAAGAAAGGACACGAACAGGGAGAGAAAACATGTTTATTATTCTTAGTACAGCAAAAATGCCGGGACAATGCTGGAAAGTGTTGAGGAACTTGTTGCACGCATCGTGGCAGCTGCTGGGCAAGTCCGGGCACTCCAAGTATTTTCGAGAACATTAGATCTTCCATACGCCGGAGATGCGCTTCCATGCATCATGGCCTGGGGTCGTAATTTCGAACACCTACTTTGATGACGATCGTTGTCCCTTTAATGTTCTTTCTTCTTAGTTTTTTGATGTACTAAGGATAATAAACATGTTTTCTCCTCTTATTCGTATCCTGTCTTTATTGTGTTTTGTGTCGTCACTACCGCGCCAGGAAAGCGTTTCCGACCCTGGGTTGCTATGCAAATCTGAATCCTTGTTATGTCTCCTACCTCCCCTTAAAGTTTGCCCCATTACTTCTGGGACACCCTGTATACGAACGTAAACACGGTTGATCTATCCTTACCAATTGAACTGGATATGTTAACTGGGTAGGGGAACGTACCCCTCTGAAACTATGTTTTTTATCTGATTGTAGGCCACAGATCACTTCCTCTAAATAGAATTCTCTCCGTGTTACTGGGGTGCCCCCGACCCCCCCCCCCCCGGGACAACCCAGATATTTTTGCAAGTGGCCCTTCTCTTAAAAAGGTTTCGCACCCATACTTTTGTTTACAAAACGTTTTGACAACAGAGATAGGAAAATGCCTTCAGACTTCGAAAGAGCCCAATTCTAGCTTATAACAACATCGGAATGTCACTTCAAAGAATTGCTGATAAAGCTAAACATCCAAAGGTTGCCATTTTTAATTTCTTACAGAATCTATCTGCTTATGGTACTGTAAAAACTACAGGAAGACCTGGAATTCTTTTGAAACGATCCGAAAGTTTGATTGTTCGTACTGTCGTAAGCAAAATAATGACAGCAAAGAAAATTGCAAGCCAGATACAGACGCCAGCATCAGTTTGAAGTACAAGAACAATAATAATGTCAGAAATCATTAAATAAGTTAAACCACATCGGTGTCCGCATTTAAAATCTAGTTATAAAAAGCCCTCATTCAGTTTGCAGAGAAACATCTGAAGCAACGAACGAATTGATCTAAAATTATTTTCAACGATGAAAAAAGGTTTCATTTTGAGGTTTCGGATGGTAATCCTTCATGTTGGCGTGACCTTCGAAAGAAAAAAGACGCATTTTCCACGCATCAACTAGGTGGAGGCTTCCTAACGGTCTGGGATGCTTTTTCCTCAGGAGCTAAGAATTGCTTTTCTAGAAGGACGACAAAATAGCCATACCTATATCCACATGTTAGAACGTATTTTGTTAAACCAGGATGCAAAAAATTCTGGTCTTAACTATATTTTTTAAACAAGACAAGACAATGCCTGAATCCACTCTGCAAAAGTCACAAAGAAGTGGCTTGAAGATAATAACATTCCCACACTTGATTGGCTGGTCAATAGTTCGGACCTAAATCCCATGGAGAACGTTTGGGGTATTATAGGTACAATATCTACCAAAAAAATGGTCCAATGGCCCAGTATAATTCCAAAGCAGAATTAAAATTAGTCATTTGTGAAACATGGAATGAATGCTTTGTCAAGTTTGAAACTTTTTAAACTTTATGCCACAACACTGCATTGAAATTATTAAACACAAAAAGAATCACAATTGGCATGTAATATTTTGATAATTTAGAAAAATCTGTACCGTTCTTATCATTTTATTCCTATTGCTTATCCAATGAAAATGCAATTTATTATATTGCAAATATTTTCTTTTAGTTTATATTGTCTATTTAGTTTTTTTAAAATCAATTTATATGGTTTACATGTAAATTATTATGATTATATTCATTATATAGTCACTTAAGTGATCATTCGTATCATTTTTCACCCTGGTGTAGTAGTTGCGTGGAGAAGCGGATTGGAGATATAGGTTTATTGATTAACACAAGTGTGGGCAATTTCAGTGGAGAGCCTATGTAGAAATATACCAAGGGAAAGAAACAGTTAATACGAAAATATAGTAAAAAGAAATTAAGAAAGGGAGAGATTTTATGTAAGACTTCCAGCAATCTGACAATAAGAAGGCATCTAAGTCACAGTTAGCATTATTTTAATAAATTTAATGGAAATGAATGACTTTAAGAAACTCAAGTATAAACGTGGATTTACATATAATTTTAGCAGAATGCTAAATACCTAAGTACAGGGCCTAAGGAGTCGAGCTCAGATTCAGTGTGAGATTTGCATCTGAAACAACATGAAAGCGTATTAATTTGTAACAAGTTGAAAATTGCCCGTCAAACGTGGCAAATGAGGTGCGATTGTACTATAACTAGTGTTATAAATATTTTTTGTACCGCATGGTGTACAGAATGTTTATTTTACTTCACTTCATAAATGCATATCAATTTCATTCTGTTCGAAAGGCTGTAACATCATTAAAATGCTCTTGAAATATATTTTTCCCCTTTGCCCGTCGGAAAACTTTGGACTGTCCCTGTCATTTAATTATGTATGCGATTTTCATAAAATTTGAAATGACTCGACAAAATTTTACAACAAGTATATATTTAAAATTTCAGACCATTCGGTTGGGTAGTTTTTGCTCTGCTATATGCGGACGGATGGGCAGACAGACGGACGGACTGAACGAACACTATAGGTGCTATGTATTTATATAATTACGAACGCACCTAAAAAGTATAATTACCTGGACAAAAAGAGGATTATATATGGCAGCATGGTGCGAAAGCGATCGTGTAATAAACTCTTAAAATCCGCTAAGTAAATAGAAAAGTCCACAGTGTGTCTTTTAGGATTATAAAAATATTTTTAATTAAAAATTCTTTTCATTACATCGCAAGGTATACGCCGATGCCTACTGCGCATCTTAAAAAATTGAAACAAAATATGCAAAAGATTCATCAAGAATGGCTGAACATCAGAGGGATACCACCGCAATATTGTAAAACAGTACGTGCTTTCAGTCTTTCAAAAAAAAAAAAAAAAAATCATGAGTTATATTCAGATGCTTTAACACATCACTCATACTCATTAGATATCTGGGAGATTATCAAAATGTGGGATCATTAAACGTTAACTATAAGTAATTTTTAAATTTTTCAAATTTAAGGCCATTTATTTTTTATTTTTTTTAGTATAGTATATAAGTCTACAAAATTATACACCAGCATTAAAATACAGCAAGTATTTTGAAAAATTAATTATTAAAGCATTTAATTAGTAGATCTGTAGGTTATAAATTTTGGACATTTCTGGCACGTAGGTTACGGATTTTGGACATTGCTGACATGTAAGGCTACACAGTTTTGACCTTTCCATAAAAAAGTTGTACTTCGTATTTAAAAAATTCTTAAGACAAAGAATGTAGTAAATTTGTTCTATAATTGTATGTATAATTATAATTGTATAATTATATATGTATAATTATATGTATAATTAACTTTTTGCTATCCAGTAATAACAATAATAAACTCAAACGTTAAGCTTTTATATTAAAATATTTACTACTTTTTAGGGTTCCGTACTTAAAATGTAAAAACGGAACCATTATAAGATCATTCCTGTGTCTGTCCGTCTGTCTGTCTGTCACAGCCATTTTACTCGTAAACTATGGAGCGTGGAAAGTTCAAATTCGGGGAAGTAATAAAGACCATTGACCCACATATTTTCAGATTAATAAACATTCATAAATATATTTAGTAGAAAAGTAGAAGGGCTAATTATGTTACTTGAAAAAAAAAATCTTTTCCTTGTATATCATGTGGGGTATCCTGTGAAAGCTTTTGTAACGCTGAACTCAAAATTACATTCCTTTTAATTTTAGGTATTATATTTTCAAAGATATTGTTGAAAATGTAGCGCAAAAATATGTCCCCCCCCCATCTAATTCCGAATCTACTGAAACTAAAATTATGAAAAAATTGGAAGTAGTAGACGTTAATATAGACCTTGCCGGAAAATTATAGCGATTACCCTAGGTCACATAGTTTTTGAGTAATTAGCATTTTTCTGTTATACACAAATTTCGATTTACGGGCATTCAGAAAAATTGTTGAGCACCGCTTAATATACCTATCGTTGCAGAAGAATAAAAGCATTGTTGATAATGATTTTCGAAAAAAATCATCGGTAATTAGCCGAGATATTAACCCTTAAAGGTACGGTCAGTTTGGACATACACAAGGACAGGGGCGGCGTACTCTATGCCTAGTTAACAAATTTTAATGACATATATGTGTAATGTAATGTCCAGTAACTGTATAAAAGCAATAAACGTCAAATTGTTAAAAACAAACTAATTTAAGGGGTCTCGGGACTCTAAAAAGTGGAAAAAATGAAAAAAAGACCATTTTCAACATTTAATGTCTTAAAATGTATATGATTTTAAAACACAATTTTAATTGGAATGAAAGATATAAGTATGTTCTTTCGTTTCATGTATTTAAAAAATTGCAAGATACAGAATTAGTTTTTATAGGGGGCTCGAAACTGTTAGACATTTGTCAAACAAAAAATTGGCATAACAGTTTACGCGGAGGATTACAAAATAAATATTGCAACTAGAATGAAAATTTTGGTGCTTATTTATACTTCAGATTGTAATAATTTTCCTGAACTTAAATAAATTTGTATTTAATGCTTTTTTATTTTTTAATGCAATGTTGCATTTAGCTAATACAAAATTTTGAAAATTTCAACAGTAAAATCACCTAAAAATATATTTTTTTGAACAATAAAAAGGAAATTTTACGTTCAGTTTATACAGACTAACATGAAATATATGTTTTGAAAATTTCATAAAAAAATATCCAGAAGTTTTTGAGGTATCCTGCGCGTTATGCCCCAAAAACGCCATTTAGAAAATAATGACTTTAAAGTTTCAGAAACGCCGCTTCAGCTATTGAGCGGGTATAATTCTAAAAGCCAAAACTTCTGCTCTAATGGGAATTTCAAGGAAACAATTATATCAAAATATTCAGAAAATGTAGAAGTTTAACATCTAAAAAAATTAAAATTTCTTAAATTTTGAAGCTTTAAGAGTCTTGCGACCACTTAATCCTTTCCGGCACAGAGTAATTCTATTCATAAACTTATGAAATAATGGACTGACACCAGAATTTATAAACGAATTTATTAGAAAATGCGAACTTGCTTATTTTCACGTACATGATAAAAGGAAAATTTTAATTAAATATTCTTAGTGCCGTTTGTCTGTTTTGGAATTAAAATTAGGTGTCCGTTTTTTAAGGGCATCACCCTCGAAAGATTTAATTAGAATGAATCGCATAAATACTGTGGGTTTCGCGATAGTTTGCATTGATTGTATCTCTCAATACGCCTCGAGTGACTTTAAAAGTTAATTAAACACCTATCTGGAAAAACGCGGTACTGACCAAGGCGGAGTTGCAACTTTGAGACCTCAATTCGAAGCGCGCTTAGCACAATGCCAAATTTAAACGTTGAACAAAGGTTTTGTTTTAGCTACACTGTAGAAATAAAGGTTATTACTACACTGAATTTAGTTTCATGAAATGCCAAATAAAGTTTAACTATGCACTGCTTTGATTGTCAGTACCGAATTAAGTTCATCATAAACAGATTAGGATAATATTAAAAAAAGAGTTATACGAATAGCTATATTTGATATTATTTAGGTTCCATATCTCTTTGAACTTTCATGGTATACCCATTTACACTTTTCTAATATATACATTTATACCCAACCCTACGTTGTATAGTTTTTTACAAAGTCTTAGTATTCTTTTAGCAACGTTTTTTTTTTTTTTTTTTTTTTTTTTTTTTTTTTTTTTTTTATAATACAATTACAAACTCATATACTTATTCTACGGAACCCTCTGTGCGCGAGTAATGCTGGCACTTGACCGTTTATTATTTATAAGTAATATCTTAATTTTATAGGAATTGCACATTATGTACAAAACATACCTTTACACAATACTAGAAGTATCCAACATATAATTTATTCTTTTTATTTTCTCAAAACACAAATTACACTGCCATTTTTTTAATGCACATATCTATGATTTCTTTGTCAAAAGAAAAGTCTCCTCTTGTAATAGGGTGAGGTAGAGATGGTGATTTCAACAAAATATCTTCATATTTTAAATTTGTGCTGTCTTTTTTAGATGGATAATGAAACCTGTTAAAATCAATGTCTCCCTGAGGAGTCTAAAAATGTATAGAAAATATTTGTTGACCATCATCAATGCTTATCTTTTCAATAATACCTGGCCATAAGTTTTCATCATAAATTACAAAGCACCAGTCACTAATGTCAATCTATTTTCAACCGTGAGGAGTCACTTATAGAAACAATCTATTTTTCACCAGCTTCACTGGTAATGCATTCTTGATTGTTTTTACAGAGATTGCAAAAAGAAGATCTATTTCTTATTTGAATAGTACCAAATTTGTTTGATGTTTGTACGGAGTGAATCTTTTGATTGCGTTTTAGAGCTTTTGCTGGCTGTCTTACTATACTTCGAGCACTGTCAATTTCTGTTTTTTTTTTTTTTTTTTTTACCAAAATTATAGCACGTAGTGGCTTGAACTTTTTATTTGCCTTGCATTTTGATGGGGGTGCAAAGATGAAGAATGCAATTTTAAGAAGAGGGAAGGCTTAAACCTTGAATTAAAATAAAATGACATCAAGTACAATAATTAAAAAATTCATGTTTATCTTATTTTTTTTAAGATGTATGTTAGAACAATGGACTCTGTTGTAATATATTTATGTATTTATTTAAAAAATTAAAATTATTAGTGTTTAGATCATTCCACGATTTGGACATGGGATTAAATAATCTTTTTGGGTAAATTTGCTGCAAAGAAAACTTTGCAAAAAAACGCGTAAGATCACTGAAGAATTACTTTTGAAATAAATAAATGAAGTGTACTATTAATTTTAAATAATACTTTTAAGTAAGCATGTCCAAAATTTCGTAACGATCGCAGCGGCCGCCATTTGTGTCGATCGTACACACGTAAGTTGAGCATGCTTCTAGTCATGTTATATTATTACACGTACGCTTTATTTGTACAAAACACGTAATTATTTACGATAAAACATTACAATAAATATCTTTTTATACGTTTCAGGACATCGGATAATCTTTAAAAATTGATTTACTGAAGAAAAAAAATCGGCGTTTCGATCGTTACGCGATTTGGACATTCCAGTTTCTTATTTTAGAAAAGTGCATTTATTGCAAAAAAATTTTACAAAAACATATGCAATTATTTAAAATTTTTTTAAAATGATTTTGAAGTTAGATAAAATAGTTTAAAGTACTTGTTAAATAGTTTAAATGTATTTTTCACGGAAATGATAGCTTTGTTACGATCGTTATTTTTAGACATAACAAAATACAGAAAGATTCTTTCTAGAAAAGTCCTATCTTCAAAAAGCAATAAATCAGACTGCTATCTGTTAACGAAATTATAAAACAATCACCCGTTTCCCTTATGCATTCGTTGTTTACCATTAGTACCACCTGGAAACAAGTTAAAACTCTTTTTCTTGATGGTACATTGGAAGAGTTAACGTTATGAATGTCCGAAATTGGCCTCTTTAGCATAAAATAATAAAATTTTAAGATATTTATACAAAGCTTTACAATAAACTATGATATTTTCTGTCTCTGAACAGAATTAAAAACTCAGTGTAAAAAAAAAATTAAAGTCAATGATAATTAAATTTATTTATTGAAAAGCTTAAAGTTAAGATGTGTGTCCAGTGCCCACCTTTTTAAAACTGCCCATCTAATGAGCAATGCGAATGCGTGCAATTGAGTAATCTCTTCGTGGATTTGTAAATCGTTCGTTTTTGTAACTTTAAAGTTATTTAAGTGAAAACCCTTTGTTCATCATGAAATGCCACTCCGATAATTTTTTTCCTGCTGACCAGACCAGTTCCGCATTGAAAGTGCTGTTGAGTGTGAAACGCAGCTTAGAATCTTAGAACTGCCTAACATGACTAACATAGAGTATGCCTTTAAAAAGAAAAATAAAGTTCTATTTATATATTTGTTCTGTCAACGCATTTATTGATCAACGCAATAGGCTATTAATTAAAATTCGATTAATGATTTCGTTAATATTTTATTAATATTATTTAATTTAATTTCATTCATTTTATTCCATTTCATTTACATTTCATTAATATTTTATTAGTAAAGAAGTAAACCTCAAATTTGTATAGTATTAGTAAAAAAAAACCTCTTCCGACTAGCAAGACGGGTACCTTGGACTCTAGAGCAATTTTTGTCTACTTTTGTCCCGTGGAAAAAAAATGCAAAAGATATAAATAAGTGTGTAATTATTACAAAATATTTTTTTCTTTCTATTTTGTATAGATTTTGTTGTTTTACTCATTATAAATCAGTAATTCATTTGTATTTTGGTAATTCATACAGATGCATATAGATCCAAATCCAATGGACCCTATTGGTATTCTTGTAACGTTCCCGTTTTTTCCTTCCTATTCAGGATGTTAATAAAAATAATCTTTTAAAAAAGCTAAAAGTATTTAAATTTATCATTATCTGAAATATAAGACTGAGGACATCTGTATTAAAAAAATAATACTGTCACATAAATTTCTAAATATATTCGTCGAATGTTGAAGGAACTTAAAAATAATCATGGGATCTTCAGTTGTCCAAACCAGTTTATTCTCACAGCCTTGAATGAGCCATAATTGCTAAAGGAAGGAAAATTTAATTTTTGCATCTACCAGCTAAGGTCAGGATTGACGTGATTGCCGCTAAAACAGGACTAGACATATTTCAGGTATCACCGACAACCGATTTAACTCTTTAACAGTTATTGTTTTCTTTTGACACAATAAATTAAAAATAAGGACCCGACACTACTTTTTTTTACTAAAATATTTGGCTTTGTACAATCGAAAAAGGTATACCATTTACCAAACCAAAAATTACAGCTAAAATTAAGTGGTATCCAAAAGTTTTTAGTATCGAACATGGCAAACTCTTTTTGCCCGAGCGACACTCGGGAAAAACAGTTAAAGGGTTAAGGGGGTCGCGGACACAAAATCCTTATTATTTTTCTTTATTATTATTTATAGATATTTTCGAATGAAACATTTTTTGAAACATGTGTTTATATAATGAACATATTGCATTTGAAAAAATACAGAAAACTTTAAACATTTATTAAAAAAAAATAATAATAAGTGCGAGTAGCAAGTCAAAATTACCTCCACTACTAACCATATCACAATATTAAAATATTTATTTCCTTAAATAACGTTATAAAAACACATTAAAAGTAAATTATAAATCTATATTTACATGTTTCAACTCTTTTACTGTGAAATGCAAACGAGATAGTTTTAAAAAATTCTTCCATAGGATTAGCATTAATGAGTGGGTCTTTTCAGATGACTGAAGTAGCCTCTTAAAGGATGAAACCACATTGAAATGAAAGATAATGAAAAATCATGTATCTAGAATAGATTACAGAGCACTTCCAAAAGAAACAGAATATTTTTAAGAAATTTCCTTTTTTTCATGCAATGAAATGTGATTTCTAAATAAACAACTTAAAATACACGTAACACATTCAAAGTCCATTTTCATTAATTGCTGCTTATATGTGGTAATGTGTAAGATTTTTGTCGTGCAGCTCGGTATATCATCTATAGAATTTATACGCACTACGTAATACGCTAAAAATTAAATAAGTTTGAAAATGTATATAATAGTGTAAAACGCATTTCCAGCTGTCATCGATCCTAGTCAGTCCTGTAATCGAAATTATTTGTGCGTCTCTGTAAACGAACAATATATGCTACACACACCATAATATAGATTAGAAAACATGTAGTGCTAATTTTTAATTTCATTATGTTTCAAGTATCATAAAATTTTTATTATTTTGACTCAATTATATAGATAGGCAAAGGTATCATACATAGTGAAAAATTGCCCAGGCGGGAGTCGAATCCAATAGCATTGACTTAACTTCCCAATGCTCTACCTATTGAATTATCTGGGACAACAACGTGCGGATACATTTCCCTCAGATAACCTTATTGGCAATAGAATCAGGTCTACCATCTAAATAGCTCAACAGAATATAATTGCCAAAGATATATGTACTAAATTTTTCCAACTGAGTGAAAGAATGCCCAGTATGTCAGTTGAACCCAAGATCTTTGGACTTAAGGGGCTACTTCAGTCTCCTGGAAAGTCTCGCTAATGCTAGTCCTATGGAAGAAAATTTTAAAGATATTTCGTTCGTATTTTAATATTTTTAAACAATTCTTTTTGCAATGGATAGCTGAGATTGATCTCTACATCTGCTCTTTTTTACATTTTCGATTTTGTTTGCAGATTTTTTTCAAGAGGACGCTTTCAATTTCGAAACCGGTTCAGAAAATGAAAGTGTCCTCATTAAAAATATCTGTAAACAAAATCGAAAAAGTAAAAAACGGCTTTTGTACAGATCGATCTCAGCTAGTTAATGCAAAAAGAATGTTTAAAAATACTGAAATGCAAATGAGATATCTTTAAAATTTTCTTCCATAGAATTAGCTTTAGTGAGCGGCTTTTTTTCAGGTGACTGAAATAGCCTCTTAAATTGCCAACGTTTCACCTAATGAGCTACCTGGGACAACAACCGGCAGACACATTTCACTACTTATATTATTGAATGATTGTACAACAATAAAGTACAGTCAGCATATAAATATATGAAAGCCATAAAACGCAGTACTCAAGGGGTCTTGAGAAAATAAGTCTCAAAGTTTACGTTATAGTTTATAATCGGATAAATTTCCTCATTTGGCAAGCGGCTCACTATCGTGGTTGGCTGCGTGTTGGATTCGGGAGTTTGAGTCATTGAACGTTTTTGGGTTCAAATTCCAGACAGATTTATTTTTCGAACGAAAATTTTTATCAATTGTTTTCGAACAGTAATTGAAAAAATATGTATAATAATTGAAAGTTACGCAAAATATAATACGTTAAATATACGTTTTGTAGCATATAAGGACAATTTTAACTATGAAACTTTGCATGTTTACATATTTAAAGAAAAGTAAAAGAAAAAAAATGTCAATTTATATTTCCATGGAGCAGAAATTTTTTCTGTAATTTAAAATTAATTACAGGTATTTAAATGAATAACCTACTATTTGTTTTATGAGAAATAAATTAAAATACTTGAAGAAATATATTATTATTATTATTATTATTATTATTATTTTAATTATGCAATTATTTTGAATATTTGATGATTAAAAAAAACATTCTTATTAATTTTTAATATGATTTTTTTTCTTCAGATTTTTGGTTTTGTAGTTATTGCCTACTAACTATGATTAGTAATTTAATAGGCAATTGGTACTTTTACAGATGACAAAAATTTCGCTAGTTTTAAAATTTATTTACTGTTATTTACTTAAATAAGCTACTAATTTGCACAATGAAATAAATTAAAATACCTTATATAAAATTATAACACGCTGCTTTAATTATTTTTTAAAATGAAATTTTTCTATTTTCATGATAATATTTCAAAATTTGTATTTTTTTTAACAACTAGCTTTTTAACTTTTGAATTTTTTAAATCTTCGATTTTTATGTTTATATTTAGAATAACTGTTTATGTACTTGAAAATAAATTCTACAAAGATACTGAATTGCTAAATATTACTTAGTTATTATATTACGTAGGCAATAGAGACAAAAACCAAAAATCCGAAAAAAGAATTATATTAAGAATTTAAAAGAATATTAAAAAAAAATCATTAAATATTTGAAATACTTTCAGATTGAAATAAAATTAAAATAATATATTTATTCAGGTATTTATATCATGTATTTTAATTTATTTCTCTGTGAAAAAAAGTAGATTGAAATAACTGTAAATAATTTTAAATAACAGCAAAAATTCCTCGTCTATTGAAATATAAATTGCCTACTTTTCGTAATATGGAAAATTTCATAGTTAAAAATGTACTTATATGCTACAAAATGCAAAGTGGCCATAATTAAACTGACAGTACACTCTCAGAAATGAATACTCAGATTTCACGAAATTTTCTTTGTTTTTGACGAAATAGTTTCCTGGAAAATGCTCCGAGCGAACATTTCGTCAAATTGATGAAATTAGTTTCTTCACTTGCTTGACGATATAAATTTCGTCAATAGTTTCGTCAAAAGAGGGCTGGTGGCGCCATCTCTCAATCAGTTTGGAAGCTCCAATATTTGACACGGGGAAAGAAAAAATAATCACCTCTCTCTTTCCCCGGCTTGATTCGAACTCACGACCTTTCGTATGGGAGGTCGCTATTCTGCCAACCTGGCTGCTGGGGAGTTGAAAGTGTCTGCTTTTAGCCTGGTATAATGAATTCTACTTCGTATTTTATTTTTATAACGCAGATTGCAATTTTATCGGGCTGCTATATTTTCTGAAAGTTTTAAGGAAAGCTAATTTATTTTTATGGTTTTCTCGTATCAATGAATAATTATAATATGGCTTGATTAAATAATTTACAACTGAAATTTTCTTTGATCAATGGATGATTAGAATATGGTCTGGTTAATTTGTTGCTCACAAATAATGAATTGTGAAGTGCATATTGCGTGAGATTTTATCACTTTGAGTAGGAAGATAAGATTTTAACACTTTACTGTTTATAAAGAGGAGAGGGATCAATTATGTTTATTTTTAATTTGATTGAAAACATAATGTACTTCTTAAAAAAAAAAAAAAAGATATCCTAGAAGTTTGAAATTTTATTGACCTAATTTTCTTATTGAATGGTTTTGAAAAACACAGGAAATTTATTCTTTTCGAATTAAGACATAACGAACGACAACATATAAATAAAATAATAATATTATTAATAAGCATTCCTAAAAATTCTAACAGCTAAAAAAATAACTAATGAAGAAACAATAACTACCTATACTTCAGTATTTTCTGAAAAGCACTAAGTGCTGTTTTAAAATAAATTATTACAGGACTAACACAAACAAGCAAATATCTGTAGGATTTGAGGATCGTATAGGAAATAATCGTAGGATTTGAGGAGGATTTGAGGAAATGTTTCCTTAAAATGCATTGAGTCTGACCGTGATTGAGGCAAAAATTTCGTCAAATATTTGAGGGTTTACGTTTCGTTACAAGTCACGTGATGTTAATAGGAAATGATCGTCAAAAACGACGAAATACAGCTCGAGGATTTCTGAATCGTCAAAAGGGAGAGTTTTATTTCTGAGAGTGTACTCAGAGTGTACTGTCGCGCGATCTGAGAATTACGCCAAATTTTGTAAGAGGATTAAACAAGACGGGGAACGAAGGATTCCGCGAAAAAAAATTTAGTTCCAAAAGTCACCAATAGTGGAAATTGTGGCGCTGTGTAACAGAATCTTTTCTTTTAGAATCAATACTGAAATAAAATTACCTTTTATCTAGCACATTTAACGATTTTAGCATTGACTCTGCATTTTTTAAAGCTCTCTTTTCTGTTATACAGCGCCACATATTCCACTAACGGTGACTTTTGGAACTAATTTTTTTTCGCGGAATCCTTCGTCCTCCATCTTGTTTGATCTTACAAAATTTGACGTCATTCCCTCAATTAGATCGCGCTACAGAACTCTCTGAGTACTGTCAGTTTAATTATGGCCACCTTGTATATATTTAATTTATATTTCTGGAATATTTTTATTATTATACATATATTTTCAATTACGGTTCGAAAATAATTGATAAAAATTTCCTTTCCGAAAAATAAGTCTGACTGGAATTCGAGCTCAAAAATGTTCAATGACTCAAATTTTGGAATCCAGCACGCTATCAACCACGCTACTGAACCACTTGCATGATGGGGTAGTTTATCCGATTATAAATTGTAGACGGGAGGTGGCCCAATCGCGCCCGTCGGCCTAATCGTTCAGAAATTTCGTGGTTTTCTTCGAACCTTGGATTTCCATGCGTAAATACGGGTTAGGTTCCCTTAGAAAGACCCCCACGGAGGGCATTCCCCCCTAGGGCCTATATCCCTTGAGTAGATAATCGGCCGTCAAAAATCAACCAACCGATTATAAAGGGTAACGCAAACTTTGAGACTTATTTTCTCAACATACCCTGAGTATTGCCCTTTTGGCTTTCATATATTTATATTAGCTGACCTGCCCAGCGTTGCCCGGCCCGTGGTAATATTCTTAAATGAAATTTAATTTTGTATGATTTTACATATTTAACTCGATTTTGTCTGAAATACGTACCCGCTCACCGTGTAAAAATGGGGGGAGGGGGGGAAGCTACTAATTGTTGAGAGTTGTTATATAATTTTTTTCATACTTTTAGGAAGATTGTATGGGGCAGTAACGATCAAATTAAAACTTTAAAATGCCCTCTAATGATGAAAAAATGAGTTAAGAGGGAGCGGGTGCTTAGTAATCTGAAAGCCGCTTTCAAGCGATATGTCACATGAAAATGTCCATTTCTGCTCTCGCCCTACGGAGGGGGAATAACACCTAAATCTCTGGTGTCAAAATAGATTCCACCAATCGAAGACCCGTGAGAAGTTTCGGCTTCGATCAAGCCTTCAAATGAGGTCGAATCTCGCTGTAGTTTTATTAGGAGCTGAGTCACAAAATTGCCCCCATGGGAGGCGCAAATTTGGGCGAGGGAGGAAGAAAGGATGAAAGATATGAAAGAGTGGTCCGAAGGCTTTCCGATGATATATCACATGAGGGTTTCTGAAAAATTTGAAAATTACCCTCCCCCCCCCCCCCTTGGGTCCCCTCTCGCGCACCAGTAATTTATTCACCACCTCTTTGAAATTTTTATACTTAATAAATAATATTTATTGGAGGTCTTCATCAGAAAACAACATATAAAGGATACTTATTGTAGAAAACACTTCGGTTTTAAGAAAAAAATTCTCGCACCCTCCTCCCTATCCCGAAATTCAACTCTCCCAACTTCTTTAAAATGTTTAAGTGTTATCAAATACCTCAAATGTTAAAATCGATCCAAAAAAAATAGGACATAAAATAATAATTAGTGGAAAAACGTTTTTGTAGAAAACTGTAACGTTTAAAATATAGTCTTCCACCTCCCCCCAACTCGAAATTCAAATCCATCTCTTTCATTAAAATTTTTAAGTGTTATCAAACGTCTGAAATTTTAAAATTTATCCAAGAAACCTGACGTAAAATAATCATAAGTAGTGGATAAACGCTTGGATGTAGGGGAGCTAGGGGATGAATGGGACAAGGGATGGATGGGACATTCTTATATTTCAGGCAATAAACATTTATTTTAAATTGCTTCCTATCCTCATATAAGGCTCTACCACAGTGTGCTTCAGAACTAAAAGTAGGACTACATTGCTGTTTTCATTTTCCTTCAAAGTTGCATTTTCTGAAATATATGCTTAAAAGTAAGTTTTTTTTTTACATTTGAAGATGTGAAATATCTTATACAATATAAAAAATTAAGCTATGTTGTAGTTACTTATTTTAAGGTTCAATATCGATAATTAAAATGAATGAATAGTAACCATTGTGACAAAATAATTTTTGAGGCAAAATGGCTGAGAAGGTAATATATGCATCATGGGGATGATTGAGACATTTCAAATGGGGATGAATGGGACATTCTCATTCATCCCTAGAGATGTTGGAAAATTTATTTATTAACTAAATAGTATTATATAGGTTGATAAATTAATAATTTACGTTAATTAATAGTATTATATGAGTTGTTATTGTTTAAAATTTCTGAGTGTTATTTATTGTATTGTAATAATTATTAATGGATTATCAAAAAATTGGTACTAAAACTTAATAAAAATAGATAAAATTGTTAAAAATAGTATATGTTTATTGATCAAATGGGGAAATTATATTGAATTTTGAAATATTGCACAAATAAATTCCCACCCCTAACATATTGGGTCGATCGGAAAGTCGTGTCGTGTTGGGAAAATCAATTCGTACCGAATAATTCTATCATTTAATTATTAGACATTGATTCCGATATCTAATGTCTAATAATTACCGGGCAGAATTGTCCGGTGCGAATTGATTTTCCTAACACGACACGACTTTCCGATCGACCCAATAATTTCCGTTCTGCATCTTTCTAAGATACATGTAATTAATATTAATAAATAAGTTATGATTGAAAATTATTAGCTATGCCATATTTAAAAGATATTTTGCACTTTCATTTCAAGTCTAAAATGCCTCATAAGTGGGAAAAAAGAACAGATCGATAGCCGAAGTCTGCATTAAAAGTTAAAACAATAAAAGAAGTTATTGAAAAAAATAACATATCAATTCGTGCTGTAAAATCATATATTACAAATATCATTACATATAAGGTTATAATAATAAATTTTAATTTGGTAAAATTGAATATAGGGAGGAAAATCTTTGTCTCCCATCCACCCCCATTAGTGTCCCATTCATCCCTGCTGTGGGGATGATTTGGACAGGGAGGAACGTTTTTTTGATTTCATAATATTTTTCTGAATAAATCATAATCTATAATAAATATTGTTCTGATGTCAAATACCTAATGTATGAAATGTGATATATAATATTGATAATAACTTAAATAAAAAAATATAAAAAAATATTTTTGTGAAAATGTCCCATTCATCCCCCATCTCCCCTATTGGGTCGTTCAGAAAGTCGTGTCCGTTTGGGAAAATCAATTCGTACCGGAAAATTCTACCATTTAATTATTAGACATTGATTCCGATATCTAATGTCTAATAATTACCGGGCAGAATTTTCCGGTACGAATTGATTTTCCCAAACGGACACGACTTTCCAAACGACCCAATAGATAATGTGTAGTAGAAATAACAAAGCATTTCTTTTAATTTTTAAAAAGGGATTTTTCGAAAAAATAAAAACTTATTTAAGCAATTTTACGAAAATTACATATTTGAAATCAGCGTCAAAAAACAGGCATAGATGCACCAGTTAAAAATATTTAAATGCAGTATTTGTAAAAATCTTATACTTCCCAAAACTTCCTTAGGTTTTAAATCTTTCAAGGCTGTTGCTGTGTCGAAATGAAAAGCGAAACAAATTCTTTCACTAATCAATTTTTAATTGATAATTAAAGTCATAACTGTGCTATTTTAAAGAAAATTAGATATTCGTTATCAACATAAAAATTTAAACATGGGATGCATAAAAATTAAATCTTTAAATTCAACATTTGAAAAAATTTACAAGCCGTGAATAAAGTCCACTATCCCTGGGCGACAGCTGATCTGGCTGAAAACACCTGTTCTAGCTATGAAAGATTTCTAAAACGTCTGTTTTCTACAGCTTGTATTTCAGTGGAAATGAAAATAGATTTTATAAATCGATTTTTAATGGATATTTCAACTTTTTACTGGGGTACGGAAATAATTTTTAGAATTTCTGAAAGGGGAATTTTTTTCTCCGTCTGGCTGTGTAATTTTCGAGATTTTAGGTCCGGTAGAATTTAAGGCACGGCCCTCTTTAAAAAGGGCCAATACATTTATTGCCCTTAGCAACCCTTCATTCCAGCAAACCCTTCCTCTCTCTCTTCGAGTTTTTAGAAGAAATTTTCTGCGTTCTGATAAAAATCTATGCTTTAGTTGAATTATGAATACTTTTCTATTATTTTAATTGGGATTTTTTAAACAATAACTAAGCTAATTATTAGAAATTTAAAATTATGAGTCTCAGGTGCATCAGGAGACACTTTGGACTAGCCTCCCAAAAACTTTCAGCCTGTTACGTGCTGTAGATTTCGCTAAGCCATCGCAGACATACACATAGAGCTAAACTTTCTTTTATCAGTATCGATACTAACTATACTTTGTCGATACACAAAAGTTCACTGCATTCTGTTCCCGACCTCCGAACCTCTCTTTGTCAGATAACCGGATAAGGACATTGGGATTCTGTAATTGAGCGCTTGGCGAAATCTCTTCGTTTCAACGCCAAGTAACACACGCGAATGTCCCTTTAATAAACCACTCTCCCTTCACAATGTCCAACCAATGTCCCAATCTTATTGGCATCCTACTGCCAAGTAAGATAGCTTAACAGAATATACCGCAGGTAATAGAACTCCATTAAAAATTAGTTAATTACTGAAAATGGCGCGCATCTCTGAAAATTTACCTACGGATTTTGCGTTTTTCAATTTTAACGTCTTGGGGAAAATATTTAACAGTTAATTTTTTAACATTTAATAGGTTCATGACCCCTGAAAACGATTATCTTTCAAACCCGAATAAAGCTTTGATAAATCGGTTGATCGCCTCGAATGCTTTGCCGCATGGCGTGATAAAATAATCTACGAGTAAGTTTGGAGAAAAACCAGGGTCATCGTTAAAACTTTTTATTCGGGGGGAAGGGGGAGAGGACTTTAAATTGCCAAGTCAAATTTCAGTATTTGCCAACTAGTTTTAAAATTTTGCCAAGTTACCACAATTAGAAAATATAATATACTTCTTATTTGTAAAAACTTTAATAATATTCCCAATTTCATTTGTAGCTTTTGCCAAGTCTATCAAAAATAGAAAGTGTATTATAGTTTTTATTAAAGTTTTAAACAAATTTGCCAACTAAGCTTGTAAATTTGCCAAGTGTAACATGCAGCATTCGCGAAAGTTTTGGGGGGGAGGCTCCTCCCCCCCCCCCCCCCCTTAGCGAGGCCTCTGGGAAAAACAGTACCTACCTGCTTTTCATCAGACTTACAAAAGGTAAAAAGCTTTGTAAGGAGTTTGAATAATCAAAATTCGTTTCAGACGCATATTCTACATACTTTAAAGATGCAAAAATGTAAGAAAAATATGGGTTTTTTTCTACCACAAAGTGGAATCTCTATCGTATTTTATGGAAGAAACGCCGCGGCGTTTACGAGTTTAAAAGTTAATTTTTTTCTAAGTGCGGCGTTTACGATTTTTTTAAATACCAACTGAGTTTCCTTAATTTAAAAATTGATAAAAATATTTAAAATCGGATTTAAATATTTTAAATAAAACTTCAGACATCTTAAGATATTAACAACGAGGCATCCTACACTGCTCAGAAAACTTTGATTAAAGTTAGGTCAATGTGACGCTGTCGACAAAAGTAGCGTTCCGATGGATGCGGCGATTACGATATTGTTAAGCTTATTCAGGCCAATTTGAGGAGTGCGGCGTTTCTTCCATAAAATACGGTACTTAAATATTAGTATAAAATTGAACAAATGCGTACTTTGGACTTGAGATAAAAAATTATGTATTCCTCTAGTTATAATACATTTGTCAGGTCTACGTTATTTCCCAGATCCAACTCCTTGGAACTCATTGAGTAAACTCCTTGGAATTTCCAAGGATTCTGACACCGCTATTTCACCGTTATTTTAATTTCTATTTAATATTTAAATTGCAGAACTAGTAACCACTTCGTTTATTCACAGAGTTTGTAATATTTTTCTGCGGTTAATAAAGGCGAAAAATTTCTTTAAAAACTGTGGTAGCACTGTACGCACCCTGGAGATGTTTTACCTTAAAAACCAAGCAATGTTCCTATAGTACAGACTTCTGGTGATCATGATATACTGTAGCGTTAAGTGGTAGGCAGATTCAGATTTGGTGTTTTTACCCGACTGACAAAAAGGGTTATGTGTTTCAAGAGTATCTGGGTACGTGGATTTCTTTATACCCTCTAAATATCCCAACGGGTGGATGGATTTTAATGAATGAGGTCTCTATCAATTCGTCTTAACGTCCGATGGTTATAGGCTAGGTTTTGTTTTTATAAATTCAAAATGGCGGCCGTAAAGTACAAAATGGCGGTAGACACGAAAAAATTTTTTACGCACCCTATTGAGTGGCCTATCATTGGATAGGTCTTTCAAAATGAAGACGATGTTTCATTGATTATTTTACAGTCAGAAGCTCCGTTTAAATATTACACAACCTGGAAGTTGTGTAGGTAGGATATCTAGTTTGACTGCGACTCTAACCTTCATAGACATCTATAGGTCTCATCAAAACAGCGTTTATAGGTAGGAACTAACAATTAAACACAACTTAAAAGTCATCAATACAAGTAAATAAAAAAATAGGTAAGTCATATACAAAATAGTTTCACATTGATGAGAAATGATTAATTAGTTCGCTTTTTACGCAGTCGGGTTTTTTGATTTTTTAAACTTAATTTTTACTTGTTAGCTTTAAATTACTAGACCTCCGGTTTTAGAGGTCCTTGGATTATTAAAAATAATTATGAAGGGACGACCACAGCAAAAGTTGAAGACCAAACGGCTTTTATTCATTGTAAAAACACATGTAAATATATATTGCCAGAGGGCTTTGCCAGAGAGGGATCCTATCCTTCCAAATGGTACAAGCACGAGGAACAGAGAGTGACTGATTAAGTTGTTAGATATTGTTGCCAGTGCGTAGAGCCAAAATCTTGGTACCCTGGACCATTATAACCCCACAGATGTATCACTGGTAACTTTGAATTACAATCTAGCCAAACAACCGTTGATTGGCGTATAAAAATTGTAATGTACATATACGAATGCAAAAGGTGAGTGATGGGGAAAATTATATTTAGAAGCAACAGCGCAGACATTAATCTATGCCTGAAGCCAACTTTAATATAAACAGGATAGATTTTTGAGACCGAAAAAGCATTTGTAATGACTATCAAATTGTACATTAAGAGTAACTGTTTAAATTACTGCTTCAAAAAGCTATATAGTCAAAGAATATTTTTTTTATATATTCGTTAACGGAAAGAAAAGTATGCCCGCACACTTAATGATCTAAGGATGGGAAAAAAGATTTGTTCTTGATGTATTTTATTAACGGCTGATGTAATTTATTAAGCTCAAAAGAGAATAAGGAATAGATATACTTTTCAGAAAGGAAAGGAAGACTTGATTAAATTTAAAATTGTGAAAGGAGAAATTTAATTTTAAAATGGGGAATGAATAATGATATATGACGATATGCTAATTTCATCATCACAGTTCCCTTGGAAATTGTAAATTTTATCTTTAAAAAAAGGGTATTTTTATCAATTTTAAGTTAATAACAAGTTTTAACCTTGAGTTATTTCCATATTCTTCAAAATATTTTCAATGAGTTAAAAGCATGATCTGAATAATTATGGCGCTTTTAAGGTCATGGAAATAGATTAAGTTGCTTTTAAAATTCATGCAAAGCAGTTTACAACATGATATTTGTCCCAAATAATTTATGACTATCTTCGTTAAAAAACATCTCCAAGTGTTAAAGGGAAAATAAATAAAAAATTAAATTTAAGACAAATTACAAGACATTAGTAACAAATTATTTGTAATATTTGATATTTTAAAGACATGGTGGTTATAAAGTGCATTTTCCTATTTGCCCCCCCCCCCTGCCGCTGTAATGGAATGAGTCCACATTTTACAGGGTGTCCCATAACTCCATTCGCATTTCAAAAATGCATAAAAAAAGTAACAAATTGTTGTATCAGAGCGAGGTTTGCATCACAAGACTTGTAATAATATTTTTGTGGAAAAACAAAAAACAAATTGAATTTTCTTTTTTTAGAATACATAAATGTTTTCTAAGTAGGCGAATTCAAGAGTTATATCTACACTATTATAAATCCAATAAACAAAATCTTACTTTTAAAAATAATTTTTTTTAATTATGTAAAACTTACTAAAGGAAAATGAATTTAAGTCTTTATTAGCTTGTCACGCTTTTATTGAAAGTTAATTTGGTATAATGGTATAAATTTCAACATATATAAAAGAATGAGACACATGAAGATTTTGTATACACAAAAATGTATCATTTAACGTAAAATTAAGATGCAATGTTTATATATAATCTCTTTGGGTGTCTCTTAATCTGCACAGAATATTTAATGCACATAATAAATGTCCTTTGAAAATTACCAGGTATCAACGCAATCGAAAAAATAAATAAACGGTGAAATGTGATAGAGATCCTACATTAGAGAGAGATTGGACATTGACGAAATGCCCGCCATTTCCGTTACAAAGTAGATGGAACGCCGTACAACGCAATGCATTTTCACCAGCGTGTAACACCTTTTAGTCTATTAAATTATGAAAATTTTATTTGATATGCCTTCTGAGAGTCTTTCAAAATATATAATTCAAGCACATTTTCATATCAATGGCATACTTTTCTAAGTAAATATATAAATAAAATGTATTAGAGGGAACTTTTTAGAATTTTATAAGAAACTTAAAAATATATCATTTAATAGCAATAAGAAATTAAAAAAAAAACAAAAACAATTACTGAAATATTCAGAAAAGTATAGATTTTTGAAATAGATTCCATTATATCTTCTGTATTATAGTATTTACATTCATAAATTTAGATAGTTCTAAAGAAACTGATTGGTTGTATGAAATTAAAAAGTTTCAATTTTCTAGCTTTAATACATTTTATAATACTAAGTGTAGCTAAATATCTAAAAGAAAATATATACATTCTGAGAGAAACTGAGAAAAATATTTAATCACATATGCTTAGTAATGTTTATTTATTAACTTAAATGCTGTCTGTTTTAGAGGTTTATATATTGTGAATTTATATATTTTTGCAATTGTCAGAGTCTGCGCTATTTTTTATGTGGAAAACTGAAACTTCGAAATGCTTATTTCTTCCGTGCCCTTAAATTTAGCAGACTTTTAAAAAAGAAAATTATATTAAAAATGAATAGTTTAAGTATTTATAATTTAGAAACATTTTCATATTTTAAATAGAATGCACTATATACAATTTTATTGTGTATTACGTTCTCCAAATGAATATTTCAAAATGTAAACTAAATTCATAGCCAACAACGGATGCCAATTATCGCCAACTATTAAATTTCGAAACTCGAAAGTATTTACATGTTTTGCTCATTCACTATGCAAATATTTAAATGAAAATAAGTTTTTAAATGTAAAACAACAGACACAGAAACAAAATTGCTTTTTTTTATGTTACTGGTTTCGACCATTGTTATTATAATAAAACTCTTTAAAGTTGAACCGCATACACAGCAATTAGCCTCGGACAATTTAAAATATTTTGCAAAATAAATAAACATTTCTAAATATTAAAAATTAACTCTAAACAAAAACAACTTAGTTATTAACAATATAGCATGCCTTGATGCAATATTTAAAATATTGTATCTTTCAAAATCTAAATTTTCTTCAGAGTGTAATAACGACGTATACGGAAGGAGTAACTTAAAGGGCGGATTTGTCAAATCTGTCGGTTGTCACAATGTCCAATCTCTCTCTAATGTAGAATCTCTAAAGTGCGACTATTATCAACGCCCCCTAGATATTTGAGAAAGCCTTGACACGCGTCACGAAAACGTCACACAAGGCAGGAAAAACAAAGAACAAGTGGGTAAGTGTGATCACAGATCGCACAGAGGGTTTCGTTTAATATTCCTTCCAAAACACTTTATCCTTTTGAAAAATCTGTTAGTTCCATATTTCAAAACCAGGGGGCGCACTTGATTCTAAACAAACCTGTATCCGAACGAAAATCCGTTTTACATACTATCCGTAGATATATTAGTTGAGGGGATTGGGCCCATAGCACCCGAGATCAGTAGGCGCACCTGGCAGGAAAAAATGGAACTAAAATATGTAAGGCTAGGGTGCATAATATGAAAGAATGGTCAAAGGGGTGTCGGCAAAAGTTGGAAAATTTCTCCCCGGGTTAAAAGGGCGCAGGTTAGAAAAAATGCTTAAAATACACAAGTTAGAGCCCAGAGGGGTAAATAATAAAAGACTTTTTGAAAATTTTATGATTTGTCGTGCGGTCTGAGGCATTCAGCTATACGGGCTATACGTATGTAAAATTTCATGTCACCAACTTAATTAGGGGCTCTCTTAGAAAGAATTGCTTCAAATACATATGTGGTAGCTCAAAGGGTTAAACGTAAGACTTTTTCAAGATTTTATGATTTGTCGCCTGGCCTCAGGTGTTCTGCAATAAGTATGCAAAATTTCAAATCTACAATTTAATTAGGGGCTCAGTTAGAAAGAATGGCTTAAAATACACAAGCTGGAGTTGAAAGGGTTAAACATAAAACTTTTTCAAAATTTATTATTTGACGTGAGATCTGAGGTGGTGAGCTATAAGTATGCAAAAATTCAACCTAAATAGGGTCTCACTTAGAAAGAATTGTTTAAAATGCACATGTGGGAGCACAAAGGGTTAAATGTACGACTTTTTCAAAAATTTTATGATTTGTCGTTTGATGTGAGGTGTTCAGCTATAAGTATGCAGAATTTCACGTCTGCAAACTAATTAAGAAGCTCACTTAGAAAGAATTGTTTAAAATACACATGCGCGACTCCAAAGGGTTAAATGTACGACTTTTCCAAAATTTTATCATTTGGTCGTATGATTTGAGGTGTTCAGCTATAAGTACCCAAAATTTCATGTCTCCAACATAATTAGGGGCTCACTTAGAAAGAATTGTTTAAAATACACGTGTGGGACCCCAAAGGGTTAAATGCACGACTTTTTCAAAATTTTATGATTTGTCGTTTGATGTGAGGTGTTCAGATATAAGTATGCAAAATTTCACACCTCCAACCTAATTAGGGGCTCACTTAGAAAGAATTATTTAAAATACACATGTGGGACCCCAAAGGGTTAAAGTACAACATTTTCAAAATTTTATGATTTGTCGTTTGGTGTGAGGTGTTCAGCTATAAGTATGCAAAATTTCACGCCTCCAAACTAATTAGGAGCTCACTTAGAAAGAATTGTTTAAAATACACATGCGAAAGCCCAAAGGGTTAAATGTACGACTTTTTCAAAACTTTATCATTTGTCGTATGATGTGAGGTGTTCTGCTATAAGTACCCAAAATTTCATGTCTCCAACATAATTAGGAGCTCACTTAGAAAGAATTGTTTAAAATACACATGCGGGAGCCCAAAGGGTTAAATATACGACTTTTTCAAAATTTTATGATTTGTCGTATGATGTGAGGTGCTCAGCTATAAGTACCCAAAATTTCATGTCTCCAACATGTATAGTTTCTGAGAACGGGCTCTGTGACGGACAGACAGACGGACAGACAGACAGACAGATAGAGGAGCGAGACGAATAGGGTTTCGTCAGATGAACGAAACCCTAAAAAAGATCATTCATTGGCTCGTGGATCTCCATCCTGCTAATCCGGCTATTCGCAAAAAGCTGATGTACAACAGAATAACGAAAAACTATTGATTTTAATAAATGTCATGATCGAGATTAACTGATTTTTACTTCGATTCATTGACTGAAGCAGAAATTTAAGATGAAAATCAAAGTTGATATAGTATTGAACTAATAATATAGAATTAACTTTTGTAACTGCTTTTTGAGCATGAGATAGAATAGAGTTCTGGGATTGGTACATCCAACTAGTTTTTGAGTTTGTATAACATTTTTTTAGTTTTAAAACAAGTAAAAATTAAATTAAAAAAATTAAAAAACCCGACTGCGTAAAAAGCAAACTAAATAATTCTCATCAATGTTAAACTATTTTTTATATTACTTACCTATTTTTTTTAATTTACTTGTATTGATGACTTTTAAATTGTGTTTAATTGTTAGTTCCTATTTATAAACACTGTTTTGATGAGGCCTATAGATGTCTATGAAGGTTAGAGTTCCAGTAAAGCTAGAGATCCTACCTACACAACTTCCAGGTTGTGTAATATTTAAACGAATCTTCTGACAGTAAAATAGTCAATGAAACATCGTCTTCATTTTGAAAGATCTATCCAATGATATGCCACTCAATAGGGTGCGTAAAAATATTTTTTCGCCTCAACCACCACTTTGTATTTTACGGCCGCCATTTTGAATTTATAAAAACAAAACCTAGCCTATAACCATCGGACAGTTAAGACGAATCTATAGAGACCTCATTCATTAAAATCCATCCAGGCGTTGGGATGTTTTGAGGGTATAAAGAAATCCACATACCCAGATACGCGTGAAACACATAACCCTTCTTGGCAGTCGGGTAATAAAATTTTTAATACGGAAAACCCTTTTTCACCAACCTGATTTTTGAGGATTTGTCCACGAGCATCGTTACTGTCGTTAACAAGCAACTGTTTAATCATTATTTTAATAATTTTAGGCGCAATTCTTTTCGATCTCAAATTACATTTCTCACTATTGAAACAGCCTCTTAACACATATTAATTTATAAATTCGGTATTTTTGGAGACTAGAACAATTAAAGTTTGCATTTTAAATTGATTCGACATGAAAAATGGAATAAAATAAAGCTATATAGGAATTCACATTAAGGGGACCAGTTAAGCGAAATTTGGGGGGAAAAAATCGATTTTTACTTTTTTATATCATTAAATAGTTTAAACTTTTATCTTTTCAACGATGTGTCACACATGTTTATATATATAAAAAAAGAAGTGTTGGAATTATTCATTCTTTCTAAGAGTACTTCACAGCTTAATGGCCATTTAAATCTTTAATTGACTTTCTCTCAAAACTTGGATTCTTTATGTTTTGGTTCCTTTTTTTCAATATCTATTAAATTTAAGAACTCATATTTTTTTAAATACTTATGTTATATTGTATACTTTAACACAGGGATTTAATGAGTTGTTGAGAATTATTTATTTTAGGCAGTGAAATCTTACCCAAAATGCTAATTTAAAAATGACTTTCAATAAACAATTAATAATTAATTTTCAGTTTCACTTAGAAAGAAAATCGTCCGTTAAAATACATGCATGTTCCAAACTATTCCAAACTATTCCTAACTATTCCAAAAAAAAAAAAAAATCTAGACTTTCACCATTTCTAAAGAAAAGGTACATACAGTTGGTGAATTTAACATGGCGGAGATAGGGCTTTCCAGGTCTCCTTATGATTTTCAAATTTCTACAGTCTTCTCGTTCTGCGCGCTGCCGGGTAAAAAATCAACTGATTTTCTGTAATCAAAGTGTATATTTTGCCTTTTTATGTTTTCAACCTCAAAGAATATGTCTTATTTCAAAACATGAACTTTTATTGTATGTCACGAACATTTGTTTGAATGTATCTACATGTTTTTTATGAATTTGTTTAGTCAAGGTAGAAGTTGAATTTGTCAAAGAAACAAGTCTTTCGAATGACCGGTTTCATGACTTTTATTATCGAATTGTATCCTCAAACTTACTGTCCTTTCTTTCCCCTTGAATTTTTAATGACTCTTATTCAAATGATTTCGTCTGTCATTGAAACGTCGGGGTTATCGAACTTCTCATGACATTTTGATAAAAAAGTAAATTGAATGTGCGGGAATTTTCTTTCATCTTTCTCAGCTCAAAATTTTGATAGCTCGTCTTTTCAATAAATTTCCATCCATTTTAAGACTGGTTTTCCGTCAAGTATTCAATATAATTAAAAGTTTTATATTTATAAACGTTTTGTGTTTAACTGAACTGCATACAAAAAGATAAAAAACCGAAAAATTCTGGCAGTAAAAGCTGGAAGCCAATTGAAAGATTTGCTGAAAAAACTCCACTTTTGAATAGACTTCTTTCTTGTTAAAAGAAAAGTCGTCCAGAATAGGTATTTTTGGGTATTAGTGGTGGAAAATCTTTCCTAGTTTTATGGACTAATGCATAAGTTAAAAAAAAAAAACACTTTTGATGAAACTTTAAAATGTAAATATTAACCCTTTATGTACTGATTTATGAATTCATGAAAATGTTATCTTCTAAAACATTTTTCGTGAATTGTTTAAAGTACATCAAAAGATTTACACAATCATTTAATAAATTTTTAAAGGATTGTAGAAGGATTGAAGGATTTAGAAGGATTCATTAAATTTGAATTGATAGGGATTTTGTGAAATATTTATAACCCCATGCAAATCTTTTATTTTAAATATTTTTCTTAGTATTTTGTAGAATTAGGAAATGTACAAATATAACCTTCTTACAATAAAAAGATAGAAATATTTCCGAATTAAAAACCTCTTCTCCCTACCCCCCAATAAGTACCGTCAATAGATAAAGGGTTAAAAGACTTTTTTTTTTAAGCTCCCCAAAAGTGAAAAAAATGTATCTACCCCCTTTTTGCAACAAATCCTTCTATTTCTTTAGATATAAGAAATATCTGTATCTACAGAAAAGATCGACAAGCACAAACACTTTTTGTGGGCATAGATATTTTTTCTGCACACAGAAATTTTCTAGTAACTATATCTACCAAAATATTTCAATTCATTTTTCTGTAAGTGCAAATATTTCTGGTTCACCCATAAACTTTTGATGCCAGAATTTTTCTGTTTATCTATACACTGCTCAAAACAATTAAAGGATATTGTAAGTCTAATATAAAATAGCATTGTAAGCGAAATTTGTTTTGCAGAAAATGGAAGAAAGAGACACAAATGCAAATTTTTCTCATTTTCAAACTTCGGAGTATGCAAATTTTGAGTTTGACGTCCAAAACGACACTTTAGCGGCAGCGAATGAAATTTAGCTTTTAACTTACTGGAAGTAAAAGCGGAAAACGATGATCGACATTCAGTATGTACTTTGTTTCGATCAGTGCGATGTCTTAACGAAGCCATTTAACCAAATCAGAAACTTTGAGAGTTGTTAGTCGGTTAGGGGGGAGGGGGGCTAACACATGCCAAAGTAGCAGAAGCCACTGGAGTTTCACAAAGTGTGATTTCCAAGATCTAGAACCGTTTTTTGGAGTCTGGAAATGCAGTCCGAAGACAAGGGAAATTTCTTAGACGTGCAACAACGCTCGATGAAGATCGATATTTAACGCTAACGGCTCAGAGATACCAAAATATGATTGCCGAAGGTGTTATTGAAGAAGAGTGGCAAATTGCCACTCTTCTTCAATAACACCTTCGGTCGGCTATTGGCACCACAGTTTCGACTCAAACTGCCCGCATTCGACTCCACGCTGTAGGTCTGTCTGTTCGCAGACAAATGGTATGTGTTACGTTAAGAGGCTACTTCAGTCAAATGGAAAGACCCGTTCGCTAATGCTAATCCTATGGAAGAAATTTATAAAAATATTTCGGTCGCATTTCAATATTTTTAAATGATTTCTTTTCCATTCAATAGTTGAGATCGATCTGTACAAAGGCCGTTGTTTACTTTTTCGATTTTGTTTACAGATATTTCTTATGAGAATACTTTTATTTTCGGAACCGGTTTCGAAAGTAAAAACATCCTCATAAAAAATATCTGCAATCAAAATCGAAAAAGTAAAAAGTCCTTCCGGCCAGTGCCGGGAGGAAGAGGTAGCTTTCATATTCCTTATTTTAAAAAAGCCAACTTATATTATTCAAACACACGAAGCTCAATTAAGTGGAAACCAAATGTAAGAGATTCAATACTAATTTTTATCAATACTAAATCATTATGAATGAGAATTTTGCGAAAGTAGTCAGCTGTATCCAAGCTGCTTTTCTTTAAAGTAACTTATATTTGGCTGCCAAATTCGGCGATTTCTTAAAGTGCCTGGCATTTTAAGACAACATGGTGGATGAGGCTAACCAGTGAACTTGGTCGAGACCTTAGTAATTGCTGTGCACATGCTCACTCACATCGGAATCGGTTGATATATACGAGTGCTGTCGCAGGCAAAAAAGCAGATTTTTCAAAATGTCACCCACGTTAGAAATTGAAACTGCTATATCTGAGCCATTTTTTAAGATAAAGACAAACAAAAAATGCTCCTGAATCCTTATATCAAGGTCAAATACTTAAGAAAGAAACCTTTTTCAATTTCTAATTTTTTTGCATCTCACTTTAAATATATTTTTTTTATTTAATGGCCGCCATTTTGAAACAAGATGGCTGATGAAGCTGGCCAGCGAACTTGGTCGAGATATTGATGTATACTATCCACATGCCTTCTTCCATCGAAATAGGCGAATACGTGTGGTATCGCGTGATAAATACAAGATCGTTTCAAAGTGTTAGCCATGATAGAAATTCAAAGTGCTATAATTCAACCACTTTTTAAGATATAAACAAAAGAACAAATTTTCAGAAACAAAAACTACTCCAGAATCTTTGTATCAAGGCCAAACTCATAAAAAAAATCTTTTTCATTTTCCAAATTTTTAATACCTCATTTTAAATTTTAAATTACATTTTTTTAAAAAAATGGCAACCCTTTTGAAACAAGATGGCGACTGAAGCTGGCCAACGAACTCGGTCGATTCATTGGTATGTACTATGTACAGACCAAGTTACATTCAAATCGGTTCATAAATACGCCTGTTATCGCGTGACAAAAATCAGGTCGTTTTAAAATGTCAGCCACAATAGAAATTCAAAATGTTATAACTCAGCCATTTATTTAGATATAGACGAAACAAAACATGTTCCGGAATCTTTGTATTAAGGTAAAACACATACGAAAAAAATCTTTTTCATTTTCCCATTTTTTAGTATCTCATTTTAAATTTAAATTTTTTTAAATGGCCGCCATTTTGAAACAAGATGGCGGATGAATCTGGCCAACGAATTCGGTTGAGTTATTTGTATGTACTATGTACACACCACGGTACATCCAAATCGGTTCATAAATACGTCTGTTATCACGTGGCAAAAATCAGGATGTTTCAAAATGTCAGCCACGCTAGAAATTCAAAATGCTATAACTCAGCCATTTTTTAAGATATAGACGAAACAAAAACTGCTACGGAGTCTTTGTATAAAGGTCAAATACATAAGAAAAAAATATTTTTCCATTTTCAATTTTTTGGTACCACATTTCAAATTTCAAATTTTTTCAAATTTTTTAAATGGCCGCCATTTTGAAACAAAATGGCGGATGAAGCTGGCCAACGAACTCAGTCGAGACATTGGTATGTACTATGTACACACCGAATTACATCCAAATCGTTTCATAAATACGAGAGTTACAGTGTGACATAGGTCATATATATATATATATATATTGATATATATATATATATATATATATATATCAATTTTGAACGGAGGGTGGTTTCGGGGTCTGGGGGTCATGATCGATGAAAATATACCAAAATTTTTTGAAATCGCTTTTCTCCGAACGGCTGCAATAGGTAGCTTTTTGTAAAGAAAGCTACCTAAAAACGGCCTGCATACAGATCGATCTCAACTATTGAATGCAAAAGAAATCATTTAAAAATATTGAAATGCGACCGAGATATCTTTATAAATTTCTTCCATAGGATTAGCATTAGTGAATGCGTCTTTTCATTTGACTGAAGTAGCCTCTTTACAGCAAGGCACCGTGGCGCCCACAGGGAGTGGGCAACAGAGCATGTGAACTGGAGGGAAATGAATGGCGCAATATTATTTTCTCGGACGAGTCCCGTTTTTCTGTTCATTCTGATAATAGGTGTATTTTCATCTGAAGAGAACGAGGTAGTAGAAACAATCCCACGTTCGTGAGGGAAGTGTCATATTTGGCGGTGGGGGAGTGATGGTCTATACTGGCATCTCCATTGATGGGCATACCGACCTCCACATCATTCAAAATGGAGCTCCGACCGGTCAACGATAGAGGGATGAGGTACTCAAGACCTATTGTAGTTCCTTATGTTGCAGCAATTAGAGATGACTTCATGTTAATGGACGACAATTGCAGGCCACATCGTGCTGGCTTGGTGGATGATTTCTTTTTTCACGAAGGAACCATACGACTGGAATAGACAAAGTGTTCTCCGGAGATGAACCCAATAGAACATGTTTGGGAAATTCTACGCAGACGAGTTGCTGGCTGCCTACTACCACCCACAAACTCTCCAAGAACTGTAAAGAGTTCTTCTGGAGGAGTGGAACAGAATACCTCAGCTACTCATTAATAGCCTAATTGACTGCATACCTCAAAGGTGGTCAACGTTGTTGACCGTTCGGGGCAGTGGCGTACCCAGGATTTTATTTCGGGGGGGCTGACGTAAATTTTCATAATGTTCTAAATCTTACGAAACACGTTGCATTGTGTTATAAACAGAAATCATTTTTGTCAATAAGGCCGTAGCCAGAGGGGGGGGGGGGGGGTGCAAGGGTGACTTTGTTCCGAATTTTCCGAAAATTTGAGAAATTCGGTCATCAGTCCGAAAATTTGGACTTAAAAAATTATCGCGATTTTTGACAAATGGTCGCCGAAAAAAATCAATTTCGTCAATCGTTCGCAAAGAAAAAAAAAAAAAAAATCAATTTCGTCAATCGTTCGCAAAAAAAAATCTCCAATTTCTTTAAAGGATCAAGGAAAAAACCGGAATTATGTCATACGGCCGCAGATAAAATGCGAAGTTTGCCAAAGGATCGCGAAAAAAAGTCAAATTTCGTCAAATGATAGCGGAGAAAACGTGAATTTCGTCAAATTATTCTAGAGGAAACGCTAATTTCGTCAAAATGAGCACAGAAAAAACCCGAATTTCGTCAGAAGGCCGCAGAAAAAACGCGAACTTCATCAAAAGGTCGCGGAAAAAACGTGAATTTCGAAAAAAAGATCGCTAAAAACACGCATTCCGTCAAAGGGCTGCGAAAAAGAAGCTAATTTCGTAAAGGATCGCAAAAAACGCGAATTTCGTCAAAGGGACACGGGAAAACGTGAATTTCGTCAAAAGGCCACAGAAAAACCGCAAATTTCATCAAAAAGACGAGAAAAAGCGCGAATTTCGACAAAAAGCCGCGAAAAACGCAAATTTCGAGGAAGGATTGCGCAAAAACGCGAATTTTGTCAAATGACCACAGAAAAAACGCGAATTTCGTCAAAGGACCACAGAAAACTGCAAATTTCGACAAAGCATCGCTAAAAAAACACGCATTCCGTCAAAGGGAAGCTGAAAAAACACGAATTTCGTCAAAGGCACACAGAAAAACGTGATTTTCGTCAAAAGGCCGCAGAAAAACGCAAATTTCATCAAAAAAGACGGGAAAAAAACGCAAATTTTGTCAGAGAGCCGCGGAAAAAACGCAAATTTCGACGAAGGATTGCATTAAAAAACACGAATTTCGTCAAAGGACCACAGAAAACTGCAAATTTCGACAAAGCATCGCTAAAAAAACACGCATTCCGTCAAAGGGAAGCTGAAAAAACACGAATTTCGTCAAAGGCACACAGAAAAACGTGATTTTCGTCAAAAGGCCGCAGAAAAACGCAAATTTCATCAAAAAAGACGGGAAAAAAACGCAAATTTTGTCAGAGAGCCGCGGAAAAAACGCAAATTTCGACGAAGGATTGCATTAAAAAACACGAATTTCGGCAAATGACCGCAGAAAAAAACGCGAATTTCGACGAAGGATTGCGTAAAAAAACGTGAATTTCGGCAAATGACCTCAGAAAAAACGTAAATTTCCTCAAAGGGCCGCAGAAAAACGCAAATTTCCTCAAAGGGCTGCAGAAAAAACGCAAATTTTGGCAAAGGATTGCTAAAAAAAGTATGCATTCCGTCAAAGGGAAGCGGAAAAAACGCGAATTTCGTTAAAGGATCGCAAAAAAAAAGCATGGTCAGAAAGAAGGGCCACAGAGAAACGTGACTTTCGGCAAAAGACTGCGGAAAGAAGCGAATTTCGTCAAACAGCAGCGAAAAAACAAAAAAACACGACCATTTCCATAAAAAAACGCGAATTTCGTCAATGAGCCGCGAAATTTATCAAAAAGACGAGAAAAAAGCGAATTTCGTCAAAAAAGCCGCGAAAAAAACGCAAATTTCGACGAAGGGTTTCGTAAAAAACGCGAATTTCGGCAAAAGTTCACGAAAAAAAACTCGAATTTCATCAAAAACTCGCCGAAAAAACGCAAATTTTGACAAAGGATCACGGAAAAAAAAACGCGAATTTCGTCAAAGGGTCGCGGAAAAAAGCTAATTTTGTCAAAAGTTCGGGGAAAATGCAAATTTCGTCAAAGCGTCGTGATAAAAACCTGCATTTCATCAAAGGGTCGCGTTAAAAACACATACAAATATCTGTGTTTATTATTATATGTATAGTTTTTAAACTGAAATAATATGCTGAACTTTTTAGAAATCTGGTTAACCCGAACCCACTCAGCCTGAAATTGACCTGAATATAAACAGAGTTAACCCAAACAACAACAAAAATAATTAGCAGCAGGAAGGGATTACCTCTCCTTTCCCCCTCTGCTGTAACCTTTCAGAAAATTTGCTGAGAATTTCAGATTTTTTTTTTTAACTCAGACTCAAATCTGGGGTGAAGGGGGGAGGGCACGGGTCCGATCCTGAGACCGTCCCACGTCGAAATCTGTTGAAAAGTGTTACTGTTTTTTTTTTATATACTTTCATTTAAAAGAAAGTCATTATAACATAAAATCTATTAAATTGTTCTTCCAATCCCCGAAACTAAATTCTGGCTACGGTTCTTGTTTAACAATAAATTAATATTGTAACAAACACAAAATATTTTTTGTATACACAAAATATTTTCATACACATATATAAAATAAAGACTTTGTTTATTATTTGTGCATTGCACAAGTAATAAGGAGGACTTTAAACCGTTCCAGATGAAAAATACTGGCTGCAAAGTTAAGACAGAATAGGAAGATAAGTGGGGGGAGGGGACATTACCGAACTCCAAAGATGTCTTTGCAGTCAAACAAGAAGTCACTGTGTATCTTACAGATACGAGGAAGTAATCGAGTGTTAAAAACAAAAGTTAATGAATATCATTCACAGTCAGCTCTTCCGCACATATATAGTGTACCTGACTTCCGACTTACCAAAATTCTGAAGGGATTAGCTAAGGTGTCATTATGCACTAATATGGGACTAACAAGAAAGACAAGTGCGATGCATGACAAATATATATATAATTGAATTGATCTAAAAAGTAAGAAGTAAACTTTTTTTACCATTTAATCTGACCGTTTTGGCAGGTAAAAGAGGTTTAGTCCCTTCAACCCTCCGCACCCCCATATTTCGGTGTGGCATGGAGATGCGACTGAAAAATGAAAGTTAATAAGCTACTTTTACAGTCAACTCTTCCGCACCGGATTTCAGATTTAGACGAAATCGACTTGAGATTAGCTGTGGTGTTACTGTGCATTAACATACCCCCGCATTGACAATCTTGGCGCCCGCCGACTATGGGAAAAATTTAAAAAATCCTTAAATTAAACTACTTTTAGATTTGTCGAATTTATTTGTAGGTCTCTTGAACTCAGTATATATGTTTTAATTTATCGAGTAAAACAGTGATTTCAGTCATTTGAAAATGGATTTTAGGGTCTCAATAAATTTGGTCGCAGGACTGAGGAGGATATTGGATTAACAGGAAAAACAAATTCGTGGCATGCCAGAAAATAAAACAAATTTATCTGAAAAAGAAGGAATATCAGCCCTTTTTTCATGTCACTGCGATCTCTACAGAGGTGGAATGGAGCTGTAACGTCATAACCCCCGTCCCCATCGAATCCTTTGGTGTATGCTGGGGCATCACTGTGCACTAATATATGGGACTAACCAGAATAGCTGCGTCGCAGAAAAAAATTAAAAATTAATCTCAAAAGAAAGAAAAAAAACTGGAATTTTTTTTTCATTTCATATTTGATTATTTCGGAAGAGTAAGTAACCCCATCAGCCCCTTCCCCTCATTGGGTATACTGTGGTGTAACTGTGCGTTGATATGAGACTAGCCAGAACGTGTAGTTCGTTGTATTGCATAAAACAAGTGCATTACAAATTCATCTCGAACAAAAAGAAAAATATCAGCCTTTTTTCATTTCATTTTCGACTATTTTGGGAAGGGGCTGTAACCCATCACCCCCTTTCTACTTCTTTCGGTATAATGCGGTATCACTGTGCACTAATATGGAACTAAAGAGAAGAGAGTGTCTAGTCTGTTGAATAATAGGAGAAAAAAAATACAAATTTATCTCAAACAGAAAGAAAAAAAAGCAATATTTTTTTATTTCATTTCCAACTATTTCGGGAGGAGGGGGCTGTAATTCCATCAGCCCCCTCCCCATCTTTGGGTATGCTGTGATGTCAATGTGGACTAATATGGTGTTAACGAGAATGGCTATTTCGCTGTATGGCAGAAGAAAAATTACAAATTTATCTCAAACAAGAAGAAAAAAAACAGCCTTTTTTTCATTTCATTTTCAACTATTTAAGAAAGGGACACCCCATTAACCCCTTTCACCTCTTTGGGTATAATGTGGTATCACTGTGCACTAGTATGGAACTAAAGAGAAGAGAGCAGCTAGTCTGCTGAATGATAGAGGAAAAATACAAATTTATCTCAAACAAAAAGGAAAATATCAGAACTTTTTCATTTCATGTTCGAATTTTTGGGAGAGGGCTGTAACTCCATTAACCCCCTTCTATCTTTTCGGGTATAATGTGATGTCACTGTACACTAATATGGAACTACAGCGAAGGGAGCGGCTAGTCTGTTAAATGATAGGGGAGAAAATGCAAATTTATCTCAAATAGACAGAAACTTTTTCATTTCATTTTCGACTATTTCCAGAGGAGGAAGTTGTAATTCCATCAGCCCCCTCCCCATCTTAGGGTATGCTGTGATGTCAATGTGGACTAATATGGTGTTAACGAGAATAGCTATTTTACTGTATAACAGAAGAAAAAATACAGATTTATCTTTAAAAAGTAAAGAAAAAACACTTTTTTATTTAATTTTTCGCGATTTCTGGTTGGGGGGGGGGGGCTGTAACCCCATCAACCCCCTTTCTCTTCTTTGGTGTCAATATGGACTAATATGGAACTAAAGCGAAGGAAGAGCATAGTCTGTTGAACGATAGGGGGAAAATGCAAATTTATCTTGAACAGACAGAAAAAATTCAGCACTATTTTTTCATTTCATTTTCGACCATTTCGAGAGGAGGGGGCTGAAATTCCATCAGCCCCCTAACTAATATAACCTGGACTAATATGGTGTTAACGAGAATGGCTATTTTGCTGTATGGCAGAAGAAAAAATTACAGATTTATCTTTAAAAAGTAAGAAAAAAACACTTTTTCATGTAATTTTTTGACTATTTCGGGAGGAGTAGGGGGGGTGGGGGCTATAACCCCGTCAGCCCCCCTTTCTCTTCTTTGTTGTCAATGTGGACTAATATGGGACTAATGAGAATGGTTTGTCCGCTGTATAATGGAAAAAAAATAAAAAAATTTCCATAAAAGAAAGACGAAAAATCAGCACCTTTCTATATCACTTTCGAAAATTTCGGGGGGGGGCTGTAGCCCCATCAGCCCCCCCCCCCTTGGGTACGCCACTGGTTCCGGGAAACCATACTTCCTAATAAAAACGATTTTCTTTGAAGGAAACACCCTTTTTAATTCATTTTTTCTCAGATGCACAAATTGTGTTTTTGTCCTTTGAACTCAAATGCTCAATACAATGCATTTTTTTTCTGTCAGACATGTGTAATTTTTCTTTCCTGTTAGCCTACCACGTCTGTCGATCAAGTATCAATCATCTAAACAATTCCCCATCAGCGAGATCCATCCAAAACCTCAGTATCATTTAATTGTTCTGAAGAGTATATATATATATATATATATATATATATATATATATATATATATATATATAATAGAAAGGGAAGGGAAAGAAAGGAAAGAAAATTATTAGTTTGTTTATTTAATTTATGCAATTTTTGTTTATTTTTTATTATTTTTCTCTATTAATATTGGAAATTGTAAAAGAAAAAAATGGTATCTAAAGTATATGGATCAAAATATTTTAAAATTTAAATTCAATGATGTTGCATAAGAGGATTTTAATAAATTTAAATTTACATAATAGATGGCGGCCCCACAAAATAAATCTATAATGCAGTTAGAGTATCTAACATAAATATATTCTTTTACTTTCTTTTTTCATCACTAGGTGGCAGTTATTGCCAAATATTAGCTATAATATTGTAAATTAAGTGATTTGGGACTTTTTTAGTTTAGTTATATAAATTTAAAAGTGTTAATAGGTAATTTAAATTTTAGTATTGTAATGATTTCCTATTTTTTATTCATTAAAAGCATTTATCAAGGCATTTTAACAAGATTAACTGCAACCATTGGATATAATACTTGTTTTAATTTAACTGTAAAAATAACCTTATACTTATAGCGGTAAAATACAACATGTGCAGCAGGTTATTAGAATTAAATCTTGCAAAATTATATAGGGTAAGCCGATTAATAATACATATTTTCATTTATAAATAATGATATAAATTATTTAAATAGTTATATTTATTTTTCCCATTTTAAGACCTTTCATATAATATAATTCAGTATTCATTAATATAATTCAGTATTCGAATAATTCAGTATTCATTTTTCTTCTATTATTTTGGTCATGTGCTCGTTCGGGTGCAGCGAGAATAAATTATTCAGCTTTTAGCTTTATTCTCTACAGAAAACAACTGCCATTCTGTACCCTTGATAAAGTAATTCAATATATAAGCATTTCATTTATTTATTTTTATCTGTATCCATATTTTTCTTTTTTCTCCCATTTTAATCCTCATAAGATAGTACATGGGACTATACTTTTTACAAAATATCTGGTTAATGTGGTGTTTGTGTTTTCATATTATTGGTCATTTTCATTATCTTTCAATGGTATTATTGTACAGAAAGTTATATATATATATATATATATATATATATATATATACAAATTAAAAAAAAACATATCAGAACGTTTATTTTTGGAGTCTTCATTCATGCAATATTATAATACAGTTTATCCATACGGACTTATTACTGAACAAATTACCAAGTTGACAGCGAAACACCGAAAACTGGCGATATGAAGCAATTAAAATAATAAAACTTTGTACAAAATCACCATAAAATAAAAGCAAAACATAGGACGCGTTTCGAGCTAAAAATATAACAGTTCGTCATCAGCTACAGTAAACACGTGTCCGTAAGCGGACAAGGTCAAAAATGAACTGAAAGGGAGAGAATGTTGCAAAGAATGCGACAAATGGCGCTAGCTGAAAGGGGAACATACAGAAGAGAAAAGTGTTGCCTAAAAATAGAAGAGAAATTGATAGGGAAAAAATGGAAATAAAAGAAATAAACAAAATTAAAATAAAATAAATGAAGTAAATTAAAAAATATAAATAATAATAATAAAGAAAGAAATATAAAAGAATAAAACAAGAAAAAACCAAAAGATCCTTTTTTTTTTTTACAAAATAAAAAGAAAAGAAACAAGAGAAGATGGACAAGAATTACAAAAGTAATTTCCACGCTGGAGATAGGAAAGGAGATGATGGGAGATCATTGACAAGATTAGCAGAATTTTTAGAAATAAAATATGCTTCCTGAAAATCCAAGTGAGAGGGAGAGGCAGGGGAAGAAATAATTTTGTCCATGGGGAAATTGAAACAATGACTGGAAGACCAACAGTGAGAAGCAATCGAAGATTTAGAGATTTCTTGATTTGCAATATACCTCTGATGTTCACCTAATCTGAATTTTAAAGCTCTCTTTGTTTAACCAATATAACCTAAATTGCAAGAGCAAGGAATAAAATAAACACCCCACCGGTTCTCAGTAGGAATAAGATCTTTTCGAGAAGAGAATTTAATTTTATTCATAGGTTTGAAGATAACTTTAAAATTAAAACGAGAAAGGATTTTAGCAATTTTAAAACAGAGAAGAGAATAAAAGGGCAGAACTATTATAGAGTTAAAATTAGGAGGATTATTTGAATCAGAAAAAGGCTTATTAAATTTATACAAAGCTTTATCAATCAAAGAGGGATTATAACCACGAGCAAGGGCAAGAGATTTGAGATAATTAATTTCATTATTCAGAGTAGAAGAGTCAGAACAAATGCGTAACGCCCTAAAAACAAAAGTATAAAAGGACGCCACTTTTTGTTGAGGAGGATGATTTAAAAAAGCATGAGGAACTTAATTCCGTTCCTAACCTTCTTATTAGTAAGGCTGATAAAGGCGGTCAAACAGTTCTTCTCAATAAATCTGATTATATTTCCCACGTTGAATCTATGTTAAACTCTGGTCCATATTCCAAATTAAAGAAGGATCCTTCTACTAAGCATTTATCTGATATCAAGCATGTCATTAAAAATTCTGTCTTTCTTAATGATAACACCAAACGTTTGGTCACCCCTTCTATCGCTAATTGTGCTCGTTTCTATGTTCTTCCTAAGGTCCATAAACCTACTCTTTCCTTTCGCCCTATCGTTTCCAATATTGGTACTGCTTCTTATAAACTTGCCAAGTTCCTTTCTAAGTTACTCGCTCCTTTATCTTCCACTAACTTTCACACTGTGAAAAACTCTTTTGACTTTGTTGATAAAATTAAACGCCTTTCTCCATGCAATTATATAATGGTTTCCTTAGATGTTAAATCCCTTTTCACTAACGTGCCTGTTCAAGGGGCAATTGATTGTTTGGAAAGAAGGTTGCGCGAACTTTATTACTCTTCCATGGAGATTGATGAAATCCTGCATTTAATTAGTATTTGTGTCAGGCAAACTGCTTTTCAGTTTAATAATTCTTTCTATTCTCAAACTGAGGGTTTGGCCATGGGTAATCCACTGTCTCTTCTTTTATGTGATAATTTATATGCATTTTATTGAAGAAAAACTCTTCAGTTTATATAAATTTCCTTTCTGGTTTAGGTATGTTGATGATACTTTCATTTTAATTACCTCTGACCTGGATCTTTCTAATCTCCCTTCTCTTGTTAATTCTGTTGATCCTTGTATTCAATTTACTCTCGAAGTCGAAGAGAACAATTCTCTTCCTTTTCTTGACGTCTTGGTTTCGAAACACCCAGATCGGTTCTCTACTTCCGTTTATAGAAAACCTTTCGCTGTATCTCTTCCTCCTCATGCTTTTTCAAATCATCCTCCTCAACAAAAAGTGGCGTCCTTTTATACTTTTCTTTTTACGGCGTTACGCATTTGTTCTGACTCTTCTACTCTGAATAATGAAATTAATTATCTCAAATCTCTTACCCTTGCTCGTGGTTATAATCCCTCTTTGATTGATAAAGCTTTGTATAAATTTAATAAGCCTAAACGTCCTTTTTCTGATTCAAATAATCCTCCTAATTTTAACTCTATAATAGTTCTGCCCTTTTATTCTCTTCTCAGTTTTAAAATTGCTAAAATCCTTTCTCGTTTTAATTTTAAAGTTATCTTCAAACCTATGAATAAAATTAAATTCTCTTCTCTAAAAGATCCTATTCCTACTGAGAACCGGTGGGGTGTTTATTTTATTCCTTGCTCTTGCAATTTAGGTTATATTGGTCAAACAAAGAGAGCTTTAAAATTCAGACTAGGCGAGCATCAGAGGTATATTGCAAATCAAGAAATCTCTAAATCTTCGATTGCTTCTCACCGTTGATCTTCCAGTCATTGTTTCAATTTCTCCATGGCCAAAATTATTTCTTCCCCTGCCTCTCCCTCTCACTTGGATTTTCATGAAGCATATTTTATTTCTAAAAATTCTTCTAATCTTGTCAATGATCTCCCATCATCTCCTTTCCTATCTCCAGCGTGGAAATTACTTTTGTAATTCTTTTCCCTCTTCTCTTGTTTCTATTCTTTTTATTTTGTAAAAAAAAGGTGAGATCTTTTGTTTTTTCTTGTTTTATTCTTTTATATTTCTTTATTTATTATTATTATTTATATTTTTTAATTTACTTCTTCATTTTATTTTAATTTTGTTTATTTCTTTTATTTCCATTTTTCCCTATCAATTTCTCTTCTATTGTTTTGGCAACACTTTTCTCTTCTGTATGTTCCCCTTTCAGCTAGCGCCATCTTTCGCATTCTTTGCAACATTCTCTCCCTTTCAGTTCATTTTTGACCTTGTCCGCTTACGGACACGTGTTTACTGTAGCTGATGACGGGCTGTTATATTTTTAGCTCGAAACGCGTCCTATGTTTTACTTTTATTTTATGGTGATTTTTTACAAAGTTTTATTATTTTAATTTAAATTACCTAGTTGGTTTTTAAGAAATCAACACACCATACTCATTTTAGCTTTTAACTGACTAGGATTAGGACATAATCATTTTTTTTCATTCATGAAATACCCTTGAAATTTACCAATGTGGGTGGAAATAACAGTATATTTTTAACACATTATTGGTTTTCTTCAGAAAACATTAAGATGCTTGAATTTTTCAAAGGACCTTTCTTTTTCTTGTTTCTTTCTTTCTTTGGAAATTGCTATGAATCCCATTCTTTTCTCAAACAATAAAGCACTCCTCAAAAATATCGTTATACAGAAATTAGAATTGCAGCTTCTTTGAAAGAACGAAAAAGTTTCAATAGTTTAAAGGGATCCGCATAACATTGTCAATTTCTGTTGTCGAGATTCAACAAAAGGTACACGAAATGGCATCGTCCCCACCTCAACCCATTATTGTCAAAAATTATGGCGCCATATGCCTTTTGACAGGATATAATCCTATTTTGTTCACTAACTGCCGAAACGTCAGTGAGGTTTACCATTGACATCTGAAAAGTATTTTCGTTTGCTTGTCTGTCTGTTCCGCGAAAACTGCCGATAAAAACATTGGATTTATATCTTGGGGGAGCGACCGCCCCGATCGACCCCCCCCCCCCCCGTGGATGCGCACCTAGGGGAATCTCCTCCTGGTGCTACTTGTGCGTTTTTTCCGCGGACCTATGACGAAATTAGCGTATTTTTTCGCGATTCTTTGACGAAATTCGCATTTTTTGTGCGATTCTTTCGCGAAATTAGCGTTTTTTTGCAATTGTTTGGCGAAATTAGCGTTTTTTTCTACGTTCCTTTGGCGAAATTTGCGTTTGTTTCTGCGATCCTTTGACGAAATTTGCGTTTGTTTCTGCGATCCTTTGACGAAATTCGCGTTTTTTTTCGTGGTCCTTTACGAAATTCACGTTTTTTTTGTGGTCCTTTGATGAAATGTCCGATTTTTTTGGCGAAATTCTCGTTTTTTTCCGCGCTTCTTTAATGAAATTTACGTTTATGATCGATCCTTTGACGAAATTCGCGTTTTTTTAATTTGCGAACGATTGACGAAATTGATTTTTTTCGGCGACCATTTGTCGAAATTCGCGATAATCGGTGGATTTATATTTTTTATCCAAAGGGGGGGGGGGCGATCTCTCCCCCCCTTCCTTGGATCCGCGCCAGTGAAGAGGTATACACACCACTTAGATGACACATTTTGACTTTCTAGTACTATGTTAAAGGCCCGTCAGATTTCCGAAGGGGATCCTTTTTCAGAGATTATCCTCTTTGAGAAATCTGATATTAAAAAATGGATGTGATGGTTATGTTTTTCAGCTTTCGATAATTGGTTCTTATGTATTTTTTAGTGCTGAATCCAAAAATGATCTTCATTTTTTACCATGTCATCACGTTAGGATTTTCCATAAATCGCAAATTTTTAAAAAGTCTTGCATCAAAATCAATTATCAAAAGTTTAAAATGATAATCATCGCAGGGTTGTGTTATTAACGTTGTTTACCATAACTAAAAGAACAAAAAATAAGATAAATAATTACCATAGTATAAGAGTAAACAGAAAAAGAAAAAAAAAAGACATTTAATAAATAAATTCTGTTATAACGTTTTTAATTTTACGACCTAATAAGTAACAATAAACGATATTTTGCGGAGAGGGCGGATTATAAAATAAGAGTGCTGGATAACCGAGTGTTTCGGTTAATCGGATGCCGCATAATCGAGAGTCTGTAATATTTTTAAATCGCATTAATTTCATATTCATTTAATAATTAACTGCAAGGAAGGATTTGAGCAACAGAAAGTATGACTACGTTGATTATATGTCACTCGGTATCGCCCCCCCCCCTAAAAACGATTCTCTGGATCCGCCCCTGATAGTAGCTAGAGTACGCGGATGTATGTCCCAACCGTCCGTGTCTTTAACGGTTAATATCTCGGCTAATTACCGATGATTATTTTCGAAAATCAATATCAACAATACTATTATACTTCTGTTACGATAGGTACCTCCAGCGCATCTCAACACCTTTGCTGAACGCTGAAATCGAAATGTGTGTGTAACGGAAAAATGCGCTTTTCTCAAAAACTATGCGACCCAGGGTAATCACTATAATTTTCCTGCAAGGTTTAAATTAGCGTCTACTACCTCTAAGTTTTCATACTTTTAGTTTCAGTAGATTCGGAAATAGATGGGGGGGGGGGGAAGTATTTTTGCACTACATTTTCGACAATATCTCTGAAAATATAATACCTAAAATTAAAATAGATGTGTTTTTGAGTTCAGCATTACGAAACCTTTCACACGATATCCCACACGATTTACAGAGAAAAGGTTTTTTTTTTTTTTTTTTTCCAAGTAACTTAATTAGCTCCTCTACATTTTTCCTAAATATATTTGTGAATGTATAATAATCTGTAAATACGTGGGTCAATAGTCTTTATTACATCCTCCAATTTGAATTTTCCACGTTCCACAATTTACGAGTAAAATGGCTATGACAGACAGACAGACACAGGAGTGATCTTATAATGGTTCCGTTTTTACTTTTTAAGTACGGAACCTTAAAAATGATGTGAAAGTGGGCATTTTGAACCGAATTTCTCGAAGCGATTGTGTTGGAACTGAAAAATATAGTCCTACTAAGAAAAGAATTATTTATAAATCACGTTCTTATTAATTGAACGAAAAATAAAAACATAGGTCGCTTACAAATCTGTTAAAAAATCACGTCCGCAAGTTTTATATTTTTCCTTTTAAAAATGAATCTGAAAATGTGTCAGAAAATTTAGAGTTTTTGTGCATGGAAAAATATTTTTTGAATACTGTATTAGCATGATTCTGATAAAACCAGCTATTTTATAAAAATGAAATTAAAAACTCGTCAAAAGCGGTCAGATAAAATTATTAAAGTGGATTTATCTCTAATCATGATTTAGTTTTTGTTGGTGAATTTAGTACTTAACTTCGAAATCTACCTGCGCCTGTAGGCCGAGCCGGCAGGGATTTTTTGCTTAAAATTGTTTGCATTATTTCATTTGTTTATCACTGTAATCATGCATTTCTCGATGTTCCATTATCACGAGAGAAAGTGAACTGAGGAAAATATAGCAAATTCTTTTGAAGAAATAAGAAAAAACGGGTGGTCAAGGATCGAGAATTATCGTGATGCATGTATGAGCGGTCATAACATGTGTTAAGGACAAAGCTCAATGAACGCTCACTGAAAATATTCAAGGGTAATACCACAACATTTACCTGGAATTCCGCTTCCACCACAAATTTCAAAAGTTAATCTTAGCCCGATTTAATACCAAAGTTTCTGGCATTAAATAAGACCTTTATTTAGGTGCTTCGTAATTATATAAATACGTAGCAGCTATAGTGGTCGTTCAGTACGTCCGTCTGTCCGCATATATCTGAGCAAAAACTACCCAACCTAATGGTCTGAAATTTTAAATATATAATGGTTGCAAAATTTTGTTGAGTCATTTCCAATTTTATGAAAATCGGATGTATAGTTTAATGACAGGGACAGTCAAAAGTTTTTTGTTACATTATGGCCAATGGGAAAAAATTATTTCCAGTGCATTTTAATGATGTTACAGCCTTTCAAATAGAATGAAATGGATATACACTTATGAAGTGCACTAAAATATACATTCAGTACAATATGCGGTGCAAAAAATATTTATAAAACTAGTTATAGTACGAATGCACCTCATTTGCCACGTTTGACGTGCAATTTCCAACTGGTTCTATTCTAAAATAAGAGTAGCCACATGTTGAAGACCGCTAGTTTAATGAGTCAATTTTCGGCAAATATAGCAATTTCCCCTCTATTGCGTTATTTGACAGACGGCACCAGGTTTGGCAGTTTTTCCTCCTTTTTTATTTAGAAATTATGAATTCAAACCAGAAATTTTGAATAGTATTTTTTGTAATGACACCCATTTTGTGATTATATAAAGTGAAAATTCTTCTTTAAGGAATTTGGAGTATGAATCTGGAATTTCCGAGTGAAAAGGAGGCCGGCAACCGAATGTACACTCCGAATGAACAAGAACGTACAATCAGCTATCCAAAACAGTTTTGTTTTCTTTGCACCACAACCACCATTAAACATGTATTTATGTCTGTTTTTGTTCCAGCTTTCAAACAAGAAATGTGTATTGATGTAACCGAATGTAAATAGACGGAAAAGATCTTTTCATATTCATATTAAAGCAAGCACAACATATAAGTTCGAAAATTCTAAGACCTTGAAGTGAATATTTCTAATAGATTTTCAGAAATTTAAACGCGTTTTCTGAAAAAGATGATTTTAATAAATAATCCGTCACAAGAAACGTTCTATCACTACAAAATGGGGTTATATTTATTGCTTGCAATTTATATAATGTTGTGTTATGTAATGTTTATGTCATGAATTATAGGTTTAAATATCTGAGCATTTCTTGAAAATTCACAGGTGTTTTTATAAAATATTATATAGAAACTATAGGAAAAAACATCAAAGGAATAATTAGAATGAGTCTGGAAGCTTTTATGTTATGATTTGCATCATAGTTCATTACAATTTTAATATTGTATAACTGTATATTTATTGAATATAATTGTATATTTATTGAAAACAAATGACTAAACTATTATTTTTATTTTTATTTTATTTTATTTTATTTTTTCGCTTTTTTTTGCCATGAAGACAGTTTTAGTAAGTACCAACTTAGCATTATTTTCCCTTAAAATAAAAAAGAAAAATAATAAATTTCATCAAAATAATTAATTTATTTAACAATTGAAATTGTCTTTTATATAATAAATGTATTTGAAACACTCGTTATTGTACTTATCTTTGTTTTATATTTAAAAAAAATGGAGGTCAAAAGTACTAAGTTACTTTAAAAAAAAAAAAGAATGCTATGTTCAAATAATGGGAAGTGCATGCATCATTCTACGAAAATGCGAAATATCGAAATAGGCACATATTTACAAAAGTATGTGGATAGATAAACAATGAATTTCGCTGCCCACCCCCCCCCCCCCACACCCAATTCTGCTCCAATAGGTTAATTTTTTTCTTTCTTCTAGGACGTTTTGATTGTTTTATTTTAATTTATGATGGCTATTTACTGCCTGTCTGGTTGAGTTTTTTCCTTTTGAAAATCGTTTAAATATAGACAACATCAGAAACAACTTCTTTTTTTCTTTCAAAATTTTTAATTTATTTCAATTATACCAATTTAACCTTTTTCGATGTAAAGCGCTCTATTAGAAAGATAAAAACTTTTAACATAGTGAGATAAAGGAAGACACAACATAAAAATTTGGACAGATTTCAGAAATAGAGATGAATATTACTAGTAGAGTTTCAGAAATGAAAACTCTGAAGGCGTTTTTTAAAAGACGGAATTTTCTCCATATACTATGGTTGCGATTATTTTTCGATTATGTAGATTACATTTCGATTATTATTTTATAATCAATTGTCTGCAATTTATGTGATGTTGTAAGCATAATAAAATATCAGTTTAAATATCTGAGAATTTTTTTGAAAGTTTGGAGCTATTTTTATAGATTAAAACACAGAAACATATGAAAAAATAAACGGTCAAGTGCAAGTACTATTCGCGCTCAGAGGGTTCCGTGCAATATATATATGGATTATTAATTGTATTATTAAAAAAATCTTTGCTAAAAGAATAATAAGACTTTGTAAAAACAATACAACGTAGGGTTGGGTATAGCTGTATATACTATAAAAGTATGAATGGGTAGGGGAGAGTAGTACACAGTAAGACAGCAGCCACTTTGACATATAGTTGTAACTTTTTCTCCAAGCTGGCACACACACATAACGACCTCATCTTATGCAACACGTGCATGTAATTTCGGCACTTCAGTTACTCGTCCGACAAAATAGTAAATAATTTTTTATTTTATAGTGGTTAAAGTTACATAATCGTCGATTTTAAAGTTTATTTATTTCAATATGGCATATATTTACTTAATCAAACCTAGATATATCCAATAATAGACTATTTGACAAAACGACATAAACTTTTTAAAGCGATGAAATTGATGTAACAGATGTGGCATACATTTTGTTACAACGAAGAGGAAGTACACAGTGAGACACACAGTTGTGGTACACAGTGAGACGTGTCACATTGTGTACCTACTGTGTGGTTCTGATGTTAAAAAAAGTTATTTATTAATAAAAGACGGTTTCTCTCTCTCTTTCTCTGTGTGTGTGTGTGGACGTGCAATGGCTAGGGAAATCTACTTAACTTAAGAGGCTGAAAATTTGCATGAAGGTAGCCCAAGGTCTGCCATTGTCCACCCGAAGCTCATATTTTTAATATTTTGAAAATCTAGAAATATTAATTAGAAATCATAAACTGCAGAAAATTATTGATAGAGTGTAAAAATGTATGATTTATGAAAATATATACATTGTCTCACTGTGTACCACTAGTGGTACATAGTGAGACAATTTCTGATACTCTGTTATACTGCTTCTGTGCTTTTATGAATAAATTTTTTTAAACCATTTATACATTAATGTGTAGCGTATTTATGTAGCTTAAAGATGCAGCAAAGAATAAAAATCGTCACCATTCGATAAGCAATAATAATTTTCGTCCCACTGTGTACTACCCTCCCCTATACCATAAAATTTCCAAAGAGATATGAAGCCTAAATAATATCAAATATTGTTAATCCGTGTAACTCCTTTTTTTAAATCTTATCCTAATCTCTTTTTTATGAACTTAATTCGGTACGTACTGACAATAAAAGTAGAGCATATTTAAACTTCATTTGATATTTCATAAAATTACATTCAGCGTAGTAATAATCTTTACTTTTGACTGTGTAGCTAAAGCAAAACCCTCGTTCAAAGTTTAAACTTGATATTATGCTAAGCGCGTTTCGAAAGGAGGTCTCAAAGTTGCAACGCCGCCTTGGTCCGTGCCGCGTTTTCCAAGATAGGTTTTTAATTAATTTTTAAAGACGCGGGAGGCATATTGAGAGATCCACCCAATGCAAACTAGCATCGAATCCCATAATATTTATGTAAATAATTTTAATTAAATTTGTCTGTTTTAAAAATTTGACGTTTATTGCTTTTATAGTGCTACTGGGCATTGTATTACACAAATATATCATTAAAATTTGTTATCCAGGCTTTAAAAGCCGATGGTACATAGAGTACGCGATTCCCTGTCAATATGTATGTCCAAACCGCCCATGTCTTTAAGGGTTAATATCTCGGCTAATTACGGACGATTTTTTTTCGAAAATCATTATCAACAATTTTTATATACTTCTGCTACTATAGGTACCCCCAGCGCTCCTCAACACCTTTACTGAATGCCCGCAAATCGAAACTTGTATGTAACGGAGAAATGCACTTTTCTCGAAAACTATGCGACCTAGGGTAATCTATAAATGTAATTTTCCTGCAAGGTTTAAATTAAGGTCTACTACCTCTAATTTTTTCATAATATTAGTTTCAGTAGTTTCGGAAATAGGTGTGTGTGTGTGTGTGGGGAGGGGGGGGGGGGTTAACATATTTTTGCGATACATTTTCGACGGTATCTCTAAAAATATTTAAATTAAAAGAAATGTATTTTTGAGTACAGGGTTACGAAAGCCTTCACACGATATACAAAGAAAATATTCTTTTTTTTTTTTTTCAAGTAACTTAATTAGCTCCTCTACATTTTTCCTAAATATATTTGTGAATGTTTAATAATCTGTAATACTCTATATTACTTTCCCCAATTTGAACTTTCCATGTTCCATAGTTTAAGAGTAAAATAGCTGTGACAGACAGATAGAGGAGTGATTTTATAATGGTTCCGTTTTTATTTTTTAAGTACGGAACACTAAAAAATCGAAGTGATAATTTGAATGAATTGAAACTCTGAAAGTTGTATGTTATGGATTGGATTGTTGATCGTTACATTCTTTGTACATGAAACAGTACATCTGTTAGCGAAAAGAAAAGAGTACTTTATCGTTATTTTTTTCGTGAAGTTAATTTTGGTCAGTATTATATATTGTATTAATTTTCCTTAAAATTCTAAAATTCAAAAAGAAATTTCATCAAAATAATTTTTTCAACAAATTAAACTGTTTTTATATAAACTAATTCATTTGAAACAATCAGTATTATACTCATTTTTGCTTTATTTATAAAATGGGTGTCAAAAGTTGTGAGACAGCTTAACACCTTCAGGGACGATTTTTTTATGGTGAAAAAAAAAATTAATTTTTTGAAATAAATAGTAAAATATTTATTTTATTCATATTATATGTTATTTTATAAAAAAGGAAAAAAAAAAACCAATAAAAATTCACAAAACAAAATAACGTCAATGGTAATTTATGAGTGAAATGATGTCATACATTCCGGGCAGCTTTTTCAAGAAGGCTCACGTTTTGAGCACTTTATCGCCAGAGTAACGGTTGGAGCGGGGATGAATTCAATGCTACGCCCCCTTTCTGGTTCCTGACGTCTTACGCGTAGAGAACAGCAACCCTATTCCTTTGCTGAGAGCTTTTTGCTTTTAAAACAAAGGACTTTTTCACATTAAAATGTTTTTAATTGCACAATATATATAATTCAAACATAAGTTATGTTTTTCAGTTCAATAATATTCATTTATTTCATTAATTCGCTATGTTCGACGAAATTGAGAACGTATTTTATTTTTTAGGAAAAATAAAAACAGACAAAGATTTTTTTGTAATAAATATAATTCTATTGATCATGTTTTTATGACACAATTGAACTTAGTTTTATTAGCATTACTACTGAATTAATTTAGTTTTTATTATTATTATTATTATTATTAAGCGGCATCCTTGTGTGACATGTTGATTGCATTAATAAAACATATTTTCACTGAAATAATTCATTAAAAATTAATTTTGCTTAATTTAATTGCGATTAGACGTTAATAGGAAGTTGAAACTTAAATCATTTCGATTATATTTAGATTGAACGATAAATCATAAATTATTTAGCCGCATCCTGCAATTAAATCAATCAGTTAAAATAATTGCAAGTAGATGCATGCAATTAAATAAATTACTATTACATTTTAATGCTTTTAAATCTTTATCATTATTTGAATTTTTATGAAAAAAACATTGGTCTGCCCCTAGTGCACAAAATTAAAAATCTTTAAAATTCTTCAGTTTTTTATTTTAAAATTTTTGCCATATTTTTAAATATTATTTCGTCAGTTGTTTTATTTGTTATTTTAAAATAGTCATTCGTCATATTTGAATAAATCATCTAAATTCTCTCGAATAAAATCCCTCCCCCCCCCTTACACACACACTCCATTTTTCGTCATTCTGCACATATATTGCACTATTTATTAAGTTGAAGTGGCAATAAAATAATGATCAATCGTCTGGGGCAACCTCCCATTTCGAATTTTCTCTTCTCCTCCCCCCCCCCCCCACCCTCTCCTCCAGCACACTATTTTTTGACCCTTTAAAATTCATTGTTGCCTTGCAGAAAAGATTAGTTAAAATTGTGTTTTGCTCTATCTGTTGATTTTTAAATAACAAATAAATAATTTACCATAAAGAAAAGAAAAGGAAAGAAATAGAATGAAAGATAAAAAAAAATAATAATAATAAATCAGGATTAACTTTTTGTGCACACGCTTTCATTTTTTTTTTTAAATTCTTTACATTTTTAAAAATTTCTGTCCTATTTATAACTTTGAAGTAACTACAAGAAAGGACCCATTATTCAAATTATGCCCCCCCCCCCTCCGAAGAAAAAGAAAAGCTTGTTTTTATTTCACCCCCTCCCCCCCCAAAAATAGTTAAATATTAAAAGTTTTTAATTTTTTGGCTTATTTTTCTATTTGTTAATTGATAAATTTAACTATTTAAATCTACAGCCCTCGCTATCATACATAGTTAAAAGATTTCTCTAGTGATTTTATTTGTTACTTTGAAGTAACAAAAGATAGTCATTCAATATTCTTTCTCCCCCACCACCCCTTAAGAATTTCATCTCACATTAAAAAGGCAATTTCTAAACATCCTGGTTGGGGGTGTCATAGTTTTCTTTTTTCCCTGGTTTAGCCTATTTTCACTCGACTTTGGGTACTGTTTCTGCAGAATGTTTTGGTATTAAATTAATTATATAAGTTCATCGCAGAAAATATAGTAATTTTCTGCCACATGTATTTTTTTAATTTGTGTTTATATACATCAAAATGCACTGAAACTGCATTAATTCATCATCCCCATAAATCCATCTTTATATGTAATCACATATCTAAATTTATGAAGGTAATGTGTTTTTGTTTAACAGATATGGAATTAATAATACTCAATTGAATGAAAATGTAGATTTTTGAGGGGATCAAACAATCAAAATTTTAGTCTATATCACCAAAAGTAATAAAGGCCTTTGATAAAACAGAGTATAAGAGTTCGTAATACAATTTCTTTCGAAGAAGATTTCTTTTCATCTAGAACGCATAATTGAAGATACTTCTTTAATTTAGGTAGGACTGTTATTCTTAAATATGCTAGTTCGGCTTCCACCATTTCGGTTCAAAACAAAACACAAGACGACGATTGGCGTTAGAGCTGGCTGAACGTTCTCGCTTTCGCCAACTCGCCAAGGCTGGTGCTGAAAACGTGAGCCTTCCTGAAAAAGCTTCCGGGCATACGGCTTCTTCACGTTTCTAACAAACGTAATGAGTTCGTATTGCACAATTTATATCATGACATCTCGGAGGATTTTTCAGTTTCTTTTTTTTAGGATAAATTATACTTACGATTGTATTTAAGTAAAAACACCACCTCGAACGATAACTGTACACATATGTGTACGTTTCTTAATTTCTTACAAAATAAAAAAACTAAGAGTAAATTTCTTTCTTACATTTTCTACAGATTATTAAAATTTAATATATTTAATATATCTGATATTATTTTTATAAAATATTAACGATTTGTTCAAACAATCCAACAACACTGACTGCCGAAAAATGACTTCACGCTTTTTTTTACGTCTCTAACTGTACATTGAAAATAACATTATCAGTACAGCTAAACCATAAATTTTTGCTTCTCTTGTTGAAGGATTCTGTATTGAATAAGGTATTTACATTTTTTAAATTATTATTATTGACAGTAATTATAATAATAAAAAACTAAAGGTCCACATATGTGGCCAAGGGCGTGAAGAGGTTAACCCCTTGAGGGGCGGTGGGATATAGTATATCCCACCTACGATTAATGGAAATTTGCACCAGAAAATTTTTATTAAATTTTACTTTTCTAACTTTGGTGGAAAAAAGTCGTAAAATTGCTCTTCCTTATTTTGCGATAAAATATTTAGAAGATTCTGGTGTGAATTTGACATTACAGAAACACTTTTGCTCCTGAAAGGGTTAAGGGGTCTCAGGACTCTTAAAACTGGAAAAAATGAGAAAAAAAGAACATTTTCAACATTTAATATCTGAAAATACATGATTTTAAAACACAGTTTTTAGAGGTATGAAAGATATAAGTATGTTATTTCATTTCATATATTTAAAAAATTATAAGATGCAAAATTAATATTTATAGGGAGCTTCAAACTGTCAGACATTTGCCGAGCAGAAAATTAGTATGACAGCTTACGCGCAGGATAACAAAATACATTTTGCAACTAGAATGACAATTTTGGTGCCCAATTATACTTCATATTGTAGTAATTACTCTGAACCTAAATAAATTTGTATTTAAAGCATTTTTACATTTTTAATACAAATTTGTGTTTAGCTAGTACAAAATTTTGAAAATTTCAACAGTATAATCACCTAAAAAAATATTTTCTTTAACAATAAAAAAGAAATTTCAAGTTCAATTTATACAGATAAACATGAACCATAAATTTTGAAAATTTCATGAAAAAATATTGAAAAGGTTTTGAGATATTCTGCGCGTTATGCCTAAAAACGCTATTTGGAGAAAAATGACTTCAGAGTTTCGGAAAAGCCGCTGCAGCTATTGAGCGAGTATCATTCTAAAAGCCATAACATCTATTCTAATGTGAATTTCAAGGGAAGAATTATATCAAAATGTTCAGAAAAGGTAGGAATTTAACATATACACAAAAAATGAATTTCGAAAATTTTGGAGCTTTAAGAGTCTTGAGACCCCTTAAACGAAGAAAAAGTATTATCAAGTAACGACACTCGATTTTACATATGAAAGCCGCTTCAGCTATTGAGCAAGTATCATTCTAAAAGCCTTAACATCTGTTCTAATGTAAATTTCAAGGGAAGAATTATATGAAAATGTTCAGAAAATGTAGAAATTTAACATATACAAAAAAAAAAAAAAAAAAAAAAAAAAGAAAGAAAAAAAATGAATTTCGAAAATTTTGAAGCTTTAAGAGTCTTGAGACCCCTTAAACGAAGAAAAAGTACCGTATTTTATGAAAGAAACGCCGCGGCGTTTACGAGTTTAAAAGTTAATTTTTTTCCAAGTGAGGCGTTTACGATTTTTTTTAATTACCAACTGAGTTTCCTTAATTTAAAAATTCATAAAAATATTTAAAATCGGATTTAAATATTTTAAATAAAACTTCAGGCATCTTAAGATATTAAAAACGAGGCATCCTACACGGCTCAGAAAACTTTGATTAAAGTTAGGTCAATGTAACGCTGTCGACAAAAATAACGTTCCAACGGAAGCGGCGATTACAACGGGTGCGGCGATTACGATATTTTTAAGCTTATTCAGGCCAATTTGAGGAGTGCGGCGTTTCTTCTATAAAATACGGTATTATCAAGTAACGACATTCGATTTTACATATGAAAGCCGCTTCAGTTATTGAGCGAGTATCATTCTAAAAGCCATAACATCTGTTCTAATGTAAATTTCAAGGGAAGAATTATAACAAAATGTTAAGAAAAGGTAGAAATTTAACATATACAAAAAAAAAAAAAAAAAAAAAAAAGAATTTCGAAAATTTTGAAGCTTTAAGAGTCTTGAGACACCTTAAACGAAGAAAAAGTATTATCAAGTAACGACACTCGATTTTACATATGAAAGCCGCTTCAGCTATTGAGCGAGTATCATTCTGAAAGCCATAACATATGTTCTAATGTGAATTTCAAGATAAGAATTATATCAAAATGTTCAGAAAAGGTAGGAATTTAACATATACAAAAAAAAAAAAAAAAAAAAAAAAAATGAATTTCGAAAATTTTGAAGCTTTAAGAGTCTTGAGACCCCTTAAACGAAGAAAAAGTATTATCAAGTAACAACACTCGACATAAAAATAAGTTGAACAAGGGCGTGAAGGAGGTTAAACGAAGAAAGCATATTATGAAGTAACTGACACTCGATTTTACATAAAAATGAATTGAGAAAGATTTTACTTACCTCTTTTTAAATGACACATTCTTATTAATAAATTTTACCAACTAAAACGAGTTGATTTACTTTCAAAAATTATCAGAAAGCGCTTTCAATATCCTTTAAATAGACCAGAAATGTCACTTACCTCTAAAACCATTGTAAAATACTGAGAACGAGTTACATAAGTATTATCGGAACTTGGCAGTCATCCCTTGCCTAAATGCATTCTTTACGAAGGCAAGTAAGACGTGATTTGTGTACCTGACTTTACGCAATAATCAACAAAGAATTGTTTTCAAACAATCTATTTAAAAGCAATAAACTAAGGCAGAATAACATGAAGCAATGGCGCAGAGGGGGGGGGGGAGGGATAGGGGTAAAACCCCCGGAGCTTCTGCTACTATAAGTTTGATAAAATGTACTTCCACAAATATTTTTTCTAAGTAATTAAAATTTTAATCCTTTAATTTATACGTTTATTCTGATTGATTTTAAACAGTTTTTCCCCCCAAGATTTATGGTTCATGTATCTCTATCAAGAATATATTCTACGTAAAAAATAATGCAACGCTCTGTGTGCAGTATCTCTGTCTGCATTGGAGTGAAAAATTGATTCCAATTTGCTCATATTGCTTATAACGCATGCATATTATCATCTAGATTTTTTTTGTACAAAAAGTACAAATTAAATATTTACAAGTTTGGCTCATTTAAAAATGAGATCAATCTTTAAAAAAGTTGTTATAAACAAATATGATTAATCAAAAATAACTTATATTTAAAAATTAATTTAAAAACAATGAATTTAATAAATATTATTAATACCTTCTTAAACTTCTCTCTTTTATGCGAATACATGTATGAAGGCTCCCTAAGAAACTTTATTCCTGGGGCCCAAGTTGACTCCCTGCGTCTCTAAAATGAAGCCGAATGTCACTATATCTTTTTAATAAAGGCAAGACAATAAAAATGAAAATTTAAGATGCAATTCGGAAAAGATAAGACGTGCAAAAAAGAAACCCTATTATAGAAATCCTATTACATAAATCTTATTATGGTACGTTCCACGATGAACAAATCTATTACTTTAATATAATAGCTACAAAAGTTTCAGAAGACCTATAGGGAAAACCGCAATTCCTAAAGGACCATAAAGTAGAATATCTCATTATTTGACATGATATCATATTTTAACATATTTTTTTTTTAATTATACAAATAAAAACGTAAAAAAAAAAAAAAAATAAATAAATAAACATGATTTCATTAAAATTCACAAAAATGTAGAAAAAAAATATTTTTTAACTGCACTAAAAAGTAGAAATGTCTTGAAAAAAACTTTGATGCGCTGAGTTTTAATTAAACTGCAGTGACCTCGAGAATGAAAGATTAATTTTAAATCCATTAATGGGAATTTCACCAAATTAGCCAGCTATCGCAAAGTTGGCTTCATGTATGACAACTTATTTTTGTCGCCAAGTTTGGCAATATTTTGCCAAGTTGGTCAAAATTTGGCGCCATCGTGGCAACTCTGTCATTAGCACTTTTCAACAAATATTGTTGAACTCATACTGATTTCTCCATAGGAAATCAAACTATAATTAAGTAACAATTAAGTAAAGTTATCTCTCCCCCCCCCCCCCCCTTAGGGATGGAATTTTTAAAAAGCAATTTCGAAATCATGCCTTCAAGAATCACATGTATTCCGAATTTTAAAGCTTCATGACAAAGTCAACAGGAAGTGGGTGAAAAATGAGTTACAAGATTTGACTGCCGCATACAAATACTATAATTGTAAGTTAAAAGAAAGCATGTAATCAGGGGCGGACTGGCATAGCTTGGCCCAACCCGCTAGACTTATGCATTGGCCCACCAATCGACATCCACATTGTTAAAATGTTTGAATACGATATCAACACGATCATTTGCTCTAACTGTATGAAGATAACTTAACATCAATGCGAAACATATTAGCATTTTTGTAATCGTTTGTTTTCAACAGGTAGTAATTTTATCGCAAAAAAAAAAGTCTTCGTGAGAGGAGGTTAACTTGCTTAATTGTTACTTATTTTTTGAATATGTAAACTTTAAACAATTAAAAGGTATGCACGTAATAAATAAAATTGTTTAAAATTTCTTATGAAAATTCTGTTTAGTGTTTTTATTCTTTGTATTAAAAAAAAGTTTGGCCAAATGGCAAGGGAATTGCCAACAACGATATCGTTAGAATAGATGGTGGCTATTAGTGAAACGGCTCCCAACGGTAATAGGGCAATTAATCAATTTCTCTGGGTTTTATTGAACCATATTTTTTTTAGAATCTTTTAATTGGGTTAAAAAAAAAAATTAGACTTAACGGTGTGATTTTCAAACCTGTAGGTACGGTAGACTTTTAATTGGGACGTAACCCGATAAAATCGCAGTACAAACTTTTAATGAAATCGCAGCTGTCTTCCCCTTTGAATCTTGTAGGCATGTAGACGGCAGAGATCTGCACGGGTCGGGGTCGGGTCTATTTTCATTCACGGCCTAGGTCCGGGCCTGGTCTTCACTCTTTTCGGGCCGGCCGGGCACGGGTCATACATTTTTTTTAAAGTTTTGGCATTTTTAAGTTGGGCATTACTTTTTTCCTGAACGATCGGGCCATGCCGGAACTCATTTGACTCGTTTCATTCTTCCTAGTCTTCAGGGGCGAAATTTTTCAGTCCCGGTTTTGACCCCGCCCGTATGAAAATCATTGTCTTGGCGTAGCCCAGTCCGTTCAATGGTCTGTAAAATAGGACATGGCCCAAAAATGTTTGCAAAAAGTGTGTACATTTTTAAATCGCCATTATTCTACAATTACACATTAAAATTTATTCTTTTTAAAGAATATCAGTAAATTTCTAGGTTTATTAAAATATAGCTAAGTGAAAATACAGTAAAATGAGTGAAAAATATTTCCTGTATGAAAAGAAATCCTGTCTTAAACTGAAAAATGTGTTGATCCATGCAAAATGAATATACTAATACGCAAGAAAAGAATATATAATACATTTACATCTACTAAGAAGGTAACTTTTCTATTATGTATTTTTTTTTTCTTTCCTATGCAGTTCTGTTTTAGAAGATTTTAATGTATAGCATTTTTCAGATTTTAAAGTCTCCAATACATGGAACATGGATTAACAATATTAATGATAACTGAAACATTTACATGCAATAAATAGAGATTCATTATAAAAATAAATATCGTAGCCTACGGCACTTCTATAAAAATGAAGATCATAAACATGAAAAAGAAAGCTAAGTATTTTTGATCAGAAATCTTCGTAGGAGGCAAATTTTTAACCAAATCAACGTAAAAATCAACATTTTGTAGAAATTCACTCGAGCCAAGCCGGGGCCAAGATTTTAACTTTTTTTTGGGACAGGCCGGTCTGAACTTTTAGGTGTTATACCAGGCCGGGCCAATATTTTTTTCTACGGGCCGGTCCGGGCTCGGGCCGAACTTCTAACTTTTATGCCGGGCCAGACCAATGTATATTTTTTTTGTACGGGACGGGCTCGTGTCGAACTTTTAATTTTTATACCGGGCCGGGTAGGGCCGAATTTTTTTTCTATGGGTCGGGCCGGACCGGACCTGGAAATTTTGGCCAATGCAGACCTCTAATAGAGGGTCTATCTCTTGCCGATGAAATACATTCCGACAGCAATTTGATTATTTTGATCATGAATAACTCTAACTTATAGATGGATATTTTTCATCTTTTTTTTTTTATTATTAGAATTTTTTTTTACGCAATTTGATACCGGTTTTGAATCTATGCGCCGAATAGTTAAGGAGATAGGAAGAAGGAGCTATTACTCTGTTATCTGATAACACCATCAACCCGCATTCATTCTTGTTATAACACTGAAATTTCAACTCGAAAGGAAAATACAGGGTGTCTATAAAAGGTCTGATATATTTTAATGTTTAATAATTCATAAAAAATTTAATATATTTAAATTAATAACATAAATGATTAGATAGATTCAAAAAGTTTTATGGCCCTTGATGAAAGCAAGCTTCGTCGGAGAACATTATACAATTAAAAAATTCAGTATCATCCTCTATCCTCCTTAGCATGTCTATTGCAAAATCCATCCTACTAGGCCTATCATCCGGTTCCAAGGCTTGATCAATTTGAACTTTGTAACCATACAGTCTTAATCTTTTCCCAAGAACATCGTGAACAGTCGAAATTTACGTATCCAATTCTCTTGCCGTTGGTCTCACAGATCTCCTACAATGTCTCTCTGAAACGCTTAACATGAACCTCACTTACCTGTAAGATCAGCAGCAACAAGATTGGATGTCATTTTCAACTGTGCAGAAGGTTCTTAGGAAAAGATCAAGACTATGTGCTTACAAAGTTCAAATTGTTTATATTACTATTATTTTTAACACAATCATACTGATTGGTAAAGGTTATCTGAGTGAAATATGCTTGCCGGTTGTCAACCCAGGTAACTTAAACGGTAGAGCATTGGTAATGTAAGTCAAGAATCTCGGTTCGAATCCCGGCTTAGGCAATTTTTCGCTCAGTTGAAAAAATTCAATTCGTACAAATTCTTTAAGACTTGGAACCTGACGATAAGCCTAGGAGGATGGACTTTGTAACAGACATGCTAAAGAGGATAGAGGATGCTGCTGAATTTCTTAATCGCATAATGTTCTCCGCGGAAGCTTGCTTTCATCAAGGGCCATACAACTTTTTGAATCTATCTAATCATTAAATCTATCTTCATTATTATAGGAATTATAAAACATCAAAATGTGTCAGACCTTTTACAGACACGCTGTGGTTCGATAAATTCTTTTCAAATTAAGAGTTTTAAAAGTAGTTTTTACTCGATTTTTTTAATTAATTACCGAATTAGAACCTACCCAATCAAAGAAAACACTGCTTCGCGGGGGAAAAAAAGGACAAGAAAAATTGAGTTTCCTAATTAAAAAAAAAAATTATTTTTGAGTTTCATTAAAAAAAAAAAAAAAAAACTTAAAAAATATATTATTTTAGCCCACTACACCCGTTTGGCCCACCTCGCGATCGCGGGGTAGCGGGGTGGGCCAGTCCGCCCCTGCATGTAATAATATAAAGAAGAACAAAATTATCATTTTTCACATATCAATATTTTTCTCGTTATACTAAAAGAATTATTCTTACTATAAACATTTATTGACAACGCTATTTATGCTTATTATGATTATGACTTCCGTCTGTCTGCCTGTCAGCGTTCTAACTTTCGTATATAGGCATGAATTGCCATGAAAATTGCACATATTTTCTATTGGAAATAATATGCATAGCACTTACAATTAAATGAAGCTACATTACGATATACGAGCAGCGACTATTTAAAATATATTTTACTGATATTAAAAGAAAACGAAATTGATGCATATTAACGAGGTTTCACCGCAGCACATTCATTGCAGAAAATGGTGTGAGTAATATTTATCTTTATTTAACACGTTAACGGTCGCATTAAAGTACGGTTTAAAAATTCAAATTGCTTATTGGCACCACTTTTTTGAAAAGAAATATTCATCTTATCTAATGACAGATAAAATGATACCACAATTAAGCCAATTACACTGTTTTATAAAACTGGTGGAAATCAAACAATCTGAAAAAAAAAAAAAAAAAAAAAAGACACAGCCCGTGAATATCACGGGAGCGAGAATTAAGGGGTTCAAGGACCACACAAAAGATCTCGGTTATGCTACAGGGCGATAATTATCATAAACAGATTTTAATGTCATTATAAATTCCAACTCGTTGGTTTTCACTGCAGCCTATTTCCTATTAAAATAGTTAGGGTAATTTTTACAGTGTTTAATAGAAGGGTTATTCTCACAAATACACACATTTTATTATCCGTAAGGGATAAATATTAACAAATTTAGAAAATTTCCTAATATTTTCATTCATATGTATTGTTAAATTTTAAGAAAGATCATTCAATACATATTTCACAAAATAATTTTGATATGTAACTATAATCTTTTAATGAACATATATCGAAAGTTCCTTCGTGGATGCCCTTACATCTAAAACACAATGTTCATTTCACTGATGTTAAAACAATTTAAATTTTGTTTTATATATATATTTTTTTCAATATGATTAATTAAAGTTCTTTATTAAGCTATATAATGCTATTAAAAGTGATAAAATATCTTTATTTAGAATGACGAACCTCATCGCAGAAACGGCGACATTTTCAAAATCATTCATGATAGAAAATATTTTCACAAAATATTTGTGAAAATATTTTCTATGATGAATGATTTATATGTTTATAATACATGTTGTTATAAAGTTTTATAGTTAAGTTCTAACTTCATCTTTTTTTTAAAATGTTTTTACTTTTACAAAGGAATTAATTTATAAACTTTGTCCCTAACCAAAATAAAGCGAAAAACTTCTTAAATAGTGGTACTCAATTATTAAGTATTCTAAAATATTTTTATCGTTTGATTTCAGAGAGAATTTGAAATAAATTTAAAATAATTTGACTCTTTTTTATGTTGGAATTCAGTTTTTCTAATAGAAATAGGTGAATCAAAAAATATTTCTAAAATTTATTTTTCTATCTGATTTTGCTATCACCGTAAATATCATTGGTCAATTTTCCCATTGCACGATGTTCTTCCTTAATAAATAAAAATGACTCCTTTATACGTTATAAGAATTTGAAGAGGCTTTGATGCATCTAATAAATGTTTGAAACTTTAGCAGGGGCTCAGAGGGCTGAAACGCTGTTTTTTGTCACATGAGCTGTGTTCCAAAGACTCCCAATTTCTGTGTTCAATGTTTAATAAAGAACTCGTTACATAAAGAATTTCTGACTAGCAAATCAGCAGATTAGAAGCCTCAATCTCAGCTCTGCAAGGCGTATTTTTATTTTCAAATAAGGCTGATCTCAAATCCAAACGGATAACTTTATGTCATAACTTTTAATTCATTTTTATTCGGAAGCGCATGAAACTGGTAGGTGTTGTTATTCAGAAACGATGTAATCGAAATACTTTTCCGTTTTTTGTAAACGCAATACATCTTTCAGAAAATACTGTCAAAGTGGGCGGTTTGAACTGAATTCCCATGACGAAAGGAGAAATGCCAGTCAGATGAAGGAGAAAAACGTATTGTTACGTGATCAAAATCGCTTGTCTCAATCTGAGCTTTGCAAGGCGTATTTTTATTTTCAATTAAAGCTGATCACAAATTCAAGCGGAAAACTTTATGACATAAGTTTTAATTCATTTATATTCAGAAGCGCATGAAACTGGCAGGTGTTGTTATTCAGAAACGATGTAATCGAAAGACATTTCCGTTTTTTGTAAACGCAATACATCTTTCAGAAAATACTGTCAAAGTTGGTATTTTGAACTGAATTCCTGGGCGAAAGGAGGAATGCCAGTCAGATAAGGGAGAAAAACGTCTTGTTACGTGATCAAAATCGCTTATAACATGATAAGTAATTTATTTATTAAAAAAAATTTGGAAAATTCATTTCGATTCTAAGTCGCTTCCATGGTCAGGCCTGACAATTTTTATCCGACTGAAAAGAAGGTTTATGTGTTTCACGCGTATCTGTGTATGCGGATTTCTTTATACGCTCGAAACATCCCAACGGATGGATGGAATTTAATGAATGAGGTCTCTATCAATTCGTCTTAACGGCCCGATGGTTATAGGCTAGGTTTTGTTTTTATAAATTCAAAATGGCGGCCATAAAATACAAAATGGCGGTAGAGACGGAAAAAAATTACGCTCCCTATTGAGTGGCATATCATTGGATAGGTCTTTCAAAATGAAGATGATGTTTCATTGACTATTTTACAGTCAGAAGCTCCGTTAAAATATTATACAACCTGGAAATTGTTTATGTAGGACCTCTAGCTTTACTGCAACTCTAACCATCATAGACATCTATAGACCTCATTAAAACAGTGTTTATAGATAGGAACTAACAATTAAACACAACTTAAAAGTCATTAATACAAGTAAATAAAAAAAAAAAATAGGTAAGTAATATAAACAAGTAATATAAAAAAAAAATATTTTAAGTCAAATCCTACTTAGGTCAATAAAAGATTCTTTTTTTTTCTCCCATTCTTCTTTTCTCTTGAGTGGGGCTTAAAATGCCTTGATCAAGAAGAGGGCTCTCTCGGTCTTAAAATACCTTGATCAAGAAGAGGGCTCTCTCGGTCTTAAAATATCTTGATCAAGAAGAGGGCTTTCTAGATTATTTAAAATTAATTAATTTAATTTAATTGATGAATTAATATTTGAAAAAAAATTGGATTAACATCAAGTGTCATCCAATACAAGTTTAAAAAAAATTATTTGAGCTTGATTGGATGAATAATAAGTATTTTGTTAACGATTGAAAATTTGAACAAGATACATGCAGTGTGTCCACGTATAACCTGACCGACCTTTATTTTCGCAACCGTTGGTCCTAGATGCATACTTCCAATTACAAAAGTGGTCAAAATTAGGTGCAGAGTTAAGATTAAAAAAGTTTGAAGCAAAAAAACAATTTAACGAAGAATTACAGAATCTAAATTTTTATACGGTCCCCCGGTCCTATAGCTTATATTTAGTAAAATTTAACTGTTACACTGACAAGTAAGGCAAAAAAAGTCCCGTTATTCTACGATTAAAATTGACCGAGTAATAGCTGTTTAAAGTTGGGGCATATTTTTTTGCTGAAATTTAGGGGTTATTCACAAATTTAGTAGAAATATCATTTCGTCAGATATATTAAAGAAATGGTTGGGAGTAAAATTAGCATTGCAATATAAATTTGAAATCTTTAATAATTGTGATATATTACTGCAAAGTACTGAACATATAAGAGGATAAAAATAACAGAATTTTTGTTAAATAAAAGTATGAAAAACAACAGACTCAATTCTTTACAAAAATGATACATATTTTAAAATGCTGTTAGATTACACCGTCTTTCAAATTTTGGGTTGTGCCATGTTTTTTAGCTTTTGAAAATTGATTCACGTGTATTTTTTAGCTCTGAATCCGAAAATGACATTCATTTTAAACCATCACGTTAGGATTCTTCTCAAATCGCAAATTTCAAAGTTAAAAAGCTCAAAGTTAAAATTGATCCCCCTTCCCCTTCCAATCGCATCAGAACCCTGAGCTGTTTAGCTGTAAGAAACTCAGTATAAGCCACAAAATTGAATAAATTATTGAATTAAATAAAATTAAACTGAATAAAAAAGTCTTACATCTATTTTATAGTATCACATTTTTCGCTATTTTTTACCCTTGAAACTTACGATTTGCGGAAAATCCTGACATGATAGTTAACAGTGAAGGTAATTTTTTTATTTAGCGTTAAAAAAAACATAAAACTTAATTATAAAATTAAAAAACACAACCATCGCAGGTTTATGTTATCTAATCTAAAACCATTTCTTAAACTTGTTGACGGTAATCTATCCGAATTTTTTTGTGTTATCCTCGAATATAAGTATTTGTAAGATGCTAAGCATCAAAAATCATAATGATATTACATTGTAATCGGATTTAAGTAAGTATGTAAAATTTTTACTTCGATCGGACATTTGAAAGTCAGTTAAAGTACGAGTACAAATTTTAAACTGGAAAGACGATTGTTGCAAGTTAAATAAAACCTTATGAAAATAACATAATTTTTGTTAAAAGAAATCATAGCCTCAATCCTTACAAAATACAACATATGTTAAAATACAATTATTTTAACTAATCTGAAACTTCACTAATAAAGTTAACTCAATCGTAATAGTGGTACGATTTCTTTCAAACCTCAGATACCTTGAAATAAGTTTAAGTACTTTAAATACGACCCCTGAAAGCACGGTCGAAATCATCTGTTTTGCTATGCAAAAAAGTGGTATAAGTCATGCATTTCAAAGTTTTATAACTCGGTCAATTTTAATGTTAGATGAATGGGACTTTTTCTGTCTTACTTGTTAGTGTCACAGTAAATTTTTACTAAATATCACTTATAGGACCGGGGGACCGTATAAAAATTTAAATTTCGTAATTTTTTAATAAATGTGTTTCTTGACCCAAATCGCTTTAAAAATAATTCTTTATATTATTTAAAACATTTTTGTAATTGGAAGTATGCATCTAGGACCAACGGTTGCGAAAATAAAGGTCGGTCAGGTTATACGTGGACACACTGTATAGCGAGAGTGTGAGCTAATGGTAGGAATTGAAAAAAAAAAAAAATAGTTTCACATTGATGAGAAATAATTAGTTCGCTTTTTACGCAGTCGGGCTTTTTGATTTTTTAAATTTAATTGTTTATATAACTTTACGTTTAAAATTTTAATAACTTTACGCCATTGTATCAGAAATTTGCTTTTTGAGCAGCGAACTTGAAAACAGCCTTTAATTCAATTTCACATTTTTAAATTTGAACTAGCAATTCCTTCCAATTAGTATATCTGCAAGTAAGATTTTAAGTAAGGTTCGGTAGATTTAATTCTTAAGAAATTTAACGGGAAATACGATTAGATGCGTCGATATACTAAAGATGCTTATTTTAAGGGGAACTTTTGGTTCTACGAAGTGGGAAAAGCCCCCCTCAACCCCATCGTTGTCACATCCCTTTATCATCATACCTTTTCAAAAATTTATTATCTTAATTGTTCTACTTAAATTAATTAAAATATTTATTTTTTGTGACAATGAACAGTAAAGTTATTCTCAAATCCAAAACAGCTCATTTCTGTCTCATTCCCGAATTCATTTATTTCGCGAACGCATTAGATTGGCGAGAGTTCTTATTCAGAAACTATGAAATCGCATAGTTTTTCATTTTTTAGGTGCCATTCATAATTATATAAATACGCAGTACATATAGTCGTCATCTGGTCCGTCCGTCTGTCTGTTTGTCCGTCTGCCCGCATAGAACAGCGCAAAAACTACGCAACCGAATGGTTTGAAATTTAACATAAAGGGTCGTTGCAGAATTTTGTCCAGCCATTTCAAATTTTGTGAAAATCGAATCCAAACTTAAAAAGATATGAATAAAAGTTGTCTTCAATCTATTAAATCCTATCACACGTCATTAATTCAATGCTATCCCGTGATAGGTCATGATTCCAGGTTGCCAGGGTAATGACGTCCTAATTGAAGATGAAGTCCTATTACTTCCATATGACTGAATGTAATGTGTAGAACCGTAATAAACTTTGTATTCACGCATTTTGGCATAAGAGTGCAACAGCTGTGGCACCAAAATCTGACTATTTATAAAACTAGTTATAGTACAAACTTATCATTTGCCCCGTTTGACGTACAATTTCCGACTTGTCGATAGAGGCAAAGGATCCTACAGAAAATGATGTCAAAGTGGGCGTTTTGAACCGAGTTTCGGGTCGATTTGAGACAAAAACTTCTTATAGCATATGTCATTCATTTATAGAAAAATGAGAAAGAAAATTAATCGATTCCATGTAATTTCGATAGCCATGCCGGCAAGTGTCATACTTTTATATTTAAAACTGAAACCCTGTATGTGTCAGAAAGTTTCACTTTGCTAAGATGCAGTGCTGTCACAGATGACTATCTTTATATCCCGAGAATCGTACCACTATTTAAAAACATATTACAGAGGTGTGAAAATTACTAGAATAATTGTGAAATTTACGATAAAATTTTGTTATATTAAAAAATAACACATTATTTTAAAAATATTGATACATTTAAGTGTATTTAGTGTACATCCACCTTGTTTTTTTTTTTTTAAAGATTCGGTACGTCTTGGCATACTTTGTATGAGTTTTTCGCAATTAATTTGTATTTCGTTGTCATGGTGCCAAATTTGAATAAGTCTTTCTATCAGATCATTCTTGTTTGTAATGTAGAATTTCTTTAATTTTTCTTTACAATGGCCCAAAGATTCTCTATGGGGTTCATATCTGGACTGTTCCAGGCCATGGAAGTGTTTCTTTAATTAAAAATTAAAGAAATGAACCATCACAAACAAGAATGGTCTGATAGAAAGACTCATCCAAATTTGGCATCACGACAACGAAATACAAATTAATTTCCAAAAACAAAAACTCATACAAAGTATGCCAAGACGTATCGAATCTTTAATAAAAAACAAGGGGATACACACTAAATATTAAATGTATCAATATTTTTAAAATAATGTATTTATTTCTGTAACATAACAAGATTTCAATGTAAATTTCACAATTATTCTAATAATTTTCACACCTCTGTATCCTTTGCATTTGTTGGGCCCCACCAGTGGCCGAGAGGTTCTGCTCTCGAAGCTGGTAGACGGGAAGTGCTGGGTTCGATCCAATCGCGCCCGTCGGCCTAATCGTTCGGAGTCTTCGTTGTTTTCTTCGAGCCGTGGATCTTCCGTGCGTTAATACGGATTAGGTTCCCTTAGAAAGACCCCCACGGAGGGCACTCCCCCCGGGCCTATATCCCTCGTGTAGATAATTGGCCGTCAAAAATCAACCCAACCCAACCCTTGCATTTGTTGTAGAAGGCTATGGTAAGAATTAGAGTCCGCAAAAAGTGTTAAAAGCCCTTTGAAATAGAATGAAAAATAGTCGCAACCCTTATGAGAGGCGGAAATACTTTTTTCAGAACATTTTGAATAATTAGTTTGAATGATTAATTATTCTTACAAATATTTTATTAATTATTGATTATTCTAATTGTTTAATTTATTTGAAAAAAAAATACTTACCCACAATACCCACAATTTTTTAATTTCTACCCGATTATTTAAAATTTCAAAGAAGAAAAAATAAAATGAATTTGTTTTCCGATAAAGTTTTTCTTCATTATTTGAGTGTTTATTAAAAAAACTTCTAGATGGCAGCACCGCAAATAGTGTAAAAATTTCTTCATCCTATTGGAATTTTTCGTCCCTTTTTTAAGCATTACTCAAAAACTATTAGTTGGAAAAAGCAGTAATTTTGGATTCGGCTATTTCAAGCTTCCATAAACCAATTTCTCTTTAAAAAATCATAGTTTACGATTCACATTTTTTCGAATATTAATTCAAATAATATATATTTTGAAAAAAAATAAATAAATTTGCACATTTGTATTTGCAATTATAAATTGCAAAAATAAATTTGCACAATTGCAAATTTGCACATAAACAAGAGCCAATGCAGTTTTTTCATGTAGATATTCGGGTATAGTTCATTCACAATTTCATTTCAGAATAAATTTCGTTATAGCACATTGACAATGTTACTGACTATGGATTTATCGAGGGATTAACAAAACTTGCACCATCCATGAACTTACAGTGCTGCCATCTTTTGTATCTTATAGCATGCTTAATTGAATTAATATTTTTCAAAATTGAATAGTGTTTATCAATTTGTAACTGGCTTTCAACAAAGGGATTATACATTTCGTTTATATGTTACTTATTATGATATTTTATTTTACGTATGTTCAGTCATAACTCAGGTCTGCCACAGACGACTATTTTTGTATTCTATTCGCACCACTATTTAAAAAGCACAAATTTTGTAGTATATTTCTCTTGAAAATGTTCCCGAACAGTATGTCCAGTGTTGAATTCAGGGGGCGGCCCGTGGGAGACATTTCCTCCCGGAGTAATGAAATGCCCCCCCCCCCCCCCCCCGAAAGATTTGAGATTTTGTATTTTCAATGGTCAAAAAGTGCAAATAACCCCCCTCCCGGAATTCTATAATGTCCCCCCCCCCCGGAGTAACAGAAATCCCTCCCGGAGAAAAGTGTCTGAATTCAACAGTGAGTATGTCAATAATTTTTGTTTTGAGAAAGTGGTGTGAGGTAGAATTAAAAAATAGTCTCATGTGGCAGCCCTGTAATTCTTGAACGGACGCTAGGATTCTCATAGTTTTTTTTTTTTTTTAAGGAGCTTTGGAAAGGTTTCGTTTTGCTGGTGTTTCCGATATTCGGGTCTAGCGGGATAATTTCATTCACATTTTCATTTCAGAATAAATTTCATTATTGCACAGAGGCAGTGTTACTGACTATCGATTGACATGCAACAAAACTTGCTCCTACCCTCAACTTACAGTGCTGCCATCTTTTGTGTCTTATAGCATGCTTAATTGAATTACTATTTTTGGAAATTTAAGTGTTTAAGTTTGTAACTGGCTGACTTCCAAAGAAAACGAAGGGGGTTATATATTTCGTTTATATGTTATATTATTAGCCCCCGGGACGGTATGCTATTTCGTTCTCCCAGCTTATTTTGTCTCCAAAAAATAACGTTACCTTCAGTGGCGCATCCAGGATTACGCTTTGGAGGGGGCTAGCATATTTTAGAAGCCTATATGTGCCCAGATCTGGCCCGCCCGCTTCCGAGCTCTGTCTTTCTTTCATTTGATTTGATGGGACGTGCCCGATCAGGTCCTGACTCACAATTTTTCTTCTGTCTTGAGCAGATTCGTAAACAGCCAGAGAAGCCCGAGGAAGCTCTGGAAAGTTTTGGCGGGGCTGATTCTGAATGCTTTTAACATGTTAAATAATGAAAAACTGTACTAAAACATGTCTTTGTTTTTGCGATTTTTTGGTGTGTTTCTGTATTTTGATAATTTAAAAGTGTGTTTGCAATCAAACGATTTAAAGTTTTATTATTAAATTATCAAAATATTATAAAGGTTAAAGATAGCAAAAGGTTGCACGGAGTCTTAAATTTTTAATTAAGTAAATTTTAAACATGCTAATATTTCGAATTTCGTAATAAAATTTATAAAAGGGAAAAAACTGTGTGACAAATTTAATATATTTTCAAAAATTCCGATTTTTTACGGACCTTAAAAAAAAAAAATAATAAAATTCATTCATAATTAAAAAATAAATAAATATATAGTCTAGTCTGGGAGGGGCTTCAGCCCCCTTAGCTCCCCCTAATGGTTACCTTACAGAAGCGAGCAATAAACAAAGCAGATGTATCATTGTGCGATTAAATGCCCTATAGCAATTTTTTTAATTTCTAAGCATCGCACATTTTCAATTGTTATACCGTCGTATTGGAAAAAAAAGTACTTTTAAATACAATTTGTTTGAAAACTGTATCTCCATTTATTTTTTAAATATAAATTTTTTTGTAGTTTTTAGCACCATTTGTTTAATTTTGGCAACTCAAGTGCTCCATTTATATAGAAAGTAAAGGGAAAATAGTTGAAAAATAGCAATTATATCTTTTGTTGCCATTTAACATATTAATGTTACAAACATACTAACACGTCTATATTAATGTTGAATGCCTATGAATCATTAGATAGCCTTTTTTGTCGAGTTTCTGTAATGACGGCATCTTTTTGCTGCATTTGTGTATTATTTTGTGATAGTGACATCCTTATGCATGCTATACTGTAGAGGTTTAAGAGTGGATCGTAAATGTGGAATTCTTAAGCGGATGCGAATGACGTCATTTTACATAAAATAAAAGTGTGTGCTTTAAGTCTTAAAATTGAAATAGGTTTTGTACTATTTATAGATACATATATATATTTTTTTTTCATCGGGGGCGACACTAAATTCTGAAAAAGCAGAATTCCTGTTTTCTAGTTATTATTTTATTTTATGTATGTTCAGTCATAACTCTTAAATGAACGCTAGGATCACAAAGTACACAATATGAACTTTAAAAGTTTACCGTTTTACTTGAAAGGCGACGAAAATAATAAAATAAATGTTATAAGTTTAAAATGTACATTTTATTTAAAAACTTCCTAATACTTGCGGTCTGCAGTTCCCACGGCCGTCATCAGAGAATATTTTTATAATCAATTGCTGTTCTTTCATACAAATACGTCACCGCATTTTGAAATGGGAAAGCCAATAATTATTAGGGTAGTTGAAAGTAGAAGTAGCAGTCCCTTGGATTGAAATTAAGTAGAGAGCAAAAAAAAATATATATCAGTTCCATTTATTTTATTACATCACTTTGTTCCCATACGTCACTTTCATTTTTAAATGCGTTGCTGGACAGTAGAAATAGCGGTGTTTCAGTTTAAATTTGCGTAGAGGAAAATATTTAACTTACGTACCATTAATTTTAATAATGTATTTTGTGATTGAATTAAGGTGAAATATTGCATTTCGTCTTATGATTTTATTTAGAACTCTAAGATTTTCATACTTTTTTTAAGGCTGTTCTCAAATCCAAAAGGTCAACTTTATGACATAAGTTTAAATTTACTTTTGGTCGGAAATGCATGAAACTAGCAGTTGTTGTTGTTCAGAAACTATGTCATCAAGCTGTTTTTTCAGTTTTTTTTTTTTTTTTTTTTTTTTTGCAAACGCAATAGATATTTCGGAAAATAGTGTCAAAGTGGATATTTTGAATCGAAGTTCCCGAAGAAATCAGAAAAGCCAGCCAGAGAAGGGAGAAAAACGTCTTTGTCACGTGATCAAAACAATTTTATCTCTCTCCGTTTTGCACTTGTTGAGCAGAGCGGTTAAGAAGAGCCTTAAGCAACTTTCGGAAGATTTCGTTCTGCTGATGGTTCCGTTTCAATTTCATTGGAATATAAATGTGAAATCAGAACTTCTAATCCTCCGAAATTCTTAAGTACCAGTAATTAAAAAAAAATCTTTGTTTCATGTAATCTCAAAATTCTCCCTTAAGGCAGTTCTCAAAAAAATATTTTTCCCCGCTCAACAACACGAAATTTTCTGACACACCCACATGACATTTGAAGTGATTTTAACCGAAAATAGTATTTATGTTTTGATAAATGAATTCCATCTCGAGTTATGAGCGATTGTTGTATCCAGAGGGCTGTTTTTTGTTTTGTGTCTCGAGCCTTCACGTCCAGAAATTCTGTTCAAAACACGAATAAAGACTACACATTATACACTTTTTGGGATTTTTCGAAACTTTAACCATTTATCTACTGACGGTACTTATAAGTACCACTCACTTTAAACTTTTATACCACAGTGAATATTACTAATATTCTAATGGTACTTTGCAAGAAACGCTCTTTTAACTCCACTTTATCCGAATACATGGCAGCAGTAGTTCTAGGTTTGTTATTTTAGAGAGGAATGATGCTATCTTTGAAGAAGTCGATGTATTTCCTGCCGACATTTTCTACAGATTGCCAAGCTCGTTTTTCCATTGCTGCAAACACAGTAAAGGATAAAAGATAAGTGTTGGATTTTTTTAATGTGTTCATTATGATCTTAGAATACAATTTGATAAGCTATTTTAGATGAACGGTGTAGGTATTTGATTTAACAGTTTAATTACTCGGTGGTACTTATAAGTACCGTCAGTACACTGCGTGTTGGAGAAAAACTTCTTTGCTACTTTTCGTCTGTGTAGTTATCCATCGTTTTCATCTGCTTTAAAATGTAATTACTAAAATGTAGTGTAGTAATGATTTCCCTGGTATTTTTTTTCTGTTTCATTGTTATTTTTTATAGGAAATCGTAAAAGCTGTGGCACCGGTTCGTTTTTTGCTATGTTAGAAATGGCATATGTAAATCCATATATTGCATATGTGGAGATGCTAGAGAACGTGTTGTCCCTGGAATATAGACGTCGCATAACTAAAGGACTGCTAACAAGATAGAAACTTAAAGAAAAATAGATTTTTTAACCCTTTCAGTAGCAAAACATTTTCAATTCTAAAGTGTTGAAATAAATGATTGGCATCGGAATTTGCCAAACGATTTACTTGTAAATAAGAAAAAGCCTATATTTAATACACTTGTTAAATAAAAAATATTTTCTGGTGCCAGTTGAAATACCTTGTGGGTTTTCTGTTATGATAGTTTAGTCATAGTGTACTGACGGTACTTTAAAGTACCACTTTAATTAATTACCTCTAAATAATTACATTTCTCACGGGTGAGTATTTTTTTTTATATTTATCGTTTAATTTTCATTGTCGTAACTGAAAAAAAAAAATATTACATGGAAAAAATTGCAGTAGATCATAATGCCGTAGATAAAGGGTTAACACGAATTTTAAAATACTCAAAACTGTTTTAAAAAATATTTTAAGCTTGTAGTGTTGTGAAGAGCATTCGGTCTTATATGCTGATTTTATTTTATTTATTTATTTTTTTAAATTTGAATGAACAAGAAGAATTTGTATATTTTCCATACGATAAGATCGGAATCGACAATGTTTCTTCCCCAGGAGTAAGTCACCTTAAATGGGCTGGTCACTCAGCTACGGAATTCTCTTCCGTAATGTTAAGTCTACGGACTTTTGATGCATTCATATATTTAAAAATATCTTCACTGGAAATTCCTATTTTTAACACCTTTTTCCTGTGTTCTCTTCTTAAAGGATGTCTCTTTTTTTTCTTAGTTTTCAAAATATTTCTAGAATCTATGCTGAATTTAATATTTTATGTGTTAAAAGCAGGCGAACTGTGATTCAGATTTGAACACTTCCTATAAAATTAAGTCTATACTTTAGAAATATTTTGAGAACTAAGAAAAAAAAAGAGACATCTTTTATGAAGTGTACACAAAAAAATAGAAGTTAAAAATATTACTTTCCCGAGGAGTTATTTTAAATAGACGAATGCATCCAATGCCCATAGACTTTACATGAGTGAGGGGAAATCGGAAGCTGAGGGATCAGAGTTTTCTGAAAGCTACTAGTGTAAATGCCCGTCCTAGGATGGTGGGTAAAAATTGTGTTTTTCACTTAAAATTTGAAAAACTGATAAGAAAATAATTGACAATATGGAAGAGTTTATATGAGCAAAGTTCGGCTAGTTTATGTTCTAATAAACACACAATTAGCATTTACAATATTTCTGGGTAAACCAGGTTTTCCGGCTAATGTACTATAACAAAATTAAGATTTCTTAATAAAACAAAAATTTAATAAATATGCAATAAAAGTGCGTAATTAAAACAGTCTGCTGCAACTATTGAAATAAACTATTTATTTTATAACACTTTGAAATTGTATTTTATCGTTTAACCCCCCCCCCTTCCTCCCCCCCTCCAATTTTTTTATATGTATATTGATTAATAAATAAGTACCTCGGGTTGAATCCCAACCGTCTAATCCCCTAAGCTTCTGTTCTCCTAATGCAAAGCTATAAATCAAAAATTATTAATTTTGCTTTTCGTATAAATATTAATTTTTTTTTTTACTTTTAAAATATGGAATATGTTTTTTTTTTTTTTTTTTTAAGTTTAAATTTACATACACCTGTATATAGAAAAGGAAAATATAAGTGATGTGTAATTTAAAAATAAGTTACAAAATAATAAGACTAAAATATTTAAATTGATTACTTTTTTAAAATACAGTCAGTTTTATCAATTTTTTGCAGGGAAACAAAGGATATTTTAAAAAATACCATATCATTGTTTTCCGCGAATCACTTTATATGAGAAATAAATTAAAATTCCTTACATGTCACAAAGAAAATTTAATATGATTGCAACTTAATACTTGAAATAGGAAGAAGTGTCTACCACTGCTCAATACCTTGAGAAGTAATCGCGGGGTTCTTGTTTCTTGTCAACCAAAGGGAGAATGGAACCTTTCACCCTTGAGTCTCTTATTCGGAGACTGGTAAGATTGATGGATTCGCCCCGGATGCGTTACACTGCCTTTTATTATATAGAGATTCTGCCGTTACCGAAAAATAGAAAAATATTCAATTACAAAGTTTCTGAATAAGGGTACCTGGCAATTCCATGCGTTTGCAAACAAAAATGTATCAGAAAGCTGTTACACTCTAAAAAAAAATATGTAATGTTACTCCATAAAATTGGTGGAAGCCTTGCTGCCTCGATGTTATTGAGTAATTTAACCGATATAACTGGTGTTACGTTACACTAATGTGTAATATTGCACCAGTTATATAAGTTTAAATGACACCATTATATAAGTTAAATCACTCCATAAAATTGGAGGCAGCATGCCACCAATTTTATGGAATAACGTTACATAATTTCTTTTCAGCGTAGTTTGGATTTGGGAACAGTCTTAAATAAAGGGAAATTTCTCCTTAAAAATATAGTAGTAAAAAATCTAAAGCGTTGGCAGCTCAGTGATATGTTTATGTCCTTTTCTTTTTTGTTACTTTATAGGGGTTTTAAATTTCGTAAAATTGGACTAATCGTCATGAATTTCGAGTAGGGTGTTCAGGTACACATAGGGATGCCAGATTTATCTCAGAAAAAAACGGAAGATTTTGATTGACACTAGTCAGCTTTTATTTTATCGCACTATCGTCCTTTTTCATACCATACTAAACTATGCTGAATGTGCCAATAACGTTTTCGGTAATGAATTTGTTTAACAAGAGGTTATTAAATAATCGATTTTATCATTATTCTCCAACTGAATTTGTATTACATTATTCTATAACATTGTTTAACTAAATTTCCAGTCGTATCCTATTATGAATAAAAAATTAATTGAATTGTAAAAACAAAAATAAATCAAAACATCCTACAATTCAATGATGATGATCATGAACATTTTAGTGATGGACACCCTATAAAAATAAATGATTTTATTAAAGAATAAAGGGAGATAATAGATCAAACAAAATATTAAAACTTAAGATACAGTTATACTAAATTAAAAATTTTATAATGTAGATACTTTTAGCCTATAATAATGTCAAGCTCAGAGAACTAATCCTACCCAAGAGTTTGTGAATGCGCATTCAATATTACACAATTCTCCCAAGATTGTTGTCATCCTGATCGAAAACAAGCCGTTTTCACATTTCATACGCATGCGTATAAATTTTTTTCGGCAAAAGATGAATTTTCGAAGCAAGCTGGAAAAGAAAAAAAAAAAAAAACTTCAAACTATTAAAGCAAGACTTGGTAGAAAAACGGAAAAAATCGTTGTACGGGGAAACGTAGACTATACGTACACTATACGATAGGCCTAAAAAAATGCTAAAAGACGTACAATTTACGGGAAAAACGTACAATCTGGCAACCCTAGGTACTCAGTGCTACTTTACATTCTCAAAATAGTCCCCATATCGTGTGTACATTTTTACAAGGAAAAACAGCAATATAGCAACGTCTATCGCGTATCAGAATGAGCGCTATGGCCAACAATGCTAGAATCTTGTATCGGTTCGGATTCGGGTAATACTGTTTTACTCGGTCGCGTGTTGGTCTCAAAACAAGCAAATCTTCGTGTTCAGGTTGGGTATAATTTGAACCGTACTCTAATATCACAACAATACACACACAATAAAGTATTGCCACACCCACAAAGGTAGGAAACAATCATACGAATTAGGTTTTATTTATCTTAAAAATGACTTCTTTTATTTTCAGCGCTCAGCAGCTTGAAATTTAAAGATATATTAACGAACTCTTTTTTACTTTCTTCTATCCTTTCTTCTATCTTCAATAGAAGAAAGTATTGTAATCGAAATTTTTTTCGACTTCCGGTTTTCGACGGATTTACATTTTTTAGGGGTAAGAGATCACGAAAAACATGTTTATACAAAATGTCTGTCTGTCCGTGTGCCCGCATGTCCGTGTGTCGCCATTGTACCATCAAAAATTGTATGAAGTAATGAAGTTATGCATAGAATAAAACCAATTTTTTTTTATAAGTTTTTGGCTATGGCAAGCAGGTCCTCCCTTAATTTGGAAAAAATCCGCCCGTAGGGGGCGCTGTAATAGCGATTTTTGTACGATTTTCGTGCATTTTGAATATTGTACCATCGAAAAGTGTATGAAGTTATGCATGTAATTAAACCAAATTTTTTGTGTATGTTTGTGGCAATAGCCAGAAGGTCCTCTCTAAATTTGGAAAAATTCCGCCTGTAGGGGGCGCTGTAATATCGTTTTTTGTGCGATTTTCGTGCATTTTGAATATTGTACCATCGAAACGTGTATGAAGTTATGCATAGAATTGAACCAAAGTTTTTGCGTATGTTTTTGGCCATGGCAAGATGGTCTTCCCTGAATTCGGAAGAAATACGCCTGTAGGGAGTGCTGTAATAACGATTTTTGTCCATTTTGAATATTGTACCATCGAAAAGTGTATGAAGTTATGCATAGAATTGAACCAATTTTTTTGTGTCGGTTTTTGGCCATGGCAAGAAGGTCCTTCCTGAATTTGGAAAAAATCCGCCCGAAGGGGGTGCTGTAATGGCGATTTTTGTGCAATTTTCAATATTGTACCATCGAAAAGTGTATGAAGTTATGCTTATTTCTAATAAAAATACTAATAAAATTTATTATAATGAAATATTGACATGAGATAGAATAAAGTTTTGGGATTGGCACATCCAACTAGCTTTACCCGTAAATGTATAAATTCTGCAGATCTTAGTATTAACCCTATTTCTACCGCTATCCAATGACACTTTTTAAAAGATTTCGATTTATGGTTTTACATTTGTAATTTTTAGATTGAAACAATTACAAATCAATTTTTAATACATTGAAGACTTTTTTATGCTTATTGCATTCAAAAACTACGAGCAAGTAAATATAAATCAAAACTTTTGTCATTGGACATCGGTAGAAATTGTGTTAACCCATACAACACAAACACGTCCTGAGGACATATGAAAGACGTCCTATGCAGTATATTGCCTCGTCCTTCGGACGTCCTACAATATCCCATCGTTATCCGGCGGACGTCCGCGGGGGAGCAGAAAGAGACACCTAATCACGTCCTTCGGACGTCATTTTCAGCCATTCATAGGATGACAGTAGGACGCTCATAGGACCAGATAAAACAAATAGAATTTGCATCCTCTGCTCGTCCGGCATGCGGCATTCATGGGATGCTCTTCGGATCAGTAGCGGACGCTTTATATAAAAAAATAAAATAAATAGGAAGGGAGAGCAATTGCCCCACCCTGTTTTTCCTAAATGAGGCTTCAGATTTCTATTCATTTTACCTTAAACTGAGCAACGGCGCACACTGAAAGATTTCTATTAAAAAATAGTGGTAGCCTGGACAATCGTTGTCCAGGTTACCACTATTTTTTAATAGAAATGTCAGTGTACAATAAAATTAATAAAAATCAGAAGCATCATTTAGAAAGGACAGGTGGGGCAATTGCAACCCCCCTTCTCATTTTTTGATTTTTAAAATCTTAATTTTATATTATTGAAAAATATATTTTATTAGATTTCTTTTTGTATGATTATTTTTCCTGTTGTTTTTTGCAAATATAGGAATCCTTCAATATAATCATTATACTAAAAATATTTAAAAATAAGCATGAAAAATGAATACGAAGAAAATACTAGTTCATTTCAAGAGAAAAATTATATATTATTTCTGTTATCAACATCCCTTTTTTTCAACTAATAAGTAACATACGATGAATGGGGTATCATTGGATAGGATTCTTTGCCCATATCTAATATAACAAACTGAATTTTCTTTATACTTTTAGATTAATATCATCATACACATTTTTTTTTAAATTTTAACACCCCTTTTTTTAGGTAAATACACAAAGTTGAGTTGGATTTTATACGAAAAGCTTTTGACATAGTACACTCCTATTAGTACAATTTGTTTGGTTAAAAAAAAAAAATAGAAATATAAATTTAGGAAAAATGTACTTAATTTACAGTAAAAATTACAGTGCGAAAGCCTTGCAAGGGTCTATTGGTCTAGACTTAATATACTTTTCTAACAAATAAATTTTACTCCTAATTTTTGAAAAATAACAAATTTTATCAGTAATAGCTGAATGCATTAAAAAATTCCTCATTTTTTTAGAACAGTTTAAAAAATTGTTAAATATTGTTATCGGTATTGAATTCAGCCCTCTCGGGGAGGGATTTCTGTGGCCCCAGGCAGTGTGTGTGTGTGTGGGGGGGTATTTTAGAGATCTGTGGGTCAAATTGCACTTTTGTTCATTAAAAGGGATAAATCTCATACCTTCTATATGGGGAAGAGGAGGATTCCATCCTGGGCCACCCTCTGAATTCAACACCAATTGTTATATATGTATTATATAAATTTAATTTCATTCTTTTGATATTCCTCATACTTTTCCAAAGTCATTTAAATTCATAAATACATCAAATTTGCAGTTTTTTTTATTTAATATAGGTAAAAATAAAGTTAAATAGCAATTTTAATATTTCTAAAAAAATAAATAAATAAGAGGGTAAAATCTTTGTTTTTTAACACTGTCAAAATTTTTATTTTAATCAGATTTTTGAGATACAACAGGGGAAAGGCCACCATCAAAAACATCGGTTACAACTTAAATACAGGCCCTACTTAAAAGAAAAAAAAATTTCGTATTAAAATAATGTCTGCAAACTTCATGCGTGTATGTGTATTTAGACAACCACAATTTAAGACGTCTCATTTGAGAGAATTGAAAAATGTAGTAAGCTTGTTTAAAAATTTCATGTATTTAGTTTCAAAATTGAAATTGTGAATGTGCAAGAAGTTTTCATATGAAATGAAAAATTTGAGTATGCGCTAAATGAAATTTTAACAAAAAAAATTCTCAGAATTTTTATCGATTCTTCTGCAGTATCAATTTTCTCATACTCTTTTTTTTTTTTTTTCATGATTTATAAAAACAGATAAAGAACATTACTTACTCCATGGTGAAGAAATAATGAAAACTCAGAATGAAAATACTTCATTCTCAAGTAACAAATATGTTTTGTATTTGTTATATATTTTTTTTCTGAACTAATTACATTTCTTTAAATTAAAATTCAAGAGAAATACATTTTTTAAAAGAATGTAAGCATTTAGCTCAATATTTACTGTTAATAATATATTAATAAGTTCAATTAATAATCAATTATATATATTACATTTACTTTAAACAAACCAAAAGTTTTTAGTATTTAATTTTTAACATAAATCAAAAGAAAATAATGATAACATTTCATGATGTCAGGTCTTAAATATGAAAGCAATTAAATAGGCATTCTTTTCAAGTGCAATAAAAACTTCTATTTTTAGGTAGGGTAGAATTAGGTATATTTTCTCTTCCCTTTAGCTTGAAGTAAAAACACACAAGATCATAAAAGTTTCATAATATTTATACCATTAGATTCCATTATATCTAAAACTTCTTACCTGATAACTTGTTCTGTCAAGTTTTGGTTTTAATGAAATAATAAATAGTACATTCAATCTAGTTGTTCTATGTCTGAGATCCATTGAATTCCTTAATTATTTTTTATAGTAAAGAAATGAAAAGCTTGCAATTAAACACATAAAAAATATATTAAAATCACTTCACATCATGATATTCTTTACAAAATACTTAATAAACTCCTATAACTAAATCTATTTACATCTTCTATTCCAATATGGATGTAATATTTTAAAATAATTATACAATTATTTTACTCGCTGCTTTAGAATGCATGAATTTTAAGTTTTAAACAATTCAATTGCTGAAGGACATACATTTTAAATCACTGTTAACTAAGAAAAAAATACTATAAAATAACAACATCAACAAATACATTTAAAGTACTTTAATTTACATTTATAGACTTTTTTTTACATAACATTTACGTTCTTATACATGTTGCAACTCTGCCTTTAATACTCTTTCAATGTGTGCCCTTGATATAAGTTTCTTTCTCAACAGCATCTGAAACAAATAATTTTCAAAACATTAAAATTCAGAGTAAAATATGATTATGGCTAGAGGAGTTAAACAAAATTTTGTGTAAAAGAAAATAAGAGAATTTTTAATTTCTAACTTGGTATTGGTACTACTTTTATGTTAGTATACCAGATGATAAATTGACAATAATTCCTCTTATAGCCATAATTCGTGTTCAATTCATTTAATTTTAAATTTAAACCCTTCACTTATTTCATTTAAAATACATAATTTTCATTAAATTACATGCATGCCTTTTACTAATATCAATTAAAATACAGAAAAATTAAAAAAATTCTTATACTGTCGTTTTAAAAAAGTTTTATGAAACAAAAATTTGCATAGAAGACCACAAAGCAAAATATTTAATTTCATGATCAAAGTATTATTTCTAATTTCCACACGCAAAAAATAAAAAGACAAACAAGACAAGAAAAAGAATGCGGTTGGCAGGATTTGCACCTGGCAAACATAAAAGTTCCCAACTTTTTACTTAAATCAAAATATATATATATGCATAAAAAATTACTTGAGAATTAACACATGTAAGAAAATTTGAATTGCTTCGACATATTTAAGATTCTTCACATTTATTACACTTTATTAAGGTCCTTGTCCCTGCCAGCGAAGACACTCACAAGCTAATGCTAAGAGGAGGGATTTATCTAATATCTCGTTTGCATTTCGACATTTTTAAATTTATTTTATTTTTTTTTTTTTTTTTTTTTGCACTGGATAGCTGAGGTCTATGTCTACATCGCACCTTTTTTACTTTTTCGATTTTGGTCGCAGAAATTTTTTATAAAGTTACTTTCACTTTCAAAACCTGTTCTGAAAATGAAAGTGTCATTCTAAAAAAATATCTGCAACCAAAATTGAAAAAGTAAAAAAGGTGTGATGTAGAGATGGATCTTGGCTATCCAATACAAAAAAAATAAATAAACAAATGTTGAAATGCAAACGAGATATTATAAAAATCCCTCCCCATAGGATTAACATTAGCTTGTGAGTGCCTTCGCTGGCAGGGTCAGGAGCCTTAAGGCTCAAAGTTGGCATGCATTTTCTATTACACCCCTCCCCCCCCCCCTGATTGGAACTTTTATCTTAAGGCTGTTCTTATCTGCTCTGCTCAAGAAACGCAAAATGTTTTGACACATTTACAAATTCACTTTTCAACAGAAAGGTATAAAATTGGAAAGCCTGGCCATGAAAGCGATTTGGAATTGAACTGTTTTTTCCCTTTTTTGATCAATCAATTACCTATTGAGTTATAAGCTATTTTGATCACATGACAAACACGTTTTTCGCCCGCTCTTGAGTGCTCTTTTTTCCTTCGTGCAGAAATTCGGTTCAAAATGCCCACTTTGATACTACTTTCTGAGAGATCTATTGCATTTTTTTAAAAAATGGAAAAAACAGCTCAATTACATAGTTTCTGAACAACAACACCAGCTAGTTTCATGCATTTTCGAACAAAAATAAATTAAAACTTATGTCAGAAAGTTGCCCTTTTGGATTTTGACCCTTAAACAGTTTATTTGTAAGTTGCGTCATCATGATCATAATTAAAATTAATTTTAAAAATATAAAATAATAACTTTTTAAATTTCTCAAAAAACAAAATTATTTTCACTTTACATTAATATTCCATTAATTACATTAATAGGGTATTATAAAAAAAAAAAAAAAAAAAAAAAAAAAAAGAGAAAGCCAGCTTTTAAAAGTTTAGCCTTTCAGTCTCAGAATTTTGAGAGTAGCTTTTCCAACTTAATTTAACACCAATGTTTATAATATATCATGTCCCTGTTAAAATTATTTTTCAGTTGCATTTGACTAATTTCCAGGAGAACTAGTTAAAAACAAAACAAAAAAATAATAATGCAGAGTTTCAATCAATTTAACACCAATGTTTATAATATATCATGTCTCTGTTGAAATTATTTTTCAGTTGCATTTGACTAATTTCCAGAAGAACTAGTTAAAAACAAAACAAAAAAATAATAATACAGAGTTTCAATCAATATCCCTGCAGTTTAAAAACAAATTTGGATTGTGTTATAGATCCCATTTAAATAGTATTGTTTTTTAAGTATATAAATGATGCAATTTTAAAGGAACAAATTATTGTGGTTCTGACATTATTATAAATGTTATTTTTAAATTTTTCATTCTATGAAAAGTAGCAAATTACAACCCCCCTCCCCCCGGGCTTACAAAAGATGCTTTAGTGTGATGTCAGTATTAGCATTTTGGTTAGAAACTGACTTCAAACAACATTTGTTGTGTTTCATTTTTTTTTAAATATAAATCATAGAAAATGTTACCACCACATATATTAAAACACTTAGCTGTGAGATATCAAAATAGAAAATATAACATAGCAACTGTTTGTTTGGAGTAGGTTTCTAACCAAAATGACACCACAATTGAACACATATAATATATAATTTTCATTTCCCATATATTTAGTTTTGATTGATATAACTGTCAAGTCTAAACACAAACCAAAACTACATTTTACTTTAAGTTTCAGACTCTCAATATACATGTTAATAAATGATAATTACATTTCTCAATATATTTATTAACGAAAATTATAAAACAGATGGATTTTCACTTACTACTAAATTTGTTGCAAAAATTGTTTATATTTTCATTGTAAAGTTTAATTATATATATACATATATATATATATATACAGTTGAACTAAAAATAGTTAAATATTTTTTATGATTATCATTTCATTACATTAAAATTGCAGTTATGTCAATAAATAAATAAATAAATAAATAAAAATAAAAAAGATTCAAATTTTATATTAAATTTTCAACCTTACCATTTCTATTAATTGGCATTGGCCTTATTGTAATAATTTTGTGCATGTATTTCCATTTTTAAGAAGAGAAGTTTGCATTTATCTCTATGGCAGAAAAGTTCCGTTTAATGATCTTAGAACTTGCATTTAATTATTTTTGCTTAGATACTTTAAAGAGTACCATTAATAAATATCAATTATAATTTTGCTGCAGAAAAGTATAATTAAAGAATATATAACAGGAGATACAAATATGCACAGACTTGATATGAATTTTTATTGTTATGGTCCCTTATTCAGAAATACTTTTAAAAAAACTTACCAATTTTGAAATTTAATATTTTGAAAATTTTATGTAGAACTAAGCTTTGACTGCTGGATGTTTGCAGTATCTTTTTAACCTTCATTTATCCATGCTGGGACTTTTTGGACCCTACAATTTGTGCCTGCAAACAATAAATAAAATAACTGAAGATACAAAAGTCAAATCAATTCAAAATATAATTTAATATAAATGATCACATGTGGCATTAGGCAGCTAAACAAATTCAAAGAAATTAAAGTACTTCTCCATTATCCCATCGCAGGGTTCATTGATTTAAATCAACTTAATTTTAATCATGATTTAAATCTATTTCTTTTTAAATCACTGATTTAAATCTGATTTTTATGTTTAAATAAATTCAAGATGTAAACAAACATATCAATGTTTTAAAATATATTTAGTTTTATACAATGCAGATAATGAATCAGTTTTAGAAAGATAAGGCTTTTAAGCTTTATAAGATTAAAATTTTTGTCCAGTAAAGTACAATAGAAAAAATGGTTTCAAATTTCATTTGAATCAAATTGTAAAATAAACTAGCAACAGTAAGGAAATCTAACCAGGAATATATTAAATATAGGAATATTTACTCGTCTATTGCTTAATATAATATAGTATTTAGAAAAACTTCTGCAAGTAAAATAAAATTATATGACTTTGCTTGTTACAAACAAGCATTGAGACTAACAGATTAATTATCCCATCTTTTGCACTATGCAGGAGAGAAACTAACAAGCTGTGAGAAAATAATCAACATTATTGTTTGCTGAAGAGAAATTCTCGACTTTGGTGATGCCTATTATATTAAAATTTGGACAATTCAATGCATTTTTATGTCTGTGTACATAATTTTATAAATTAAAAGTCGTAAAATAATAATATTGTGCAAGGATTTTAGAAAAATCAAAAACTCTACCCATCAACTTTTCATCAAAAAAAAAAGAACTATTGTATCTTAACAAACTGTATGTAATGCTTAAGAAAAAATGGAAGATTAAAGCCGTTGGAATCCCGCCCCCCCTTCTCTTTGCAAAAAAGAAACAAACAAGAAATTTGGAAAAGCCCCACTTACTAAAGTGTCAGCTATCAATAATTTTAAACAATAAAATTAACAATATAATTAATGAAAACAGAAAAAGATATCTTGGATATTTGACACTTTTCATAAAAAAAAGAAGACTATTGTATCGTAACAAACTCCAATTTTAAAATTTGTAATACACAACACAGTAAACAAATGGAAGATTGAAGCCACTGGACCCCCCCCCCCCCCCCCATGCACAAAAAAAAAAAGAAGCAAAAAACGAGAAATTTGGAAAAGACTCACTCACTAAAGTTTGATATCAATAAATTAACAATATCTTAATGAAAACAGAAAAAGAAATCTTGGATATTTATTTGTTTACATTATTTTTCTAAATTATCTCTATCGGCTGATGAACGTTTGTAATATGGTCAGTTCTCAGTTGAAACATCTATTGTAGGTAACTATGAATCACAAAAATTTTCAAGCTTTTTCTCTTTTAATATCATAATGCCATCATTTAAAAGCTTTATTCTTATGTTAATTGATGAAATAATAAGTAAACTAATAAAACACCATTAAAAAGGTCAAATTAAAAATCCCCTGATGACAAACACATACAAGATGACATAAACACATCACATATAATATTATGGATTAAAATAACACCTGACATCAAGTGAATGTGACGCTACAATCATGCATCTTTGGCGTTTAATCCTATTTTGGCCAAAGTTATTTTTATTGAAAGCGGTCGACAAGATAATGGAGAAGTACCAAAAAAGCTACCACCAAATTATAAAATTGAATGCCAAAATTACATGATCGTAGCGTCACATTTATTTGATGTCAGATGTGTTTATACCTGTTTTTAGTGATGTTTTACTGATTTATTAGATATTTTGTTGTTTAAAATAACAATTACGTTCTTAAACAGCAACAAAATGATATTAAAAGAGGAAAAAGTATTGAACAAATTTTATGATGCACAGTTCCATATAATAGATCTGTTTCAAATTTCAATTGATATCACTTAAACATTCACCAGCCGAGAGGGATAGTTAAGAAAAATAATGTAATAAATATCCAAGATTTTTATTTCAGTTTTCAGTAATAGTAGGTATATTATAAAATGTATTGTTTAAAATTGATAGTTAGCAAATTAGTAAGCAGAGCTTTTCTGATATATATATATTCTTTTTTTTTCAATGGTAACATTCTTATTTTTTATTTATTAGTTGTCGAAATTTTTTGGCAATTTTTTTTTTTATATGAAAAGTGATTGATGGTATAACGGAGAAGTACTGAAATTAATAATGAATTTAGATATCCAGTTACAATTATTACAAAAGTACCAATAAAAATTACAAAATAAAACTGCTGTGAGTGAAAAATTGTATTATTTACTTTTAGTTTTAAGATCACGTACACTTGCAGAACTAACAAAATATATGGGATGGAGCAAGAATTTGAAAAAATTCTATTACCAGGCCGAGTGTTTACTGTAGACAGAAAATAGAGAGAAGAATACTTTAAATTGCATTAACATGTTTAGCCGCGATTCTTAACAGAAAAAAAAAAAGTGACTTTTATGTATGGTAAACAAAGAAACATTAACTTTAAATGATTTTATGGATTAAAAATTTACAATTGGATTACAATGATTGAATAACCTGTTTTCTTAAAAAAATAAGTAAGTTCTGTAATTTTTGCAAGTTCTAGGGCACACAGATTTTGAAAAACTGCAATACTGCGTTTATCGAAGAGTTTTATGAGACATTTTTTCAAAAATAGCTGGGTACATTTCGCTATATTAAAAAAAGAAGGCAGGGTGTATTTTGCTGATTTTAAAAAGACGCGCTGTGTCTTTAAATAATGACTTAGAGGGAACACAGCCAATTCTAAAATGTTATTTATAATGAAAAACAGGCGGACAAAAAAGCTAGTCTAAAAATCTTTTCCTAGAAAATGCAAGACAGTTTTTAAACACATCAAAACAACACAGAAGTGTAACATAAAAATCCAATAGAAAGCAAATACGACACATTTTTTAAAATGAAGAATTAAAAAGCATACTTTATCTTTTTTCAGGGGTGCTGTGTGTCTCACTCAAACCCCTCCCCCCCCCATCCAAAGAAAAGCAAGCTAAAAAACTAGCTAGTATATATATATACTACTTTTTAAATATAGTATTATATACATATTATATAATATGTATAAATGAAGACAAATTGAAGCTGCTAAAGTGTCACAGAGGGGCCCCAACTGGATCTTTGCTATTGGGACACATGCAGGCTTAGTTAGAAAATTTAAAAATCCTTATCTTATACAAAATTAATTTTATAAGCAGGTTATTCTTGGAATGAAAATATACTTCACGAGTATTTTTATTACATTTTTTAAAGATAAATAAATTTAATGGTTAAATTGATTTAAAAGTTGAATTTAAAGCTTTATGAATATTTTTACTTGTTCGTCATCAACAAAATGAATGTTTAATGTATTTTTATATCTAACACAACACCCAAACAATGGGTCATAAACGATGTTTTGGTGACTCACGAAATGATCTATCTTTAAAAATAATACTATTAATTTTAATTTCTGTAAAAATATAATCAACAAAGGTTTGTTTTACGATCATACAACATTATTATTTCGAGTATTTATATGAAAAATGCTTATAACTGTTTATAACTGTTTTCTATGAAAGTTTGCCTGTCTCAAGGTATAGATTAGGAAAAAAGCCTTATATTTTAGAACAAAACTCTTAAAGTTCACTCTAAAAAGTTAAGATTCGAAAGTTTACTTACCTTTAGAATAAATTCAAACTCTCATTAAAAGAAACATCAAAAGAACACAGTTGAAAAAAAAAAAATCGTTTCAACAACGGAACACAGAGCAGCAGTTGAAGACAGAATTTCTTGCGCATGCGTACTTGTGACACGGATGTTCTCCGGACAACACCGGACGATCGTGGATGGTTCGTCCGGATTCTGGCGTCCTGTGAACGTCCAAATTATGCCCTGTACAAGATCTGACGGGTATAGGACCACTCGGCTCTATATAGGACCATATAGGACGTCCGGAGGCAGTCTTTGGTTGTATGGGAAATGCCCAACAATCGAGCAGCATTTTTTCATTTCCCCGTAAATTAGATGCATCTTGTATTGACATTTTTACTTCCTGATACCGACCTTTTCGGACTGCCCGTCCTGCAGTCAGACATAAAATGATAGCTTCCACATCATTTTCTGAAAGTCCCTTTACATTTATAAGAAAATGTAAAACCCTGTTTGATTTACTGGTATCTGACAAAACAGATGCGAAGGAGGTGCGTAGATATAGCTCATTTAAACCCCCAATAAGTGTAATATTTTTTCCCTTTACTAAGACGTTTTGACTTTTTTAATATAATTTAGGATCTATATTGATTGTCTCTCTTATTAAATTTTGTTTGAAAATTGTTTCAATGCATTATACAAGACCAGAAACATGTCTTTATTTAGCAATGTCTACTCTATTTCAATTATACTAATCTGATATTTTTTTATTTATTTTATTTTTTTGCTGTATGAAGCACTCATAACACAATCGGATGCATATATATATTAAATGTTTCATTAAAATATGCAAAGACAAATGCATTATAAATTGAGAACGAGGGTGTATATTAGAAATATTTTAACAATTAACTATAAACTTTTAAAATAATCAAACTTAAACTACATAGGCAAAAGACTGTCTGCTTCTCTTCAGTGGATGGACAAACAGAACAACTCCAACCCCCACTATAAAAATCTTGTAGGTTTCGAAACACAAATCCATCCTGCATTCAAAAACAATCTAAAAACTGAAATATATATATATTTTTAAATTGACTTTAAGATGTAAATTGGCATGCAAATATTGTAACTTAAATCATATTAAGAAGTAAACAAAACATTACAATGTTATTTAAGCAGTACAAAGTTAAATTCAAAGTATAATTTTATTGTAGTATATATGAATGCAGAACGACTAGCATCCACCCATACCTACAAGACAAAGATATAAAATGAACAGAAAAACTGTCAAATTGCAAATAACAGTAGTCCTTCACCTGGTATCAACAGAAATGAATCTATATTCCATATCTATATCATAATCTTCAAAAGTCAAGTCTGCCCTTGCCTTCGATTCGAGTATCCATGCTGACCCGTTCTTTTATAAAAACTTTAGGCAAAACATCATTCTATAGAATGTTCCGGAAACAGGGAAGCAGGAATCAGAATTTGGTCATCCCGCTAAACTACAACGTTGCCATTTACTCTTCAAATAATATTTAAAACATTAAGTGGCTAATCCTTATTGTAAAAAAGTTTAGCTAAAAATTAAAAAATCTATTTATCAAAATTTAAATCACTGCCACAAATTTTACTGAAACGGATTAATTGATTAATAAAAATATTAAGAAAAACCTTTTTATGCAAAATTGATATGTTTATACATTTTGCAAATATTTTTATATGTTTTGCTGTTTGATACACATAGTAACATATGAACAAGAACAAAAAATAATGCGTCAATCATAAATTATGAAACACTTTCCAACCCATCTAGAAAACCGTGATGGAACTTCACCGTTAAATAAACTGAAAGAAGAAATGTAAGTAAACAGTCTACAAAACACATACTACATTTAAAAATCCAGGTTTAGCAATTACTTCCATAGTCGAAAAAGCAGTCTAATTAGTTTGTACAGCCCTGAATAGGATCCATGGATTTGCATATCTATACTAATAAAAGAACAAATCGCTCTGTCTGTCTGTCTGTGCGTGCGTGCGCGTGTGTGTGTGTGATGGCTAGCGAAAACTACTGCACGTAGAATTCTGAAAATTTAGGTGTGAATAGTCCAAGACAGGTCCTGATGCACCTGAGGCTCAAATTTTTAATACTTTTAGGGCCGGGGCCCCTAGCCCCTTTAAGTTTTTATGCACTAAATACTGCCCTTGTAAATAACATGCTTCTTTTCCATCCGATCTCCTTCGTTTTGGGGGAAAATTCTCCGTTCAGTTCCTACCCCATTTCTATATTTTAGTTAAGACCCAGGACACCTTGGGGTCCGGTACAGGGCCCTTTGAAGTTTTAGTACGCTAAATTATTAATAAATTGCTTCCTTTTAATCCGATCTTCATGTTCGGGATCCTTTTTTCCATTTAATTATTATCCCGTTTATACATTCCAGTAAAGACCCTGGGTCCGTTTAGGGTCCCGTAGGGCCCGGTGAAGGGCCCTTGAAATTTTTGTATGCCATGCATTGACCCTTAATTTTTTTCACCTTCTCAGTATGTAATTTTAACACGTTCACGCCGGCGCCTATATTCATGTTCTTCGCTGTGAGGTGGCGCTCGAATTCATGTTTCGCATCATCTGGCGGCGCGGTACTTTCGCTTATTCAGACACTGTATGTAATGACACGCCCCCCTCATATTTATTAAATTGAACTCGAATATAACGAGCAGAGTTCATTGTCAATGTCTGAAAGTTCTTAAGGAATAAGCAAATTACTTAGAGGCATGATCTTATTGATTGCATATGTACGAATTTTAATATAAAATGTCTTAAAATCTAAAGCAATATGGACAACATGATATAAATGCATTTTCTGTAAGGTAGAAGCCATGCCCTTAGTCAATGATATCTTTTGAATGAAAACGAGAATTCTCGTTTCCCGTCGTGAATGTATAAGGTTTATAATATTGAATTGTTTTTACTACTGAATTTTCGAATATTCAAGTGTGACCCACCTGTAGTGCACGCCTTCTATTTAACAGTGGCGTGTGACCCACCAGTGATGCACGCCGCCCGATGCGACAGTCAAGCGTCACCCACCGGTGATGCACGCCGCCCGATGGGGCAGTCAAGCGTGACCCATCGAGGATGCAAGCCGGCGTGAACGTGTTAAAGTTGAGTCTTGGAGTCGGAGTCATCTTTCAAGACCAATACCCACATATTTTAATTGGGGCCCTAGTGCCATTTTTTAAGTATATACCCTATTTTTGGCGCATTTCTTTAAAGTTATATATAATGATTAATTCATACCCTATGCTTAATTTTAACTAATCGAAGATCTGAAACGCTAAGTACTAAAACGTTTTAAAATGTTTTTATGTTAGGGCCTTGCTCTCAACTATTAGTTGGCCCCTTTTGGGACCCATATTATAACTTCTTTAGAAATGGTCCAATTAACTAGCTTTTTTTTTTTTATAAAACTTCTTAGGTTCCCCAGCTACTACAAGAACGACAGAAAATTTTTCAGACTTCAGCTACCACCAATTTTGAATATTAATCGCATTTTTGGGGCCCTTGGTGCAGCTTCTTTAAAAATGATCCGAATTGCTTGTAATTTTCATTAATATAATTCTAGCGTCCTCTGATTACTTTAAAAACTACTAAAAAGTATCTTTATACTCAACTACACGCCACTTAAGTCTCTGGCCCTTTGGGGCTTGATACAGGTCCCCTTGAAGTTTTTGCACAATAAATTGTTAATAAATTGCCCACTCTTAATCCGAACTTCATTTTTGGAACCCTTTTTCTATTTAGTTATTTTCTCATTTCTATATTCCTGTTAAAGTCTTGGGGCACCGTAGAGTTCCGTAGGGCCCGATCCGGGGCCCCTTGAACTTTTTGTGTGCCATGCATTTTTCACCCCTTAATTTTCTCACCTTCTCAATGCATAATTTTAAAATTGAGTCTTGGACTCTTCTCCCTAGAGCAACACCGTCATATTTTCATTGGGGCCTTAGGGCCCACTTTTAAACATTTACCCATTTTTTTTGCCCGTTTCTTTAAAATATTATTCTAATGATTAATTCATACCCTATGCTTAATTTTGACTAATTGAATATCTAAAACGCTAAGTACTAAAGCATTTTAACCTGTTTGCCTGTTAAGGCCCTGCTCTTAACTATCAGTTGGACCCTTTTGGGCCCCCTATTATAGCTCCCTTGAAAATGGTCCAATTCACTAGCTTTTTTTTCTAAAACTTCTTAGGTTCTCCAGCTACTACAAGAACGACAAAAAGAAAATTTCAGACTTCAGTTACCACCAATTTTGAACATTAATCGCCTTCTTGGGGCCCTTGGTGCAGCTTTAAAAAGGATCGGAAAAGCTTGGAATTTTCTTTAACATATTTCTAGGATCCTCTGACTACTTTAAAAGCTACTAAATTGTAACTTTATACACAAATAATGCCACTTATGTCCCGGGCACTTTGGGGCCCGGTACAGGGCCCCTTAAAGTTTTTGCACCATAATTTTTTTTAATTGCCTCCTTTTAATCCGATCTTTATTTTTGGAACCCTTTTTCCATTTAGTTATTCTCCCGTTTCTATATTACAGTTAAAATCCTGCGGCACCCTAGGGTTCCATAAGGCCCAATACGGGGCCCCTTGAAATTTTTGTGCGGCATGCATTTTTCACCACCTAATTTTCTCGCATTCTCAATGGAAAATTTTAAAACTGAGTCTTGCAATCTTCTCCCGAATCTCAAATTGGACGAAAGCTCTCTTATTTTTACTGGAGCCTAGGGCCCTGTTTTAAGCATTTCCCCTCATTTTTTGCGCATTTCTTTAAAATTTTATTCTAATGATTAATTCATACCTATGCTTAATTTTGTCTAATTGAAGATCTGAAGTGCTAAGAACTTAGACCTTTTTAACAAGTTTTCATGTTAGGGCCTGCTCTTTACTATCAGTTGGCTCTCTTTGGGCCCTTTGTTGTAGGTCCCTTAAAAACGGCCCGATTCGCTATATTTTTTTTACAACTTCTTAAGTCCTCTTACTACTACATGAATGACAAAAAATTTCTCAGACTTCATGTACTACCAATTTTGAATATTAATCTTTTCTTGGGTCCTTTGTTGCAGCTTCGTTAAAAACTATCCGAATCTATTACATTTTTCTTTAACAATGTTTCAACGTCCTTCAGCTAATTTAAAACTACTAAAAAATTTTCGTATACCCAACTACATTCCAATTAAGACCCTGACCCCCAGGGCCTGGTCTTTTTTATACCTCAGCTACCGCTTTTTCCAACCATTAATCTCCTTTTTCAGCATCAACTTACGTTTACTCACTAAAGCCGTGAATTAAAAATCGCGTTACCTTAAAGGTAACTTTAGGTAAGGGATTTCATCCGTTTATTAAATATCATGTTAATGTTAAAAGTAATTCATGAAATTTACAAGGGGAGCAATTTGCAAGAGGTGCATCTTTCACCGCTTGGGGGCGCGTTATTTCCTCGGGTTTAAGGGCCCAATTTCAACGGGATTTGCTTCCTTCAACTTAGATTACAATTTAGCTACTTTCTGTATTATGAAATTTTATCTTAGACTTCAGTTACCAAAATTTTCTAACATTAATGATGCATTCCTTTTTGGATTCTATGGGCTTGATTACTACGAGGTTTAACTCACTCAACTTGGTTTTCGATTGTCTCCGGCACGTGCGGAGCACTTCTGGTACATGCTGCCTTAGGTAGCGGGGACCCAGGTTACAGGTTCGTTCGGAAAGAAGTTTGTTGGGAACACACTAGACGCTGCGGAAGGCAATGGGGGCCTCCAAAATTAGGTTCATTTAAAATAATTTTAAAAGATATAAAATCGTTCAAACTTGAGTTTTGTTTAAGGTTTATTATTTACGGACCCCAGGCGAAACCGGGCGGGTCTGCTAGTATACTATATAGCATGCCAAAATTCAGTTCAATAGGAAAATTTACTTTTAGCAATTTTCGCCAATAGATGGAAATGCACTGGAATTCTTTTGTACAGAACTGTATATTATCCAAATATTTTTGTACACACCTCATCTTAAGCTAAAATTTAATGCAGGTAAAAAACACCTAACAGAATTTAAAGCGCACTTCCAGCAATTACCAACCATAAATGGCAATGTATCTTGTTCTTTGCGTAATCCTGTATATGGATTTATTTATTTTCCACAAACATCTAATAAATATAAATCTGCAAGAAAATTAAAAACTATACCATTCCCCCACAATTAAAGGCTACCTAGCAATTCCCTCCCACAGTCAGTGACAATTACGAATTCCTTTCAGTGCCCTGTATACGATCAACCCAATTCATACACACCACGTGCTATGCCAAAATGTAGTTAAAAACGCAAACAAAAGTTGAAAATGCTTTTCCAGCAATTATTGCTCATAGACAATATTTAACCGAATTCCTTTATGTGCCCCTGTAAATGAACGATAAATGCAATGCACACCATACTTTTCAGTAAGAAACTTATATTGCACGTCACGTAATGCGTATAAATGTCATTATATTTGAAATGGTGTATCATCAAAATATACTGAAAACGATCATTCTGTAACAGGATTTCTTTTGTGTGACCCTGTATATGAATAATAAAAGCTTTGCGCCCCATATTCTATTGAAAGCATGTTTTAGTGCACTTCATAAAGGCATATCAATTTCATTATGTTTGAAAGGGTGTATCACCAAAATGCACTTGAAAATTTTTTCCCCATTGACCGGAATGTAACAGAATATTTTTGACTGTCCCTGTTAAAGATCTATAACTGCAACGCATTCCATTTTAAATAGTGAACGTAAACATCAATAATATATAAAAATATGAGTGCAATCCGAGTATATTTACGAGAATTAGAGAGTGGATGGACGGGCAGAAAAACCGAACTCATAAACATTCCTCAACTATGTTGGAAAGTGTTAAAAAGATTACGATGGTGCCATGAGCTCTTCATATAAAATCAAGAGCTAAAAATCATGCCTCTGGCATAGATTATCAAACACTTTCCAACACTACAGAAAACTTTAACAAAATTTCGCCGTTTAATAAGGGAAAGATGGTTTCTAATAGACCGGGAGTCAGCTGCACAGACCATCACCGCATCCAGTTGACAGTTGAAATTCGAGGATTAGACAAAACTCGATTAGCATATCAGAATGTAGCTGGTCTGCCAAGTCATAACTTGGTGGAAAGTACCTGCAGACCCCATTTTAATGATGGGTCGATAGGTTTATCATTGTGTTTTCCTATACCCAAAGGTATGAAAACATGGAGGACTGGGAGCAGGAAATCGCAATGGTAAACCTACGATTCGACCGCTAAAATTGAGTTTGCAGGTGTTTTCCACCAAGATAGGACTTGGCAGATAAGTTGCATTTTAATATGCTAATCGAGTTTTAACTAATCCTGGAATTTCAGCCGTCAACACGATAAGGTGATTGTTTGTGCAGCTGCCTCCCGGGTCTTTAAGTAAACCATTTTGAAAAATCCTAAAACAATTGAAAACACAATTTCAAGAATTCCCATTCATATTCAGAAAATATAGGAATTCTTTTGTAAAGCCTTGTATAGGATCTATAGATTTGCATATGTACTACATATTACGCTAAAATTGAGTTCAGTCAGCGAGTGCATATCACAGTTGAAAATTGCTCTTCAGCAATTTCCGTTACTAAACGAAAATTTATTCTAGATCTTTCGTTCTGCCCTGTATAGGAGATATTATAGAATTTATACGGGGCATTCTCACAATCTTTTGACTTTCGGGATTAAAAATCTGGTGAAATTAAACTTGCTAAAATAACATTTCAATCTGATAGACGAATGCCTAAATGATTCAAAATAAAGAAAAAATGGTCAGCAGCGAAATTTTTTTTATTTAACTGAAGTTTAAATTAAACTTGCGAGTTTAATTTTCCTTACCATTTTACCACAATAACTTTCTATTTTCTTTTAAATTTTTACTTATAATGAATTTATATAGTACCCAAAGGATATTCAAATAAGAAATAATAACAATGTAGTATTTTTAGTACAAAATTCTGGTATAACATTGTCTTAACCCTAGATCTACCGGGAATTTTATTCAAGTTTTAATAAAACGTTCTACACCAGAATTTTTATTTAAAACTATTTAACTTATTCATTTACCTTATTTTTGTCTGGTTTATATACTTAGTTTATTTTAAAGAAATTTCTGGTTTGAATGAATATTTTGTATGTACCTGTCGGGTCCAATGGACCCGTCTGGTAGACGGAGGGTTAAAGGGGTGTTAAAGAAGGGACGGAAGGAAAAAAGAGAGGATGGTATAGGAAAAAAGGGACGGTAATGGAAAAAAAGGGATGGTAAGGATGGGACGGTAAGGAAAATTACCACTATTTTTAGGCAAATCATGTTAAGACTAATTGATAGCCATAATGTTCATTGATTTTTAGAAACAGTTGTTTACATTGGATTAAATTAAAAAAAATTAATTTACCTCGAAAAGTGTAGGAATAAACCTTGGGGACGGTAAGACTACCCATAAAGCCACGATACTTGAAATTGATATTTAAATGCTGATTTAACCCTTCCCACTCCGTTGGCTCCGCTGCGGAGACATTCTTAGTCTTTGCAAAATTTGTTTTTGGTACCAGTAATAAAGGAAAATAAAATTCACCTTATTTAATCAAAGCATTTTTGAAATTGTGTACTTGAAGGAAACTGCTTTTTAAAAAGTGGTGCCGATGGAATAAAATTTGTGTAAGAGACGCCGGAGCTTTAAGGGTTAAATTTTGCAGTAAATTTCCTGTCAAAAAATTTTAGACATTCTATCATTAGACATTCATGAGAAAAAACTCGAAAAAAATTCTGTGACTGCATCTGAAGTGATTTCCTGTATAAGTTTAGCAAGAGGGATGGTAAGGAATCTAAAACCTAGGGACAGAGTTCATAAATCAATATCAACCGTAAAAATGTGTGCAGATTTAATTTTTTGCAGCATATTTATGTAAAACAATAGTCCCAGTTTCGGAAAAAAATTACATCGAATTACTTTTATTGAAACAATTTTATACAGGCAGCTCCAAACTTAAAAATGAGTATCAGGGACACGGGACGGTATACACAGTAAAAAAAAATCTGTGAAGTTACTAAAGTTTTTCTAGGAAACTGGGATTCCTAGAACTTTTCATGTAACGGCAACAACAAAATTTCATGTAACAGACACACTTTTGCGCCGAAAATCAAAAAATCTGTAAGGTTACTAAGAATTTTTTTGGAAACTGGGATTCCGAGAACTTTTCATGTAACTGCAGCCAGGGTTACAAATAAAAGTTTAGTAAGATTACTGAAATTTTAGCAGATTCATTTGTAAATTTACAGATTTTTGTAGCTTTACAAAAACTAGTTTTGTAGATTTGCAGCTTTTTTCGTACAGTTACAGGTGAAAGTTTAGTAAAGCATGTAACTTTACATCTGTAGAACTACAGATTTTTTTTTTACAGTGTAGGAGTTTCCTGGATATTTGGACCCCCAACATCGTCCAAAGCTTACTTATCTCGTTAATATTGTTATGCAATCATGCAATGCGATGTTCCTCAGTATACGAAATAAAAAAAAAAATACAAGAATATGTACTAAAATAAAAATTATTATTCAGGGACTTAAAAGTCAAAAGATTGTGAGAATACCCCATACATACCCAGTAATAGGAAAAAAAAATAGTTTTAAATTTTAAATATCGCGTACCACTACTGAAAACGCACTTCCAGCTACCGGGTGTCCCAAAAGTGACTGATGGATTTTAAAAATGAATTACTTGCAAACGGTGACAGGTATCTGAAAAATTTTTGCAGGAGGGTTATGTAAGATGTCAGGAGTTTTTATGCTGCGATACCCAGTTTTAGGTACAAATAGCAGCGATAGATGGCGCTGCAAGTAATAGGCGCTAAATCCAGGCTCGATTTTTCAGCCTCTCTTTTCTCCCATGCGAAAAAAGGAGATTAAAATGTTTTGAACGGATCCCGATGTACAAAATATCGGTTCTAGAATTATCACCTATTTCTCGCAGCGCCATCTATTGTTTGAAATTCGAACTAAAATCAAGAATCACAGTAAGAAAACACCTGACATCATACATAACCCTCCTGCAATTTTTTTAAAAATATCTATCACCGTTTGCAAGTTATTGAATTTTAAAATCCATCAGTCATTTTTAGGACACCCGGTATTATTGTTAATGGACAGTACTGTAACCGAATTCTTATGTGTGTCCGTGTAAATAAACGATCCATGCTAAGCACACCCTATTCTATGGTAAGCCCCTTGTAGTATACCTTAGTGATTCCTATCAATTTCGATGTATTGGAAATAGTATAACATCATTAATATACATCGCAAACGATTTTTTCTCGTAGACTGTCATGGAACGGATACCTTCGAGTGCCCGAGTAAAAGTACTACACTGTATATAAAAAATCTGTAAAGTTACTAAAATTTTTCTAGGAAACTCGTATTCCTAGAACTTTTTATGTACCGGCAACAACAAAATTCACGTAACAACTACACTTCTGCACCGTAAATCAAAAAATCTGAAAAGTTACTAAGAATTTTTTAGGAAAATGGGATTCCTGGAACTTTTTATGTAACTGGAACTCGGGTTACAGATAAAATTTTAGTAGATTCTTTTGTGAAATTATATATTTCTGTATCTTTACAAAACTAGTTTTGTAAATTTACATCTTTTTTTGTACAGTGCAATGTACAGATAAAATTTTAGAAAGCATACAGATTTCTCGAACTTTATGTCTGTAGAATTAGAGATTTTTTTTTTTTTTAATACAGTGTATAAATGTTGCACACTTCATTTCAATAACGACCATGGCATCGTAAACCTCAATAACATATATCAATTGCATAGCAATCCGAGTCTATTTACTAGAGCTGTAGCAAACCGCACATATTCGTTACTAAGTAACGGGTATTCTCTAAGATACGAAATACCGAATCGGTACTTCGAAATACGACTCGTTAGTCGTTACTGCGTCAATACGCAGCCGAACAAAATGAAACTAACTTCAAACGCTGCTTACGCTGCTTATAATTCATACGCTGCTTATAATTCATGAATGGAGCAGATAGCCGGATGCGGTAAAAGATGCGAATTTGTATCCTCAGACTCGGATATTTTGGCGTTAGTTATTTACGTATCAGTGTATGCGTATCATTATGTTAGTATCATTTATTCTCAAATCTCAAACGATTTTGATTTCGTAGGGGCTTGTTGATTCCTTCATTATGGAAAGAAAAAGAAGCATAGCTATTTTATACTCTGAGCTTGCAGTACCATCTGAAAGAATTTTTTTTCAAAATCAGGTTATATATTATCTGAAAGGCGTGCTTCATTAAAACGAAAAAGAATGGAAAAAATATTATTTTAAAACATAAATCAAAGATTTCTAAAATAATAATGCGATTGACGTAAACTGTTGGTTGATAAGATGATAAAGTCTAAAATGAAACACATTTCTTTTAAATATTCTGAACATTTTTAAGAAATTCTGTTCTAAAATTTACAAGTTTGCTTTCAGTGCATTCTTTATCCTATAAAAATATCTTTGTACGTGTATTTATGTTTTAAATTTTAAAAAAATATATATTTTTATGATAAAAATGAGTTTTTAGATTGCTTGTAAAAATGTTTTTACGATAACGTTTAATTTTTTTAACCTCCGGTATGCTATTTCTTTCTTCCAGCTCAGCTAATAAAGTGTCGTCTACCAAAAAAAAAAAAAAAAAAAAAAAAACACGCCCCGTTGTATAAGCCAGCCGTAAAACAAAGCAGAGGTATCATTGTACGGATAATCTCTACCGCAATTTTTTTTAACTTCTAAGCATCGCACATTTCCAATTTTTATGCCGTCGTATTGGGGAAAAAAGTACTTTTAAATGCAATTTGTTTGAAAACTGCATCTCGATTTATTTTTGAGATATTATTATTATTATTATTATTATTATTATTATTATTATTTTTGTAGTTTTAAATGCCATTTGTTTAACTTTTGTAACTCAAGTACTCCATTTCTGTAGAAAGTAAAAGTACAGTAAAAATAGTTGGAAAGTACCAATTATATCTTTTTGTTGCCATTTTCTCATAAAAACTGAAAAAAAAAAGGTAATTAAAATACCTGCTGTTTCGAAAAAATATAAGTTAATAACTTCTGATAAAACATGAAGTTTTTATAAACTGAACTTAATTTTAAGTATCTACATTAATATTACAAACAAATGAAAGCATATGAATCATGAGATAGCCATTTTTTTGTCGAATTTCTTAAATAACGAAAGAAATTCTTCAGCGGATCCGGATCACGTCATTTTATATAAAATAAACGCGTGTGTTTTAAGTCTTATAACTGAACTATCTATATTTATGTACATTTTTTTTTTCATCGGGGGTGACACTAAATTCTGAAAAAAGCAGAATTACTGTTTTCTAATTTTTTTTAACCATTTGGAAAAATGGTTATTGTCCTCTGTCAGGGTTGGAAACCAAAAACATATCTGAAGCTTTTTATTGGTTGAATCCGCATTTTATTCGTTTCCTGATGGGTCTATACAGTAATCTGTCTGTATTTCCCCTTTACTTTCAACAGAGATGGATACTTCTGTTACCACTATGACAAAAAAGTAATAAAAACTACAAAAAAAAAAAATTAATAACTCAGAAACAAATTGAGATACAGCTTTCAAACAAATTCCAATTAAAAATGTATTTTTTTCTCTATACGATGATATAAAAAGTAATATTGTGGGATGTTTAGAAATTTAAAAATGAAATTTCATTTAAAATTGGTCCAAGAATGTTAATGTTTAATCCATGGCGTACGAATATGTATGATCAACTCCGTGCGATTTTTTATGTCTTAAATTTTAGTCTTTGAAAAAATCATTTTCCAAATGGTCGTTGTAATTTGTTAAATTGCTTTTTTTTAATTTTTTTTTCTGTTTGGCTTGTAAAAATAATTGGCACAGATGTCATATACGCACCATATTGGCGCAATTTTTTTCTGAGGCCAATGTCATATAATCACCGGGGTACTTAACTGGCGCCAAAGTGCCGTTATTTTGCTTGATATGGTAACTCGGATGTTGTTTATTTGTTAATAAATTGTATAGTTACTTTTAATTTCTTTTTTTTTTAATTATATAAATTGTTTTGTTCTATAGTTATTAATGAAACATTTTTTATTTATTGTTATTCCCTATTTAATATATATATATATATATATATATGTAACTTGTATTCGAAAACGAGGTTTTCACCAAATTGGCATCAGAAAAAAAAAATCACGCTAGTGTGATGCGTATATGACATCTGTGCCAAATATTTTTGTTGTTATGTTTTTAAATTTCATATTTGAAAAAAGGGTATTTTTAAATATAAATCAATAATTTCAGAAATAATAATGTGACTGAAGTACAGTGTCATTTGATAGGATAATCACGTAAGAAATTAAATATATATATATTTAAATATTTTCATATTATTCCAGAAATTAAATTTTCATAATACATAATTACTTTTAGTGTAAAATTAATAAGTAAATTTGTTTGTAAAATATTTTGGCTGTGTAATTATATTTCATAGTTTTCGTATAAATTTGGTGAACTTTTACTCTTCCTAAATTGCTTTCTCCGATTATTCCTTATTTCATAAGTAAGAAATTATACAATTTAGACATGTTATATTCAATTATGCATCGTATTTTAATTTTGTTTGCCTTTTTTTCATTAAAACGTAGAAAATTAAATGTATTTTTAACGTACAGATGGCAGCACATATTTTACGTTAAAATAGTAACGAATTCTTCAAAAGACTCATGTGTGCTGTGCGGTATATAATTAGATTTGCTATTGCTGCAGGTTTGTAGTACATACGATGATTGTTAATACTCGGTTTTTGAACAGTAACGAAAGTAACGAGTAACGAATACTTTCTAACGGGTAGCGAGTTCGAAAATAACGACATCATACGGGTATTCATTTAGTCGTTACTTTTACAGCACTACTATTTACACGAGTTAGAACACAGACAGACGGTCAGATAAACCGAATTCATAAACACTTTTCAACTATGTTGGAACGTGTTAACAACTATGTTGGAAAGTGTTAAAAAGCAAATTGATATAATTGAAACACACCAGAATTTGCTATAGAATCCTCTCTTTCTGATCATTTACACAAAGGCTATAACTTAAGTAGTGGCACCAGATTAGTAGAATGTGGAATGTGATATTTTTTAGCTGCAAAATCCTATTTTTTTTTTCAATGCGGATTTTTATGTCATCGGCAGAAATATGTAGGATAACTGACAAGTTAAACCGCTTGTTTTTCTTTTCTTTTCTTTTTTTTTTTTTTTTTTTTTGTGCTCCTATATCACTTCTAAATATCGCATAATTTCAGTTTTTGAATCACGGAATAGAGGAAAATTGGTACTTTCGAATGAAATTTGTTTGAAAGCTGCAACTCAATTTAGTGAGATACAAATTATCCTTTTTATGATTTTTAAGCATGTTTTTTTAAGGTGTCTCAGGGCTCTTAAAGCTTCAAAATTTTCGAAATTTTAATTATTTTATACTTTGAACCCCTATCTCTTCTGAACATTTTTATATAAATGTTTCCTCGAAATTCCCATTAGACCAGAAGTTATGGCTTTTAGAACTGTACCCGCTCAATAGTTGAAGCGGTTTTTCCAAAACTTTGAAGTCATTTTACTCAGAATGACATTTTTGGGCATAACGCGCAGATATCTCAAGAATTTATCATTATTTTTTCATAAATTTTTCGAAATAGATGTTTTATGTTAGTCTGTATAACCCGAGACCGGGCCCGACACGGGCTCGGGCTCTATTTTTATTCTAGCCTTCGGGCTCGGGCTCGTTCTTTCTGAAACCGGAAAACTATATTTATTTATGTATGGAAAAGATTGAAAGAATTTTTTTCCCCGTTTAAAATTACTTTTCAAGTCTTTTCAATGTTATTTAGATAAAAAAGAAGGTGTAGCAAAAATCGTGTTTATTTATTTTAGTATTTGATTGCTGTTTCAAAAGAAAATTTGTGATGTTTTCAGATTTATGTCTACAGCATTTTCGACGACGATCAATTAATATGGCACCAATCAAAATAAACACAAACAATGAATTTGTTTTTATTAGGATTTTCGTTTGTAACAGAAGATATTTTTTAATCCGATGGTTTATTTATTTTTTATTTAGTTATCTAACGCAAAGATAGTGTTTCCTTCGATTTTTAGTAGACCAGAATTAGCTTGAGGTTTGCAAATTATTTAATCTTATATTTGCGCACGAGTCATAATCGTTCTTCATATGAAAATAACTTTACTGGTTATTATATCTATTTGTCATGTACTCTGCTCATGCTGAGAACACTGTAGTAGATTTACGAGATCACTTTGCTTCGTAAGTAAATATAATTACTTTGTTATTCCAATAGAAAGCAATCAGTCAGTGTTTCTTCTTTTAATATAAAAGCATCTGACCTTTAAGATAATGGTGTCAATTTTGTAATTTACGTTCATTTTCTGGTTCACGTAAATCACGGAAGACTGTTATGAGAAAGGAATCGATTACAGTTAAAGATGTATCGGTAAAGATTGGTATCGGGCTCGGGCGGTCTCGGGCTCTGATGACAAAAAAACTTTCGGGCTCGGGCTCCAAAAAACGAGCCCGAACTCTACTCTAGTTCTAACCCAATCGCGCCCGTTGCCTTAATCGTTAAGAGTTTTCGTGGTTTTCTTCGAACCTTGGATTTCCAAGCATAAATACGGGTTAGGTTCCCTTAGAAAGATATCCCCCCCCCCCCTTAGGGCCTATATCCCTCGTGTTGATAATTGGCCGTCATAAACGCAATCAATCTGTATAAACTGAACCTAAAACGTCCTTTTTACTGTTCAAAAAAATATTTTTTTTGGTGATTATACTGTTGAAAATTTCAAAATTTTGTGTTAGCTAAATTCAACTTTGTGTTAAAATTATAAAAATGCTTTAAATACAACTTTATTTAGGTTCAGGTTAATTATTAGAATATGACGTATAATAGGCACCAAAATTTTCATTCTCGTTGCAAAATTTATTTTGTAATCGTGTGTGTAAGCCGTCATACCAATCTTCTGCTTTACAAATTTCTGACAGTTTGAAGCCTCTATAAATATTAATGCTGCAATTTGTAATTTTTTAAATATATGAAACTAAATAACATACTTAAATCTTTCATCTCGCTAAAAATTGTGTTTTGAAATCATATATATTTTAAGAATATTAAATGTTAAAAATGGTCTATTTTTTTTCCTTTTTTCAAATTTTAAGAGCCCAGAGACCCCTTAAAAAAACTCTATCTCAACTATGAGAACTGTTAGAATAATGTAAAGCCACTAGTGGTAGAATTTCCACAATCGGCTGTTGACCACCCAGAGCAAGTTAAAAAGAAAACATAATCATAAGATATCGTACTTTGGCGTTCAATTAAAATCTATCAACGAAAGGACAAGGCTAAATGTAAAATTAATATGAAGTTAAATTTGTTAAAACATACGTTGATCAGACTGTTTTTTTTTTTTTTTTTTTTTTTTTTTTTTTTTTACTCTATTGCTAAATATCGCTCACCCGCAAGAAAAGTGACTCTTCTCGACAAAAGTAAATTTCACAGGAGAGGCAAAAGAAAATGTGTATAATTTTACTATAAGATGAAATTACAGCACTTAGCTCTGCATGCAAAGGAATGAAAACGTGCATAAAAGTATAAAACCCTTAAAAATGATGACGTAGGATGAGGTTTGGAGGTTTGGGTCATTTTACCTCCCCACATAATCCACACCTCTTCTGTGGTCACAAATGGACATATAGCGTAATAAAGGCATTTTCCGTATAACTACACTTATGAAACTGCTTGTGTTGCAAGACACACCTATGACAGAGCTATTAGTGGAATAAAACGCAAAATGAATTTTTGCGAGATGTGTCACTTTTCTTGCGGGTGAACGATATGTTGTTTATATGCAGAATTCATCAGTGGCGAAGAGCTGGTCTTGCGTTGGAAGATACGGGTAATATTTGGGGGGAAATGTTTCCTTTTTACTTCGCTTAGTGCAGAAACATACCGGGTGTCACTCTCAATGGCGTCGAATGGCCTAAACCGTTAGGCATAGACATATAGTTCCCATTACAAAAATGTTTTAAACGAAACAAAGGAGTATTTTAAAGTCGATTTGGGTCGATAAAAATATTTCTTTAAAAAAAAATACGAAATTTAATTTTTTTTAACAGTTCCCTGGGACTATAACTTATATTTAGAGAAAAAAAATATCCTATTACAGTAAAAAGTAAGGGCAAAAAAGTCCCATTCTTCTGCGATTAAAACTGACCGAGTAATAGCTGTTTAAAATTGAAAGATCTTTTTCGCTGCGAAATAGGGGTCATTCACAATTTTACTAGAAATATAAATAATCGTCAGATCTAAAAAAAAATAATAGCGAAGAGTAAAATTAACATTGCAATATAAATCTGAAATCTATTTTCATTCTGACATATTAAAGAAAAATATACAACTTGTACTAAAAATAGAAGTTAAAAAATAACAGAAATTTTGTTAAATGAAATGATGAAAAACAACAATCGCAATTCTTTACAAAATGATACATATTTTAAAATGCCATTACATTATCTTATCTAAAACTTAATTAATAAAAATTAAAGTTATCTTTAAACTCATCTCTGCCCAACTCATCTGTGTTCAGCAAATTGAGAAAATTGGTATAAGTCATGCCATTTAAAGTTTCATAACTCGGTCCATTTTAGGGTTACGTGAATAGAACTTTTTTTTTTTTTTTTTGTCTTACTTGTTAATGTAATAGGAATTTTTTACTATACCGGGATGATCGTTTAAAAATTTAAGAACCGTATAAAAATTTAAATTTGGTAACTTTTTAAGAAATTTTTTATTGAGCCAAACGACTATTAAAATATTTTTTTTACCTCATTTAAAACATTTTTGTAATTGGAACTATTTAGCCATTGGACACATTGAAAGTGTATAGGAAAATAACCTTTACGGATTATTTTCCATTTAACATTTTTCTATCAGTATTTTCTTACAATTATTTAATTCGTTCTTTGGAAAATTCTGGTCAGCACTGGGAATTTAATTAAAATTAGAAAAGTCTTCCTCTAAAATCATGACCGAATTTCAAGTTAGTTGAGTTTTGTTAATTCACGAAATTCTCTCGCTCATGTTAAACTTATGGGCGTTTAATGCATTCGTGTTTTTTTAAATATCGCTTCAGGAAATTAATATTTTTAACTTAATTTTCTGTGTTCTATTCTTAAAGGATGCCTCTTTTTTTGTTAGCAGTCAAAATATTTCTAAAATGTAGACTTCATTTTATGTAAAGTGTTAAAATCTTAATCAGTTTCGCTAAAATTTTAACGCATAAAATTATAAATCAAGTCTACACTATATCGCCATTAATGACCAGACACTTTCAATTTTAGACATTTTGTCGAAGATTTAAAGATATATTTGATGGATTTTTCTGGAACATCAGGATTATGAAGGATATGTTTGACTTCATATTTATCAACGGCGATTTGATCAGAAGGGCAATGAGGAGGCCAACAGAAAATCAAAGAAAAATAATAATGTTTGGGATCACCCTGTAAAATTAAATGCATGAAATGATCAGTCGCTATAGCTTACAAATATATGGATATTGTACAACATATGTATTAATTTGTGGAAGAATAGAACGTATATTCACGGAGATATATCGATTTTTTTTTTTTAAGTTAAAATTTTTTTTGCATGTTTTTTGTTTATATCATGCAGGGTTTTTTACCAAATTTAACGCCAGTTTCAGAAAATTTGACAAAATGTAGTAGAAATAACATGGTGTAATTGGAATGTAAATATATTAAATATTTGATGAAATATGAGCAGTTGAATGAAATATTTTTTATTTGCACATGCACGCACGATAAAAAATATTTTTTTTTCATGATTTGATAGTCAACTTTATGGAGCAACTCATAAAAAAACCGTCAAATATCGTGAAAATTTAAAAAGATGTCGGCAATATAGTGAGCTAATTTTTAGCTGCTCTCTAAAAAGCTGTTGAATGATAAGGGATTTTCCACAAATTGCCATTTTTTATTATCTGGCTTTCAGCAAAGGAGTTTGTATTTAATGAATGTCAACGAGTAGGTTTAGAAGAAATGCTTAGATTTTGATACTTCTTTTTTTCTTAGAATAGGCTCGTTCTGGTGATTTTCTAAGAAAATCTAAAGTATCCATAAAAAAAATAAAAAGTGAAAAATGTAAAAATTAAAACCGACAATTTATGGAAAAGCCCCTTATCATTTAGCTGTTTTTAGAGAACAACTAAAAATCAGCTTAGTCTATTGCCGATATATCTTAGAAATATTTTGACAACTAAAACAAGTCGGAAATTATACACAAAATGTGGCAAATGAGGTACGTTCGTACTATAACTAGTTTTATAAATATTCAGATTTTAGTGCAATAGCTGTTTCACTCTTATGCAAAAATGCAGGAATACAAAATTTATTACGATTATATAAATATATTAAATTCAGCTATACGGAAATAATAGGACGCAATCACCATGACAACCTATAGTGATTACCTATCATGGGATATCATCGAATTAATTACGTTTGATAGGATTTAATAGAATGAAGAAAACTTTTATTAATATATTTTTAAGTTTTGATCGATTTTTATAAAATTTGAAAGGACTCGAAAAAATTCTTTAACGATTCTATGCACTTAAATTTCAAACCATTTGTTCGGGTAGTTTTTACGCTGCTGTATGCAGATAGACGGACAGACAGACGGACGGACGCGGGCTAGACGATGACTATATGTGCTACGCATTTATATAATTACGAAAGCACCTAAAAATAGGAAGCATCTTTTAAGAAGAGTACTCAGAAAAGTAAATTAATAATATTAATTTTCTGAATAGAATACGAATTTATTACACGCTCATAGTTATAACATGTGCGAGGGGAATTTGAGATCGTACTGATCATTATCCTTAAAGAAAGTTTTAAGTCTCATAACCAAGTACATTATTTTATTTTAATGTCTATCAGCTTGTGTATCAGTAAGCTAAATTAGAATAAATTTTTTAAAGAGAATCTGATCCATAATGAAGAAAGACTTTACATTGTATACAAATGTTATAATAAAACAAATAGTTACTGACCAACGTATATTTTATGCTGCGATTTTAGATACAGATGTAAAACATAAATTTACAAAAATAAAAATTTAAATTATACTCGATGTTTCGGTTTTTCTCTAAAACCATCATCAGGAGTAAATTTTCTTAACTACAAAATGGCAAAAATTATTAATTTATCTAAATATTAATAAATTTTTGCCTTATTGTATTTAAGGAAATTTACTCCTGATGATGGTTTTAGAGAAAAACCGAAACGTCGAGTATAATTTTTACTTTAATTTTTGCGAATTTATTTTTTACACCTGTGTTTAAAATCTCGGAATAAAATATACGTTGGTTAGTAAGCTTTTGGTTTATTATCACGAATCTGATCCATGTGCTAAAACATGTCAAGAAAACTATCTAGAATGCAAACAGACGAGACGCAATTTAATAGACACCTCTGAATGGCATTCTATTACGAGACATTCAATAGGCATACATTTTAAAATGGAAAATTAATAAATAATTTAAAAATAATTTATTAATGAAGAAAACAAAGAAATAACATTTATAAGGGGATTAAAAATGAAATAATAATAAGCAAAATAAGAAAGAAATCAAGGAAGAATAATATTATCAAATAACTTATAAAAAGAAAAAGAATGAAATTAATAAGTAACATATTGCCTGAAGTAACTTAATTATCAACGATATTTTTGAATACTGTGGGGTATTGAAGAAGAGCTGTGTAGACCTTACAAACAAACATTCTGTTATTGTGTTATGCTATTACTCATTTTACTTTTTTGTGCTTTACGAGTGATGCTAATGTTAAGAGGCTACTTCACTCACGCGAAAATATCCGTTAGCTATTGTTAATCCTATGGAAGAAATTTTTTAAGATATCTCGTTTACATTTCTCTATTTTTAAAAGATTTTTTTGCATTGGCTAGCTGGGATCGATCTGTAGAAAGGCCGTTTTTTACTTTTTCGATTTTGTTTACGGGATTTTTTTTTTTTTTTTAAATGAGGATGCTTTTATTATTGGAAATGATTTCAAAAGTGAAAGAATTCTCATTAAAAAAACCTGCAAAGAAAATCGAAAAGTAAAAAACCGCCTTTTTACAGATCTGCCTCAGCTACTTAACGCCAAAATAAAATAAAATAAAATAAAATAAAATAAAAATACTGAAATGCAAGCGAGCTATATTAAAAATTTTCATCCATAGGATTAACATTAGCGAATGGGTGTTTTCGTGTGAGGGAAGTATTGAATATATAACCATTGCACCTTGTTAATTTTGGAAACTTTTTCGCTGGCTAATGGTAGGTATTGAGTTATAAGCGATTTTGGTCACGTGACGGCTTGTTTTTCTCCTCTCTGTTAACCCGTAGGGAAATTCACTCAAAGCACCCGTTTTGACAGTATATTGTCTGAAAGATTTTTTACGTTTACCAAAAAAAAAAAGAAGAAAAAATGAAAACGTCTTGCTATTACATAGTTTCTGAATTACACCTTATCCATTTGGCGAGTTTCTGAAAAAAAAAAAAAAAAAAAAAAAAAAAAAAAAAAAAAAAAAAAAAAAAGGGCCTAAAATTAGTCTTTTGACTTTGAGAACAGCCTTAAAGAGGCTACTTCAGTCAGGCAAAAACACCCGTTCGCTAATGTTAATCCTATGGAAGAATTTTTTTAAGATTGCTCGTTTGCATTTCAATATTTTTAAATGTTTTTTTTTCCCCATTGGCTAGCTGAGATCGATCTGTACAAAGACCGATTTTTACTTTTTTGATTTTGTTTACAGGTTCCTTTTATGAGGATACTTTTACTATCCGAACCGGTTTCGAAAGGGAAAGTATTCTCATTAAAAAAGCTTGCAAATAAAATCGAAAATGTAAAAAAAAAAAGTCCTTTGCATAAATCGCCTTCAGCTACTCAATGAAAAAAAAATCATTTAAAAATATTGAAATGCAAGCGAGCTATCTTAAAAAATTTCTTACATAGGATTAACATTAGCGAATGGGTGTTTTCGCTTGAATGAAGTCTCGAATATACACTATATTGCCATTAATGACCGGCAACTTTCAATTTTAGACATTTTTTCGAATATTTAGAAATATACTTGACAGATTCTTCTGGAATTTCAGGATTAAAAAGAACAGGTATTAACTTATATTTAGAAATGTCGATTTGATAAGGGGGGCAGTTAAGGGGCCAACAAAAAATCAAAGAAAAAAAATAATACTTGGGATCACCCTGTAAAATAAAATGCACGAAATTATCTATCGCTACCAAATGTAAATAAACAGACATTGTACAATATGTGTATTCCTTTGTGTAAGAATAGCATGTATATTAATAGAGATATAGCGATTTATTTGAAAAAATTAAAAAATTCTTGCATGTCTTTTGCTTATAACATGCAGGGTTTTCAACCAAATTTAACTCCGGTTTCAGAAAAATTGACAAAATATAGTAGAAACAGCATAGTGCAATTGGAATATAAATATATTAAATATTTTAGGAAATATGAGCAGTTGTATGAAATAATTTTTATCTGCGCATGCGCGAACGATAACAAGGATCATTTTACATAATTTAATAGTCAACTCTATGGAGCAACGTATTAAAAAAAATCTAGTCAAATATCGTAAAAATTCAGAAAGAGATCGGCGTTAGAATGAGCAAATTTTTAGTAGTTCTCTAAAAGCAGCTGAATGATAAGGGATTTTCCACAAATTGTCATTTTCAATTTTTAATTTTTTTTAATTTTCATTTTTTATTGATGCTTTAGTTCTTCTTGGATAACCACCAGAACGAGCCTATACCATGATCAAAAGAAGTATCAAAATCGAAGCATTTTTCCAAATCTACTCGTTGATACTCACTAAATACTAACTTTTTTCTGAAAGCCAGTTAATAAAAAATGACAATTTGTGTAAAATCCCTTATCATTCAGCTGCTTTTAGAGAACAACTAAAAATTTGCTCACTTTAACGCCGATAGCTTTATGAATTTTTACAATATTTAACTAGATTTTTTTTAACAAGTTGCTCCATAGAGTTGACTATTAAATTATGTAAAATGATCCTTGTTATCGTTCGCGCATGCGCAGATAAAAATTATTTCATACAACTGCTCATATTTCCTAAAATATTTAATATATTTATATTCCAATTGCACTATACTGTTTCTACTATATTTGGTCAATTTTTCTGAAACCGGCGTTAAATTTGGTTAAAGACCCTGCATGTTATAAGCAAAAATCATGCAAGAATTTTTAAATTTTTTTAAATAAATCGCTATATCTCTATTAATGTACGTGCTATTCTTACACAAAATAATACACATATTGCACAATGTCTGTTTATTTATATTAGGTAGCGGTAGATCATTTCGTGCATTTTATTTTACAGGGTGATCCCAAGTATTATTTTTTTCTTTGATTTTTTGTTGGCCCCCTAATTGCCCCCCTTATCAAATCGACATTGCAAAATATGAGGTAATACCTGCTCTTTTCAATCCTGAAATTACAGAAAAATCTGTCAAGTATATTTCTAAATCTTCGACAAAATGTGTAAAATTGAAAGTTGCCGGTCATTAATGGCAATATAGTGTATAAACACTGCACCGTGTGTATTTTGAAAACTTTAATTCATTTCTTTTGACTAAAATTTTGATTAAATTTATTGATGCCTTTATAAATAAGAAGTAAAATTTCATTCATAATAGCAGCATAAAACTTGCAAAGAAAGATTCTATAAATACTTTAATGATTTTCAAAATTCATCATAAACGCATTTTTTATTTTATTTTTAATTTGAATATGCGTAACTTGTTTGATATTATTTTATGATGAATATTGGATAGGCAAAAAATTTTTGAAGTCAATGTGTTCATTACTTTTTTTAAAAAAATGTTGTGAAAGTCTAGAATTTAAAAAGTTTGTAATAATTCTTAATTTCTATATATATTTTTTAATTGAAGTTCACAATTTTTTTTAAAAATGCATATTGTTATGCGTACATTTTTACATTTTCTGTGATACAACAAGAGGTGCAAGAGGGGATGCGGCAGATGCAATGCACCCGGGCTCTGCTCTTATATAGGAGTCTCCAATGACTTTAAAAGATACTTTTTTCTACCTTTTAAAAAAATAATTAGACTCTTAAAAAGGTTTGCACCGGGGCCCGCATCTAAGCAGATCTAAATGCATTTTTTTGTAATCTTTGAAAAAAAAAATGTGTTTTGCACCTTGGGCCCTTTAAAATGAAAGCCAGTCCTGTGTAACAGTGTTTAAAAGCACATTATATTTAAAATGGTTCTCAAAGAAAGAAAAAAAAAATCAACAGCAGGAAACTTTCCGGCAGAATTACGCGGGGCCGAAGCTAGCCTGTTTTGCGCCCGGGGTAAACATGGATTTTGGCGCCCCAACCCCCTCCTCACACACAATAAAAGCTATCGACCGCAGGTACCCTATGCAAAAAAAGAAAAAAAAAATCCTTAAAAAAGAAAAATCATTTAATAATAATTAAAATGCTAACAAGAAATATGTAAACAACGCTCACATAGGATTAACATTAGCTTGAGCGTTAAGAGCCTACGCTAGTCTCGATAAGAAACTGGATCGCTAACGTTAAACCTTTGGGAGCGTTCTTTTTAAAATTTCTCACTTATATATTAATAGTTTCAAGTGATTTTTTTTCTTGCCTAGAATAGCTTAGATTGAATTCTAACCGGGTTAGTGGTTATTTTTTTTTTTATTTTGGTTGCAGATTTTTTTGTTTTATAAAGTTACTTTCACTATCCCAAATTTGAAAAGAACGCTCCCATAGGTTTAACATTAGCTTGCGTGTTTCTTTGTATTTCATATATATGTACATTTTTGTATGAAACGACAAACAAAATCTTCATTTGCCCCCCCCCCCTTCGCCTTTCTTTCTAGCGCCCGGGGCACATGCCCCCTCTGCACCCCCCTACGGCCCTGGATTTACGGACTCATTTTTAATCATAAAAGCATGAAATTAGCATAGCAGACAGATTTTGTGCTCTGGCGTCTACCGCATGGCCACATGCTCCGTTCGCTTACCATTAATTTCGGTCCTGCTAATGTTGATTTTCTAACATCTAACAGGCGCACTGCGCCCAGGACCGGCCCAAGGCGTGTGCGAAGTGTGCCACCGCACGGGGCGCCGAGGCGGAGGGGCGCCAAATAAATGAAAGGCGCCTATAAGAGCACCGATCAAAATTATTTTATATTCTGCGTTTTTTTATCTTTTACATTTTCTATAGCTAGGCTGGGGCCAGCTCGAGAAAGGATTCTTCGTCTGTTTAAAAGGGAATTCAAGGGCGCTGAATTTTTGCATGCAGACATCGGTTTCTGTTCTTTATTTGAATGAGAAAAGAAACAGAATCACAAACCCCAGGAATCACCCGATTCAAATCTGCTTTCCTTGCGGGATGCTAATTAATTTCGATTTTGACAGATTCATGGTGAATTCTATCACTTCCGGCTATTTAAGCGCATTTTTCTAGAGTCCTCTTATCCCACAGGGAATCTGAGACTGCCCTCAGATTTTAGAGTTGAGAGCTTGGGCAGCTGTCTCTTTTGTCCTCGCGATAATCAGGTTCTGATCAGAACTAATGTTTCTTTCAGGCACATATCGTGGGAGGCTGTGCCTCTCCGGCGCAAGACCACTCCACCTACTTGGGAAAATTTTCGAGCAATAGTATAATTCTTTTAGTGTTTAATTATCCCAATATTAATCATCTTAAACGGAGAGGAGGGGGGCAGTCGGAACTCAGTTGACTGAAAGGGATTAAACTAATTTTTGCTCAGGCACACATTTGTTCCAAAATCTTCCCACTTCTGAGATTTCGTTCAGCCGGCGCCCATGCCGTATTGTTTGAATTTATGTATTTCCCCAGTTTTCCGAAACGTGGTCTGAAAGGAGCACTGAGCGGAAAGCCAGTAAAAAATAACGTCATAAAAATATATAATTGCGTTATAATGATGCAATGTTTCATTCATCATTACGGATTATTTATTAGGGGAATATAGTCTTTGGCCCATTACAGAATAAATATTTCGCAATACTGAAATTAAAATAACTGAAATTTTATTAATTTAAAAATGAAAATTGTGGAAAATTTAACTAAAATGAAAAATACTTTTTTGGACTCAGATTATGCATTTGATACCGAGTCAAAGTTTGTCTAAACCGAAAGGGAACTATTCAATATTGCAGAGATTCTTCATTATTTTGTGGTGAAATCTAATTAGGGGTAAGGTTTCTTTGGAATAATACTGTCTTTTTATTATATATACACACTTATGCCCAAGCGCAATTTTTCTCTTTGTTATTATTTAAAATTAAGCGAAAAAAAGTAAATTTCACCCCGCCCCCCTATGTTTAAATTATCTACGCAGGCCCGTAGCTAGGTGGGGGCCAGGTCGGGCAATGCCCGACCTGGAAAAGTATTTGCCCGACCTAGCACAATTGACTGGACAACCTGATCGACATATTAAATGTCCAAACTTTTCTTTGCCTCATTAAAAAAAATAATAATAATAAACTTTTGTTAGAATAGAGCATACATATAGTAAAATAACATAGACCATAGATATAGTAAAATAATAGTTATTTTACTATATCTATGGAATAGACCATAACCTAACAGACACCCATCCCTAAAACTTCTCAGTTCGAATAAAACAATTTAAACAAAAAATTCAATTGTAAAGACATTTTTTTTCTTTCATTCCAAGAGCTGTAGGACATTTTTCGTTTTGTTGCTTTGTGGAAATTTACCTTACCGGCTCCCCAAAGAGTCAAACTGCAAGAATAATAGGTTTTAGAGATTATCCTCTTAACTCTTTATCTCAAACTGATTCTGATGTCCGCGAAAATCGTTTTCTTTGTACTACTGTCATAAGTGAAATTTATTGAAATCAGGTAAGGTTGAGACTAAATGCTTGGATTTTCAGTTCCACAAAAGAGGCAACTATCATGTATTACAATCATGTGGTTTTGTCATTGTTAACTTCACTATATTGCTTTCGGGGACTTTTCAACAAAAGTGGGAAATGTTCTTTGGACAGCTTTCTTGATACTGTTGCACATCATAAAAGTTTGTAAAATCATTATCACGCAGAATTGCAATATCTAGAAAGGGTTTTTCAGAGTAAAAGGGATATATAATCATTGCAAATGTCATATATGACTATTTGAATAATATTTTATGTTACTTAAATGATTTAAATATAATTTAGCAATGAGAATATTACTGAATTAAATTATCCTTTTTATGAGTATAAAAAGTGTTTTTCTCCCAACCCTTTATAATTAGTTAGTTAAGGTATCACCTTATTTATTCTACTTTTTATTTGTTTTCTTCCTGTCTTTCTGCCTATATATGCGATATAAATATCCAAATATCACATAGTTTCTGTATGAAAAAGGGGAAATAAATTTAAGACTGTGAAGCCGAAATATAAATTGAAAAATTAACAAAAATGCTAAACGAGGATTATTATTTTTAAGCTATGAAATACTCATTTTTATTTTGGTATTTCCTTAATTTTTAACTGCAGTTTGCAAACAATAATCACGTACGGCTGTTCGAAAAAAATATTTTTGTTCACTCGACTTTGCAAACTTGCTTGCGGACTTATTTTTAAATGTAAAGGCATGACAGTCGCAGTCAAGATTATTAAAGTAGTTTAGAATCGAAAAGCATTTTTCATTTTTTAACAAATGCATCGAATCTTGAGCTTTAAACGATAGTGTCTCAGATGACCTTTCCTAGCCTCAAAAATTTGCTTACAACACCATTTTGCATTTTTTTTCCCGAAATATACTTTGTCTTTATAGAAAACAGAAAATGCTATTTTCTATCGTGGGGTCAGAATCAAAATAATTGTAACTTTATGGTATTTAAGCATAAATATGTTTTCGTGATTGTGTTAGAGAATAGAGAGTTAGAATGGAAACCATAATAGTAAATTATATTGACATACATTATCATGATGATTTTTATTTGTGTGATACTTGCTGACCAGCCCGTTGTCGCCCGTGATGTGATGATATTAACCTTAAATTTGTTTCAGTTTATATCTTTAATCCAATTTTTTTTTTTTAAATTTATACTGGAAAAAAAAATCAAAACGAACCTCGTATCGGTGGCCCCGCAATATTTATACCGAATGCGACATTTTAAAGTAAAATGTGCGCTTTTTAAAGGATATTATATATTTTTCCGTATTTCAACAAAAAATAGCGGATTCGAAATTTTAAACTGCGCGGGTTTTTCATCAGACATTTAATATTTAAAAAAAAAATAGTTCTTATTGTCTTAACTCTTTGAAATTTTTATGAGTCATAAATATAATGATTTCAAAACCTATGCACAAGATTCGTGGAAAACTAGTATTGATATTTGCCACAGAAAGACTCTTGTAACAAGACTTTTAGGTTAGGGATGCACAACCTGTAGTTCGCGGGCTAAAAGTGGCGGTCTATGGGTTAACTTGTGGCCCGCAAATTTCGTCTATGTATAACTGGAAAAAAATAGTAATCTTTGTCCATAGGTCGCGGGAAAAAAAAAACGTGAATTTTGTCAATTTGTCGCAGGAAAAATTTTCAAATTTTGTCAGTCAATTAAAAATTCCAAACTTCGTTAATCGGCCGGCCAATACCATACATATCAGCATGGGAAATTCGCAAGTTGCATATTCCATCAGTCGCTACTCGAAAAATAACTCGAATTTCGCCAATCGGGCATGAAAAAAAGGTGTATTTCGTGGATTAGGCATGGAAAAATCGAGTTTCGTCGATCGCGCACGGAAAAATTGCGACTTTCGTTGATCGAGGTCAGAAAATAGCAATTTTTGCCGATTGGGAACGAAAAAATCCCGAGTATCTCGCCGATCGGGACTTGAAAAGTCGCGAGTCTCGTCGTTCGGGAACGGAAAATCGTGAATTTTGTCGATCGGGAGTTGAAATTCGCAAATTTCATTGATAGGGAACAGAAAAAGCGCGAATATCGTTGGTCGTATACGGAAAAAGCATGAATTTTGTCGATGAGGCGCAGAAAAATTGCAAATTTCGTTGATTGAATGCGGAAAAATCCGGAGTTTCATCAGTTTACCGCGAGAAAAAATCGCGAATTTCGTCAATTTGCCGCGAGGAAAAAGTGCAAATTTCGTCAGACAGTTAAGAATGGCGAATTTCGTTGATCGGGCGCGGAAAAATCTCAAATTTCAGCGATCGGCTACGTAAAGATCGGAAATTTTGCCAATTTACCGCGGAAAAAATTCTAAATTTCGTAGATTCAGTTAAGAATCGCGAATTTCGTTAATCTGGGGGGGGGGGGGGGGGGGATCACAAATTTCGGTAATCAGGTGAGAAAAAATCGCGAATTTCATTGATCGGGGGCGGAAAAATTGCCAACTGAATTGGGTATGTTGACTGGGTAGGGGAACCTAGAGGGGTAAAACTCCCCCTCCCTCTGAAAACCTCATTTTTACCTGATTATAGGCCACAGATTACCTCCCACCTCCCTGAAATAAAATTATCTGTGTGTTACTGATGTGGCCCTCGACAACTCAGACATTTATTTAAGTAGTCCTTCTCTAAAAAAAGTTGTGCAACCCTATTTTAGGTACATTTCGTAAGAAACACTACTTATTAAATTTTCCCCTATGTCGGAATTTCTGAAAAATATTTTGCAGATTATGCTGATCATGACACCTAGAACCTAAAAGCACCACCAAGTTGAAAACTTTATCTACCCATCTACCTATATATATATATATATATATATATATATATCACCTTTTTTATAAATACAATAACTTCCATAATTCTGCACAAATCTCTTCGAAACTGATATATATAAAATCAAGGGGCAGAAAATGGAAATGGAGAGGATTTTTGTGAAAGGAGAACCCCCCCCCCCCCCATAATTTCTTAATTATGATACATATCGAATCCGTTTAAACTTATTTTTACTTCAAGGAAAAGGGCCAAAAATTTATGTATGACAGATTTTTGATATCATTAAAATGGCCTTAAGGGGCGAAAAAAATAAGGTTTTAAGAAGAAAAAAATCCTAACATCGTCAATTCACAAGATAGAAATCCACTTAAATTTATTATAAATCTCCTTAATATTGTCTACAACTTTTATATTGACAAGTTTTTAATAATATCAACTCTTACAGCAAAAGAAAAAAAATGGAGGGGGAGGGAGTGAAGAAGAAAAAAATTCATAATTTCGTCAATTCACACGATATCAAATCCGCTTAAATTTATTATAAATCTTCTTAATATTATCTACAACTTTTGTATTGACAAGTGTATGATAGGACCAACTCTTACACACACAAAAAAAATAAATAAAAGAAAAAATACATTAAAATAAAACAGGGAGGTGTAGTAGAAGAAAAAAAATCGCATATCCGCTAATCTACCACTAAGACAACAAAAAAAGTATCATTGGCGTGATGAAAATTTTTGGCAACTCTCAAAGATGCCGTATATAAGGTTGTATTATTAAACGTCCGCGTGCATCAATAAAAAGAACGTCAGAATTTAAAATTCAGTGTGCGGTTCATTTAATGAAACAATCACCACGCTGTTTAAATTTATTATATAAATCTTCTTCATATTATCTATAACTTTTGTGGTAACAAGTTTCTGATACGACAAACTCTACTAATGGATGATATTACTAAAAATATTCTCAAAGGGTGCAAAAAAATAGGGGTTGAAGGAAAAATTATCGTATTAACATGATTCTGATAAAACCAACTCTTACAGAAAAATGAAATTAAAAACTCGTCAAAAGCGACCAGATAAAATTGTTTAACTGGATTTATCTCTCATCTTCATTTAGTTTTTGTTGGTGAAATTAGTACTTAACTTCGAAATCTACCTGTGTTTGCAGGCCTAGCCGACAGTGACTTTTTTCTCTATTGTCCAAACTGTTTGAAAATGTTATCAGTTATAAACACATATTATGGTTTTAAAGTATGTGTAAAAAATCCGTGAAAATATATTAATATTTAGGTGTGAGAGGGATACCTGTTTTGTAAATAACTGATGAAACTATCAACTCAATTACCAAGGCCTTCTTTATATTAAATTTTAAATCATATAAAATTCCATAAAAACTGTAAAACCTGTGTAAATGGAACCTGTCTCTAACAAAATCCTGTCTTACATGAGAGCATTTAATGGTCCCGTTGAAAGAAATACCATACAATAAATAATGAATTCAGAGGGTAACCCGGGAGGAGGGTTCTCCCCTGAGCTTCGAAATGTCACTCCCGGAAGCTTTCTAATTTTGTGCTTATTAAAGTTGTAAAAGTGTAATTGACCACATGCACAGGGCGGAGCTTGCAATGTTTCCCACAAGCATTGCGGTATTTTATTGGCTTTTGATGAATGCTTGTGGGAAAAATCGAGACGCTGATTAGCTGTAATCCATCGTGACGTTGTATGAAGTCGGAAATGCTTGTCGTCCATTCCCACCTTAAAAACTCCATACTGTCTACCACCCCGGGAGCATCAGTAATCTTTCCCGAAGAAAAGTGCCTAAATTCAACACTGCAGTTATACCTCATAAGAGGGAAACTTGTCTAAAACGGCATATTTTTTCGATCCTTTGCGAATCCGTTTTTGCAGGTTTTACTTTAAATTAATTTCTTGGAATATTGTATTATTAGTTTATTATTAATAAAACATAAAAATGCAAGTGTCCAGATTTTTCTGCGGACAACGGTGGGGGAGGAGGTTGTCCACAGACAACTAGCTGGTGACGCTGTTGTGGCAATCCTCAACCAAATCCAACATTTTTGTCGAAATACATATTATCTTAACCAGGGGCGGCCGGTCCATTGGGGCCACTGGGGCCAGGCCCCACTAGAATTTTCTGTTCATTTAAAAAATTTTGATTCATATTTTTAATTTAAATCTTTAAAAAAAAAGAACTGTTTACTGAAAATATATTGCAAAGAAACTCCTTCTTACATTGTGCCCACTCCTCCGTTATCGACTCTCAGCATCTATTTCTTTCTCAGAGGCAATAAATCACTTTAATGGCCACTACTTACTTCTGAACACCAAGGTTTCTGTATCTGGGCACAAGACATTTGTGCCCATCTGGCGCGATAATGAGTATTTCCCTCCCTCACGTGTCATTCAATTTTGGCGATGTACTGCTCTTTTAGAGCTAAATCTTCCGTATTTTTTTTGCAATGTGGGGCACTGGGCGAGTGTGCCCTTGATGCAAAGCTTCTGTTATACGGGGATTCTCAAAAATATTTGGCGACATTTGTATTACTATTGCTGCTTATTCGTTAAATTACACGATCTTTGAGTACTCTGTACTCTCTTTAAACGGAGACACATGTTATTGTTAAGGTGTATTCCAATCCAAACTGCTTATTTTCTGAATTATTTTTAAATTCATTTTTACTCTCAAACGCATCAAACTGGCAAATTCTCTTATTTAGAAACTACATAATGTGATGTGCTTGTTGATTTTTTGAAAAGTGCAGAAAATATTGCAAAAAAAAAAAAAAAAAATGCTATCAAAGTGGGAGTTTTGAACCGAATTTTCCGAAGCGGGAGATCTGGGGATGAAAAAAAGGGTCCTACTGAGAAAATAATTGTTTTAAAATCAAATTCTAATGAATTGAGCGAAAAATGAAACCACAGGGCCTCTTAAACATCTCTTCAAAAATCACCTCAGCAAGTTACATGTTTTTACTTTTAAAAATGAGTCTGAAAGTGTCCCAGAAAATTTCGAGCTGTTGAGGGTGGAAAAATATTTTTTCGAGCACACCCTTAAATTCTTGAAATAAAAAAAAAATGAATTCTGTAGATGATTTATTATGCCCTTTTCAACAATGAATTTGGAAGAAAAACTTGAAATTAAACGCCTGGGACCTTATCAAGCGAGGAATTTTGAAATGCAACGAAAAGATGAGGAAAAACTACGCTATTTCTCTACACAGTGGTTTCAAAAATTTCTGTGGATTTCAGCAAGTGAAGCAAAAAGAGGCTTTGTTCTGTTTTTATTGTTTATTGTTTGGAGGGGTGAAATTATGGCGTATGGCTGGCTGTAACGATTTGAAGCATTTTTCTGAAAGAGTAAAAAAACATGAAATAAGTACTACTCATTTAAATAGGGCTATTAACTATAAAATCTTCGGAACTGTCAATATTGTAGCGCAGTTGGATGAAGGTTGCAGGATTTCATTACAAAAACATAATGAAATGGTTGAGAAGAAGAGGTATGTGCTAAATCGTAAAACGAAGTATGCTTTTAGATTTGGTCACATACGCCTCAAAACTGGACACTATATTGGAAGACCATTTAAACAATGCTACAGTATCTAAAAATACTTCAAAAACTATACAGAATGAGCTGTTAGATTGTATATATGAAACGTATATGCATGAAGTTAAAAATGAGATTTCTGCTTCTAATTTTGAAGATTTACAAGCTGACGAAACTATATTGATGTAAGCTGCGCTTCACAATTTGTTATCATTTTACGATATATAAAAAACAACAAACCCTTGAAAAGGTTTGTTCAATTCATTGATGTCTATGATAAAACAGCAGAGGGACTTACTAAAATCTTAACTCAAAATTTAGAAAAGTTTTATTTAAAAGATAAGCTCGTTGCGCAAGCATATGACGGTGCGCTGTTGTGAGCGGGTGTCATACTGGAGTTAAAGAGCGAATGAGAGAAAAATTTAAAACATTTTTGAAAAACTCTATGGGACAGGAACGATTAAGCACACTCTTTCTGTTCTTTTAGTCCACAAAGATTTTATTAGTACAATATCAGAATTTGATGTAAAAGTAAATGAAAGATTTGCTAGTCGAAAAAATCGACGTGCCTAATTTCTATTTAAATAATGCATTAAGTTTTAATTTGTGAATGGATTAAATCTCTGCAAGAAAAATATGTATTTTTTTCTATTAAAGTATGAGATAATTATTTTTTGTTTGATTTCTGAATTTGTTTTTTAATTTAATAATGTTTGACCAGAGTAAATTTAATGTGAATAATGGTAATTAAATTTAAAGTTAGTGAAAGATTTGCGCATCTAAAAAACATACCAAACTTTTATTTAAATAATGTACTAAATTTTAATTTCTGAATAGTTTCAATGTTTGCAAGTAAAGTTTATATTTTTTTCTGTAACGTTGTGAAAAAATCGACGTGCCTAATTTCTATTTAAATAATGCATTAAGTTTTAATTTGTGAATGGATTAAATCTCTGCAAGAAAAATATGTATTTTTTTCTATTAAAGTATGAGATAATTATTTTTTGTTTGATTTGTGAATTTGTTTTTTAATTTAATAATGTTTGACCAGAGTAACTTTATGGTGAATAATGGTAATTAAATTTAAAGTTAGTGAAAGATTTGCGCATCTAAAAACATACCAAACTTTTATTTAAATAATGTACTAAATTTTTATTTCTGAATAGTTTCAATGTTTGCAAGTAAAGTTTATATTTCTTTCTGTAACGTTGTGAGATTATTATTATTATTATTATTATTTTGTATATTTGTTTTTTAATTAAATGATGATTGATCAAAGTATGTTCAATGTTAATAATGGCAATTAATGGTATGTTAAAAATTGTAATTAATTTGATAAATTTGAAATTAACGTTGATTACTTGAAAAAATAATTAAATTTTTATTTACAAAAGTAAGATTACTATTTTAATTTTATTTTTAAATAACTTGTTCTCGTGTTTAAACAAGAAATATTAATACAGAAAAATTTACAATATGTTATGAGGACCGGGCCCCACCAGTGAAGATTGGCACGAGCCGCCACTGATCTTAACTATATTTACAAAAATTAGTTTATGGATTGACAACATGGTGAAATAATATCACTTTTCAACTACTTTGGGAAGAGCTATAAACTTATACTGAATCTGAATACGTAATATATATTTTTAAAGGATCGTAAAAGTCTAAAAAAATGAAGGAGTAATTTTGCCCCTCTTGGAAAAATATTTGCCCGACCTAGAAGCATCGTCTAGCTACGGGCCTGTATCTACGATGACGAATTTTTTTCAAAAGGGTGGAGCAAAGGCCTTTCCGCCCTCCCCCCCTCTCCCACCATCGCCCATGACATGCACTTTATTTTTTGTAAATCTACTAAACAGAAGTTTATAGTAAGATTACTTTACCTCGATTTCTCATTAACAGGAGCAGAGAGCTCGATGAATAAATTAACATAAGTTGACAATGCAGAATTGTGAAAGTAGAGCCTATTTAAATAATAATAATAATAATAATTTATCTGTATATAAATTTTATTTTGTAATCGTCTTGAAAAAAATCTTTCATTTAATACATTTATCGTTAAATAACTTTTTTTCCCTTTAGTTCCCGATATGTTGATTTTTTATGATGCCCTGCACCTATGATTTTTATAATGACACATTCTTTATCCAATTTCAGTGCGGCGCTAAAATGTAAATTCGGAATACTTAAAATTTTTCTTTCGGATGGTTTGTTTACTTCTAGCGTGGGCACCAGTAAAACAAAATCCAGGAAACTTTTTTATTTATTTATTTATTTTTTTTTTTTTTGGGGGGGGGGGAACATTTTTTGTTAATCGTATTCCTTATTATTATAAATACAACTCTTATTATAAATCATAGTTTTTTTTAATGTTTAATTCATTTAGGTTACTTAAAAAAATTAATTTTAGTAAGTTCTTTTTTTTTTTTTTTTTTTGGTAAATATCATCACAGAGATTGAGAACCATTCAAAAAATGAAAAGAAAGAATAAGAACATTTATGTTTCCGGAATTAGCTGAAGAGAAAACTGGGTTTTCCATTCTTTCGAAAGTTTTCACCATGAAAAGTGAGCCTTTTACGAAAATCGATATTTAACTATGAAATTTATTCGTACTTTTTATGTACTAAATAACGAGACAAGATTGCAGTGTTCATCTTTCATAGTTGCTATTTACTAGTAGTTCTGCTTCTTTGTTTTGTAGTATTCCAAACAGTATTCTTCTAAAAAAGTTTTTTTTAAATTAATTAACTTATTATTGTTATTTTCGTCCAATACCATATGCTGCGGCCTTGTGTTTTACTTTTGTATCGTAATTTTACACATTAAGACTGATAATTACTCTAAAATTGAAATTTCCCTGATTTTACAATATACCAAATACAAACTCAAAGGTGGGATTAAATTTAGAATATTTTATCTGTTTTTGAAACGCTTTAAATTAATATCTTAAATAATTAGTAATAGTATGTATAAAAAGTACTAATATTTAAAAAAATTAAGACCATAAGTCAAGCAATTTTTCTTGTGTGTGGGGGGGCACCCCGATGGGTGCTCGCACGGGCGCCAAAATGTCCTTGGGCCGGCCCTAACTGCGCCCGAACCCGTCCTTTGAGTCCCAGAGATGTGCGCGACGGAAGTTAATAAAATCGAAAAGTCTTGCTTTGCGAGAAACGTTTCAAATTTTCTCCAACATCTCTTCTGTATCTTCCCAAATCTTTTGAAGCTAAACTCAAAAACACAACGTATGGAAGAAGTCGAAAACTCCGCTTGGTATTTGATGATTTATCGCAAGCGCCATCAGCGCCACCATAGCTCAGTGGTTAGAGCACTGGTCTCGTAAACCAGGGGTCGTGAGTTCGAACCTCACTGGTGGCTAGGAAAGGATTGCATGAATTCTTAATGCTCTTTTGATATTTGTCACTCGCTTGAAGAAACTTCAGAGTTTAAAGGGGTGTTAGTACCCTTCTTTCTTGATCAAATTTTAGTCATAACAACACACTTTTTTCGATTCAATATAAATAAAAAAGTTTAGCATATTTTGAGTGAATTTGTTGCAGTTTGAAGAATAATACACTAACTGTAAACAATTATCAAAACATTTGCAATTTAAATAATATGTATATTTTTAACAATATATAATGTATACACAAAAGTGAAAGAAAAATTACAAACTTACCTATCTTTCTTACACTATAATTTTTGAAAAATACATAAGAGAAACTAAATTTTTATATCCAATTGAAGGTACATATTTACCTTTATTCTGTAAACCTAAAACATTGAACTTATCAAATGCTTTATAATTTTTTTAATAAAAATTTAGCAGGATAAATTCTTAAAATTAAATAAATAAATAATTTTTTTTAAATTTTTAATTTAAAAAAAATATAAAACATTTGATAAGTTCTTTGTTTTCGGTTTACAGAATAAAGGTGATATTTAGCTTCAATTGGATATAAAAATTTAGTTTCTCTTATGTATTTTTCAAAAGTTATATTGTAAGAAAAAGAGGTAAGTATATAATTTTCTTTTACTTTTGTATATACATTATATATTGTTAATATATATATATATATATTATTTAAATTTCAAATGATGAGGCAATGTTTTAGAGGTAGGGTATTATTTTTGAAACTGCAACAATTTCACTCCAAAATATGCAAAACTTATTTATTTACGTTGAAGCGAAAAAAGTGTTATTATGAGCAAAATTGGGTCCCAAATGGTAACTAACTCCCTTAAACAGATAGTGGAACATATTGTTTTATTTTATGAATGACGGTAATATGAATTATTCTGCCATAGGGTAAAGCTAAAATTTTAAGCTTCTGATGAGTCTTAACTTTATTTATTAATATTTAATAATTTAAATAATATTAATATTTTTTAGTATCGAAAAAATGAATGTTAATAAATTTTTCTGACAGAATAGAAACTGATTTAACAGATGGCACTGACAGAATTCAGTGCCATCTGTTAACCTATTAAAGATATTCCACCAAAAATAAAATAAATTAAATACATTTGTAATAATAAGAAAATAAACTTTCATTTCGACATTTCTTACATAGCATCTTTTTCCACTAGGCTCTTCAATTACTTTAAGACATTTCATGCTAACGGTGCAAAACTCATATTTCATTAAGTATATATATATATATATATATACAGTAGAACCTCTTTTATCCGAAGTTCTTTTAACCGAAACTCTCAGTTAAGCGAAATCTATTTTTAAAGCTTGTTTTTTTACTATCACATTCCTTGTGTACAAAACCCGTTTTTGAAGCTTTTTTTTTACTATCACATTTATCAAAGCGAAGAAGAGGACAACGATGTGGGCGAAGAAAACGAGCAAAGTAGCAATTCTGAATATTTTTGCTGCCAGTCACATTTTTTATATATATATTTTAAAAAATTGTAATTTCAAAAAATATATATTTAAAAAAATAATTGAAACATTATGAATTGCAACCTACAATAATAATAAATAATATCGATTTGAAAAAGCATCAAATATGCGAGTTTAAAATTAATGTGCATAACGTGAAATAGGTTTTGAGTTTAAAAACTACTCGCAATGTCGCATTGCAATATGTTTTGGAACAATTACTGAACTTAACCTAAGAATCCCAAACTGCAGACCTTCACAATTCCCAAGCTATTTGGCCGAATGTCTACCTGTTTGGTATCCTAAAGTAAAATGTAGCCAAATAGGTTGTCAAAATGAAGTATTCCTATTGGTAATTGCAGAGTTTGATACAATTTCACTATGAAGACGACCCCTTAAGCTTATTTTTCTAAACATTAATTGAAAGAAGACGCAATTTCCAGTGAAATGGCTATTATTGTTTTGTTTTAGTTTCTAAAACAATTTGGTGATATATTATGCAGGCAACCGCGCATGATTATTCAAAATATCTCAAATTTATCAGACAAAATCTATCTTTTCAACGTATTCGAGACACTATAACACATTCTGAAATTAAATTTATAAATATTTTAGCAAAATTTTAAGTTGAAAGTATTGCACGTGTTTCCCAAAAAATTTAGAGAACCAATATTTTTGTGCGTGTGTGCGTCTGTATCTGGAAAATAGAAAACAAAGGAGGGGTAAAAAAGCAATCCTTTTTGCTTCCTTACCGCCAATAGGTTCATTTTTTCTCTCTTTTTGGGTGCGTTCTTAATTATATAAATACGTAGCACCTATAGTTGTCGTCTGTCCGCACAGAACAGCGCCAAAAACGACCCAACCGAATGGTTTGAAATGTAATATGTAGAATTTGTAGCAGAATTGTGTCGCTGTCTTTCAAATTTTATGTAAATCGAATCAAATCTTAAAAATATATTAATAAAAGTTTCCCTCATTCTATTAAATCCTATCCTACGTCATTCATTCAATGATATCCCATGATAGGTCATGATTCTAGGTTGCCAGGGTGATGACGTCGTTTTTAAGATGAAGTCATTATTTCCGCATGACTGAATTGAATCTATAGAATCGTAATACATTTTGTATTGATGCATTTTTCATAAGAGTGCAACAGCTATTGCACCGAGATCTGAATATTTATAAAACTTGTTATAGCATACGAACGCACCTCATTTGCCACGTTTGGTGTCAATTTCCGACTTGTTAAAATTGGAAATAAATTTACTGTTTTTCTGATTAACTTTCTTTGAAGATTGTTTAAATGCGTTAAACAAGATGATAAATTTATTGAGCAAATTTTCATATGTTTTAATTATACCAATTTTATTTTTTTTACAGCATCATTGTAATATTAACAAATGTTTTACTTTATCATGCATATATTGATTTAGATACATAACACCTTATGTAACGTTCGTATTATTCGAGTTACTTTTTTTTTTCAAATAATAATAATAATAAAAACATTTGGGTTGTTAAAATCCAGGTCCTCACATTGAGAGTGCGGGTCCCGTTAACACTTCCAATACGGGCCAACCGCCATAAATAGGATACATTAAAAACTGCTTAGACAAAAACGCAAACGACCAGTGAAAAATTCCGTTTTATACAGGTTGTTTTCATTTTAAAAGGTACAATTGCATAGCTTTTTTTTTTTTTTTTTTGGTCGGTCGGGGGAGGCTGGATCATGAATTTTTTCATTTATAACAGGATTTACTCTATTAGAAAAACAATTTGCTGTGAATAATGCATTTTTTAAAATTCTAAATAGTATTTTCTTACAATTTCATTATTTTTCTTTTACAGTATTACAGTTTATGATGCATTTGTAACACTTTTTCATCAAAAGATTTTAAATGGAAATTTTAAGTATTGAAAGTATAATTAAATTTTAATGGAATTCATCAATTAATTTTTGAATAAAAAAGTTTAAAGGATGAAAGAAATAAAATGTGAAACTTTAATATGTTACTTTACCCAACTTTCCTACTGATTCCTGATCGCGTCCCCTGAAATCAGCCACGTCATTAAAACAGGGGCGCCATTTCAAAACTTTCTTGATATCAAATGAATTTTCAAATATTTGATACATACACAAGGCCCCGAGCCCGTCCCCTGACCATCCCTTAAAGACGTTCTATCAAATTCTGACTTTTGAATTTTATTATTTGTTAGTTATTTTAATTTAAAATATTGACGTAGAAGTACAAGTCTACTTTTTCTGGTAATTAAAAAATAAGTACCGAAACCGGACCCTGATGATTTGTACCGGCTCCATCCCCCTCTGTACGGGTGTGTTTGTGTCTTTGACTTTCTTAGCGGAAAATTTGTTTCAGATATTTTTATTTCCTATTGCAAAGAGTGTTCCTTAAACAAAATCACACCCATCTATTTAAGTTGGAATAATTGAATAACAGGACATTTCCCCCCTTCGAATTTACATTTTCCGTCTTTTCTTTTTTCCGCTTACAAATTTGTAGCAATTCTTTCATTTAACTTCCCTTTGCTTTCTTTTTACCCGACTGCCAAGAAGGGCTATGTGTTTCACGCGTATCTGGGTATGTGAATTTCTTTATACCCTCGAAACATCCCAACGGCAGGATGGATTTTAATTAATGAGGTCTCTATCGATTTGTCTTAACCGTCCGATGGTTATAGGCTAGGTTTTGTTTTTATAAATTTAAAATGGCGGCCGTAAAATACAAAATGGCGGTAGAGACGAAATTTTTTTTTCACGCACCCTATTGAGTGGCATATCACTGGATAGGTCTTTCAAAATGAAGACGATGTTTTATTGACTATTTTACAGTCAGAAGCTCCGTTTAAATACTACACAACCTGGAAGTTGTGTAGGTAGGATGTCTAGCTTCACTGCAACATATATCATAGACATCTATAGGAAATAATTGATTAGTTCGCTTTTCACGCAGTCGGGTTTTTTGATTTTTTAAATTTAATTAATTAAAACTTATTTTAATTAACTATTTTATTTTTCTAATAATTCTATTCGAATAGTTCCATTCGTCCGCTCAGTTTTTTTTTCTTTTTTTTGGCCGTTTGGATTTAATATATGTGTATATCGATTGTTTCAGTAACTGTCTGATCTGTAAAATTGAGGGAACTTGGGGAGCTGCGGACTAATGACTTAAGGGGTCTTGTACCTTTTAAACGCGACGAAATTTAACGAAAAACTTCAAAGTTTGAATTAGTCTACCAAAACCTTTATCTTCAAAACCTTATGTATAAACATGAAATTTTGGATATTGATTAAACAGATTGCACCTTGTAATATGTTGTTATTAGAAATTTATTATCCTTTTACAGAATTTGTGTATTGTTGAAATCAAAATAGCTCTTTTTTTTACTCCATAAGTCATTGCGCGCATAACATCTTGAGAAAGTATGTATGGATTGTCATGAAATTTGGTAAAGATGCTAAACATATATGAATAGCTAAGTGGAAGAACATGTTAAGTAGCAAAAATTACATTTGAAGAAATTTGAAGTGAAAGTTTTTGCTGTAAATTTTAATGATTTATTTTCTATTTGATACCATGTGTTTAAAATATTAACAGGTATGGTACTAAACTCTCTCAGCAAAACTTATTCATATTTAATTTTCAAATATTAAAAATTATTAATATTATTGACATTATTAAATATTAAAATATTAAATATTAATGAATAATGTCTTAAATCTTCAAGACTAAATGGAATCTTAGTATTTTAGCTTCACCATGTGATAGGATACCTCATAACGCTTTCATCCAAAAGATTATTATTATTTTTTTTTTAGAAAATGTGAGATAACATGTTCATCCACTCAGATCTTCATATGTGTGTTTATGAACTACTCTTAGGCCAAAATTATTTCATTAACTATATAAAAAAATATTTTTGTAAAAAAAAAAAAAAAAATCAAAATTTTATATTTTTAATGAATAAAAATAGTCATAACTAAAAATATTACCATTGTAAATACTTAAAAGTGCTTCATTTTAAACACACATATTTGTTTATTATCTTTACCGAATTTCATTACAATCCATACATACTTTCTCAAGATATCATGCGCGCAATGACTTCTGGAGTAAAAAAAAAAGAGCTAGTTTGATTTCAACAATACACAAATTCTGTAAAAGGCTAATAAATTTCAAACGGTAGCATATTACAAAGCACAATCTGTTTAATCAATATCCAAAATTTCATGCTTATACATAAAAAGGTTTTGAAGATGGACTAACTGAAACTTTGAAGTTTTTCGTTAATTTTCGATGCGTTTAAAAGGTACAAGACCCCTTAAAACATGTTGTATTAAATATTTTTATAAATAGAAGCATGCTTAAATATCTGAAAACAGGGTGTCACATAAAAAAAAGAAAAAAAAATCAAAATTCTTACAAATTTAACAAAACGTTTTATCGGAATGCGGTTTACATCACTGTCAAACGCGGCGCCCGCAGGCGAAATGGCGCTCTTTTCGCATGGTTCCTGTTATTAGGAGTTTTTATTTAAGTGCGTTCGTAATTACAGTAGAACCTCTTTTACCGAAGCTCTTTTAACCGAAACTCTCGGTTAACCGAAATCCAATTTTAAAGCTTTTTTTTTTTTTTTTACTATCACATTCCTTGTGTGCAAAATCCATTTTGAAAGCTTTTTTTTTTTTTTTTTAAATACTGTCTAAGGCGGACTCTGTGCAAGCCGGAAATCTGTCTATCACGGAAAATTTTCCAAGTCCCGGCGAACCCATAGAAAATTACATTAATTCATGCTGCATAAGGCGGAATCTGTCTAACGCGGAAACGGAAATGGTTTTAAGGTTTCACCGAAACCAAAATTTTGCATAACGCGGAAAAAAGGATATTTTAATAATGAAAGGCATTTTCTTCGTCAAACTTTAAAACTGTCAAATACTCAATGTCAAATACTTTAAAGTAAAATACTCAATGTCGAGCATGTTAGTTAAATTGTGTAATACTTCGAAAAAGTCAATTCGAAAGAACAGAAACTGTTTAATTTTTAAGGAGTTCTTGCTTATGCCGTTTTTTTCTATACAAAATTGCATTTAAAAGTTATTATTTTTAGTAGAATGCACATTTATCAACATATATATTTTCTAAAGTGCAATATATTATACTTTAAGGTTGTGCTCAAATACAACATGATAGCGTTCTGTCTCATTCTCTAAGTTTATTGTTTTTTGTGCGTGTAAACATCCTATTCGCATATATTATAGCAGTACTAAGAAATTGAATAGCGTTTCTCCTTTATTTATAAAGACAAAGGATCTTTCAGAATTTCAGTTTTCAACCGATTTTCGAATCAGGAAAATCAATGAAAAAACGTCATCGGCTAGGGATTTTTTTTTTTTGTGGGGATGGGGGTGTTTTTTGCATAAGCCGGAATATTGTCTACCACGGAAAATTTTTTCAGTCCCGACCGATTCCGCCTTAGACAGAGTTTACTGTATCATATTCTTTGTGCGCAAGCGGTCCTTTCCGAACTACGAGTACATATAAATATTTTTGATCCCCTTTCTAAGAGTTCCTTTGAATTTAACTTGAATTCCTGCAAGCTGCACAGTGAAAAAAAAAATAAATAAAGAACCAATTAGCACGTCTGAAGCTTTTGAATGTTTTGCAAGAGGTTTGGCATGGCTGGAGCAGCAGAAAGACTGTGATACTGGCAAACTAATAATATTAAAAAACTCCGCGATTTTGTCCAAAGCAAAGGCAATCGGAACAGCGACAAGCAAAACATTTTCTCAAACCCTTGTGCTATATGTAAAAGGTACTTAATTTCAAAATTAAAATTCAGGCAATTTATTTCTGTTTCTATTTTGAAATTGTTTTATTTTTATTAAGCACACTTGTTACCATAATAAGAAATATTGCATACATTTCTTCTTAATCTTAAAATGAAAGCATTCTCGATTATCAGAAAATTTCGATTTTCCGAAAGAGGGTCGGTCCCAATTACTTCGGATAATCGAGGTTCTACTGTATATAAATACTTAGCACTTATAGTAGTCGTCTGATCCGTCTGTCTGGGTATAACAGCGCAAATACTACCCAACCGAAGGGTTTGAAATTTAATCCATACACGGAAAGAACGATTTTGTTAAAACAACAAAAAAATAGTTGGGCCAACCAAATTTTGCCCCCACCAAATATTTTTTCTTGGACTGACAAAATCCTTTTGTTAGTTCAATAAAATTTTATTGAACGAACAAAATCATTTGATCAGTCGAACCAACATTTGGTCAGCCCAACCAAACATTTTAGCTGGGGCTATATTAACTAAATCTTTTTTTCCGTGTAGAATCGTTGCAGAATGGTGTCGAGTCCTTTCAAAATTTATGAAAATCGAATCAAAACTTAAAAAGATAATAAAAGTTTTCTTCATTCTATTCAATCTTATCCTACATCATTCATTCAATGATATTCCAAGATAGGTCAGGATTCTAGGTTGCCATGGTGATGACATCCTATTTAAGAGGGAGTCCTGTTATTTCCGTATGACTTAATTGAATCTATTAGAATTGTAATAAATTTTGTATTCATGCATAAGAGTGCAACAGCTATTGCACCCAGATCTGAATACAGTGAAACCTCCCTGTGTGTCCCTTTTTCACGGAACAAATTTATTCCCATAGACTCAATACTAATTTTACCTTCATTCAGAGACCATCCCAGTTGAACTCCCTCCATGAGCGACCCATTTCTTTGAAGAAACTGAAACAAATTCCGTTTTTTCCTGGTCGCTTGAAGAAGGTTTCATTAGAAAAATAATTCCGGAGAGCGCATTATTCATCAAACTTCTAAACTAAGTTTAGAATTTTTTTATGTATTATATTGTGGTAACTTTTAAGTGTTTAAACCCCTTTGTGCCTTTTTAGGCAATTAATTTAACTCTGATGGCAAATTAAGAATGATGGCCAATAAACTTCCCTGACCTATTCTGTCAGGAAACTGTCAAAGAAATAGATATATTAATGAAATCGTCATTATTTGTCCCCCCCCACCCCCCAAAAAAAGGATTTATTTACTGAACTTCGAAAGGACTTGGAAAAAAAAGTTATAAAAGATAAAACCGTAAAATCACAACAAACGTCAATGTATTCATTTCTTAAACTCTGCAGTAATTAACATACGTTTTGATACTTAAATTTTGATATATTTTCCTAATGTGAAAATAAATTTTAGTAACATTAATTGTTACCTTTTTTCAACCATTAAAATCTAGATTTAAACATGACCTCCATTAAGAGACCACCTCTCGCAGCGACCCATTTTTATTGAAACGGAACGTGGTCGCTTTAAAGAGGTTTTATTGTATTTCTAAAACTACTTATGGTACGAACGCAACTCATTTGGCACGTTTGGCGTATAATTTCGAACTTGTTATTATAGACGGCGTTCAATTTTCGGGTGTTTTTTCTACGAAATATTTTGATAGCCCACTCTTTCAGGAAAATGTTATTCTAAATTTATGAGGATTTTTGCTTTTTTCTGCTATTATTCATCACATTGAGTTCTTCCTACACTGTTAAAGGTTTTGTAGCATTCTGGCAGGTCATTCGACCGTTTTTTGAAAAAATGGTTTCATAACCATAATTTAACTATATTCTGACCATAAAATGGCCAATAATATGGTCAGAATAGTGTTAAAATTACAGTTGTGTAACCGTTTTCGGAAAAAACGGTCAAATGACCTGCCAGAATGCTGCAAATTTTTAACAGTGTAGTACGGGGCTTTATGGCTCACATTGTGAGTGGTTTAGAGGTCTGCACGGGCGAAATTTCCTGGCCCGAGCCCGACCCGATACAAAAATTAAAAGTTGAGCCCGGCCCGTCCCGTAGAAAAAGTAATATTGCCCCGGCCCGACCCAGTAAAAAAGTTAAAAGTTCGGCCCCGGCCCGGAAAAAAGTTAAAATTTTGACCCGAGCCCAGCCCGGCCCGAGGGAATTTCTATAAAACATTGATTTTTACGTCGATTTGGTTAAAAATTTGTCTCGTACGAGGAGTTCTACCAAAAATATTTATCTCTTTTTTTTATGTTTATAACCTTCATTTTTATAGAAGTGCAGCATGCTGCGATATTAATTTTTTTAATGAATCCCTATTTCTTGTATGTAAATGTTTCAGTTATCATTAATCGGGTTAATCCATATTCCATGTATTGAAGTGTTAAAAATCTAAAAGTGCTATGCAGTAAAATCTTCTAAGACGGAATTGCATAGAAAAGAAAAAAAAAAATGCGTTATAGACAAGTTCCCTTCTTAGCAAGTGTAAATGTATTATATATTATTTTATTACGTATTAGTATATTAATTTTGCATAGATCAACACGTTTTTCAGTTTAAAATAGGGTTCCGTCATGGGCAGGTTCCTTTTCACACGTTTTACTATATTGTAATAAGCGTAGAAATCTACTATTCTTTAAAAATAAATTTTAACACAATATTAATTGTATAGTGGGTCATGTTAATGATTGAGAAAAAAAAAAAAAAAAAAAAAAAAAAAAAGTAAAATTTTGAAAAGTAGAAAATGGGGAATAAATTTGGAAGATATAATAATCTGAACAAACACTGAAGCTAGCTCATATCCAGATATGTTGCTCTCGATGGAAAAGTTAATGTTATTAAAATAGTATATTTAAGATATGTGCAGAGTAATTGTTAGGTAAAATATAATTACAGATATGCTCTCAACTTCAAAAACAACAGGAGACTTGTGGTGGCAGGCAAACAAAAACTTTCATGATGAGGGAGGCAGACTGTGGCATTTACAAAACAAACTTACCAAGTTATTTAATAAACTGAGAGCTCCGTTGCTACACTTGAGCTAAAAAGTATTCAAGAGATATGATAGCAGTGCCCGTGGGACGAAAAATTTATGGTATGTTGGAGATATGTTAGTTAGGTTTAATAAAAAAGGATATAGGACCAAATCCGTATAAAAAACGGGTCCAAATGGGTTTTTAAGAGGCCTTAGTGCTGAGGGGAGGGGGGGGGGCAAGAAAGTGTAAGGGACAAACTGGGCTCGCGATGTACTACAGTTTGATATGCAACTTGAATGTATTATGTAAGAAACAAGAAAAGTTGAAAAAGTTAACCCTTTATGGGCCGACGTCAGAAAATTGTTTTGTTGCGTGTAGTAGATATGTTTTGAAAAGTTATTAACAAAAATGCAATTTGTTAGTTGCTATGAAAATTTTAGGGCCCCCCCCCGGGCCCCCTAGCTCCCCCCCATTAAGAGCTAGTGTTAAACTGACTGCATAAAAAGAAGGGCCGGGAAATTTCTGCATTGAATGAACTTTTCCTAAGCGGCATTTCCGTTTTGTAGGGTCAAAAATAACCTAGTTATAGTGCTTTTATTATGAAAATTTGGCTAAAAATTGTCTAAAACCGCAATAACTTACTGGGGAGACCTCGTAATCCCCAGTTTGCATAATTTCCAGTCCGGAATTTAAATTACCTTTATTTTAAGGTGTATGTTGTAGGGGTGCTAAACTTAATATATAGGTTACTGAATCTCCCTTCCAATTGATCAGTTGTATTTTGAGTATAAGTTATTACAGAAGAAGGCCGCCTAAGAATTAAATAAATGAGGTATAATAATATAAGTAAATGAGAGTGTTGTTCCTAGTACTAACTTGTAAGATACCCGCAGAAATGAGCCTGATCCCACAATGCACTGCTAGTTTAACATTTAATATTAACTTAGCCACAGCCGCCTCACCACTAACTCCGTGTCTTATAAAGAGAAAAATATTGTAAGAGATGTGGCAACAGTAATTTATTTTAAAACAATAGGATTAAGTTTATAAGTTATTTGTCCAGAAAAATAATATCTATGTGCCACCACTGGTAGTACTGAGCTACCGTAACTCTGAGAATGATTGCACTCTAATAATATTAGAGTTAAGTAGTATTTTTAATTCATTTACTTGTTTCTATCTTAATTCTGTGGCAATGGCTGCTGGTGACTCTCTATATTTAGTATTATCTTTGTATTAGAAGAAAGAACAAAGACAACAATTAGCCAATAAGTTTTTGATGGAATGGCAACGATTGACTATGCCTCTTTTAAAACATAATCTTTAATTTGAAAGAGCTAGTAATATTGAGGCTATAATATTGCGACAGACCCCTATAAGGAACCAAACAACTCAACACAAGCTAAAAGTTTTAGTTTCGAAACGAGATTCGAGAAGAAACTAGCAGCCATCTTGGAAAAAAAAAAATCAGAAAAATGCAATAGTTCACAGGCTCAGAAAACACATTATAAAGCTACTAAAATCCCCATAAGACATCCTCAAACTTTCTGCCACACATACATATCAATTTTATTAAGTTATCAACTGAATTAATAGTGTTAATTAATTATTTTGTGGATGTCACCTCCCATGTATTCCTATGAGAGATGGCATAATAAAAAGGGGAGTCCCCCGTCCGCCATGCTGGCCCCAAAACACAAAAATAAGTACAACTTCTTGAGGCCATTATAGGTCTTATAATAAAGTACTTCATTACATCATTGTAAGCGGAAGAAACTTCGAACTCTTCTACTTGATGGAAAAATAGTAGTTTAACATTATAATGCAATTTTATATTTTAAATAAGGGTTTAAAAAATTCTAGTCTGTAATGTTATTCCTATGGGCGAATTTTTGAGTCAGAGCAAAAACATCAATTTTTCAAAGACTTTTAATGGTGTTAAAATAAATTTTTAAAACCACCTAAATGGTGGCGGAGCAAAGTTTAAATGTTAAGGCAACTGTACATAACAGTTTTAAGTCATTTATAGTTCTAAAGTAATAATTTTAAGTAAAAGTAAGAAGGTAAATATTGCTCAAAAGCCCGCTGTATAACATCAAACATGGCGATTGCTCCAAAACAGAAAATAAGCATCATTAAAACTGTTTAAGATAAAAAGACACTTACTGTTATGTGTTCAGAAATATCGAATTGAAGTTTAGAAAACACTTATCGAAGGTTTTAAGCTGTATAAGATTAAAAAATAATTCCACAAAGTGCACCAACTTCACGTTCCGCTGGCACAGCATGGCGGTGGTCAGTAAACATGAAATTTAAAATTATGGGTCGGCAGTATTAAAAATATTTTTTGCATAAAAACAGTGGTTGAAATGAATGCAGAAAAGGTTAAATTGGGAGGGGGAAACAACCGGCCCCTCCCTACACTATTTTTAAGTGCTTTAATTAAATCTTGAAGTTGGAGGGGAATCACACTTTGCTGTACATCGAGAGCCTCAACAGAAAATACAGATGCCCATTACACAAGAAATAAAACATTTGCAGATATAAATTTGGGCTTGAATTGTGTAAAACACTTTTTAAAAATCAAATCACATACAAATAGGAGCTACAAAATTAATATGAGCTAGACATGGGCAATTTTAAGCGCTTCAGTGCGAGCCAAAATGGCGGATTTCCAGAGATAGAAAGCCATGTGTGAGAGATAGGGCAATGTTAAAAAATTTAAAAGCTTTAACTCTGGAACCGCTGGACCTATTTTGGTCCGACTTGGCTCATTTTATTCAGAAGATATTTAAATTAAAGAATTTCTATAGTATGGGCATGCGACTCACCTGGGGACACTACTTTAGTTCCTAGACGTGGGAGCTCAAAACCGAGATATGCGTTCACTTCGGAGGTCAGGTAGTCTAATAGTAGGAGAGCTGTTGAACATTTTTGAGTAGGTATTTGAGGCACCCTGAAAATTTGTGCAACACTTCTTTTGTAATGCCTGAATACAAAATCGAATGTCTGGCTGAAGGATCGTGGCCCAAAAACTGTGTCAGACACGTGTCAAGTGCCATTTTATGACTACCCAAAAAAGGTATTTGAGGCACGCTGAGATTGAGACAGAATAATATTTATACTTAGAAAAAAATATTTTGAAAATGACAGACACTTTAGTCGGCCCAAAAAACTGTGCCAGACACGTGTCAAGTGCCATTTTTTGACTACCCGAAAAAGGTATTTGAGGCACGCTGAGATTGAGGCAGAATAATATTTATGCTTAGAAAAAAATATTTTGAAAATGACAGACACTTTAGTCGGTACAAAAACTGTGCCAGACACGTGTCAAGTGCCATTTTTGGCAAAATGGCCTTCCCTAAAATGTTTAACAGCTCTTGGACTATAAGTGTTGACTAATGGAGATTTAAAAATGTAGGGATTTTTTGGGTCAGGTCTAATTTAACTGACTTTTGAATAGACCAGGCCACGCTGAGACAATGATTTTCATACGGGCTGGGCCAAAACTAGGGCTGAAAATTTTGGGCCGTGAAGTCTAGGATTGAAACCAGCCCGGCTCTATACAGAAAAAATAAGTTAGACCCGGCCCGAAAAGAGTGGAGACCAGGTCCGGCCCGAGTGCCATGAATGAAAATCGGTCCGAGCAGATCGCTAGAGTGGTTTGTGCATCTTATATGATGTTTGCACCATTTTTTAATTCAAGAAATCCGAATACTATTTTTTAGATTATTTAACGACAGGCATTTTAGGATGACGTAAAGTAAAAAATCCTTCTTTCGATATTTCTAAATAAAAAAGGAGGCCAAACAGGCAATCCTGCCGCTTTATTATAGAGAGGTAATATTGTTCTAGGTGCTGTGCATATATAACGTTATCAGCTTAGGGGGAGGGGGGGGGGTCTGGCACAGGACATCGTAAGATATCTAGGGGGAGAGAGGGTTTGTCTTTTAACCCTTTGTTGCATACTCTAAAACTGGCAAATCCCCAACGTTAAATTTAGTATTTTCCTACTAAAAGGATCATGCTGAATGAGAAAAAAAATATTTTATGTGTAATAATTTTTTATTATTTGAGTTACAGCTTGTCCACTATAGTGGACACTATGAACACAGAATTGAAATGTAGTGATGTTAGGAAAATAAGATTTATGATATTTTTCTTCTAGAATATTATCATATTCAAAAAAAATTGTGATTAAAATTGAGAAAACATTCATTGATGGTGAAATTTGTAAAAACAATCAGTTTTTGCATCGATGCATAGGTAAATTTTGCATTTTACACATGAATATGTTGGCTTCCTTTTACATTGTTCCATCTTGTATCGTTGTGCACTTTGGGATGTTTGACGAGGGAAAGTGAGCCACTTTGTCATATCTGGTGTCCTTGTGTACAGAATTTCCTCTTACTGGCAATTGTCTTATTTGTTTGTATTCCAGCACATCACATTCGTCAGAGTCTGGAATCAAATGCGGTTCACCAAATTGTCAAGTCACTGACTGAATGAGTCCGCTTACTACAGCTAGTTTAAATTTTCCAAATTGTATGTCGCAATTTGGAAACAAGCTTCTGTTTAAAAGCCACGCACACACAGCAGCTACATCAATTAAATGGAATATAATTAATTCTTTTATACCACTTCTTGGTTTTGAGGTGAGTTCTATATAATGCCAGCAACATGTCAAATTTATCTACTCCTCCGATATTTTGGTTATAAGCTTCAATCAGAGCTGCTTGGTCAATTTCAAAGTATTATTTTGTTTTCCTGTCGTATTGCTTTATTTTCCTCTTGGGGTCAACACTATGTATATTTGAGGCAACAGCCACCGGTTTATTGCTAAACCACTGACATGCTAAGATATTGTGCTTCTTGTCTACCATATAGTCGAAATTCTTCGAGCAATTCTCATATCTTTCTCTGGTTTTAGAGGACAGTGTTCTGTTGATCTTTACGTAAGGTGTAGGTTACAAATAGACCGACATTTTTCAAAAATACTAAGAGCTTCGGTGAATCAAAGAAATTATCGAACAAATATAAGTTCCAGTTGGTATTGCTCGTGCCACTATTTGGCCTGATTCCTCAATTTCAGGAGGCATATTAGATACCACAGACTTCTCGTTGTCACCACAAATTTCAAATTCATAAACAAATCCAGATTGTCCAGCTCTTATCAAAATTTTATACCTCCACTTGCATGATTTTTTTACCATATACACTTTTAGAGAATGCTTACCTTGAAAGGTAACATTTGTTCATCCACTGATTGACAAATCTCTTGTTCGGCTACATCATGGAAATTTTGGTTCAAATGATAGGTCGAATTTTTTGAAAATGGTCATACTCAACCAGTGTTGGGCGCGCTCACAAAAATAACGAACTAATTCAAACCCAAATTCATTTTCTCAAAAATGAGTCAAGTTCACGTTCAAATTCAAAAATTTTCCAACGAATTCGCTCAAACTCAAACTCATCTATGAAAGTGAGCGAAGTTCACTAAAAACCTGTTTTTTTTTTTTTTTTTTTTTTTTTTTTGTATATTAGAACTTTATCGTCCAAATTTACAAAATTTTGTGAACTAACTTTTTAGTTATTCAATGTAAGCATCTTCATGGGCACGGCCGAATTTTCCTCCACGACTTTTGGTCCGGGCTTGGTTTCGGGATTACTTTTTCTAGATGGTCCGGGAATGAATTTTTTGTACCGTGCCGCGTTGGAACTGGACTGCATCCTTCCTAGAGGACTGAACGGGTAGAAATTTTCAATCCCTGTTCCAACCCAGATCATAAGAAAATAATTGGCCCGGCACTGCCCACGATAAAAATATCAGTAAAATTTGGCCCTCCCAGCAATTTTTTTTAAATGCACGTACTTTTAAATTTCTATTATTCCTCAATTAAAATTTATTATATTTATTTTTCTTTTTTTTAATATGTGGGTAGATGCATTTCTAGGCAATAAGTACAATAAAACCTGTGAAAAAGAATCTGCATATGACGAAATCCCGTGTTTAACAACAACAACAACAAAAAATGTTATTATAATAGTACTTATGAAAAGGATATATAATGCATTTACAACAGGTGATGAACCTGCTAAGAGGGGAATCTACCTATAACGGATTTTTTCTTCTTTCCTATGCGATGTCGTCTTAGAAGATTTTATTGTTCAATGTTGTTTTTACAATTTTTCAATCTCTGAGGTACAGAATATAGTTAACGATAGTAATGGAAACTAAGACATTTACATATTACCAGAGATGCATTAAAAAATAAATATCACAGCTCAAGACACCTTTTTTTTTTAAAAAAAATGAAGAATATAAACATGAAATAAAATGATAAAATAAGTATTTTTTGTTAGAACTTCTCGTACAAGAGTATTTTAACCTTATAGGCGTAAAAATCTATGGTTAGTCGGACCGGGCCGAACCTAGCCGAGGCAATTAATTTTTTGTGCAGGCTGGGACGAACTTTTAGCTTTTATAACGGGCTGGGTCAATATTTTTTTTGAGCAGGCCGAGCTGGACTGGGAACAGTTCTGGCTGAACTTTGAACTTTTATATAGGCTTAAAAGAAAAATTGTCTACTGATCGCGCTCAGCTTGAAAATTTCTTCCCGTGCAGACCTCTATTTATATTTATTAATGAAATAATTGTATATAAAAAGAAAGAAAAAATAAAGTTTAAATCTAACGAGCACAGGAGATATATTTAAACATTCAATGGTCAAAATTTATTTTTATCATTTTGTGTTTTATACTTTTTCATTTATACTGTGATAGTTCAATAATGGTGATAGTTCAATAATTAGAATTACATCTTTAATTTCATTGATTATTTGATATATACAAATAAGTATAGAATAGACACCGCCTCGTCTCGGTTCCAGCCCCACTCTTGCTCCAGTCTCTCTTTGTACACCAGCGAGCGGAGTATAGTTTCCAAATCCAGACCTCCCACGTACTGGCACTATGAACAAATGAACAGCCCTGAAGAGGAATTCTTGTGTTGTGTTGATATTATCATAAAGAAATTAGAATGGTCAGAGTTAAGACACTGCAATCATGATATCTTTTGCCACACGTGCAGTCAAATAAACATTCCTGGGAATGAAAAGGACAATAATAGTCTTTCAATTTTGTAGCAAGGAAAAAAAAAGGGAGATGGGAAAACACTTCGAGATGAGATAACATCTCAAGTCTATGGGAAACATTTTGTTAAGTCGTAAAACAGAAATTACTTATGTCAACATAAAAACGTTAATTCTGATATTTTTTATTGTGATTTATCCAATTCTAGTTTACGGTCACGATAATATATAAATTATTAAACTATATCAGGAAAAAAAAGGAAAAAATGAAATACAAGAATATGTTTTTACTTAAAAACAAGACAAAAAATCTGGAAGGGCAAAACATAACTTTACCCCTGCTCTTAAAAGAAAAAACTGAAGGGAAGGGGGGGGGTATATACCGTCCTTGCCCTCCCCACATTATGTCCGTGTTATGGAGGTCTTACTGCATATAGATTTTTAACCTTTTTATTTTCGACATCGTTTTGAAAAATCGGCGTCTACCCGAATCCGTCCCTCAAGAGTCAAAACACAATCCAAAACCGATCCGAATCTGAAACAGAAGTAAATGTCTAAGGTCAAATGAGAACCTTTTAAACCACTATACAGGTCACAAAGAGTGTTGGTAAATCTGGCGGATTTTTACTCAGAAATTTAGTGTTCGCCCCATAAAATTTTTAATACTAATTTTCCTTTATTTTATTCACGAAATATTTATACTTATAATTATAAAAAAACTATTCAAACTTTCTGGGAAGAATTTGGAATTTCTTAATGATAGTTTTCATAAATGATGCATAAAAGTGTTAGTTGCTCTATGCAGATATTTATTTTTACGTCGATATGTTTAAAATTTTGTTTTGTGCGAGGAGTTCTGACAATATATATATATAATTATTATTATAACAGTCTCTTTTTCGTGTTTATATTGTTCACTTTAAAAAAAAGTGCCATAGACTGCATAGTACAGGGACTCCCGTTCAAAAATACTGTTTCTGCTACATTTCTTTCTATATATTCTATTGTAAACTATATTGATTTTTTAATGGATCTCTATTTGTATGTAAATACCTGAATTATTATTAATACCCTTTATCCATTTATACGGCTTGAAGACTTAAAAATTTGAAAATTTCTATATCGAAAAACTTTCTAAGACGGAATCACACAGGAAAGAAAATAAATGTTATAGTTAAGTTCCTTTTCTACGAGGTCTGTCGTCTCTTGCAGCTGTATTATTTATTTTCAAATGGATTATTATATCCATTTTGCACCGATCAAGAAATTGTTTCGTTTAAAACAGGATTTCGTCATATACAAGTTCTCATAATAGGTTTTGCAGTACTGATCCCCCGCCCCCCTCTCCCTAGAAATGTATATGTACTACTATTCTTTAAAGATAATTTCAACTGTAGAATAATGGTAATTTTAAAATATATGTATTTTCCGCAAAAATTGTTGACCCAAGGAGGTTGTTTCTTAAGGCAGTTCTTAACTGCTCTGCTCAACAAGCGCAAAATGTTTTGACAGATTTACAAATTCATTTTTTAACAGAAAGATATAAAATTGGAAAGCCTGACTATGGAAGCGATTTGGAATCGAACTGTGTTTTCCATTTTTAGGGTTCCGTACTTAAAAAGTAAAAACGGAACCATTATAAGATCACTCCTGTGTCTGTCTGTCTGTCACAGCCATTTTACTCGTAAACTATGGAATGTGGAAAGTTCAAATTCAGGGAAGTAATAAAGACCATTGACCCACATATTTTCAGACTAATAAACGTTCATAAATATATTTAGTAAAAAAGTAGAGGGGCTAATTGTGCTACTTGAAAAAAAAAATATTTTCTTTGTATATCATGTGGGGTATCCTGTGAAAGCTTTTGTAACGCTGAACTCAAAAATACATTCCTTTAATTTTAGGTATTATATTTACAAAGATATTGTTGAAAATGTAGCGCAAAAATATGTCCCCCCCCCCCCTCTAATTCCGAATCTACTGAAACTAAAATTATGAAAAAATTAGAGGTAGTAGACGTTAATATAAACCTTGCCGGAAAATTATAGCGATTACCCTAGGTCACATAGTTTTTGAGTAATTAGCATCTTTCTGTTAAACACAAATTTCGATTTACGGGCATTCAGAAAAATTGTTGAGCATCGCTGAATATACTTATCGTTGCAGAAGAATAAAAGCATTGTTGATAATGATTTTCGAAAAAAATCATCGGTAATTAGCCGAGATATTAACCCTTAAAGGTACGGTCAGTTTGCATATACACAAGGACTCTATGCCTAGTTAACAATTTTAATGATATATATGTGTAATGTAATGTCCAGTAACAGTATACAAGCAATAAACGTCAAATTGTTAAAAACATACTAATTTAAGGGGTCTCGGGACTCTAAAAAGTGGAAAAAATGAAACAAAGACCATTTTCAACATTTAATGTCCTAAAATGTATATGATTTTAAAACACAATTTTAATTGGGATGAAAGTTGTAAGTATGTTCTTTCGTTTCATGTACTTAAAAAATTGCAAGATACAGAATTAGTATTTATAGTGGGCTTGAAACTGTTCGACATTTGTCGAACAAAAAATTTGCATAACAGCTTACGCGCAGGATTACAAAATAAATATTGCAACTAGAATAAAAATTTTGGTGCTTACTTATACTTCAGATTCTAATAATTTCCCTCAACTTAAATTAATTCGTATTTAAAGCATTTTTATTTTTTTAATGCAATGTTGCATTAAGCTAATAAAAAGTTTTGAAAATTTCGACAGCAAAATCACCTAAAAAATATTTTTTTGAACAATAAAAAGGAAATTTTAGGTTCAGTTTATACAGACTAACATGAAATATATGTTTTGAAAATTTCATGAAGAAATATTTAGAAGTTTTTGAGGTATCCTGCGCGTTATGCCCAAAAAACGCCATTTGGAAAATAATGACTTTAAAGTTTCGGAAACGCCGCTTCAGCTATTGAGCAGGTATAATTATAAAAGCCAAAACTTCTGTTCTAATGGGAATTTCAAGGAAACAATTATATCAAAATATTCAGAAAAAATAGGAGTTTAACATCTAAAAAAATTAAAATTTCTTAAATTTTGAAGCTTTAAGAGTCCAGCGACCACTTAATCCTTTCCGGCACTGAGTAATTCTATATATAAACATATGAAATAATGAACAGACACCAGAATTTATAAACGAATTTATTAGAAAATGCGAACTTGCTTATTTTCACGTACATGATAAAAGGAAAATTTTAATTAAATATTCTTAGTGCCGTTTGTCTGTTTTGGAATTAAAATCAGGTGTCCGTTTTTTAAGGGCATCGCCCTCGAAAAATTTAATTAGAATGAATCGCATAAATAGCGTGGGATTCGCGATAGTTTTCATTGATTGTATCTCTCAATACGCCTCGAGTGACGTTAAAATTTAATTAAACACCTATCTGGAAAAACGCGGCACTGACCAAGGCGGCGTTGCAACTTTGAGACCTCAATTCGAAGCGCGCTTAGCACAATGCCAAATTTAAACGTTGAACAAAGGTTTTGTTTTAGCTACACTGTAGAAATAAAGGTTATTACTACGCTGAATTTAGTTTCATGAAATGCCAAATGAAGTTTAACTATGCACTGCTTTTATTGTAGTACCGAATTAAGTTCATCGTAAACAGATTAGGATAATATTAAAAAAAGAGTTATACGAATAGCTATATTTGATATTATTTAGGGGTTTTTTTGTAGCCGGAACGAGTGTGGACATGGTGATTTTATTGACTGTGGTTTTAAAGTGATAGATTTTTAGAGATGTGCTGAAAAGTAACGTCACACCGCTTTTAACACGAGTTTCTTACCGTCTCCGTGAAAACATCAGAAATATGTTATAATATTTTATATATTTAAATATGTTAAACAAGTCGGAAGCTGCACTTCAGACCTGACCACTGAGGTGCGTTTGCACTATAACTAGTTTTAGAAATAGTTAGATCTTGGTGCCTTTAGACTTTGTTGACTCTTATGCAAAAAGGCATGAATACAAAATTTATGACGATTCTATATAGAGTCAATTCGGTAATACGGATATAATAGAACTTCATCTTAAATAGGACGTCATCACCTTGGCATCCTAGGATCATTACCTATCATAGGATATCATTGAATGAATGACGTGGGATAGGATTGAATGGAATGAAGTAAACTTTTATGAATATCTTTTTGAGTTTTGATTCGATTTTCATAAAATTTGAAAGACAGCGACACAATTCTGCAACGATTCTATATATTAAATTTCAAACCATTCGGTCTGATCGTTTTTGCGCTGTTCTATGTGGACAGACAGACAGACGGACGGACCAGACGGCGACTCTAGGTGCCACGTATTTATGAACGCACATAAAAATAGTAATAACCGTTACTCCAAAAATAGGAGACCCTGTTAAATCGCCAGTCTCGATATACGATTTCCTTTTTCTCTAGAAGCAATAGCTCCAAAATCACTAGAAGAAATAGTCCAAGAGCCGGCAGCACAAAAACCTATGTTATCAAGCACAAGAAAAAAAACCTTTATTTTATGGAAGAGTAGAAGTAGGGGAATCTAATGATCCATGTCTGCCGGAAGTGAAGTGGTGCATAAGCCAAAAATGAATACCACTAGTGGTTGACTCGTAGGTTTATCATTGTGTTTTCCTGCTCCCAGTCCTCTATGTTTTCATATCTTTGTTTGTAGGACAAACACAATGATAGGTTTATAGATCGCTCTTATAGATAGAGCGTAGGGTTGAGAGCCCACATGTTAGGAGATTGAGATTGATCTCCGGTAAAGCTTATTTAACGTGTGTAGAGTGAGAGTGATTTAACGTAGTTTAACAGTACACAGCCAGCATTTACTGTATTCGATTTAATGTTGAACCGGATCACCTATATCCGAGTTTGTAAGTGTAAATAGTGTTTTGTTGTTGTGTAAATAGTGTGTAAATAAACTGTTAATTTAGTTAGTTGAAAGCGTTGGTTTTCATTTAAACAATCCACTCAGTGCGTGACCGATATCACGTAATCATATCGGTGGTGGCAGCATATAAATAGAACGGAATTTCTTCAAAGTTGTGCGGACTAAGAGGAAACTCCGACAAATTGATGGCAGCAACGGGATAGAATCGTCTCAGGCTAGTGACCAGCGAGCCGTGTTGCAGTGTGTTAGTGCCGGAGCACCCAGTGGAATTCTTGCGTGGAAATACCGGATCGTCGAGCGGAATTTTAGAGAGATAAAAATCAAGCATCGAGCAGAAATACAGAGTGTGTGTGCCCTATCATCGTTACAGCGAACCGAACTAAAGTGTTATGCCCTATCATCGTTACAGCGTACCGAACTAAAGTGTTGTGTCCAATCATCGTTACAGCGAACCGAACTAAAGTGTTGTGCCCTATCGTCATTACAGCGAACCGAACTAAAGTGTTGTGCCCTATCGTTGTTGCAGCGAACAGAATTAGTGTTTGTGCCCTATCATCGCTACAGTGAAACAAATTACAGTGTATTACAGCCTGAGTGTTGAATATCATCAAAATGACTTTAAAGTGTGAAATATTGAGTGCATCGCGAAACTACGGGTGAGCAGCGGAGTACCCCAGCAGATAAAGTATAAGGTAAGGTGTTTTGATCATTTCTGTCTGCTGACATTCTCGAACCAAATGTATTTGTTGTTGTATAATTAATAGTAATTTAAGATAGTTTATGTGCAATAAAGTAATTGTGTTCAGATAGGTAGGAAATATTAAGAGCCATATTTAATATTGTTTTAAGAAAAGGTCATAATAACTTGTACTAATATTGATTTTTTATTTTTTTTACTAATAATGGTAGTGAACAAAATTAATGCATTGTGTTAATAATAGTTGGAAGGAATAATTGATTTTACTTAAATTTAAATTATTATTAAAGTAACATTTAAATGAAGCAATACTGTTTTAAGCTTGAAGAGTTGATAACAAACGAGTAATGAACATTCGCTTAGAATTTTAATTGGCTAGAAGTAAATTTCGGAAAAAAGTGAAGGTTTTGATTGTATTTGTTTTAAGTGTGAAGACCAGTATTGAATTTGGAAATACAGGGTTAGCGAAATTAAGCTTCCGCTACTCAAAGGGCCCTGTAGGCCGTTCTACTACTCCGAAGAGAAAAATATTTCGACAACAGACACTTCGGAGAATGCGCTCGAGATTTCCGAAATAAAAAAAAATAGTTTAAAAAATCGCTACCAGGTGACGCAGCGGGGCACCACATTGCAGCAACACTTGCAAATGCCACGCTCGATAAAAGAAAGAAGTTCGTGCCCCAATCATATGAGCATTTCAAAATGCCGACGTTGCCGGAGAGAGCAATGCTAGTCAAACTGTACTATCGCAACAGTGAGAATGTAGAGGCAGTTGTGAGAGAGTTCCGCCGTCTCAAGAAACAACGACGTGGATAGATATCGGAGTATGCTCTTAAAGACATGATGATGAAATTCGAGCGAACAGGACAGTTAGGCGATTTGCCGGGAAGTGGAAGTAAAAGTGTACCACCGCCGTCGTAGAGTATGTTGCTATAGCGGTCGTGGAAGCAATCACTCATTCGCCTCATGGAACTGTCAGTGTACGGACGATTTCACGTACCCTTGATATCCCCTACTCCAGTGTTCGACAGTGCTTAGAATTCTGATCTGCTACCCATATAAGATTCAAGCGATTCAGCAATTGGAACGACAAGATCCGGACACTCGCAAAATTCTCGCGAGAATGGCGGTTGATGATTCCTGCCCATGGAAATTCTGTGCTTACTTATTGCCCTTATTCTGTTCCTTTTGTGTAAGACCACTGGTCTTTCAGTGTTTCGGGATCTCAGATTTTCCTCTCTTCATACGCTAACTAGTAGCGCCATCTAGTGGTGTTTTTTTAAACTATTCTTTATTTCGGAAATCTCGAGCGCATCCTCCGAAGTGTCTGTTGTCAAAATATCTTTCTCTTCGGACTAGTAGAACGGCCTCCAGGGACCTTTGAGTAGCGGAAGTTTAATTTCGCTAACCCTGTATTTTATTGAGGATAATTGTATAAATTTATATGTGTATGTTATACAATTTTTCTGTATGTGGATGTTTCTATTGACATCAATACTTTTATTCAATTTGCAACGTATCAGTATTATTATGTAAATTGTATGTTATTATCTAATTGTATAAAGTGGAATCTGTATTGCATAGTAATCAAATCGAAATTATTGTTTTAGCTTTTGTTTTATTGGAAGTAAATTGTGTGATATAAATGGTTGAGGAAAATCAGGTTATACAGTAAGTTAAATTAGAAATATAATAAATACATCGATTATCTGAAAGGTATTAATTAGTATAATAAGTGGAGGTAACTGCGCTAAAGGAGGAATTTAGGAAATGTTCATTTAGCAGGTTTAAATATTATTGTAGAGTGGTAATAGTAATCGGTGAAGATATGGCTTTCTTATTGAAATTAAAAAGGGTGGATCTTCAGAAGACAGCCGAAGAGTTGGGGGTTGAATTCACGGAAAATGATACCAGATTTCAGCTTAAGAAAAAGATAATGGACAGCGAGGAATATGATGAGGGGGCTATTAAGGAATTATCTAACACTATTCTTGCGGAGCGATTAGAGCGCGAAAAGTTAGAGCGAGAAAGAGAAGAGAGGTCTGAAAAATTGAGGATGGAACATGAATTAGAAATGGAGAGGCTAAGGGTACAAGGTTCGACAAATAACTCTAATGGGCCTAGGGAATCTAATAATGAAAGTAACATAGAAAAATTCATCAAAAGTGTTAAAACTCTGTCTATCAAAGTACCAGAAGGGACTGAGGGATGGAATTTATTTTTCAACAGTTTAGAAAGGGGATTCAAAACTAAAAATGTACCGGAAAACCAGCAGGTCAAAATTCTACTAAATATGTTAGGAGATAAGGCGGATAATTTGTTAATTTATACCACTAGGGAACAAATTGAGAGTTATGAGGAATTAAAGGAGTTAGTTCTAAGGGAACATGAGCCGACACCGAAGGCGTGTTTGGAAAATTTTAAGAAGGCTAGGAGAAACCAGAATGAAACTCATGTATTATTTGTATCGCGTTTAATAGCAACATGGGAAAATTATTATAAGATTAGGGGTGCGGACTCTTATGAAAAGGTCAATCAGTTAATAATTACGGAAAGTTATTAAACACGTTAGATGAAGAAACCGCATCATATATTGGGTTAACTCAGCAGAGTAAATGGTTAGAAGCGTCTAAAATTGCTAAAGAATGTGACAATTATTTTGACGCTAAACACAAGTCTTATGCGGTTACGTATAAAAGTTTTAAGGGTAGAGATAGGTATGTAAACAGTGAAAAAGTGGAACCGAGGGAGGATATACGAAATTTAGTGGTAATTGGAGGCAAAACGGGAGTAATGAGACTAATTCTTTTTCGGGTAGGAAAACTGATTTTAAGAAACCTAGTGATGATTCAGCTCCTAGATGCTTCAAATGTGGTTTAAGAGGTCATTACCAACGTTTTTGTAATAAAGTGGGTAATGAGGGAAATAATAATGCTAGTAAAGGAAAGAATGCGGGTGTAAATAAGATTGCCGTAAAAGGAAATAAAGAGTTACCTAAAGGAGCTATTGTGGCGAGGATATCGGCAAAGGCCAAACAGAGAACTAATGTTATTGGTGAGAAATTAAATAAACTTGAGAAAATTGAAGTTAGTGTAAATGGGCAAAAAGCAAAAGGATTGGTCGATTCTGGATGTGAAATTAGTGTTATTCATCAAAATTTGGTACCGGGAGAGAAATTAAAAGGAGCGGGTAGTATTTATTTACAAGGATTATTTGGTGAAGCAGTTAAATCACCGTTGGTTAAATTACCGTTAGCTATTCCGCAATTCGGACAAACTAATATAATTCATCAGGAAGTACTTTGCGCAGTGACCGATAATATTAATGAGCAGGTAATTTTACATTCCGAGGTGATTAATGAGTTGTCAGGGGTAAATCGCGAGGAGCCATTGCTAGAGTCCCAAGAATTAGAAAGTTCGGAAATTAGTATCGATAATTTGAGTGAAAAGAAAGGTATGAGCAGCGATGATTGTAATGTTTACAAAATAGAAGCGAGATCGGAAAATTTACAAAGTCAGAATGCAGAAAAAACAAAAGTGGAGAAAAATAATAAAGTTATCGTTAGCAATTCAGATATGTTTAAGAAATCCCAATTGGGATGTAAAAATTTAGAGAGAGTTTGGGAATTAGCCAAAATGGATAAAGGGGATTATTATATTGTAGATGGCTTATTGTATCATAAAGAGAAATTGTTAGGCGAAACTATAGCGCAATTAGTAGTACCCAAGATAAGAAGGGAAGAGATCCTAAAATTAGCGCATACTTCGGTATTTGGAGGGCATCATGCAGCCAAGAAAACGTTACAGAGAATCAGGTATTCGTTTTATTGGGTGGGAATGACGAAAGAAACTAAACAATTTTGTGAGTCATGTTTAGAGTGCCAATTGACTAGAGGGGTTAAAGTGAATGATAGAGCCCCTATTTCCCCAGTATCGCGGCCAGAACTTCCATTTCAGGTAGTTAATATTGATTTAATTGGGCTTATTGATCCCAAAAGTTCACAAGGGCATCAATATATACTAACCTTAATTGATCAGCATACCAGGTGGGCGGAAGCAATCCCCCTAAAAAGTTTAACTGCTAAAATAGCGTGTGATGCATTGCTTCAAATATTTACAAGGACAGGAATTCCAAATATAATCGCGTGTGATAATGGAACCAATTTCACTGCCGACTTAACGAAAGAATTTGAGAAAAGGTTAGGGGCTAGTCCACGATTTTCGACCCCACAGTACCCACAGTATAACGGTCTTGTGGAACGTTTTAATCAGACGCTTAAACGTATGTTGCATCATACGATTAGGGAAGAAGGGAAAAGATGGCATGAAAAAATACCATTTATATTATGGGCGTATAGGGAAGTCCCAAATTCTACGACAGGAATCGGACCTTTTCAATTATTATATGGTAGAGAGCCGGAGGGTCCTTTATCAGTTCTCAAGTCATCCTGGGCAGGAGAAAATAAGGGGGCACAGTTAGATACTATGCCGATTCATGAGTATTTGAATAAACTTAGGGGACGTTTAGAAAGAGCCGCAAATGAGGCAAAATTATCGTCCGAGGTGCAACAAGGCAGAATGGCCTATTATTATAACTTAAGATCAAAAGAAAAAACGTTTGAAGTAGGCGATAAGGTAATACTATTAATCCCCGATTCAACTAATAAGTTATATTCTAGGTGGCAAGGGCCGGCAACTATTGTCGAAAAACGAAACCGGCATTCGTTTATAGTTGAATTAGCCGACGGGAGTAGGAAACACGTGCACCAAAATAAAATAAGAGAATTTATTGCTAAGTGTAATATAGTTAATATTGTTTTTGAAGGTGATGAGGAATATGGAGAAGTTGGGGAAATTCCTATTCTAAACCGGGAACAAGAGGTAGAACGGGACATAGAAAGGTTCGAAATAAAAGGGTTATCTAATAGTCAAGTCAAGGATATAAAGTCCATTTTGAGGGATAATAAAGAGGTATTTATGGGTCCTGCGCGACCAGCGGAAGTAGGGGAGCACCTTATTGATTTGAAACCGGGTGTGGCAAGGAAAAAGCCAAAGTTATATAGTGTACCTGTTGCTTATAAAGAGGAAGTGGATCGAGAGATTCAGGAGTTATTAGAATTAAATCTAATCGAAGTATCAAATGCAGAAATTAGTCATCCAATCGTTTGCGTGGCGAAAAAAGACGCAACTGTTAGGCTTTGCATTGATTATAGAGCTTTAAATTCAGTAACGCAGGTCCCAACATTTCCTATGAAAGATTCACAAGAAATCATGTATACTGCGGGGGCAGCTAAATATTTATCTTCGACTGATTTATTGAGGGGTTATTGGCAGATTAAAATGGCGGAGGAATGTAAACATTTGACAGCTTTTACAACTCATAATGGGACTTATCAGTGGCGTACTATGCCTTTTGGTTTATCAGGGGCGCCTGCTATGTTCCAAAAAGATATGAATGAGGTTCTTCAAGGTCATCGGAGGTATGCACAAGCATATATTGATGATGTCATCATTTTCTCCGACACTTGGGAAGAGCATTGTGAACATGTTACGGCTGTCATAGAGGAACTCAAAAATAGAAATTTTACGATTAGGCTGGACAAATGTAAATTTGGAGAGGAATTGACTAAGTTTTTAGGTCATGTAATTGGGGGTGGAACGCATACACCTGATGAGGAGAATATAGGAGCAATAAGGGACTTAAAGAGACCGAAAACTAAGAAGGAAGTTAGATCTGTTTTGGGATTAATGGGATTTTACCGATCTTATATTCCAAATTATGCAGAAATTGCTATACCTTTAACGGAATTAACTAAAGGGAAAGTTAAATATACTGTACCATGGGATGAAAGGGCAGAAGAAGCATTTAATACCCTTAAAGATGAGTTATGTAACGTGACGCGTTTGGCTACACATACCGTAGGCCGGGAATATCAGCTTCACGCCGATGCTTCAGACCTGGCAGTAGGATGTTGTCTTACTCAAAAAGATGAAAAGGGTCAGTTTAAACCGATAGCTTTTGCCAGTCAGAAATTATCAGGGGCTCAGCGTGCTTGGCCGAGTATAGAGAAAGAGGCTTGGAGTGTTCTCTTCGGGTTGCGGAAGTTTGAAAAATGGACATATGGATCTCAAATTGAGATCATAACGGATTATAATCCATTAAAATTTCTCACTGAAACAACCCCAAGGTCCCCCAAACTCACTAGATAGGCTCTTCCCTTGCAACGCTGGAACCTGAGTATTTCTCATCGTCCAGGAGCTCAACATTTGAATGCTGATGCAATTTCTAGGCTACATAGGAAGAGCTGGGAAGAACAGCCAGTTGCTAGCCCATCGGCATCGATGACTAAATAGTGGACAAACCTTAAAGGGGTGTCATCACGTTTTAAATATTTTTGTATACGTGTAATTGTATTTGAATTTTGTGTTATAGTGATATAGTGTATTAGCATGTGTAGTTTTTCTGTAATGATAATAGTAGTACACGGTTCATTAGAGATGTCAGTAGAGAATGTTCAGACACCTTGATATATATATGTAATAATAATAATGAAGAAACCTGCAAAGAGACTATTGAACTCTTCTGTGATGTTACTATATGTTTGGGGAAAATTAGCCCCTAAATTGCATATTTTCCGCTAAGGTGGGGGTGTCAGGTTCTGAGAAATATCTGCTATTAGAACTGGGGTTCTATATTATTTTTGTCTTAATATATTATATACTGTATGGGCAATGTGCTGGAGTTTCGAAGTAGCATGCTTTCCTTATCTAAAACTGGATCTAAGCCGGTGAAAATGTATAGATGGAATGAAGGGGAAAAAAGACAGTTGGAGAGGGGTTCGGCCAACCTTTTGAGATGTCTGTGGAAGATGTGGAGACAAAATCATTCCACGAACGAAGAAAAGAGCTTGGAATGCGAGCCAGGTAGAAAACCCTGAGGGGTTACGTTGAGAAGTAGCAAAGGGTTGCTGGAAGGCAGTCTCTTCTGCTGAAGGAGTCAGTTGAAAGTTGGCGTGCAAGGCGCAAGGTGAGTTGCTGTGTGTAGCTCTTAGATAGAGCGTAGAATTTCAGTTGGAGCCGAGAGCGCCAAGCTCAAGGTAGTTACTGTGTACAGCTCTTATAGATAGAGCGTAGGGTTGAGAACCCACGTGTTAGGAGATTGAGATTGATCTCCGATAAAGCTTATTTAACGTGTGTAGAGTGAGAGTGATTTAACGTAGTTTAACAGTACACAGCCAGCATTTACTGTATTCGATTTAATGTTGAACCGGATCACCTATATCCGGGTTTGTAAGTGTAAATAGTGTTTTGTTGTTGTGTAAATAGTGTGTAAATAAACTGTTAATTTAGTTTGTTGAAAGCGTTGGTTTTCATTTAAACAATCCTCTCTGTGCGTGACCGATATCACGTAATCATATCGGTGGTGGCAGCATATAAATAGAACGGAATTTCTTCAAAGTTGTGCGGACTAAGAGGAAACTCCGACACAAACACAACACTCAAACTCCAAGATGCTATAGCTCTATTATGTAACTTACGTAGTTTTTTTTTTAATCGTTCTATTGAAATCACTTCGCTTATATGTTTTATAATCACTCTATGGCCAAAAGTCACCGGACACTTTCAGTTTTGGACGTTTAGTGGAGTACCTAAAGAAATACTTGTCGAATTCTTGCGGAACTTCGGACTATAAAGAACATTGTAAATAGTTGTAAATTTCCAAATGAGTGAAAAATAATCCGGGTCTGGATTCGAACCATGGATGTCCCGGCTGAAGGCGCCAATGCTCTACCAACTGAGCCATCCCGGACGAATCTAGAGGACTCATTCACCCACTAACCTTCAACGATCACAGCTACAGGTCTGATATTTGAAACAGCCCAACAGAATAAATCGAAGTTTATTTTTTGAAACTGCAGTAAACGCTGCGTGCGTAATTATATTAGATTATTTTTTTAACACAATTATTCAATTGGGAAATAAATCATAAGAGTTGTAAATTTCCATATGGGTGAAAAAAGTTCGGCCCAGGAATCGAATCAGGGATGTCCCGGCTGAAGCCGCCAATGCTCAATTGAATAATTGTGTTAAAAAAATTAATATATAATTACGTATGCAGCCGCAGCGTTTACTGCAGTTTTAAAAAAATAACCTTCGATTTATTCTGGTGAGCTGATTGAAATATCAGACCAGATACTGTGATCGTTAAAGGTTAGTTGGGTGAATGAATCCTCCAGATTTGTCCGGGATGGCTCAGTGGGTAGAGCATTGGCGGCTTCAGCCGGGACATCCCTCGTTCGACTTCTTTCATCTACTTGGAAATTTACAACTGTTATGATTTATTTACCAATTGAATATTTGTGTTAAAAATTAATCTAATATAAAGAACATGTTTGACCTCATATTTTTCAGTTAAGGTTTGATCACAAGAGTAATTAAGGGTCTTGAACTGTGTAGCTCCCTCAGAGTAACCATATGATTTTTAAAGTATAAAAATCAGAATTTTGATTTATTTTCTTTCGTCGCATTTCGGGAGTGGGCGAAGAGTAATAAACGACGTGTCTCGTAATTGGATTTTTTTTTTTTTTTTTTTTTTTTTTTTTTTTTTTTTTTTTAAGAAAGCGTTTTTAATGCAGCGGAATGTCTCGCGTTTTGTTCCTGAAGTTCGGATATTTTATTATATGGCATTTATATACGATTCTTGCGTTAATATTTTAAGGACAAGAAAATTGTTGCATTTATGGGTCGTCACATGTAGGCACAATGACCTTATAACCAATTTAATTAAAACTAGCAAAATCCATGCTTTGTTTGGATTCGCGAAGCATTATTTAATAAGATAAATATTTGAGAGTAACAATATTTTTTATTATTTTTTTTCATCTTTATTAAGCGAAAACGTTATTTTATGTTTTGGCGCATTTTAATTTTAGAGATGTAAATTCAGCCAAATAACTAAGATTTTCCTCGGATTTTTTTATTTATGATATAACGAATTTAACAATTAATTTTATTTCTTTACAATTCTTTTGTTGCCACTTTACAAAAAAAATCATAATGTAATTCTTTTAAAATGCGTAAGTATCCTCTGCGCAAATGATTTCACATAATAAGAATAAACTGTGTATTTGAATTCTTAACACTGAAAAATACTTTTATAATTGAATTTTCACAAGTTTTAATTCATTAAAAATATGCTATAACTTTCATAAGAAAGGTATTTTAAAAATTTCATAAAAGAAATCGCTAAACTATTTAATTAATCATGATTCTATCTATAATTACTAGCTCCATGATTTATTTTTCTTCTGAAAATATGCGTGTTTAATTTTTTTATTTACAAAAATGCGTCCGTAATGGAAAAGCATGCACAATAAATTAATTAAAATAATAAATTTTTTAAGGTTATTCTGTAAAAAAAAAAAAAAAAAATAAATAAATAAAATAAATAATAAAAAAAAAATAACATTGTGCAAATCTATAGATCATAATTTATTTTTATGTTTAATTTCAAGTCAAAATACTGAATAGTTTTTTGTAAAGTGTACGACAAAATGTAATTTGTGTAGCCTTAGTAGAGGATTCGCTTCGCTCATCCTAGTAAATAAAGTATTTAACTTGTGGTGTCAATACGCTTAAAGCCTCACAATCGCCGGGACCCAAGACTGTTGACCAATGACTGTTGAAGTAGCATTCACTGAATAAATATTGCTACAAATTTCAGTTCAGCGTGGTAGAAAATGACGTCATAATATAAAAGTAATAATTTATGAAACTACGCATTATTTAGTTATTTATTTATTTATTTAGATGCTTTTCGTAGAAGTACTTCTATCTTTCAGTGAAATCATTAAATAAAGTATTAATGGATATAAGAGAGACGCGTAATATGTATTTTGAAAAGTCTTCTAATCAAAGACAACAAAAAAAGATCTTAAAACTTCAATATAATATATGACACGGAAATTTGATTTTCCTGATTCTAATCAGCTAGAATAATCGAAAGAAACTAAGGGAGATGTATAAGCTGTAATTTAAAAAAAGTCTTATGATCAAAAACAATAATAAAATCTCTTACGTAATTAAGAAATTTCACCGTACTACATGTGAACGGAATTTTTTATTTTCTTTACGATTCAAATCGGTTGAACACCACAATATCTTAATAAAAATCAGCCTGTCGTGACATAAGAATTGATATGACCGTGATGAAATAATCTCTAAATTTACCATTTTGAGGAGCGCAGATAAAAGATTGCATTATAAACATATACTGTTTCCCTACTAACTTGGTTTTTTTCGGTATTCAAGGTCAGTTCTTGTCTCTATTCGGTCATTGACATGAATTGTCTTTCATTTCAGAGATAAATGTTATCGGACTTGAGAAAAAAGCGTAGCCATTTCAAAATTAAGAAAATCACATTTCTTTTCAAACTGTAGAAAAAAAGATAGTAAGATATTGGATGCCCCTTCTTATCGCTGACCGATAGCTAATATCTTAAGTCGACAAACGGACTTTGTAAACTAAATTTATAAAGTTGTAATGGATTCACTTGAAATTTGGCAGAGTTCTTAAGAGCAGGGTAAAATACACACGCACAAAACTTTAAAACGAATCGAAACCTGTCGAATTCGACGAATAAAAATATTTAAGAAACTGATTGACTGAATTTATAAAAGAAATTTAAAAAAATAATTACAATATTTAATCAATCTTATATTGGCTGGCTCAACTCTTAAAACAAAAATTACTTTTATCTAAAGTTTAATTTTAAATTTTCAAATTACTAAAAAATTAAACTTTATTTATTCCTATACGTAATCAGAAACATGCAATTAAAGGGGTCACATTTTAAAATAATTTTTATTTTTTGAGTTAAAATTTTGAAATTTTTTGTGATGGTTAGCCATAACATTTGTAAACAAAGTCATATGATAAAACTTCTCCTATTAAAAAAAAAATAAAAAAAATAAAATTGGGTTGTGATGGCCAACTATCAGCACGAGCGATATAGGACCAAAGGGGGGGGGGGGTTGCCCTTCGTGGGGATCTTTCAGAGGGAACCTAACCCGCATTTACGCTTGGAAAACCAAGGTTCGAAGAAAACCACGAAAACTCCGAACGATTAGGCCGACGGGCGCGATTGTTATCGAACCCAGAACCTCCCGTCTACCAGCTTCGAGAGCAGAACCTCTCGGTTACTGGTGGGGCATTAAAAAATTGGGGCAATTTAAAATCGTCATAACTCGAAATATTACTTATAGAATTTCATTTTTTTTTTCATTTAAATAAACAGAAATATATAAGTTTTAACTTTGATTCAGCATTTTTCGAAATATTACTTCAAATAAAAATTAAAAATATTAAAAGTTAAAAAATTTTAAAAAATTACGTAACTTAAAAAAAAAAATTATATTTTCAGAAGTAAATATTTTATTTTCAAATTTGATGAATCAAAATTGAAGTAAAATTATTGAAAAAGACATGTTCCAAATTTGAACCATTTAACTTTAACGGTTCTTGACTTATAACATTTGAATATGAGAAATGTTGAAAAAGCCCATCATGAAGAAAAACGCATTTTCAAAAGAAGTCATTTGCATGACAACCATTGCTTATAAGCTAGATTTTGGAAACGAACCAAAACGAAAAAAATTAATATTTCCTGTTTCAATTAGGATAGAAAAATGATTTAAACGCCATTTTAAGTAGAAAAAGACAGAGAAATGTTTAATGCAATAACATGCTTTTAGAAAATTTGAAGATTTTTGTGTCCCGGACCCCCTTAAGATAAGAAATTATGAAGATATTAACTGAGGATTTGACCTTTGAATTTACGTAATGAAAAATCACTGAAATTTGAACCACTGTGACACAATTATATACTTTTTTTCAACGAAATCTAAAAATAACGTCGTTTTCACCGTCTAAAAATTTACATGCGTACCTTTCATAATAATATTCACTATTTTAAAAATATTTTAACATGCAATATATTATTGATAAATATATATTCTCAAGCTTGATGTCATGTTTGCTAGTTACAATTTTGCATGTAAACCTTCGCACTCTTGACTCGAGGTTCTAATCTGCGTGTCCACCAAATCCAGAAATTTACTTTTAGACGCATTCGTAATAAAATATTTAATTTTATTAAAGAAAATACTCATTTCATTTTTACTATGACGCTATTTTCACTTACTGAAGCAGTCGTCTTAATCTCAGTGTAAGTGGAATGAAAAAAATATTGAAATGTAGCAGCTTTATGAATAAAAATGCGTTTTTTTAAATAGTGACGTCATTTTCTGTTAAAAAAAATTAATTATAATACTAATTTTAATTGTAATACAAAAATGGCATCCGTAATGACTGGTAATTCCCATTGTTTTCCTTCTCTCTTAAACTATATAAGTGCACCCGATTGCCACCAATGTCAAGAAATTTCATAAAGGACTTTTAAAATTAAAATTAAAATATAAATATGGGGTTATTTTAAAAAGTTGCGAGTTGCGCGCACATCTACAAACTGCTTTCATTTAAAAAAGGAATTATCAAAGTCGTTTCAGCAGAGAGCTCAGGTCAGATGACGAAAAAACACAGCCTTGTCTTTTAATATAGATGATAAAAATATTTTTAGTAATTGCGTTTTAAATATTTTAATATGGCAAAAAATGACTTATTTTAAAATTTTCCACGCGCGTTTTTTTTTTGCCTGAAAAAGAACACTATTTATTTCTGAGATACTTTTCAGATATTACAATGGAAGTTGGCATGGATTGTAAAAGTTCGCTTAATGTATAAGAGGACCTTTTTTTTTTAAGTCGCTCTATAGTTCCCCATGCACATAAATTTCAATACTAAATACCCGAGAAATGCAACATTTTATGCTAACAACTAATTCTTATTGCATACAGGATATACAGTATAAATTTAACAAGTCGGAAATTGTACATCAAACGTGGCAAATGTAATTCGTACTATAGCTAGTTTTATAAACATTCAGATCTTGGTGCCATAGCTGTTGCACTCTTATGCATAAAATGCATGAATGCAAAATTTATGACGATTCTATGGATTCAATTCAGTCATACGGAAATAATAGGACTCCATCTTAAATAGGATGTCACCACCCCGACAACCTAGAATCATGATCTATCTTGGGATAGCATTGAATGAATTACGTATCATAGGATTTAATAGAATGAAAAAAACTTTTATTAATATCTTTTTAAGTTTTGATTCGATTTCTATAAAATTTGAAATGACTCGACAAAATTCTACAAAGATTCGATATATTAAATTTCAAACCCTTCGTTTGGGTGGTTTTTGAGCTGTTCTATGCGGACAGACTGATAGACAGACAGACGGGCGGACCAGACGAAAACTATAGGTGCTACGTGTTTATATAATTAAGAACGCACCTAAAAAGAATCTGATTATTAGAAATGCGCGTAGAATGTTACAAAATTTAGAAATGCGCGAAATGTTCAATATTGAGAAGACAGAATTTTAAGTATGTCAACGATTGTTTAAATATATAGTTTGTTTATAAATATAAAAGTTTATATCTGTGCGAAGAAGCGTCAGAATTGAAAAATTCTTTTTGCATCAGATGAATTTGAGCCTTTAGTTACCATAATTCACCAAATAATAATAAAAAAGATCGATTTTTTAGTCTAATTTCGTGATTTTAAAATTCCCCTCTCCCCTCAAACCATTAGTGTTAGAGATAGTGCTCCACCTGCAAAAACCTTATCATCATATAAAAATCCATTTTCGTTAAAATATTTCATTAAAAATATATACGAAATTTAATTTTTATGCGGTCCTCTGATCCTGCACTGTAAAAAAAAAACCGGACTAAAAATCGGAGATTCTACTGGCATCTAGACGCCATTACTATTTCCGTTTTTTTTTACGAAAATTTTCCCCCATAAATTACAGAAAAATTTCCGTTTTTAATCAGAAAAACGGAAAATTTTCTGTAATTTATGGGTAAAATATAGTACTGGCGTCTAGATTGCCAGTAGAATCTCCGTTTTTTAATCCGTTTTTTTTTTTTTTTTTTTTTTTTTTTTTTTTTTACAGTGATTAATTGATATTTAGAAAAACTTTCTCCTTGCTTTAACAAATAGTCCATTTTTATACGACCAAAGCTTACCGAGCTATGTTACTTTGAATTGTATGAATTTTTTGTCATTTTCTAGCACTAAAAGCACGTTTTTCCATCGATTAATAAAATATAATGCTGAGCACGAAAATATGGCAAAGTATATTGAACTTGTTGACAAATTATGCAAAAACGTTTCGCAATCTGGAGTTTTTGAATGGTTCAAACAAAAAATAAAGAAAATCCCAATGATCTAATTACATTACTTTTTTAATCCATTAACGAGAAGCCTCCTTTACACTCCTTTTAATTCTTCGACACCAGTTTTTGACACTTTGTAATTTGGATTTATTTAATTGCTTAAAATCTCAGATTAAATAATATGAAAATTTCTAAACTAAAATACTGGTACACAAATTTAAAAATTTTGTTCGCTTTACCTGGCAAGTTTTCTTGTCAACCGGATTTAATGAGTTAAGCACAAAATTTGAAATAAAACAATGATATGAGGGGCTCACAATCATAGTAGACCAAGTCCATTGTGAAAAAAATGAGACAGTTCATTTAAAAGGTGTATAAAAACTGTTTTAACCATTCTCAGAGTAAACCAAGTTTGTAAACAGATGTCATATTTAATAAAGTATGTGAAATCAGGCTTGGTTCACTGTGGGAGTGGATATGACAGATTTTATGCACCTTCTAAATGGACTATCTCCCTTTTTTCAAAATGGACTTGGACTACTATGGTTGTGAGCCCCTCATATGACAAGCTAAACAGTTTCGTTTGAAATGAATCAAAGGACAATAAAAATTATAAAATTTAAAAGGGATAACTTATGTTTTTAGTTTATTATTTAATACATATAGGAAATGCTTTAATAGGGCATATCACACCATGCTTACATTCGTGTCTTTATAATCAGTTACAATCGATTAAGAAAATAGTAGGAGAGCTGTTGAACATTTTTGAGTAGGTATTTGAGTAGGTATTTGAGGCACCCTGAAAATTTGTGCAACACTTCTTTTGTAATGCCTGAATACAAAATCGAATGTCTGGCTGAAGGATCGTGGCCCAAAAACTGTGCCAGACACGTGTCAAGTGCCATTTGACACGTGTCTGGCACAGTTTTTGTGCCGACTAAAGTGTCTGTCATTTTCAAAATATTTTTTTCTAAGCATAAATATTATTCTGCCTCAATCTCAGCGTGCCTCAAATACCTTTTTTGGGTAGTCAAAAACTGGCACTTGACACGTGTCTGGCACAGTTTTTGTGCCGACTAAAGTGTCTGTCGTTTTCAAAATATTTTTTTCTAAGTATAAATATTATTCTGTCTCAATCTCAGCGTGCCTCAAATACCTTTTTTTTTGGGTAGTCAAAAGATGGCACTTGACACGTGTCTGGCACCAGTTTTTGGGCCACGATCCTTCAGCCAGACATTCGATTTTGTATTCAGCCATTACAAAAGAAGTGTTGCACAATTTTTCAGGGTGCCTCAAATACCTTCCCTAAAATGTTTAACAGCTCTTGGACTAAAATTATATAAGCGCAATTAGTCGTAAGTTTTACTTTTGAAATAATATACGGGGCCCGACAAAAATCGTCAAAAGTCGTCCCCTGTAATCTAGGAATGCTTTGGAATTGTGAAAAACGGTGAAATATATTTCAATGAACTCACGTAGGACCTCATTCCGTTTAAAAAAAAAAAAAAAAAAAAAAAAAAAAAAAAACAGAAGCAAAATAGCGCTAGAGGCTACGTGAAAGGCGGATGAAGCTGGAACTTCAACTTTGAAATTTCAAATAGAAAGGGATAGGGTCTTTGGCATATCATTTTAAAGGTCTCTCCAAGACAGGCGGTTTAATAAAAAAAAAGTTGCTGTACTATATTTCTCAAACAAGTTATAACAAATTAAAGATTTAACTCTTGATTTCATGAAAAGAGAAAAAAAAATTTCAACTTAACCCAAAAACTCGAACTGGCTGCCTTCCACTTTTTGTCAGTAGCAGAGCCGTTGCAAAAATTCATTTCTGACTTCATTAAATGTGGCTGGAGAAGTATTAACAGCGCCTTTCGTAATTTGCCTTGCTCTTCGATGAAATTGAATGGCGACTTGTAAAGTATCGAATTCAAATATCAATAAACAAAAAAAAGTCATTCGGCACTGTATCTAAAGAACTGGGAGGCCATTCTAAAAATGATCTCCGCCTCCCCATCTTCATGGAATTAGATAATTCATGGAATCCTCATGGATTTAGAGTTAGAGATCGAGGTAATTTCTAACATCTTTTATGGAATCCTCGGAACAGTCGTCCTGTTGTAAGACGACATTTTCTTCGGAAATATATTCATCTTCAAGAAAATCAACAGAATTTTCAATATTTTGTATGATCATTGGATTGTTTCCGTCCTGTAGCATTGTAAGATAATGATTAACAAGTAAATTTTCAGTCAGAAAAAAAGGGCTGAGGATATTATCTCCTAGAAATCCTACAAACACATTAATATTGTGGGAATAGGGTAGTATCCCTAAATACGTGTGCGTTACATTCGCTTCCGAATCGAACGTTCCGAGGTCCCCCTCATCTAAAGATAATAACTAACCTACTATGCCTAACACCTTTTTTCCTCTGGGGACACTTGAATACGATAATTTTCAAGACTTCAACCAATTTCGTTGAAAATTTGATGGAAGACTGTAATAACATCCAGACATATTTAAAGCAGTCGGAAATGAATTTCAGAAACAGCTCTGTTACTGCTAAAAAATGAAAGGCGAGGTTAATCCTTTTCATTTTTTCACGAAATTAAGAGAAAATATTTCAATTAGACATAACTTTCTTTGGAAACGCCGTATGGAAATTTCTTGCATTACATTGTCTTTTTGAAAGATACGATACAGAGATATGCCACAAAATCGTTCTTCCATTCGAAATTTTACAATTGGGATCCCCCTCCAACTGCCCTCGGTGCTCCACAACCACATTTTTTTTTTTTTTTTTAAACAGATGAGGTTCCTCTTGAAATCTTTAAACACGTATCTCGCTGTCTTCCTTAATTCCAAAAAATATCCAATGTAAAGTGTGACGTTTTTCGGACATTGTATATATTATAAACGCAATAACTGAAACAGTTAAATTTGATTTGTTTCTTTTATTAAACCCCAGTCTCGCTACACCGTTAAAAATAACGTGAAAAATTACCTCTGTTTTTCAAGGCTATCTATTTTCTGACCAATGAGAACGCTTCATAGGTGTTAATGTAGCGTTCTCATTGGTCAGAAAATAGAGAGCCTTTAAAAACAGAGGTAAATTTTCACGATATTTTTAACAGTGCATTAGAAATTAAAATTCAATAAATGTTTTCTCAATTAAGCTATTATTGTTCTAAACATCATTGAATCTATAATAAACAAGTTGAAAATTGCACGTCAAACGTGGCAAATGAGGTGCGTTTGTAGTATAACTAGTTTTATAAATATTTTTTGCACCGCATAGTGTACTGAATGCATATTTTAGTGTACTTCATAAGTGCCTATCCATTTCCTTCTGTTCGAAAGGCTGTAACATCATTAAAATGCATTTGAAATAATTTTTTCCCAATGGCCTTAATGTAACGAAAAATTTTGACTGTTCCTGTCATTAAACTATGCATCCGATTTTCATAAAATTTGAAATGACTCGACACAATTTTGCAAAAAATTATATACTTAAAATCTCAGCCTATTCGATTGGGTAGTTTTTGCTCTGTTATATGTGGACGGGCAGACAGACAGACATACGGACAGCAGATAGCCAGACAAACGGACAGCAGATAGCCAGACAGACGGACAGCAGATAGCCAGACAGACGGACTGAACGACGACTATAGGTACAACGTATTTATATAATTACGAACGCACCTAAAAATAGCTTTGATTTAACTGTCAAAATAAACATCAATGTGAAGAAGTTTGATAAATCAAAAAGGCACAATGAGGTTATAAAAAAAAAAAAACAACGTGAAGAAAGGTACATAAAGTAAAGTCGGTTTATACATGTTTCAAGGTTTCTGAAAGGGATCTCTTTTTCAGTGTAAAATGAAAAGAAATATACAGGGTGTCCATAAAAGAATGTCCTAGTTTCAATGGTACATTACAATAGCTTAATTTAGACTACTAACGGACAGACAGACGGACTGAACGACGACTATAGGTACAACGTATTTATATAATTACGAACGCACCTAAAAATAGCTTTGATTTAACTGTCAAAATAAACATCAATGTGAAGAAGTTTGATAAATCAAAAAGGCACAATGAGGTTATAAAAAAAAAACAACGTGAAGAAAGGTACATACAGTAAAGTCGGTTTATACATGTTTCAAGGTTTCTGAAAGGGATCTCTTTTTCAGTGTAAAATGAAAAGAAATATACAGGGTGTCCATAAAAGAATGTCCTAGTTTCAATGGTACATTACAATAGCTTAATTTAGACTACTAACGGACAGACATACGGATAGACAGACAGACGGACTGAACGACGACTATAGGTACAATGTATTTATATAATTACGAACGCACCTATAAATAGCTTTGATTTAACTGTCAAAATAAACATCAATGTGAAGAAGTTTGATAAATCAAAAAGGCACAATGAGGTTATAAAAAAAACAACGTGAAGAAAGGTACATAAAGTAAAGTCGGTTTATGCATGTTTCAAGGTTTCTGAAAGGGATCTCTTTTCAGTGTAAAATGAAAAGAAATATACAGGGTGTCCATAAAAGAATGTCCTAGTTTCAATGGTACATTACAATAGCTTAATTTAGACTACTAACGGACAGACAGACGGACTGAACGCAGTGGTGTAGTCCTGGGGAAAAAAGTAGGGGGACGCTTATAGTTTCGAACATTAGGGTCTATATCACACACAAGGCAAACTTTATTTTGAATCCTTCTTTTCATTTTCAATTTCAGTGAAAAGTAATTGAACAATGAAATTTAAAATGAAATTTAAATTTAAAAATTAAATTAAAATTAATTTTATTAGTTTCTTTTGGACACTAAATAGCTTGCTATAGAATTAAAAAAATTAAAACTTATTTCTTGACTGAATATTTTTGGAATAGAATTCGCAATTCAGTAACACTAATTCGGGCAACGAAATTTTTATTAGAATTTGTGCTGCATTATTTATTTTGGAAATAGTTATAAAATAACTGTTTTCCACTGAGAGCATTGAAAATTATTGTATTTTTACTTTCTGGTCAGTGTAAGGAATTTATTATAATCATGGAAAAGAAAAATAAGACTGAAATTTTTGTACATCTTTACTTTTTGAAGGCCCCTGAATCCATTTTGCCTATTTTTACAACAATTCTCTATGTATGTGCGTATACATGTGAGTATGTTGGTATTTATTTCCTTAGTCTTTTTTCTTCCATGTGTGTTTGAACATGATAGCGTTCAAACTGTGTTTTCGACTGGCCTCAAATTTTACAAGTAAGTTATACATGATGAATAGACTATTTAATATTCTGAGACTATATGCCACTGTTCAAACTCTAATGTAGAAGAAATTCGACACGTTTTTCGCATCTAGGCAATTTTAAACCATCTTTTGACCAGAAGTACAAGTACTGTTTACGTGAGAAAAAATATCAAATAATGTGACCAAGGCCGAAGATAATCGATAAATAATGCTTTTATTGACCCGAAGAATACGTTTAGTACTCACTTGCTGACTCAAATCGAAATTTTTTTAAATATGAATTTTAAAGAGTGTAAATAGATAAATATCCTTTTACAAAATATTTCCAAAAATTGCGTTTCATCAAGATTTCTTTTTTTAAAAACTTGAAACAGAAACTTTAAATTAATAACTATATGTTACTTCTAATGCACAACTTTACAAAAAATTTCCAAAAATTGCGTATCATCAAGGTTTCTTTTTTTAAAAACTTGAAACAGAAACTTTAAATTAGTAACTATATGTTACTTCTAATTTCTAATGCACGACTTTTTTCAAAAATTAGCATTTTAACGGTGTGAAATGCAGAAGGAAGATTCTAAAACTTGAGTTTCAACACGATTTCTCAAGAAACGTAAAATATGGCACTTATGTATTTTCAAGACTTACATGCTCGCTTAAAACGTTTTTTTTTTTTTTAATTATTATTAAAATTTCAATACGGTGAATTGATGGGAAAG